>OY986439.1:56572449-58031616 GCA_963920525.1 Dichetophora obliterata
TTCCATTAATTGTGAATACATATATTTAGATGTTCAAAAAATAAGAGAACAGAAAATACTGCTTAATTTCATCTCGCAGCTTATTTTATGCAGTCACTTCTCTCTGTTACGGACTATAATGCTGCGCTGTCTAACGGTACTTTCGTTAGCTATGCCATCGTTATGTTTCTATAATTGCTTTGTGTTAGCTTTTTAGTCGGATTTTATTGCTTCAAGTGTCTGCTTCTTTGATTATTTAAAATAGGAGCGCGCACAACGCTACAACAATGAGAATTGGTTATATACTATTTTAAAAATTGCAGCTCGCAGAGAAAAATTGCTGAAATGGTTAATATCAATTCCTTTAAAGTGCAAAAGATCATCGAACGCTTCGTCCATAAGAATTGATTGCACAATAAGAGCAAAGAAGCACCAAACCAAATTTTTAATGCAACCGACGAGCGTCATATTGTAAGGAAGATAAAGGCTCATCCGAGACTCTCAGCTCCGAAAATGGCTTTTGAAGATCAAACTGACCTGAGCAAACAGAGTAGTGCTAAAACTATTCGACGTGCCTTGCGCAAATAGAACTTTCATGGCCGAGTAACACGAAACAAGCCGTTTATTATCCCCAAAAACAGATTATGCAGACTCAACTACGACAAAGAACATATGTCCAAGGCTCCAGAATACTGGAATTCAAATATTTTTGCAGATAAATCGAATATCAATTTATTCGGTTCAGATGGTATGTGCTATATGTGGCGAAAACCGAATACCGAGGTCAACAAAAAAAACTTAAAACAAACCGTGAAACATGGCGGTGGCAGCGTCATGGTTTGGGCCTGAATGTCAGCTGCTGGTACTGGGAAGTTGCCGTTTATTAAAACAGCAATAGACAAATCTAAGTACCTACAGATCCTGAAGAACAATTTGTTGCAGAGTGCAAAGGTTCTGGGTATAAAATTGAATTTCCGATTTTACCAGGATGACGATCGAAAGCACAAAGCGGGTATTGTGCAAACCAGGCTAATATACAACTGCCCACAATTGATGACGCCGCCAGCACAGTCGCCAGGCCTTAATGTTATTGAAAATGTGTGATCTTTATTGGAAAATAAAATCCGAAAACATCAAATTTCAAACAAAATCCACCTGAAAGAGATATTGAAAACGAAGTGGGCGAATATTTTGCCAACTATCACTTAAAAACTGGTCGCATCAATGCCAAACCACCTCAGATCTGTTGTGGACAACAAGGGCTATCATACCAAATAATAAAAATATCAAATATCATTAATTAATACGAAAAATTTATAAATGACAAGTGACTGCATAAAATAAGCTGTGATATAAAATTAAACAGTATTTTCTGGTTTCTTAATTTTAAGCCAACTTAATATATACTTTTACAATAAATTAAGTTAATTTATTAAACTAAACATCTTGTTCTTTTAAATGATACTATATTATTTTTTCTATTCTTGTTAGTTTCGTTGTTATGTATAAAGCCCTAAAATTGAAAGTATGCACTGCATAGAATAAGCTGTGAATCACTTTTTGTGAAGGAAAATATATAAAAATGAAAGCAGAAAAGAAAAAATTAATAGAAATTAAAAGTCTGCGAAAAAATGTGAAAAATAAAGTCTGTGAAGTGTATGGTCGTCGCTATGACGAGAAAAAAAGTCTTGTTTGCGCAAACAGTCTGTGCAGTCTATATGGCCCTTAAGCAGCCCTGATCAGCGATTAACGATTAACAATAGATTTTTTTCTATTTGTCGTCTGTTGTGCATCTATTGTTTTTATTAGTATGTTGCATATGTGGAGTGGATTAACGTGCAGTGTTCACAAAATTTTCACCGAAAATCTCAAACAATAAAATTACATAGGTAACATTTCACGTTCATTCTCATATATGTGCACACCTTTGCCCCCCCCTAGAAAAAGTTCTGCGGACGCCCTTGTATATGGGCATTTTCAAACTGTCGTTACGGACAATTTGTACGAAGAAATATTAAAAAAATTTAATGAAAAAGCCAAATTTTTAAAAGTTTTTTTTTATATTTGCGTAGTAATTAAGAAGCACTATAAAACAATGACAACAATTGACCCTAAGGATTAAAAGATATAAGCAAAAATATGTGCTGGCGTTACGTTACAAAAAACGAAGTGATTTTTGACTTGGATTAGAAAATTTGCAAAACTCTCTAAATTGGGCAACACTCTTTGTATAAAACTTTTTTTAGAAGTATTTGAAATAATATAAAATTATTTTCCAAGTGATCAAATTTAAAAATCTTGTTTGGTTTTTTTTTATAAGGCTTTTTGATCTGGATGGGTAATTAAGTAATTAGGTAGTTAAGTAATTATGTAATTAAGTAATTAAAAAACAAATTTAATATATTGTCTTTTCCTTGCCTCAACTATTTTTTCATTATCTCTAGCCAAGCCTTCCATTTTTACTAAAACAAAAAAGCTTACGAAACATTTACTAAACATTTACGAAAAATAAAAACTACATTTGTTAAACAGTGCAGACGATTTAATCATCATGGTTAATGAATGTATATACATAAATTTTTTAAATTAAAAAAATTTAAAGGTTTCTCTTAGATAATATCATAAAATAATTAGTTTTTAATAAGTTTTAATTTTTTGGTCACGGTAGATTTTTCTGTGGAAATGCCCATATATTCTTGAGCAGCGTCACGACACGATTACAGCTGCAATTTTAAAGCTATCTTATTGGAATTTGTATGTGTGATCATATTTAAAAAACGAATATCAAGTTCGAGAATGAGCAAATTCGGATGAAAACCACGCCTACCTCTCATACAAACTTACTTTATCAAAACAATAAGATCTCTAAAAATGCCACCAAAATGTATGCAGTGACTTAGAATTTCAAGCCTTGAAGTAAAAAATGCACCATATTATTGAAATTTGTCAAAATCTGATAAAACCACGCCTATCTCCTAAGTAAAGTGACTTCAACAAAATGGTAAAATGTCTTTAAATGTCACAAAAACTAATGTAATGACTTGAAATTTGAACATTAGTTTTGGTCTCAAATGTTCACCATATGTCAAAATAGTATAAAAATCACGCCTACCTCCAATACAAAGTAACTATATGAAAACGGTTAAGTCTCTAAAAATTCCACAAAAATTAATTGAATGAATTAAAACTATGCACATAAAAATATTAAAATCAACTTTAAGTTTAAAATTTGGCAAAATCGTATAAAAACTCTTCCAATCTCCTATACAAAGTGACATCTTCAAAATAGCATAACTTTTATAAATGACACAAAAATGTGTGTATTAACAGTATATTTAACACATTATCTTCCATACTTTAAACGTGTTATTTTTTGTGCGAAATCGGATGAACACAACACCCACCTTTTATACGAAGTAACGTCATCAAACTGTTATTTAAACTTCAACCCAGCAAAAACACTTGTTAATCAACTTTGAGGCTTTATCTATTCATTAAAATAGCCGTTTGTTGATATCGTAATTTTTTTTGTGTAATTTAAGTTTTAGCGAGGCATTACAATTTGGGTAGCAAAGATAGAAGGATAATGGCTTTAACAAAATAAGTTCGATCCGTTCATATTAGATTTATAAGTGTTCTAATTTTAATATTTACAGATTTGAGCTCTCTTAGTATCATATTAAAAGTTTTATATTAAAATTTGTAACTCGTTTTTCATAAAACTTTTCATCTTCCTTATCATTGCTGATTTCTTTATATGTATGTAGTGTAGTTTTTCAGAACTCTTGCGCATTTTATTTTGGTAATTTTTGTTGTACCATGTTATTTTAAGTAGAAAAAGGGTTACCTATTTTATTATATAATTTGAAAAACAACGTGCGTTTTTGTTAAAAAATCGTCAATTACTTAAAAGTTTAGTGGAATTCAATAATTACTTTCAGAAATCCATTTTTGATAATGTAGTTATTTTTTTAATAAAACAATACATCGTTATCATAATGTCTTTGCATTTTTTATTTTATGTGCATTATAAAACCTTTAACTGTATGTTATTTCTTGATGGATTGATTGCTGAGATCGATGATCCCAGAACAAAAGCAACTTTTTCGAATATTTTTATATCATGGCAACACTGTTCCGACACAATATATATCCAACTCTGGTGAAGAGTTTTTATAGTTTTATTATCTGCGTATCTACGCAGTATAGAAATTGTGTTCATGAAAAACAAAAACAAATTGAATTGATTACGTTGTCGCTTAATTGTTTTAGTGCTCATTTTGAGGCGCAACTATAAAACTCTTTTATGATAACTTCAAAGCGATTCTTTGTTCTTTTCCCCATATAATTGTGTTTTGTTCTCATAGAAAATTCTATAAATACTACATTTTGGTTGTGATGATGATCATAAAAACTCAAAATTGAAACAAGTTTATTTGCCTACTTGTTCATTTAAAAGTAGAAGTAAAGGTAATGTCATAAAAGCGAAAAAAATAAATTGAACAATAAAAGCAATTAGGTGTGGTAAAAAATGTAAATTAAATATTATAGGTATCCATATAGTTAATACTGCTTTGCAGTAATAAAAAACATGAATATTCTTATAAAAAACTAGTAAGGAACTATCTTATACTATGTCGATGTTAAAATACAAACATCCAGGGAGAAAAATTAAAAGTTATGCAGGTTTTTTATTTTGATGACGTCACCATGTATCTTTAAGTTGAGTTTTGAGTTTTCTTTAGATTTAACCAAATTACCTAAATTGGATTTCATAAAATATTTTAAAATTTTTAAAAACGCATGAAATATTAAAGCTTCCTATAACTAACAAAGTTCCATTCATTTACATTAAATTCTTCTTCGTTAAATGCAAAATATTTTCGATTCGTCTTTTAAAAAAACGTAGATAACCGATTCTGTCAGATAAAGCATGCAAGTTTTGTTTGACTGCTTATTATTTCCGGATTTATTTTAAAGTTCTCGCTGAGATCGATTGTGCGATATAGTTGGAGAAAAATTGTATTTTCCCATAATTGTTTAGAAGATATGTGAATGTCATCAGATGTTTTTTAATGTCATTTTAATTATAGTTTTGCTGCAATGAATATTATTTGAATAAAAATAAATATTTTATCTAATAGAGATGCAATAGAATATGACAATCTACAAAATATCTTTAAGCGGATAAAAAATGAATTGAAGGAGTGTGAAAAACTCAAAGCAATAAAGAATAACTTCATCCTGCATAAGACCGAATTTTGGCTAGTTAAACTGGGTAAAAGTTAACCGACTGAGCTTAACTCATCAAAAATGGACGTGAAAACTTGGCTAAACTAGATATTTTAGCATTCGTTGAAGTTAAATTGACTTAAATTATCAGACATTTTTTCTTTTTTGCCTAAACCAAGTTTAAAAGTCCAATTTTGGTGAGTTAAGCTCGGTTTAATTTGACTAAAGTTTAAACTTGCACTGAAAAATTGGCCCTAAGAGTTTAAGGCAATAATGGTAATGGTAATGGTAATGGTAATGGTAATAGTAATGGTAATGGTAATGGTGATGGTAATAGTAATGGTAATGGTAATGGTAATGGTAATAGTAATTATAATGGTAATGGTAATGGTAATGGTAATGGTAATGGTAATGGCAATGGCAATGGTAATGGTAATGGTAATGGTTATGGTTATGGTTATGGTTATGGTTATGGTTATGGTTATGGTTATGGTTATGGTTATGGTTATGGTTATGGTTATGGTTATGGTTATGGTTATGGTTATGGTTATGGTTATGGTTATGGTTATGGTTATGGTTATGGTTATGGTTATGGTTATGGTTATGGTTATGGTTATGGTTATAATTATGGTTATGGTTATGGTTATGGTTATGGTTATGGTTATGGTTATGGTTATGGTTATGGTTATGGTTATGGTTATGGTTATGGTTATGGTTATGGTTATGGCTATGGTTATGGTTATGGTTATGGTTATGGTTATGGTTATGGTTATGGTTATGGTTATGGTTATGGTTATGGTTATGGTTATGGTTATGGTTATGGTTATGGTTATGGTTATGGTTATGGTTATGGTTATGGTTATGGTTATGGTTATGGTTATGGTTATGGTTATGGTTATGGTTATGGTTATGGTTATGGTTATGGTTATGGTTTTGGTTATGGTTGTGGTTATGGTTATGGTTATGGTTATGGTTATGGTTATGGTTATGGTTATGGTTATGGTTATGGTTATGGTTATGGTTATGGTTATGGTTATGGTTATGGTTATGGTTATGGTTATGGTTATGGTTATGGTTATGGTTATGGTTATGGTTATGGTTATGGTTATGGTTATGGTTATGGTTATGGTTATGGTTATGGTTATGGTTATGGTTATGGTTATGGTTATGGTTATGGTTATGGTTATGGTTATGGTTATGGTTATGGTTATGGTTATGGTTATGGTTATGGTTATGGTTATGGTTATGGTTATGGTTATGGTTATGGTTATGGTTATGGTTATGGTTATGGTTATGGTTATGGTTATGGTTATGGTTATGGTTATGGTTATGGTTATGGTTATGGTTATGGTTATGGTTATGGTTATGGTTATGGTTATGGTTATGGTTATGGTTATGGTTATGGTTATGGTTATGGTTATGGTTATGGTTATGGTTATGGTTATGGTTATGGTTATGGTTATGGTTATGGTTATGGTTATGGTTATGGTTATGGTTATGGTTATGGTTATGGTTATGGTTATGGTTATGGTTATGGTTATGGTTATGGTTATGGTTATGGTTATGGTTATGGTTATGGTTATGGTTATGGTTATGGTTATGGTTTTGGTTTTGGTTATGGTTATGGTTATGGTTATGGTTATGGTTATGGTTATGGTTATGGTTATGGTTATGGTTATGGTTATGATTATGGTTATGGTTATGGTTATGGTTATGGTTATGGTTATGATTATGGTTATGGTTATGGTTATGGTTATGGTTATGGTTATGGTTATGGTTATGGTTATGGCTATGGTTACGGTTATGGTTATGGTAATGGTAATGACAATGGTAAAATATTTAAATTATTATATTGAGTTTTACTGAATTCCCATAGTTTTTTAATTTCAAGTTATCTCTTTAGAATGTCAATTAATCTTCTCTGAATTTTGTTTGATCTTTTCCGTATTTCAATTGATCTATTTACAATTTCAATTGGAATTACGGAACTTAAATTAATCTTTTCTGAATTTTAGTTGATATTTTCTGAATTTAAATTGATATTTTCTAAATTTCAATTGACAGAGTCTGCATTCAATTGTTCGCTTCTGAATTTCTTTTGATAATTTCAATTTCAATTGTACTTTTCTGGAGTGCAAATGGCATTCCCAAACATCATTGGATCTTATCTGAATTTCAGTTAATCTTTCTATATTTGAATTAATATTTTCTGAATTTTAATTGGTATTTTCTGAATTTGGATTGATCTTTTGTAAATTTCAAATAATGTATTCCTTATTTCAAATGGAATTGTAAATACCAATTGATCTTTTCTGAATTTCAATTGATTTTTTCTAAATGTCACTTGAAAATGGTGTTGTAATTTGTTAATTCTTAACTGGAATAGGCTATAAAAATATATTTTTTAAACTACACGTTCTTAAATGAGTTAACTAAAGTTCTTGAAAGAGTAGAATAATGTATTTTTTCAAATATAGTCAAACTATTTTATTAGTATACCATATATTAAAAGTGATATCTGATAAAAAAGGAAACAAAGAGCACATCAACAAATCTTTGCAGAATCAATGTAGTCACTTTTTGGAGTTCTTTAAATTTTGCTAAATAGTAGAAAATCAGTGCTTCAAAATGCAAATATCTTGTCAAAGTGAGTGGATTGTATAAGCTACAGTAGACTACTGAAGATTTGATGTAGTTATCAACGAAACAGCTGTCTTGACTGTTTATTGGTTTGTTCTGTAAAGAACTTGCTGTTTTAGCAACCTGTTGCTTCATTAACTTTTTTGGCATAAAGCTCAAATGTAATTCTAAAAAAGGTGCATTTTTTTTTTAATTATTAGAATAAAACAAAATATATATTTTGAAAATTGTATAAGTTTTACAAATTTGTAATTAAAATGCCGTCATTAATTTTTCATGATTTCTAGTAACTTTTTTATATCTTTTCAGAATATATCCATTACTTCTAGCAAACAAATATAGCAGCAAAAACTAAGGATCGCATCCGCCACCATCAACGCCAAACAGTTACCGAGAAACGGATTCCATAAAAGAAAAATTCTTGATTTGTATACGTGAAAAGTTTAACAATATTTAAAAATTTTTGTATTTTTTAACTTTTTAAACCTTTTAAAATGTGTTTGTGCCTTGATGATAATTCATATCATTAATAAAAAATATTCACTAAATTTAAACATTTTTGTCAACAAAATGGATGCCTCCACTTCGAGCACCGACACAAACAGCAGTGCAGATGGACTGCCTTTTTGCTTCGTTAGGGTAAGTTTACAAGCCAAGGCTAATACATCTTAGTTAGACTTAAAAGTCTTTAAAACAATAGCTTTTACGACAGTCTCCATTACAATGTAATGCATCAAGCAATTGACATTGAAAAGTTTATTGTATATTTTTATTTAATTAATTATTTCATGTTATTATTTATCAATAAAAATGCTAACAAGAATTTTGTTGAACTATACTTTTAGCTAAGCGTATACATTTTTAATATTTTTTTTTCAAAAATTATTTAAATATTGACTTTTTTATTACAAACTGGCGCCAAAGCTGTTTTTTGTTGTAAAAATTATAAATATATTCTTAACTAACTTTCATATAACATGATATTCATTAACGAAAATTTTATCGGCTTTACGAAAAAATTGTAAGAATATTTTTGCCATAAAAAAAACAAGAAACCTCTTTAATTTTTTTGGCGGAATTTATTTTTTTAAACTGCTGTTTTTGTATTTTATTGCAAAATAGACAAAGTCCAAAAATAATTTATAATTATTATTATAATAATTTATTCAATTTTTGTTTTTCTATGTTTTAAATATAAATTCTAAATGTTTAATAGTTTAAATCAGTCTTGATTTTAAATACAAATTCTAGTTGTTTGATAGTTTAAAATCGTTTATTGAGCTGTAGGTCAGGTTAGAACAATTAATTGCTCTAATTACATAGAGTAATAAATAATAAAACAACATTTTCAATATGAAAAGGAAAACATCACTAGCTGATTTTATCGCAATTTTGACCCTGCTACAGGCTTCATCAGAAATCTTTGTGATGCCACCGTCGGGAATCGAACCCGGGCCATGATCGCCGTACATGCGCATTTTAGCGCACTACACCACAGAGGCGATAAGATTTCAGTGTCAATTTCTCAATTTTTCTCCCTTTTATATACATATCTTTTTATTCTGTTTTTTTTTTTTTTGCTTTAATTTAGTTTACTTTGTATTTAAATCACAGAAAATCAACATAATAAATAACAAGGTCATATAGAAATCTTTCAATTTATTCAATTATAAAAAATTTATCATTTTAATTTGAAATACCATAATATCTCTTTCCAATCAAAAGTTATAACTAAAACGTTAGAACATTGCATGAAAATAGATTTCTTAATATACGAAAATTTATTACAAAAAATGTGATATATGAAAACAAGGAAAATTTTTAAATATTCTTAAATAAAATAAACATAAATGCATATGAAGCAATTGCGGTTTCGAGCTTCTCATGATATTGATTAAATACTGTTAAAAGTTACAATAAAATGTATCTCTACAAATTTTATGACATTATGTGTTGTGGCTTTCGAATGCCACACCTTCATCAAGGAGACACCTTGGGATATGTTCTTGAAAGTAAAATTAAATGTAATCATAATAAGTCGATAGTTAAATTTACCCATTACAAAAAGTATAACTGTGGCTGATGTCTTTTCTTGATGGTATCCACCGGAAAAGAATTCTTAGACTCTTCACTTTCTTTACACCAAACTCCACCATGTAATAATCAATCACGTTGCAACATAGTAGAAATCTCATGAATGACAGTAGAATTATTTATTTTCTTTTTGTTGTAATGGTTCTTGTGCAACACTTGTTGCGCATGCGCACATGAGTTGTTAGAGAAGAAGAATAGATCCAAGACGATGCGGAAGTGGCAACCAACCAGGCATGACCTCAGATAATTAAATAAAGCACAACTACTCACTTACAAGTCAACAAAAACAATCACAAAACAATAACAAAGTCCTCATCTACAAGTTAAGATGGTGTGTATCTCAACTAATGACGAAGCCCCCGCCTGAAAAAGCCCTGCCGAAAGATGTTAAGAATAGCGCTGAAGCATGAAGAAAATAAAGTGCATGCAAGTACTCGTATAGCAAGAACTCTTTTTATAGAAAAAAAAAAAAATTATCCAGCAGGTTTGGGCAGGCTCGAGAGAAAAAAAAAGCATTGACCCTCTTAAGATTTTGGTTGCGGTTCTTGAAGCCGGGGGTCAGGCAAACAAGCAAGAGCAGCAAAGGTATTAAGAACGAAGCATACAAAAATTTAATTACAGTACTCATTCAATTAAAAAAAAAAATGGAAAGAAAAGGGTCTTACTACGTTTTCTTGAATATCATTTCTGTGGCTGTCTTTATTACCATCTCCAACTAACGAAGTACTTCTTTAGGTTATTGACTCGAATGATCCCTTTGACGTTAATTTTAGTTTTAACGACTTGTTATTTTGGGTAATTTTCTCTTTATCCTCTATTTTCTTTTGTTTTTTTTTTTTTTTTTTGTTGTTGAGCATGTATATATTTTTTTAGTGCCGGTGATTTACGCACCCAACTAGCTACTACCTTCTAGCTGAATTTACATTCACATCATTATTAAATCCTCATAACTCCAAAATTTTGTGCGTCGCTGCTTGTTGATCGTTATTATGACCAGTACTTCCCCCCTTCGTCATTAAGAATGAATTAAATATTGCATCTCTGGCTAAGATTCTGAGCAAAAGTCAACAGTTTAAACATGAGAAAAATAGCGAAAAAAAAATTTTGTCTGCTGGAACAAATCACGATCACGCATCGTTTATTGTCTTCTTGTGTGTTCATAAACATATTTATTCTTTGTTTTTTTTTTGTTTTTTCTGGTAATTTTCTTTAATTTTTCCGAGTGCTTATTACTTGTTTTTAAATTTATTGCTTGCATCATGCTTGTATCTTTTTCCTAAAGCGTGACATAAGAACATGCTACTATTTTTGACATAACAGCCGAATATCATGCAAGTCTTATGAGTGATTGTGTTTGTTTGTGATAATCTTATAATGCTTTTAGACAAGGGAGTAGCAAGAATAGTTTGTTTGGGGGATTGTATTGTAAAGCAAAGAAAATGAATTGTGTATTTTTTAACCACATCCAGTTTTATTGAAAAGACTCTTGAAAAAACACATGTAAACTAGGGCATCCAATTTCGGGACGTTTCGGCAATCCCGGGATTTCGGGATTTGAAAAACACAATCCCGAGATCCTGGAACTAGTCCCGGGTTTGGCAAACCTTAGAAAACGAATTTTTTGGAAGACGTAATATGAAGTTTGAAAGTAGCTATGCCTTGTTTTACAACAGAAAACATTGCAGAAGATTTTTGTATGCCACTATTTTCTTCTTATAGATTTCGGGCCGCTAAACACGAAAATTTCAATAAAAAATTTTTCTATGGATAGGTTTTCGAGATAAATATTTTTGAATTTTTTACCCGATTTTTTTGGATATAGCTCCATATATTTTACCATATTTTCAGTTTTAATTGACCGATTTGGTTCTTATAACTATCGAATTGAAGAAAAATAAAATAACTTCAAATTTGTTTCATAAATTTTGCTAATCTGTTGAGTAATTTCCGCACAATCGAAAGAAATATAAAAAAATAAATAATTTTTTTCAGTAAAAATAAAATCGAAAAATCCTTAAAAAATTAGCGAAAATAGAAGACACCAAAATATGCACTGTTTATCATTTTATGCATGAAGCTGGCTCTTTAAGAAAAAGAATGAGGTACTGATAAAGAAAATGTATGAAAGAATAACAAAGTAAGAGACAACAAGGTGGAGGTACCAAAAATTGCATTTTTAAATTTTAATAAAATAATGGTAAACGTATATATTAAAAGTGATTTCGGCTCCTTTTTTGTTATCGATAGTCGATGCCAGAACGTGCCAATGATTTTTGCATCACAAAAACCTTCAAACAATTTGAAGTTTACTTTTGTATCCGATACTGTACAAAGTTTGATTTGCATAATTTAAGAAATATAAAAAAATAAATAATTTTTTTCAGTAAAAATAAATCGAAAAATCCTTAAAAAATTAGCGATGCATCCAACATTTTTAAATCCAACTTTAAAAATGAGCAAGAGATCAGGAGTTTTTTGTGCAATAACTAATATTATTTAATAACTTAATCTCCAAAACCTCCAAAAAAATATGAGCAGTACTTTGGAATGGCAATTAAATTATGCAAACCAAACTCTTTACAGCATCGGACATACATATAAGCGAACTTCAAATTGTTTGAAGGTTTTTGTGATGTAAAAGTCATTGGCCGATTGCCATATTTGGAGTTTGCTTTTAACTTTAACAAATTTTCTTTTCGCCTGCCCAAATAAATATCAAATTAAATAAGTTCAATGAATTTAATATATAGGGGAGAGTGCCCACCTACTGGCACTCGAAGGTCTTGATGCAATAACTTTCGTTTGAAAAATAATTTAGCAGAGTTTTTGGTTTCGTTTGAAAGCTGAGTTTAATAGCTAACAAAAATTTTGGCAGTCGATTGTGCAAAAGTCTAGAAAATCACCCCTCCAAAAAAGGTGCCCATGTACTGGCACCCATATGCACTAAGGTGGACCTTGAAATGAAATTTTTGCGATATTTTGGTAGATGAGGGCTCTATTCCGTGCCTTTTTGAAAAAAAATGACAATGCCGAAAAAAAAAATAAAAAAAAAAAAATTAGGGGTTGCGCACGAGCCGAGAAAAAGGTCCACTTTGCCAAAATTAGGGGGGAAATTGCCATAGGTCATCAGGGGTCACCCGTAGAGGGAAAGAATGTATGGCCGACCCCCATTAACTTTTTACCGCCAACATTTTCCCCCAAGACACCCACCCCCTATCTCCTCCCCTTAGGGGGGTCACCATACAAAAATGGAGGTTGCTCAGTATTTTCGAAAAACACCATAGGTCATCAGGGGTCACCCCTAGGGGGGCAAAATATTTGACCGACCCCCATTAACTTTTCATCCCCAACATCTTTTCCGAACAAACTTACCCTCTATCTCCACTCCTTGAGGGACTCCCCATACAAAAATAAAAATAAAAGAAGCTGTAATTGAGTAGTACTAGTAAGCACTTTTAATATAATATAGTCAAATTAACATATTTTTGTTCGCTGATGGGTATTTCTTGCGGTAAGAATCGATAACATGTAGTAAATACTGTTTCTCTTCTTCGCCTTGACACAGTATTCTATTATAATCTTGTATCATTTTTACTCCTCTTTCGGCAGTGTCGTTCACAACGCGCAAGTTATTTACAATTCTACGACCTTCTTGATAGTCTGCGCGAGATTTCCAGGTTGCTGGATTTGCAAGAATGAAATCTTGCGATATTCCAAATCGTACAAATAAATTTTTGGTATTATGAGAGACGAAGTTGCTCAAGTCTTTAGCCAAGAATTCCTCATTCACATCTTTGAATTTCACCTCGATTTTTTTAACGCTGGTGCTTTTGATTACGACGCGAGGAGCTGGGGGAACCGGGTCGTCTTCTTCATTTTCTTCACCTTCTTCGTCTTCTTCATCTTCTTCACCTTCTTCGTCTTCTTCATCTTCTTCACCTTTGTCATTCTCATTTTCTAGCAATGCTTGGGCCATTTTGGCCTTCAACTCATTTGAAACCTTGTCATCGAAAAAGGCAAGGGCTATGTGCTCATCGGCGAGATACCATAGGTGACCGATAAATTTCTTTATCATTACCCGAGATAAATCCTGGTCAACGGACTTGTACTCGACGATGTCCTTCAAAAACTTCCAATCTTGATTCGGCGCCTCAGCTGCTCGAGAAGAACCAAACCATGCCTTGACGTAAAGTCGCACCACAAAAATACAAACGTGTCGAATACCATTCAATTCACATACAGATAAGTGAAAAGTTCTCCGAAACAAAAACATCTTGAGGCTGTAAATGGCTTTTGCCATCCATCGAGCATGGGAAACGGGTCCTGGAGGTCGGAAATGGTAATTCTCAAGTTTTTCACCCAGAAACAAAAGAATTAATTGTAGCATTTCTTTGTAGTCATCGCGAGGGTGTTTCTCCTTCAATTGATCTAAGCAAAACTCCTTTATGCCGACTTGCATTGCCACAGGAATTTTTCTGACGACTTGATCGTCTATCAAGCCAGAATGGAATGGTTTAACCTTTACAGCGTCCCATTCCTGTTTGAAACGGTCAAAGCAAGGAACGCCTGGTGCACTGGTCTTTCCCATTTTTGTCTCAAAAACTTCCCTTAGCACCAGTTCGTATACGTGGTGTCTGCAAGGTAAATATAAGATTTCTCTCTCCAACAGCCGCTCAAGAGCAACTGCGGCTCCGGAGAATGGGCCACTGTTCGTTGATGTCGTGTCGAAAGAAAGTCCTTGTATTCGATGTGTCATATGCCAAGATGCCAACAGTTGATAAACGACATGTGCTATTCTCCGGCCTTTTCCTTTCCCATCTTCTACTTTGGGAACTCCAAGAAGTTGTTCTTTTTCTCCGTACGAGACAATTACCGGTAGACGGTCCACCTTCTTTGTACCCACAAAATCCAAAAGCATTTTGCCATCCCAATGGACTACGAAGGATTTAGCTGCGACAAGCTGGAGATAAATGAAACGCGTTGAAGAATAAGAATTCTGAATGAGAGCAAATAAATCTATGCGATCTTACTTCTGGATTGTCTTTCACATAACTCAGCATGTTCTCTCGATTTGAACGCCGACATCTCCGAAGCGACGTACGGTTTATTGTGTATTGTTGAGGATCGCGTCCAAATGCTTCTGCCGCCGCTATCATAATGCCGACCGCGTCTCGGTCAGTCACTTTGCACTTGTCCAAAGCTGATAGGACTCGTTCAGTAAAACATTGTTTGTAACCTCTTCTGTCACCAACATTTGATGGGCCAGCTTCTGCCGGGAAGTTTTCGTCCTGTCTCCCATTATCATCGCTTGAATCACTGCTTGAAAATTTAACCACTGCAATTGAAAGAATTTCATTTGAATATAAACATTGGACGAACACACAAAGCGCGAAATAGCTTACCGCCTTTAGCGAACTGATCTCTACTAGATTCCGTTGCACGTTTGCGTCGCAACTCTTCTTGTTCTTCGCGCTCAGCTTTTCTTTTCCTCGTTCGAGTATCAGTAGCGTCCACACCTCCCATAGTTCCTGGCCGGCCATCTTCTCTTTGCTTTAGCAGAAACTCAATGTCTTCGGTATTTGTCATTTTCTCAAGGGCGTTGGCGTGTGCGATGTCGAAAAGATTATCCAAGCTATCAGAAAACTTATTCTCTTTTTCTCTAGTGGACTCAGTCTTTCTGTGAGATGACTTTCTTAAAGCATCCCACTCATCGTGCAGCGCAGCTATTTTTCTTGTAACATCGCCTCTGGCTTTCGTCGGAATAGCTGCTTGGCGCCAAAAAATCATCACTGCGTCTGCGACTATAACCGCACTATTTTTCTTCGACATGTTTCGTTTGCGAATGTTGAAGAAATGCATTCTTAGCACTTGCTTCTTCGACGGTAATTTGTTCCCCGTAATATTCATGCTTGGATAACCAATCAAAAAAATATCGTCGCGCGATCTAAGTTGTGTTGTCATCTTAACTTTTAAAAAACGGGAGAAAAATCAATTTTTTTTTCGCGGTCGTCGGCACTTGTTGAATGACAACAATCGATGAATGAACTGCTATTTATAACTACTACGTATTTTGCAATATTTTACTGCCAGGTACTGATGAATGGGGGCATCTGCTACGTGTGCGTTTCAAATTTTTCAAGACTTTCCAAACAATGACCACTCTTGAATATTGGTGGAATTTCTGTAATAAAATCAAAAAAATCTCGATATTGTGCAACTGTAAATACATAGATTTTCAGTATTTTTGTATGGGGAGTCCCTCAAGGAGTGGAGATAGAGGGTAAGTTTGTTCGGAAAAGATGTTGGGGATGAAAAGTTAATGGGGGTCGGTCAAATATTTTGCCCCCCTAGGGGTGACCCCTGATGACCTATGGTGTTTTTCGAAAATACTGAGCAACCTCCATTTTTGTATGGTGACCCCCCTAAGGGAAGGAGATAGGGGGTGGGTGTCTTGGGGGAAAATGTTGGCGATAAAAAGTTAATGGGGGTCGGCCATACATTCTTCCCCTCTACGGGTGACCCCTGATGACCTATGGCAATTTCCCCCCTAATTTTGGCAAAGTGGACCTTTTTCTCGGCTCGTGCGCAACCCCTAATTTTTTTTTTTTTTATTTTTTTTTTCGGCATTGTCATTTTTTTTCAAAAAGGCACGGAATAGAGCCCTCATCTACCAAAATATCGACACAAGGTCCACCCTAATATGCACTTCAGTATAAAATATCAAAATTGAAGCATAAACACTAGTTTATTAATTTTTTATGTGTTATTTAGTTTTTCAATTTGTTTACACTGACCATTTAAAATGAAACCAAATTAATTGGGAAGTTTTATTAGCAAATTAAATTTAAATACGTAAAAAAAAATTAATTGAAAATGGGTGAAAACCATGTTTCGCTGTCTTGAGCGAAAATGTATCTGAAAGTGGACAAAATCTCAGTTAAATGACAAAACAACAATTTAATATAATTTAAAACACTAGGGGTATTCACGGGTTGATGCGAAACGCCGTTGCGACGATGCGAAAATGCAAGATTGCGAACTTAAGCATCACTCCAACAACAAACACATTAGAAGCAATTTTGCAACTCTTCTTGAATTACGCACTGCCCAAACCTATTGCGTAACGCACAAGCAGTGGTGCTAAACAGCTGATTCATGTTTTGGTTGTTCTCAAACATAGTTGCCACCTGGGTAAAACTTTAAAAAACTTAAGTTTGTACGGTGATTCTAACAAATTTTTGTGATTTTATAATGAGGTAGCAATATATTTGCTGTTCATTTGATATTTAATTTTTATTGCATAATTAAGTCGTAATATTGATGTTCGCGCGTTAGTGCGCAAAATTTTTTGCATTTTCACATTCTTGCAATTAGCAACAACCCGTGAATACCCCTACTATTCGCTGTCATAACAATGACAATCGTAAGCTTTCACAATAAGGGTATTCAGAGGTAGTCTTGTTACGGTGTTAGATTGTTGAAGTGTTGATTATTTCAACAACACAACAACAAAATGCACGTCTTTTCATATTTCAACAACTCAACACTTTAACAATACATCGACCCTATTGTTATGAGTGTTGGTACGGTGTTGAATATTTTTGTTGTCAGTTAACAATCTAATTTTGACAGAAGTGTAGGTGCAGCAAAATGACTTATTGAGGGTGTTCACACGTACATCAAAATTTCAACAATCTAACACCGTAACAAGACTACCTCTGAATACCCTTAATGTTCCGTCCAGGGTGTCAGTAGGTGGGCACTGACGCTATTTTGACATGACACAAAATATTTTTTTCGTTTTACAATAATGTTCGATGGCTCGTGGAATTGTAAAGAATAAAAAACAAACTAAGAATTCCACCGATTTTTAAATTTTTATATTGATGCAAAATACTTGAAAATCACTTAACAAAGATATCCAATATTAGATCAACTTAAATTTTTTAGGCAAGCCGAAAGCCTAAGCAGCTAGTGCTCAATAATTTAATCAATTATATAATAATTGTATTAATTTGTAAGTTATAATAAATAAATAAATAAATAAAATTTTTTCGTATTTTATACTTTTCGACGACCGTGCGACGACAACAACACGTACATACAACTCAATGAATTATGAAAAGTTAACGCTAATTGAGATGATACTTTGACACTAAACACAAAGTCGCTGTCACCGCCACGGAAGTCAGAACTAATGGGTGCCAGCAGCTGGACAGTGCCAGTGGGTGGGCACTCTCACCTATAAATAATTTACTTCAAACTTGTAGTATGCCACACTACTCAAAATCAATAGTAAATATTAGCTGCGTTCCATTCACTTCAAAATAATCCAGATTATTTTTTTTTACATGCAAAGCAAAAACAAAAATAATAATCCTATAACAAATAGAATTATTTTTGCTATCCATATAAAATTGTGAAATAGCCTTTAAAAAATTTGAAACACAGGTGCCGCACCTGTATATTTTTATGAGTTGTCATTTAATTTTTTGAATTATTTGTTTGTTTGATACAATGACTATTAGGTAGCCATGACAGCTACCTATTTTCTCACGAGCTGCGACCATCGAATGTTAAACAAAAGAAAACAAAACAAACCGCGTATGTCACACACATTGGACGCATTCAGCGGAGCTAACAATTGCACTTAAATTATTTATATAATTGCATAATATTAATAATTAAATTAAATAATTTACAATTTTTCTGACGTTTAGAGTAAAACACATTCAGAGAAAAACATCGTTCACTAAGGAATCGCTACCATAACAGTTTTGAACGACACACGTTCTTCTGACACCTAATAGTTATGGTATCATGATTGCTTGTTTGAATTTAATTTTGACTACAACGGTAGTGCCCTCTACGAGTCGTTTTTCTGGTTGTGAAAATTTGTTATCGCGATTATATTAAGGCAAAGCAACTAAGCTATTACTTTTATTCATACCAATCCGACTAATTTGTAGCAAGTTCGAGACAGCTGATTCTTGTAGTGTAGTAAAGAGCACCTTTTTCATATAAACAAACCACTTTTGAAGGTTTTTTTTTTATTTTGGCATTTTTTATTATTGTAGTAAGGTCGAATCTGCTACTTTTATTCATACGGGCCAATATTTCAGCAACCATTGCAATGATTGATCAGCAGTTTTTCCCCATCAAAAAGCAATGTTTAATCAAGATGCTATATTCCTGTTTTTCCCCTTCTTTTACGAAGATGAAAGTAGCGTCATACAAACGACTGTAGCTTGTTAACGTATTAACAAAATGTCATAAAATTTCATACACAAACTAATGACAGAAGAGAGCCTCGAAATGAGTTATATAAATTTTCTAGTGGTGTCATCTATTCCAAAATCCTGGGACATTTCAGCCTATGTAGTGCTTTTAGTTATTGCGTTAAATGCTATATAGCGGCTTTCTATAGCCGTAATCTCAATTATTATATATACTTTAATGATTTTATAACGATTTCCAAAATAATTTGGCTGTCACGATACCCTCCAGTGAGCTTAAACATTTTGCAAAAACCTTCAAAAATCATATTTTTTGTAAATATATTGGCTGGTGTAATAGTTGTAAAACACGAGTTGTAAAAAATTATAAATGCGAAAACGGTCTTCCAATCTGCATCAAAACATTTAAAATTTTTTTAATCAAATTAAACATAATGCTGTTTTTCGTGCAGGTAGGAAATAATTCTACCTGTAAAAACGTTAAGAAATTAAAATACCTGTCCATGTTTCGGAATGATTGCTTCTTCATATTGGGTGATTTTAATGTACCGACAATTTCTTGGGATTTACAGTCGGATGGTTCCTATCTAATTCCATCAAATGTTACGTGTGATGCGGAGATGTATCTATAGTTGATCACCTATCAAGTTGTGGACTTATACATATAAATCATTGATTGAATTTAATGAATAGATTATAAGATTTAGTTTTTATTTCTAACAATATGACTTGTAATGTGACAGAATCTTCATTTCCAATATCGACAGCGGGTCACCATCACATTCCTTTAAATATTAAAGTTGCTTTTAATAAATATATCAACTTAGGTGATAACAATGTAAATATTGTTAATTTAAACTACAAAGCATGTAATTTCGAAATCTTGAATTTGATTTTTGGTAGTATTGACTGGAATGATGAGTTTCAACATTTTAATACCGTGTCTTGCTTTAATATCTTTAAAAATTTAATCTCCTCAGTTCGTAAAGTTCATATTCTTTTGGTTAAACCACGGAATAAACCTTTGGTTAGTAAAGAACCGTGGTATACACGAGGTCTAAAAATTTTAAAAAACCTTCGGAACAAATTTTATAAAAAATTCTTATTAACTAATGAAAAATCGTTTTTTCTTAAATATAGGCATTATATGAGGGAGTTTAGCTTTTTAGACAAATTCCTATATAAGCAATATATTTCTAAATTTGAAACTAATATTAAATCAAACCCAAAAGCTTTTTGGCATTTTATTAAATCCAAAAGGGGGTCCTCTTATATTCCATCAAATATGTTCTTAAATGATTTGTATTCAAATGAACCGTGTGGTATTGCAAACTTGTTTGCTGAGTTTTTTCAATCCAATTATGAGAAGAGTTATAATAATAACCTCGATTGTGCTGAGAATATACATCCGGTGTTTGTCTTTGTCTATTGATGATGTTTTAAAGGGAATTCTGAGACTGAAACCCTCATCTAGAATGGATGTTGATGGTCTTTGCTCTATTTTTTAAAAAAACTGTGCTCAAACCTTAGCTTATCCATTAACTTTTATTTTTAACAGTTCTCTCTGTTCTGGTGTTTTCATTGATGATTGGAAGTTATCTTTCATTACTCCAATCCATAAATCTGGATCTAAAAACAATATAGCTAACTATATACCAATTTCTAAGCTAACAACTATTTCGAAGTCTATTTGAGTCTATAGTTAAAGAGAAATTGTTTTTTACAGTTATCTCTTCTCACCAGCATGGATTTGTCGCTTTACTATGACAAATCTTGTTTGGTTTTCTGAATACTGCATATCAGCATTTACTCAGGGATGTCAGGTTGATGTCATTTTTACTGATTTTTCCAAAGCTTTTGATAAAGTTTGTCATGTTCTGTTAATCAAAAAGTTTAAATATTTGGGTTTTCACTCTATTTTCTTATGTTGGCTTGAGTGGTATTTATCAAACAGGCAATGTGTAGTTGCATTTGATAATGTTAAATCCTTTTCTTATTTAGCAACTTCAAGTGTTCCTCAAGGAAGTGTCTTGGGACCTCTACTTTTTATTTTGTTTATTAATGACATAACATCAATTTTTTTCTTTTTGCAAATTTTTTCTCTACGCTGATGATCTCAAGATCTTCCTAAAAATAGGCAATTTAAATGACACTGAACTTTTACAGAGTGAAGTTGATAGACTCTATATTGTGCTGCAAAGTGGTCTTTTGCTTAATCTTAATAAATGTTATTCAATTACTTTTTTAAAATCTAGCTTTTTTCGTCCGTCCGCTTATAATATCGCCAATTTTCCTTTGACTTCCGTCCAACAATTTAAGGACCTAGGTGTCGTTTTTGATTATAAGTTTACGTTTACTTCTCATCTGCCTATTCTATGCTAGCTTTTATAAGACGAAATAGTGCATGTTTTTTCGATCCGTACACTTTGAAAGTCTCGTTTAACTCCCTTGTGCGTTCTAGATTGGAATATACTGCTATTATTTGGAACCCGTATTACGAGTCTTATAAGTTGAGGATTGAAAGGGTTCAGAAATCGTTTACAAGGTTCATTGGCGTAGCAAGCGGGGGAAAGGGGGCAGTTGCCCCCCACTTTTTTAGCTAGATAAACAATTTAAAAAGAAACGTTATTCAAAATATCAGTTTTTTTACAACGATAATATTTTTGTGTTATATATTTTCCTCTTCTTTCTCTCTTCTTCATGTTTCATGTGAAGAAATTTGGGTGAACTTTTTTTGCACCACCATTTGTACAGCCCCCCCCCCCAGATGAAATTCGCTTCCGACGCGCTTGACAAGGTTTGCCTTGCGCTCTTTCAATATTGATGGTGTACCTCCTTCATATAAAACGAGATGCCTATGTATAGGGCTCAAAACTTTGGAGAGTAGAAGAAGCATATTATCTTTGCTCTTTGTTTTTGATATCATAAATGGTTTGGTTGATTGCCCTGCACTATTGGAAATTATAGATTTATAGTTCCAGCAAGAATGCTTAGAAATTATGATCCTTTTTACTTGCAAATTTACCATTCTAACTATGCTATAAATGCGCCTATTAACCGTGTTTTGCGTTTGTTTAATTCTATAAATTCTAGTTGAAATCTTGATTTTACTGTTTCTAAGATTTAAATAAGATCTATTTTAAACACAATATTTTGAACTATTTTTACTATGCTTAATACTTAATATTTAATTAGTCTGTAAGAACATTTATTCAGAGACTAAACCGAAGATAAATAAATAAATAAATAAATAAATAAATAAATGTTCAGGTCGAGACTGAATTCTAAAACTTTTACTTTCCCAACAAAAGTATGTGCCTAAACTTATATTAAAATTTCAATTACTTTTTCTCTCTTACTATTTCCAAACATTTATGAGAATTTCTATCTTCATTATACTGAATATTCTGCAATTTATGGAGTTTCACAAAATTATTTTTAAATTGCTATAACTATCACTCTATAGACCTGTATAGACTCTGGCTTTAGCGTCTGCAAGCTGTTTCTTAGCTCAGTAAATTCAGTCATTATCGCTTGAATTTATAGATACTTATTCTTTTGCGTTGCAATAAGACTTGATGTCGTAAGTAAGCAATTTTAATGCAATATTTATCAAATGTCCCATTCAAATGGCCGCCACTGTATAGAGTGTGTCGTCGTTTACTGCTTCTTTATATAGTTTCGTGCCAAAATGCAGTCAACTGCAGTTGCTATATAGAATTACTTTGCATATAAATTTCAGATTTTATTTTCTACTCTTCTGCTCCTATCTCTCTCTCTCTGTCTACCTCTTTACCTTGCCATTTGATCAGTTGCACATCGTAAAGTATTTAATGATCTTTAATTTAAAACACTTAACAAACGCGCTCAAAGGTGTGGCAACGCCAACAACACAACAATAAATTCATAAT
Organism: Dichetophora obliterata; assembly: GCA_963920525.1. Lineage (NCBI taxonomy): Eukaryota > Metazoa > Arthropoda > Insecta > Diptera > Sciomyzidae > Dichetophora > Dichetophora obliterata. Next base: position 56,595,542 of record OY986439.1, read on the forward strand.
TAGTTTGGGAAGTTAAAATTAAAAGAATTCCAATACAATCCCATACGCACACGCTCGCTTTTAAATAAAATCCAATGAAGCAAGTTAGGCATTGCGATGGCATCAAAAAGAATCTTATAGTCAGATGAAACGAAGAGAGTCAGAGTCAGTCATCTTGAAAGTCAGATTAACTCGCTAGCTAATCGGCAACAGTTGAGATTTTTTAAAATTTCTTTGCTTATCTTCTTCTTATGATGATGATGAAGATGATTGCATTAATGGTTGAATGGCTGGCAACAACGTCAACATCTTGGAATAATATCTAAAAAAACATCTTCAGTCACAATGAATCAACCGAGCAAAAGCGAAAGTAACGAATGCATAAATTAATGAAAATAAAAAATTTGGTCATTTTCTTTGCAATAATAATAAATTGTAAAGATCTGTCTTTGTCCAAACGATGATCGATGGCGAAAATAAAGGTTTGTTGAAAACGAATATGTTTTTAGTAATAATTTTGTAGAGATTTTAAGATTTTTAGTTGGCACAAGAATTTGACAAAGTTTAGTGTATAGCTGATCGAAAACTTACAGAGTCGTAGCTCAAAATCGTAGCTCTATAAATGGGTCAAAGACCCAACTTTTGACTTTTGTCCCGTAGGGTAAAATTTTGAAAAAAATCCCTCTTTGACCCATTTAGAGTGCCCCAATCGAGTATAAATGTATGACCGACCCTCACTAACTTTGGAGGGCCGATCCACCCATGCCAGTAGCACACCCCCTGGAATACCCCTGGGGGGTTCCCCATACAAACATTTCAAAAAATCACCATTTTTGGCACTTTACATGAAAAAATCAGCGAAATGGGGTTGCCACTGGCATGGGTGGATCGGCCCTCCAAATTTAGTGGGGGTCGGTGATACATTTGGACTCGATTGGGGCACTCTAAATGGGTCAAAGAGGGATTTTTCAAAATTTGACCCTACGAACAAAAGTCAAAAGTTGAGGCATTAGAATTCGTTTTAGAGGTATAGTTCTTCTGGCAAAGTTTCTTATTTTGATCCCTAGAATACGATTTTCACTGAGCAATGGGCGATTTTTAAATCGACGCGCCCCAACATATACATTGTATATAATGTTTGGTTTTTATAAAGGGTGATTTTTTTATCATTTGTTTTTTTAGTGTAAATTTTTTGACACCTCTCGCGTGATTCGTAACATGTGACAAAGCCAGAAATGCTAACAAAGGTTTTCCATTTCAACATGAATAGACTAACAAACGTATTGCGCTTGCAAATCATTGAATTTTATTATAAAATTTCGTGCTCTGCGGGAATCGATGAAGATCCACTTTTTTATCGAAAAATTGTTTTCAGAGACGAAGCTTATTTTTGGCTTAATGCACATCAAGAATTAAACATTAACTCTGAAGTGCTAGATAAAAGGCAATAAATTCTTTTATTTATTTGTAAAAATAATTGTGGAAATAATTTGAGGCGTCATTTGCTTTTGTTTGCTTTTTTTCGGTGTTTTCTCTTTCGTGTTCGTTCTGTTTTTGGCGCAGAGAGGATTTTCGTTCAATTTATATGTGTTCTCTCCAATTTTGTGCGTCATTTTTTTTGTTCTCTGCTATCTTGTGCATACCTACTCACATTGTCACTTACTGTGTAAGGTAGATGTCATCAGTGTTTTAGCGGCCATGTCCAAACAAATGTAATTGGGAATTGTAAACAGACTTTGGAGGCTCTGCAGCTATATTGTATTTAAGAAATAATTGGTTACGTCATGTGTCCATTTACCACTGGGAAGGTATATGCATTTCGGAGAGGCAGACTGCCGAAACTATCAAAACGAAGTTGACAGCTCATATCAAATCTGAAAACGACGAGAAAGCGCTAATTGGTCACATTCAGCGGAGTCAACTGTTGTGGTAGCGATACCTTAGTGAGTGATGTTTTTCTCTGAATGTGTAGTTCTCTGAACGTTAAAAATATTGCAAATTATTTAATTTAATTCTTATAATTGTTTAATTATGTAAATAATTTAACTGGCAAGGTGTCTTAAGTAATTTTAACACAACAGTCAGTTACCAACTGATGTCTTCGCTGAATGCAGCCATTGATTTCCTTTTGTTGTCATTCGCAACAAGCTGACTTTGACAATTTTGGATATGAGAAAGAGCACGCAGTGCTAATTGCATCTACCGTCTATAGTTCTGCTATGCTTTGAAGTTGCATTTTTGAAGTACAAATAAATTTTTCCTTTTTAATTTAATTTAATTTTTCCTTAAAAAGAGAATTTAATAAATTACAAAATTGATCATAAAAAAAAATTAAATTTTTTAGGCGAAATTCTGAGAAAATTACGCTCAAACTTGAAATTTAGTTGTTTCAACGGATCGTTTTTATCTTCACACAAGCACAGCTCAATAATCAATAAATCGAGTGGGTTCGTTGATACACCGTTAGAAAGGTCAATTAATTGCCTTTCAAATGAGCTCTTAAAGAAAGTTTTCTTTATGTTAGTTTTTTTGCTAAAATTAAAAATGTGCATCAAAGTAATAAAATAATATCTAACCCTGTAACTCCAAAGGGTTTGAAATTAGACCCCCGCTCTAATACGATTTTTTGCTCAACTCAACATCACCTTTAACCTCCTTAAATATTTGCACTCTATTGCGGGACACCTTGTATATATTATTTGAAAATTAAAATGCTGATTGATGTACGAAATAAAAAACACACTTTAATACTTTTATTATTTAGCTAACCTCCAACTCAACAGCTAACCGCTGTTTACGGAGACGATACAATGTTGCAATTGGTGGGTATTCAGACAATATGGCAACACTGTGCTAAAACAGTTTTTTGTCTTATTTTATTTTTCATTTAGCCATCTACTCCGATACTAAATCATAGCAATAACAACAAATATCATATGAGCGAGAGTCTGGATGGAGGTTAAATAATATATACGCTGTTGTTGTGGCCAATGCAGACGCATTTAATTGAAATGGCTAAATGGAGAGGAAAGATAAAAAAAAACAAAAAAAAAACAAAAAACTTCAACAACAAGTGCAACAAGCAAGCAATAAAATGAAATTGCAAGTAAAAGTGCGAGTTGTAAACGCTTAAATCTGCAGCAGAAAGTTTTTGCCAACAAAAAACAAGTTGTTGCAACAGACTTAACCGAAATAGAGATAAAAAACCGAAACACAAAAACCAGCAAAAGTAGAAGTTGCTGCGGCAAGCCATTATCAGTTGCTGCTGCTGCTGCTGCTGCAGCTAGCTTTGTTAATGCGTTGCAAGTGGCAACATCATTTTTAAAGGCAGTCGGCAGCCTAAAGAAGATTTCCTTTTTCCTTAAGACGATGATGATGATGATGACGATGATTATGATGATGCTAAGACTTTTCTCTGCAAATAACTATAATAATGTTTTCGTACTTGTTGTTGTTTGTCATTTGACAAACTTTCTTTTGGCAGCTAGTTTTTGCCAAACGTCAACCAAGAAAAACGCCAGAAATGTTTGAGTTGGCAAGAAAACGTAAAGTGAAAACCATCAATTGTTTTTCCACAACTTTGAAAAACAAAAACAGTTCTTTAACACTTTGCTCACAGTTGATTTATTTAAAGTTTTTTCTGCAAAAAAATATTATTTATCTCTCGACGAAGAAGCAAAACTTCAAACAGCTGCCAATTGTTGATAATCGGCTTTAGGACATGCATTTCCTTGCATTTTTTCTAGGCTTTTTTCTAAGAAATATCTTAAAATATGTTTCAAGTTTCTGCTAACTTGACTGTAATACATTTGTTTGTCTTCTTTTTAGTTGCATTTCTTGCTGTCTTCGACTAACTTGTGTCGGCCTCTTTAAGGTTTTCTTGTATTTCTCTCTTAAACTCGTTGTTTTTTACCCATTTCTTTTCTTTCAGAAACTATTAAGTATCGTTATTATCTTGCATTTATTGTTGCTGCTGTTGTTATTGTTTTTCTAAAATCTTTCTTAAAATACACCCGTAGGTTGTTATTTTAAACGCTGTCCTATGGTTGTTGTTGTTGTTATTGCGGCTTCTGTTATTGTGTTTGTTGTTGTTGTAAAGTTTCACTTTGCAACTGGTTTAAGCTGTTTAAGCCATGGGAACATATTTAAACGTAAGTATCTACAGAAATCTATCGCTAGTTTGGCATAACATTACAACATTGGAGGAGCAACATATTTGTTTCCCATTTTTTTTTATTTTGCTTTTTCTTTGCATAGTCTTTATCTTTTACACATTTTAAAATATTTGATTTTTAAATCAGTTAATGAAATTAGCAGAAAAATTTCAAAATAAAACACTCATTAAACTAGTTTGTTGGTAGGTATTACTGGTTTTGTTGTTGTTGTTGTTGTTATTGTATGTAATTGATTGATGCTCTCATTTAAAATGGACAGTCATGAAGAGACCAGCATTCATAGAGTTATGCTGACATAGTTTTTATATAGGCTATAGTCGTTAAGTTAATAAAAGAAAATTAAATCCATGACTTTTGATGTATTCAATAAATCTGTCGAAAATATATTTTTTACAAAACAAATTATCTATGATGGGTTATGCTTTATCAAAAGCTACATAAAGATTAGTATGACACTTAGTGTGAGAGCGTCGATTTGCATATACAGTAGTAATTCGATAATCCGAACTAATGATTGCAGACCCCCATTCGGATTATCGAAACATTCGGATTATTGGATAGTTTTATTTTCCATAAGTTTATTAAAGAAAAACACAAATTTCAATGAAAAATCAAATATGTATGTATTTTATTTTCTAGCGAAATATAAAAATAATAAAGTTAGAGTTCATTTTTGTTACGAGTTTAACAGTTCAGGTTTTTTTATTCAATTAGTTAAAAATATAATATAAATCAATCAATTTTAATACAAATCAAAAATCAGTTCAAATCATGTATAATCTTACGCCAATTTACAAGAATGGTGATAAAAGATCAGTTGAAAATTATAGAGGCATAGCAATCTTGTCAGCCATTCCAAAACTTTTTGAAAAACTTATTTGTGAAAAGCTAACAAGTTTCATTAACCCTCGTCTAAATGAGCAGCAACACGGGTTCCGAAAAGGGCGATCTACCACCACTAATCTCATGATTATGGTATCAGATGTTTTAGTCAAAATGGAAAAAGGGCACCAAATAGATGCTGTTTATACTGATTTCAGTAAAGCTTTTGATCGAGTTGATCACAACATTCTTATATATAAGTTAGAAAAATTTGGTGCTGCAGGGTCCATACTAAGTTGGCTAAAATCATATTTAAACGGCAGATCCCAGTTTGTTAAATTCCAGGGAGTTCTATCGAAAATAATTACAGTCTCCTCGGGAGTTCCGCAAGGTAGTCATCTTGGTCCTCTTCTTTTCAACATATTCATATCCGATCTGTCAGAAGTTCTTAACGATATCCCACATCTTATGTATGCAGATGATTTAAAAATGTACTATTCAATTCAATCAGATGTAGATGTCAATTTTTTGCAATCAAAATTGTTGTCTCTTGAGCAATGGTGTTTTCAAAATAAACTACATCTTAATGTCAATAAATGCAATGTTATTAGCTTTTCTCGTAAAAACAACGTTACATTACATACCTACCACCTCAATAGTATCGAACTAAAAAGGGTCAACCATATAGTGGATCTTGGAGTTGTCTTAGATTGAAGATGCGCTTTAATCTGCACTATGATAAAATTGTGTCCAGGGCCAGCAAACAGCTAGGTTTTATAAAAAGGCGTGCAAATGAATTCAAGAATATATGGGTCACTACATCCTTGTACCGTGCATTAGTGCGCCCAATACTTGAATATGCATGCATAATTTGGAATCCATCTTTCGATTCCCATAGAGAAAGAATTGAGTCTATTCAAAAGCAGTTCTTACTATACGCGCTTAGAGATATGTACAACCCCCATGATTATTGTAGCCTTCCATCATATGAACATAGACTCAGCCTTTTAAATTTGATGCCACTATCAACAAGAAGATCGTTATTGGGCTCATGCTTCACATTTGATGTAATTAATGGTGCTATTCACAGCGAATATATTTCTAATATGATTTCCTTTAACGATCCAATTAGGCGCACTAGGCATACTCGATTGTTAACTGAATATCAGCACCAAACTACATATGCAAATAATGAACCCATCAGTCGTTGTTGCAGAGAATTTAATAATATCTCTATATACTACTCACCTTCTATGTCCAAATCCTCTTTCAAGCAAACCCTATATAAATCACTCAGTAATCAGAATTAACACAGGCCTCAGATAAACTACATACATGTATGGATTTATATGTATAAGCATTTAGTTTAATAAATCAAAATTCTTTAACATCCCTCTCCAAATCTCCCATTTACGTCCTTTTGTCCTTATAGTCTTTAAGAATAATATATATACATCGTATCTTAAGTGTGTATATAGTCTCTCTTGTTTTCCTCCTCTTCTCTTAGTTTTGACATGTTTTTTGAAATCATGTCAATCCGGTAGGCGGAGTATGCCCACTAAGAGCACCAAATAAAAAATAAAATAAAAACAAGGAAAGGGGAGAAGAAAAACAAAAAACTTAGTAATAAGTAAACAAAACCTGTTAGAATAAGTTAGAATAAGTAATTTGCATTGCCTTGTTTGGCCAATAAATAAATAAATAAATAAATAAAAAAACTAGGTCTTAAAAAAATCTTTTATGGTTGTTTGTTTTACACTATTTGTACATAACTCCATATGTACAACTTACTGCATAACTTTTTCATCCGCAAGATCTTTTTGTTGAGCCCATAGAATGCATTTGTTTAAATAAGTAAGTGATTCAGAATTTGATATTTGATCACCTTTTTCGACATGAATTTCAGCTTCATCGTCTTCTGACAACTGTAGACTCTCATCTTCATCTTCATTATCAGTATTGTAGCTTTCTTCAATCCATTCATTTAAATTATCATTGGTCAAATTAATGTGCATAGTGTTTTGAACAAGTTCCCTCATAAAATCCATAGTAATGCTTTCTTCTGGTGTTTCTATAGAATTTATATTTTGTCGAAGGATAGATAATGATATATCATCTTCAGAGATGCAGTTTTCATCAAATATTTTTGACCAGTAAGTTTTAATAACTTCCTCTCGAAGGTTGCCCCAAGAATTCTTGAGTAAAATACATGCGTCTGTTAATGTAAATGACTTCAATGTCTTATCGTAATCTTCACCTCCTCCAATTATATGACATAGGAGTGACTTTTTATACGACATTTTGGTTATTCTAATGGCGTTTTGGTCCATGGGTTGAATTAAACTTGTGCAGTTAGGTGGTAAAAACAAGCATTTATAATTTTCATGAGAAAGCTCTGTTGGATGACACGGTGCGTTATCTATTATGAGCAGGGCCTTTTGTGCCAGATTGTTTTCAGATTGGTATGCTTTAACTTGTGGAATAAATGAATTGTAAAACCATTCCGAAAATATAAATGAAGTCATCCAACCATTCTTAGACGAATAGTACTCCACCGGAGGAACATTCTTAAATGAACGTGGCTTCTTTGATTTTCCTACAACCGCAATACGCAATTTATGATCTCAAGATTTATTTGCACAGTAGAGAATAGTTACTCGTTCTTTTGACATTTTTCTTCCTGGAGCACATCGTTCTTTATCATGCACCAAAGTTTGACTCGGCAGTAATTTCCAAAAAAGTGCAGCCTCATCTGCATTATAAATTTGTGTGTCGCTTAAGCCTTCTGTAGATTGTAGTTCTTTTAATTGCAGTATGAATTGAGGTACTAAATGGGGTTGGCTTGAGAGTTTTTCTCCACAAATTTTTAAGTAACGAATGTTAAATCTTGTCTTGAATTTTTGGTACCATCCATATGAAGCATTAAAAGTTTTGTCATTGCCATACATATCTTTAAACATCTTTTTGGCTTTTTCGCATACAATTTCACGCGACAAAATGTTTTGCTTCTCCCGCTGCTTCAAAAACCAAGAGTAAAGGCCTTCTTCGAGTTCGGGATACTCACCAGTCCTTAGAGTTTCGCGAAATTTTAAATTTTTAGCGCTAGAATTCGCAGAAAAACTATAAACAAAGCAACAAATTAAAAACTTACATTTCAGTTATAAGTGTATCTCTTACAAACCGTTTTAACTCATTTCTTTTCTTTTTAATATCAGAGATAGTAGCACGTCCCAATCCGAATTGGTTGGCTAGGTCTTAACAGGATTTTCCTTGTTTCAGACCGTCTAATATTTTAATTTTGTCGAATAGAGACAGTGTTTTATGAGCACGTTTTTTATTATTCATTTTATGTGTTGTCACTCGCAATAACTCATAAACAATGACAAAATATACATAATACACTCTCGCTCAGTTGCGAAATTCTGACTGCTGAAATACTTTATATTCCGTTACAACGTTGAATTCTAATGAAAACATGAGTAAATCATGCAATTCGGATTACAGAATTGCAATTAATTCGGACTACAGAATAGCCAGCGCTGTGAAAGTAAACCGTCGGATTACTGGATTTTCGGATTATAGAGTAGTCGGATTATCGAATTACTACTGTACCATAATTTTGGACAAAAATATTTTTCCAGTTAAATATTTCCAATTCACCAAAAAGAGTGCTTGGTGAGTTGAAAGGTGGTTGAACTTAATTGACCTTATATTCCGTTCAATATTCGTTGAGCTTTAATTGACCTAAGATTCGTACATTTAATCCATTTTCAAAGGCGACACATAACTGGCTTTTAAGGTATGATCTAAACAAAATTTTTCCGATTCTTTTTTTTTTTATAAATGCCTTCTAAAATCCTTCAAAAATAATGCCTTAAAAGGATTTTATAAGATTCGAATTATTTATGAAGTTACAGAGCTATATATGTATATATCGCGCCGAAGTGCAGTAATAAAACTTGAAATCGTTTTTCTCGAAATCACTTTTTTCAAACTGGGGTGTCGTTTTTCTCGAGAACCAGAAGTCGAATGAAGATGCGGCGGGCGGCGTTTTGTAGGTAGTCACTTCAGTCAGGTCCTGAACTAGGATAATTGGGTTTACTCTACTATCGGGGAGAGGAGGGGCAAAAACCACCACAAAAAACAGCTAATTTTTTAACATTTTTTTAAAAATTTTTTAAAAATTTGTTAATTTTTTTATATTTTGGAAATATCCTAGTTCAGGATCTGCCTGACGTGATTACTAACAAAATGCCGCCCGCAGAATTTCGATACGATATATGGTTGTCACGAAAAACTATACCCCGTTTGCCTTCTCATTTTTACGTACCTATTTTCATCGTTCTGGGAGGGGAGGCTAAAAAAAAACATTGAAACAGAAAAAATACGAATAAAATAAGAAAATTACGTCAACTTTCACGTAAAAAAAAACTCCAAGATGAAAAATTTAAAAACGACTGAGCTACAGCAATTTTGAAAAACGTTATTTTTGTGGACCTGAACCGCAGGTCATACCTTAAGGTGCTTTATCTACGTAGGAAGTTTGAGAAGTCAGTAACTTTTTTAACTTCCCGCGTAATAACATTAAATGCAACACTGGTTCTGTAAACTACCATCTGTTAATAGACTTATTTCCAATGTTGAGCAAAGTTGCGAGTCATTGGAGCGAAGCTCCTATCAAACAGCTTGTTTGACTGAACATATCTCTGAAATGGGTTGACCGATCTTAGAATTTTTTCTTCTAAAATGTTTTACGCTTTGGACATCATTTTCTGACGAAGCCAAAATTTGGAAATTCTATTTAGTTTATAAGTTAGTTTAGTTTAACCAAAACGGAAATTCTAAAATTAAATTTTTTTTCGTGTATTATGTGTTTTAAACCCAATAGTAAAAAATTTTAGGCCTCTCGTAAGTGGTTTAGAAGTTAAGGGCCAAAAGTTCGCCCGTAGAAACTTATGATTATTGTTAATTTTCCTTCTAAGCTTTATGGTACCAAAAGAAAGTTTATGCTTATTACCTATTCAACAAGTGATAAACCATAAAAACCCATTCTTTTCTTTTGAAGATATAACATAATATGCACTCTTGACAATTGACCCTTTTACGAAATAACCAAAACTTAAGTATAAAGAAATAATTTTGTATTAACACCCACTTTTTTCACAAAAAAAAATTAAAACACCTTCTATGAAAACGTTTATTTTTTTAACCGACTTTAAAATATAGGAGGTCCTCAAGTTGGTTGGTTTTTATTTTTATTTTAAAGTGTATGTACATCGTTAACTCCTAAAGTACTTGCCCGATTGCCGCAATTTTTGTAAACAGATAGAGACACTGGACGCGCAGGTGCCCGTCTAAAAAAGTGGGCGGTATTCAACACAGGGGCGTGGCAATATAAGAAAAATTCTGTATATCGAATAATATTAACACTAGGATACTGAAATTAGGTACAGGGGTAGGCATAATTATGAAAATGTGCGGTCAAGAAAGTAGCTGTCGTTGGACAAAAGGTCGTGGCAATATAAGATATATACTGTATCTTAGTTAATATTGACACTAAGGTACTGAAAATTGGTTCAGGGGTTGGAACAATTATTACAAATTACGGTCAAATAAGTAGGCGTTTTTCGACAAAGGCGTGGGAAATATTAGAAAAACGCCGTAACTCGAAAAATATTGACACTAGGATACTGAAATTAGGTACAGGGGTAAGAATAATTATGAAAATTTACGGTCAAGTGATTACTATATGTGATTTTACAAGATTTTTTAATAAAAACCTTTCTAAAACTATCTGTACAAAATAACACAATGGGCCTTACCAAAAGTCATTTTAATACCGACTCTAAATTTACTGTAAGCTTTTTGACAACAAATTCTATAGAAATAATGTCAGAAAAGCTCAAAATAAATTTAGAGTAGATATTAAATCGACTATAGGTAAGGCCTAATGAATTAAAAACATGATATTTCTTAAGACATACTGAAGTGTCATTTTAATAACATAAAAATAAAAAATCTTTTTTAACTAGCTGTACAATATATATATCACGTAAAAATACCCAAATATGACCTTAAAAATTAAAAAACAAAAATTCCTTAAACAAGCTGTGCAAAATATCACAAAATTTTTACTTAGACATATTAAAGTAATTATACTAATAAATTTTTTTTTTAAATAATTTTATAACATGTCAAAAAATTTAATGATGCTACCTGAGAAAAATCTGAATGTGATTTAAAAAAATTTTAAAATAAAAACCTTTCTTAAACTTGCAGTACAAAATAACACAATATTTTAAGCAAATGATACTTTCTTATACTATGTTTCCATCTGCTCGAAATCCTGCGATTTTGAAAAAGTGATTTCAAAGTGTTTCCATCTGGCATATCATTACAGCTAGATTTCATTAGACAATTAAGACTTCATTTGATAAATTTAAGAATGAGCAAATCGTGAAGGAGCAATTGCGTTCTTGCATTTCTTTATTTGCTATTTCCGGAGCTCTTAAATTTTTTTCTCCAAAATTGGCACTAGCAATTGCTCCTCACTGAAGCTCCAACCAAGCCTTTTTATTTTCTTATATCCTTTACTTTGCATTTTTCATTTTTATTATTATTGTTATTGTTTGTTTTTTAATAATTTATTAGCTGTCATTGCCAATTGTCAATATGAAAAATTTGACATAAGCTGAATAGTGCTGGATACTGATATAACTTTTCAGGGAAACCACATTGCATTTTATGAGATTTCGTATCAGATTTTGTTGAAATCACAAGATTTTAAAATCTTAAATTTGTATAGTGACCTCTGATGATTTCAAAATGGATTTTACGAAATTCAAGATTTCGAGCAGATGGAAACATAGTATTAGAAATACTGAAATGTGATTTTAATAATCCTAAAATGAAAATCTTTTTTAACTAGCTGTACAAAATATAAAATATATAAACCTTACATGAACTAACTGTAAAAAATATTACAAAATACTTATAAAACTTTACTTAATTTAAAAAACTTAAACTTAAAAAAATTAAAATTTTACCTTAAAAAATTAGAAAAAAAATCTTCCTTAAACAAGCTGTGCAAAATATCACAAAATAATTACTTAGAAATACTAAAACTACACTGTAGGGACGTAAAAAAGAAACACGCAAATACCAAAATATACTTATTTTTTGGTCGTATAATTTATTGGCGTACTCAGTTTTTCCCACACAGATCAATCTCGAGATATTTGCGATTGAAATTTAGTCACTTTTAGACCCATTTTTAGCTATATTTTCCTTATATTTAGAGACCAAAAATTTTGACCAACTCCGATTTTGCTTACACTTTCAGAATTTAGTCTACTTAAGAAATAAAACACTAATTTGAGTAAACAAATTTTTAGATTTTTAAAGTTTTTACGTTCAACATTCAAATTTGCTCAAAATGGAAGAAAAAGCGAAATTGCTTAGCTTTTGAAAAGTCATAGATTAAACAAGGCTTATTCGATTTTCACATTGGAGGTATTTTTGAAAAGACAATAAAAATTAATTGTTAAAAAACTATAAAAATTTTTTAAATGAAGGTCAAATGTAAGTCAAATATCGAAAATCTGAATAGCTCGAGACTTTAATCTGATTTGTAAAAACTGAGAATGCCACTAAATTCTACGACCGAAAATTAAGTTTACGTGTCTTTGCGTTTTTTTGTGCCTTTTCAAAAGTTGAAAATTTACCTAAAGTATTATTAAACTATTTTATTTTTTTTTTTTCAATAATTTTATGAACCTTCTGAATGATCTTATTTTATTTATTTTTTATTTTAAAGAATTGATTTTTGTTTTTTCAATAATAATCCAAAAGTTTAATCGAAAATGTGTTTTTTAGTTTTTTACAATCTTCTGCAATGTTTTGTGTTGTAAAACAAGGCATAACTACTTTGAAACATCATATTACGTCTTTCAAAATATTCGTTTTCAAAGGTTTGTCAACTTTAAGGTTTAAGTTTGTTTACCTAAACTTAATCATATAACTTTTTGTTTGCTAAAAATAGGGATTTGCAAGAAATTGATTTTTTTTTAATTTAGATCTATTTTATTTTTATTTATTTATTTTTTTTTTTTGTTCAAAACACTCAAAACATTATTTTTAATACTGGTAGAATTTAAGAGGGGGCGCTTGAATACTTACGGAGCAATGAATTTTTCACGTCGAATAGATTGCAACAGCGGTCTTTGAATTTAGAACACGACATTTCTGACAACGTCACCGGCACGTTTTAAGCAATAAACAATGAACTGACAGTTAAGACAAGTAAACAAGTTTAGAAAAGCACGCTGCGGTACCCTTCGCACGTGTAAGTTGCGATTCATTCATTCCCAGTGAACCAAAACTACCGTTTTCGAATTCATTTATGAACCTTTTCGGGTAGAAATGTTCATTTTCGGCACTCATAAATGAACCTTTATCATTCGTCGGACTTAAATGCCTCTCAAAAATGAACCTTATTTTGTTCGGAAATGATTTGAAAAAGAACCATAAATTGTCCTTTTTTTGTTCGGATATGAGTTAAAAATAGAACCATAGAAAAGTTATTTTTCGGCACTCGGAAATGAACCCTTTTTGAATCAATCGCCGGACAAAAATGCCTTTTTTCTTCTGAAATGAGTTAAAAAATGAACCATAAAAAGTTATTTTTTGGCACTCGGAACTGAACCCTTTTGAATCAATCGCCGGACGAAAATGTCTCTCAGAAACGAACTTTTGTTCTTCGGAAATGAGTTAGAAAATGAACCATAGAAAAGTTCTTTTTCGGCACTCGGAAATTTAGTTTGTTGACCACGAACTGGTCTAATCTACGGATTTGCGGCGATATTCGGTGAAGAAATCAGCCCTTCATGACACGCACAACACTATTTGATCATAATAAGTTCAGTCAAAGTCTTTTCAAGGGCTGAAATGGCCACTTTATTATATATTATTATATCAAATTAGTAAAGCTAATTATTGGGGAACTTATTTGATTACTTTTTTGCATGGAATGTTGTCGTAGTTTTCTTTCTATTTGGGCTTGATCTTCATTTTTGATCGAAATGTTGTGTTCGAAGTGTTATGACAGACTTGTTGATAGATGAAAAGGAATATAGCTTTTCGAACGTGTTGCAGTGCATCCATCTCTTTTCTTAAGGCGAGAATCAATTCACACTGGTGAAAAATTTTATATAACTTTTGTATGATTTACTTTAATTTACTATTATAAAAATATCAACAAAGGTTTAAATTATTCCTTTTTTAACTCATTTTAGTATAAAAAAGGAGTATTAATGATTCATTTCTGAACTCATTTATGAACAAAATTGGTTCGCTTATGAGATATTGTTTCTACTGATATGATACAAAATTATTATTTTCTCAACTCATTTAAGAATGCAAAAAAGAAACATTTATGCTTCATTTCTGAACTCATTTATGAACTCGTTAATGAACTCATTTATGAACAAAAATGGTTAAATTACGAGAAATTTTTACCCTTGAAAATGATTCTTTTTGGACTCAAAAAAGTTTTTTATGAATTTTGCAAAATAAGTAAAGTTTTTATTTATGGGAAAAGTTTTAACGAATTTAATCTTCTGTAGCAAGCACTTTTAAGCGACAAAATGAAAAAACAAAAATTAAAAAAAAAACGTTCGCAAAACTCTCACCTTACTCAAAACCTTCGCTTATGGTTCAGTGGGTTGCTTCGAATTCTTCCAGAATTCATTGAATCGTAAGTATTCAAGTGTCCACTCTTAAATTCTACCAGTATTCAAAATAATGTTTTGGCTTTTATTTTTATAAAAAAAAGGTCTAAATTAAAAAAAAAACCACTTTGTTGCAAATCTCTATTTTTCGCAATCAAAAAATAATATGATTCAGTTTTAGTAAACATCATTTGAAAGCTTACAAAAAGACGCACATGTCTTCTTTAAGACAAATTTTTCTATCTACATCAGTAATTGCAGCGTAAGCGATTGAAAAAAGATCCTTTTAAATAACGTAAATAAAAAAAAAATTTCGAAAACTCCCCAGTGAACCAAAACTACCGTTTTGGAATTCATTTATGAACCTTTTCGGGTAGAAATGTTCATTTTTGGCACTCATAAGAGAATCCGTTTTGTATCATTCGTCGGACTAGATTGTCTCTCAAAAATGAACCTTATTTTGTTTGGAAATGATTTAAAAATGAGCCATAAATTGTACTTTTTTTGTTCGGATATGGGTTAAAAATAGAACCATAGAAAAGTTATTTTTCGGCACTCGGAAATGAACCCTTTTTGAATCAATCGCCGGACAAAAATGCCTCTCAGAAACTAACCTTTTTTTCTTATGAAATGAGTTACAAAATGAATCATAGAAAAGCTATCTTTCAGCACTCGGAAATGAACCCTTTTTGTATCAATCATTTTTATGAATTTTGCTAAATAAGTAAAATTTTTATTTATGGGAAAAGTTTTAACGAATTTAATCTTTAAGCGACAAGCAAGCACTTTTAAGCGACAAAATAAACAATCAAAAATTAAAAAAAAAACTATCGAAAAACGTTCGCAAAACTCTCACTTTACTCAAAACCTACGCTTATGGTTCAGTGGGTCCTTGTTTTATATTGAAATAAAAAAATACGTATCAAATATTTTTTCTTATTAGAAAAAAATGTATGGGAAATAAATGTTGGTGGCAAATTTTTGTATGGAATGCTCCGCTTATAAATTTGTCGAAAATAAATAAAATTTTATCTTAATACCAAAATCAGCTACATTGTATATTTACACCTAAGTTTTATTTTATCATCCATTTTAGATTATTGAACAGAGTGCAGCACTTCAATAACATAAAAAAATCAAGACGTGCTTTTCACTGGTCGCATTTCTTCTTGAAAAATTTTACGCGGAATTGCGTTTAACGCATCCATAAATACGAAGTGGCTAGGAAAAACATGTAACTCCAATTAAATGTTGTGGCGTGGAAACGGCAGGCGAAAACAACAACTTGTTTGCTATTGTTGTTGTTATTGTTCTTCAAATTGTTGCAGCTACAACAGTACAACTTTGTGTGTTTGTTAATTTCACCGCTAAAAGCTTGGCACCAGTTAAAAGTAGCTTCCCCCCTAATAACTTTTTTTTTCTTGCCATCTTTAGTCATTTC
The DNA here is from genome assembly GCA_963920525.1 of Dichetophora obliterata. Lineage (NCBI taxonomy): Eukaryota > Metazoa > Arthropoda > Insecta > Diptera > Sciomyzidae > Dichetophora > Dichetophora obliterata. The sequence goes on from OY986439.1 coordinate 56,611,687, forward strand.
TTTTTCATGCACATGTTGCAATAGTAACGAAAATGAAAACCTAAAAAACTATAAAAATATATCTTGGCTTAAACACTTTTATGCATAATGGCAAAAAAAAAGACGACACAGATCATAAATAAAAAGTAACTTATGCAAAACCGATTTGTTATTGTTTTGCAGATGGTGTACACGAAAGCATTTTAAATGCGTAACTAATTCAAGCGAAAAAAATCTTTGCAGCCATGCAAAAGCAATCTAATAAATAACACATTTAAAAATTAATTTGCATATTTACATACGTTTGTGTTTTTTTTTATTTGAAATTTTTATTGTCTATCTGCAGCATGTTGTTGAGACATATTTTTGTTTAGTGTTTTTTTGGTGTGTTCAATTTTTATTATTAACTAAACACTTGCCAAACGAGCACTTGCTGGTTGAGCCGACGAACACGGTACACAACGTATCTGCAAGTACGTGTATCTCATAACAGTGAATAAATAAAATTTGAAATGCAAAAAAAAAAAAATTATAAAAAACACCAAAACAAAACTAAACAAAACGCTAAATGTGGTTAAGTAGTAGCAGCGGTTGTTTTAGCTGTTGCTGTGGTTGCTGTTATTATTGTTGAGCTTGACAACAACAACAGTTGGTTGTTGCCGCCGGGCTTTAACAAGTGTTGCCCACTGGCTGCTGCAGCAGCTAATCTATCTCGCACAGCTTTGGTTGATTTGGTCGTCGCTCGCTTGTATGGGAGAAAGTTGTAGATATTTACCCAAATAAGCCAACAACAAGCACTACAATAAAAACCATACGATATATTTAGTGCAACAACATGGCATAAGCATATGTTTCATCTACAACAACAACAAAAAAACTTAGCCAAAACAAGCCCAAACCAAAAAAAAAAACTATACAGTTTTGCTTGATCGGTTTTGCATCTGTAACTTTAAAATATTGGCTGATTGCTAATTAGCTGAAATTCCAGCCATGATGGGAGGGTTAGCATATTAAATATTTTTATAAACATACATACACGTAAAGTTTGCATGGATTTATTTGCTTATAAAATTTGTGCGTTGCTTGTTGTTTGTTTTGACCGCAAACATCAACTGTCAGTTTATTTCACCAAAGAGCTGTCGTCTATCTCTAGGCGGAAATCTTATTTAATAGACCACTCTAAACAGTGGCACTCCCCCATGGCTAAATTTCGAATTTGACATAAGCCACAAATGTCAATTTCACTATGCTTTCTTTTGCAACAACAACAACTACAGTTATAAAACATCGGCAACATCTTCGATAGACAGTTAAATCAACAGCAATTATTTGTAATTTTATAGCAACAAATAAACAACATATATCTCCAACCCACTTTCTGACCATTTTTGAGTCAAGCCTTGAGTTTAATATTGATTGACTTTGATTTGATGGAATTTCGCTAAAACTCTTCTTATGGATAGTTTCGATTGGACATGCTTGGCGGCAACGTTAGCGTCTCTAAAGTTGATAGAATAAAGTGGGAACATATAAAAATTTCATTAGTTTTCATCAATTGTTCATTTGAGTAGATTTTTTAATCGATTTTTTTTTTTCATCTAACTGGTGAAATTTTTTAATTTGTGGAAGTTGGCTAAAGTCGATATTATTTAGACATTTACGAGGGCAATTTGATAAGTCAGTAACGTTTTTAATAGAAGTTTTTCTTTTTGGCAAAAAGTGCACTCTATTGCACTATATATTTTATTTACATTAACTGTTTCCGTATTGCACCAAAAGTTATAAAAAAATATATTGTTTTTTTACACGTGCTTGGCATGGAAAAATCATTACTGTAAAAAAAAATAATCTAACTTAGAACATAAAAAAAAACAATCAACTTTATAAAGATGCTGGCTAAGTAAGTGCCTTACGAACTGTTTAAAAAACAGAATAAAAACAAAAAATACATAAAAACAACAAGTTATTAAAGTATAACAAATAGAGTAGGAAACAATAACAAAGGTACGTGGCAACCATGACGTGACTTTGACCAACGGTCATGGCGAAACTTAATATACACGATGCAGAACAAAACGGTGCAAACAAAAGTAAAGTAGCAAGACAAATCAGATAAAAAAAAATGCAATACATGAAGCTAAAGTGCTTTAGTTATGAAAACTTGTTGTTCGTAACGAGGTATAAAAAGTAAGCAAAAATAGCAAATTAGTTAATCAGCTAAATGTGCAATAGTGCCAAGATAAAAATAATAAGGGTATTCATGCATATGGGCAATACCCTTATAAATGGTATAAACTGTATAATTTTATCAGCCTTATAAATGAATTGTCAAATTTGTATGGAAACCAGATACATTTACGGCTGGATTTAGGTGAGCAAACGAGGTGGCAAACTTATATGATCTATCAGCTGTGTTCGTTTTTCGAAAGTTAACTAATTTCTTATTAGAAGCTGGCAAAAAAGCAATGAGCGAGGTAAAAATTTGGTAATTGGAGCAAAAGTAACAAATAAGTAATCGAAAATTACAACTTAAAAACTTACTGACAACATATGCATCAATATATAAGGGCTATTCACAATCCTGTGCAAATAGTCTTGCACCATAGCATTTGCAAAATCTTAGAGTATATTTTTACTCTACACTAACAATATATACAGGGATGCATTAACTACGCTACTGCAAATAAGCAACACTAAAAACCCACAGTTTATATTTACTATGCGTATGCAATTCACACTGACAGCTGATAGTTAAAAAAAAAAAAGGAACTGATATGGGAAAATAAAGAAAACCTTCAAGCTTTTTTCGACATTAAATTTGTTTAAGCCAAATTTTCAATTTAAAATAATTTTGCTTTTCATCGATCAGCTGTGAGTTCAGCTGTGTTTTGAAACAAGAGTTGCATGTAAACCGAAAAAGACCGTTCAGAATTGGTGGCAAACTTTAACAATTGCACAAATTTGCAATCTCAATGCGCAAAATGCACAAGAATGTGAATTGCCCTATTGCAGCTGACATATCTGCTGCAAATGAACAATCGACTTTAAGAGCAGTTCATACAACCTGCTGATAAAAATAGCAAACCCTTACTATTTGAATAGGCGTATTTTACGTAATTTTCAGCTACACGCAGAGAAAAAAAATAGTTGCAACAACCATGTTTTAAGAGGATTATAAATACTATGATTCGGATTATGATTGTTGCTAACATGTTCTTAAATATATAATATTTTCTTTGATCATGAGGAAATGATTACAACAACCATATTTAGAAAAGGAACTTTTTTGTAGGAACCAAAATATTATTGAAACAATCATTATTCTTTTATTGGGTCAAAAATAGAATGATTGCAACAACTATATTATGAATTTATTTTTAGGATCCAGAATATTATTGAATATTATTTATTTTCATGCACTTCAATTTCCACAACTATTAATTAAGATATCTCCAAAGGTTTGCCATTGACTAGGCTGAACAGAAATATTAATTCAATTGAAAAATCTTTTTGATAAAATTTTCTGTCCGAGCTGGGGTTTGAACCGCGGCTTTTTTGCTTACGAGCCACGCAAACTACCAGTATTCCCCAGCCGCTACTGCCACTCGCCCGACTAATGCCATTTACTAACATAGTACATTAAGTGCATTGTCACAAAAATGGCAATATTTGTGATAAACAAAATATGGTCAGAATTGCGAAATATGTTTATGGTACAAAGTAATTAAAGTCGAAAATGTCACTTTTCTGCGTGCTGTTTTTAGGATCAGGCGATTTAAAACAAAACACGATAATTGAACAGTTGACAAACGAAACGGCACATAGCCAGGAATCGATAAAATTTATTGTGTCTGAATGAAGTGAAAGTTTTTCCTGCAAACTGTTCAGACACAATAAATTCTTTTGATTTTTTGTTATGTTCTGCTTCGTTTGCCAAGAAGCAAAGAATAGTTCAGACAAAAATTCAGAATTCTTATATGTTTGTCTTTATATACATTTATAAAAAAATTATTATTGCAGTAATCATGTCTCAACCATGTCTTTTCTCTGCGTATAGAGTAGAGTTCGTAGCAGAAAAACAAGTTATTGCGATGATTGTCAGTTTAATGCAATATTTTGTTGTGTTAATCCAAAAATCGTATTTTAGGTCAAAGTTCATATGAGAAGCGCTGTCCTTTTGTATTTCTAAATAACCCATTAAAGGTCCATTCTGGCTAGACAGGCCGAAGAAATAGGCAGTTTTCACGAATAGTTTTTAGAAAAAGTAAAATATATAGGTACTCAAAATGTTTCAGATATATTTAGAGTACTTTGAAGGATAGTGTATACAATTTACAGATTATTTAATCAATATCCTGAAGAAGGACTCGGGGCGACATGGACCAATGCGCAAAACACGAACTGAGCTGGCGATCTTCGTGTTTATGGAATAGACCCACTTTTAATGGAATTGATTAAAAAATAACAAAATAGCGTGGCATAAAAAAAATTTTGTAATTTTTACTGAACATGTTGTTACTTTTTTATCATTATAAAAAACCCAATTTGCAGTGTACCACTAAGAATACTATCCATTAAGTGGACAATTTAATTACGCGTAATTTAAACAAAAAACATTAGGATTCGTTAAAAATTAACGTTATGAGTTATGAGAGTTGCCAGCTCGTAAACGAAGTTTTCCAGAAAACGTGTTAGAGGTTTTGAGTTAAGTGCGCTACCTGCTTTGAAGCGGCGCAATGGGGTATTGTATGGGCTCTTAGGCTTATAATTAAAAAATTGATTTTGATGTATCAACTTTTTTATACCGGCATAAAGAAAATAAAATTCTGCATCACTAAAAACAAAAATGATTGACCTGTCATTACTAAAGGGTGTTTTTTATAGAGTGATACAAATTTAAATCATAATAAAATATAATAATATATTTTTAATATCAATGAAATGAGCTTTATTGGATAGAAAATTTTATGACATTAATGCTTAAATGTGATTTCGGCCAAGGCGTACAAGGCGCAATTGGAACACCAATTTTCACAAACTTTTCACAGCATTTGCGGCCGTATCTCGCCGATAACTCTTCGAATGTTGATTTCCAGGTGTTCAATTGTTTGTGGTTTGTCGACGTAGACAGGTGACTTAACATAACCCCAAAGAAAATAATCCAATGGGGATGAATCACACGATCTTGGGGGCCAATTAATTGGGCCATTTCGTGAAATTATTTTTTCGTCAAAAGTTTCCTTGAGTAAATCAATTGTTGCGCCCGCTGTGTGGCATGTGGCTCCGTCCTGTTGGAACCACATATCAGCAAGATTAATGCCAGCTAATTGAGGTACGAAAAAACTTCGAATCATGTTCCTATACCGTTTACCATTGACAGTAACATTCTGACCATCATCGTTTTTTAAGACATATGGGCCAATGACTCCGCCAGCCCATAAAGCGCACCAAACAGTAATTTTCTGTGGATGTAATGGTGTTTCGACAAAGGCTTGTGGATTATCCTTACTCCAAATACGACAATTCTGTTTATTTACGTACCCATTCAACCAAAAATGGGCTTCATAGGAAAAGAACATTTTCCATGGAAATTTAAAATCATTATCAATATGTGCTTCAATCCATTCGCCGAATTGGCGGCGCATGCGATGGTCGTTTGGCTTTAATTCCCGCACAAGTTGAATCTTGAAAGGTTTCAAGCCAAGATCTTTTCGTAAAATCTTCCATAAAGTGGAAGGACACAACCCCAGTTGCTGAGAACGGCGACGATTGATTAGGATCATCTTCAATGCTTTCCTGTACAGCGGCTAGAGATTCTTCAGTGCGCACTGTTCGGCATCTCACGGGATGCACATTATCAGTAACAGTAAATGTGGTCCGAAAACAATCTATTGTTCTTCGAATTAGCAGCTCTGAAGGACGATAATGAACGCCATAAAATGGACGAAGTTCCCGATAAGTTTGACGAACGGAACCATTATTTTGATTAAAATTTTCCACAATTTGCACTCATTGCTCTGGTGTAAGTCGTTCCATAGTAAAATGTCAAAGCAAATTTAACAAAAAGCAACTATCAGCTGTTAAATGAGTGGTCAAATAAAGCAGTGATGTCAACTCAAAGTTGTATCACTCTATAAGAAACACCCTTTATTAGTAAAGAAAGCATAATTAATTTTTATTTATATATCTATTGCAATTTAAACACAAATTCATCAAATAACAACACTCAATCAAATACAACAGCACTTTTGCACACTTCATAAATTATATCCTTCGATAGAGGTATTTTCGTTTTTCTTTTGCTGTTTTCTTGACATCTCAGTGGAAGAGAAAGTCTTGAGTTCCATCCCTTCCACTTTCATACCCAGAAGGCATTTTTTTAACATATGCATGTCATTGGAAGGAATGCTTTCCTAATGCTTGGTTTTCACTATGTCGTTTTTATGACGACACAAAAGTTTATCAGCTGAAATATCACATTAATAAAACTCTAGAACATTTTCTGCATAGCTCCATTTAATAATTTATTTGTGTTTAATTGCCAAAATTAGAAAAAATTTCAACATGTTGCTATTTTCAATTTGAACTGCAACAACTGACGACTGAAAAGGACATAGTAAAAACCAAGCATTAGTCTTCTTTAGAAGTGCTTCTAAAATTTTTCAATGCAAGATTACTTTGAGCCCTTCAATGAAAGGATTCTAGTAGGTCTTTTCCGGATAAACTTTAAGAAGGCATTCTATGAAATGGAATCGTTTTTGTGGTTAGGGGGGTTTAAAAAATCTCACGGAAAATATCCCTTCTCGCGATTTTGGTGTTGGAAGTAGGAAGTGGTTAGGCTTTGTTGTGGTTTTAAAAAATCCCACGGAGAATATTTAAAACATATATTATAATTATATAAGAATAATTTTTGTTTTACTTTAATTGACTTTAAATGGTATGTGAATGTCTTCCAAATGTAATTTATGAGAACGCTTCTTGAAGCACTTCTTGATAAGGCTAAGAAGAAGCACAATTGTATCTATAGAATGTCTTCTGAAAGCAGTATCCTTAAGAATGCATGTCACATTTGTATCAAATATTTTGCTGGGATGTTGTGAAATTTTTAAATACTTTTAAATAATTAATATATTTTGAAAGTTTATGCTCAAATTGGAGACTTACAGCCCTATTCTGGCAAATTAACAAATTGTTAACCAGTATTTTGAATATTTCTATGTCTTTATTGTAGTTTTTTTATTTCAAAACAAAATTTGAAGCTCAAAAATAAAAAATTTTGATAAAAATTGTCAACTGCTTTTCAGTTATTGACAATTTCATTAACAAATTTTGTTTTTTGAGCTTTAAATTTTGTATTGAAAACAACAAACACATAGAAATATTCAAAATACTGGTTAACAATTTGTTAATTTGCCAGAATAGGGCTGTTAGAGAGGAAGTTTTATAATGTAAGTATATTATCAGGAAAAATTCTGATCATATATTATAATAGCATTGAATTAAATGCATGGCCAAGCACTATTAAAATCATAATTGTTATTTCCTTAAAAATACAAGCAATTAGACAAGAATACAAGCATTAGAATCTGAATACACATGTAACTAGAAATAAATTTTTTTTTAATTGATTGCAATGTTATCAAATTCTAATAATATTGGAGGAATACTTTTCTCTGCGTGCAGAAAAATTTAAAAATTTGTTGTTGATATTTAATTTTGTTGGACAAAATATGTATGTATAATATATATTGTATATATTTACGAAAACTAATAGATAGCATCAACACAAACAGCTGTCACATGAAACATGGTTGCTGCAACCAAGCCAAGCCAAGCCAAACAAATATAATCATTGCTCAATTTTCAGCTTTGTTGGGTAGACATGAAAACGCGCTAAAACATTTGATAAAGAATCATATCGAGCATTAAGCAAGCGCATAAAAAATAAACATCATCAAACAGTTTTGGCCACTGCAGCTTCCCGTTTTGTCGTAACCAGTCGAGCGGCTTGTCATGCAAGCTGCACATGCGCAAAGGAATTTCACTCACAGCATGATAGCTGGAAAAACTATTCATTTCTCAAATCAAATAATATCATATTTGAAAAGCAAAAAAACATAAAAAATATAAATAAAAATTAGAAGAAAAAACCAACACATCAAAAGAGCAATGCAGGTGGTTGCAACAGGTGAAACACAGAGGGCGTTGTCAATTGCCAGCTTGGGCAGTTTCTGCAAACAACTTTTCAATGCGTTAAGCTTTATAAAGCAATGTCCAACATAACGAGCAGCTTCGCTTCCTTGCTGTATGTCTAATAAGCCTGCGACTTCAAACTCTAGCATTAAAAAATATCAACGTCAATTTGGAGAAACTTACTTCATTTGCTGAAGCAGTCGTAGGACTTTTATAGCATTACGCATTTCCTGACCAAGCCTCATAATTATTGTCTGCAGATAATGAAAACTTGTCGTTCTACTTTAGACTACTTTTCTCTTATACCTTCCTAACCAAACAAGGTCATCATAAACAAACAAATTAAATTTATATCTATATTTTTATTTGAGCTCGTCACTTCTCACTATCTTGCCTACCTCAATGTAAAATTTCTCGAAATAACACAACTAAAAAAAAATATATAAAAAAATCAATAAATATCACAAAAACATGAAAACACTAAAACACGCACGTTAAACCCGAGATAAGCGTTTGCTTTTCAACAACGTCTATCGACTAGTTATGTTGTCGAAAGTGAAAACCCGACAATCAATGAAATAGCTAAAGAAGTAGTAAGAATGTGTCTCTTATCTGCAGCGCCTTCGCCAAATTGCGTGCATGCCTGTCATTTGCGGGGCAGGTAGGGACAGGCGGGGAGAGGCAGTTAGGAAGGCACTCATGCAATCATCGCCTTGATGTGCCATAAAAATTTAAGTGGTGTTTGCTGCTAAAGATATGGAAAAATTTTATTATTATGCTTCTTACTCTCTTGCTTTTTTCATATATGGTGAGGTAATATAATTTGGGTCACCCACTCATAGGTATAATGCAATAGAGATTATTTTGTCTTTTCTGGCTACTTATCATTCTTGTCTAATTTTGATAAAAGTTGGTTATTATAGATATTTTATCACTTGAAATGTAGTGGAGTATTAAACAAAATACTACGCTTTATTTTGGAAAAATGGAGTTTTGTGTCAGCACAATTTTTTTTTTTATATTGATAGGTATTAAATTAATTTGGGATAATTGCTTTATTTGCCATATTTTCCTTAATAAAAAAACTGGATCCAAAACTAATTTTTTTTTTTGTGTTTAAGCATAGTTTCATGTGAAATTCCACTCAAATCTCCATACAAAAAGTGACAGCTGCGAAAATAGCGTGAAAATTTTCACAACATGTTCGTCAGAGCAGTACTCTGTTCCGCTGCGTAAAATCATCGCAACATGTTTCTGAGCAACATTTTTTCACGATAACTTAATTGTACTACCTATTTATTTTGAACTGAAATCATATGAAATTTTCCAACTTATTTTCTGAGTATCTCTGAGAAACGTTGTCATAGAAATTCCTCGCAAAACACTTTAAGTAAGAAATTTCACGCAATAAATAAATAGATGTTGCCAGCGAAATTTCAATCAAACGAACTGAGTACTAGGCTTTAGATCAAAAGATCATGTATAAAAAAAGGTTGCGATATACTTTTTTATAATATATATTATATTTATGGGCAATTCCTTCAAATTTGCCCTTTTTTTAAATTGAAAAATTAAAAAAATGGAAAAATATAACTTTAAGCTGGAATTATGGTTTCTTTGTACTATTTGGCCCCAAAGCAAGTTAGACGTCATGAAATTGATTTATATGCATTTTGTGTGTTTTTAGAGTGGTTACAGGAATGACACAAAATGTCAGGAAAGACGTTTACAGGAATGACAAAATCGTCTTCACTTGGAGATCGCAGGCATCAGAGAAAACTAAAAAACTTTTCCGCATGGTATTATAATTTATTTCCTAACTACTTTAATATGTTATACTCAATTTCGTTTTAGTCTATCACTTACTGAATACACAGTTGATTACAGAAATGACAGTTTTCTTTTGGTTTAAATATTAATAATATAACAAAAAAATTTTATTTGCATTTCAGCTTTGCACTCAAAACCACTTTTTAAAGTGCATTTTTGAACGTACACGGTTAAACATTTTGGACTATTTTTTAATACAAACTTTGGTTTAAAGGAATTTTTAATCCAAAAAGTACTATGTTTTAATCCCAACATTAGTTTAGTTAAGCTGGGTCTCAAACCCACGTTCCTGAAAACAACTTACTTGCATTACTTGCAAAATAAGCGAAACAATGTTAAAAACTGAGTTGGACGAGTGGATAAGGTATTGGTCCAGCACATCAGAGGACGTGTGTTCAAATCACGAACTGGTCAGAGGATTTTTTTATTTTACTTTAATTTAGCTGGGTCTCGAACCCACGTTTTTGCTGGCTTGCTTACTTACTGCAAGCTTACTTACTTACATTCGTTATGATGCAAAATAAGCTTAACTTTCTTAACAACTGAGATAGACGAGTGGAAAAGGTGTTGGCATGAGCTCGTCAGAAAAGTTTTTTATATTAAATTGATTTGTAAATAGCTTTTTTTAAACTTTTTGCGGATGGAAAACTAATATTTTTTGGATTGAAAAATTTTAAACTTTTCCTTGGAATTAAAATTAATCTTTTTTGGTGTTGTCCTATATGTTATCCAAAAAAGTTTAAAATTTAGTCCAAGCTTTTTAACCGTGTAGTGTAAAAAGCCACACTGAGGGGACGTTTAAGCGATACTTGTCTCTTAGTTTTGCTTACTAAAAGGCACGAAATTAAAAAATTAACAAAACGAGGGACAACAAGATTGTAGATAAAACATTCGTTAAAAAAGTGTAAAATTATTTTAAATTGCAGAAAATACGCAAAGTATGCGTAAAATTTTGACCTTGTCATCTAGAACATGTAGAAAAAAATTGTTGAAGCTACACTCTTTAAATTTTTATAATTTTGATCAAAGACAGATTGCAGGAATGACATTTTTTTAAGATCAAAAACCAAGGCATGCGCCTTATACAAACAAGGTTTGGTCTTTGACCTGAAAGGAAAGGGATAGATTATTAAGAGGAATTGATTATAGTCATACGTAGGATTTTAGGCCTATTCTGCGTATTTCAACCTGCAATATTAGTTTCTAATGTTCTGTTACTGCATAAACTTCAAGAAAAAACTTTTTAAAAAGACTGAAGTACTTCAAAGTACCGAATAACAAAAATAATTTTTTTTTCACTCAAAACTCTGAAGACAGGTAAGAGCCAGAACAGAACCAAAGCGGATGTCGGGTGGCGGGCCTCTCTCGGTGAAATTCGCTGAGAACACGTCCAGAATTGGAGCGGTGGCCACGGTGTAAGAAATCAAGGTGTAAGTGAGGTCCATGTCGTTTGCTAAGGCTGTCAAACTTATGACAGAGAGAATGAGTGAAAGAGACAGAAAAGTTTATTTTGTATGAAATTTAAAATACATACTATAATAACTTTTGTTAATTTAATAATTTTAATATAAAAAATTACAGTTTCATATGTTAAATAAAAATTTAACAACTTATTTGCATTTAGAAAGACTGTTAATCCAATTTCGCTTCTGAACACTGATATATTGATACAAATATTATACTAAACACTAAAGGCCAAACCAAATTATGCTTAAGCAAACAAAAGTTTGATAGCACAAGCACGCACTTGCACAGCAATATATGAAGTCGCCCAAGTTTTGTCTTAGCATTCCTTTCGTTCAGTTTTTCAACTTTCGTTTAATTTTTGAAACTTGAGAGAGAGAGCGCTTGACATCATAAGACCCAACCAAAATAGACAAAACAAGACGATAGCAACTTGACGAATGTCTGCACTCGTTACGGATGTTTACGTATTTATCCCAAAATGAAAAGAGTTGCTCAGCTCGTCTGAATCAGCTGATGAATTGGCAGTCGAGTGTTAATTATTTATTTAATTTGTTTATATTTTTCATTTTGAGAAAGATGAGTGAAATAATGGTTAAAATGAAACAATTTGATGAAAATAAAATAAAAACAACAATAAAGTTAAAATTTTTCGAGAGAAAATATTTTTTTCGAAAAAAATTTCTGAATATTTCTGAAACTATTGAGCTAATTAAAAAACAGTGTTGACGTAACTTGAAGGTGATTTAACACCCTGTATAATTTTTGATTATAAATACATCGATACAAATAAGAATTGTTACAAAACGATTGACTGATAGCAACTACAGTTTTTTAAGAATCCTGAAAAAACTTTATGACTGAACTTTTTAAGAGCCTGTCTGATACCAAAAACAAGAAATTATTGCTTAAAATTTCGATTGAAGTCGTTGCAAACACAAAACCCAAACATACTCTAAGTCACAAAAATTAAATAACCATTCATATGAGACCATTTTTGTCAGTAAATTAGGCCTCAGAAGCTTTAAAATATCAACAATTGTTTTTGAGTAAGATTATGTTAACCCTCCGTTTGGCATATGGGTCTAGCCACAATTTTTTCGATTTTAATTTTAATTTAAGTATATTTTTAATGAAGCTATCGACTTGTAATTGCATTTGACTTCCCAAAATTCGAATACGAATTCAAATTACGAATACATCGTATTCGTAACACATGGGTCTGGGTAGACCCACATATATTTTGTATGAAAAATAATGCAATTTGAATAACTTGCTTTGTTTTTGATCTTTCTTTTGCAACTTTTCCATTCCAACTGCCATTTATTCTTTTAGAATTTGTATATTTATGTGTATTCTTACTATAAGGTCTATTTCCGGGCTTATTTCAAGTAACTTGAAGTTACTTAAAAGCGTTTCTCTACTTTTTTTTCAATCTCGAGAGACAAGAAGAGCAGACAAAATGTCATTCTATATTCTATTGGAATAACAAGAAAAAGCTTTTTTTTTCTATTCGTTGACAAGTAAGGGTTGAACGGAAAACACGTTGTTAGTTTTATACATTATACAAATGATTGGCAAGGCGAAGCAATGAAACCCGAAGCATTATTGTCTTACAATGCAAATAAAGCGGGCATCGATTGCAAAATGGATTGTAAAATGGTAACACATTTTACTTTAAAACGATCAACAAAACGATGGACTTTTACTTTTTTCTGCAATATGCTAGATGTAATGGCATTGGCTCCATTTTGCATTTGCAAAGAAGTTGACGGCACCAAAGGATCTGATGCAAGACGAAATTTCTTATGGTTGCTATCAAACACATTGGCTCTCCCACACATCGAACAGCGAATGTCCAACCCTCACATCAACAAACAATTCGGTACTCGTTTGGCCCTTGAATCCTTTTTCGGGAGACAAAAAAATGTAAGCATTCACGCTGGATTAAAATTACACTAACCGTTAGTTTTCATTTTGACTTTACTTTATCTCATTGGACTTGCTTTGAAAATTAGCTGAATGAAAGTTTACAACAGCATTCTTAAAAAGAAAACATACATTATAAAAAAATTATTTTTTGTTTTACATTCCAAAAGTTTTTCTTCAATATTTTTGCCAGCGCAAGTAGTTCCACACATGCGAAAACCACAAAAAAAAACTGAAATTATATACCTATATTATATATAAATTAGTCTCAATTCATCACCAAAAACTCAATATTTACATTAAAATGCTTGAAAATGTATGTGGTTCTGGCCAGACCCATGAGGTACGAATGTGACTTGTCGAACATTTAGTTTTGGTTAATTTTGGCTCCCAAGTTTGTTGTCCCATTTGCCATATGTATTTAGGTGTTATTTTTAAGATATTATAATTGTCATATTGGATCCGCCGTATTAATTTTGTTTTCACAGGTCAGCACTTTTTTGAAAGTGCATAACCCAACAAACATTTTAAGACCACTAATGTCAAAATCCATCAGCACAAATTTTGGGAGTGCATGTGATCCGTTTGACATGGAAGGTCCCTTAAATATTGAATTTCTTTATGATTAAAAAAATTTTGTAAGTTACAATAATAACAATATTACCAACGAAATTCTTGAAAAATTTAATAGTAATCGATAGAAATTAACACAACCTTGATACTATTGGTTTATTTGGCACTCAAATCAATATTGTCACCGCCTTATTAAGCATGACAACAAATTCGACACACTTGAGTGACAACTCAAATGATTGCCAGTCCGTCCAGAATGCCTATCATTAAGTATTGATTTAACTTGTATGCTTAATATATAACATTATATGTTAATTTTTTTTATCATAAAGAACTTGAAAAAATTTATTTTGCTCATTTGCTAAATAAGCTAAAAATTCTTTTAAAATTAAGAATTCAAATATACTATAAAACATCTGAAATTTGTAAAAATGTCACTACATAAGAAAAGAAAAAAACAAAAACCATGTGCTTATAAGCATATACATTTTTCACACCTCATAGAATTATTGATGTTGGGAAAAAGCAAATATTTGACAAATTAATGTTGTTTGCAAGAGCAATAAATTGTTTATTTAACTGAGAAAAATGCTTAATTTTTTCTCAAATAAATAATAATTAAAAAACGAAAAAAACAAGCTTAATAACAATAAATTTACTAGCAATTCATGTCGTTTAATTTTGTATAAACAAAGGTGAGTGACAACACTTAAGTTGAGGGAAAAACCTTCAAGTTTCACTACAACAATAAAACCAATAAAAATAAGCATTACAACTTTAGGCAATTAATACAAATAACAATAACAACAACAACAAAAGCAACTGACTACAAAACTTAAGTGATAAGAACTTCAAGTCCTTCATAAAAGCAACAAAATGAAGCACCTATCATGACATTACAAAGTGACAACCAACAAAATGAAAATGCCTATGAAAAAACCAAAATATCGCAACCAAGTTGCAACTTTTAAATGTCAATTTGAACTTGCGTGATTTCAATGTAAATAAACGCTTTAATACATTGCTCATCAACTGCTTGAGTTTTTGTTGCTTTTTTTTTTTAAACCAACGCTTTTTGCTTTGATTACGCCGACCCTGAGATACTTTGACAATGCGTTGGCAACCGAGTTGTTGACTTAGTTTCGATTTAATTTCTTTGGCTTTTATGACAAACATTAATTGTTGTTCACAATTTTTTTTGTTTTTCTGATTTTGATTTAGCTTTTATACTTTTATCATTTGTTTTAAGTTGTCTCTATTAAAAATGTTGCTTTCTGGGTATGATTTTGCTGTATGTTTTGTTGCATTTGATATGCCGGCGTCGATTAGCTTTGAACTTGAAATTTT
This sequence comes from Dichetophora obliterata, assembly GCA_963920525.1. Lineage (NCBI taxonomy): Eukaryota > Metazoa > Arthropoda > Insecta > Diptera > Sciomyzidae > Dichetophora > Dichetophora obliterata. The sequence goes on from OY986439.1 coordinate 56,627,002, forward strand.
AGTTAATTGCCAAACTTTTGCGTATTTTTAACATTATAACCTTAGCTAACGTTATTTTTGTCTTTGACTCACTGGACTTTTTTTCGTGTATATCGTCTTTTCAGCCTTTATAAAGATTAATTTTATATGCATATCTGTTTTGTTTAATGTTTTGACAATAAGCTTCCATTAATTATCTAATAATTTTATAGATAAGAACTCGAGATAAACTATACAGTTCGTGAAAATATTCTGATATTTTTAATATACAAAATTGTTTCTGGGTAAAATATTTTCTCAAGCAACAAGTAATGTATTTTTAGCAAAGAGAAATTACCCTGCAAACATTTTCAGTCTCCTCAGAGCCGCCAACGAATCGCTTGGAAGATGAGACAATCGCCGGCGAGCTCATTTGGGAGTCATACGGGTATCGCCGACTGTAAGCAGCTGAGGCCATAAAGCGATTTGCCGGGAAGATTCGCAAACGAATCGCCTAAAGGGATCTTAAACAATTCGCTGGGAAGAGACGCTAACGAATCACCGAGAGGGGTCTTAAACGATTCGCTGGGAAGAGTTTTAAACGAATCGCCAAGAGAAGTTCTAAACACGAATTAAGCGATTCACAGATAAAAGTGGTAAACGAATCGCTTTTAGGGTTCCTCAGCGACTTGATGCGAATAATTTTTATTGAACGTTGCATGCTATTTTATAGAGGACATTTTTTGTCAAATCGGTCAACAAAAAAAATTGACCACCGAAAATCGTGCTGATATGAAAATTTTCAGTTCTTATACGGCAATTCAATACAAAAAATATTTTTTTAAATTTATCGATGATTATTTTTAGAGGAGAAATGTATTGAATAGCCTTGCTTCATATTACAACGATCGATTTTTAAAGTTTTTAAAAAAGCCATCTTCCAACGATCGCCGGAATCCGCGTATGAAGATTTTTAAGATATTTCTTGAATCGCGCATTCAATGCTTGGGCGATTGAAAAGCGATCCATCTTCCAACAATCGCCGGAATTAGCGAAGGAAGATTTTGAAGATTTTTCTTTAATCACGCATTCATCGCTTGGGCGATCGAAAAGCGATTCATCTTTCAAAGAACACTTGGGCGAATCGCAAGTGCTTCGCCAAATCAACTTCTCTTCCAATCGTCTTCCAAATGTTTGTAGGGTAAGTTCATTTTAAAAAATGTATGTAAAAATAATTTTGACGAAGTTTTTCGTAAGCAGTAAAACAAGATAATGGCCGAGAAAAAAGAAGAATAAACAAATGCTTTTGATTAAAATGTAAAGAAACAGATATGCAAAAGCATAAATACATTTCAGCTATTGATTTAAGATCTAAAACAAAAGCAATTCTTAAAATTGTATTCATAAGGATCAAAAATTCTTTGTAATTTTTAAGTGTAGCCACGTTTCCGCTAGCTTTTAGGTCCTGCTGAGCAGTAGTATCTAAAAACTGCTCGTGAGAGCCTTAAACATCAGTATTGAATTCGTTAATTTTAAACATCAGTACTGAAAAGGTTGAAGAATATAAATATTTTTACTTATAAATAAACTTTGGGGGACAGAGTTTAAAAATATCGTAAAATGAAAAAAAAAATGTTATTAATTCATACGCGGAATTTGAGAGTCTCTAATGTTTTTTGAAAAATTAGTCATTTAACAATACTCTTACTAGTATGAAAGCCTGTCCTACAACAGGTCCTCCGCACACTTCCTTTTTGGAGCCATTTGGCGAAAGCACTCTTTTCTCCTTTTAAAGCTTGATTTTTTATTCACGATTTTTGCAAAATACAAATGTACCACTTTAAATAACACTTTTCAAGTTTGGTAACAATCAAATTCATACACAACTTTACAAACTGGCCCTGTAAACGTGTCGTTTCGTGGCTAATCGAGACAATCGACTCAAATCGAATTAAAAGAATTTCATTAAATTCGACATAACTTTTTTATAAAAGGATGAAAAAAAAGAGGTAGTTAGATCAAAAAACGTACTATTGTAAAAACTCAATATTGTAACTGATAAGTATCAAATATATTTTCTGTGCATACTTTCAGGCTGAAAATTTTTGAGAACAGTTTGAGAGATATTGGGCACGGAGCAGCGTACTTGCCTTTTATATATTAAGATATTGACAACGGATCAACAATTAGACCAAACAGAGCTATAATGATAAATAATTTAATCATTTTTTTAGTGCCAAAATAGTTCTCTTTCTGTGAAAAATAAAAACTTTCTACGAGTAGCGAAAAACCTGAGTTTTTTATAAAAAGCGCATTCGGAAGAATCAAAATGTAGCCGTATAGTTATTTTATTTTTTGTTGAAATTTTAACGTTGGTTGATTTGATATGAAATGAGCCGTTGGAAAAAAATATCGAAAATATTGTTTAAACATTAGAAAATAGTACGAATTTTTTTTTTCAAAGTAAATAGATTCCTTTATATATGTAAATTGAGGGGGAAAAAAGTGCATATAATTGTCTATTATTAATGAAATCACTTGATCTTTCCAATCTTAGCTTAAATAATATTCAATACATGATCAGAAAAACTTTGCATTGCTCAAAAAATTTTTTTAATTTTGTATTTAATTAGAAATGGTGAAATTTTAGTTTAAAAAAGATTTAGAATTTTGTTTTAGACTCTTGAAGTTTTTTTTCTTCATGTTTTAAATTTGTATAATAAAAACTTTTTTCATTTTTACATTTTTTTTTAATTTTGTGTTTTATTGGAAATGGTTTACTTTTAGTGCAAAAAAATATTAAGAATTTATTTTAGGCTCTTGAAGTTTTTTTCCCCATTTTTTTAGTTTGTATAACAAAAATTTTTTAATTTTTTAAAATTTTTTTTAAATTTTGTATTTAATTGGAAATTGTGAACTTTTAGTTCTTAAAAAAATTTGAATTTATTTTAATACTCTTGAAGTGTTTTTTCCATTTTTAAATTTGTTAAATAAAAATTTTTTTAATTGTTTTAAAGTTTTTTCTAAATGACCTTGTTATTTATTATGTTGATTTTATATGATTTAAATACAAATTCTAAATGTTTGACAGTTTATATCATACTTGATTTTAAATTTTAAACTATCAAACGACTAGAATTTGTATTTAAAATCAAGTATGATTTAAACTATCAAACATTTAGAATTTTTTTAATTTTGTGCTTAATTGGAAATGGTGAACTTTTAGTTTTAAAAAAATTTAAATTTTTTAAGCTCTTCAAGTTTTTTTACATTTTTTAACTTTGTATAGTAAATTTTTTTTAATTTTGTATTCAATTGAAACGATGAAGTTTTAGTTTTAAAAAAAAATGTAGAATATATTTTTAAACTCTTGAAATTTTTTTCCATTTTTGAAATATGTAAAAAAAATTTATTTTTAGTTTTTAAATTTTTTTTTATTTTCTATTTAATTGGAAATGGTGAATTTTTAATTCTAAAAAAAAGATATAAAATTTGTATTTAGACTCTTAAAGTTTTTTTTTTAAATGTTATAAATTTGTATAATAAAAATTTTTAAAATATATTATTATTTATAATTTTTGTCTTTTAATAGTTTTATTTTTATTCAGTTTTTGTTTTACGGGTGGAATTTGAACCCATTAAATCGGTATCGAGCTACACTCTAAAAACTGATTGAAAAATCACTATTGGCGATTTAGTAAAAAAGATCACGTCATGCAGCGGGCTTATAATTTCTGTCTAAAATTCCGTTTTTTTTACAATATGTATATTTCACACTATTTCACTGTGTTGTCGCTCAGAGAGTCCTGAAAACGCTCCAGCAGCGATATTTTACGCTATTGGAGCCGGGTGTTACGCTTGACCTAAAATAAAAACCTTTGCTTTAACGTCATATGATTTCGAAGAGTTTATTCGAACAACTATCAAATTATATAAAACTTAAACAGTGGGTCATAGCTTAATTACTCAAGACTACTGAAGATAGAAAGAGTAGCGCCTTCCGAAAAAGTCTGTCTAGTCTGCTGTGTGATTGGACTCTATACAGAGTTGTTGTTGTTGTTGCCTTTTTCAAACATTGCTTGAGACTTCACGCATTTCGTCCATTTTTTATAAGCGAAAACAAGTCTGAAAAAGATAATTATAGGAGAGAGTTTTTAAAGAGAGTGCGAGAGCAGTAATTGTAAATAAAACTATTTTAAAGGAAGCAAATCTGTTGCGAGCTATAATTGCTGTATATTCCCGTGGATTTTTGTTAAAGTGTATTTTAAACTCAGGAAAGTAATTTTTTTGACCATTTGTAAAGATTTTCACAAAATATTCTCTTTTTTAGACTGAACCAACGCTTGGGGGATGCCCCCATATAAATGTGTAAGCAATGTGTTGATTGGGAAGATGGCTGATAGTTATTTGTAGGGTGGACAAATGGAGTAGTGTCAGTGAAGATTTCTTTAAATCTACACAGCTCAAAACTGAAATCGAATCGCAGACCATTTCACAGCATTACCGTGCGACAAAAAAACGAACTATCACGGTAATGCGAAGTTATGTTAGGCATAGAGGCAATGATACAGGAGTGGGCTTGGACAATTGCCCGAGTGGACATGGGAAATATACACGAGCTGATGGCATCATCCCAAATGTGCGAATAAAATGTCGTTTCCAATAAAAAAAATAGTTTATTAATTAAAAAAGGGATATTGTCAGATTGAATTTAAACTTTTTTTAAATTAAAATTAAATTTAAATACTTTTTTATTTTAGTCTACCTCATTTCGAATCTCTTGGTTATATATAGCATTTTTCAATTAAATAAAACCTTTTTCAAAATCTATGAAACCTTTTACCAATTGATTGAAACTTTTTTCAAAACAAATGAAACCATTTTCTAATTGAATGAAACTTTTTTTCTTTCAATTTAAACTTTTTTCAATTTTATTCAAACTTTTTTCAAATTATATTAAACTTAAGCAAATATTTTAAAATTTATCGTTTTTATTAAGAAAAAAAAAAGAACTTAATTGGGCGATTCACAGTTTATGCTAATAAGGGTTTAATGTGGTAATTTTGAGATGTGCTATTTTGCCTGTTAATTTTTTGTTTTTCATGTAAACACAAGTGAAACCGGTGTGTTAAATGTTGCCACTTTTGTACATGCTCTAAGACATGTTTTCGTACAGTGTTATGGTGTTATTTCATAAACAGCTGTTTTGAGTGAATCAAAAAAGAGTTGGCTGGAATATTAAATTGAATTGTTTAACTTTTATTAGAATCCAAAACATTTGAACTGCATATTAATGATTCCAGCGCTGTTTTGAAACTACGAATTAATACTTTTCACATTGGTTGTGCTCACAGATATAAAAATTAGTACAATTAAATATTAGTATATTAAAACATTACTTATAATGAACTGTGAATTGCCCAAATGATTCAATGAAGATTTTGACGTTCTATAGCTCGAGGAATTTGCAGAATCATGTCCATTATGTAGTTTGTGCAGTCGTTCCGTGAAATTTGTTGCACGCTTGTATCAATGCAAAGAAACGAGACATAAATAACTTTTGTCTCGCTTGTTCACATAAATTGCCTGCGCCTGTCTGCTTGCCTGTCCGCATCGGCGTTCACTCTGTTTGCAACCTAAGTCAGATAATATTGCACGAGCATGCCATTTTAATTTAAAAATTTTCTATTGGGACTGTTCATAATCAAGGTATATTAACCCAGGTACTATAAGACGCGACTGCGCTGCCGACTTTTAGGGGTCTTATGTCAAAACCAAGTAATGTAAGCCCACACAAGGAAATAAGGGTATTTTTTTTTAATTTAGCTTCAACTGTTCTTAAATATTTTTTCCTAAGTTAGCAGTTTTTTCTTATTTTAAATATTGAATTTTTCTTATTGTTGTCCCTTACTTAATTGAAAAAATATTGTAAATAATATAAGCATATAAATTGCCATAGAATTTTATATTTGCAAATATTTTCTTCCAAACAATTCCACTATCTTGAAAATAAATGTAAATTTGTTGCGCCATTAAAAAATAAAATGCTCCTATTTTGTTTTTAGTGCAGAAGCCATATTGGTTATTGTCATTTCCTCTGTTTGACATTATACTCCCATGACTTACAGTTTATTTATAGTACCTGGATTAATATACCTTGTCCATAATGAAGAAAAAATTTAACCAGACATTTATCGCTACTGACTTTTTCAGTAAGCTCTCTCAGGAATTCTTGGAAACGATACACATGTCTCTGGTGGTGGACAAACTGAATGTGTCGAACATTTTTCGATTATTTAACCCTTCGTGGGACCCTAAGTAAATTATACGTTAAAGGTCCCTAAGGTCCGCTGAAAATTGCCTATAAAATGCACTAAAAATGATTGAACACGGGCAAATTTTGGTTTTAAATTAAATATTAATTATTTTTATTGAGATATAGTCTTAATCTAATATTATTTTATTGTTCTGCTCGCTGAATCCTGGACGTTTTGCACGGCATGCAACGGTGCATCTGCTCTGAATGCTCCATACAAACAAACTTCCTGCAATCGCAGCATGCAAATCTTGTTTTACGTTGCCTGTTGTTGTGTTGTTGACATAAATAGCAAGTTTTCCGTTGATCCCTGTGTTGGATTGGTGGTGCTTCGCTTGTAATGCTCTCTTCTAGCGGTATGACGTTGTAGTCCATCATAGCTATCTTGATATGGGGGTAGCGGGTTATACGATTATTGAGCGCCCTTTCTTCGATTTCGGGAGTAGCCAACTGCTGAACTAATTTGTATAAGAACGACCGCCTCCTGTCGCTTTTCTGGCTCGGATTGAGGTCATTATAGGCGATAAATGACGCCAATGCAGCAACGTCCACAATATTATAAAACATGGCCAGTGGCCAGCGTTTAGTACCTCTTTTACACGTGTATGTACCTAGCATTTGGTCCATCGTGTCCACTCCAGCTTTATTTTTGTTGTAATCCACAATGGCCATTGGTTTTTTATGTGCTCCTTCGACGGCGTTTGTATAATGTGCTGTTGAAATGAGTACCACTGCTTTATTTTTCTTCGGCACATATGAGCATAGCGCAACGTTGTTGTCATGGTAGCTGAACAATGTACTATCAATTGGGCGATTGCGATTCTTCCTAAACTCACTGGGAATACAAGCTTTATTTGTGCGTAAGGTACCAACATATGCTGTTCTTTGGGTAATCAAGTTTTCAGCCAATTCAAGAGACGAAAAGAAGTTGTCTGCATACACAATGCGGCCAGTAAATAAGTATTTCTGCGCGAGCTTCATTGTCACTTTGTAGCCCAGCTGGGTTTCACGCTCCTGTCCTGGTGCTTTTCCGGAGTATATGATACCTTTGAGCGGATATTTGGTTTTTGCATCACATATCCACCACACCTTTATTCCATATTTTGCAGGCTTTGATGGAATGTACTGTGTAAATGATGTCCGTCCTCTATATGGGAACAGTTGTTCATCTACTGTTAGAGCATCATGTGGTTCGTACCGTCTTGCCAAATTAGCTTGCAGCATGAGCCAAATATCATCAATTGCTGCCGTTTTGCTGCTCTGTGACCTTTCCATGGGTGTGTTCACGTTGTCAAATTGTATGTACCTCAATAGCAGTTTGAATCTTTTGAATGACATTATAGCTCTGAAGATTGGTGGATGATTTGTATCAAACAGGCAGTAAGCTGGTTCATTATTTGACTTATATAGGCCAGAAGCTATAAGCATTGCCAGGAACGCATCAAACTCCTTGGGTGTCAGTGGTTGCCATTCTTTGGGTCGTGTTGGATTAGCTTCATTCCACGCTTCAATAGTTTGTTTGGCTTTTCGGTTAGTTTCTCTTACGATTATGTGTGACATTTCCTCGGTAAAAATTGTTTTGAATATGCTCAAAGGATCATCCGAAGTCATTATTGGTCCTATTCCTCTACTTCTCATGGTGAAGATATTGTGCGATTTTACACGTGAAGTTGGTGGCGGCGCTTTCTTCCATTTCATACCATTTTTGCCAACATAATAGTCATCTGAAGTTGTTTCTTAATTTGGCGGCGTTTCATCATCATCGTCACTTGTATCTTCGTCCCAGTATTCAATAGTGGCCCCACTTTCGCAATCAGGGGCTTCTTCATTTATTTGGAACGATGGATCACTTATTTCATCATCGAAATCACAACTTTGTTCATTTAGTATTTCATTTATATTGATATTTGCTTCGCACATTTTTCTTTAGCTCAATTCAATTCAAAAGTTAGTACACAACTGTTGAATATTCTTGAAGCAACTGGTTTATATACCTTTTTTTCCCCAACTTTCAGGTAGGCACGCAGGTATAAGACAAATGCATCAGGGATGAACAAAGCAATAAAATAAGCAAACTTATACCTCCCCCTGCTCATTTCTTGGAAAACCCAATTAGCAAAAATATTTATTTTACCTTGAAACTAAACGCAGCTGCAATTTTGAGCCATAAAACAATGAATTCCACGAAGTAATACCGTTAATTTGCTTAATTTTCATACTATGTCCCAGGGGACTTTAGGGACCTTTCTCGTAGGCAGTAAAAGTAAATCCTTAGATCTCGGTAACCACTGGTCCGATTTTAATGATCGAACCCGTAAAAGACGCAGAACTAAATGTTCCAGGAATACATGGCAACTTTGGGAGGGGGTCGTAGTGGCCAAAATAGGAGTAATTTGCGATTCAAAATCGAAAAAGTCCCTACGGACCTTAGGGTCCCACGAAGGGTTAAGCGTATTGCTGTTTTCGCTATAGCCGTGGCACCCGAAGTAGAGTGGGAAAGTATTCAAAAGTAAAATCAGACATGAAAGCTCTTTTAATAAAATTGTATGAAGGGATAAAGAGGATCGACGAAGCTGTTTTTTATCTCTCAATAAAAAATATCATTTTTAAAATATTCGTTAAAGTTTAAAATAATTTAAAAAAAGTCTCAATAAAAGTGAAAAATGTTTAAATTGAAAGAAAAAAGTTTCATTCAATTGAAAAATGGTTTCATTAATTTTGAAAAAAGTCTCATTCAATTGAAAAATGGTTTCATTGGTTTTGAAAAAGTTTCACTCAATTGGTAAAAGGTTTCATCGATTTTAAAAAAGGTTTCATTTAATTGGTAAAAGGTTTCATTCAAATGGAAAAAGGTTTTATTTAATTGAAAAATGCTATAGATAATTTTTGTGTTAATAATATTATCAATTTCTGAGGAATGAGACTTGTATGAACGAAAAAATACTACAAGACAAGTTTTTTGAAACGTAGATTAAGCAAATGTTTTCTTAGTTCTTGCTAAATTTAATAATCAGTACCCCTAGCATTTTCTTTTTTGTCAGAGATGAAGTAGTTTCTTTTCGATTGGATACTAATGGTTAGATTTTTCAGAATATATCCATACATTTTTGTAATCTTTGAAAACGGGATTGGATTCCAAAAGAAAAATCCCTGAATTAAAAGGGGTTAAAATAGTTCGAATCCCAGTATTGATTTCCCAAATAAATATCTATGTACATTCAGCTAAGAGTTCATGAGAGTTCAAAACCACAAGATTGTCTAAATATTTGAAGAAAATAACAGTAAAGAGGATAAGTTCGGTCACCTGTCCTCACATTTAGTAATACACAGTAAAAAATTTGAGGGTAAATTTTATCTTTTTTATAACATCTGTGTGGTATAAACTTTTTTTATTCCAAATAATTTATAAATTTTATACCACTCAATATTATAAAAATAATAAAACAAATATAATTTAAAAATTTCATATGGATATCATGTTTTAATCAAAATATATTTTGGTTCGAAAGAAAAAACTTCACCGAAATCGGGAAATTTAAAAATATAATTGTTTCGATTGGTCTGAGGAGAAAAATGGTCTGGAAAAATTTATATGATTTGATGGTATAAATTTTGGTTTGGATTTATATGTATACAAAATAGTATAAAATTTATGCTCAAATTTTTTACTGTGTAGTTAACCCTTATACACTAAAAATTATTAAAGCTTTTAAAACTGTTTTGCAAATGTTAAGACGATCGGTCTTAAAAATAAAGAAACACAACAACAAAAATCTTCGCAATGAATCATTATTTAAAGTGATGGGAAAAAAGGTGCTTACCTCACCAGTCTGAAGAGCGGAAGCTAAACAATAAAAAAAAACTTCGCAGAAAAAGTCGCAAAACTAACATGAATAAAAGTAAAACTATTAACAAACCATATTTTGTAGGTTTTTAGGTGCATCATACAAAAGGCGCGATAAAAAAAAAGTTGAAACAAAACTTTTGTTTTAAAAAGCTTGTGAAATTGCTTGAAAATTTTTAGCTAAACATAACAAAAGTGACAGTGTAATTTTTTTTTAATGAATGTCAGATTAACATAATTGAGTATGCAAACCATTGAGACATATAAAGATTTTTCATAATACTTAAAACAGTTTCCTTCATGGCAATTCTTCACAGTCAACTTCTGTAAAGTCCATCCATCGGCCGATTCGTTTTAGCTTGAGTGTTTCACAGTTGTGTCTTAAACTGTATAAAACAACCTGCTGCACACACTCTGAGTTCAACAGTCCGTGACTATCACTGCATTGATCTAACTTTATTCGCCAAGTCATCCAAAAATTCGTCAACCCTAACCAACTTGCTACAGCTGTCACAAGAGTTCAAGTGTGGTTCAAGTTTTTATGGAACTTAAGAAATGTATGCCAATTAGCGCTACTGCTACTTCCTGCACCAGCATCAAATACGAAGAAGTGTCAGTGTATGTAGCTGTTGTGTGCTTGTAGAAGAAAGCTGGCTCGAGGATGCAAAAGAGCTGCATAAAAATGGCACACAACAACCGCTTACCAGCAGCTCAACATCTGTTCTGCCAAGGAACGGCAATCAGCACAGAAAACAAGTTTCATCCATCAAGATTGCCATCAACGCATGTGTATCACATTCCAACCTATTTTGCTCCAGTTCTATGCTTTATTTTATTATTATTGTTAAAACAAAATTTGCGGTTCTTGTGTGAGATCAGCGGATATCCTGCTTTGTAGCTTGCTACAAAACTAACTTGCCTGCTTCTTCTCTGAGACATAAGTTATAAGGGTTCGTTTTTGCTTGAATTTTTTTTAAAGCAATTGATGTTCAATTTGTGTTCTATTTGCAAAAATAGAAAGACAAATACTTGACCTACATTTCAAAAGAACTCCAATTAGTGCTAATTTTCGCTCTTAGCTATAGTGTGAGAATTGTTTGAATTTGGTTCACACTCACTTTTAGCATTCATCAATGAGATGGCGTTCAAACGTCATTTGCTTCATTAGCAAATTCGTTTTTTTTTTCTCAACTCATTAGAACTAATAGTTGTGGCCTACCTTTTTTTCGTTTTTAAGTAAATGACTTTGTTGCGACCAGCCGCAATCAAGCGGAAAATTAAATTGATTTATCTGATATTCATTGTGAGCTATTTAGATCAAGTGAGTTTGAAGAAGGCAACAACAACAACAGCAACTCTGTATATTATTCAAATGATTTGCTTTACACTCAAAAAATATTAACCCCTAGGGTGCTAGGAGGAAAATAAATAGGTGTAACTACGCTTTAATCCATAACTATACAGTACAAAATTTGAGGGTAAATTTTATCTTTTTTATAACATTTGTGTGGCATAAACTTTTTTATTTCAAATAATTTATAAATTTTTTACCACTCAATATTATAAAAGTAATAACACGAATATAATTTAAAAATTTTATATGGATATCATGTGTAAATCAAAATATATTCTGGTTCGAAAGTAAAATATTCACCGAAATCGGGAAATATAAAAATATAGTGGTTTCGATTGGTCTGACGAGAAAAATAATCTGGAAAAATGTATAAGATTTGATGGTATAACTTTTAAAACATTTTTGGTTTGGATTTATATGTATACCAAATAGTACAAAATTTATCCTCATATTTTTTACTGTGTATCATAACTCTACACCGATTACCAAAATTTCTAACTTTTTGGAAAGAAATTTAAATTTCCTTTAAGTTATTGGCGCAAAATTTTGCCATAAAGTCACAAGTAAAAAAGTAATGATCACCACCCAATTTTCTCCAATAAAACACCAAACTTTTCAAAACTTTTTATGACACAGTTTTTTTTCCTTGAATAATTCTGTATACATCCGCTATACATTGGTTCTATTTCAGAGCAAAGGTTTTATGTATAAAAGCGATTTTCCGATCTTCCTTCTTTTTATATTACACTTGAGTACTAAATACAAGCACTGCGACAGTGTTTTTTTTTTCTTGCAAGAAGAATTGAGATCAGAAAATCGCTTTATACGTAAAACTTTTGCTCTGAGGTACAACTAATGTATAGCGAATTTATACATTTAAACTGAGTTAGAAAAAATAGTGAAAGGCGTTTTTTTGAGAAAATTGCCTTGATAGTTGAATTTTTAAGAAAAATACGTATTTTAATAAACTTTTATTTAACTTGCTTCGTTCCTATCTATGTATGTCTGTATGTCCGTCAAAAATTCCAAGCCTTTTTTCGACAATTTTTTGGTATCTAATTAAGCTGAAATTTAGCGTAAGTCCCGTGACAATGCAATATTATAATAAAAAAATTTTGCCACACCCTCTTTTACCGCCCACAAATCAATAATAATGCTATATCTCTAAAACTACTAGGCCGCTTCAGCTGAAATTTTGGCAGTAAATTTTCTTCGAGTAGAGGGTAATAAAGGAAAATGTTTGCCACTCCCCCTTTTATCGCCCACAAATCCATAAAATGCCATATCTCTAAAACTATGGGGCTGATTCAGCTGAAATTTAACAGTAAAGTTTGATCAAATAAAGCATGGGGCTTATGAAAAACATTTGGCCACACTCCCTTTTGCAGCCCACAAATCAATAAAAATACTATATCTCCAAAACTACGGGGCTGATTCAGCTAAAATTTTGGCTGTTAATATCCTTGAAGTAGAGAATGGTTCAGGAAAAATATGGCGCTATACCCCTTTTACCACCCACAAAAAAATAAAAATCCTATATCTTCAAAACTATGTTTTGTTTTTTTATTTTATTCGCGAAGGGGGATCCTTCAAAAGGCCCCACCGTGCAGGTGGGAGTGTACGATTTTTACGCACTTAAACTACATGATACCTCGTTTTTTTGTTTTATTTTTTGGACGTTGTGATAGCACGCTATCATCTAGTGGCCCCACGATACTCCACCAGCTCCACCCCGGAACCGCGTCATCATTTCATCAGGACGGTGGTTTTTTTCGTAAGATTTCTACATCCTCCTTAAGCAAGGAGGTTCGGATCTACTAAAGTTTCTCTCTTTCAATATTTTATTTATGTGCCTTTCACCCAAAGTCCATTTCAGATTTTAACATTTCGTTTAACAGATCCTCTTGAGTTAATGTAACACCTAGCATATCATTTAAAGCTCGTCTCTCCTCCAACCACTTTTCACATTCGAAAAGTAAGTGTTTTGCATCTTCTTCTAGCGCTGCGCATGAATCACAAGCTGCTTATTTCTTTTAGTTTAAATCTATGCAGGTATTTGTTAAAACTACCATGGTTTGTCATAGCCTGAGTCAGAAAATATCCCATGTTTCCATGTTGTCTTTCCAGCCAGACTTTTATATTGGGGATAAGGCTTTATGTTCAGCTCCCGTTCATGTTTTGATTCCAACATTCTTGCCATTTAGTCACTACATTGTCCCTGGCATTAATTTTTATTTCTGAAATTTTTTCTTTCGCTCTTGTGTATTAGTGTTCGCGCAACTTATAAGTTTAGTTTGGGTATATATATCTTCTCTTTCCAGTATTAATAAGTCTATTGGTGGCAAACCTGCAAGCACTAGTGCCGCACTTGTGGATACTGTACGGTAAGCTGATATAATACGGAGAGCACTAACTCTCTGTGCTTTCTGTAGTTCCCTAATATTATTCTTCAGATTCAGTGCCCTGACAAAGGTTGGAGCAGCATAAAGAAGCTGGGAGTGTACTATGCTGTTTATTAATTTTCTCATCTGCGACCTTGGGTCACCACAGTTTGGCATTATTCTGGTCAATGATGCTGCCGTTCGCAAAGCTTTGTCACGAATATTTACTACGTGCTGTCCAAAGCTAAGTTTGTCATCCAATTGCACACCCAAATAGCATAAGCTTCGTTTAAAGGGTATCTCTCTATCTTGTTGACGTATTTTCGGTATTTTGCAGACCCTATGATCTGTCACTAGAATTGCTTCCGTTTTTGGAACTGCAAATTTCAAACCGTTTCTTCGCAGCCATCTGTTACAACGACATAACCTATCGTTTACGACTATCTCGATTAACTCAGCAGTTCGCTGGTTTACTACCAGAGCAATATCATCAGCGTAACCTATTAGTTTTGCACCTTCTTGTAATTCCAAATTCAGTAGGCCATCGTACATTACATTCCACAGGAATGGTCCTAATACTGTATGTATGCATGAATGTATGTATGTATGTATGCATGAATGTATGTATGTATGTTTTTTATTTTTTTTTTATTTTATTCGCGAAGGGGAAACCGTCAAAAGGCCCCACCGTGCAGGTGGGAGTGTACGATTTTTACGCACTAAACCTACATGATACCTCGCGGTATGCATAAATATTTGTATGTATGTATGTTTTTTATTTTATTCGCGAAGGGGGAACCTTCAAAAGGCCCCACCGTGCAGGTGGGAGTGTACGATTTTTACGCACTAAGCCTACATGATCCCTCGCGGTATCATAACCTCCGCATTGAATCTTCGACCCTTTAGAACCCCGCGGGACCGCCGTAAAGCATAACTTCGCGGGGCTTGGGAACAGCACTAGGCTGGAAACTGTTTGGCTACTGCCGGGATCTACTGTGGAATGGTCGTCGGGTCAACAACCTTTACCTCATCTATCTTGCGCGCGCTCAACTCTTCGCAGCTCTTCGGTTATTTTTCTAGCCAGGGTGCTAACCATCGACCAGTTCTCTTTGCTCTTTAGCATAAGAGAAACCATATTTTGCTGTGTTAACGTTTCGCCGAGACAGGCCGAGGCCTCAAGTCTGGCGTTATGGAACATGGGGCACACAAAAAGAACGTGCGCCGCGTCTTGCAGCGTATTTCTTGTGCAATTAGTGCAGTAAGGATCGATCGCGTGTTTATATTTGTGAAGGTATGCCCTGAAGCAACCATGTCCGCTCAGTATCTGTGTAAGGTAGAAGTTCACTGAGCCGTGGCTTCTGCCATACCACTCGGTTAGGCTAGGGATGAGCTGGTACGTCCACCGACCCTTCTCTGAACTATCCCAGCGGTCTTGCCATTTTTGCAAGCTTCTCTCTCTAGCGAGTTTTTTATTAGCTGTTGTGCTTTCACTACCAGCTGTGAGAAGCGCTTCTTCCACAAGAAGGTCAATAGGAATCGCGCTAGCTAGAACCAGTGCTGCATCTCCGGATACCGTTCTGAAGCTGCAGCAGACCCTGAGTGCGCCAAGTCTGTAAACTGACTCTACTCCGTGTCGGTAGGACTTCGTTTTCATCGCTGTGGACCATACAGTCGCACCATACATCATAGTAGATCGCACTACGTTGAGGAGCAGTGTTCGTCGTGTTTGTTTGGGGCCTCTTGTGTTCGGCATTATTCTAGATAGCGCCAAACATACTTTGGATGCTTTCCTGTATGCGTACTGCAAATGTTGCTTAAATGACAGTCTGTAATCGATCATTACACCGAGATATTTAATGAACGGCTTCGATTCAATTACTGTTCCACGAATACTGATGCTAGCGGTTTCTAGTTTTTTCCGACTACTAATAAGTACCATCTCAGTCTTATGTTCAGCTAGACTAAGTCCCGCTCTTCGCAGCCAATCGCAAATCATAGCGATAGTAACACTACTGAGGGCCTCAACTTCTTCATGGTGTTTTGCTGTCGCCA
This sequence comes from Dichetophora obliterata, assembly GCA_963920525.1. Classification (NCBI taxonomy): domain Eukaryota; kingdom Metazoa; phylum Arthropoda; class Insecta; order Diptera; family Sciomyzidae; genus Dichetophora; species Dichetophora obliterata. Next base: position 56,642,907 of record OY986439.1, read on the forward strand.
CAACTGCAAGGTCGTCTGCAAAGCCAACAATCTTGACGTCTGCTGGCACCTCAAGCCTGAGAACCCCATCGTACATGACGTTCCATAGCAGGGGGCCAAGAACCGACCCCTGTGGGACTCCACCGGAGACATTGTACGTCTTCGTGCCTTCTTCTGTGTCGTAAAGCAGGACTCTTTCACTGAAATAGTGTGACACGATCTTCGTGAGGTATCGTGGTACTCCAAAGTTCCTGAGGGCTGTCATAATCAGACTCCAGTTAGCTGAGTTGAAAGCGTTCTTTACGTCGAGTGTTGCCACCAAACAGTACTGCTTTGCTCCCCTCAATCCCTCAATTGCTTCCTGCGCGGTGCTTGTTACTAGCTTAATAGCGTCCGTCGTTGATTGGGCCTTTCGAAACCCAAATTGTCGAGCGGAAAGTCCTCCTCCGGCTTGGATCGCGTTTTCCAGGCGGTTGCACACCACACGCTCAAAGACTTTGCCTATTGTGTCGAGTAGGCAAATCGGCCTGTAGTCTTAGGGGGCGTCCGTGGAGCCACTGCCTTTCGGTATGAGCACTAACTTCTGGGTTTTCCACTGCGTTGGGAAAATGCCCTCTAGAAGCCACGCGTTGAAAAGCTGGGCAAACTGATGCGGCTGCGACATAATCGCAATCTTCAGTGCGCGGTTCGGAATACCATCAGGACCTGGCGCCTTGTCGTTTTTTATGTTTTTTACTTCATTAACTCCTACATGTTTTTTACTACATTAACTCCTACATTAACTCCTACGTTCAATTTCTTCAATATAGTTCAGATGAATGAGTTCCAAAATGTGTGAAATCATATGCGACTTTAAACAGTGAGTTGATCACAGCTTAATCACTCAATAGACTACTGAAGAGGAAATGTAGCGATTTCCGAAACAGACTGTCTCGTCAGCTAAGTGATTGATTCTATACAGAGTTTCTGTTGTTGCCTTCTTAAAAACTTACTTGATCTAAAGCTCGCAATTTACTTCATGTAATAATTTAATAGATCATAAAACTAATTAATTAAAGAATTTATATTTTATAATTTAAAAGTTATAAATATATTACAGAAATCAGTATCTTACATTTTTTCATTCTTGTTACAAAAATATTTTTCTTTAAAAGAAGCTCAGTTTTTTTACACAAAAAATAAAATGTGATAAAATAATATTACTTCAATTATTAAAACTTACCTAACATTACTTTTTTTGCCTTACCTTATCTTTCCTACCTTATCTTTCCTTACCTTACTTAACCTTGCCTTACTTAACCTTACCTTCATTACTCTACCCTATCCTACCTTATATTATCTAACCATACCTTATCGAATATAACCTTACCCTATCCTATACTACTTTATTTAACCTTTCTAAAAATAGCATTATATTCCATTTTTTACAGTTCATTGCATCACATGACAAAACATTCATTGCATTTCATTACAATTCTTTGCATAACATTAAATTACCTAACATTATATTACGTTACCTTACCTCAATTAAATTCATGTACTTTTTATAATTTTTAAAAACCAGGTATAAATAATGAAATAGGATTGGCTCAGACAATAACAATGCAATAGTAGCAAAATACATACGTAATTAGAAATTTTGAAAATTAATTACATATGCAATCAGATCCTGTTATATTGGAGGAATGCTTTCCTAGGATTTCTCCACAGGAGAAAGAGTAGGTAGCTTCTTCAACATCTTTATTTTAGCACACTTCTGATTATGCCAAAGAACTGTTTCGTTTACCAATCAACATAGCTAATCAAATATTAATACCAATTTTTTTCAGAAAATTGCACAAAAATCATTGAAAGATAAATTTCTTAACCCACTTCGATCCAAACACTCAACTTCCCGCTGCATAGGTAAACTATTACCATTACCATCATCATTATTACAAAATCTTCAGCTAGCTCGCAGAGCATGCAAATACTTTACAACAACAAATACAGCACTATTGGCAATAATATTGCATTGAAATAGTAGTTGATTTTTAAGTAGAAAAATTGCTATTCTATAAATGCAGAAAGTGGCGCACAAAACCGCCACCGGTAATTTGTTTATAACTTCCATGGCTGCTAGGAGATTGATTTAAAGTTACAACAACAAAAAAACTAAGTACAAAAACATTAAAGCTATTACGAAAAACTTGGACTGCAATTGCTACTACTAGAAAACACTGAACAACAACAACAAACACAATAACAGTAACAGCAGCAATACAGCAAATGTCTATTGCCACAAAGTTCCTGTTGTTAGATTTTTTTCCAACTTTTTTTTCAACCTGTAGCTCGGCATCACAACTAGACATGGACAACGCAACAAAAAACTCTGCGCTGATACACCAACTCAAGCATGGTTAGCTGTTCTAGTCAAATGCGTTAACGCAATTGCGCCATGATGTAGTTTAAATTGCTATGATGCCTGTATCTGCAGGTCTTTATTCAAAGCAGTGATATTTTGAGTGAAATGAAGCTTTGAGTTATGAGTTACATTTTTTGTGTGGTGAGCGGGGTAGCGCATTGATTTATGTGATAAATTAAGTACAGTTTAGCTTCATTTGCATGGAGAGAAATAATTTTCTTGTATCGAGACAGGATTTTAAACAAATAATTGATTTTTGAATCGATTAATGCTTTGGGTAACGGGTTATATTGTTTATATGGTGAGCTGGGTAACGCAATGGAGTATGTGGAACCCCCCAGAGTGGTTCCAGGGGGTGTGCCACTGACATGGGTGGATCGGCCCTCCAAAGTTAGTGGGGGTCGGTTATACATTTGGACTCGATTGGGGCACTCTAAATGGGCCAAAGAGGGATTTTTTTAAAATTTTGACCCTACGGGACAAAATTCAAAAGTTGGGGCATCAGAATTCATTTTAGAGGTATAGTTCTTCGGGCAAAGTTTCTTATTTTGATCATTAGAATACGATTTTCACTGAGCAATGGGCGATTTTTAAACCGACCCACCCTAATATGTATCCTATTGAAAACATAGTCAAATTATTGCCTTCATGACTGTTTTATCAAAGCAGATAGATTGAAAATAAACTAGAATAAGAAAAACTCCTAAGATAAAATACAATCATACTTCCATATATTTAAAATAAATGAAAAATTAAATAAAACTAAGACTATTTATTTTCTTTAAAAACGTTGTCTCTTCTCCAGAAAATTATTTTTTAATGAGCAAAATTTTTTAGCTTTAAGAATAATATAACTTGGTCTATGCAAGATTGAAAAAGTACTAGAATTAGAAAAACTCCTAAGATAAAATATAATCATACTAATATTTAAAATAAATGAAAAATTAAATAAAACTAAGATTATTTATATGCTTTAAAAACGGGGTCTCTTCTGATTTTTATTAATAAGGAACATTTTTTAGTTCTAAGAATAATAAAACTTGGTCCACACAAGATATTCTTTCCTTAAGAAAATAGTTGGATAGAATCAAGAAAGATTTTGTTGTGAAGACATTTTTCTTAATATTCGAAAAATAATACTTGACTTGAGACTCAGGCATAAGTGAGCACCGATAGCTTTCATGCTTGATTCAAGCATAGAAAGCTTTTCCTCTTCGATTAGAAAAATACAAAAAATTAAAGTCGTGTAGCCAGATATTTCATCTGAAAAAATTAAGAGTCACCTTATTCCAGGAAATATACAAACGTTACTTGATATATCATAAAAAAAAGGTCTTGAGCTGTACATACTTGTGCATGTACAAAATTGTAAGATTTTTGATATGTGTTACCGCTAAGCAGATATAAGTGTTTAAAGCTAAAAGAAATATACCTAGGACACAAACTTCCTTGAATGTGAATGAGAAAACGGGACTTCAAAAGCGAATATTTTAGCCATTTCATGATCGTTTTTTTAATTTATTTTTTTATAAAGGGTGCTTTTTTATAAAGTGATACAAGTTTAAATCATAATAAAACATAGTAATATATTTTTAATATCAATGAAATGAGCTTTATTGGATAGAAAATTTTATGACATTATTGTTTAATTATGATTTCGACCATGTGGAACACCAATTTTCACAAACTTTTCACAGCATTTGCCGTATCTCGCCGATAACTCTGCGAATGTTGATTTCCAGGTGTTCAATTGTTTGTGGTTTATCAACGTAGACAAGTGACTTTACATAACCCCAAAGAAAATATTCCAATGGGGTTCAATCATACGATCTTGGGGCCAATTAATTGGGCCATTTCGTAAAATTATTTTTTCGTCAAAAGTTTCCTTGAGTAAATCAATTGTAGCGCCCGCTGTGTGACATGTGGCTCCGTCCTGTTGGAACCACATATCAGCAAGATTAATGCCAGCTAATTGAGGTACGAAAAAACTTCGAATCATGTTCCTATACCGTTCCCCATTGACAGTAACATTCTGACCATCACCGTTTTTGAAAGCATATGGGCCAATGACTCCGCCAGCCAATAAAGCGCACCAAACAGTAATTTTCTGTGGATGTAATGGTGTTTCGACAAAAGCTTGTGGATTTTCCCTCACTCCAAATACGACAATTCTGTTTATTTACGTACCCATTCAACCAAAAATGGGCTTCATCGGAAAATAAAATTTTCCATGGAAATTCAAAATCAATATTAATTTGTGCTTCAGCCCATTCGCCGATGGTCGTTTGGCTTTAATTCCTGCACAAGTTAAATCTTGAAAGGTTTTAAGCCAAGATCTTTTCGTAAAATCTTCCATAAAGTGGAAGGACACAACCCCAGTTGCTGAGAACGGCGACGAATTGATTGATAAGGATCATCTTCAATGCTTTCCTGTACAGCGGCTACAGATTCTTCAGTGTGCACTGTTCGGCATCTCACGGGATGCACATTATTAGTAACAGTAAATGTGGTCCAAAAACGATCTATTGTTCTTCGAATTAGCAGCTCTGAAGGACGATTATGTACGGCATAAAATGGACGAAGTGCACGATAAGTTTGACGAACAGAACCATTATTTTGATTAAAAATTTCCAAAATTTTGCACGCATTGCTCTGCTGTTAGTCGATCCATAATGAAATGTCAAAGCAAACTAAACAAAAAGCAACTATCAGCTGTTAAATGGGTGGTCAAATGGGTGATGTCAACTCAAAGTTGTATTACTCTATAAAAAACACCCTATATTTTACTTTGTAACAGTTTAGTAACAGTTCTTTTTTACAGTTCTTCAAAAAAAGTTTTGAAGTTTAAAGTCTATTGTTAATAACTACTTTTAATATTTAAGTGAAAATAATTTGCTTGTAAATTTATTTTAGTAGGAATTTTTAAGATGTCAGGGTTGGCAGGGTCAAGAATAGTAAATAAGGTATCCAATAAAAGTGCTGGATGCGGAGGCGTGCACAATTTAGTTGATTTTTCGATTAATGACTTAGTGACCTTTAACCTGAAATATGAGCATTTAAATACTTAGAATTGTTTAAATAAAATCTAAACTAAAAAAGATGGAAGAACATGGTATAAGAAGCTATTTTAGACAATGCTTAGATGTACAAGAAACACTCCAGACATTTTTCGCTATCTCCCAGCAAAATTATTTGATACAATTGTGACATGAATTCTTAGAAACACTGCTTTCAGAAGACATTCTATAGATCCAATTGTGCTTCTTCTTAGCCTTTTCAAGAAGTGCTTTCAAGAGGCATTCTCATAAACTAGTTCTGGAAGACGTTCAAATAGCATTTAAATTCAATAAAAGTAAAAAAATATTCTATATAATTATAATATATGTTTTAGATATTTTCCGTTGAATTTGCCAGTGCCTTTAAGCCAGTGAAAATCGGGAAAAGGGATATTTTACGTGGGCTTTTTTAAGCCCCCAACAAAACCCAATTACTTCTTATTTTTAACACTAAAATCGCGAGAAAATCGGGAAAAGGGATATTCGTGGGATTTTTTAAATCCACCCTAACCACAAAAATTATTTCATTTCATGGAATTCCTTCTTAAAGTTCTTCTGAAAAACACCTACTAGAATCCTTTCATTAAAGGGCTCAAAGAAAACTTCCGTTGGTAAAATTCTGAAAGCATTTCTAGAGAAGACTAGGCAAAGCATTCCTCCCAATGGCATGCATATGTTAAAAGAATGCCTCCTGGGTATGAAAGTGGAAGGGATGGAATTCAAGACTTTCCCTTCCACTTTACCTTCTTTTTTTGCTGGGCTCTTACGGATACCCTACAATAAACATTTTTTTAGGTAACATGTATGAATATATACTGTGATGGTGAAATTTTTTACATATAATATTATGACATCAAAGTTTTCGCGATATCTCGAAAACTATAGATTTTCTCAGTATAACGTATTCTCGTATAAAAGTCTTTAACTAGTAAAAATAACGATTGGACAAAGCTTTTTCGAAAATATTTTGTGTGTATAGAGCAAGTCAAAAAATTCCCATTATTATGATATCCACATTTTTGCGATATCTTTAAAACTATAAATTTTCTCAGTATAACGAATTTTCTGAAGGCGAGGTCATCGCCACAAAATAAAAAAAAAACGATTGAAATTTCAAGTTTTGACTTAGCAAGCAAATATCTCCGCCATTTTCCAATCGCTTCTCAACAAATTTTTGTTTTCAGATAGTTCAATTAAATGACTTTGGAAAAATGAGAAAAGATTTTCCGCTAATTCACCAATTAAATGCTTTATATATTTTTTCACAAAACCTCTAAAATATTCACTTTTTGTTAAAAAATAAGCTAAAAGATGTTTTTGTTGTAAATTTGTTTATTTCAAAAATTTCCATTTTTTTTCTACTCTTTCATATGACATCCCATTTATCAGCAAAAAATTGCTTTATTTTGACACATAATTCAGTAAACAGTTTCTATCATTAAAAATCATTGCATAATCATTTTTTAATTGATTTTTTAAAAATACTGTTTTTGTATTTTTTACTAAATTCAACAGTAGGGTGTCCCAAAAAAATCATGTTTGATGTCCGCGGCTTTTCCACTTCCATTTGACCTTAGAAACACCCTCTGTGAAGCGCATCTCAATTGTTAAAGGCTTAGAGGTCGCGAGGTCCTTCAAATTTTGTCTGTTATGACATATCCAAATTTAATTTTCATCGGATTATTATTTGGTGGTTGCCCAAAACTATTAAAAAATATAAATATAAATAAAAAAAAAACTACTTGTTGTAACTTTTAATAAAAAAACATATAACAACCCTATGCATTTTTTCTTCATTGTGCATTTCAACTATTATTATTTTAAATTTAAGACCAATAACAATATTGAAAATAGAGTACTCTAAGAGATATTGATTTTTAATGATGTAATTCTAAGTAAAAGTATTCATTTATATAGATAGCTCTTAGAAGTGAGTCACAGACCACCAAATAATAATCAGATGAAAATGAAATTGGGATATGTCATAACAGAGAAAACTTGAGGGAGCACGTTTCTTTTTTTAACTATTTTGCTTCAAATATAATGGCTCTAAATTCAATTTACCAGCAAAACTGATTTTTCCCCATACAAATCGTATGAAAAAATTAGAAAATGAATTCGCGACCTCTAAACCTTCACCAATTGAGATGCGTTTCACAGAGGGTGTTTCTAAGGTGAAGTGGAGGTATTAAAGCCGTGGACATCTGTCAAAACAAAAAAAAAATATTTTTTTTTGTATAGTAGCACACCCTATTCTACAGCTTAAAAAAATTTTCAGTGAAAAATATTTTCAAATATTTCAAACCATTCTAATTTCTCTTAACGCAATAGAATTTTTCAGTCAGTGAAAAAATTTAAATTTTTAACCGAATAGTTTTGGTCAACTGCTTCCTTTTAAATTAAACCAAATTATTGTAATTCGCTTCTCCCACTAACATATGCAAAAACTCTATGTTTTTTTATATACAGTATCAAACGATAGGTACAACTTTATTCTTTAAAAAAGACATTATATTTTTTACCTTTCAATTGACATATGTCAATGTTTTGCATCAAATTGATAATGACAAAGTTATACTAGATGTCTTTTTAAAAGAACTTTAGTAAGAAAAATATTAAAAATTCAATAACTCGATAAGTAATTAGTTATCTATTTTGCGTTCAGCCAATAAATTGTTTTGTTGTTCTCTACCAAAAAATACTTTTAAATCGCGGCGACCGAGAAATCGGAATCGTGTTTAATGACTAATATTGATCACAAGTAGAATTCAGCCATGCAGTTAGTTGTTGCTTGGCATCTTATTTTATTCGGTCAGTTACAATTCGGTAACACTGCTGTTCTATGGGTTAAAGTGTTATCACTGTCAAATTGCAATTTTAGGAAAATTTTATATTAACCCTTTCGCCCCAGAGTTTTATTTCAAAAACTGGCAAAGATATGTAAGTTTTGGCTTCAGTTATCGATATAGAGCAAATATATGAGATGTTTGGAATACTTGAGAATTCTCTTATCCTAGAATATATTCTGTCCTTTAGGGGGCACCATATTAACCCATTAACTGCGGCTCCCAAACGCTTCGTATGAATTTTTAAATTTCATCTGCTTTCTTTTATTGATCACAGGAAATTTGTCACATCAAATTTCAACTTTGTATCTTTCACCGTTGTCGAGATATGAGTTGGATATAAAAACACCCAACCGTCGTTAATATGATGTAAATGGGCACAAATTCATTCTACAATGACTGCAGAGTTAAATATCAGGAATTTTCTATCAGTAGCAGGTATAGTTGGTTAATTGGCTAAGAGAGCTTTTACATTTTTTTAAAATATAAAATTTTTTACAAATGATAATAACATAAATTATCTAATTTTTAAACTTATTCACTTTTGACTTTGAAAATGTAGTACTGAACGTAAAAATTTCTTGACACGCTATAAAAACAATTCATAGCTCTATGTTTTCTTAAAGCAACAAACAAAATATTAAACACTTATGCTTGGTTTTTACTATGTCATTTTCAGTGGTCAGTTGTTGTTAATCAAATTGAAAATAACAACATGTTGTCATTTTCTCTAACTTTGGCAATCTTGGAAAATTAAAAACAAATAAATTATTAAATGGAGCTATGCAGAAAATGTTCTAGAGTTTTATTAAGGTGATATTTCAGGTGACAAACTTTTGTGTTGTCATAAAAATGACATAGTGAAAGCCAAGCATTAGCATTACTAAGCATTTTCATGGGTAAAAATACCCAACCGCGGTTAATGGGTTAAATTAAATGTGACGTCACATAGTCTATAAAAAGCAAACAATCAAAACACTTCCAACGATACCTCATTGGTCATATTATAATAAGGGTGGAACAAATACTTGCGAGTTGCACTTAAAAACTACGGTATTATACATAAAAAACGTCCAAACCACACTTAGTGACGCACGACTTTTGTTAAAAACTGTGTACTTAAGTGCAGAAAACATGTTGAGTCTTGCATTAAACCACAGACAAGGCATTGAACTATTATTGGGACAGTTTAAAAATTACCTTTTAATGTCAAAATTCTCAGATATAGCCTGCCAAATTTGCTGGGACATATAATCCCAGTTGAGGCGAAAGGGTTAAGTCATGAAAAGTGACTTGAACAGAAACCACGTTCTAGAATCTTAAAATAAGTACTTCGAAATGTTTTTATTCAAAACTGTACTTATACTAATGATAAGATCCCTAAAGCTTGTAACCAACCCAGCCGATCTTCGGGTTGCAAAGAATATTTAGTAATTAATTATTTTAAAAGATTAAACAATGAAAGATGTAAGAGCAAGACAACATTTGTAAAATTGCGCTATTGTGTTAATTTTCATAAAGCAAGTGCTTCAATTCAATTAAGCAACGCAGCGCTGCGTTACACATATCTAATCAGAACCTCAATGAATGCGCTTGAAATTGTATTGCTTTTCTATAAAGTTTTTTTTTTATTGATTGTACTTTTTTATTGCTCTGTCATCTTCTTTTGTGTAGTCAACTATTCAAAAGTTGGCTCATGTTGGCTTATTGTTAGACGAGTTGTTTGGTTGGCTAGTTGTTTTGTCGGTTGGTTGGTTGCTTGACTTGATAGGAAGTGAAATTACTGTTTGCATAGATTTGAATACATTTGTTACTCTTATTCCAAGCAGACAAATTTGCGATTGATTCTAGTTTCGTTACTATTTTTAACGATTATGATGGCATAACACTCAAATGATTTTTTTCTTTTTTGGGTATTTATAGCTTTTAGCCGCCGGATAGACGGCTGACAGGGTGTTTTTAATAACAAAGAAGCTAAAGAACGACAATAAGTTTTGTGTAATTTGTACTTTTGCAAAAAAAACAACACAAAATATGATGGAATAAGATTTAGAATTTGTGTGGAAGCCACAACTTTTACGTTTTGGCAGCTTTTTTACGTTTTTTCTGAAAAGGTTTGAAACTGTCATCTCGAAGGTCTTAGGTTCAAGTCTCAGATACTGGTTTATGTCACACTCTTATCTTACTTTATTTTTTAATCTCTCTTAGAGTTAGCTTATAAAGCTTTTTACATGCTTTTGTTCTTAGCAAAGTTTATTTTTTCTCAAAGTCAAGAATGTTTGTAAATTTTTCTTTATGTAAATCCAATTTTTGTATAATTCTCATTCATCTCTTACTTTACCACAATATCACAACTATCTGAGGTTGATACCTTTATCTATTGTGTTTTTCGTTGTAGAGGAACAGTAAGCTACAACAACAACAATAACAAATTAACACAACTGCATACGAAGTTGAGTTTAAATGCCGACTTTCATGTGAGTGCTAGACAAATTTCCGGTTTTAATCAAAACACACACAACGCATATTCACCGGACGCTTAATTCGTATGCAAACAATACAAACTTGATTGTCAAACAAACGATTTATCGGCTTTAATTCCAATGAACCTTTTCAGGAAGGGTCTAATATTGTGTGAATAGAATTAAGGCCTTACGGCATGAAGAGTTAATTAATATCTTTTAGAAGCACAGTTATTGCATTCAAAAGAACAAGTGGACTTAAGTTCTTAGTGTTCTTTTGAAAGCAATTTTTTTTTAAGAAATAGCTTGATTTTGATAGCATTTTAATAATATCAATTTTAACAAAAGGTAAAACAGTTTTTCGTGAATAAGTTCTGGCAGAGAAAATTCTAGATCGTTTTTAATTTTTGAATTCTCATTAGTCAAATTTTCTTTATATCGTCAACGGTTCTAGATTATTCAAATAGGTTCAAATAAAAGTGTATGCAGTATTCTTTTTTACAGTCGCTTTAACTGTAAAACAACATAATTTTCATGTTAATTTATTTATGATATTTATAATGTAGTATGACCTATTTTTCGAGGATCCATACATGTTTAACACCATAAACATTTCAGCACAACAAATAAACGAAGTAATATAAGACTTCACCTTTTTAGAATGTTTTTTTTAAGATATTTAAAAGAATTTTCTGATTTGAACATGTACGCGATTGGAAAAGAGAACGTGGCACCACCCATAAATCTCCAAAATAAAAAAAAAACTTAAAAAAACTAAAACCCGACTACTAAAAAGCGCTCTCTAAAAAGTATGAAACAACGCGGAGGGAAATAATATTATTATATTAAGCAAATATTTTGCTTGATATAAGAAAATTTAAAATTAAGTCTCATTTGCTCAAATCAAGCATCAAAAGCTAAAATTAAGAAAAAAAGCAATTATAATGAACATTTATTGCCAAAATTGAGAAAAATAAACAACAGCTTGAAACAAGCATAAATACTTGATTCTAGAACCTGGAACAAGACTTGAATCAAGAAAATATTTGCTTAATTTAAGCAAACACAGAGTTGTCGCCTTTGAACAATTCAGCGAATTACAACAATCATGAAAATCTTGAAGTTGTTGAAAATTTTTACGTTCAAGATCACTGTCGCCAATGTGTGTCAACAAAGCATGCGAAAATGTTGTTGCTTTGTGCAAATCGAGCAAATTATTCTAGTTTTAAGTAAATTATTAACTTGAATCAAGCAAAATGTTTTCAATTGAAGGAAAATCAATTTATCAAATTTAGTAAATTATTTTAGTTTTCAGTTAATTGTTTACTTAAATCAATAAAACTGTTCTCAATTCAAGGAAAACAAATTTCTCAAATCAAGTCAATTATTCCAGATTTCAGCAAATTATTTACTTGAATCAAGCAAATTCTTCTCAATTCAAGAAAAATACATTTCTCAAATTTAACAAATTATTTCAATTTTTAGCCAATAGTTTACTTAAATCAAGCAAATATTTCTTATATCAAGTAAATATTAGACTCGAATGTAGAACAAATATTCTTGAGTTTTAAGCAAGTGTTGCTTGAATTGAGTATTTTTTTCTTAATATCTAGCAATTCTAGCAAAATAATGCTTGAATTGATAAATTTACGCTTGAGTGTAAACCAGTGTCGGGCAGCTTTGCACACTTGAGATTGTGTTTGTGCAGTAAAATATGTATTTATCTCACCTACAGAACGATCAAAGCTTCAGTGTTTAAGCGAATGTCAAGCAGATAAGATCTGCGCTTGCGTGTGCCTTGAATATATTATATTATATCTGTGTCGATAAGCAAAAATAGCTTAAGTCGATTTAAGACAGAACTGAGTTATTGATATAGTTGTGTTTCACGTATATTATGAACACACAAAATCTAGAACTTCTAGCATGACCTTAGCCTAACAAAAGAACCTTTTATATAACTTATATGGCGATTGAAAACTTTGAAGCAAGATTTCTGGAAACTTTGAAATATGACTTAAGCTGTTATTGCGCATCGAGACAGATATAACGTAAGATTACACTGTATGAAATTGTATGTATGCAAAATTTTTGGAAGTATGTATGAAAAAAATTTTTATTTTTAGAAAATAATGGCATGGCGCTGCAACAAAGAGGTAAAATTAAAAAGTTATGCATAACAAGGCATTACGATAATTTGCATGGCCAATATAAGGTAATTGTGGGGCTTGCTATGGAGAAATTAATTAATTATTTAAAAGCGGCATGTCCACATATCATATCATATCGTGATCAGTTCCAAATACGTTTAATAAAAGCATCTTACGCTGTCAGTTTAGCCTTGGCAAAACACAATAATTAACATAAGCACAATAAGAAACATATTTATTATTTACTATTAGTAGGCCTTTTTACATTTACGTCTGCTTATCTGTATTTCACATTATCCGTCTGTCGGTATGTTTCCTTTTGACATTCCTTCCACTTCTTATTTATTTAATTTCGCATTACAAATCCGAGCAAAAAAAATATTCCATAATTCCTAGTAAGATTTCTCCAAAAAGCGCTTTAGCACTACTTTGTTTTCAGTGTGAGCTTTAAAGCGCTCATTAATACATACTCAAGATGAGAAAGTATACCCAAAAAGCCAAACAAGCTTGGAATAAGCTTATAGTAAGCTTACAAGCGTAAGCATCGCGCTTGGAAAAAGCTTGTAAAAACTGTTGTGAAATGCTTTCAAGTAATTGTAGAATAAGCAAAAAGGAACCCTTGGAAAAATATTCCTTACTGTAATATTATTCCAAGCGTTTACTATTCAATTGGATATAAGTGTTGTTAATAAGCTTTCTACAATACTTACTTTGCAATTGGAAAAAATTGTTGTAAAAGTATTATTGAAAATAATTATTAAAGAATTGCAAGTAAGTGTTATTGTAAGTTATTTACAACTGTTTATAAAAAATTGGAAAAAAGTGTTATAAAAATATTATTAAAACATTTATTAAATAATGGGAAGTAATTATTTTGCAAGCTTTTAACACAGGTTTTTCAGAAATTTAAGTAATCCAATTTGCTCGCCGTTAGCATAGCAGCTAAAATTAATCTTCTTTGTAAAATGAATCAATATGAAAGACCTCACATCCGAATCTATAGAAATTTTATGTTTAGTACACAATAGGTAAAAACATTGCCACTCAAAAGAAATTTAATACAAATATAAACTATTTGGACCATAAAATATATATTTTTTTAAGCACATTGATGTAACTAACAAAATAAAAAGTATTTATTTAACCATAAAAATATTATAAAAGACTGACAATCATCATTACACGAGTTCTAATTATCACTGCACTCAAGCCACTAACATCAAAATTGTTAGTGATGGGACTTCATTTTTTATTGCAATTGCAATTTTCAATGATTGGGAATTCCCTTAAAATGTGAAAGTTGTGAAACTATTACATCTGAAAGCATTTTCCAATCATGCTTTGAAATCGCTTGTTAATTAAACTACCAGTAAGCTAACTTCAAGCACTGTTATAAAAAGCTTACTGTTTTCCCGTTTCGATACAATTTTACAACACAACTAGTAAATTTATTACGTAGAAAAGTGTTTTCAAAGCATGTTTGGAAAAGGCTTTCATTATTCCATTGTAGGTAAGCTTACTCCAAACACTATTACACAATGGTTGATTGGGTAGGTGTGCAAAGCTGCCCGACACTGGTGTAAACTAATCACCTATTTGCTTGATTCAAGCATAGAATTTTTGATGTTTTCTTTCCGTGAAGAATATATTCTCATCTGAATTTGTTATGTACCAACTATTATGTTTTTTTTTTTTCTATTAAATAAACAACTTACACATAATATATTTTATTGCATATAATGCCAATTTGTTGTGATGTTTAAAAGATATACGTCGTAGTATGCGACCTCATATACATATATTGTCATATATTGCCCTCTAGATGTATAATACACTTTGCCCTAAAGCTTTTGATACTATATTTAAATTTTGATACTATATTGATACTATAATGAATTTATTGTTTTGTTAGGGTAGGTGGCATACGACCACAGATATATTATGCAATAAAATATATTATGTGTAAGTTGTTTATTAATAAACAAAAAAAAATTTAATAGTTTGTGCATAACAATTTCAGATGAGAATATTTTCTTGTTTCATACTTTTTAGAGATCTGCTTTTTAGTAGTCGGATTTGAGTTTTTTAAACTTATCTTTTATTTAAATTATTTTGGGGATACAATTTTTTTATAATCGAAAGTATTAACTACTAATTAGTTATTTGATGATCAATTTATAAACAAAGATGTTTATTATGGCACTTACAATTTTTTTTAGTGCATGACTTTATGTCCTATAGTAGGCGCCACATTCAATGAAATGTGACGTCACAAAGTCTCTAATAAGCGGACTAAAAGAAAACGCTTCCAACGATACCTGATTTATCAAATTATGATAAGTAGTTTAGAAGATAGGGGTTTAGTTAATTTTCTCTCCTCTAGAAGACGCTTTATTCTATATAATGTGACTAAGCCTTTAACCAGTGGACGTAGAAAACGCTTTCAAAGATACCTAATTTGTAAAAATATGATAAGTATTTTAGAAGTTACTGGTTTAGTTCACTTTCTGTCCTCTAGAGGGCGCCATATTTATTAAATTAAATTTTACGTTACATAGCCTTTAACCACCGGACGAGGTGGAAACGCTTCCAACAATACCTCATTTGTCAAAATATGATAAGTAGTTTAGATGTTAGTGGTTTAGTTTATTTTTTGTGCTCTAGAGGGCGCTATAATAAATCGTGTGTGATGTTACATAACCTCTAACCAGCGGACGCTCAAAACATTTCCAACGTTACCTCATTTGCTAAATTCTGATCAGTAGTTTAGAAGTTATTGGTTTAGTTGACTTTCTGTACTCTAGAGGGCGCCATATTTTATTGAATGTGACGTCATAACTAGCGAACGATCAAAACGCTTCCAATGGTACCTCATTTGTTCAATTCTGATAAGTAGTTTAGAAGTTAGGGGTTCAGTTGACTTTCTGTCCTCCAGATGGCGCCATATTAATTTTTGTGTGACGTCACATGGCCTTTAGCCAGCAGACGATCGAAACGCTTTCAATTATATCTCATTTGTCAAATTACAATAAGTAGTTTAGAAGTTAGGGCTTATTTTACTTTCTGTCCTCTAGAGGACGCTATATTCAATTTTATGTGACGTCACATAACCTATAACCAGCATACGGTGAAAACGCTTCTAAAAATGCATCAATTGTCAAATTATGATTAGTAGTTAAGAAGTTAGGGGTTTAGTTGACTTTTGTCCTCTAGAGCAGCGATGCCCAGCTCCTAACTCTTGCCATTCTTTCCACTCTTTCCACTATTTTACAACAACTTCAATATTTTCATGATTGTTGTAATTCGCCGAATTCAGTTTGTAATTTCAGCCTTGCTTCTTAATGTTATTGTTTTTGATCTTTCGAACCATCGATAGCTATTCGGCGTGTGCATGTTGTTATTTTTGTACACCACCGATCGCGGCTGTTTTGCACTGTTTTTGGCATTCGCATTGTAGACGTTAACAGCATTCGTCGTATTCTTTATATTTTTCGTTGTGCGAATACACGTTGAGAAAAAGTTATTGAATTTTTGCAGGTGGGTACTTTTTTATATTGCATCAGAATAAATAATTTTTGTAGAAGAAAAAAATGGAAAGAAATTAATTTGTGGAAAACTGGAAGTTTGCCAAATTTTTCATAGATAAAAAGAGGTTAAAAAGCTTTTGAACTTAATTATATAGCAGTTAAGGTAGTAAAAAAAATGTAAGATAATAAAAAATATAAGATAATAAAAAATATAAAAAATTAAGGTTAAAGCAAATGCAAATTATTATAAAATTAAAAAATCAAAAAATTTTTAATAATAAAAAATTCACAAAAAGAAAAATATAAAAAGAAAATTAAAAAAATAAAAAACAAAAAAATTAAAACTATAAATCAAAAAATTAAAAAAGGATGTCTAAAAACCTCCACACGTTTAAAGCTGGGTAAATCAGACTGAATTCTGACTAGCAAAAAATGAAACATTTGGAATTACTTGATTCATTTTTTTTACAGTGTACATCGTGTTATTGGTAATTCCTCATTACATCCAGATTTAAAAATTTTTTGATGTTGTTGCTTTTTGTTGTTTTTGCACTCTTCAAATAATTTTCGTGGGCATCGCTGCTCTAGAGGACGCTATATTAAACTTTAAGTGACGTCACATAACTTTTCTTCATCGGACAATCAAAACGCTTCTAACGATACCTCATTTGCTTATGTCACTAAAAAATTTTTTTGCTCATGACTTTATGTCCGCTAGAGGGCGCTATATTAAATTAAATGTGACATCTCACAGCCATTAACCAGAAGACTATCAAAACTCTTCCAACAATACCTCATTTGTCATATTATGATGAGTAGTTTAGAAGTAAGAGTGGAACAGATGAACATACATACATACTAGGGAAGTCTGTCGCGGGATCCCAAAATCTGGGATTGTCTTTGCTGGATACAAGGATTTTTAAGAAAAAAATTTCTATTACAAATATTCATGTAAATGCAAACATTTAATTTTAAGTTGATATGAATATAGAATTAGAAAAAACTTTTAAAGCTTTATTGAGGCTGAAAAAGATTGTTAGGGCGATGAGTGCAAATCACTGGAGCAAAGACTTTGCAAAGTTATCAAAGAATTTGCAACATATGGAAATCAGCAAAAAAGTATTTAAAATTGTCAGATATTCTAACTTAGGAAATAATTTTGTTTTGTGATGAAGGCAATCGTGATCGAAACTTACAAATTGCTTACGATTATCGTAAAACTGTTTCTCCAACTAGCATAGAATCTGAACGGTGCTTCTCATCAGCGGGTTATATTTGTAATTATATTCGAAGAATACTCTCCACTAAAAAATAAAACGAGTTGATTTGCTTAATGAAATTCCAGTCTTTTCCAACCTTAATTTCCCTTAAACACAAAAACAAATCTGAAGACGGTGTACAAAAAATAAGTGTAACATATATATAGTAATACCTTAAACTGTTCTGTCTTTTTTTTATATTTTTTGTTCTTTAACCCTTTCAATGGCTAGGCTAAACTAAGAACAAAATAATTTTTTTTGAGGTAATATTCCTATAATTTAGGCCCTTAAAAGCTGAAAAACATACCTTTCATTTTAACCTACGCTACTTTCGTTTTACAAGCTTGTACAAAGAAAAAATTGTTTTGCTCCTGTTCGGCACAGTCTTTTCTTATTTTTTAAAGGTTACTCAACCCTTTAGATCTTTATTTTTTTAAACCCCTTTTAATATTCCTATCATTAAAGCCATAAAAAGATAAAGAACATACATTTGATTTTTTTCCGGTTGATTTTTTCTTATAAAATTGGCCAAACAAATTTTTTTTTTGCTTTTCTTCGCCACAAAAACGAAAATCCAACTAACTTTAATGTCAAATATATCTCTGATTTTATTTTATCATGTTGGTTCATATTTTTTTCATAGAACCAAACGATTTGATTTAAAAAAAAAAGCTTTCCAAAATAAATAAATATAAGAATTACTTTGTGACGTGTCCAATATATTTGGCAAATCCATTGAAAGCGTTAAATTAATACAATGTGACAGTCATTAATATTATTTATGTTTTTGTGTTTATTAGCAATAAGGGTATTCACAATTGTGTGGTATAGTTGTGTTGTGTTTTTTTTTAATTTGAGTTGGACAAGGGGGAGTGGCTTTCAAGAAGCATTCTCATAAACCACTTCTCAAAGACATTCAAATAGCATTTAATTTAAATTATTTTTTCAGGTATTTTTTTATTTTCCGTGGGATTTTTCAAACCTCCAACAAGACGCAACCACTTCCTGCTTCAAACACCAAAAGGCCGTGAAAATCGGGAAAAGGGATATTTTACGTGGATTTTTTTTAAATCCCCAACAAAACACAAACACTTCCCATTTCCAACACTAAAATCACGAGAAAATCGGGAAAAGGGATATTTTCCGTGGGATACTAGAATCCTTTCATTTAAGGGCTCAAAGAAATCTTCCATTGAAAAAATTGTGGAAGCACTTCCAGAGAAGACTAAGGAAAGCATTCCTCCCAATAACATGCATATGTTAAAAGAACGCCTTCTGGGTATGAAAGTGGAAGGGATGGAATTCAAGACTTTCCCTTCCACTTTACCTTCTTTTGGAAGCACTTTTTTTGCTGGGTATGAGCACCCTTTAAAATAGAATTTGTGGTTGGGATCCTCCCACTATAGCTTTTTTTTACTATGCAAGTAAATTAACTATACAATTTGATATATTTTATTAATATATGGCATAAAAAATTATAACTTGTATTTTGAGCTTCTTCCATTTTTGCAAGTAAAAAATAACTGGCAACCGATCAGTTGTTTATGGAACTTTAAAAACCACGTTTGTTAAACATATCATTGGGCTACTTAAAATTACCACACTTTTAGTTTTTAGAGATTTGTACACGGTATAAAAATCAAGCATTCTGTGCTTGAATCAAGCAAATAGGCTATCAGTTTACACTCAAGCGAAAATTTGTCAATTCAAGCATTATTTTGCTAGAATTGAGAAAATTTAGAACACATGATATCTAGAAAAAAATACTCAATTCAAGCAACAATTGCTTAAAACTCAAGAATATTTTTTCTACATTCGAGTCTAATATTTACTTGAAATGAGAAAAATTTGCTTGATTCAAGTAAACAATTGGCTGAAAACTAGAATAATGTGCTAGATTTGAGAAATTTATTTTTCTTGAATTGAAACAATATGCTTGATTCAGGTAAATACTTTACTGAAAATTAGAATAATTTGCTCGATTTGCACAAAGAAACAACATTTTTGCATGCTTTGTTGGCACACATTGTCGAAAGTGATCTTGAACGTAGATTTTGTTGTCTAGCGACTCTTTTACAACAACTTTAAGATTTTCATGATTGTTGTAATTCACTGAATTGCTTATACTCTGCGTTTGCTTAAATTAAGAAAATATTTTCTTGATTCAAGTCTTGTCCCAGGTTATGCTTGTTTCAAGCTGTTGTTTATTTTGCTCAATTTTGGCAATAAATGCTCATTTTAATTGTTTTTTTTTTCTTAATTTTAGTTTTTAATGCTTGATTTGAGCAAATGAGACTTAATTTAAAATTTTTTTATATCAAGCAAAATATTTGTTTAATATAAGAATATTATTTGCCTCCGTGTAAAACAAGAAAAAATATAAAAACCGCTCGGTAAAGTGTGGTACAACACAACGGGGTTTTTTAACTACACTAAAATTCATAAAATTTTGAATATCCCTAATGTGTTTTGTTTTGTTTTTGTTACTTTATAAATGAATTATTTTACATTTTTTAGTTTCAAGTAATAAATAACAAAAAATTGTATTAAAAACGTTTTGAATTATTAACTTCTTAAAATTTTCAATCCCGAACTAGTCCCGGGATCGAGAAAAGCTTCCGGGATTGGACTCCCTAATCCATACATACTGGTCAAACACATATACCTCTCCTTTTGCCTCGCTGTAGTTGAGTAAAAAATGGATCATGATTTGTTCGGATGCTTAAAACTTGGAAACGAAGGAACCAAATTTGATACTTCCTTCTACGGGTTTGTTCGTAATTGTTACGCAAAGGTTTAGGAAAAAAGAAAATGTTGCCACACCGTCTTTAACAGCCTTCAAATCAATGAAAATGCTGTATTTAAGACGGTTTTGGTCGTATTTTCGGCCTTTGTGGTCTAGTGGAGAGTGCGCTAGACTATCAACCCAGAGGTCCTTGGTTCGAATCTGGGTTCGAGCATGGTTCTTTGCACTTTCTTTGTTCTTTTCTACATTTAAGAATTATGGAAAACTTAAAATCCACAGCTAAATTGTGGAAAATGTGGAATTAAAGGACAAGAACAGCTAAGGGCAGGAGCTTAAGGCCGAGCTTAAGGCATATCACTAGCCTCGGTTAAAAGCAATTTAAATTGTCTTTCACGTTTGTTTCGCCTTATCAATAATTCACGTATGGTTCCAATTAATTCTTCTAAATATCTATCTCTTTCCTTTCAGGTCAAAGACTAAACCTTGTTTGGTGCATAAGGCGCTTGCCTTCGTTCTTTGTTCTTTTTAAGAAAAAAAAATTAAACTAAAATTTGGTAAATAAAAGTGTGTGATAACGGTCGGTAACTATACTAAAAATGGGCGTGGACACACTATAGCTACACCTACTTTTATGAAAAGACCAAAAGACTTCGAAACTACTAGTCCGATTGAGCTCAAATGTTGGCAATGGATTTGTTTCGAGTACGAGATGGTTTTTGAAAAAATTTTCACACCCCCTTTTACCGCCCACAATTGTATAAAATATTTTCGATAACGAATAGCTTTGGAATTATGGGCCGCACAGCCTCAAAATGCGGTAATCGACCTCAATTTAGACATGCAGTTTCACTGATAACATTTTATGAAAGTTGGACAAGGGGGAGTGGCACCTCCCATACAACATAAAATTTAGATATCGAATAGCTTTGGAGTTATGGGTCGCTCAGACTCGAAATTCGGTAACCGACTATAATTTACACGTGCCGTGTCACTGATAACATTTTATGAAAGTTGGACAAGGGGGAGTGGCACCTCCTATGCAACCAAAATTTGTGATATCGGATGGCTTTAGAGTTATATGTCGCACAGCTTCCGAATTCAGTATTCGACCTCAATTTACACATGTAGTTTCACTTATATCATTTTATGGGATATTTTAAGGGGGCGTTGCACCTCCCATTCAACCCAAATTTGTGCTCTCGAATAGCTTTGGAGTAATAGGTCGCACAGCGTTGGAATTCAGTATTTGATCTAAATTTACACATGCAGTATTATTGATTTCATATTATATTTCATAGGGCATCATTATAGGAAATTTTACAGAAATTCTTTATCAATGCCCTTCCAACTGATACTTATTTATTAAAGTTTGTCAAAAGATGTCGAAGGTATGATTTATTGAGAATGACTTCATTTTCACGATTTTCACTTTAAGCTAAAATTTGTATTTCCATAACTTCTACGACGAATGGCGATAAAAAAAATGGAGTCAAACACGCCTTACTTTTGGCTTGTAATGGCCGAAATATATAACATTTATTGTGTTTATTCAAAGAAAAAATCTTCATATCCCATCGATAGCCAATTTCTTCCAAGAAATCATTGTCAACAACGTTAAGATGGTAACATTTTAACCAGTGTTAACCAACCCTGTATGAAATAAGGCTATCATAAGTTGAACATACATGACTGCCAGTTCGATAGACGGCTTAACGTTGACACGTTCCCTTTTTAAGTGACACTAAACTTGTGTTTCTTCTGCTGTGTCTTCTTCTTTCTCCTATTGATACCTCTTTATGTTATTGTAAATTTCTTAAGTAGCCACTGCAAGCAATACTATTAAGGTTTCTTCCATTCGAGTTCAGCAAAAAAAAAATTATGTAAACGAAACGATGTGAAGGGCTAAGACACTTTTATGACCGGCCGCTCAACTTAAGCCGCTCATGTGGGCGTTCTTTGAATAAAAATTAAACATATACTCGTTGCTGCTGCAATGCTGGTGGGAAAGAAGAAGAAGAAGAAACAACTCGGTGGCATTCATGCATTTTCTATGAATGAACAAATTCGAAGCGGCCTAAACGAGAAGCTGAAGTATACTTTTAACGTGTTATTGATTAATTCAATTTTCCAGTTTTTAAGCTATGTTTGGGTTAAAGTTACTGTCGAATATTGATATAATATAATCAAAAGCAGCCACGGTATCTTATATATTGACCCAGAGGAAGGTCATTGGCACCAACGTTGTTTGAAACCAAAACCATTTCGAAATGTTTAATACAAATATTAAATATAATTTTACTATATTAAAGGGTTTGACAAAAATGGTTTGAGATACATTTAAACATAATTTAAACAAGATAGTTATTATCTCGAAATAAAATTTTAAACACACTTTATGGGTTGTGTTTTTTAGAAAACGATATAAAAGCACTTAAATCAACATCAAAACAATCGAGTGAGTCTCTTGATCAAAAATATTGACAACAACATGAGTTAACAAATGAGCTAAGTACCGACACTTTTAATTGCTCCACCATGAGATAGAAGCAACAATTACAAAATGCTTAAAATTTAAAACTATTTAAAAATAATTGCCATCAAAATAATTGACAAGCGCGTTCAGCTGTAACAAAACAAAAACACTTAAGTGACTTTAAAGTGTGATGTTGAGTGTGCAATTAAAATTTGTACCTAACGAAGGGGTTTTCCTCGGATATCAGCTAAGAATGAATGATATGACAAAAGATAAGAGTAAAAAATAAACTAACAAAAAAAAAATAAAATAAATAATAAAACAAAAACTTTAGGCTAAAAGACTGTCAAAAGCTATGCTTGCAGTGTTGCATAACACTTGAAAAATTTGTTAACTTTTATGCTTGTTGTTTAACTTTCTGTTGTCGTTAGCGTATCGTTTTGCACTTATAGTTACATAGTAACTATGCACTTATATACATAGTGAGTTTTTTTTTAAATTATTTTTTATTATTTTTACGCACTTTAAGTTTTCGACATTTTGTGTTAAGAAATTTCTACACGTTGCATCTTACACTATGTCAAGGACTCATTTAAGCCATAAAAAAGTATTAAAAGTTTTTAGTCATTTTTAAATTTTTTTTCTAATTCCTATTTTTGTTTTCTTTTCCTTGCAGGTAAGTTATCTTACAGCCACCAATTACGAAATTCTTAAAAATATTAACCAAGTCAAGGCAAGTATAAAACTCTGGTTTGGAGACTTAAAAAATCATTTCAGTTTATAAATAATTTACACAAATTTCTAACTAATGCAAGCAAGATAATTGCTCTCGATTTATTTTCTTTTTAATTTGATTCATTAAAACTTATTTTAAGTAGCGAAAATTTAGCAAAAAATAACGAATATTTTTTATTTTGTCGTGTAACTCTAAAGCTGTAGCTTAGAGAACTGGTTGTTTTTGTTATTTGCAGTTATTTTGTTTTTATTTTTAAATACTAGTTCAACTCTTAAATCGAGCCAAAATAATTTATGATTTTCCATAATAAACAAGTTAACACGTTTTGAGCCAAGTCAACTTTTTGGCTATTACGCAAGTGTGTAAAATGTTGTGGTTTTTAAGTGCATACATAACAATTGAGACCGGTTTTACCATATCTATTTACATAACATATTTAGTTGCAAAATTTTTTGTCAGTTTCATTACATTAGTGTACAGTAATTGGCTCAGTTGGCTTTATTAAATGAGCTGGCTCAATATTTTCAAATGACTCTATTCGTTCAATGGACTCAATTGGCTCAGCTGGCTCAAAAGGCTCAGCTGGCTCAATTATTTCTACTATCTTTATGAACTCCATACGCTCCAGAGATCTGCAATGAATCACATTTTTGAATCAGTGAGCCACTTACTCAAAAATGAGTATGAATAAGTATAAGTAGTTTCCAAAGTAGTACTCATACGTGATTGATTCAAAAAAGGCGAACCAAGTAAGTATAGAATGAATTATATATAAATATTCACATGATTTAGAGTTGTTTGAGGTCAAGTTCGTAAATATTACTACTTACTTACTTAGTTGGCGCTACAACCGTATGTCGGTCTTGGCCTCATCTAAGAATTTGCGCCAGCCATTTCTGTCTTTCGCTTGCTGGCGCCAGTTGGAAATTCCAAGCTTCGTCAGGTTGTCCTCTACTTGGTCATTCCAACGAAGATGCGGTCGTCCTCTTCTACGTTGACCGCCGCTGGGTACCGAATCGAATGTTTTCTTCACTTGAGCATCGTCTTTCATGCGCTGAACATGACCAAGCCAGCGAAGCCGCTCGATTTTAATTCGCTTGACTATGTCGATGTCAGCGTACAGCTCATACAGTTCATCATTCCACCGTATTCGGTACTCGCCATTGACGCAGATTGGTCCGTAGATCTTACGAAGAATCTTTCTCTCGAATGTTCCTAAAGTCTTTTCATCTAAACTGCTCAGCGTCCAGGTTTGTGATGCGTAAAGTAGGACGGGCATGATGAGCGATTTATAGAGCGTGATTTTCGTTCGTCGAGAGAGGGCTCTGCTTCTCTATTGCCTACTGAGCCCAAAGTAACACCTGTTGGCAAGAGTAATTCTTCGTTTGATCTCAATGCTGATGTCGTTGGTTGAATTAATGCTGGATCCCAGATAGACGAAGTTCTTCACAACCTCGAAGGAGGTATTGTCAACGGTAACGTGGGTTCCAAGACGCTGGGACTGTTTGTTTGTTGACACCAAGTATTTCGTCTTATCTGCATTCACTGACAGACCCATTCGACTTGACTCTCTTTCTAATCTGGAAAATGCTGCACTGACTTCGCGCGTATTATGGCCAATGATATCGATGTCATCAGCATACGCAAGCAGCATAACACTCTTGTAGAATATTGTGCCACTACGTCAATAAATATTAATAAAATAATTAAGTACTTAGAGTATTCGATTCACATTTTCGAATTTTAAAAGTTTTTGATATTGAGGGTGGACCCAATAAATGTTACTTTTTACTATAAGTACATGTTTTTTTAGTACAAGTACATTTTTTGACAGTATTAGGGGGAGATTTTGAGTCTGATGTGAAAATATAAAATAAAATTTGTCTGACGCTAGGGTGGACCCCAAAATTTTTTTTGTTTTGCAGTACTTTTACATGTTTGGTAGTAAAAAGGGGTCGCTGATTTCGAATCTTGCACCAAAATTTTATAACTTTCAATGACGCTAGGGTGGACCCTAAAAATGTCTTCTGTTTTTTAGTATTAGGACATTTTTTGACAGTATAAAAGGGGTCGCTGATTTCGAATCTGAAACGAAAATATAAAAAAATTTGTTTGACACTAGGGTGGACCCTAAAAATGTAATTTTTTGTTTATCAGTAGTTTTACATGTTTTGGTAGTAAAAAGTGGTCGCAGATTTCGATTCTTATGCCAAAATTTAAGAACAACTTGTTTCCTTATACCACCTTATACTGCCAAAACATGTAAAACTACTACAAAAAAAAAATTGGGTCTACCCTAGCGTCAGACAAATTTTTTTGTATATTGGCATCAGACTCGAAATAAGTGACCCCTTTATACTGTCAAAACATGTACCAATATTAAAAACAGAAACAAATATTTGTAGGGTCCACCCTAACTTGAAACAAGTTGTTTTTAAATTTTGGCATAAGAATCTCATAATTTCGGCTAAAAATTATGGGGATACTTCGAAAATGTTCGTTTTTCGATTTTTGAAAAATGGTGGGGTGGAGCGTTTCACCAAAATAACTTTCCGTTTTCATGTATAAACATCAACATAAATCGGTTAAATGACCTAAGTCAGCAAGAAACTAAAATACTGAATAAAAGTCATCGAATCCAATACAGAATTCTTCTATTCTGTATAAAAAAATATACGGGTTAAATGACCTAAGTCAGCAAGGAACTAAAATACTGAATAAAAGTCATCGAATCCAATACAGAATTATTCTATTTGCGGCTCAAAAATGAATAAAAAAATATACGGGTAATGAAAAATTAGTGAAAAAACAACTGAAAATGTATTATTCATCGCTAATATCAAGGTCAGAGTCGTAGTTTCGTCAGGTGTAGTAACCACTGTTTCCAATATCGACACATTTCAAGTGATATGTTCGAATTCAATTTGTTTGGCATCAATTCCGAACACAACAAGCAGAAGTCTCGGTCTTCTTCTTCGGAAGAGGGTTCCTGACGACGACGCTGTTTCTTGGCTTCTTTTCGTATTTGTTTTTGCGATGTGCCTCTCTTCTTCCTCTCAGCACTTTTCTTTGCTGCTTCAAGAAGCTAAGAACGTTTTTGAGGGGTAGTTAAGATGATTGACTTCATGGTGTAAGAAAACCAGGTGTTAGTGTGTTTTTGACAACACCATGAATTTCTTTGCTTCTGTCAAAAAATTGTGAGTGAAAGAGCGGAACTGTTGATAGTTGTCAAATTGTTATTTGTTTGAGTTGCTAGATGATGTGCTTTAGTTTTTATAGTTTGCTGTGCGAATTAAGTATAAATAAATATTTAATGCCATTTTATCAGAAACGTGCGCTGGAAGCTGCCGCCGACATGAAGCTTTGGCCAGTATGCAAATTGTCTTGCACTCACATCGTTGTTTTTTTTTTTGCATAACGCACAACACCTCATATATTTCTTATTGTTTTCCTTATCACATTATTCTCACTTTAATCTCGGTAAAAATTTTATAAACTTGCAGAAAGGCACGAATTTAACAAAATTTGTTTTCATTGCAATTCACCATCAGCTGTTTTTGACAAGAGCGGGGAGACATAATTTTATCATTTTGAGAGAGAAGTGTCAAACTCACTAACACCTCTATTTCTTACACCATGATTCACTTCATCGCCTTGCTGCTACGATTTGACTTCGGCTTTGCTGCAGCAAATTTGATCGGACCAATATCAACCAAAGTTGAACGAACAGAAGATGTGGAAACAGAGTGAACTATTTTAAACAGTTACACACATAGGCGTCCGCAGGGGTGAGCAGGGGTCACTTTCCCCCTCTGAGCAGTGAACATTTTTTATATATCTTCATTTTAAATCAAAAAAGCCGTAAATTTATATTAAAAAATTTTAAGAGAGAAGCAAAAAACTTTCTAAATTGTAAGTTGCGCTTAAACTTAGGGCTTTGAGAAAAGTCGTTTTTAGTTGCAGAAATGTAAAATTTTGCGAAACATGTATTGTGATAAGGTGCATCATCATCAATCAAAAAGTCGATTTTGAACTTTTAGTAGCCTACTGCTATTTTGATTTCATATGACGATATGTTCGTTATGTATTATTGTAAATATATTTTGAAGAGAATGCAAAAATACTTTTTTAGATTAATTTATAAATAAAGCTGAGCTAAACAATTCATTTTTAAATAGTATGTTGTAATCGTTGCTGTAAGGCCTTGTTCATTTTACGCGTTTTTTTTCGCAGAAGCGGTTGAAAAGTTCTGAATTTTGTATGTATTTAAATACATTTATTTATTTAATATTCAGTATTTTACAGCCACGTTTGCAAAAAAAAATTGAGAGTGGTGTCGCGACAAAAACGCTTAATATAAGCACGGCCTAATAAGTAATGATACCATTTCATTAACTCTTTCAATGGAATAGACGTAGTATCCCTGCAGTGAAAGTCTGTGATGCCGGCGGGAATCAAACCCGGGCCGTGACCGCCGTGCAAGCGTATTAGCGCGCTACACCACAGAGGCGATGAGATTTCAGTGTCAATTTCTCAGTTTTTCTCCCTTTCACATTTCCTGTTGTTGTTGTATTTTTGCTTTCATTTAGTTTTTACAAAGATTTCTGATGAAGCCTGTTGCAGGGCCGAAATTGCAATAAAATCAGCTAGTGGTGTTTTCCTTTTCATATTAAAAATATTGTTGTTGTTTCTTTGGCAAAATTCATTAGAGCAATTAATTGTTCTAACCTTACCTAAAGCTCAATAATCGATTTTAAACTATCAAACAACTAGAATTTGTATTTAAAATCAAGTATGATTTAAACTTTCAAACATTTAGAATTTGTATTTGAATCATAGAAAATCAACATATTAAGTAAAATTTTTAAGTATTTTGGACATGATACGAGAAAGATTTTTACACTATCTTTAAAATATATTTGATTTTCTTATGTCTACAAGCGTGTGTCAACCGGTGTGTCAAAATAAGTACCAAATATCGTAGTAAATAGCATTAAATAGGTTATACATTTTATTTATGTTCATTCTAAATTTCTTTATGCCTTTGCCGAAGGCATTATGCGCCTCCCCCTAAACAAATCCTGCGGACGCTCATGGTTACACACATTAACAAATGAGAGCAAAAAAAAACAACTATTATTAAAATAAGTACCTTTGCTAAATTGTAAACAGCAAGCATCGATACCAAACAACAGCAAGCCTTGATACCAAACAACAACAAGCATCGATAGCTAACATCAGCAAACATTAAAAACATTATAAATTGATTGTAAACTTAACGATATGTTAATTTATGGAAAGATAATAAACATAGTTTAATGAAGTCTTACTAGAATAAAATATAGCGCATTGAAAAAAAAATTTTCTCATCTCCTTACCCCAGAACACAATTTTTGTCACGAAACAGGCAGAAAAAAGGCAGACAAGCAGTCTGAAAACAGTCTTGAAAATTACGTTTTTTAGGTATTTTTAGGACATCAGAGGGTGGGATTTGTGTAAAATTACGTCAGTTGCGTGTGTATGAGTGCGTGTGTAGTCCCATTGGAAGAGCATGGCCATAGAAACCTTCTAAATTAGGCTAGGAACTCAGGGAACCCAAATAAGATCCAATGACGAACTTATAAGCTTGAATATGCCTATTGGAATAGTTTGACCCTGAAAACATGACTAGGATCTCAAACAACCTTAAAAATTTCAATGCCTCACTAAAATTGAAGTAGTTTCGTCAATGATTTTTTAATAATTAAGGAACTCATATAACCAATAAAAATTCCAATGACTCAACCAGAACCTCAAGAAATTCTGCAGGTAGAACTTAGAAACACATCCGATCCTTTCATTTTGTCTGATGAACTCATAAGTCCATAAAAGTTCAATTAAAACACTAGAAACCAACAAAAATGACAATGAAGTACGAAACCTTGGTCACAAAGAAATTTTTGGGACCAATATTACCTGTGTCATCAGTGGAAATACTAACCTTCACCTGGCTTCATTGCAATATTTTTTGCAACTTTTTAGTCAACTTTTTAGTTTTTAGTGACCACACAACAAGAAACTACCGTATCTATGCGTGATAAGGTAGTTTTTTTATGGCAGAATAATTATCAAATTTTTTAATATTTTGATCCGATTTTTTTCATAGAAAATTTCCATTTTTTTTAATCTCACTGTGAAGAGATATATTTCCAAATAGAATTACAACAGTATTGCAAAACAAAATAATCAAATACTACTTATAAAATCTTAATTTGCATGCAATTAAAAACGACATCTTTGTGAACAAGTATCCTATAGCAAAAGTTGCATGCAATATATCTGTAACGATAAGCAATAACAACTTAAGTCTAATTTTAAAGTTTCGAGAAATCTTGCTTTAAAGTTTTCAATCGCTTATATGAAAGGGACTTTAGTTTACGTGTCAAAGTTTTGGCTTAGGTCACACAAGAAGCTCCAGATTTTGTGTGTTCATAGTGCTATATGCGTGGAACATAGCTTCATCTATAACTCATTGCTGTCTTAAGTCGACTTAAGCAATTATTGCTTTTTATGCAAGTTTTATGCAAATTTTGTGCAAGTTGAATGCAAACTGTATGCAAGTTGTATGCAGCGTATGCAAGTTGTACGCAAGATACATGTAACGTATGCAAAATGTATGCAAAGTATGCAAAATATATGCAGCAGCGTACTCAAGATATATGCCATATGAAAAATGTATGCAATATGCAGAATATGCAACAAATATGCAATTGCATAAAAATCCGCAGTCTAGTTATTAGTATAAAATGTAAATAAAACAACAAAAAAAACTACTACGAAAAAATTAGTTATACTGTTTTTTAAAAAAGTATTTACTGGAGCTTATGAATTTTCTAGTCCGAACCCTGGCACTAGCATAAATGACGCACGACAAGCATCACACTCAACTGAGACATCGTGTATTTCATCAGTTTGTCTATTTTTTTTATTTATTTTTTTTTATTCATAAAGTCTTTGGATTACACATCCTTACAGACTACTTAAAATTAAATTAACTTAAATATTAATGTGAAAATAAATTTACAAGAAAGAAAATAAAAAAAATAAAAATTTAAATAAAAAATTGTACAGTATGTATTCACTGATGTATGAAGACTAAGAAATAAAGATAAACATAAAGAGAATACTAATTAGATACGAAAAATAGTGTTAAGTTTATTCTTCAAAGATAATTTCGAGACAGAGAGATCTAAATTATTTTCAATAGACAATTCATTATACAAAGATAAAGCCCGAATAATAGGCTCATTAAGAGCATACAGAGTTCTATGAATTTCAGAATGAAATAGCGAATAATTACGTAACGTTCTAGCCGGAATATTAAAATTTCAAAATTGCAATAGCTGTTCACAGTCGATATGCCCCGAAAAACGATCGTGAATAAATGTCAATGACTGAATTTTCCTTCTAGTTTTTAGTGTTTTTAATCTCAAAAGCAAAATACGAGCATCATATGCTGGCAGAGGTTCTGCAAAATTTATGGAACGTAGCGCAAATCGAGAAAATGATTTCTGGATTTTCTCTAGGCGAGCAGAATGAATTATGTAGAAAGGACTCCATATGAAGGCAGCATACTCTTACCTTGATCTTACAAATGAGTTATAGAGACTAATTAGGGTGTGAGGGTCAGAAAATTCTGAGCAATTTCTACGCACAGAAGCAAGTAAAGAATATGATTTTGGAACAACATAATTAATGTGATTCACAAAAGTGAACTTAGTGTCAAAAACTATACCCAAGTCCTTAATGGTATTGACTCTCTCAAGGGGAGTACCCTCGATGGAATACGAAAAATTTTTAAAATTATTATACTTAAAGTACGTTATTGAAAAGCACTTATTAGAATTTAATGGTAAAAAATTTAACAAGCTCCAAGAAAGTAGATTACTAAGATCACTCTGTAACAGAGCAGCATCATTTAAATCAGCGATATGACTGAATAGCTTTAAGTCATCAGCGTATAGTAGAAATTTTGCAGATTGAAAACATTTACTAACATCATTTATAAACAATGAAAAGAGCAATGGTCCAAGAATACTCCCTTGTGGCACACCAGATGAAGCTATAAATTTATAGGATTTAACTCCCTCAATCTCCACACAAGACACTCTATTATGAAGGTAAGACTGAATCCAATCCAAAAAATTTAAGTGGAAACCCATTTTGGCAAGTTTGGCTAGTAAAACATTATGTGGAACCTTATCAAATGCCTTAGAAAAATCAGTATAAACAACGTCGACTTGATATCCAAGTTCAAATGATGAAATGCAAAATTTGGAGAAAACAGCTAAATTAGTGACAGTTGATCGCCCAGCAAAAAAACCATGCTGTTCAGGGCAAATGTGTCGCTTAGTTAGGAAGAATAGTCGCTTCTTAATAACACTTTCAAAGAGTTTGGAAACATTTGACAATTTAGAAATAGGTCTAAAATTTGCTACATCATTCTTACTGCCTGCTTTGAAAACTGGTGTTATAGTGGCCATTTTCCAACTACTAATAAAAGTCCCAGTCCTTAAAGATTTATTGAAAATTATACATAATAGCTTAGAGAGAGACAGCACACTTATTCAGCAAAATAAATGAAATACCATCTTTATCAGCTTTAACCGAAATTTTCAAATTAGACATCGCATTGAAAATTTCTTCATCAGTCAAAACAAGGGAGCCTATGTTTAAAAAAGAGTCAACATTATTTAAAATTGACACATCAAACCACGGATTAACACTTACGTAGTTTGACTTAAAGTAATCAGCAAATAAATTCACTGTATCTTCAAGTGCAAAAGATTGTGACCCATTGTAGTAAGTCGATGTGGGAATGCAAGAACCATCCCGCTTGGATTGAATAATATGCCAAAATGACTTAGGATTACTTTTTATATTATTCTCACAACGTAAGATATATTGTTTGTAAAGAAATTTATTCAAAAAATTGAATTCTCTCGCGTAATGAATGTACGTACATAGCATGATACCGGTTATCATTAGTTGATTTAAATAATTTCATATTTTTATTATGCAAATTTTTCAGCTTCTTTAACCCTTTTGTGTACCAAGGTAGTCTATACACCTTAGGCGGAAAATGTGGGATATGCTCATTGCAAATAGCAGACAATTTGGAAGTAAACAAATCAAAACAATCAGCAACATTTTGGTTTATAAAGAAGTAATTCCAGTTAGCATTGACGAATATATTATTTAAGAGATCAAAGTTGCATAATTTAAAATTATAGTAATTATTTTGCGGCTTGGATTGCACAAATTCATAGAACTCAAAATTTAAGACAAGAGGTACATGGTGTAAACCAGTTGGAGCGATAGAACATAAACATTCAGACAAACAAGTCTTAAAATTTTTGGAAACAAAAATTAAATCTAAAATTTTATTAAGAGAGTTGGAAAAAGTATTAATTTGAATTAAGTCAATGCTAAACAAACTATCAATAAAATAAATTTCATACGAGCTATTAATATTAGAAGGAATCAGCACATCAGCAACAAAACTCCAAACGATTTTACTTAGGTTGAAATCACCAAGAAAACAAAGGTGATTATTAGCATTCTTGAGTGATGATTGTAAATTGACGACATTATCAACATGCGCAGTATATAAGTCATATGAGCTATTCTGAGGAATATATGAGGCACAAATGTAAATAGCTCCATTCGGATCATTTAGTGTAACGCAAAGTTGATCAAGTAGCGTGTCACTATTCTGCAGTAGGTGAATGGAAGAGCAAAGATTGCGTTTAACTGCAATCAACACCCCACCCCCCCTAGTGAGACCAGTTTTAGCAGCATCTCTATCCTTACGATATACATTAAAAATGTTGGGATTAAAAAATTCCGCATCAAAAAAATCTCCATTTAACCATGTTTCAACAAAGACAATTACGTCGAAATCGCCTTGTGACGTCCAATTAAAAATAGAATTAATCTTGGTCCTAATTCCAGACATATTATTAAAGTATAAATTCAAATTAGTGCGAGCTCCAGTTGAATTCTGTGTATTAAGCAATCCATTAGATGTTGAAGGTAATTTCGGCAAAACATTCAGTTGCGCTGATGGTAATGAGGGCAGAGGAGGTGGATCCGCGTAAGCAGAGGTTGCCAAAAGACACGCATCATTAACTAATGCTTCGCCATAGTTTCCTCTTCTTTCGATAAAAAAGAGAAATTTCGCACACGAACTTCGGCAGGCCACAATGTCGGATTAAATACTTTATTTAAATCGCTGAGTCCAACTATTAATTTAAAGCTGACTCTCTTTAAAGTGGTTTCATCCACATCTCTTTAAACGAGTCGAATACATTCGATATTGTCTCGAAGAATATTAGTATGTGTGCAGATATAGTTAATCACACTATTAGCAGTAACCGTAGGTTTAAAATATGATAGATGAAGAGCTCTCTTAGAAACAGCAACATCAAGATCATTATTATCATTACACCCAACAATAGCTTTGTTTTTGTTTTGCTTTTTCTTACGCACCGTATTCCACATATTTGGTGCGTAGTGTTATATCAGTACTCGGTTTTATGCGAAGGAAACATAACTGCATATGAATGCTTTCATATCTTTCTTCTGGTGTGTCTTCTTGCTGAGGGAAAAATATTTAATGAAGATTTTTTTACTTGGGTACGTCTTCCCTTACACCACTTTTTTATTTCTATCCTACGCATTACTTTCTTGTTATGAACTACAATGCTTATATTTGAAGTTGTTTATTTTAATAAACAAATATTGTCTCAATAATAAATTGAAAAACTTTGAACATGGCTAGCTGTTTATTAGTTGCTTAATTTATGTAATCACTTGGCACAGCTTAATTTCATTTAATGCTTAATTATTGGCAAATACTAATGATCTTCCATCATAAGCTTTTAAGTAACGCATAAATCTTCTGTGTCTTTGCAGTCTTTCAAGCAACTGTTTATTTACAGCTTAAATACTCTAAAACCAGTCTGTAAATATTTATTAAAGGTAACCGCTATGCATAGATTCAAAATTCAGGTTCTTGTGTTGCGTCGATGTTGTTATCGCTCTTAATTACTGCACTGATTTCAAGAAATACCCGGTCACCTACTCAAAATTGCTCTTTGGTGTGTAAACTTGTGCCAACTTGTCCTAACTTGTCCTGTAATGAGGACGCGTCTGTTCAAATAAATCATACTTTATTTAAAGCTGATAACGCAAATGTTGCGCATACATTAAGAACTAAGCAAGACTAAACGGAGCTTTTCATTTGCTTTGATTTTTTTTCGTAGAATTTGCAAGTCTCGAATCTCATCGAAAAACAAAAACATCAAAATTTTTAATACAACTTTTTTTCCAATACATTTATTAGAAACATTTATTGCCTATGAACTCGATTTAACAGCATTAATGCTTAATATATGCTTAATGCTTAATATGCTAAGCCAAAGAAACAAAAGACTTAAGACACGAACTCGTTCGATTTTAATTCCACATAAAAAGCAAATAATATACATTATGTATCATTTCATTTAATAATTTTTTAAAACCAACAAAAATATAACGTTATTATAGTCGCTACCTATAATGAGCTGTACCCAACGGTTCTTAAAACTGTAAAAGAATTTTCAAATACATATTGATAAATATTAAGAAATTCTTTTGTCTCAGCAGGAAACTTATTGAATTGATAGAAGTTTATAGTTTAGCAATATAGAATACAAAGTTTACATTTGTTTCAGGAAACCAATACAACACCTCATGCTTATGATCTGTGTTAAAAAGCAGAAATTTGTGTGTGTTTTAAACAAGTTTGACTGTGTTTTTGCACATTAAACATTGTTCATGCAAATTGTTTAATACAAAAATATAGAAATATAACTACAAAAACTGTAGATACAACAAATAGTTCGCAGCCAACAAGTTCATTAAGGTCGAGTGCATGGTTTTTATTTTCTTTAATCCATTTTGTAGCTGCTTTCAATGAGCTCTAAAAGAAAATACAAAAATACGCTAAGCTGCTGCTTTTGCTAATCTGCATGGTTAGTGTGAATTGACAAAACAAACAAAGGCAAATTAACAACAACAACAATGTCATTGCAAAGCCTTTCTTTTGTTTTAATTTTATTTTACTTTTTTCTCTTAAATTTATAGCACTACGCACTTGTTGCTATAAATTTTGTACTTCCATTTTGTCTTTGCTTTTCGATGCCATGTGCTAAAAATGCAATTGTGTAAAAATTAACGGATAATAAAAAAAAAAACAAACAAAACAACATAATGTGTTGTATCTGTAGCCAAGTTAACTGAATTTTATTTCTACTGCAACTTCACAGCATTTGTACGTATCTTTTGTATCTTTATTGCAGAGTCAGTCAGTCAGTTTTTAAAGCTGATATTTCTCAAAACATATGCTTGATATGGAAATGTTGCTTTTTGGGCACTGGTTCATACCTAAATATACATATATGTTAGCGTGAATGCCTCGCCAGTCTGATGCTTAGTTGTCAAAAAAAAAATCTGTATTCATGCTCTAATTATTATGAGCGCCAACTAGTGCGGTTCAGCTTGTTGTTAATGCACTAAAATTTGTAATTTATTTTAAAGTTGTTTTTTTAAAACATTTATTTAACACATGGAAAAATATTGTAGAGTTGTAAACTTGTGCTCTAAGTTAGTATTACAGCCAGCTACGCAGTGCCTTTTAGTATATAGTTAAATTTTTTTAACTATTAAAATTTCAAGTTTATGTACATATTTTTAAAATTTCTGCTGAAATTTTTTTTAGCTTACAAAATATTTCAACAGTTTTTAAAATCTTTCTTATTTCATTGGGCAAAAGTAATTTTTAAACTAACTGAACTAAACTTAACTTAATTAGCAATTAAAAAAACTTTTTACTTTAATAACATTATAATCTCTATAATAATGTAAATATAATATAAAAATAATAAACTAGTAATTTTTCAATAAATAAAAATATCAGAATGGTTTCGTTGCAACAAAAAGAATACTTTTATAAAATTAAAATATTTGATAATTAATAAATTTTGTTTTTTTATTTTTAATAAATAATCAAGGCATTTTTTTTAGTTTTCATTTAATGTTTAAACAAACACAAATTTCTTGTAAAATAAATTTTTTGCGCATTTTATGTTATGAACATTTATTTTATTTTTGCAAATTTTACACTCTGAGTGCATATTTGCGATTATAGCTTAAATTACAAAACTTAACTAAATTTTTGCGTAGTTTACAAAGGTTTTGCTTTTAAGATGACGTCACTTTGCATGGGAGGTAGGCAAAGTTTTATTTTTATTTTACCAAAGGTCAATGTGTTAATTTTATGGAATTTAAAAAGATTTTACCGTTTTCATACAGTCATTTTGTATGGGAAATAGTCGTGGTATTAATTTTATTTTGACAAATATCACACTCTGAGTGCATATTTGCGATAAAAGCTTAATGTACTTAACCTAACTAAATTTTTGAGTAGTTTTCGAAGGTTTTGCTATTAAAATGACGTCACTTTGCACGGGAGGTAGGTGAAGTTTTAATTTTATTTTACCAAATTCCAAACGTAAGTGCAGATTAAAACTTTTTTATAAAACTGAAAGAACATTGTGTGAATTTTTATGAAATTTAAAAGATTTTATTGTTTTCATAAAACCACTTTGTATGGGAGATAGGCATGGTTTTAATTTTTTTTTGCTAAATTTCACATTCAGAATGCATATTTGCGATTTAAGCTTAATGTACAAAACTTGACTAAATTTTTGCGGAGTTTAGGAAAATTTTGCTATTATGATGACGTCACTTTGTATGGGAGGTAGGCGAAGTTTTAATTTTATTTTACCAAATTCCAAACATAGAGGGCAAATTAAAACTTTTTTGTAAAACTGAAAGGCCATTGTGTTAATTTTTATTTCATTTAAACAGATTTTATCGTTTTCATAAAGCCACTTTGTATGGGAGGTAGTCGTGGTTTAATTTTTATTTTGACAAATTTCACACTCTGAGTGCATATTTGCGATTAAAGCTTAAAGCACAAAACCTAACTTAATATTTGCGGAGTTTAGGAAAATTTTGCTATTATGATGACGTCACTTTGTATGGGAGGTAGGCGAAGTTTTAATTTTATTTAACCAAATTACAAACGTAAGTGCAGATTAAAACTTTTTTATGAAACTGAAAGGTAATTGTGTTAATTTTTATGGCGTTTAAAAAGATTTACCGTTTTCATAAAGCAACTTTGTATGGGAGGTAGGCGTGGTTTCAATTTTATTTTGACAAATTTTACATTCAGAATGCATATTTGCGATTAAAGCTTAAAGTACAAAACCTAATTAAATTTTTGTGGAGTTTAGGAAGGTTTTGCTATTATTATTCAGTCACTTTTTATGGGAGGTAGGCAAAGCTTTAATTTTATTTTACCAAATTCCAAACGTAGAGTGCTAATTAAACCTTTTTTGTAAGACTGAAAGGCTTTTGTGTTAATTTTTATGGCATTAAAAATAAATTGAACAGTTTTCATAAAGCTACTTTGTATGATTAAAGCTTAAAATACAAAACCTAAGTAAATTTTTGCGGAGTTTATGAAGGTTTTGCTATTGTGATGAAGTCACTTTGTATGGGAGGTAGGTGTGGTTTTTATCCGATTTGCCTTATTTTTTAACTTCATATTTATTTAAAAAAATGCTTTTTTTTATGTCCTTATGCAGTACGCATGGGTGCTTTAAAAGAAATTCATGATATTTTTTCCTAGCAAAAAATCTTAAGTTAGTTTAGAAGAAAATCAAATTTACAAAATAATTATTATATTTTGAACCATAACTGATACTTTATTTTTGTTCGTTACAGTCTCATTTTCCCCCGCTTACTCATGTAATCGGCTGTGTTACCTTACGATTTTCCTCCCGTTCTTGTAGCATTCTTCGACCGCTTTCACTCAGTACCTATTTCAAATGATTCTTAACTGCTGTAGTGCAGTAAAAATTTATGACTTTTTTCTAAGCCGCAGTAGCACACACTGTTATTTTAATAATTGAAAATAGTTTTTAATTTCTTTTTATTTTACGTGCTGGCACTAATGCTAAATTATTAACTTCTGGTGGTCGCATCAAAGAAACCGCTATACCGGGGGGCAAATAAGCGTTACATTATAGCTTATGCCACCAACCGTTTGTAGCTGAATGTGTACAAGTATATTTAATTTTCTAGCACCTATTATTAACAGCAAACAGCAAGCAATAGCGTTTATGAGCATACAATTTCTTAATAAAAGGTTCAAGCTTATAACCAAAATTCAGTCAATAAACAAAAAACTTAGGAAACGAACTAGGTTTATTTCGTAAGTTATAAGCACATACTTCTTAGAACTTAAAATTTTTTGAATGCCATTAGCTTAAGTCTTAAAATATATTAATATTTTATAAGAAATTCTAGAAAAGCAATTTTATATCACTGTATTTTAAAAAAATTTAAAACTTTAGAAAAGTTGACCCTTTTGTGATATCTGAAAGCTTACTAGTAGCATGTGGAAAAAGAACTGTTGCTTCTATAGCATTTTATAGTATGCAGCACAGTTGTTGCTTTGCCTTTATGGCTTTTTCTTCTCCATTTGCAGCATTTGCAGCAACCACAGAACAACAAACGCAGTAAAACAACCCAACACAACACTCCAAAACACACTCCAACATTTCTTTTTATTTCTTTTTTTTCCGTTTTTTCTTTCCCATTCCCATGAATTAAGAGAAAGATGCTAAGCTTTGCGTTTATGCAGACTGCCAGAATCTCACTCAAATGGCTAGATAATTATTTGCACCTCAACCATAATAACAACAACACCAAAACCAAGAGCAGAAGAAGCCGCAAACGGTCTGCTGATGACTTTTCTTAGTATGTTGCTTAAGAATAGTTCTGACTTTCATGCGATTTGGACGTGCTTTAGTTGCCACAACTGCCACAACTTGGTCTAGCATAGAAATGGGATTTGCTGTTGTTCTTGTATTGTTGTAATGTGAACTTAAAAAAAAAACACTAAAATGTTGTGCTCTTGAATAAAATAAATGATTGTGATTATATAAAATCACATCAAATTAAAATATTATAAAAATCATCGAAGCAAGTTCGTTGCTTAAGTCTTTTGTTTCACTGTGTCTCTGAGTAAGAAATAAAGTGATTTTGGTTTTTTTCTTTAAGATAAATTATTGTAATAACATAATAGCAAGCATATTCTTAAAGAATACATGTTATTATTTTGCAAATACCGTTTAATGTGTTTGTGTGTGAGAGGTCTTAAAAAATAAAACACAAAATAATCATACAAGTAAGACAACATGATAGTGTTACATGATTACGTGGAAACACAAAAGAAAATTACGGAAAAGGCAATGAGTTATTTGCTGAAATTGGAACAAATGGTGTGTATAAAACAAGAATATAAATAATTATATAAAATTTCAATAACATAAGTAACTTTATTAACTTGACCCATTAATGCTCACCACCAGAACCCGTTGAGTTTGTATTGCTATTAGAAGGAAAAATCTTAAGCTTAACAAAAAATTCAAAGCATATAGGTGTGGTGAAGCATATAACACTAACGTTTAAGGGGTCTGTTAGTAGTGAAATAAAAAAAAAAGAAACTAAAAAAATTACAAATTAGAAAATTTACATTTCGTCGGGTAGACGCTTAACTTTAACCTACTGCACTTTTTTAAATATATTTTCTTTTTTCTTGATGTTTAGAAATAAAAAACTAACTCACCTGAGTGCCATTTTTCACTTTTTTAAAATACAGCATGAACTGGAACAAGAAGGCTTTAAATGCCGTATTTCGAACACTTTTGGGAAAAAGCATACTTTTTGACTTTCTCACACTGTTGGAAGCAAAGGCTTTACAGTGACTGTGGAGCTTAGGGGAATTTTTGAAAAATGCTTTCATCGCGTTTGATATATCATATTTTGACATTAATGGGTTAAGCTTACAATTATATACAGTACAAATTGTGTTCATTTATTGAGTAAAATAAAACTTTTTGCTATCAAAAGCAGCTCTTGAAAGCAAATATCTTAGAATACAATAAAATGTTCTCTATTTTATATACTTCTTTTGCGAGAATCTTTGTTTTTTTTTTTGTTGTTGAAAAAACTAGACCTTTTTAATCTTAAATTTTATATATCAGACTCTCTTGCTCACAAGTACAACATAATTTTCTTAAAAAACGGAAAAGTAATCAAAAATAAAAGTATCCAAAATTTAAACGACAAAAAAAAAATAGGAGTATGAAGGCCTTTTGACGTGACAACATTTACGAGTTTTTATTTTTAATTTTGCTATTGCTTTAGCGTTTGCTTTTGCTTTTTGTTGTTTTTATTTTTTTTTTAGCTTTCGTGGTAAACAAACTAATTTACCTAAGTGTGATGTAATATTTTTTGTATCGATGTTGCATTTTCATTACATTGGAATATAATACCTAAGCGTTAAAAAATTTAATTTTTGTCATTAGACCATGGAACTTACTTTTACTGTCATATCATAAAAATTACCGTTGTACTTATAGTCATTGAGTTACAATCCTATGCAATGGCTTAGCACTTTTGTTATATGTCAGAGAATTTTTATCTATATATGTCCGGAGAGCAAAATGTCTACCTTTAGTGTCACTTATTAATTTTTACCGTATTCCCTACACTCAATGAGCAATACTACCTTGCAACGCTTTTGCATTTTCGTTGCATGTCGGAGAACTTTTTTTTTATTATTGTTAGAAAGACAAAAAGTCACCATTAACTGTCGGATAATAATTTTTATCGTATCACGTTCACTCAGCAAGTAATAATTCCTTGCAACGATACTGCATCAGCTGATACCGCCGCAACCTGATGACATCATCATTATGCCCCACGTATAAAAAAATGTCCTCTGTCACTTTAATTGTAACGCCGATAAGGAAGCATGGCAGGTATAGAAAACTATATTTGTTCTTGATTAGCATCACCGCCTGAATCAATTTAGCCCTGTCCGTCTGTCTGTTTTTGATCATGAAAACAGCCGTACTTTTAGAGCTTCGTACTTTTAGAGCAGTTGTAATTTTAGATCTTTCGTAACGAAGTTTAGTTTAGCTTAGTTTAGTTTTATTCAAAGTCATTGGATAAAAAAATATCCTTACAGACTACATTAAAATAAAGTACAAATTATATAACAAAGTTTCTAAATTGTTATTAATAAACTAATCTTAATATTATAAGAAAATACTATTAACAAAGTTTTTGAAAATTTGTTTAGGAACAAAGACATCAAATTCATGAGATATATACAGCTCATTAAATAGACTCAAAGCCCTAGTTATTGGTTTATTTAAGGCTTAATTAGTTTTACAATATTTTACATAGAACAATTTTGAATTTCTTAGATGTCTTAATGGAATATTGAAAGTAATAAGCTTAATAGAGATGGAGAGTCTATATTTCCAGAAATAATATCAAATACAAAAATTAATAATGAAATCTAGCGTCTTGAATCAAGAAATTTAAATCCCAAAATCATTAACCGTGAATTATAAGGTGGTAATGGATCATGAAAGTTAAATGACCGCAAGGCATTTTTTGAATTTTTTCCAATCTTAGAGATGTTGAGATATAAAATGCACTCCAAAAAATGGAAGCATATTCCAATCTCAAAACAAACAAAGAATGTTCCAATCATACAAAGGAATTATATAACATTTTAAGAGTAAATGGATCAGAAAATCGAGTGCTGTTTCTTCGTATAAAGGCCAGTAAAAAATAAGCCTTGGGACTAAAGACGTTGACATAATGTATAAATGTAAATTTTGAGTCAAAGATAACCCAAGATCGTGAATTAGAGAAACGGTTTGAATTTTAGAGTCTAACATAAAATAAGTCTTACACAACGTATTTGAAGAGAGTTTTGAGAGAGTGGTATGAAAACATTTTGAATAGTTTAAGGTAAGACTTAAGTTACTCCAATTTAAAAATCTAGAAATGTGGGCTTGCAAATCGGCAACATTTGCAGTGCATGATATTTTCTTAAATAATTTTAGATCATCCGCATACAATAGAAAACGAGAGTTCAAAATGTACTTCGAAATATCATTTATAAATAAGATGAAAAGCAAAGTACCTAGGATACTTCTCT
Organism: Dichetophora obliterata; assembly: GCA_963920525.1. Taxonomy (NCBI): domain Eukaryota; kingdom Metazoa; phylum Arthropoda; class Insecta; order Diptera; family Sciomyzidae; genus Dichetophora; species Dichetophora obliterata. Next base: position 56,685,722 of record OY986439.1, read on the forward strand.
GAGCAACACCTGAGGCAGCTACAAATTCAAAAGACTTGATATTATTTATACAAACAAAACATGTCCTGTCCGACAAATAAGATTTAATCCAATTTAATCCTGGAGATAAAGCGAAGAGTAACAATTGCTAATAGGTGCAACTACGGGCTCAGTAAGCAACTCAGTTCCAGAGCCCTCTCTCGATCGACAAAACTAACACTCTACAAGACGCTCGTCCTACCTGTGCTTCTTAGTGCCGCTGATGCATGGGTAGTTTCGCAAACTGACGCAATTGCCCTGGGGGTGTTCGAGAAAAAAGTTTTTCGCCAAATCTTCGGTCCTGTTCGAGTCGGTAGTTATTTATGAAGATGAGAAGTGTTGAAGTAATTAGTGCTCAGTGATATTTCATCAAAACTATTTACAATTGTTAAATAAAATTTTACGTGTACATTTTCTTTGATTTTCACCATGGCTCCGCGGAGAAAATAACTTTCGCAAGATCTGAAGGATTTAATAATAAAACTGTACAAAAATAATAAAAGTCAACGTCAAATCGCAAGAGAAGTGGGAAAAAGCAGTGCCACGGTTCAGAAAATTATACAAAAATTTAAAACAGAAGGTAACACCAAAAATAAGCAAAGAACTCGACGGTCACAAATATTCACGGATCAGGAAAATAGAACAATTATACGGAAAGTACGGAAAAATCTCAAAACAAGTGCCCCAAAAATTCAGTCCGTAATTAAAAACGTAACTGGTAAAACATGTAATCCTCAAACCATTCGTCGTGTATTGCATACTGCCGGCTTCCATGGTCGGAACATCCGTAAAAAGCCATTTGTTAATAGCATTAACAAAAAAAAAGAAGATGTGACTTCGTAAAACAACACGAAAGCAAAGACATAAACTTTTGGAATTCTGTTATTTTCTCTGATGAGAGCAAATTTAATATATTTGGCTCAGACGGACGTGAAAAAGTGTGGAGAAAATTAAATTCTGAACTTGATCCCCAAAATATGGCTGGCACAGTAAAACATGGTGGTGGATCGATAATGGTGTGGGGGTGTATGTCGGCATCTGGTGTAGGAAATATTGTTGTGATTGAAGGCACGATGGATAAAACTGTTTATCTCAATATTTTAAAGAATAATTTGAGCCAAAGTGCATTAAAATTAGGACTTTCGGGATCATTTGCCTTCCAACAAGACAATGATCCCAAGCACACAGCACACATTGTAAGAGAATGGTTGCTGTATAATACTCCCAAGCAACTCAAAACACCACCTCAATCGCCAGATCTAAACGTAATAGAACATTTATGGGAACATCTGGATAGACAGATAAGGAAACATGAGATAACAAAAAAAGATGATTTTAAAACGGCACTACTTGAGGAATGGAAAAGATTCCATCTTCAGTTACTAAGAACCTGGTGGCCTCTATGCCATCAAGGTTAAAAGCGGTAAAAAAAGCCAAGGGCTACTCAACGAAATATTGAATATTGATATAATATTCATACAAACCGTAAAATATGTACATGAAATATCTTTTTCTTAGTTTTTGTTTGATTGCATACTTACTTTTGTGATGTAACTTTTATACCTTTTTAAGATACAGCCAAATGGCTCAAACATGAATTAATTTTATTATTGTTTTTTGTTAGTATTATTAAGTTAAACGTTTAAATAAATAATAAAAAATAGTTCGGCTTTATTATTGTTACACTTAGGCTTTGTTTTTTTAGTAACCAAAATGAAAGCATCGCTGCATACTTATTTTTGTGATACACTGTATAAAGAGTTACAGAAACAGAGAAATTGCTATTTGAAACATGTTCAAGCATGTAAGGATTGGGTTCTGCCGACGCGCTGCTACTGTTATGCTGCCGACGTTCTTGAGGTCTGTTTTGGGCAGAGCTGTTGTTAAATCTATGCGTGCACAAGCGAGCTGGGAACATGTTTGTTCTTTCTGCTATGCTTTGGCCTTTTCCATCTATTGAACTATTGAAATGAAATGAACCAAGGCCACATTTCCTTGAATTTACCAATTTGACTGACTTTTGCTTACTTTTTTTTTTTTTTGATAGATTCTAATAGGAAGATTTGTGTGCACAAGCGAGTTGGGAAGATTTTTGTTCTTTTTAGAATGCTTTGGCCTTTTTCTTCCTATTAGAATTGCTATCGATTTGTATATTTCATTGAAATAAGAAATTTGAAATCAATTAAAAATTACCACGAATGAGATTTTTCCCACAATACTGGCAACCTTGCCTTGGAGGTATTTAACCTTCGGTCTGGTCGAAGATAATTCCTTACTAGTTTTTGTTTATTTTTACGTTAAGACCACGAGACCACTCTTCATTTCCTTCAAAAACATTAACCGTAGCGCATATATTCACTGAGTAATAATTCCCTGCAACGCCGTTGCATGTTTGTTGCACTTTAAATCTTAAGGCGCCTGTTACACGTTCAATATATATTGATCAATATACAGTATCGTGGTATTTATTGAGCGTGTAGCATGCAATATTGACGGATCGTGATCCAGATCGCAAAATATTTAAATATTTTGAAATCTAGATCGCGGATCGCAAAACTGTCAATAAATATTGAACGTGTAGCATATTTTGTGTCATCAATACGTGATACGGCAGTAGGCGGTGAAATAAAAATTACCGGTATTCACGATATTCATTTGCCTGTGCATTTAAGTACTTGTGCAGTTAGGTTTTCGTGAGCACACTTAGCAAAAACTGTATGAATACTGACGCGATAAATATTGAACGTGTAGCATTCAACCGCGATCCATCAATCCATGAATTTGGATCGCGATCCAAGTATCACAATAAATATTGAACGTGTAACAGGCGCCTAAAACTATTCCCGCTCTCATGACGTCATTGATTTGTTGTTCATTTTTATTTAGGAAAGCGTAAAGGAGTATAAATAATGTTAAACTTTGTATGTCTTTTTAATCAGGAATTATATTCGTTTTGACCATAAAAAAGTTTAAAAATGAAACATAAATTTAAACCTTTTTTGTATATTCACATGAGTGAAAAATTTACATTACTTTAGAGGTGTTCTCTGTCCGGTTCGTCCAATCATCACAAAACCACAAAACATGAAAGAGGCTCTTCTACAATAGATTGTTTGTGTATAGAAGTTGAATTAAAATTTATTAGAATAATAATACTGTGCATGAATCAGTCACTTTTCTTTACAAACAAGCTAGGGACATATCATTTCAGCATAATTCGAGGACGCTGATCTCAATGGCTTTTACCGTTTTGTAATCCTTCATCCCTTTAATCCTTCAGTTTTCGAGAAATTGAAGGTTCAAGGTCAAGTACATGTTGATGCAGTTTTTGTTAAAAAATTTTTTTCTCATTAACTTTATCGACTTCATGTCAATGAGTGAAACATTAAGAATTACCTGGAAAATAATTTCTTAGAACAGTTTAACCCTCGAAACCCAACCTTTATGGTCCAAATTGACCTCATAAATAAAAAAACCAATTTTTTTGTATAAAAGCTTTGTTCAAGTAAGTCAACAAAAACAAGTAAGCCTTTTAATGGAAAAATATATCCCTGATATACTTTCGCTAAGTGAAATTACAAATAAATCCAAATGAACCAACCTTCTTCCAAATGACCTCAAGGATATTAAATCTAAGTTTTCCACATATATATTAGGCCGGAGCGAATTTCAAAAGTGCATAGCATCGATTTGGCTCAGGGCACATTCGACCGGTATTGCAACGAAAATGTAAGCCAAAAAATTTCATTTCGATATGATTTCATCTTCCTGGTCCGATTTGTTCTTAAAATCAGGACATTTTTGTAAAACTAATGGTCGGAAAAATCTTAAGAAGTGGTTCAATTAGTACAAACATGAAATGGAGGTACACAAAATTTCGTCCTGTTCTGATAACATCAACCTGCGCTAAGATATCCTCAAAAATGACATAAATTAATAACAAATTATATTGCAAAAATTTTAAGATTAAGTTATACTTATATACTTACTCAACTATTGATTTTATGAAATTTTTTCTGATACAAAGTCATCTTCTTATTCCAAAATGTTTTTGGAAATTGCATATTTTTTAAAAATCATGATTCATCATCAAAATCATCATAAAAATTAATTAAAATTAGGGCCAAATCAACTGAAAATACGATAAATTTAACACATGCAAATTTTCATTACAGTCTGACCCCAAATGTCTATAACGAAAATTTATTTGAAAAACTTCGCTGGAGAAAATTACATTTTTTTTTTTTACTCTAGGAGGATTATATATCCAAAATGTACGTAAATACAGGTTGAATAGGTTGTTTTTGTTTGAACAAAGCTTTTATACGAAAAAACGTATATACAAAAAATTGGTTTTTTTATTTATGAGGTCAATTTGGACCATAACGGTTAGGTTTCGAGGGTTAAAGAGTTCTAAAAAATTATTCTCCAGCTTGTTGTTAATGTTTCACTCATCGACATGAAATCGATAAAGTTAATGAGAAAAAAGTTTTTCTAACAAAAACTGCATCACATGTACTTGACCTTGAACCTTCAATTTCTCGAAAACGGGCCAAAGGATTAATTAAAAATTAAGCATCTTCAAATTATGCTGAAATGATATGTCTCCCGCTTGTTTGACATTTGGACATGCACAGTGAAAATGAGCCTTTAAATTGAATGCTGTCATCAGAAATGGCATGAATTGTCTTTTGAAGCTTCCAGAAAAGTGGCTGAAAATATTTCTAGTTTTATTACCCGACTATGGCGCAGCAAAAGGAGCGGTATATGTGTTTGACCGGAATGTATGTATGTCTATTCATCTGTTTCACTCTCACTTAAACTACACTGAGGGAAATATGTGTTAAAAATAAATGAAATTGTTTTTATATTAAATTAATTGGTTTTTGAAATAGAGCTTGAAACAATTTCATTTAAGTTAAACACAAATTTTTTTTAAGTTTAATTAAAAACAAAAGTTTTTTTTTCAAAACAATGTTTTTAAATATACTTTCATTGTAAAAATTTTAAGTTTAAACACATTTATTTAAACGAAAAATTAAATGCAAAAATTTAACATTTAAAAAAAATATTCTAAAACAAAATTTAAAAAAAATGTTATTAAATAAAAAACAAATAAATTAAATAGCCATTTTTTCGATGCCATTTTTTTAATTTTTTCGCGTTTTTGCAGTAATATTCGTGATAAGCGACCCCTGGGACCCCCCCCCCCCCCCGAATAACAAATTTTTGGACTTCATTTGATGAAGTTTGCGTTTTACTGCGTCTTGAAATATTTGTAGTGTTAAAAATAATTAATTAGTTTTTATATCATCTTATGTTCAATATTTGTAAGACTAACTCAAAATAATTTTCAATCAATCAAATGTAAAATAGGGGTCTCAGTTGTCTGGCAATATTTTTCAATGATTCTACTGCACATTATTTTTTTATTCAGTCTCTGATAGCGACGTATTTTTTGTTATTCAAAGTAAATAATAAGAGAAAATTAACATAAAACAGAAATGAGCTTATAGTTGGAAATTAAACACGCTTGTTTTAAATTTTGTTTTGTAGAAACGCAAATGAGTTAAATTTCAATTTTAAAATTTTTTGTTTAATTTTAAAGTATGTTTTTTCTCAGTGTACTTATCATAATTTGACAAATGAGGTATCGTATATCGTTGCGACGGTCTGCTGGTTTTAGATACTACCACGTACAACTTCTGAACATCACTATGAATTAGTATGGAATACAATAAAATATATTATGTGTAAGTTGTTTATTTAATAGGAAAAATATATTGAATAGTTTTACATAAAAATTTCAGATGAGAATATTTTCTTGTTTCATACTTTCAGAGCGCGATTTTTAGTAGTCGAGTTTTAGTTTTTTGAACTAATTTTTGTTAATCAATTGTAAATTCTACTGATTTAACAAGATTACATTTTTTGAGCTCTAGATCAAGTTAGTTATGAGAAACGCTCCAACAACAAGAAAGGTGCTACCCTTTCATCTACAGTAGTCATGAGTGATTAAGCTTTTAATTTTTAAATTTTAGAGGCTCTAAGAAACTAGACGACATTGATTTAGAAAAATACAAACACCAAGGGGTCTTAGGCAATTTGTTGCAGATATTAATGATAATTAATAATAAAGTAATTTATATATTAATATATAAATTAAAATAAGATCGTACAATTTTTAAATGAGCAAACTAAGATGTCTTCCCAAGCCATTATTGAATTTTTACATTTATCTGATTTGTAATACTTTTTCTTATTATATTAAAAATATAAAAACAAAATTATTTGAACTCATTCAAGACCGATTTTTTTCGCTGCTGATTTTAAGGTAGCACTAAATTGTCATTCAAAACCGAAAATTTTTTATTATTTTCCTGAATTGATTTTAATCAAAACAAAGATTCTTTTGTTCTTGGGAGTGAATTTAGGCAGTTAATCAGTTTGCTGGTATACTTTTTTCTAAAAAAGGTTTTCATGCACTATTTGCAACTGTCAAAAATTCTACAATTAAAATCAATTTATATCAGCTAACAAATTGTAAGAATTTGAGGCAAATATAATTCAATAAAACTGCTTACAAAATAAACCATAACAAAAAAAAAAATTCAAATACTTCAAATTGAGAGCTTATAGAGGAAGAAAACAAGCATAGAAACACGAAGTAGCATCTTGCTCAATTGCGTCTTATTAACAAGCAGTTAGCTTGTACTTCTCACATGAGTACACAATAAATCTCTAAAGAAATAAAAAACGAAAAAATACGACCTTTTCACAACAAAATTCTGTGTTATTTGCAAGAAAATGAGCTTCTCAGTGTATTTAATGCGCAGTAATAAAATGATTTTAATTTTCAATTGTTCTGTAAAAAGTCTTAAAAATTTAAAAAATTTTTTTAAAACCAAAAACCCAAACAATTTGATGTAGTTAAGTTTATAAAAAAGTTTTACTGATTTTTTCCAATCATTTTGGTAGTAATGACAAGCAGCTGTAAATTACTTGTATTGACAATTATGAAAAAATGCATGGAAATTCTTGCATTGAAAAAAAATTAGTTACTAGAGGCTGTGGTTTGCCTTCAAGAGACATAACAATGCAATGAAACAGGCTGCAAAAGAGTTAGTGCCCTCAAAAGTGAAACAAAACAATATTTAGGTGAAAAGTTTTGTTTGTTATACGCATTGTTAGTTAAAGTTTAAATGAATAAAGTTATGAATACAAATTTACTTGAATTCAACAATTTTAAGCGTATTTTAATTACAGATATGTCTAATAGCGGCAATACGTTGCACAAAAAAATTATAACGAAATTGCTTAAATATTTTCATAACGATAACATGAATTTGATTCATTTGAATTTTGTCATAAAAGTTCTTTTGTCGTTTAAGACAATTACGAAATTGATGTGAAATTTTTTCTAAAAACACATAAATTATCTAAACAGTATTATTAAAACGTATAAAAATGTTTGCAAAACTTTTGTAGAGCACAGCATAAAGACACGTTTGCCATTAAGCAAACAAACCAAAGACTTAAGTGACAAACTGTATCAATATGAGCTGTATTAATTGCATAAATCTTTATTTATGCTGTCATTAATTGAAAATTTGTAAAATAAAATGTTTATACATAAAAATTTGTCAATATTGTTGCGAGATGCTGTGCATTGGTGATATTAAAACAAAAGACTTAAGCGACAAACTTGCTGCCTCTGCTGCGTGCCTTAAAAGTTGTGCATGTTTTATGGCAATTTCGTTAACAGTTTGGTTTTGCAATCATATGCTTAATGAAGTGAAAAGATGTACGTGAAACAACTAACATCACCAACAACAACAACAACAACAAAATGGCTTACATAAGTCATCAAATTTAAGCAAAAAATAGCGCTTTTAACTGCTGTTCCAATGCATATTAATGCAATAAGCATTTGGCAAAAATTCCGTTAAGGCAAAACATTTCATCTTTCTTTCTTCGAATGATTTTGCATTTTAACTGCATATTGTTGTTGCTTTAATTTATGGTTAGCTACAAAAAATTTACAAAGCTGTTTAACACTTAGCGATATGAACAAAAGTGCACAGTTGCATTAACTGCATATTCATATATCTATTAATTAAAATCTATGACAACAAATCATGCTACAAAAAACAACAACTTTAACAGCAACAATAACGCCAACAAGTGCTTTCCAAGTGACCCACATTGATTCCACTCACACCTCTACTCAATCCGTTGATTGCTATTGCTTTTAATCACATTTTAAACATAACCGCAACTTTTGCTGCTGCTCATCTGCTACGTTATAGCAGCAAAAAGTTAAAACTCAAAACTCAGCAGGAGCACAGACTTGAGAACAAGTGCGATCAGCTGCAGCAGCAGCAACACAAATAAACAACAACAATCGCATATTTTTGCATACTTGCTCACCTTTGTTAGTAAAATATACATATACACAAAAGCAGCAAGAATGTTGTTTCGAAATAATATAGAAAAAATAAAACATTTAAATTTTTTTTTCATGTAAAATTAAAATCGTAATAGTCCTGTTTGCAAATGTCCTCATTTCGTATTTAGTGCTAATTGCAAACATGGATACAGCTTAAAGGAAGGCCACAAAACTAGCTACAACTAACATACTTTTGAGCTTAGATAAAAAAAAAAAAAATAAAATTTTTGAATTAATGCTGTTGTTGTTGTTACTGTTATCTGCTTTCCTTGTGCTTGAGAGAACAACGACAGGTTCCGCTGTAACTGCGCAGCATCAACTTTGCTGCTGTTGGTTTTTTTCTACTCTTCAGTATTTTTTGCTAACATTTTCTAGCAACTAGGTCAGTCAGTCATTCAGTCAGTCAGTGAACCAGAATGTGTCTTCGCCGCTGCTTACAATTTAGATGCTGGCTACAGCAACAAAAACAACAACAACAGAAACACAACTTCTATAAGCAATAGCAGAAAGCTGCAGCATACAATTTTGCTTAATCAGCATACAATTTTCAGCACATCTAGCAATAACGACAGCAACAACTACAACAACAGCTACAACTCAAGAACTTAGCGCTTTGTGGTCAATTTAAAACCGTTTAGCTAATGCTTTCAATGTTAAGTGATTTGAAGATGCAGCTGTAAAGCCAAAGAATTTATAGCACTTAAAGATGACAAAAAAAAACTTTATTAAATGACTTGATGATGTTTTGCAAATTAATGGTTTTGATGTTGTTAGTGTTGCCAGTGATAATCAGCAGTTTGCTTTAAACTTCAAAGCCAAACGAAATTATGTGAGAAAAAGTCGAAAAGCTTGTACTTTTAGAGTTTTTTTTCTGTTTCCAAGTGAAGTTCAAAAGTTCAAGATTTTCAAGTTGCAATGATGAAAGCGTGACTAAAGAAATGTATGTTGCATATATGTATTATCAGTAGCCAAACAAGGGGGTGTGAGGGCTGACTGCCCCGGGTGCACATCCAAAAGGGGTGCAAATGAAAAAATTTTTCAGCATAAATCGGTATTATAAAGTAAAATTGTTTGTATAAATATAAATTTTCTTTTCATAGAAGTTCAGAGTTAAATATCAAAACATATATGTTTTTCAAAACCTATGATTTAACTTATTGTATGTATGCAGATGCCAAAGGGTGCAGAAATACCTAAAAATATTGTCTACATTCCTTACATTCGTAAAACACGCTTGCGTAATAATAACATAGATAGATTCTTAATTCGTAGTTGTTTCTTAATTTTGTGTTTGTTAATTGACTTCTAATTTTTTCCGATAGTCAAATATTTGATACTAGTATAAAAGCATGTCCAAAGACAGGTCCTCCGCACATAAGGAATTATGGGAGCCTTTTGCCGAAAGATTTTTTTTCTCTTTTTAAAGCTTGACTTGATTTTTGCAAAATACAAATTTACCACTTTAAATAACACTTTACGTATTGAAGCAGTGTTGAAAAATTAGTTCAAGTGTAAAAGTGCAAAAAATCGAGTTTGGTAACAATCATAATTATACACAGCTTAACAAACTGGACTTGCAACCTTTATATACATAGCAACCTAGGTGTCGGTTTGCAGTTGATGCAGTTATATTTTTTGGTACAATCGACTCAAAAGAATTTCATTCATTTCGTTATAACTTTTTCATAAAAGGATGAAAAAAGAGGTAGTTAGATCAAAAACGTACTATTGTAAAAACCCAATATTGCAACTGATAAGTATTAAATATATTTTCTGTGCATACTTTCAGGCTGAACATTTTTGAGAATGGTGTGTCTTGTAAAATTACTTTACAGTCAAAAATTAATTACAATTTGAGACATACTATGTGCGGAGCAGCATGCTTGCCTGTTATGTGTTAAGATGTGCATACTTTCAGGCTGAACAGTTTGAGAGATATTGGACATGAAGCAGCGTGCTTGCCTTTTATATATAAAAAGTTTTTTCTTATATTTTTCGCATATTTATTGTGTACGTTCTTCAGGAATAGTTAAAAAATTTTCTTCTTTTTGAAGATAGTAGTGACATTAATGTAGTTTGGTTAAAATTCGTTTCTAAACGAGGAAAGGTACAACTATGGGATTTATTTTGTCCCAGTAGTCACACTCAATTAATCGAAAAGCGAAGTCCCAAACCAGTTTTAAAATAATGGATAAACACGTAGTCAACATATACTGAAAAATCAGACCGGTGTCAAGCGGTGTCAAATAAGTTCCACCTTCCGGAAGTTTAAAAATAAAAAATTTTAACGCAGAAATAGCGTTTCTGGCTGTTTTTAAAATTTCACAAATTTTTTTGTATAACTACTCTTGCGTCTTTAAAAATGCACTATTTCCAACTGATACTCATAATAAAATAATTAAAAATAAATATCTGTTTTACACTGCTTATTACTCAATACTTATAATCGAGTGAAAAAAAGCAATTCTTAATACCGTCTATTTTAGATCATTACTCATCAACTTTTGCTGCTATTTCTCAAAGTGAGAACACTAATTTTGTCCAGCTAGCATGTTCTACACGGTTCACTGTGCACCTGTCTGGCAGCCAAGCAGTGAACAAAAATTAAAGCTAACATAGCGTATGTTAAAGCACTGTAGCGTAGATTTGAGAAAACAGAACATTAACAATGTATAGCGTAGGTGACAGCACTCATTTGATATTTTTTAAGCTTTTAAGTTTGTGTACTTCAACGCAAACACAAACACAAACCCTTTTATATGATCGCTTAGAAGTTACCACAAACCTTGTCATTCCGTAGCTTCACTGGAAGAAACGCTCGGCAAAAATTTATCCCAACAAAGTTTATATCTCCCAAAATTAACATCTAGATGAGTAAAATGTATGCGCTTGTTCTGTAATTAAACCTACCAACATTTCTTAGAAACATATGCACCAGAGAACTGCACAAGCCTACTTGAAGTTTTTTTCAAGTACTTGCTTAAAATACATGTTCAAGCTTGCTTGAGCTTGATGAAAATGCAAGTTCAAGCTTGCTTGAGCTTGATAATTTTCAATCAAGTATAACTTGAACTTGAATATAAATAAGCCAACGACAGCTTGCGACTTGCAAGAATGCTAGCTTACAAGCGAACGGCACGAAGTCCCAAGTAAAGAAAAACTTGATGCCTTCGGCAAAAAGCTTGAAAAGCTTGAAATTAAAGGAAAGAATCCAAATTAAAGATAGTATCCAAAAACTGCAATGCACTTGTGTTGAGAAAGATTAAGCGTAATAGGACTTTTAAGGGTTCTGTGGACTCCGTGGTTGGCAGTTTAAGGGGGTAGCTGATTTCGGAATTGATATCAAAATTTAAAACTCAAGATGGCGGATAGAGTTACCACCTAGATTTTTTTGTATTTTTGCAAATTCTTGTAATTTTGATATTCGGACAATGGAATTGATTTTGAATCTTTGTCACAGTTTTAAAATTTAAGATGGAGGTTAGGGTTGCCACCTATATTTTTATCACAGTATTGCCATCTAGTAAGATGTATTTTTAAGAGTTTAAAACATCGTTTATCAGTGCTAGGGGGTCGCTGTTTTCGAATCTGAAGTCAGAATTTTAAAATTCAATATGGTGGATAGGGTTGCCAGCTAATTTTTTTTACGAATTTAGTGCTGGCGCAAACACCAGGTAAAAATGGGTCGCTGAATCCGAATCCGTTGTCAAAATTTCAAAATTATGAAATTTTTGTATAATAGCGTTTCCATCTAATAATATATATTTTTAAGAGTTTTAAACCTCCTATCCCTGATTTCGAATCTGAACTCAGAATTTAAAAATTCAATATGGTGGAGAGGGTTGCTACCTAATTTTTTTTTTATTTTTACGAATTCGGTGCTGGCGGAAGTACTAACACTTAAAAACACTTAAAAATCCAATTTTCTAGGTGGCAATACTGTGGCAAAAACTTAGGTGGCAACCCTAACCTCTATCTTAAATTTTAAAACTATGACATTAGATTCGAAATCCGTTGTCAGAATTTCAAAATTACAAGAACTCGCAAAAATACAAAAAAAATTTCTGTGGCAACTCTATACGCCATCTTGAATTTAAAATTTTGACATCAATTCCGAAATCAGCTACCCCCTAAAGCTGCCAAACATGGAGTCCACTCCTTAAAAGTCCTATTACGCTTAAGCTTTCTCTACACAAGCTCATTGAATTTTTTGGATACTTAAATTCAATTAACTGAATACAAGCTTTTGCCGATCGTTTTAAGCTTTTCAACTTTCTGCCCGAGAAAGTAAGTCTAAACAAGCCAATTCAACGAGCAAGCATAGATCTGTTTGGTATTTTTGAAAGCTGGCTAAAGCTTGCTTTTTGAAGTTTAAATACATACTTGAATTCAAGTATGTACTTGAAAAGGCTTGAACTTCAAGTAGGCTTGTGCAGTTCTCTGATATGCACCCCCTTCCAGTCAGTCTTTTAGCATACCCCTTTTGAGCACCTCATGGTTTAGTATTTTTCGATAGAATTTAGAATGTTTTTTTTTAATTTATTTGTTTAATTTAAAGTGTACAATAGGACAAGTCTTTTATAGTACATCGAATGAGGAAAATAAATTGTATAATTATTAAACTTAACAATATTACATTAATCTTATACGAGTCTTAAAGTTAAATGTAATTAAGTATAAAATACAAGCAATGGATTAATTAAAATGAACTTGATATCAAAAGTTATTGAAAGGATTAGATTGATAGAACTTGTGGATAATGAATTGAATAATTTAATTATCAGGAAATAGTAAAGATTAAGAAATTTTAAGAAAAGGATTAGAATAATCACTAAGAAAAGAAAGGGAGAAAAAAGGCATTATGAGATAATTGAAAGATACAATCACAAATCTTATCACTCTAGGTAGTTGGTAGTTGGGTAGTTGGGTAATGAGTTCCATAGTCTAATGGTGCTTATGAAAAAGAATCTACTACTGTTGAGAAAGTTGTGTCTAGGAGTTATAAGATTGGTCGACTGAAGAGTTTGGAAAATTTAATTTTTCCATGATTTTTAATGATAGAAACTGTTTCTTAAGTCATGTATCAAAACGAAGTAATTTTTGCAGATAAACGATAAACGAGTGTGAGAAATTTAAATTAAAAAAAAAACGAGAACAATTTTTGACCAATTTTGTGAGCGAACATTGAATATTTTGGAGAATTTTTGAAAACAATACATAACATAGTATTGGTAAGGTAACGATAAGTATTTTTCCATTTTTTAAGTACAACTAAAGTGTTGGTTGTGAAACCGGGCCTTAAGCTTTGAAATTATCGCAATAGTTTTGATGCTAAAGAAACGAGAGTTTCTTAACATACTATCTGTTAAAAAAATTTCACCCAAAAAAAAATTTCATTTATATTTCTTAATTAAGGACTTTTAATACAAAAATATGTTGTCTATAGTTTTTGAGATATCACAATAATTTTGGTGTCAAAATAATGGAAATTTTTCACAACTTACCACGTGTAAGAAATTTTACCATCACAATATATATTCAACATATGTTTCATAAAAATATTAAAAAGTGTACTAAAAAATTCGCGATCAACTCTGCCAAGGTTGCCATCTGTTCTAGTTGCCTCTTATTTATTTCTTTAACAGTGAGTTTTGATCACAGCTTAATCACTCGAAGACTACTGAAGAGGAAATGTAGCGATTTCCGATACAGACTATCTATTCAGCTAAGTAATTGACTCTATACAGAGTTTTGTTGTTGTTATTGCCTTCTTGAAAATTTTACTTGATCTAAAGCTTACAAATAAATGATTGTAATAATTTAAATTATAGATCACAATCAATTAACTAAAATTCCGATTATTTTAAGTTAACTAAGATTTCGCTTATTTTTAGAATAGCTAAAATTCCGAATATTTTTAAGTTAGCAATATTTATTATAGTTTTTGTTTTATTCACATTATTTAAATTCTTGTTTTAGCTTATTTTGATTTTGGTTTGGTTTTACTCTAAGTTCTTTTAGTTCTTGTTCTAAGTTTATATAAATCATAATCTAGTTTTAATTTCATGGCGTAATTTTTTTAGTCTAATTTAGCATTTTTTTTTCTCAAAAGTTTGATTTGCTTAATTTCATCCCTAACTTTATATTTTTTTTCGAGCATGGAAAATAAATTATTAGAACTTTTCAACGAAACGAAATTATTTTGATATTTTTTTATTATTTTTATTATTTTCTTATTTTCATTAGAAAAACGAAATAATTCTGATTATTAATTTTCCAAGCTAAAATAAAGAAAAATATGATATTTATAAAAAAAAAATATTTTAAAATCACATAGATTAAAACTAGACTAAAAAACATAACACCATGAAATTAAAACTAGATTATAATTAACTAATGAGTGTTCTTAGAACAAGACCTAAATTAACTTATAGTAAAACGAAAACAAAACCAAAATAAGCTAAAACTAGAATTTAAATAACATAAATAAAACAAAAAATTTATTTAATTTTGCTAACTTAAAAATAATCAGAATTTTAGCTAACCTAAAAATAATCGAAATTTTAGCTTACTTAAAATAATTGGAACCATATCTAAACTTTAAAATAATCAGAACTATAAACTACACATAACTAACATCAATCAAACTAAAAAAAATAAACTAACATAACATACAAATTAAAACTTCTATTAACTAAAAATAAATTTTAAAATTTAACAACTAACATAAACTTAAACTTATCTTAAGCAAAAAATTAAAACATAGAACTAAGCTAAATCTAGAATTTAAACTCACGACTCAACATTTGTAACTCAACATTTGTAGATATGTATTAAAAAATCGTTAAGTTTAAATTTGTTAACAGGAACTTCTAAAGGTCTCTTTCTTATTTGGTAAAAAAATGCAAGTTTTGCTTTTGAAAGGGTTAATGAATTTAGATGCCCAATAACCCTCACGGTAGGGTGGGCACAATGTGGACCGAACTCGACAATCTGAGCTCGAAGAGCTTGTTTTTTGGAAGGTTGGGCAAGGTGTGGCTAACTTATTGGAGACCTTTACCCTTTTACAGATTTATTTTAATTTTCTCTTTTCAAATCCGAGTGTTTTTGTTTTTGAATCACCGACGTGCGGACGAACTATACACGTGATCTTGTACGGAGAGGGTACACGTGGACGATCACAAGACACCAGCCCGCATCTCAAAGAACTGCTAGCGATGGCAAAGCAGCACATGCAGCCGTGGACAATCTAGTGTCCGCGGGTCACTGGACCGGAGCGTTGATGCAACCTTGGTGAGGAGACAGCACCTGTCAGTCTGGTTAGAGTAAACCAGTTGCGTTCTAATCAGGCTCCCATGAATCAAAATAGGCAGGGCTGCCGCCTCTCAAGATGGCAACACCGCTCCAAGCCGAAATTGAATGCTTTTAAAATATTTTTTGAACATTTAGTCAAAGTCTCCCATAAAATGCGCAACTCCTTAAAAATATGTATTTTTAAAAAACATAATAGTTTCGACAAAAATTGTGCAATTTTCTGAAATATTTTTCTCCTATTTTAATGTAATAAATTCTTTTAATTTTTTGTTTGGCATTTTGTTAAAATCTGATAAAGTCTATCATCAGAGTGTAAGCAAAAAACAACTCAAATTTTCTATCTGCATAGCTTTAACTCCAACTCATTGTTTTATTTAACAGAAAGAAAGAGTGTTTTTGTTCCTCAGTCTCTTTCCTAGTTTTTGTGTTATAATATAATTTTCTATAGATTTCTATAGATTTTCTTAATATTCTGCAGCTTACAACATTCTTCAGAACAAAATTAATAAAAGTATTAATTCAACGTATATATTAACTTTCTATTTTGAGTATTTTGTTTTGTGTTTTGTGTTTTTTTTTTATTGTACACATATAAAAATCAATGTTAGAAAATAAAAGCCGACATTTCATCAATTTAGAAAACAAAAATTCAGGAAACTGCTGTTTTGTCAATCCAATTATCGTTACATCTCTCTATTAGCATTAATATATAATATATATGTGAATTCTGTGACTGCGTGCTATTATTTTTTTAATAATCTTTTTATCTTGAAATCTTTTCCGTGACCAATTTAAAATTACTTTCATTAACGCGCACCAAACGTTCTTGTGGACTTTAGAAATAGCTGCTATACAATCGACTGCATATGTGTCAAGTTTTCTTTATTTTCTATAACTTGGCATTTCTAAACACTTTCACCTTTTCGGTTGCTTTTGTTTATATTTTATACTCTCCGCGGTGTTAAAAGATCAAAGCAAAAGAAATCAGAAGTTATTGATGTCAAATAAGGTCATATGTTGGGAAAAAAAATAAAGAAAAAGGCAAATGAGCACCTTGATGAGCTTAAAATTAATATTAATAAACATTTTTTTGCTACTTATCTTTCAATAGAGATATGTGACAAATTCTACTTATTGACTAGAAACTTTCGGTCTCTTAAACGCTGAAGTGCTTACTTTTATGCATGTTTACAAAGTTTCACAAGCTTTATTTACATAAATAAATTAAAGCTTCTTAAATCTTTGAGAAAAACAAGTAAAAATATTTTCATTTTTTTATTATTATTTATTTATATTATATTTATCATATTTATTTTTATTATATTTGATAATAAATATCAAATCTGAGTGGGTTGAATTTTGTACCAACATACCTTAAAGGTTTATTTTTCAGTAGTTCAAATATTGTCCCATGGTACTTCAAAGAGTTAAGGCCTTTGCTTGGTTTTCACTATGTCATTTTTTGACTACACAAAAGTTTATCACCTCAAATATTACCTTAATAAAGCTCTAGAACATTTTCTGCATAGCTCCATTTAATAATTTATTTGTTTTTAATTTGCCAAGATTGCCAAAGTTACAAAAAAATGTCAACATGTTGTTATTTTCAATTTGATTGACAACAACTGACCACTGAAAATGACATAGTGAAAACGAAGCATTAGTATAATTTTACCTTATATAACGTACAATTGAAGCTTTATGCTAGCTGCTCCCTTTTTTAAAAGCTGTCCACTAGAGAATAAAAACTATTAACTAATATATTAAGATATATTAAGTTCTTTATCTTCTTTTTTTGTGAAACCAGGCCTTAAAATTTAAAGCAAAAATTTATTCAAGTTATATAACAAAAATTTATTTCAACTGCATTGTACATGTTTTTCTACTATTGAACTCAGTTTCTTGCTCACTGTGCTTAAAAAAGTCTTGCCTTAGCAATATATCCAACAAGTTCGTTTCTTAAGTCCTTTGTATGCATTGGAAAATAACATGAAGTTTTTTTAATTAATACAAACAATCATTTGCAGCAGGTTTCTGACACTCAAACGGATCTCTCAAACAAAAACTTGAAGCTGTTGTTAAGCTAACAGCAGTTTAAATTTGTCACAAATAAATTGACTTTAATCGTGGTTTTTGTCACAGCCAATTATGTGTTTAAAGTATTTGAAATAGTAAACATGTTGCTGTTGGAGGAGTTTTTTCAAAGACCTGGCAGCACTGCCATTATTGCATTTCTTCTTCCTTGTTTAATCAAGCAGTTGTCTTGCAAACATTTCAAATTGCCTTAATTGCGTAATTTTTTATTCGAATTAAAATAAAGACAAAGAAAATGTTGCACTACTATTTGTTACTGCACAGTGTGTATTATGAAAAAGTTCGTGTTTCAAAATAGCTCTTTAAACATTTTGCTTCAAAATTTTTTACATTTTGAGGCAAGCTTTAAATTTTTAAAACAATTTTAAAAGCAAGAATTTGTTTGGCATGCTTTTGTTATATGTTAGAAACACTTATGCTTGGTTTTCACTATGTCATTTTCAGTGGTCAGTTGTTGTCAATCAAATTGAAAATAACAACATGTTGACATTTTTTCTAACTTTGACAATCTTGGAAAATTAAAAGCAAATAAATTATTAAATGGAGCTATGCAGAAAACATTCTAGAGTTTTATTAAGGTGATATTTCAGGTGATAAACTTTTGTGTCGTTATAAAAATGACATAGTGAAAACCAAGTATTAGTTCAAAAGTTTAATAAATTAGAAAATGGCGCAGCATTTTCTAGTACGTGATCCAACTTAAAGCTGCTTATCAAATAATCACAATAACATTGAAAAAAGGTTTCAACTGTCAAATCAGTCTATTTTTTATTCTTCAAGCATTTATAAGGTAATGCGCACAAAGCTTCTGATATATAGACTAGCTTTTCTGTACCTGCAGAGCCAACAAGCATCGTGGGAATCTTGAATGCTATATTAGAGGCCTTTGTTTATACCGAAAACATACATTTACAAAAAACACAAAGGATTAAGCAAACACATATTTTACGAGCAGTAAAAATAAACAACATCTTCAATATTATTCTAGTATCCAAAGTTGCTACGTTAAAATAAGTAAATTGTATTAAGATTCTTTTTTCTCAAAAATATAAAATTTATTGCTAAAGAATTTTTCTTACCTGAATCTCCAAGTTAAAGTGTATATATGGAGAACGTTTGATGATTTTTGTTTTGTCATATAAAACAATTATAATATTTCAGCATTGGAAATAAAAATATTTAAAACTTAATGCAGAATTTGAGCAAAATGAGTTTGCTATGCATTCTTAAACTTTCTTTGTTAAAAGACTGTTTTTAATTAGGAAGTTTTAATTAAACTTATAAAACTATACTCTTAAACTTGAATAACAAAATAATACAATAATTGTGAAATTTTACGATTTACTTGGAGATTTTAAGTAAGTAATAAGACGGGTTTTTTAAATTCAGTCAATAGTAAAATTTTAACGAAAGTTGGAATTTCATTAGTATAATTAATAATTGTATAATACAAGTTTTAATTGAATTTTTTTCAATTTTCAATTTTTACGGTGATGAATATATATATTATTTTTTCTAGTTCAATTAAATAAAAAAACTAATATCTAGTAAAAAAACTATCTTGGACTGAATCGAAGTTAAAATACCCCCACTGCCGTATTTTAAGTTATTTAAAGTCTTGAATGTTATATTATTTCGATGATGTCACTTTTTTTGGTCGCGGTTTTTATCTATATATTTAAAATTTCACAGTACTTTTTATTTATTAAAGCTTTTGTGCACAAAATCAAGTTCAAACAATAATTTTTTTTTAATTTTAAAAGTTTTTACCATTATGATTTCAATTTTGTATTTTCAGTTTTTTTGAAGTGAAAACTTCTTTAAGCGCGTTGAACGATTTTGGTAGAGGGTAAATCATTCGTTTGCATCATCGCATTTTTCCAAGGAATTCGTCATTCGGCCGCAAGCTCACAAAGAAATCACTTTGCAACTCCTGAAATTAATGCATATAATCTGTTTGTTCGTATAAAAATACTTAAGTTTGGTTGCAATAAGATGTTTGCAACCAAAACTTATTATTAATTCGGTTTATATTTATATATATATATGCCTTTAAAGTTTGGCAATTTCTTCAGTTGTTGTATTTGTCAACATTTTTGAAAAATTTGCTTTTACTCAAACAGCTGCTATTCATGGTGAGATTTAAAAATGGATCCATCTTCTTCTTTTTCTTATTTTTTCTGCTGGAACTTCGTTTGCAAACAAGAAAAATAATGTATGGATTGAGTGTTTTAACATTTTAATCTTTAAGTTGTGATAAAGGCATATGTTGAACATTCAAATAATTACATGCATGCTCTTATTTTATTACATATCGTCAAACAAAGTTTGACAATTTTCACACTTGTTGTATTTGTCAGTGGCTTTTTATTTTCACCACTGCCGCATTTTATATTCAGAGTTGTCAACTATGGCTGTGTGTCAATCAGTCGTGGTAGGATAGAAAATATCAAGTTGAATAAAATTTGTGTGTGTTGAAATAAATTTGTCTCTTTTGCTGTGTCAAATGGACGATGAAATTTTGACAATTACAAATTTTGACATTTCGGTCGTGTTTTAGCGCAAATATTTTATTTTATTTGCATTTTATCAATTTGCGACATATTTAATTCGAGAGCTTGTACTTGCAACATATTTCGTAAACTTGTAATATTGTAAACTTAAAAACTGTTAAAAAATTAAAAAAAAATTAACGAAACAGCAGGCAAACAGAAAATATAGCATGCAAAGTGCTGTACATTTTACGCCGCCAATTCAGTCCATCCCCTCTAACGCTGCGCAACTGCTGGGATCTTGTAATTCTCTTTGCGTTGTTGTTGTAAATTTGCTAAGTAGTTATTGTTGTACAGTAAGCTTTAATTTTTTGTAGATGTTTATTTGTAGCTACAGTCAGCATATGACATCGAACTAATTTAGAAAACAGTTTATACATATGAATTAAAGAGTATATATAATATTGGTAAATCTATTTGTTTTTAGTAAAAGTGTTACCGTATCGGAAATACATATATATATATATATATATATATATATATGTATATATATATATATGTATATATATATATATATATATATATAAATATATATATATATATATTTACATATTTACATATATATAGTTCATATATATGAACAATTTAGCTCATTGAGGAAATTTAAAGAATATTTATGTATATTTATATAATAACAATTACGTATTAAACCTGAAAAATAATTAATATTTTCAGTAGTAATTGAATAACTAAGGTCTGCTTATCCTAAGCATTCTATTTTTTAAAACTGTTTAGCTTAATTTATTATATGGATTATATATAAGTTATGAGCTATAGATATTTCTTAATTTTAAAATATTCTATTTTTAATACAAAACGCAATATAGATATGGTGAACATGTATATTGTGTTAGTGTTATGATATAAATTGATATAAATAAGCTTTAATTTTTTATATTAATCAATAATGAAATAATTTAAATAAATTACTTTAATAATATGTATTTTTGATATGGTAACACTTTTGCTTAAAAGAAATAGTTTCAGTAATATATAAAAAATTTAATAAATTGTTATAAGCTCTTAACAAAAATAATTCTAATTTCATATGCCAACTGTAGCTACACGATTAGAATTCACAACACCTACAAAAAATTTCCGGCTAAAACTTTTTGATTTCATCCTACATGTAGGACGGGCTGCAGTATGAGCTTTCGCACATCCTACATGTCCGTCCGACCTGTCAAATCCATCCTACATGTAGCATAGTCCGAAACCCCCTATAAGCATGAAAATTCTTATATAGCAGTAAGAGCCTGAACAGAATCAAAAATCGTTGCGATTGACGATTCGTTGTTGTTGGAAAATACATGCAAAATACGCAGCTCGTTTTCTGCAACAATAAATCGCAGACTTAGAATCTATGCTATTTCAATCGTCGGTCGCAACGATTTTTGATTCTGTTCAGGCTCTAAGGCGGTCCGTGGCAGGACAACGTCTTCCATTTATATTTTATATATAGGTTTTCGCTTCGGTCGGCAGTCCTCTCACTGCTATACTTTTTTATTTAAATTTCAAATCGAGTGGATAGTAAAAATTTTAAGCCATTAGAATAATTTTTTTTCGGAATTGATAGAGATTTTGCCATTTTTGTAAACTCACTTTGTATGGGAGGAAGACGTGATTTTATTCGACTTTTAGAAATTTCATACGTGCAAAATTTGAAGTCACTAGACTAAGTTTTGTGAGATTTAAAGAGATTTTATCGTTTTGGTAACCTCACTTTGTATGGGAGGTAACCGTGGTTTTCATTCGATTTTTTCAAATTTCATATATAAAGTATATATGAAGTATATATACTTCATAGCTAAGTATATTTAGCTTATGTGCAAAATTTTAAGTCATTAGATTAATTTTTTGCTAAATTGAAAGAGATTTTACCATTTTGGTTAACTCATTTGTATGGGAGGTAGATGTGATTTTTATTCAACTTTACAAACTTCATATTCAAAGTGCATCTTAAAGGTTAAAGCTTATGTGCAAAATTTGAAGTGATTAGATTAATTTTTGTGGAACTTAAAAAGATTTTACCGTTTTGATAAAGGCACTTTGTATGGGAGGTAGACGTAAGTTCCATCCGATTTTTACAAATTTCAATCAGATGGAACTTACGTATTAGACGTAAGAACGAAGACGAAGACGAGAACTTAAGACAAATTGGTTAAGTCTCTTTGTATGGGAGGTAGGCGTGATTTTCACCCGATTTGGCTCGTTTTCGAACTTGACCTCCATTTTTTAATAAAAAGCTTAAATATTGCACAAAAGTTGAGAAGAATAAAGTATCTTAGAAATTCTTTTGGAAATATGCTATTGAAACATTTCTTAACTGAATTTTTTACCAAAGAAGCAATACCTATATTTTTATAAGCTTTTATGATAAGCTTTAATTTAACTTGCTTCGTTCGTATGTATGTATGTATGCATATCCGTCAAAACTTGCAAGCCATTTTTCGACAACTTGTTGGTATCCGATTAAGCTGAAATTAAGCATACATATGTAAGTCCACTGACAATGCAATATAATGATAAATAATTTTGCCACATCCCCTTTTACTGCTCACAAATCAATAAAGATGCTATATCTCCAAAACTACGGGGCTGATTCAGCTAAAATTTTGGCAGCAAATTTCCTTCAATTTGAATCCCCTAGATGGGGTTTTGGGAAAAAATTTAGCCACAGCCCTTTTTACCGCCCACAAATGCAAAAACGTAAGGTTTTAAAAATAATAGATGCTAATAATAAACGTTTAAGACTAAAAACTAAAAAATAAATAAAAAGTAAAAAAATTACATGAATTAAATTGCGAGCTTGAAATCAAGTAAGTTTTTAAGAAAGCAACAACAACAACAAGAACTCTGTATAGAGTCAATCACTTAGCTGACTTACTTAATAGCTGATTTTAATAGATCATAAAATTAATTAAAGAAGTAAAAAATTTTTTAAAAAATAAGCTTTTATTTAAAAAAGACGTGAACTAAAAAGAAAAAAATTAATTTAAGTGACATTTGTTGTATATGTATATTAGAGCACCCATGAAATATATGAAATGTGCAAAATTGTTATTTTCTTCGCTCCCCGCGCATTTTCGTAGAGAACTCGACTAAAAAATTAGATCTGCAAAAAAAACTGGGTGCGTCTAGTGGTAAAATGCCAGTCGCATTTGACTTAAAGCCTCAAAAACACACTTTAAAAAAGTTCAAAATATTTTTGATCTGTAACTCTTTTAAAAAGTGTTTAAAGTAGTTCGTTATTGGGACTTTAAATTTAAGAATAACCTAGCCAATAACGTTTAAAGACAAGATTTTTGAAATTTTTTGAGCACATTTTTTGCAAAAACGGTTGCCATTATGGTTTTCGTACGGATAAAATTATGTGCTGTATTTCATAATAGAGATAATTAAGTAAAGTTTAAATGAAAAATTTTTTTGTTACAAAAAATATTTATTTTTAGCGCCGATAACGCGGTTCAAAGTAAGAATATATAAGCATTAATTAAAAAAATTTGCGACAAAGTTTTGAAATTATGTGAACATCTAAATAAATTCAATCTCAAGCCAAGTAAAGAATAACTGCATGCTCAATTTATCCAAAGACCTTCAGTATTTCTAGTCGTACAGTTTTTTTAAAACATTTTTGAACCTAAATAAGGTGCATATTGTTGACATTTTAACAATTTATATAGTGACATTTATGATACACTCACAAAAATAATTTGTTGGCGTTAGGTTATAGTAAGTACATTTTAAGTGGGGTACTCATAAAGTGTTTGTTTCAATTAAAACTCTGTTTATTTAACTGTAATTAAATAAGCATAATCGACTTTCAGCTGACGTAAATGCTTATTTTATTATTGTAACTTCATGCCTAAATAACAATTCGGTTAAAATTCAATATTTATGCTGTAGTTGCAAGAATTGAATGGAATTTGTCATTTCAACTTACTTCCCGTCTAAGCAATCTCAATTTATCCAAAACAACTGACCAGTACAATTACAGATTTACGGATAAAAGGAGTAGTTCAAATATCCGCATTATTAATTCTGTCAATAGAATTTTTCTTGCGTTACCACCGAATTGCAACGATGTTTCAATATTCAGTTGCACCGCCACCAAAGTCAATTGCAACAGACGAATAGTCAATAAAAATAACTTACATGTGGTCACCTTAACCACAACCGTCGCTTTTTTCACGCTCGCTGTGTTGCTCGTTCCTCTTTTGTTCAGTATTCGGTTGATTTCTAGTGTGTGTTCTCGGTGCAAGTTGTTGAAGTGTTTTTAGGTAAAGGAAAAATTTTAAAATTATATTTTATCTAATATATAATATATATAACTTGTGCAGTCTGTATTTATTAAATTAATTTCTTCTTAAATAACTGCAAATGTACATTAAGAAACAACAAAGCAATCCTTGTTTCCGTCGTTTGATTTTTACACTCGCTATGTTGCTCGTCGCGCCTTTGTTTATGGTTCGGTCAGTATTCTCGCTGCAAGTGGTTGGTTAAGTATTCAAAGTGAAGTGATTCAATGTTTAATAAATAAAACTTGTGCAGTTGAAATAAATCTAATTTATTTCTTCTTAAAAATATACAAATTTGCAAAATTAGCAGCAACAAACCATGTTTATTTTCATCGTTTATTTTTCACACTCGTAAGTCGAAACGATGGGAAGACTCGGTTCATATAACAAACAGTTCGTTGTGCACAACCGAATGGCTCAAAAGCTTGTCTGCAGTTCCGTTCTCGCAACGGAATGACGCAATTAGCTCAATTGGGATATTGGCGATTGTGGCAATTGCATTTAGAAAATTGCCGACAATCGACAAAGTTAGTAGGGCAATTTTTCGGTTGCGGCAATGGGTTTAGTTCTGTAAGTGTATAGAGAACTACAGATGAAGTATTGCGCATGTCTGCCATCTTTGCTGTGACGTAGAAGGTGCTCATTGGTAGCAACGTAGCCACAATTTATTCATAGGGTGTGAAGATTTTAAAATGTCGACATATTCTTAAAAAAACTTGTTTTACTGAAATGAAATATATATTGTTAAATAAAGCACATGTCCAAAATAAAGTAAATATATTTTTTAGTACTGTTTGTGAAAAACATTTGCATATTTTGTAGAGGTGTTTTTCCCCTTTTTAACGCTTTACACAAAAAGCTGCTACATTGCTTGATGTGCTCGACAGAATTTTGACTGTTTGTTCATTTTCATTTTGCTATCTTCGTCTCTTTTTGACATTTTTTTTAATGTATTCATCAAGTATCACATTTGACGAGCATCAATGACGAGGTGCGCAGTAAATTTTTTTCGTTTCGCCGGGAATACATTATCTGTAGTTCTTTGTATCATGTAGTAATAGTGTTTGGCGTTCGCAACTATATCAAATAAATTGTGAAAATGGAAAACAGCCACTTGGGAGGAAAATGAAGATTATCTGCTGCAAAATTTATAATTAAAAAATTATTAGTCTTTAATGATATTGAAGAACGTGGCGGAGATAAATTTTTACAATATTTTGATAACAATTACCCAAAACAAAAATCCAGTTGTAAAAATGAAAAATTAACTTTTAGATATTTGTTTAATGTTCTTTGTTCTTAAATGTGTTACCAATGATTTAACTTAAAACATAATAAATATTATAAAAAAAAATTTCATTTACACTTTACTTAATTATCTCTATAATGAAATAAAGCACATCATTTTATCCGTACGAAAACCATAATGGCAACCGTTTTTGCAAAAAAGGTGCTCAAAAAATTTCAAAAATCTTGTCTTTAAACGTTGATTTTACCATAAACACTAAAAGTTGGTCAAAAGTTTATACACTGTTGTTATTGGCTAGGTTATTCTTAAATTTAAAGTCCCAATCACGAACTACTTTAAACACTTTTTAAAAGAGTTACAGATCAAAAAAATTTTTAACTTTTTTAAAGTGTGTTTTTGAGGCTTTAAGTCACACGCGACTGGCATTTTACCACTAGACGCACCCAGTTTTTTTTGCAGATCTTATTTTTTAGTTTTTTTCTCCACGAAAATGCGCGGGGAGCGAAGAAAATAACACTTTTGCACATATGGATGGTCTAATGTATATAGTAGGTATATTCTTTAGCTTTAGCTTTACTTCAGTATATCATATTTTTTTTCGGTGATCAAGTAGTTTAAAAAGAAGTAAAAACTTAATATATAATTGATATTCAAATTTTTATTTTTTCAAGTTTGTTTTAGTATATTTTTATAAAGTGTAACAATGGCAGAGTAAGGCACTGAAATTTAATTGATGAATTTAAAAAACACCAAGAGACCCATGAAAATTGAAACGATCAATCGGATTTTGTGAATGAGAAACAGTCATCTCTTATATCACAAACGGTGTCATGACTTTTAATTCTACATACAAATTTTTAGTTTGTAGATTGTTACATCATTTGTGTGGTCAATTCAGCATTGAAAAATCATGACATAATTCATATGCACAAATGTAGCTGTAGTTATCTTTCTTTCGCTCTCTCTCTCTCTATTTTATTCTTTTTACTACTTGACTTGATAGAATTCTAGGGAAAAATACGTTTCTTCAACCCAACTTATCTTTACAAAATAATAAGTATTCTAAGAGAAGCGGCAACCCTGTTTAGAGTGAAGTTGATAACATGGAATAAAAAAACAAGCATTGAGTAGAAAAATACTCGAAAATGTACGAGTAACTCGTAATTTCGAGTTAATTGAAACACCGAATACTTGAATCGAAATTCGAGTCGAGTTGCACTATTCGACTCGACTCTAGCTCGAAGCTATTCGCACAGGTCTAGTTGAAACAATAGTCAATAGTCATTGAATCCCTTACTCCAAGGCACGAGCACGCACAAACTCTTATTTTTAAGCTCTTGCACGCAAAAGCACGCCGTGTCACGCAAAATTCACTGCACGAACACACCTCTTCTTTACATATACTTACCGAAACATTAATAATAACTAGTATCGCCTGTGGCCGAAATTCGGCCATCTATTTCTGTAAGGTAACGAAACTCAAGTTGTTTTTCACATAATGAATTGTTATTAGTTTGCATGGAAATTCTTAATGCTTACCTTGACGCTATGAGGAAAATAGTGATAAGGGGCAAAAAAGGAAGCATATATGCGTCAATAACAAAAATTTTTTCAACATATAATACTCATTTAAAGTAAATAAATAAATTAAAAGTAAAGTAAATAAGTAAGTAAAAGTAAATAAACAGTATAAAAGTATTACAAATAAATCAAGATAAAAGATAATTCCATATTAAATAAATAAATTAATGATTTAAAATTTCAGTATAAACTATATTTTTTGTAAACACCCTTCCATCGTTAGCCAAATGTCCTTGTCCATCAATATCAGAAACATAAAAGCTCAGTCTGTCAAACGATCTAACTCGACTCGTGACAACATACAGTTGACCATGCGAAAAAACAGGTCGTCGTAACAAAATTCCTACTTTGTTGAAAGTTTGTCCCTGTGCTTTATTAATTGTCATTGCGAATGCATTGATCACTGGAAATTGCGTCCTCTGGAAATCATATGGCATTATTGTTCCAGAAAAAGTTAAATTTATGCGAGGAATCAAAATTCCTGTCAATACTTCCCAATCGATAGCATTATTATGTAATGCTTTTACGCGCATTCTAGTGCCGTTTACCAATGCTTCCTTCGTATTCAAATTCCTTATTAATAAAACAATGCCATTTACTTTAAGTTCTAACTTATGTGGTGGCAAGCCACTAACAGACAATGAATTCAAAAATTCCACTGGATAATTGCTTGCCTCAGCTTCATTATCACAAGTAATTTTATCGTAATGTGATAAATTTTTTTATCAAATTTTTTTCAAATTCAACGAATTGAATTTCTTCTGGAAGTGCTCTCATATTTTAAGACAAAGTGACATGATGTAAAGAGGGAAATTCGCTCCAACTCGTAACACAATTTTCAATTAATATTGCATGCGTTCCATGATGGACAACTGGTAATATTTGACGAAAATCGCCACATATAAGTACGGTTTTTCCCTCCAAAAGGCTTATTTTTATTTTCTGGATTGACACATATATCTTTCAACAAAGTAACTATGCATATCATTACTTGAAGCGGACACATGGAAACTTCATCAATTAAAAGCAACGACGCCGAATTTATGTAATTAGCATAGCTACTAATTTCTTTGATATTGGGTACAGTGTTTTCCATAATTTTAATTGGCAACTTAAAAGTATTATGAAGAGTCCTTCCTCCAATAAACAATGTTGAAGCAATTCCGCTCAACGCAGTTGCAATACATTTTAGATTAAGAGAATTTAATTTATGAATGATAGCACTTTGAGTAAAAGTTTTACCGCAACCTGCATGGGCTGTCAAACAAAATACATTTGACCTTGTATCGTGATACTGAACTTCACGTATGATACGATCAATAACATCACGCTGTTCATTATTAGCACTTCTATAAATTTCATTAAAAAGAAAATCTCCCTTTAAAGGATCAAAAAGATCTGTGTCATCATGCTCTAGTAATGCTGTTGGTACAGGCAAACCGATCAAAGTACATGCTATATTATGTGTAATCAATATATCTTGAATTTCTAACTGCACTCGATTGAATGATATGTTTTCGTTATGACCATATCTAACGAAATCCTCACTAAGACTTTCTTTGAATTCATTCCAAAGTGCCGTTGTCCGACAAATTGCATAACTTCTTTTTGCCATTTTTATAATTTTAAAAGTTATTAAAATATATTTAACTTTACACAAAATTCTCTATGAAAAACACAAATACACGCTTATAAGACCAATAATAAATTTGAAGTGGAAGGCTCAAGCTGGATTATAACATACAAAAATATTTCGCAGAATAATGCTGCTTCAAGCTTGCCTAAGGTTGCCCGCAGAGTAAGCGCCGAAGCAGACAGGCAGGCAGACAGGCACAGGAAAACTATGTGAACAAGAGAAAGTTATTTCTATATCGTTTCTTCGCAGGGCCTGCCTGCCTGCCTGCTTCGGCGTTTACTATGCGGGCAGCCTAAAACAAAAAACCTGTACTTCCCCGTTTTGAAGTACTGCTAGTTAAGGATTTCATCAGAAACGCCAAGACAAAGTATGGATTTTTCATTGGATTTTAATTTGTGATATGGCAGCGCTATATTTTATGATTTTGACATTATCGAAAGGTCTTGTCAAAGCTACTTACCCTACCTCATTATTCTGCCATGATCAATGGCTTGGCGTCAAGTGTTATATGAATCAAGCAGCAGTTTAACTGTTTTTTTTTTAACGCTGAGAGAAATTCAGAGAAAGCAACAACAACAACAATAATGCTACTCAGCTCTTTTCAATTGTTTGCGTCACTCCCGCATTCTACTCTTGCTTTTGTAAGCTACAGCAGCGATGTTCAACAGAGCTTTTTCACTTTGTAGTTTCTTACTGTCCCATTGGTAAAAAAAGCATTTTACATTTGCTCAGTTTTACCTGTCTTAATGACAACATATATGAATAAAAAATATATTGTGCAAATCTACTCGAAAATACCTATCCATCGATATAAGTATTATGTGAATATGTTGAAGGGAACATAGAAAAAAAGGGAACACAAACTTTTTGTTTGCGTATTAATATATAGATATAGTATTAATATATAATATAATATATAATATTAACTGATATATAATATTAACTGAATTTATAATATTAACTGAAGTGTTTTTTAAAGTTTTCAAATAATTGTATTTTGCCGTTTTGCGAGTTTTTTTGTTAGGGCGATTTGTCGTGTTTTTAAAGTCCACAAAAATTTGCAATATGCTTTACCTTAGAAAAGCTAAATCTTTGCCAAAAAATACAAAATTACAAACATAATATCGGAGCAAAATAAGAAAAAAATTTAATGATAAGAAATTAAAAAACTGTTTTTATAAAATATTTCTGGATCAAAATTTCACCAAAAATAATCAGAATGGTTTTTTAAAAAAAAAAATAAACTAAAAAAGTCCAAAATATTCTTTAAAATATGCCATTAAAATAAATTTAATTTTTGTTTTGGTTTCGACACCATATTTTATAAGGTGGTTCAGGTCCTGTATATTTTCAAAATAACCTTTAAGCGATTTCTGCAAAGGTCAGGGGGTCAAATTTTTTTGGTCTGAAGATATTTCTGTGTTCATTTAGGGTTGAACTTTTAGAAAATAAGATGTTTAATTTTTCCATATAATTTTGAACCGGTCTAGTATGTATGTATGTATTTATTTATGTATGTACTCTATAGGAAAATGGACTAATTTAAAAGTAGTTGGAAAAGTAGTTTTTTATCCACTACAACTAGTTGAAATTCTGACTTTTTTCCATAAAACGAACTAACATATTTTGTATGGTGATGTCCGCTAAATAAATCAATTGACTTTCGTCTGCATATGGTTTTAACTACTTGTTAAATTAGTTGAATTTAAAGTATTTTTTTAACTACTTTAAAATAATTCAATTGAAAACTAGTTAATATTCCACTTACTGAAGATGAATTTAAAAGCCTAAAAATTTTAAATTTCTATACATTAAATAGATAATTTATTTTATTGTTTTGAAAAATATATACATAAATTCATATTAGTGAAAGCCTAAAGTTAATAATTTTTGGTGAAATAGCTAATAACTTGGAATCTAATAAAAATTTGCAATAAAAACATGCCAAAATCAGAGAAGTTGCCGCCTTAATATAATTCAAAGTAGTTTTAAAACCACTTGTTTTGAAGTAGTTTTTCAATTACTTCATATATCTGTGGTCACAAGGAATAACGACTAAACTCAAAGTATCGTAAAAAACGATATTTTAATTGCACGAATTACGACCCATTTGTTTTAAATAGATGAATAGTTAGAAACAGAATATGTGCAGACATAAGTGATGATCAACTCTGGACAAAAAATGGATATCTGCATACTTCCAAAAATTGGCAAAAAAAGAAATTACATATCGCCATTAGTCATTATTCCTTGTGACCACAGACATAATGCAATAAAAACTATTCAAAATTGAAGTGGATGCGGCCTTAATATAATTCAAAGTAGTTCATAAACTAGTTTATTTTAAATAAGTTTTTTAGTTATTTGTTTTAAAAAAAGTTAGTTTGTTCCTATAGGGTATGTATGTATGTATGTATGTATGTGTGCATGTATGTATGTCCGTCAAAATTTGCAAACCATTTTTCGCAATTTTGCAAACTTGTTGGTATCCGATTAAGCTGAAATTTAACATACATATGTAAATCCGGTGACAATGCAATATTATGATAAAATTGTTTGCCACACCCCTTTTTACTGCCCACAAATCAATAAAAATGCTATATCTCCAAGACTACTGGCTCGATTCAGCTGAAATTTTGGTACTAAATTTTCTTAAAGTAAAAGATGGGGTTTAGAAAATAAGTTTTGAAAATAAAAGATGTTAATAATAAACGTTTAAGACTAAAAATTAAAAAATAAATAAAAAGTAAAAATTTTTTTAAAAAATTAGCTTAAGCTTAAATAAGCGTACGTAAATTGGCAAGTTTTAAAGATTTAATTAATTGCGTCGCGTCGTTATGTCTGCAATAAGCGTGTGTTTTTATTAAAACAAATTGTGTTTATTAAACATATAATAAATTGTGATGAAGAATGGTTGACTTTGCAGTCAATTGCAATTGTGATTGCAGTCCTCACCTCACTTTATCACATGCATATCCACTAGAGGAATGCTCATTCCAAGAAATGGATGCCAAAATTTTTATGACAACGAAATGTTTTATGTTCCCTGATCGCAATTTGAATAAAAGGGTTTAGTCATCATTTTCAAATATATGAAGTTGGTTCTAAATTACAAAATATAAATATTGTAATGGTGCAGAAGAGCCCCTCTCTTGGTTACTCATCATCATAAAATAAGCGTTGGTAAATTGGTAAGTTCTAAGGACTTATATAAATTAAGAATTTTTCAAATAAATTTATATTTAAAAGCATTTATATTTAAGGCACTTATATTGCGTAGTAAACCTGTATAACGGTCCGCGGATATCGGTGCCTCAAGCTTTTAAATGTAAATGTGTTTGAAAAATTCTAAATTTATATAAGTCCTTAGAACTTACCAATTTACGTACGCTTATATTATGATGATGAGGAACCAAGAGAGGGGCCCTTCTGCACCTAGAATATACCTACTATATACATATATGACAAATGTCACTTAAATTTATTTTTTCTTTTTAGCTCACGTCTTTTTTAAATAAAAGCTTCTTTTTTAAAAATGTTTTTTCCTTTTTTAAATACTTAAATGTGTAGTATAGTAAATGTAGTAAAATAGTAGTAATGAAAAATTCAAATGTAAAATTAAAAATGATTAAATCGTTTTTACGATGATTTTTTGTCAAATTTTTAAATATCAGGTAGGCAAAATTTGTTTAAAAACGAAAACATTTTTAAAATTTAATCAGATTCGGAGAGCTGGCCTAAATTTATTTTCAACAAGTCCAGAATCAATGATATACGCTGCCATTTTTGCACTATTCCACAGTATTTTTATATGAAACTATTCTTTTTTTTAAAATCCATATACAAATGTTGACCTCGCTATGCGCGATATTGGGATTGATTTTAGGCCTATGGTTTCTTTGGGATAGGTTTCTCAGAATCCATTATAGATTACACTTCTGCTATACGCATTCTTCGTTTTTTCTCATTCGAACAATTTGAAACGCCCTAATGTATATGAAAACGACACCTAAAAATCTGTCGCAACAAATCTACAGCCAAAAGAGCTTTCAATTTGATAATCACCTTACTTAGCGCAATAGCTATGATTTTGATTATTAATAAGCACCTTAACCGATTCCACCCCCGTTTATGTTAATAAAAATGTTTATTGTTTGTGTAGACACCTCAGATATGGATAAGGATAGCACCCCTTCGGGGGTGCAAAATCTATTTTCCGCTCCGGGTGCCAGCAATCCTAGCTACGCCACTGATTTTAAGCCTTAAAAGAATCTCCTAAAAGAATCCTTAAAAGAATCTAAAGAAGAAGAAAAGACTGCCACAAAAGCAAAACTTAAAATTTAATACTTCAAACAAGCGCGTCGGAAGCTAATTTCATCTGGGGGGGCAGTACAAATGGTGGTGCAAAAAAAAGTTCACCAAAATTTCTTCAAAGAAACATGAATGTGAATAAACAAATTTTTTATTTTAGTTTAAAATAAAAAAATATAAAAATATATAAAAAATATTAAAATTTCATTATTTTTAAAAGTTCTTCCAATTTCAATATTAGAGATCATTCTTTAAAGGATCTTTCATATGGTAATATGAAAATATAAGAAATAATGGTTGCTTTTATAAAGCAAGACAAGGTATATCTTAACAAGGTTTAAATGCAATAAGGTACAAAAAGTTATATCAATTTAAATTATTCCAAAATTTTTCTTTCTGTCCTTGCGAGAAACAAACTCTTTCACCACCTCCACAGAATTCAATTCTTCGGTTTTATTTTTGTGAATGTGTATAAGTGCCGCATGAGTGAGTCGTTTCTGTGTCATAGTTGCTCCAAGATACGTTTTAAGTTGTCTTAGTGCACTAAAAGAACGCTCAGATGAAGCTGCTGATGCAGGCACAGTCAAAAGCAAAGCAATAAGTTTTTCAACTTAATTTAATAGTTTTTTACAGTAACCGAATTTTTTGCAAATTGGGATACAATGCCACTACAATTTCAAGGTGTTTGGCCAGGCAATTACTTCAGCAATTTCATCTGCAAAAAAGTCATCTGCATAAAGATCAAGTTTTGTTTTAGATTTTGTTCAGAAGGCACTTTTCCGTTGAAGGCTTCGATTACAATATTTTCCAACGATTCCAGAGTGTCAAGATCTGTTTAAATGTACAATAAGATTTACAAAGTGCCAGTTTACACTAGCTTCACTCAACCGACTCACCGAATGTTAAATCAAAGTGAGTCGGTTGAGTGAAGCTGGTGTAAACTTGCAAAAATAAAAAAAAAGTAAAATATCAACCTGTTTGATCGAATCTAGCCGTTATCTCATTTGAGAGAAGATCTAAAATTTCGAAATAATCTTTTCGTAGCCGATCATATAATGGCAACTGTACTGAAGGAACCGGATTTGATGTTTCTTCAAAGCGTCGAGGTGGATTTTCATCAGCTAATTCACAGTAGGGGCTTTCGCATGGTCCAAAACATTGGACCAACAGGGCAGATTGTACAACATGCAGTACCATGCGTAGGCTAAAACGATAGTCGAAATTTTTGGTGTTTTCTGCCGATTGTACAATATTGTACAACTTTGTAAAATTACTGCTCAATTGTTAGGGCATCTAAAAGTTGCTTGCAATTAGAGCTTGCAATTAATGATGTTACTTTACAAGTTGGATCGTTCGAACACTCAATCAAATAGTCCCATTAGTTTTCCATCTAACTTATCGTACCATGTAACATGTCGTCCAATATGGAAAGCCCCTAAGAACATGTCAAATTTTTTCTTACCAGAGTTGCAAAATTAACAAGCGTTAAGCTACATACTTTAGGGTGCTTTTAAACTGAAGTGGTGGGTTTGCAGTAGAAACTCTGCATTTTGTTCTATCTTTTTGCAAACACAGAGGTAGAAAATGGTTATTCGCAAGCATGCTTATGAAGAAGAGAGAAAGAAGAGGAAAATATATAATACAAAAATATTATCGTTGTAAAAAAAACTGATATTTTGAATAACTTTTGAAGTTTTTCTTTTAAATTGTTTATCTAGCTAAAAAAGTGGGGGGCATCTTCCCCCCTTTCCCCCCGCTTCCGACGCCAATGACTTCAAAACATTTACCACTCGTGTAATACTCTTATTTATGAGCTTATTAGTAACTAAGGAAGAGTTTCAGTTGTATTTTCTTAAGAGTCTTCATGCTGTCAGTAATTCAGTCATTAAACATTAACAGTAATGCAATCATTGAAAGATATTGAAGGAGTCATAAAAGTTTCAAAGTATTCAATTTTAATGTGTCATAAAAGAGTCTTAACTATGTGACGAGCTTCCTTGCAACAATTTCAAGCACAAGTGCAGGATATAAAAAAATGTTGCTGTTGCATAATAAAAAGTAATGCCGTTCATTCGAAAGCAATGCAATGAACTTATTATAATTGCAGCTAAGTATGTTATAGCAACGCCATTTAAGGCAACGTCGGACGGACTACTCAGTCGTTGCCACTTAAAACGTTTTCTTTTTTTTTGCTGCGGCAAGGCAATTTGCCATCACTGAAAACGTGCATTAAATATTTAAATATGCACTAAATTATTTTCTAGCAAATGCATGCATAGTAAATAAATGAAGTGCAACCATTTGAAGAAACTGTCGCATGACAACAACAACAACAGAAGCCACTCACTTGCAAGTTATTGAAAAATTTCACCATTTTCGCATAATTATAGGGATCGGTTGATTAAAACCAACAAAATATAAAAAACATAAAATTATTCCATTTCATGGCAACACGCGCACGTTTGCTTGACCAACGCTGACAGCAACAGCAAGAAATATCAGCGAGCGACAACAACAATGCGTGCAAAGCAGCCTCTTGAGGGCCAACAAACCACGTTTGGTCAACGAACCACGTGAAGAAAATTAAAAATCTGCATCATCCTGGTCAACATTGTGGCCAAATGCGAGAAAATTTATGTTGCCAACATTTTATGTGAACTTTTTACAAGAAAGTATTTTATAACCAACAATCACGTCGGACAGTTAAGAGCAAGTGTCTTTCTTTATTATTTTTTTGGTCTCAAGAGCTAAAAATTTCTTTGACTTAAAAGTGGTTTCTGGTCAAAGTGCTGCTTTTGTAAGGTCAAATAATTATTTTGCCATAAAATACAAAAGTTAATCTAGCCGCAAGCTTGAGAAAATGCAATTTGAATGGCTTTTAGAAAAAAAAAACACAAAATATTTTACGATGGGAAAACTGTTTTCTGAAAACTGAAGTTGAATGAGCGCACGTGCTTTGCTCAAAAATGTTGGCAATTTCGTATTTTTTTTTTGTTTGCCTACACCTCCTACACGCTGTGCTCCAAAGTGTCCAAACGTTTTAGCCAATTTTTCATGGCTCACAAATTGTCTGCTTGTAAGGCATGAAAAAGTTGTTTGTTACGATTATGAGCTCGGTTACAACAATGTTTTTTATTGTTGTTGTTGTTTCATTTGAACCCATGGTCTAATGAGTTATTTGTTAGTCAAGCGTATAAATAGGGCTGCGACCAATAGCAATAGTTACAAAAAAAAAACAACAACATAAAAACCTCAACACTTTTTGCGTTTTAATGCTTTACGGTGCATTTGGAAATTTTGCTGGCTTTTTGACAACAATTTAAATGATTTTGTACATACCTTAACAACCAACAGCAACAACAACAAAAAATAAACAAAAACTTCAGTTTAAATTCAGTAAAATATGTCTTGCATGAGTTTGCTTGAATTTTTTTGTGTTTATGTTTATTTGGTTTTTGTGAATTGTCGGCTTATCGCTTGTTATGCTTCATTTTTGTTGCTTTCGCTTTCATGCAAATTACTTTTGGTATAATTTTATACCCAAACAAGTGCAGATCCTTGAGCAGAATTTAAAGTCTTCATTAGCGTGGAATTTTTCAATTTCAATTTCATTGGAATTTTTGAGTTGTACTTTCTGTCACATACAGGGTGATTAATTGCTTTAACGCTTTTGTTTGAAGCTTTGAAGAGAATCATGATTAACCCATTACTTCGAAATATTAACACTGACCAAAACTGTGGACAATGTCAGATTTTTAAATATTTTTGAGATACACATTGTCGCTCAAAAACAGCACCTCGACACGCGCTTTCTATAAACTGGACGCCCATTTTTTTCAATATTAACAAAATGGCTTGTAAATAATGTTCCACATATCGGTTAAGGATAGCGCTGTTCACTATAAAGTGCGAATAGTCTTGCAACATAGCAAATGTAAAATATATATACATATGTACTTTTTGCAATCACAAAAACAAATTACTGAAGTTCACGATCTAGTGCAAATGGTCTTGCATGAGTGCATTTGCAAAATATGATTGCATATATTTGCATTACACTAAAATATAGAAATATTTGCACTTGCAGTAGGCTTGCAAAAATACTGCACTGAAAAGATATAGCTTATAAATGGTACGCATACGCAACCCTACATTTCAAGCTCAATCAGCTGATCAACTAATTTCAGCTGAAGACAAGACATTGTTAAAAGAATGTAGAATACGAAGAAATAAATTTTGTTTAATTGCAATAGAGCACCTTAAAAAATTGTTTTTGTTTATTTCTCACTTTTTTTCGGCATAATATTGCCGATTAAAGCAAAATACAAAAGAAGAATACCTCACAAACTGATTTTTGTTTTCTTTCTTTTATAAATCAGCTGTGGCTGTTTTGCTACAAGTGTTGCAGAGTAACGCAAAAAAGCTGTTTACAGTTGATAGCAAATGTTTGCAATTGCATAATTTTGCAATATAATGCAAATTATTTCGTGAACTGCCCTAATGTACTCATTTAGATGTGCTACGCCTTTGCATAAGAGCCACACTGAAAACTTATTAGCGCAATTTACAATCTTGTGCATTTGAGATTGCAAATTTGCAAGAACCCTTGTTGTAAAACATAAAATTCACAGCAGATCTATGATAAGCAAAATTATTTTCAATTGGAAATTTTGTTTAAACAAATTTAATGTCGAAAAAAACTTGAAGGCTTTCTTTGTGTTTCATATCAGTTATTTTTTTCAGTTTTTCTTCTTTCAACTATCAGCTGTCAGTGTATATTTCAGTATTGCATACGTATAGTAAATATAAACTATGGGTTTTTAGTGTTGCTTGTTTGCAATAGCGTAGTAAATGCATACCTGTATATTTTGTTAGTGTAGAGTAAAAATATATTCTACCATTTTGCAAATGCTATGATGCAAGACCATTTGCACAGGATTGTGAACAGCACTATTGCATTTATTTACAATATGCTCTTTTTTACTTCATTGTAAATGCTCTTACTTTAAGTTTTTTTTTTTAATTTGACAATAAAAGTTATACTATGAAACAAATTGAACAAAAAAGTCTGTTTATTTTTTTGGGGTAGTCAATACAAAATTCTGATGTGTTAGCACAAATATATAAATAACATACAGTGACGGAAAAAAATAAAATAAACCTTTTCGACTGTAACAGTTAGACTAAGAATGGAAAAGCATGGAGAAAAAAAGTCAGCCGGATACCGATTCAAAAGTTAGAGGGACTCTTAAGAACTATTTTGGCATCATTATTTTTGGATTGGAGAAATCCCCATATAGTGGTTTTGGTTCTCCTTAGCCTCTTTTTTGGCCAAAAATTCATGTTTTTTAATGTAGCTTTTTTTCTTCAGAATGCATACCCGAGATAAGCAAAATATCAAATATTTTGATTGTACACAAATTTTGGCAAAAAAATATTTTGTAATTTTTGTTCTTTACATACTCTTTTGAGACCCCAAAAAATCGATATTTAGTAATTTTCGGAAAGCTGTTCTTAACACGCATTTAAAATATGTATTTATCATTATATTTACATGATTTTAAGCTTATTGGAAAGGTATTCAGCTCTTCTTTCCATTGATATATCCCATTACCATTACCATTACCATTATCATTACCATTAACATAACCATTGCCATTGCCATTACCATTATCATTACCATTGCCATTGCCATTACCATTACCATTACCATTACCATTACCATTACCATTACCATTACCATTACCATTACCATTACCATTACCATTACCATTACCATTACCATTACCATTACCATTACCATTACCATTACCATTACCATTACCATTACCATTACCATTACCATTACCATTACCATTACCATTACCATTACCATTACCATTACCATTACCATTACCATTACCATTACCATTACCATTACCATTACCATTACCATTACCATTACCATTACCATTACCATTACCATTACCATTACCATTACCATTACCATTACCATTACCATTACCATTACCATTACCATTACCATTACCATTACCATTACCATTACCATTACCATTACCATTACCATTACCATTACCATTACCATTACCATTACCATTACCATTACCATTACCATTACCATTACCATTACCATTACCATTACCATTACCATTACCATTACCATTACCATTACCATTACCATTACCATTACCATTACCGTTACCATTACCATTACCATTACCATTACCATTACCATTACCATTACCATTACCATTACCATTACCATTACCATTACCATTACCATTACCATTACCATTACCATTACCATTACCATTACCATTACCATTACCATTACCATTACCATTACCATTACCATTACCATTACCATTACCATTA
Source organism: Dichetophora obliterata (assembly GCA_963920525.1). Lineage (NCBI taxonomy): Eukaryota > Metazoa > Arthropoda > Insecta > Diptera > Sciomyzidae > Dichetophora > Dichetophora obliterata. Next base: position 56,725,599 of record OY986439.1, read on the forward strand.
CCATTACCATTACCATTACCATTACCATTACCATTACCATTACCATTACCATTACCATTACCATTACCATTACCATTACCATTACCATTACCATTACCATAACCATTACCATTACCATTACCATTACCATTACCATTACCATTACCATTACCATTACCATTACCATAACCATTATCATTACCATTACCATTAGATTAAACGAAAATGACAGACAAGCGTACTTACTTGCTTCAGAAATAATTCTTTATTAACCTTTACCCTGTTTTATTACCCTTATTAATTTATTAATTATAAAAAAATGCTGCAATAAAAATTATTAAAAAAACATGTTTTTTTTTTTAAACCTGCCATTTTTTAAGAATGATAAATAATACCAAAGAGAAAATAAGCTTAAATACTTAAATTTTTAAGAAACAAATAAAGTTAAAAAATGAAAAAACATGCTTAATTTTTTAACCTCAAAATCGGCTATTTTTAAGGCAAGAAAAATTGGTATTTTAGGGTTTAAGCTCAGTAATAGCAAGTTTATTTTTTTTTTGCAATACAAATTATAAAAAAGTATTTTTTATTTAAATTTAACAAAAAATTTTTATACGAATTATAACTTTTGAAATAAAAACTTTTATTTTATTAAATTTTTACAAGCGTTTGCTGTAATGTGGGGTCCCTTGTATCTGCTTCAAAATTCAAACGCTCCTTACTTAGCAACGACCGAACATAAACTGTTAAAACTAATGCCAGCTGTGAGCGCACCAACTAAAGTTTTTTTTTCGTGCGAGGTAACTGCCGCTAGCACTACGCGTTCACAATATATACACCTAACAAGAAATCAACTGGCCACGAGTGACCCTACGTTATAGGGAAAAGGTTGATAAGCAATTTTTCTATTTTCTAAAAAATTCAAATTTGAGTCAACTAAGATATTCTCACTTTAACCCTTGCCCATGCCTTGTTTTTTGTTACGTTAAATTATTTGGGGTTTCTCTGCACTCCCACTAACTTTAAAGCTTTATTACATTCTTTTTTATTCAAAACTAGTTCATTTTCAAAAATAATTACTAAAAAAAGAGCACAAAAATCACAATTATAGTGACAAAAATTCATGTTAGAAAATTTTCCCCAAAAAAATTACACCATTAATTTTTAATGAGGTTCCTACGCACCCCATATACGTTCTAGGGTTAAGAAAATGTTTGAGTAGAATCAAAGAAACAATATGCTAAAGCTAAGTATGACATTAACTTTATACATATTTTCTTTATACTAGAAACAGAATACCTAAATAGATAATTTTATGCAAGAATGAGAACCGATTGCCTTCTTGTTTTGTTCAAGCATAGAATGCTTGATTTTTTCTCTCCGTGTATTGTCTCGAAATTGCAGGATAAATTAAAGTTTTTGAATTTCTTATTACTAAAATTTTTATAAATATAATATTGCACTGCTGGTTAGTTAATTTTGCTTTATTAAAAACTACTCAGTTTTAATAGACAAATTGTTAAAATATATATATATATATATGTAGAAGCAAATTCTGTTTAATTTTTCTATTATATAAATTTTCCTTCAACTTGAACTTCAAGTGTTCAAGCAGCATTTTTTGCAATTGCGAACAATTTAATGAGTTTCATTAACTAAACCAAACAAGCGTACAAAATTGTCTGTTATTAACAACAAGTGTTTATTTTGCATTTTTTTTTTCTTTTTTTATTTATATGCACGTACTAACATTATGTGTTTTTAATTATGGTTTATACGATGCATTACGTCATTGTTAGTATAAACATTTACTGTGCAATGAACTGTCTGTCGTTTAATCAAATTGTTTATCTGTTATACCATTTTGGTTAATAATTTCCGCTTATTGTAGACAGCTTTTAACAATTTGCCTAAATTAATATTTATCAACTCATTGATAAAAACAAAAAATTATTATTAATACAAACGTTTTATTGAGTATTTTACCAAATAGCCATCGTGGCAGATGTCATTAACAATTACTGGTCTTTTTTGATGGCGCACCAATTATGTGGGAAATAATGTAGGAAATGTATAATAATAATAATGAAAAACGAACTTTGTGTTTTTTATTTATGAACTTGAACCTTGCATTCTTTTCATATAAAAAAAAATTAATCGAAATAAGAAAAATCGGGGAAAATTATGAAAAAGTTTTGAATAAAATATTTTTTGTGTACTAAAAATACATTTTTTTAAAATACAATACATGGTCCTTTGAGTACTTACGAATTACTTTTATAATAGCATGAAAATGAAAATAGAAAAGTTTTTCTCTTTATCTTGCTCTGTTATATACAGTTAGTGTTATTAAATGAATACAAATATTTGTTTTTATTTTGCAAAAATACTAATTCCTATATAAGTTTTGCGATATTTGAATGACCTTTAGGCTCACGAGCTACAAAAAGTTTTTTCTATGTATTTCCCAAAATAAGAACTTTATAAACACTTTCGTGATTTATGTTAAAAATATATTTGTGACTAACTTCACTACAAATCTTTGAAAAAATGTTCAACGTGCAGTGCGACTGACTTCTAACAGAATAAAAAAAAACTAAAATCTTCATAACTTTCATAATAAATAAATGAACATCCTGCAAGGGCGTCCGCAGAACTTTTTCTAGGGGGGGGGGGGGCAAAGGTGTGCACATATATGAGAATGAACGTGAAATGTTACCTATGTAATTTTATTGTTTGAGATTTTCGGTGAAAATTTTGTGAACACTGCACGTTAATGCACTCCACATATGCAACATATTAATAAAAACAATAGATGCACAACAGACGACAAATAGAAAAAATCTATTGTTAATCGTTAATCGCTGATCAGGGCTGCTTAAGGGCCATATAGACTGCACAGACTATTTGCGCAAACAAGACTTTTTTTCTCGTCATAGCGACGACCATACACTTCACAGACTTTATTTTTCACATTTTTTCGCAGACTTTTAATTTGTATTAATTTTTTCTTTTCTGCTTTCATTTTTATATATTTTCCTTCACAAAAAGTGATTCACAGCTTATTCTATGCGGTGCATACTTTCAATTTTAGGGCTTTATAACAACGAAACTAACAGGAATAGAAAAAATAATATGGTAGCATTTAAAAGAACAAGATGTTTAGTTTAATAAATTAACTTAATTTATTGTAAAAGTATATATTAAGTTGGCTTAAAATTAAGAAACCAGAAAATACTGTTTAATTTTATATCACAGCTTATTTTATGCAGTCACTTGTCATTTATAAATTTTTCGTATTAATTAATGATATTTGATATTTTTATTATTTGGTATGATAGCCCTTGTTGTCCACAACAGATCTGAGGTAGTTTGGCATTGATGCGACCAGTTTTTAAGTGATAGTTTTCAAAATATTCGCCCACTTCGTTTTCAATATCTCTTTCAGGTGGTTTTTGTTTGAAATTTGATGTTTTCGGATTTTATTTTCCAATTAAGACCACACATTTTCAATAACATTAAGGCCTGGCGACTGTGCTGGCGGCGTCATCAATTGTGGGCAGTTGTATATTAGCCTGGTTTGCACAATACCCGCTTTGTGCTTTCGATCGTCATCCTGGTAAAATCGGAAATTCAATTTTATACCCAGAATCTTTGCACTCTGCAACAAATTGTTGTTCAGGATCTGTAGGTACTTAGATTTGTCTATTGCTGTTTTAATAAACGGCAACTTCCCAGTACCAGCAGCTGACATTCAGGCCCAAACCATGACGCTGCCACCGCCATGTTTCACGGTTTGTTTTAAGTTTTTTTTGTTGACTTCGGTATTCGGTTTTCGCCACATATAGTACATACCATCTGAACCGAATAAATTGATATTCGATTTATCTGCAAAAATATTTGAATTCCAGTATTCTGGAGCCTTGGACATATGTTCTTTGTCGTAGTTGAGTCTGCATAATCTGTTTTTGGGGATAATAAACGGCTTGTTTCGTGTTACTCGGCCATGAAAGTTCTTTTTGCGCAAGACACGTCGAATAGTTTTAGCACTACTCTGTTTGCTCAGGTCAGTTTGATCTTCAAAAGCCATTTTCGGAGCTGAGAGTCTCGGATTAGCCTTTATCTTCCGTACAATATGACGCTCGTCGGTTGCATTAAAAATTTTTTTTGGTGCTTTTTTGCTCTTATTGTGCAATCGATTCTTATGAACGAAGCGCTCGTTGATTTTTTGCACTGTAGAGGAATTGCTATTAACCATTTCAGCCATTTTTCACTCCGAGCTGCTGTTTTTAAAATAGTATATAACCAATTCTCGTTGTTGTAGCGTTGTGCGCGCTCCTATTTTAAATAATCATAGAAGCAGACACTTGAAGCAATAAAATCCGACTAAAAAGCTAACACAAAGCAATTATAGAAATATAACGATGGCATAGCTAACGAAAGTACCGTTAGACAGCGCAGCATTATAGTACCGTAACAGAGAGAAGTGACTGCATAAAATAAGCTGCGAGATGAAATTAAGCAGTATTTTCTGTTCTCTTATTTTTTAAACATCTAAATATATGTATTCACAATTAATGGAAAACCTTTATTTAACTAGACTTTTTGCTCTTTTAAATGACACCATATTATCTTTTGTATTCCTGTTAGTTTCGTTTTTATAAAGCCCTAAAGTTTAAAGTATGCACTGCATAAAATAAGCTGTGAGCCACTGTACGTCTTCACTGTATAAAACTTTCGGTATTATGGCAAGTTTGCGCAAACACAACCAAAACTTAAAATATTTTATAGCAGACATCAGCACAAACCTAAAAACAGCCAAACACACTGTCGAATAGAGTGCGCAAACACTTGTTTGCGCAGACAATCTGTGTAGTCTATTTGGCACTTTATGCAAACGTATTGGAGTGTGTTGTAGCGCTACACAAAATTGCTGTATGACCAATGCGTATAAGTAGTAAACGAAATCGTAACAAAACGTGACAAAACTAAGATTTTTACCAAAATATTAAGATATTAGGACTCAGGCTTAGAACTTTTTATTTTTTAAAATTTTTTATGACTATATAACATATACACATTAAAAATAAATATTTATAAAATTTTTCCCGTCTAGGGGGGGGCAAGTGCCCCCCTGCACCCCCCTGTGGACGCCTATGACATCCTGCAATTAACAACATTCTCCTTGTATTTCTATGCCGCTTCTTGCTTGATAAAAAAAAATGCTTAATAAATTCTATTCACATGCACCATGACTTTAAAGTAACGCTTCTGCAACGCCACCATCATCTTCACGGAAACATAAGTAATAGAAGAAAAAAAAAGGAAAAACACTACGTCTATTTACACTATGGTTTTATTAAGGTACTTTCCACCGCTGCCTATCCACCAATTTATAATCGCTTTGCTTCCTTGTTTTCAAGACATTGCTTTTGGTTTTTGTTGAGGTGTTGATTACAACTTAAGCTTCACAGTTGCGATGGTTCTAATAATAGAATCATCGCTAAAAACTTTGTAAAACTTATTGTTTTTTCTTTTTTCCCACAAGTATTTTAACAATGCATTAAAAAAATTAAGTTGCCTGTAACACAGAAACTTTATGCATTTGTATTTCTATTTGAAATTGAATACTTCCTTGATATCTGCACCATTTCCAAAATTCAGAAATTCGATTTGAACTTTATCATCATTCAGATATTTTTATCATTGATCTTTTTTAATTTGCAAATGAAATTTTTAGATATCAATTGATCTCTTTTGAATTTCAAACGGAATTTTTTAATTTCAATTGATCTTTTCTGAGCTTCAATTTATCTACTCTGAATTATAATGGATCTATAACACTGTAGGTAAGTTTTTTAACATTTAAAAAGACACAAAAAAACGCCGAGAAACTTATCTTTTGGTCGCAGACTTAAGTGGCATACTCAGTTTTTCCAAATTAAATATTCAAAACGAGATATTCAGATTTTTGATATTTGAACTTCATTTGAAGATCTTTATATATTTTTTAACCATAACCTTTTATTTTCTTTTTAAAAACACCTTCGGCGTGAAAATCGAGTTAGCTTTATTGAATCTTGACCATTTGAATCTTTTGACCATTTTGAATGTTGAACGTAAAAACTTTGAAATAATCCTAAAAATTGTTTACTCAAATTAGTGTTTTAATTTCATGAGTAGATTCAATTCTGGAAGTTTAAGCGAAATCAGAGGTGGTCAAAATTTTAAGTCCCCAAAAATACATTTAGTATTCATAGCAAATTCAGTTTGGTTATCTGAAATTGGCTTAGTGAAATGGTTTTTTTACAATAACTTATTTAACTTACGAAAGAATTTGTCTATAATTCCTTTGGTAATTTTAAAATCTCATAACATTTATAATTTGTGTTATAACTTAGAATGCACTTGTGTCCGTGTGTCAGCTAATCGTGTTTTTCTCAAAACAGTAAAAAGTGGACTTGTCCGTATTTGAATCTAAGCGCTTCATATACGTATAAAGAAGATACACTACCTACCTAATCATAAATATTCTAGATACCTTTTGGAGTTACTGATTTGTTGATATTAAACATGGGTAACGCAGTAAAAAATGCTGAGATGGCACACCAACTAAAGCAAAGTTTAGCGTATCATCGAAATGCGTTAACTCAATTGCGCCATGACGTGGCACAGTGTAACGAGCCCATATAGCGAGCGGCCAAGAATAGAAGGAGTTGCTCAAGAATCATGAAATTTTGTGAAAATGAGTTTTATGGTACAGGAATAATTCTCACAAAATTTCTTTCGAATGGAATGAATGCCGCGCCCACCTCCCATATAACCAAAATCGGTAATCTGGAAAAGCTCCCCAAAAATTATCCTAGATCAGTAAAATTTGGTGCACATTGTTCTTTTGTAGCTGTAAAAAGTTAATTTGAAAATGAACCAAATCGGCTGACTAACACGCCCACCTTCCATATAACCGAAATCAGTAATCTGGTATAATACTCAAAAAATTATCCCAGATCATTAAAATTTGCTACACATTGTTCTTATGGAATTATAAATAGCTGGTGTGAAACTGAATCAAATCGGCCGACAATCACGCCCAACTTCCATATAACTGAAATCAGTAATCTGGTAAAGTACACCAAAAAATTATCCTATATCTGTAAAATCTCTAAAATATTAGGGATATGTTAAGGAAGTGTTTTATTTGATAGTTTTATTAACCCGAATCACCCTGAGTAAATCTTTTTTTAAATTTTCAGAATGACCTGTTAACGCATATATAAAATGGTTTAAACTAAAATAAGCACATTTTAAGTGTTTGTGTTAACGTTGCCAAATGGCAACGACAGGGTGTTCGGGTTAAAAAAAAATATTTTGAAAAACGTGTTGAAAAAATATTTTTTCTGAAAGTTTTCATTTTCATAGATTTCCAAGAACTATCTTTAGTTGCACAACATTTTTTTTACTAAAATGCAATGTAACAAGTATTATTACTTCATTTATTTAAAACGCCACACAAACTTTCATCAAGATCAGCCACGCCTTTCACTAGCCTCCCATACAAAATTAACAATTAAAGTTTAATATCTCGAAAGTGAGAAAGTGTAAGAACAAAATTGAATTGTTTTTTATTAACTAGATTTACATTATCAATATATAAAAATATTTTCAAGATTTGCCACGCCCTTCTAAAGTTGAAATGTCTGAATTGGAACCTCCTTTCGACCTTGGAATTGGACGATGCTGTATCGTTTTTCTATCAGTGTGTCTTTTCTATACTCGATATTCATGTTAAAAAAATAAAAACACATAACAAACTATCAGAATCTTGGCTCGATTAAAGCCTTAGAGAGTTGAGAAATCAGAGAAATAAACTTTATAGAGTCATTAAAAGTGCCTTCATTGTTTGTGACGAGGTAAAAACAAGATTCTGAAGAACTGTCTAAAGAGATCTCTGTCAAGTTTAAATAAGCTTATAAAGTTATACACCAACTTAATTAGGGAAAGAATTTTTACAGCCCCTAAAAAATTTGTCGACTTTTTAAACGTTTTGCCAAAATCGACCGGATACTCGACATCCATGTTTAAAGATAATGTTACTTCTTTCATCTCGCAGAAGGTCTGTAATCTTTTTGCAGATCACAGATTACAAAGAGGTCTTCTCTTCCCCTTCAACCCATAACCAAACTACATCTTCATTTCCCCATATATCAGCACAGATTTGTTCAATCAACTTTACACGGGGTGATATAATCAATTCCGTTTTGGAATTTAATCCTTACAAGTCTTCCGGTCCAGACCTCTTACCGGCAACCTTGCTTGTACAATGCCTACACTAATTAGTTACGCCTTTATACATAATTTTTAACAAGTCCGTGCAAACAGGTTTTTTCCATCTCTATGGAAAACTTCTCATCTTACGCCAATTTATAAGAACAGTGACAAGAGAGCAGTCGAAAATTATATGGGTATTTCTATATTGTTGGCCATTCCCAAACTATTTGATAAAAGTATATGTGCCAAACTTACAGGCCTAATTAATCCACGTTTAAATTAACAACAACACGGATTCCGTAAAGGTAGATCAACTACTACAAATCTTACAATAATGGCCCCAGATGTTCTTACTAAAATGGAAAAAGATCATCAGATTGATGCAATCTATACCGATTTCAGTAAAGCCTTTGATCGCGTTGATCACGAAATCTTATCTATAAAATTAGAAAAATTTGGAATTTCGGGTACTCTACTAAAATGGATCAATTGTTATCAGTGCGAAAGGCCCCAATTTGTAAAATTTCAGGAAATGCTATTTGTAGAGATTGGTGTTTCTTCGGGTGTACCTCAAGGTAGCAACCTTGGTCCACTTCTCTTCAACATATTTATCGCAGGTATATTTGATGTTCTGAGTGATATCCCACATCTCTTGCATGCAGATGACCTAAAAGTGTACTGCGTCATTAATTCAGGAGGCAATCCAGTATTCTTACAGAACAACTTTTTATCTCTTCAACAATGCTACGTTATAAGCTTTTCCCGTAAAATCTCAATGACTTATAAAAGATATGAGCTTAACGGGGTCGAACTTAAGAGGGTACACCATATCTTGGGGTTATCCTGGATAGCATGCTGCGCTTTAACCTTCATTACGACCATATTATATCCAGGGCAAAACTACTCGGATTCATAAAAAGACGTGCCAAAGAATTCAAGAATTTATGGGTAGCAAAAACCTTATACTGCACATAAGTGCGCCTAATTCTTGAATATTGTTGTACAGTCTGGAATGCAGTAATTGCCAATTTTTGCTTTTTGTCATAATTAGTGTCCGACCGAAACCGGAATTTTGCCGAAACCGAAAATTCGGGCATTTTATAATATTCGGCCGAAACCGAAACCGAAACCAAAACTGGTTATTAATATGAAAATTTAAGTTTTTACAAATAATTTTTTTTTATTAAAAGGAAACAAAAGTACTTTCATACACATAAGAAAAAAAATTTAATATAAAAAAAGTATTATTTGAATATTAAAGTTTATAAGAATTAATTGAAGTTTACTATAACTGTCTGACCAGAATCATGTCGTTGTCGTGTCGGCAGGCAGAGCGCTGACAGAGACAATGCAAACCTTATGGGAGAAAATTGCGGCAGAATACGACAACGAAAACGCCAAGATAGAAATGTTTCTATTTCTATTTTGACTTTGTCGTTTATTTGACTGCTCTCTCAGCTTTTGTCTAAAAATATTGCCATATTTTAACAAAATTTTAAGAATCTGTCAACCAATGTAGCGAGTAAACAGTGTTCCTACTTGCTCTAATAATGATTGGAGTAGCCTTCAGCTGAAAATGCAGTAAGTTTATATGAAGAGTATTGCAAAAAGTAGTGAAATAAATTGAAGTGGCGTAATTATTAGTTCAGTCAGAGTACGATGAGAACGCTGAAGCAAGTTCAAGAAAATCAACAATGGTAGATTGAATAAAAGGAAAACGACAAAGCCAACGCTACAATTCTGGGTCAACTCTTAGCGATTCTCTCTCTCCGACACGACAACGACATGATTCTGGTCAGACAGTAATAATAAATGAGATAATTTTTTTATTTTATTTTATATTACAAAAGCATTGCATACTATATATCTTCAGTACACACTCAAAATAGTATGCACCTACAATGTACATTTTTATAGAACTACAAAACAAAGTATTTTTGTTTTTTTTTAAGAGTTTAGTATTATAAAAATGGAAATATTTCGTTTTTTTTTCCCTTTAAAAACTTAAATATTAATTGTGATAGAATCGAAAATGATAGTATCGAACGCATAAAATTAACCAAAATGTTTTTCGTTAAAGGTCTCTATCCAGCTCTCAAGTAATTACTCAAGAAAAAAGTTACTTAAGTTTCTTGAGTGTAAAAAAGTAGTAGACAAGTAATTTTGACGGCGAGAGTTTTGACAGTTCCAGCATTGTATCACTTTGTATTGAAAATTTAGGCTGATTTGTTTTCATCAAACATTGAAATAAATTTGTTGCAATAAATATTGAAATAATTCATTAAATGAGTAATGGCTGAATTGCAAAGGTAAGTAATAGAGAAAAGCGTTTGTTTACATTTTATTACATTTTATTACATTTTGTTTACATGTTGGCAGACCGCTTCTTCCGGACAGCTTTCGACCGCTTCTCGGAAGACATCTGCCCCTCAAAATTGACTGCCTCTTCTTCTCCCTCCGTAGAAATGTTCATGTGCATGTCTAAAATATTCTTTTATTAATTTTAAATCAATTAATCAATGATATCAATAAAATTATTTACCTTTGAATGTTGGTTGCCAAAATTTTACTTGAAGTAATAATATAACTTGCATATATTTCTTGACATTCACAGTGTTACCGTTGTCACTTTTCAATGAAAAAAAAGTAGTAAGAACAGAAAATTTTTCTTACGAGCTGGATTCTCTTTCAAGTAATTTTGACAAGGAAAAATTACTTTTCGATTACTTTTCAGATTTATGTATGAAAATAAGCTTTACTTGAGAGCTGGAAACAGGCCTTAACACGAGAAATTAAACTATAGACGAAATAATAATTTTTGTTTTGTACAATGCGTTGTAAATATTTTTATATATGAATTAAATGACTGATGTAAGAACTTTTTACCAAAAGTAAGGCCTCAATATGGCCGAATAACCGAAACTAGCCGAAACTGACAAAAATGGCCGAAACTGGCCGTAACAGAAACCGAAACCGAATATTCGGTCGGACACTAGTCATAATAGAAGTTATTTTAGATATATACAGAAGTTTTTTATGTATTATTTTCTTTTTCTTTTTGACGTGTTCTCGAATTCATGTCATTCAGGTGGGCGGACAACGCCCACTTCGATTTGTATATCTTCGAAAGAAAGGGGGTATAATTTTTATAATATACCAAAACAAGAAAGAAGGGAGGGAAAGAAAAAAATAAATAAAAAAAACCTGTGAGAATAAGTTGGCCTTGCTTTGCCTAGTAAATAAATATATAAAATGAAGCATAAAAGTGCAATATCTTCAGTTGTAGAAGGTGTAAGAAACAAAATAAACAATTTTTTTATTTACCAGATACACATTATTTTCAATAAAAATTTCATCAAGATCTGCCATGCCCTTCGCCCTTCGCCCACCTCCCATACAAAATGAAGAATCGAAGTGCAACATCTCGAGATGTAAAAGTATAAGAAAGGAAATCAACTAATTTTTTGTTTACTTGATTCACACAATTATCATATAAAAATTTCATCAAGATCTGCCACGCCCCTCGCCTTCCTCCAGTACAAAATGAAGAATAAAAGTGCAACGTCTTGAGTTGTAAAAATTATAAGAAAGGAAATTAATTGTTTATTTTTAAATTGTTTCACTTAATTATCATATAATTATTTTATTCAGTTTGGCCGTGCTCTTCGCCCGCCTCCCACACAATATAAAATTAAGTTTATTAATTCAAAAATATTTTTATTTTAATAAAAATAAAAATAAATTTTTGTTTAAATTTTACAAATTTTTTTTTAAGAATGAGAGAAAATAATGCTTGACTGTCATCAGAGTAATTCGTAGAAAAGTCAGAGATATTGAGATCAGATTGTGTCATCATTCGTATCATGTTCTAAATTTATAATAAATTCATTGAATTCATTATTAGACATGGGTAACGCATCAAAAAATGCTGCGCTGATACACTAACCCAAGCGCATTTTACTGTATCAGCGTAGTGCGTTAACGCAACTGCGTCATGGCGTAGTTTAAAATGCTATGATATCTATATTAACACGATGTTGATCAGCACCGCATGTTTTTTTAGTTCGATAACGTATTGCTTTATGTGGTCAAATTTGTTGAATGGGGTGAGTTTTTGGTGTCTTGTCCTAAGCGCAATTTGTCTTCACTTAGGAATAATAAATGGAATCACACAACAAATCCTGAAACAATATATCTGATTTAAAGAACTCATATTGCTCATAAATTGATTTAAAATAACTTAAATAATAAGTTATTAAATAATATGAAACATTACTGAACAAAGACCATATTTTTAGCATTCATTAAAAATTAACCAATTTTATACTTTAAGCATGCAGTCAAACTGTAATCCGTTCAAGGTTAAAGCAAGCAATCATACAGATATACAAACACATTTCTGGTACGCAAGACAAGTTGGATGCTACTTTAATTCTATGTATTTAGGAAGCATGCAAATGTAAAGAAAAAAAACGAAGCATGAAGCAAATATATTTTGATGCAGTTTTGCGTTACTTTTAACACAATATTCATCTTTAACACAAAAACTAACAGTAGCGCTGCTTACGTTTGTTTAAACGCTTACGAACACGTTTAAATATTGTTATACATACTGTTACACCATTTCGTAAATGGCAAATCATCATAACAATCAAAGGCTCTCTAAACACTCATGCTTAAAAGTATCTTTCCCTCAACTCCTTTTCCAATGCTCGCTTCGAACATTCTATCGCTATGTTTGAGGCGTCGTAAAATTTGTGCAATTTTTGCTCGCTGAATAATTATTTCCTCATTTTCTATAAGCGTGTTTTAAATCTTAAATTTTTAAATTATTACTGCGCTATTGCGTTACTTTTTTTAAAACCAGTGTATTAGCGCAGTAACGCATTTAACTGCTTCAACTCAAAAGAGCAGCGTTACCCATGTCTATTCATTATCAAAATTTTTTTAAAAATATTTCTACGAGAAGATATAAAAGGATCTAATGAAAGCAGTAACCCACGGAATAAATCTATATTGGATAGTTCTCAAGGTTTTTTACGGGTATGATTTAAGCTGATTTTTCCAAACTCTTTATAACTAGCTTGTTAAGCAATATTATTAATATTTTTACATATTTAAGCCTACAACCCAGCAAAAAAAGTGCTTCCGAAAGAAGGTAAAGTGGAAGGAAAATTCTTAAATACCATCCCTTCCACTTTCATACCCAGAAGGCATTCTTTTTATATATGCATGCCATTGGGAGGAATGCTTTCCTTACTCTTCTATACAATTGCTTCCAGAACTTTTTCAATAGAAGATTTCTTTGAGCCCTTCAATGAAAGGATTCTAGTAGGTGTTTTCCAGAAGAACTTTAAGAAGGAATTCCATGGAATGAAATGGTTTTTGTGGTTAGGGGTAAGCTTAAAAATTCCACAAAAAATATCCTTTTTACTAATTTTCTCGCGGTTGTAAGTGTTGTGAATGAGAAGTGTTTGGGTTTTGTTGGGGGTTTAAAAAAAATAAACTTAAAATATCCTTTTTTTTGTTTGAAGTAGGAAGTGGTTGCGTTTTGTTGGATGTTTGAAAAATCCCACGGAAAATGAAAAAATACATCAAAAAATAATTGAAATTAAATGCTATTTGAATGTCTTTGAGAAGTGGTGTATGAGAATGCTTCTTGAAAGCACTTCTTGATAAGGCTTAGAAAAAGCACAGTTAGATCTATAGAATGTCTTCAGGAAGCAAAGTCCCTAAGAATGCATGTCATATTTGTAATAAAAATTTTACTGGGAACATTCATTACAATTCTTACCCACGGGAATCTTAATGATTGTAAATGACATCGTTTTTTAAGAAGTCACGCAGGGAGGGGCAAATTATAACGCAACTTTATCATTCTAGTAAATGTTTTAGTCAAAACCGTAACAAACAATTTGAGACAAACCACGACCAAATCAGATCAGCGTATAATTCGAAAAATCTTGGCCCAAAAATTAAATTTTTTCGATGCCACCTAGAACGAAAAAGATGCAAAAAAAATAAAAAAAAAATAAAATTTTTAGGATATTGTTTTTGTATTATTTACAAAGACGAATTTCAAGTCTTTATGTATTATAGTCTTTGCAAAATAAAGTTTTAAATGGAGCCCTTTTTTCTGTTTTAAACGTGGAATGTTACATTGTCATATATTTTTTGGTACTTTGTGGGTGCTCATTTTAGTCAAAACATGCTTTGGAAAATGGCCATAAAATCCTTATCTTTATCAGAAAAAGTAATCACATAACTGTGACTCCTAACTATAAATTTGCATATTTACTTTTACAAATTTATTACTTTTCTTTCCATACCTAATTTTGTCGACCTATTTACACTGTGCGTCGTTTGAAATACTGATTACTATATCAACAAGACATCAAACAGCGCAGTGAGTTATTGAGTTTGATAGCACGTTAAATTACATGGTGAAGATAATAAGCATAGTTTAATTAGTTATAAGCAAAATTACATTAAATATTAAAAAAATTTGACAAATTGTAGAGCAGCATATACAAAAAATTAACAAAACTCAATTTTCAGGCATGTAACCATACTGTACTTCCATAAAGTACGTATAGTGCAGACGATTTTGGTCTGCAGAATCAAGTTGAAAATTTGAAATTCGATTTTATTTTTCTTCCGTTCTTAAATAAAAACACGTTCTTTCTTTGCTTTATTTGTTAAATTTGCTTAATGCTATATTACTTTACTTTTATTAAAATAAGTTTATGAGCACAGTTAAGTGCTTTAACTCAATAACGCAGCGCAGTGATGTGTTACCCGTGTCTAGATGATGAAAAACCGAATAAACGCAATAATTTAATAGGAAACATTATTCTTAGATTTCTGATAAAAAACTTTTTAATATCTTTTTGTGCAATGTCATACGTAATATTTAATATTTAATTTAGTTCTAATTTTAGTAACGCAATTAACCGCAATATTTCCCCATTAATAACAACATAGCTACAAAGCAAAAATTCTCAGTATTTCCGGTCTAATGTATTCTACAATAAATTGGGAAATATAGCGTGGTACTTTTATAGCAAAATAAAGAAATAGCATTTTCCGTCTGCAGTTTTGTATGAGGTTTTATTGTAATTTCGTTAATCATTCAAAAAAGTAATTACTGAAATACAATTTTTTACGACTAAAAAGGTTAATTACTTGTAGATGTCAAGACATTACTCAAGGCAAGCCTATCTTCGAAATTTCATTGCCTTGTCAATATATAAAAATGGGTTGAACATTTGCTTTTTCAAGACGATTTTAACAGTCACACTAAAAACATTTATAAACGCCTCCAAGTACGAGTACTCAACGTGAATTCATTGGCACATGTTATTGTTATGGCTACGTGATTGTTTTATAAATAAACTAAACATAAATGAAACAAATTGTTTATTAAGAATAGTGACATCATGCAGATTTTTCACACTTGGCGCCACTCGAATTAAAAGAATGCAAATATTATATGGCGCGAAATACAGCAGAATAACAACTTTTATCGCAAAATAATTCTTAGCAGGGTTCTAGTAGCGTGTAGCAGAAACATCGTTGTTGTTTGCATCATGTTGCATGCAGCATATAGCATCATGTCACAGCAACGTGTTTACAGCAATTTAAACTCAACACGACACAAAAACGCTGTTGCAAAGGCAAGTTGAGAAAAAAAATATATATATAAAAAAACCGCAAAAAATCCAATTACAGCTCTAAAGAATATGAACTAGCAACTAATCGTGTGCCACATGAGGAGCTGCAGCAGCAGCAAGCAGCATCTGACTTGACTGTGGACCACCAGCAATTGTGGCAAATTTTATGCAAGACTTGCCAGCCTACACGTTCTTCATTTATGGAATAGATTTTTGACATGGGTAACACAGAGCTGTGTTGCATTTAACTGCTTTACTGCGCTGATACACTTGATTTAAGAAAAGTAACGCAGTGAGTGGCGCAGTTAAACATATGATTTTTTGCTCGTTTTTCTTTGTTTTTTTAGCAGGTCTGATTGATAGAAATGAAAATTCTATGGGGTTTATTTTATTTTTGTATTATTAAAATCACATTTCAGTATTTCTAAGATGGTATCATGTGTTTCACACATTCAAGTTCATGTTTAAATCACATTCAGGTTAATTGAATTTTTTGGTGAAATATTTTAGAATTTTTTTTGCAGAGAATGCAATCCCGGGATCCCGAAAATACCGGGATTTTAGGCTTTGCAATCCCGGCACATGCATAACAATGTGCTATAACTCACTGCGCTAATTAAAGTTGTGTTAATACAGAAATAAGATCATTTCGGTTACGTCTTCACGCAATTGAGTTAGCGCATTGCGCTGATACAATAACCTGAGCTCGAGTTGGTGTTTTAGCACAGCTTTATTTGCTGCATTACCCATGTCTAATAGGTTCCGATTTCTTTTAGCCAAAGCTAAGGAATATAACCAGTTATAGGTACCTTTGCTTGTGCAAAAGAAAGGAATAGAGATAGTGTAGAAGTGGTTGGCTGCTAGTTAAAAAAAGGGAAAAATTAATTTTCAATGACATGCGCAATGTTGCATGCGTTATAAAGTTAATCAAAGCGGCAGCTGAACTAGTAAGAAGTCCACAACAACAACAACAAATATGGTACACATTGTAATCAAAGTTAATTATTTTCCAATGCATGCACCTTTCGGCGCTCTAAGCTGTTGGCACAGACAGTGCGTTCTCTGTAAGTTTTTATGGAAATAGCCATGAACTACCTTTCATGGTGCTAATCATCATTGTGTGTTTTTTACATAATAAGCTATTGGATATCTTTAAATGTACCTTTCTGTCTTCACAGCAAACAGATTAAAAACTTCTTAAAATAATAAGGTTTCAATAGAATTTTTTGAAAAACAATATTGATTGCTGTCAATAGCAGCTGTCATGCTGAGAAGGCAATATTAATTAGTTTTGGGCTTCTTCTCAGCTTCTTAATAATGAAGAGATCAAACAAGCTTAGACACAGCTTCAAGGATTCAAATTCGAAGAACAAACATTGCCAAGCAACCTGTATTTCGAATATTTTAGATGTAATTACTTCTTTGCCATAGTTACTTTTTCGTCTTCTTCTTCTTCTTCGCACTAATATGCCAACAAGTTTTGTGATCAACAAACTCTCAACTATTAGCAATTAGGTGTAAAAACAAGCGTTAGCAAGCATGTTTATGAAGAAGGAAATTTAAATATTGCTATTATATACCACACCACTGTTTATAGTTATGAATAAAAAAGATCTTGACGCATTTTTTATAAAATCTTGACGTTGTTTCAAATCAATGGTGTCGACTCTTTTTACGAAAGATTTTGTTCAACTATATTTATTGACTCAGTAAAAAAGTTTAAAATGTAAAAATCCTGACCGAATATTAAAGAAATACTCGGTTTTTAGCTTGAATCTTGACTATCGGTAGTTTTTGAGCTCGCTAATCACGAAATTTGAAGACAGAATTTTACAACAAATTTCGGCCAAAATCATCTAATTTCGATGGTTCTTAAATTTCAAAATTCTGATTTCAAACTCGAGATACGAGTAACAAAAGTAAAAAGCTTCGGTCGGAATCATTCAATTTTTATAATCTATTTAATTTAACATCCACGTCTTTGATTCGCCATGTTTGATTTAGAAGTTATCAAATTATGACTCATTAAGTTCATGATGAACAACCCCAAAAACCATTAATGGCGTTTTCTTTTCTCGCGATAGTGTTGCATTTATTCTGCTCTGCGCCAGGGCTGTCAAATTTTCGTGTTCTTTTCTCAGCATATTCATAGGGTTGCGTGTTCTTTTCTCAAAATGTTGCACTCTGATCCGGCAAAAGTACGACATATTCTACCCTTGTGAAATCGTAAAGGCGGAATGTAACATTATCACAAGAAAAGAAAACTCTATAACCGTGAGCGTTGCCCAGCGGATTTCTATGTATCGTTTGTAGTTTATAAATAAAGATTTTGTTATAATGGATGTAAATTGCATAATTTTATTATTTAGCTAATTTGTGACAGGGTTGCATTTTTCTTGTTCTGTTCTCATATGAAAAATGCAACATTTTCGTAGGGAGCATGGCAATTTTTTCGTAATGTTGCCATATAATGAGGTGACATTTTGATCGAGAAAAGAAAACGCCATAAGTAACAAAGTTCAGCCCTCAATTTTTGAGGTAGGTCGGAGAACAGCCATTGTGACTTAAGGGGTTAAACAATTTAGTTACTTTTTATTTAGATAAGCTTAATGCAAGCAGAAACTCTAATTATGAACTCATACTTACATCTCACAAGAAAGAATATCTCAAATAATATCCCGGACACGAACCAAATCTTAGCAACTAATAGACGTTTTGCTCCGTAACGAGTAAAAACGTAAGTTTTCGGTTAAATGAGCAAATGTAACTGAACGAAACTAAACGAAACAGTTTGACAAGACGTATTATTCCGTAAGAACCGAACTGCTAGCGTAGCAACTCGTCAACAACAGCTGTGCAGAGTGGTTTTTATTTTATTTTTATCAATTTGTTTCAATTTCGCCATTCTTTCACTCATTTTTCACAAATTTTTATTAAAAATTACAAAATGCACAATATAAATAAATAAATAATACTCGACTGCCTACTGATCAGCTGTTCCAGACGAGTTGAGCAAATCATTTCATTTTGGGTTAAATCCGTAGACATCCGTAACGAGTGCAGACGTTCATCAAAATGCTATCGTCTCGTTTCGTCTATTTTGGTTTGGCCTATAATAGGCTCGAGCTTGCTGCAGCTAGTGTCAAAAATCAACAAAAAGCTAGCTCATGTTCTGCCAAATATTTAATTTGACCGAAATGACTTGAGCGAGCTCGTCTTTAAGTTATTGAAAAAATTCGCTAATTTGTATATCAATTCGTTTTGTTTGGTTTGTTCAGTTAAATTTGTAATAACAGGAATGAATCGCAAAAATAACTTAATGTTAATTTGATTTAATTTGTTTGAAAGAAAAAACAGCTGATCCCTTGCAGAACATTCGATTAGTGAATCGCTTTGGCTGCAGCCAGATTAAGTTAACGAAACTTGACGAAAAAGCTGGCTTGAGCAATTATGCTTTGTATGCATCATTTCTAAAGGGTGATCTTATAAGAGCTTCCTACTTTGTTTTCTAAAATTCAATATATTGATGCAAATCTTTATTTAAAATTATAGATCGGCTCCTACAACTCAATGTTTAAAAATTATTCCGTTCAAATGTTGCCCACGACAAGCTCTTAAATGGTCCATTCTGTGGGTCCAATTTTCAAATTTCGACAAAATTTGAGATCGGCGGTGAATCGATTGTTCACGGATTTCACGAACACTCTCTGCAACTGCAGCAATATTCATAAAATTACGGGCTCTATGCACTCAGTTTAAATGATGAATTTCCAATAGTGTAAAATTGGTACGAAATTTGGTGATGGTTTGTTGGTTTGGACGCTCATAACAATGAAAATGATGTTGAAGAACTCTATAATATTCTCTAACTGATGACTGTTTTTGGTAGTAAGTTTTCACAACTAATAAACGTAGTTCAGGAGTAAGTCTTTTCAGGATTGAGCCGTATGAATACTGAACACAAACGTCATTTGGACAAGCCATTTGACACATAACAGCTGTCCCATAATCCAGTTGAAAAAGTGACCTGGTATTGGATCACCCTTTATAAAATAATGTATAAAATTTGACAAATGCTGCAGCCAGCTCGAGCCAATTATGTTTGGGCTTTAAGGGGGGTAAAGTTTGCTCAGTCAAAAAAAGGCCTATTTTCAAGAATTTTTTTATAACACATTGGTATTATAGATTTATTTTGAAAATTAATTGCCCTTATTCTTGTTGTCACCTCACCTATGTGAGAGTTCTCATACTCGTGTCACGTCACTAGAAATCTGGTATTCTTGTTGTCATGTGACGTAGTTTACAAGTGACGTAGTGACGTAGTTCACAAACTCACGTCACATGACAACAAGAATACCAGATTTCTAGTGACGTGACACGAGTGTGAGAACTCTCACATTGGCGAGGTGACAACAAGAATAAGGGCAAATGTATTTTAACACAACATTTGAAGAATATTTTAAAAAACTTTGCTACAATAATATAAAGAAAAAACGGATTTATTGTAGCTCTCCACTGGTGCCTCGAAAATTTGTTTTTTGCGGTGACCGCGATTCCTCAGCACTGGATTTTCTGAAATCAAAAAAGCAAATCGTTTTGATAAGTTAATTAGTTTCTCTCTCAATTGACGCCAAGATCTTTTATTTTATCAATTTTTAAATTTTTTACATAATTTTAAATGTCGATTTTTTGCCAAAAAATTGACCTATTGGTTATTTTAAGACTAATTTTAATTGAAAAATTCAAAAAACTCGACGACAATTGATAGTTTTTTGTATATAGAACATATGTACAAATTTTTAAAACGATCGTTTCAGTAGTTTTTTTCGGAGTGGTTGACACCGACTTTAAAACTACATGTTTGGGAAAATCGATTTAAAGTTTTTTATACTCGAACATCCCAGCATGAGGGCCGGTCGCTTGAAACGCTGTATCTTCGTTAGTTTTGCTCCGATTTACATGCATTTCAATGGTTGAATTTTTATCTACTGTCTATCAAAATATCATGAAGTTTGTTGTCATTTAACAATTATAGTAATTATTTTGCGAAAACGCGTATTCATTTGATGTTGAAACTCACACATGAAGCAAAGAGTGGTCATTAAATTCTACGCAAAACTTGGTGAAAATGAATCAGAAACATTTCGGTTGATGCAACAAGTGCACAAGGTGATGATTGCTTAAGTAGAGTAGTTATTTTTGAGTGGCATAACGTTTTTGAGCGGCAGAGAGACGCTGGAGGATGAAAACCACGCAGGCAAGTCAATTTCAGTTCGAACGCCTAAAATGATCCAAAACGTAGGTACTATGTTCTGATATTGTCTTTGTACATACCATGTTCTGAAGTTGTAAAACAAAAATTATTGTTTACATATTATATGTACTACGTACTATGTTTATTCATATGGTCCAATATCTCAAAAACTATACATCGTAAAGACTAGATAGAACAAAAAAGGTTTAAGTTTCATCATAGAGTGAAAATCCTAGTTAAGCTCTTGCAGAGAATATATAAGGCTACTTTCTTGAGTTTAAAAGCACTATTTTTGCTTCATATGGAGAGAAGTAGCGGTCAACTTTTAAAAGAGCTCCTGTCAAACATAAATAAGAGCTCTTGCAAAGCTCTTTTTTCTTTTTCGTTTAAGTATGTATGTGTTAAAAATAAACTCAATAAATATATAAAATTTGACAAGTGTTTGTGATGATTAGAATAACAAATAAATTAGAGAAATAATAAAGTGATTATTATATCAGACTCATGTTCGTGTATTCGTTATATGCTGCGAATTTCGGTGCGCTTTTGAATTTATCAGAAACGTGAATGTAGTACTATGAAAAACTACAACAGGCTTTACAAATAATTGAAATTAAGAAGTGTTGATTATTTAAAAATAGTTCGAAAATTTTTAAGATTCTTTAAAATCAACTTAAAATTATGTAAATACTTTATTCTTAAATATATGTATCATCAATTTTGTTTGAAATATTATAAAAAAACACTAATATTTAGCTTTCTTCAACTCTGAAGATTTTCTATTTTTAATGAGATCGCCATTTTTTTCAAAGAAGCTCTTTATCAGATTTTTTAATCACTTGCTATTCCCAAAAAATTCACTGCATTAATTTACAGTATTTTGCATCTATTCGCTTTAAAAATGCAATACAAAACTACACACTAAAGCAAATATTATACTGAATCTACGAGTTTCAAAACGGCTGTATATTTATTTTTTTACTTTAAAAGATATTTAAAGAATTAGTATTAATATGCAATATTTTACATCTATTAGCATTAAAAAACAATACAAAAATACATATTAAAGCAAAAATTATACTGAATTTATGGGTTTCAAAACAGCTCTATAGTTATGCTTATTACTTCAAAAGATCCTTTACAGAGCAAATAGTAAATTTTGTTGTTCTGCTCTTTGCAGATTTTATAAAATCCTTTACAGAGCTGTATAAAATATGAGAGCTCAAAATGGTTAAAAAATCATATTTGGAGCATTTTCTTTAAAATTAAAAGCAGCTAGCAGCAAACAAAGCTGCGGTAAAGCTTTAACCACATATTTATTATACACCTATAGAACACTTTTAGGACTCACTCGCACCTAGTTGCTCCAACAATGTTACTTGGGTATAGCGTTCTCGTATACTGGTTCGGCGACGTTCGGTGTGCGGTGAAGTTCGGTGAATCGGATAAATTCAGTGATATTCGTTGTTCGGTGAAGTTCGGCGACATTCGGTTTACGATGACAACGACTAAGGCAAGACCCGACTACGCTGCCTTATATAGCATTTATATCTTTACATATATATATTTTTATATGGCGTGAATCGCCCTATTATTTTTTAAATACTAAATTATTCATATGACGTATATCGCCCTATTATTACTATAGTAATAAATTCATAATAAAATTAAAAAAACGGATTTAACTATATATTTGTGTATGGCGCGAATCGCCCCCGTATTCTTATTATACAAAACTGCTTCGGATTTCCGACCGACCGAAGCCTACGTAAAAAGTCCGTATCAAAGCTACTTCGGATTTCTGACCGACCAAAGCCGACGTTTGCTAGATCGTCTTATTCACTCTCTGTTGAAAACATTGTGGGAATTATGCCATCACGCACCAGCATTGAATGGTACTTGTCGTATGCTTGGCTGCTTTGCGTATGCTGGGTGTGTGTGGACGTCGTATGCTTGGCTGTTGGCTGCTTGCGTAGGCTGAGTGTGTGTGGCTGTTGCATGCACAAGGGTGTAGAGGGAAAGTGGCGTAGTGAGCGGTGTGCAATTTTGTACGGGATCACCGTTACAAGCAAATTTGTACTACCAAATTCAACAACTTTTTCGTTGAATAGTAATGAATCATAGTAAAATTATGAGAATTTGTTTTGTTGCAAGAAAGTAGGAATGAGGTTATTATTCAGTTGCAAAAACATTGCAAATAGTTATTTCAACTGTATACTGTATTGAAGTTATTATTCAGTTACTAAAAATTAAGGAAACATTATTGTAACTTGTAAAATTTAGTTAGATAAAAGAGGTTATTAATTAGTTGCAAGAACATTGGACATAATCATTACAACCTAATGCTGTATTAAGGTAATTATTCCGTTGATACAAGTTTAGGAAACATTAATTTAACTTGTAAAATTTTGCTTGATAGAAGGCCGATGTATTGAAATTATTATTCAGTTGCAAGAACTTTGGAAAAAATCATTGCAACTTATATAAAGTAATTAGTTACATAAACGTTGTACTGGCGTTTTTATTCATTTACAAACAGTTCTGAAAAAATTATTGTAAATGTGAAATTAAAATAAACCGTTTTGTTTAAAACTTAAGCTATTTAGTTACAGAAGATACTTTACAATTTATGTATGTACATGCACCCTGTTTAGGCCAACTTTGCATAAAAACATAGAAACCGCAAAATGACACTCACTCAACAACTGACAACTGGGCAATACAACAACACCAACAACAAAAAACGCACAAAACCCATTTGCAAGGCAACAGAAGCAACAAAAACAACGAAAACCACAACAACAATAAAAAGCAACAATGACAAACCATTGTCAACGTCAACCAAAGAACAAAAGAGGTTGTTGACTCTTACAATATTGGCTGGTTGAGCTTCAAGCCAATGTTAGTTATTTTTATGCACTATACTGTTGTAGCTGTTGTTGTTGTGTTTGTTATTGTTGTTGTTGTTATTGCACAAAACGATTTGGTAAGAATATTTATTTATTTGGCTTTGGCTTATCGCCAACCATTATCAAAAGTAGACACTTTAACAGCAAAAACAACGATAGAAACAACAACAACAACAAATAATGGTAAGAAAACCTCAAGAATAAATGGCGTTAGAAGCGGTTTCATGTATAAACAACATTTTGTTTTTTATGTTTCTAGCTCTAACTCCATACTAAAGCTAAAAGGGTACTCTTTGTAGGAGAAAAGCAAACAACAACAACAACAACAAAAACAACAAGTAGAAAACAACAACAATATGGGACACATGGAGCACACATCACACTCATAGTTGTGCTACCATATTCGTGGCTAGGTCCAAGTGTCACGTACCAATGTTGGGGACGCGCTGACGAACAAAACCCGGTTGTTCGTTCACTTAAGGTAGGGATATCTGTCAACAAGGTGCAGGCTTGCCATCAGGCTAGTGCTAGTCACCGCATACCATCAGCTGCAAGAACTTAGCTTGGTGAAAAAAAAAAGAAAAAAAGACCTCCAACTCCATTTTATAATAGCGCACAAATAGGAAACGTGACGTGATCGGATATAAGAACCCACTCAAAGCTATTCGAGGCCCTAAACAAATACACACATCACACACACACACACACACACACACACACACACACACCCTATCACACTTACAATTTTAGTCTGCTTCACGATAAATATTAAGTTTATTTTGCCAATACTTTAGCTATTTTAAATAAATTGAGGAAATCATTAAAATTAACTAAAAAAATAAAACTTAATAAGCAATACAAGTATCTGTATATTAGTTCGTGTTAAGTTTTAATGAATTTTTCATAAAGAGTATTATTTATTTCTATATTGTGGATATTTTGCTATTCTTAATATGAGGATAAGGATAGCACAGAGTATCATCAACATTTAATTTATTATAATTATCAAGCAGCATCTTTTGGCGCATCGCTGAAATCGCTTCAGACAGCTTGAGAGATGATGCAGGGCCCGCTATTCTGGCTTAAGCCAGAAGCGGTTGCCATAAAAGTTGTTCTTGTCGCGTGCAAATAAGCTGCACTCTTCATTTTAAATGCCATGAAATAAGTGTTGCCAACACTTGTGTTTTATGCTGTTGTTAATAATTAAACATGGAACATGCCTCCGATGACGTTGGCTCTTAAACGTGACGGTTGCAATCGCAAAATAAGCTTCAGTAAATTAATAATATAAGGTATAGAATATGGCAATAATAAGATGCTGTCAAGAAGCTTTCGATGTTTGGATCATGAATTCATTAGTACTAGTATCTCGACTAGAAATTCGACCAGCTCTGTGTAACAAAACTGAAAACTAACTTTAGCGTATTACAGTGTCTTACACTGCACTATGGCCGAAATCGCGATTTTAACGGCAAAAATTACTTCCCGACAAGCTAGCTTCACCAAATTTGGTGTGTAGACTTTTTATGATAAAAAATCGATTTTAGGAAAAATGGGCGGGCCACGCCCCTTTTTTCCTATACCAAAACCCAAATTGTCGGCAAAAATACTTGCCAAAAAGCATCATCTAGCATCATCAAATTTTGAATACGGACTTCTACTGACAAAAAAAACTTGAGAAAAAATGGGCGGTCCACGCCCACTATTAAAAAATATTGAATGTTACCAAGAAATTCATTTATTTTTTAATTCATAAATTTATAATGTTAAAGAAGTTGTAAATGCTTATGGATTAATCTGAAAATAACAAAATAATGGATACATATTCTCAAAAGATATAGGGCTTAATTAATCATGGTCTGTTTCTTCGTTTTCATCCCCTTCTAATTCCAATGAATAATTATTTAACGACTCTAAGTTAACATCAGAATCAGAATAATTGCTGCTGGAGGCTTCTTAAGATGTTGAAGGTAATAACAGTTCTGGTGGTAATTCAGGCATTCAAAAGATCAATGACTTCTCGAGGAAACGGAAGTTTTATTGAACTATTTGTACGTTCTTGCAAACATAAACTTGAAATATATGGGTCAGAGCTATCCATAGCTCTATGATACATGTCAAGTATGTTGTGCACTCTTGAATCCTTTCGAGCGTGACACGTTCGATCTTTTTTAAAATATTTGTTTCGCGCCTCAGATGCATTTTCTGCAAGGCAACCTAAGGGTACTACTGAAGCCTCAATTATTTGTGACGAATGCACTAATATTTTGTGTATTGTGGCAGACATCGAGTACCATTGGTAGTTTTGGAAAAATATTTCACTGGTTTTATTGCAATAAGCACGAAACCTTTGAGCATCATTTTCAAATTCAGAGGAGAGAGCAATTAAGATTATGTGTAAATGTTTCAAAAAATCAATATTTTTACAAGTAATAGATGCTAAAAGATCCATGCGAGAAAATGCTCTTCTAGCTGTGTTGCCATCGTTGGTGTTGCCGCTGCCATTTGCTTTCGGCTTATCGACATGAAGCCCCATTTGAAGTAAAAACTCTTTTTGAATTTTTTTTTCTTTTCTGTCAGGATTCTTTTCTCTTCTGTTCCACGAATCTGCCATTTTTTCAAATCTTGCTTGTATGAAAGTTTTAAAACAAACTCCAAACTACGAATCCACGCATGCAAAGGGCTTATTCCATATTTCAAAGTATCGGCTTTAACTTCAAAATAAGGAGAATCAAAGTTTCTTATAGTTCGAAATTGCTTTGCATGACAGATGGGGCATTGCTGCGCACTTTTAGTTCCTGTCAACACATTTAAGACTTTCCCATCTATTAATGTCATATATAAAATATATTTTCTTTTAATTTTTTTCCCATTACTTAGTGTGTATTGTAGTGGTTCCAACTTCTTAATCAGTTTATTTATGTTGTGGTTTTCAGTTAAAATGTGCTCTGTTGTTTCTTTAACAAACTCCACTTTTAAAGGTCTGAAAAAGCGTACTGACTGAGGTGTACGGTTTACCCAAATGTTATCACCTGCTGATGAAATTATTTTTATTGGAATGACTGATATCACAAAAAGGGACTGATCAAAACTTTCTGAAGTATTTTCCACAAATTTTTGTTTAAACTGTGACCGGTAGAACCATCAAACCCGTAGCTCAAAATTAGGATCCATTCTTCAACATCCATTTTACACAATACTTCATCTTGATATACAAGAATTCTTTTAGCTGTGTGGTCTACCAAATTTTGCAACGATACTTCGACAGAGCTTTTATTCGCTTTGATTTCATCCGGTCTACATTTCAATTTGCTTTTATACACTTTATCATAAGTCGGATAAATACTACTATTGTGTTTTATGTTTAACTGACGCATATTTGAGTACTGCTTTTTAGTTAATCCGTTTTCTAACAAAAACATTAGAGCTTCATCAGGTGATACTGGCGTAACTTCTTTATGGCTAGTATTAAGAATTTCTCGAATTTTGGATGGCCGATTTGGAGATTTAGCAACTTGTTGTAGGACAAATTTCAAATCCGTTGCGTGGGATTTTTTGGCAGATATAGAGGCAGCATGAACTAATAATTGCGCATTGTCTCCTTGCTGGGAAGCTAATTCGGAAGCTAATCTCCTTTTATTTCTTTCGCAGCTATCATAATAAGTCATTTTTGGTCGCCCGATAGCATTAATCTTTTTCAATATAACAAAAACTGTTTCTCGACCCAACCATTCTTTATTATATTTTCTAAATGCATTCTCATTTCTGGTTTGTTTATTCCATTTTAGTTTGATAAAATTAGATAAGTTCCGAGCTTTAGTACATATTAGCTGCGTTCCATTCGCTTCAAAATAATCCAGATTATTTTTTTTTACATGCAAAGCAAAAACAAAAATAATAATCCTATAACAAATTGGATTATTTTTGCTATCCATATAAAATTGTGATATAGCCTTTATAAAATTTGAAACACAGGTGTCGCACCTGTATATTTCTCTGAGCTGTCATTTATTTTTTTGAATATTCTGTTTGTTTGATACAATGACTATAAGGTAGCTATGACAGCTACCTATTTTCTCACGAGCTGCGACCATCGAATGTTAAACAAAAGAAAACAAAACAAACCGCGTGTATCACACACATTGGACGCATTCAGCGGAGCCAACAATTGCACTTAAACTTTTTATATAGTTGCATAATATTAATAATTAAATTAAATAATTTACACTTTTTCTGACGTTTAGAGCAAAACACATTCAGAAAAAAACATCGTTCACTAAGGTATCGCTACCATAACAGTTCACAACAGTTTTGAACGACACACGTTCTCATGACACCTAATAGCTATTGTATCATGATTGCTTGGTTGAATTTAATTTTGACTGCAACGCTAATGCCCTCTACGAGTCGTTTTTCTTGCCGTTCCTTTGAGAAAATTTGTTATCGCGATTATATTAAGGCGAAAGGAACGCAGCTATTAACTTACTTAATTCACTGCCAATTTCGAATGGAATCTTTTCTTTTATGTAATTCGAAACATCCCTGTTGTTTCTCAACCAAAACTCAAATATTTCAGGATTTTTGAACCTGAGTGTTTCTACAAAAATATTAAAAATTTGTTCATTAGCAGTCAAATGCATACACTTTTACCATGACATTAAACTTGAATTTTTTACAAACAATCACATGTAAATAGTTCCAATGACACTTCATAACATTTTTAGTTTTACTCCACGAAAAACGATAAAACTCTTCAGAATTTCACAAAAAATACATACAAAAAACGTCTAAAATAAGTACGAAATACAAACATTTAGCAAACTATATTTGTATATAGTAAAAATACTCACCTTGAGTATACTATTTGCAAAGTAACTCATACTTGCAAAGTTTTTTTACAAGAATATATTATGAAAAAAACAGTTTTTAATTTTATAAAAATTTTGCTGCTTCACTTGTATTAACACGTACTTAAAATTAGGTAAACATTAACAGCTGTTTGTACAGGGTTGCCAACAGTAAATTTTTTTTTGTTTTTTCTTATCAATATGTTGGGTATTGAAAACCATAAAAAAAATTGTAAAAATTTAAGCCTAGTACTCTGTTCGTTTGCGTGAAATTTCGCTGGCAACATCTATTTATTTGTTGCGTGAAATTTCTGACTTAAAGTTTGTTGCGAAGAATTTCTATGGCAACGTTTCTCAGACAGACTCAGAGAATAAGTTGGGAGATTTCATATGATCTCTCTCTCTCTCTCTTTTCACTTCAAAATAAATAGGCAGCACATTTAAATTGTCGTGACAAAAATTTTGCTCAGAAACATGTTGCGATAATTTCACGCAGCGGAACAGAGTACTACTCTGACGAACATGTTGTGAAAATGTCCATGCTTGTTTCGCAGCTGTCATTTTTTGTATGGAGATTTGAGTGGAATTTCTCATGAAACTGAACAGAGTACTATGCTTTAAAGTTGAAAAATTGACTTTTCGGCCATAGTGCACTGTAGCGAAGATTTTAGAAAACAGAACAGTAAGGTGGAAAGCGTAACTGCCCAGCTAGCACAAAAAGGTTCTAAAAGTGTCGCAAAAGAGTCGCCAATACAGATATAAATCGTAATTGTAACGTAATTTCAACTGAAAAAGCAGATATTTTACGCTTATTTTGTAACAATTTAGGTTGCAATTAGGCGAAAAATGTGTTATAATTATGCTATAAATGATTTGTTGGTACAAACTTAAGTTGCACGCCACATGATGAAACATACTTAAAACATCCAAAAAAGTTTTTATTGTTTTATTTTTACGTTACAATTCAGATAAAATAACGTGAATGTAACATATATTTTATTTTATTGAAGTTGTTTTTTGTTATAATGACAGATTTTACTACAAGGAAGGAGTACTGACGACATAAATATTCCCGATTGAAAAAAAAATAAGTTGTTAAAAACTTTTGAAATTTTTTGCAAACACAATTCCTTAATAAAATTTTCAGTAAACCAGTGATAATGTTTTGGAGTGTATTTTAAAAGTCAAAGACGAATTGGAATGCAATAAAAAGATGTGAAATTAAATTGAAAATATGAAGAGTTATACATTAAAATTTTACTTCTAGAAAACTCACGCGCCACCCAAAAAATAAAAATTTTTAAAATAATTTGGAAATAAAAAGTATTTTGAGTATTTAATTTCGGCGTAATAATGTCTAATATATCGTCGTTGCGCATGCAATACTGCGTATCTGCCACTTGCAATACCGCGTATATTGCAAAAAGGCCAACATTTATTTAATTTTCATTTTGAGCATTTATGATTGGTTTATTAATTTTAATTTTTCATTAAATGCTTATTTGAGAACAATGCCAATGTCTAATTTCAATAAATATTTAGTTGAGTTGTAGAAAAAAAAACCAAATATAGCGAGTATGAAGTTTTAAGACACTTTTTTTCCAAAGTTCTTGCAACTGAGTAATAACCTCAATATATAGTTCTTGTAACTAACTAAATATCAAAAGTAACAAATATTTTTTTAAGTTGTTGCAACTGAATAATAAGCTTAATGCAGCATTTTCTTTCAATAATCTGATTTAAAATTTCTTGCAACTGAATTATAACTCCAATGCAACGTTCATGAAACTAATTACATTCTATAAGTTGCAATGGTTTTTTCTAAAGTTCTTGCAACAGAATAATACATCGTTCTTGTCTCAAGCAACATTTTATAAGCTACAATTATGTTTCTTAAACTTGCATCAACTGAATAATAACCTTAATATAGCACAAGTTAGCAATGATTATTTTGAATGTTCTTGCAACTTAATAAAAACCTCAATTCAACGTTATTTTTGCTGACTACATTTTTTGAGTTACAATGTTTCCTAAAGTTGTAGAAACCGAATAATAACCTCAATACAGCATAAGGTTGCAATGACTATTTCCAATGTTCTTGTAACTGCATAAAAACCTGATTTCAACCTTCTTGCAACAAAACAAATTCTCATAATTTCACAATGATTCAGTGCCATTCAACAAAAAATTTGTTCAATTTGGTAGTCTCGTTAAACGCTGAAATAAAACAAAATTGGATTACATGGTAGTGGAATCCTATACAAAGAAATTGACAAGCAACACAGAATTTTTTGTGAACAATAAAATTTATATTTTGTTTGCGGTATTTTAGTGCGTCACAGCAAAATTGGAAGCATTTAGTTGTAGTGACTTCCCGATAACTTAATAAAAACATCTTCAAATCGAAGTTTTGAACAATTTTTTGTTGTGACATTGACATAACTTAATATAGACATAAAGCAACTTAGTCGCATCTAGGTTGCTTACTCGTTGCTCTATTTGTTACAATTACAATACACAAACATTTTTTATAGGTGCTAGAAAAATAAATGTTGTAATAATGTTAATTTAACATAAAAATTACTTATTTTTTTCAAAACTTTATGAAACATTTTTACAACAAGTACATTTATTCGTGACATAATTAACACCGAAGTTTATTAACTTATTTGCAACAAAACGAATGATTTGTTGCAAATTACTTATTTGAACGTTTAATACAACCCATTTGTGACTAAATTTGTCTAAAGAAAACTGGAATACCACCGAATTATAACATATTTTTGTTACAAATTGAAATCTGTGCTAGCTGGTTGATAGCACTCGTTTGATATTGTTGTAGCGTTGAAGTTTTTGTACTCGAAGGCAAACACAAACCCTTAGAAGTAGAAATAGAATTAGAAATAGAAATAGAAATGAACATACCAGCTCCCAAATGAACCCCTAGATAAGTAAAATCTATGGGTTCGTCCTATATGTATTGTCCCCAATATTTCTTTCAAACATATTAACCCCCTATAAGTCACTTTTTTGGGACCCCCTCCAAAAAACTCAACAAATGAAGAAAATTGCCAAAAACAATTGAAAGCTTTCCTGAGGTGATTTTTAGAGGAGTCAAATGTATTTATAAGCTGGTCCTATTGTTATTTTGGCTGGTCCTAAGCGCCAAAAACAAAAATGTACATGAAAAGCACTTTTCTTGCTTTTTGTACATAAAAAGTGCATGTAAACTTGATTATTGTGTTTTACATAAATTTAGAATGGATTATCTAAGAAACATGAAATTTTGGGAGTTGATAGCTTAGTTATAGTACTATTGTTTGCTTTTAAAAAGTGAGTTTTGAAAAAGTTGTGCTTATGGTATTTTTGCGGTTAGGGCTCGATATTTTATTTATTTATTTATTTGGCCAAGCAAGGCAATATACTTGTTTTAACAGGTTGTTGTTTTTTTCTTCCTTCCTCACCCCTTTCCATGTGTAGGTCTACAAAGATATGCTAATTGAAGTGGGCGTAACCCGCCCACCTAAATGACATGAATTCACGAAAACGTCAAAAAGACGTATCGCCATAAAGACAAAGCACATTGGTCCCAAACATGACAAAAACGGCCAAAACATAATTTTTAAAGATGTGTGAAGATCAATTTTTGCTTTAAATACCTATTAAGGATAGATAAATAAAAAAATCTGCGATGTCAATTTTACTAAATAACAGAAGAATAATTTATATTTTCGGTTTTTGTTATAGTTTTGAGATATTTTTTGCGTAGTGAAAATTTTCTTTAGGCGCTTTGAGCGATTTTTGGTAGAGGGAAAATCTTTGGTTTGCGTCATCACTGCAGAGAGTAGCTTTCGTCATCAAGATAGCGAGTAGCATTCATCAGCAATACAGACAGCGAGTAGCTTTCTTCAATAAGCTTGACACTGATTATTACAGTGCTTCCACAACGTAGATTGTGTACCCGAGAAACAATTTCATATTTTGTGTCAATAAAGTAGTGGATACGTCTGGTGCCTGTGTCGGTAAATGTCCGACCTCTGCACCGAAAGAAGTGCTAGTTCTGGAACAACTTGGGCCGGCACAATGTACGAAAGATGACCGATTCGGGCACTTGTCAGTTGATTGTGTCCGAAAATAGTCGCTCGATTTTTAACCCTTTATTGACATAATACTGACTTACTACGGTACTTTTTCAGGTACCTTTCAAGGTACTTGTTGGGTATTTTTCGGGTACATTATAGCTAAGACTCAGGCCAGTTTCGATACATATCAGCTACTTTATTGACACAATATATAATTTTTTTTCGATTCCTGTTCGCTGAAGCTCGGTTGCATTCTCGGTTGCAAGCTAAATATCAATGTGCAATTAACTTGTTTTCATAAAATTCGCAGTTTTTCGTTACTCTTCATAGCTTTTAGAAATAAAATTGAGTCCGATACTCGGGACTTTTATGCCTGAGTATTTTGGTATGGACACAAATTGTTTCTCGGGGTAATTATTCAAGTGCTTCTTAAACTTTTTCGGATTCGATTTATTCCAGTGCTTGTCAAACTGTTACTCCAGTGACTTTCAAACTGTCACTCCAGTGACTTTGTGCGATTAACTTGTTTTCATAAAATTCACAGTTTTTCGTTACTCTTCATAGCTTTTAGAAATAAAATTGAGTCCGATGCTCAGGACTTTTATGCCTGAGTATTTTGGTATGGACACAAATTATTTCTCGGGGTAGTTATTAAAGTGCTTCTTAAACTTTTTCGGATTCGATTTATTCCAGTGCTTGTCAAACTGTTACTCCAGTGACTTTCAAACTGTCACTCCAGTGACTTTGTGCGATTAACTTGTTTTCATAAAATTCACAGTTTTTCGCTACTCTTCATAGCTTTTAGAAATAAAATTGAGTCCGATACTCGGGACTTTTATGCCTGAGTATTTTGGTATGGACACAAATTGTTTCTCGGGGTAATTATTCAAGTGCTTCTTAAACTTTTTCGGATTCGATTTATTCCAGTGCTTGTCAAACTGTTACTCCAGTGACTTTCAAACTGTCACTCCAGTGACTTTTGAACTGTTGGATGAAGTGATCCTCAAACTGTTGGCCTTTTCACTTTGTGAAGGGTGTCACGGTCTTATTGACGCACTTACGATTCTGAATTGTGTAGGGTGCTTATTGCAGTGATTTTTGGTGCTTACCTTTTACTTTGTGCAGGGTGAGTACAATATGCAGCCTTAAGGCAATCCCGGCAATTGTCCAGGAAAGGCTGTTCCTACTTCAGGAAAACCTTTAATTGGTATTGGTATGGGTGTAAAAGGGCCTAACTTAGTGTTAGTTGATGGTAAATGTGGACCCGGGTTTCCTCCAGGTATGGGAGAGTCCGTAATCGGCGGAGAAGGTTGTGAACAAGAAAGGAAAGAAAGCTGTGGATTCTGGCATGGATAATGTCAGAAAAAATAAATTAATTTCGGGTGTCCTATTTAAAGCAGCACTCTCATGTGGAATGAGAGGTTAGCATTTCCAGGCGTTTACTCATCATTTTCGCTAATAACGTAGCTAAAATAGTTAGATACTTTATTGTTGTTTTAGATAATATTTATTTAAACCATTTTCAGGTGTCATCGTTATCAGGTGATTCTTATAAATAGTATATTTATATGAAACACTTCATTATAAAAAAACATCCACATCAAACAAAAGCCATAAGACCCTTTTAATATATTATCTAGGTATGAGTCAATCAAATAAAGCGATATTTGTGTTTTTTTATTTTATAACATTTTATTACAACTAAAAGCGCTATTGTGATAGTTCTTATCATTAAAATAATAATAATCATAATGACTCAGCAATTTTATAACGCATCTTTTTTCAATATTTACAGGGCTCTGATCCACGTGCTGCTACATGTCGTGGTAAGCTGCAGAGTCGACGCTGTAAATTAAATCAAGAAATCAACAAGGAAATGCGATTACGTGCGGGTGCTGAAAACTTATATAAGGTAAGTCAACAAATAAGACCAGCCATTTGTGCGCAGTTTTCACAAACCTTCAGTTTTCACCTTCCATTATGAGCATTAATTCAATATTATCTAATTTTCCTTTTACCACCCCCACCCTCCCCCCCCCCCCTTATTACCTCTCACACAACAGGCAACCACAAATCGCAAGCTACGTGATACCGTTGCTCTGGAATTGAGTTTCGTCAACTCGAATTTGCAGTTGTTGAAAGAACAGTTGGCCGAATTAAATTCATCGGTGGAAATATATCAAAATGATAGGTGAGTGCGGAAGTTAGAACATCAAGGTATAAAAATAACAATAATAATATTACTAAAACGAAAAGAATAACAACAATAGCAATAAAAATGCGCTTGAAGCTGGTATCAAGAACAAGGAAATTGTTAGATAGCTAGTCGATTTATAGAACTAAGTTTGTTGTCAATAAACGTAAAAATTTATGGTTCAGCTGAACACACACAAAGGTCAATGAAAAAAAAAATTACAAACAGCTTTGCTTTGCTTTGCTCTTTTGACTTTGCAACAGTCAACATTTTGTGTGGCAAAACCACATGCAATGTTTGATATGAAAAGATGTGTACTATTTTTTGTGTTGTTACTCTTGCTAGAGGATTTGAGCCATAAATATTAATGTGTAGCCTCTTTTGACTTAACTTGAGAGATTTGTCATGTCTGTTTTTGACATAAAGTTTTCATAATAGGTTTGAATAAAAGTTAACATTTTTAAACTGGTTGAGGGTTGCAATTTAAAATATCTTAAGCTTACAATTTCTTAACCCATTAAACGCCGGCGTTGCTTTAAAGCAACGCTTATATTAAAAAAAAGTATAGCAGTGAGGGGACTGCCGACCGAAGCGAAAACATGTATGTAAAATATTAGTATTCCCTGGAAGACCTTGTCCTGCCACGGACCGCCTTAATGCTATATAAGAATGTTCATGCTAATCAGAAAAAAATTTTATATTTTCACCCCCTCAACCTTTGATTATTTCTTTCAAAATATTTTTTATTCAGATAGCATTTTTATTTTATAACTACACCAAACTATATTATTACATTTCAATTGAATATTGTTAAAAATAAAATACAGGGAGCACTATTGAATGAAAAATAATCCTCAAAAAGGATATTTAGTTTTTTCTTTCAATGTATATGTAGAGCTGTAGCTAAAATAAAATAAATTTACTTTATTTTATATATGATAATTTGTTTGATGGGTCTTGAAGTCTCTTTTAACGGCTGCATTTGAGATCTTGTTACAAGGAAAACAGAAAACATAGCAAGCATAGTGCAGTTTATTTTCCTCCCCTTGATTCGGTTCATCCGTACATCCGGTTCATCATTAATGCACATTATTTTCATCTTTTATCACTTCATTATATTTTAAATTATGGGTTTTAATATAAAAAAACAAAGTAAAACATAAACAAAAATATAAACTAAACTTATTGAAATAATTAATATACACTTAAAATAAATAATAATGCACACATACATACAATTTGTATTTACATACATTTCATTGAATTTCATTTACAATATTTTCACTGTTTGCGTCATTAATCATTGCATTATATTTTTAAAAAAGATGCTATAGACTTATGGTAGCTGAAATAAGAAACAAAAAATTTTGGACGATGCAGTCCCACTCATGAAAAAATTATAATTAGGTAGCCTTGACAACTACTTATTTTCTCATGAGCTGCAATTTCAAACAAAAGAAAACAATAAAAGTGTGTGTGTCACACACATTGGCAGCTTTCAGCGGAGTCAATAGTTGGCAACTTTTTTTTTAAATTTGAGTGAGAAACCTTTGCAATTCCTCTCAATGCAGCCAATGGCCGCATTCAGCGCAGACAACTGTTGTGAACTGTAATGGTAGCGCTACCTTAGTTCACGATGTTTTTCTCTGAATGTGTTGCTACTCTACACGTCAGAAGTTAGATTCAATTTAATTTTTATGTAAATTTAATTCAATTGCAAAGGTTTCTCACTTAAATTTGCTGCGTTCTTTCTGCGTTTATTAATTTAACAGCGTCAGTAACAGCATCTGACAGTTAAGCAAACAGTTGTGTTCATGTAGCATAGAATTTGTTCGCTCCATTAAAAGGCGTTCGCTACTTTATCAGTTTTAGTTAGCGCTACCAAATTTGTACCATTCAGCGAATTTTTACACAACAGTTGCCAACTGTTGTCTGCGCTGAATGCGGCCAATGTGTGTGACACACGTTCTCTATTTTGTTTTCTTTTGCTTGACATTCCATGGTCGAAACACGAAATGTTACTCCTATCTATTTCTTATTATACCATGGTTCCAGTCAGATTATATGCTGGCGACATTTATAAAACAACAAATGTTTTTATGTTGGTCATGAAACTCAAATACACGCTCTTGGATATTGGCTACCAGGCGCTCAGCAAATGAAGCAAGCATGGCAAAATTAAACAAGGTAGTGTTAGGGCGGAGAGCCGGTGACCGAAACTGTCAAGACGAAGTTGACATTTCATACAAAATCTGCAACCAATGAGAATGTAATATGAAAGCAAGAACTGGCAAATATATCAAAATGGATGAGTTTGACAGTTATGGTCACTTAGAAAGAGAACACATTCAGCCCTAACACTACCTTGTCTGATTCTACTATGGCAGCAAGCAACCATCAATAAGTTTATCTGCTGACAAATCGTTCCTTCATAAAGAAATCATGAAGGATATTTACTGTTTTTCTGTCAATGCATACGTAGATCTGTAGCTGAACTAAAATACATTTACAATAACAATTACCAAGCAAATCAACTACAACGATGAACAGAGAAGAGCAGTATCACATCGGTTGCGCAACGTTAGAGGGGATGAACCGAATTGGCGGCGGAAAATAAACAGCACTTTACTTGCTATGTTTTTTGATTGCCTGGTAGCAAGATCTCAAGGTCCTGGTAGCAAGAGGCATTAAAAGAGACCAGTCAAACAAAAAGCAAATATCAAAAATTTTAAATTTATTTTATTTTAGCCTACAGCTAGCTCTACATATACATTGAAAAAACAGTAACATTCAATAGCTGCATTCCCGTGGTCGTTGATCTAGAGCGCGGCTCTATTTTATTCACAAAACACAAACAAAAATTAAAATCAGCTCGATTTCTAGCTCTATTTCTGATCTTAAAATGCTGCCAAGTTTCAAGCATTTTTTATCAAAACGAACATAGTTGGGAAATCTAAATAACTATTCATTTTCCTGTTTTGACGTTTCACCGCTCAATGGGCGTTTTGGTATTGTTTTCTTTTGTTATTGTTCTTAAAACAGCTGTTACAAGACTGATGACAAATTGAAAAAAATTGAACTAACGTTGTTTTACTGAGATTTGATCTTTAGCGGAATTCCCAAAATCGTAACGTGCTTCAATCGCTAACGTTAACTAACAACGTTTATAGCTTGCAGTAACGTTTGCCGTATTCTTATTTCGTGGCTTAGCTACAACAATAGCTAAGAGTTGCGTTAGAAAAGTTAGCGTAAATATTGTTAAAATTTTTTTAAAATATAACAGCACTGGCGTTTGACATCAAAATTTTGGGAAAGGGTTGAAAGAAAGATATTAGATTAGAAAGAAAAATCGAAAAATACGTTCATTGATGGCGCGAAGTAAGGGGAAAAATGGGTCGCTGAATACGAATCCATGGTCAGAATTTCAAAATTATAAAGTTTTGAAATAATAGGGCTGCCACCTAATAATATGTATATTTAAGAATTTTAAACATTATTTAACAGTGTTAGGAAGTCACTGATTTCGAATCTGAGGTCAGAATTTTAAAATTCAAAATTGAGGATAGGGTTGCCACCTTAATTTTTTGTATTTTTATGAATTCGGGGCTGGCAAAAAAATTGGTACACCAAAAATGGGTCGCTGAATACGAATCCATGGTCAGAATTTCAAAATTATAAAGTTTTGAAATAATAGGGTTGCCACCTAATAATATGTATATTGAAGAATTTTAAACATTATTTAACAGTGTTAGGAAGTCACTAATCTCGAATCTGAGGTCAGAATTTTAAAATTCAAAATTGAGGATAGGGTTGCCACCTTAATTTATTTTAGTATTTTTAGTATTTTATCTTAGTATTTTTATGAATTCGAGGCTGGCAAGAAAATGGTATGGCTAAAATTGGTCGCTGAATCCAAATCCATGGTCAGAATTTCAAAATTTTGACAACGGATTTTTACCTTTTAGTTCGCGCCAGCCCCGAATTCGTTAAAATAAAAAATTAAGGTGGCAACCTTATGCAACATCTTGAATTTTAAAATTCTGACACCAAATTCGAAATCAGTAACCCCCAATACTGTTTCCCTATGTTTAAAAATCTGTATTTTCAATATTTGGACACCAAGTAAATAAAAAATATTTAAATGAGAGTGATGAGAGCGAATTAAAAATCTTAACTCACCAATTTTCACGAGTTAAATATTTCTGGGGTTAAGCTATCTCGCCACCATTTTTATCTCCAGCCTGAAGAGTCAAATGCTTAACTCACTATGAACATGTTTGGGAATGCAGGTAATGTTTCGCAGCGAAGCAAAGGGAGGGGAAAGAACGATGCGTCAGCAGAGGAACTTATTGATGGTTGCTTGCTTATGTTTTCTAAGTTTCCTATCTTGTTATCTTTGCTGTCTGTATTGATGATGAGAGTTACTCGGAAAAAGACAATGACGCAAATCAAAGATTTACCCTCTACCAAAATCGTTCAACGCGCCTAAAGAAGTTTTCACTTCAAAAATCTCAAAAATCAACGCACTGACTTATTGACTTTGACCTATTGACTTTGAAGGCAGATAATAAACTTTCAAAATTTCTTAAGGGGGCGAGGTACCTTTAGAGTTACTGAAAAAATCAATTTTTAGACATTTTTTTTAACAGTTTACTAAACTTAAACAAAGCTGTTATTTAGCAAATTATGACTAAAATGTAAAGTCAAAGGATCAAACTAAAGTTCAACAAATAAAAGCTCCGCTTCAAGTGATCTTTCAGCCTTTTAAATACATAGATATTTTTTTAAATGGTGTTGCTTTAAAAATACCTGATATGAAAACCGCTCCAGTACATTTTGCTTCGTCTTTGTTCAAGTAGAAAATAACTTGTTTATCTGAAAATATCAATCTGTTTTATATCTGTTTTATTGCATTGGGTGCAAAAAAGTTGTGAGAGAAAAAATGGTGTTTCGAGAAAATCGAGTCTAAAGTTTTTGAGAGCTTGTAGCTCGTAAACTAATGGTTCAATTTGGCCGATTTCTTTTTTAAAATTAATTCTGAAGTTTATTTCGGTGAATGATCAAATTTATTTATTAAATTTTTAAAGATATATATTAAATTTAGTTGTTTTAAAAAGTCATGTCGAAATTTTTTTTTCTGGAATACCAGAATTTTGGTTTTTTGGCAATTCCTGAAAAAATAATCGAAATCGGAAAACGAAATCACATGTCGGCGGTTAAAGGGTTAAAATTGAGTCACATTTTAGCAAATAAATACCTATATACAAAAATACTTTGCTAGCATTTAAACGTCGACTAGGCTTACATACATATATGCTATATAATATTGGCACAAAAGTATTATTTCCAATGACAATAACCAGAACACCAACGCCAACTACAACAACAGAAGCATTTAACATTTTTATACAATTTTATACAATTACGAAGACGTGCTCAAACGCTGGAATTCATAAAGTGTCACTTGGTTGGCAGTTTGAGAGAGAAAAAAAATCATTGCAAAAGTTCAAGCTATGAAATTTTAAATGCAACTTAATAATCGATTATTTATAAAAACTTACAAAAACAAAAGCTGGCTTTTAACACGAGCGAAAAATATTAAAGTTGAAGCAGCTCTATGAATGTGTATATATATATATATAAACATTTATATATATATATATATATATATGTGAGTGTGTGTGTGTGTGTGTGTGTAATTAATTTTTATAGAAGAATAGCTATGGATATGAGCGAGTGTAACAATATCTTATAAATTGTTACAATATCTTATAAATATAATTATTTTAAATACATTTTCAAAAAATTCCATTTGAAATACAACAACAGAATGATTATAAAGATTATCGTGGTATTTAAAGAATTTCAGAAGCAGTTACAAACACGATGATGACAATGAAAAAGCATTTTTTAAAAATATATAAAAATTTTGCTATTTGTAATGCTTGGTTTTCACTATGTCATTTTCAGTTGTCAGTTGTTGCCAATCAAATTGTTGACATGTTGACATTTTTTCTTACTTTGGCAATCTTGGGAAATTAAAAACAAATAAATTATTAAATGGAGCTATGCAGAAATAATCTAGAGTGTTATTAAGGTGATATTTTACGTGATAAACTTTTGTGTCTTCATAAAAATGACATAGTGAAAACCAAGCATAAGTTAAAGACCATAACTAAGAGTGTTGAATTCACAAATTTTTTTCGAAGCCAAAATATAGCAAAATTTTTATATAATTTTTTTTCAAAAAAAATATAAAATTTCAAGTTATAACTAAATTCAATTCGAACATTAAAAATAAGCAACAGAAAAACCAAGGAACTAATAAAATTTAATATGCTACAAAAAAGTGTTTACCACAAACTTCTTACAAAAGTTGTTAAAGAAATATTCACTTAGCAACAATGTATTTTCAAAGTATTTTCATTCTTGTTAACACTTATTGCAGGTTCAAATTTATATTCGAAAATTTTTCGGGGGTGTTTTTTAAATCACATCAATTTGTTTTATGCTGTGGTTTGAAACATTGTTAAGTTTTAGAAGAAAACCCTGATGACGTTTAAAAGAGCATGAGTTTCTCTGTGCAATGGCACCAAAAAGTAAAATCTGAATATCGATGGAGATCGAGTGTGCACAAGAACAACTATATTACTTACATCGTCTTCTCAAAGTAAGGGACTTTTAATTTTGAAACTTTTAAAAGTGTTTTTTATTTTATATTAGTAATGTTTGCACATTGCTCAATCAATTCATTTTGTTTAAATAATCTTCTTGGTAAACTCGTTTCTGGCTTAAGTACAAAAAAGGTCAGCTACAACTTTTCAAAAGTCACCCCTTACTAATACGTATATGTTTAGATTTAATTTATTATATATTCAAATTAACAATGATTCAAATATATAAATTAAAACCAACTAGTAACTTCTGACAAGCATTGGCGTCGGAAGCGGGGGGCAAGGTGGGCAGTTGCCCCCCCACTTTTTTAGCTAGATAAACAATTTAAAAGGAAAAGTTATTCAAAATATCAGTTTTTTTGCAACGATAATATTTTTGTATTATATATTTTCCTCTTCGAAGAAATTTTTGTGAACTTTTTTTGCACCACTATTTGTACTGCCCCCCCATTTGTACTGCCCCCCCAGATGAAATTCGCTTCCGACGCGCTTGCTGACAAGTTTGTCACTTTACAACTAACATGTTATTTTTGTTATGATAATTTCTCCATCGAAAATAGAGATGCTAACTACACGGTGTTATAGTGAAAAAAAACTCGGGTCGAGACAAAGTAGAGATTTTTGGTCTGGTTTAACATGAGATAACTGCCTACTTAGTTTTTTTAAATATACTCTAAAATCGGGATTTGTGGTAAAAAAACCGATTTTTGGTAGGTGCATGTATAGTTTGTTATGTAACTCCGTTTGGTCTCGTCAAATTTTAAAAATATAAACGTTGATAGAAAGAATAAACATAAACCTTTAAAACAGTATATAGAATTTTTTTTTTTGCCGAACGAATTAATTTGAAAATTTATCTTTTTTTTAATTTTTTCTACTTTAACAACTTTTGTTGACAGATTTTGTTCTATAAATAGGTTATCATTTACTTCAACCGGCTGCAGTACAATTAGGTCCAAATAAAATAAAAACAGATGCATCGCTGGACACACGAGAGAAGCGAAGCTTTTTCGGAGTTTCATACGTTTCATAATTTAGTGTTTTTTTAATAAAAAATATTTTAATTGAACAATTTTAAACACCTAATGTTAACTAAAAAAATAATATTCCCACCAGTAAATTTTATTACCTTAAATTATTATTTTATTGTACATTAATTTTGAATTATTTTTGTAAATGTTAATGAAATTATTGGGTTTTAATATCTAAAATATCAAACGTATATTATATAGATGTAATGTCATCGATGTTTCTAGCAAATATTACATCAAAGTTGTCTTAATCTTGTTGTGTAAATATTTGGATCGCTTGTCATTCGCAAATTATATTTATCAAAACAGCATTGAATTTTTATGAAACTGATTTTTTTATATTTCAAAAGTATAGTCTTTCTGACGTTAATGTCCAATTATAATAGAAGTAACGTAATGTGATCTAATGTCAGTTGAGCAGTGCGTTCTTTCAATTACTGTTTGAAACAATGCTTTCTTATACAAATGGTTTTACAACGTTACGTAACGTAACGTGACGGGACGTATAGATCCGTGGATTTTAGATTTCTACGTTACTTTACATTACGTCTTGTCAAAAAGCAACTGAACATTGTATTTTCACTTCTACAGCCGTTTTAGTTGGTGTCGAGCCACAGTGTTTCTTCTACATTCATTCTCTTTATACTCATTTATCTCGAAACTACTTTTTTTGGCATGGTGTTGTAGAAAAAACCAAAACTAATTAGCCGAATCATCTGAAATTTGAATATGCTATTCATAACAACTTTGGCTATTGCTGGAACTAGAACCAAC
This sequence comes from Dichetophora obliterata, assembly GCA_963920525.1. Classification (NCBI taxonomy): domain Eukaryota; kingdom Metazoa; phylum Arthropoda; class Insecta; order Diptera; family Sciomyzidae; genus Dichetophora; species Dichetophora obliterata. Next base: position 56,769,284 of record OY986439.1, read on the forward strand.
GTTTTATTTAAAAACATCGTATATTTTACACCAGTAGAAAACAATAACCGGTAGAAAACAAGCTGTTTTAAGAACTTAATTTTCAAAAGCGCGTCATTCTGTCAATTTTTCATATCTTTTTTTTCTAAACCAGCCATAGCTGCATTCATAGTGATTAATAATATTCTAGGTTTTTATTTTTCAGATAAATAGAACAGTCAAAATCTACAACACCGCCCATGCCCCTTTTCCTTGAGAGCTTCTCATTGACCGCCATTTTGAACAAGATCAACAATTTTTTTAATTAAAAAAAAATTTTTTTTTATGATGAATGAGAGTTACAATATACCTTAAAAGTTTAAATATCGTTATTCAATATTTTAACTTTTTAAAAAAATCCTAAAAATACCTTAAATTTTCGAGCGCTAGACCACCATCCTGCCTTAAGTCCCTATGAACATTCATGTCTGAATTCGCAATTAAAATCCACCCGTTCAATGGAACCTTGCTACTTTTGTTGTTTAGATAGCTAATGCAAAATGCTTTTTACTACGTTTCCCTGGCGAGTTGATCCTAGGTTGGGTTTTCTTCAAGTCTGCCTGCTGAACGGTTTGTTACATTTTATGTCAGCGCAGTGGCAGAAATAAAATAACAAATAATCCATAAAACCTCGCTCAACAGTTGAGCAACTGTTTCATATTCTGAACGCATCCAATCTTACTCAGTTAAATCTAAGAAGTTTCGCGGAGTTTCGTGGATTTAACGAAATTCAACTCAACTCGCTTTTCCATGGGAAGTTAATCCCGAGTCAACCTCGATTGAACTCGCCATGGAAACGTAGTATTTGATCGACAATTGTGATTTGCTGCATTATAGCTTCACGCATTCACAATAGAATATGTAGGGCAGCTAATGAACAATCCCTTTAATAAATTCCTGTCATCTACTGCAACATAGCTTCAGTTAATATTGAATGAATCACATCATATCAGAAATGGTTGGTTTGGAGTAGTGGTTAGTGTGTAGAACTCCCGATAGGAAGGCGCGAGTTCGATCCTTACGCTTGCAAAGAAATATTTTTAAATTTTATATCCTCTTGTTGTAATAGGCGCAAGTAAAAAACAACAACAATTCTAAGAAAAAGGTGTATGGATAAAGTGTCGTTTTTCAGATTTTACTCAAGAAAATCACAAAACGAGGCGTAAAAAGCTTCGCTTCGTAAAAAGAACAAGGCAATAATATTATCATTGAGAATATAAATTAAATTTTCACACGATAAAACATTTTCAAATTTTGTTCTCGGTGCGCGAGGCCCCTAGCACTGCCATATGGATAATCCGGCCTTGAATCATACCATACCTTCATTACATATGTAGTAGAAAATAGTAGTAGAAATAGTTGTCAGAAATACGGAAGTATTAGTAGAACTAGTACTAGAAAATATTAGTTACTTAGACCATACCCTTACCATATTTTGATTGTTTGCTTTTACTTTTGCTCATTTGCTTTTGCTCATTTGATTTTGCTCTGCTACCTTTTTTTTGGCTTTTGCACATTTACTTTAGCTTTGGCTCATAAGCCTTTTTTTTTGCTCTTGCTTTTGCTTATTTGCTTTTGCTTCTTCTTCCACTTTTGCGATTGCGCTTGATTTTTCTTTAATTTTTTTTTTGTCATAAACTCGAAGAACCCATCTTTACTATAGCACAATAACATTTAATGTTAAGCCTATAGTCACCGAGATAAAATTCCATGAGGTGTTTTGGCAATATTGTTGCATTAAAATTATACTTCTTACGATTATACTTGGTTGATTGGTTTGGATGGTGATGCTACAACTATTAGGATACAAATAGCTCTAGTGAGCCGTTTTGATACCATAACCTCGTGTTCCTGTATGTAAAGTGAGTATCGCATTATTAGTTTACAGCCATCCAGTACGGTTGATGAATGTTAGAAGGTTACTGACTTGTAATGTTGAGAATTCCTCTACGATTATACTTAGCAAATAATAATTCTGTGTAACGATGTTCAATTTTCGTTGCCTCTGATGATGTTATAATTTTATTTTTTTTTTTATCGTGAGGCCACGTACTCATTCTCTGTTTTTCTTTAATAACCTTGCCGATACACTATTGTTTCATCGTTGATGTAGAAGCGGCCCTCTCCACGGCGTTATGACGTCATAATATTTCTGTCCGTTTTTAGAGGAGGGCAAAGAAACTTCTTTACTGGCGTATAATAATTTTTACCCTGTAAGGCAACTAGTAATAATTCCATGCAACCATAAGCATTGCATAAGCATCTTCTTCCGCGTCCGGATGACGTCATCTTTTCTTTTCTTGTATACGGTCAAAGAATCAATATTAACAGTTATGTCATATCTTTTATCGTAGCTCTAGTTTTTAGCGAAATATAATCGCGTGACGTTTTCAACTTTATATTTTTTAAAAACCTCAAAACGTGACGTTGTCGCGCAAACGAAAAATTTAGTGTTTAATTTTGAATTCAATTCAATATACGCTTTTCTAACAGCAGGAACCAGCAACCTATTTTTTTTTTTGTATTGTTTTAAAAAAATAAAAAATTTCTTTTTATTATTATCTAAAAATTTTAAATATAGGGTCTGCCAAATAACTTTTTTTTTAAATTCTATAAAAAAACCACTATATATTTTCTCAAATTTATTTTTTATTTGAAATTACAATCCTTCCGGTTAATAATAAAAAATAATTTCATTCAAATAGCTGCCTCGGCTGGCCATGCAGTAGCCAACACGATCGGTCCAATTTTTAAGCACATTATCGATTGTGTGCAGCTGTATTTTACCAATGGCTTCACGAATATTGTCCTTTAAAGCGTCAATTGTCTCTGGCTTGTCGGCGTAACACTCATCTTTGAGGGCACCCCACAAATAATAGTCCAACGGTGTCAAATCGCAGCTCCGAGGTGGCCAAACGACATCAGCTCTGCGGCTGATAATGCGATCTTCAAAAACAGGGCGCAAAACATCGAGTGTAGCTTCGGCTGTGTGGCACGTAGCGCCGTCCTGTTGAAACCAAATGTTGCCAATATCGTACTCTTCAATTTTTGTGAACAAAAATTCGTTCAACATGGACCGATACCGATTGCCATTGACTGTAACGGCCACGCCTTGCTCATTTTCGAAGAAAAATGGCCCAATTATGCCTCTGGACCAAAATCCGCACCAAACAGTGACTCGTTTTGGATGCAGCGGCTTTTCAATGTATGCGTGCGGGTTTTTGTGCCCCAAATGCGACAATTTTGCTTGTTTACATACCCGCCAAGATCAAAATGAGCTTCATCTGAAAAGATGATTTTTTTGGCGAAATCGGCATCTTGATTTTCAAAGTAATGTCGCAATATTTCCCAGCGTTGCTCAAGCGTATACACAACCATATTCATTTAGCGGAAAGATAAAACTATTTATCTGTCAAATCAGACGTGAGTTAAATGTTACCGTTCACGAAATAAGCACTAGTTGAAAAAAAACGTTAGATGGTGGACCCTGTACTATAATTTTTTTGGATTTAAAAAGTTTTTACCATTTTCGTCAAGTCACTTTATATAAGAGGTAGGCATGGTTTTCATTCAGTTTGGCTCATTTTCGAACTTGATACTCTATAATACAATACATAAGGAGTATATATAATATATAAGGAGTAATATATAAGGAGTATATATTGTATTTCATTACAATAGCTCTAAAATTACAGCTATTATGGTGATCACAGAAGGACAGACGGAAAGACGGGCATAACTAAATCGACTCAGAAGGTGATGCTGATCAAGAATATATATGTATACTTTTCTATACCTGCCATGCCTATTTATTGGTGTTACAAACGGACTGACGAAGTTAAGTTACCCCTTATGCAGTACTCGTGGGGGTATAACTAGCAGATTTGCTTATATTTACAATGACCCACAATATAGAAAACACAAAATATACATTTTTTAAAAATAAAAAAGTTTTGTACAAAAAATCTAAAGTTCGCTTAAAAAATCTGATGATTTTTGGCGTGCCATAATAACAATATTTATGCAATAAAAAAAGCTTGAAGGTCATTGTATAGAGAAATAAGTTTAAAAAAAGATGAAAAATCGACTGCCACAAATTTGAAAAAAGTAGTTTTGAGAGATGCGAGTTTAAAGATAGAGCTAATCCGCTAATTCAGGCCATATAATACACCTTCCTCTTCTTTGAAATGTACCTGCTGAGCAGTTGAAGCACTCCTGCGAGCTAAACGACCTTGTTTTGAGGCTGCCAGGTGCCGCTGATAAGCTACACGTAGTCTCGTTTGACCCTTTTCAGCGGAATAGTCTCGTGTTGCAGGTGCACTTTTTGCTCCCACTATGATTAATATTTTCAAAAATGATGAAAAATCATCATTGAAAATGGCAACAGCAAGGTAATTGGTTGGTTCAATGGTTTTTGCCCGAACAGTAACTCAGGCACGGTCACTCAGTTAACGTACCTTTCTGAAAAACTGTTTAAGGTACATGCTTTAAATTTTTAAACATTATTTTTAAAAGCATTATAAACTATCGGAAAATACAAAAACAAATCGATTTTTTTTTAAAATTTCACTCTAGTGGTGCCACTATAATATATGCGAACAAAACCGGAACCTCAGCTTATTTTCATTAATTCATAATTTATAACATCTTGTTAAGAAAACAAGACTTGTTCAGATTTTCAATTACTTTGCTAGGAAAAAACAAGAAACAATGCAATAAAATTCCGCTAGGAAACTCAAACTCACAGAACCAAAGCGAAAAATAAAAACAAAAAAAAAACTGTAAAATAATTGCAAGCATTTAAAAATAGAGACAGAAAAAAAGCTATCATAATAATTCATAATTATTACAGCGTGAAAATTCGACTCGTGTCGACTGAGCGGGCAGTGTGGCGAATAGCAGCAACAACAACAACAACAACTACAATTTTTGCACTTATTCCAACTAATTTTGTGGCAAATTTTTTAAAACTGCAAAAAGCAACACTTTAACAGTCTGCACTCTATAAACATAACTTGGGTGACTTGCAAAAAAATTGTATGCTTCTTATGCTATGAAGCTGAAAAACAAATGAACCTTTTTCCGAAATACAAACCAGACTAAATAGGAACAAAAACAATTCATTTTTTATATCTTTTAATTTTTACAATGTTGTTGCCGCTGTTCCACTTGGCTACATTTAAAATGCGCTTGACCATAAAACTGCTGCGCAATAGATGCGCGTAACAGTTGAAAAAAAAGTTTAAGTAAAAAACTTGAAAATAAAAGCGATTAATATGGAAATGGAAAATGAAAGCCGGCTGGGATTGGAAATTTAGCAAGCAATAAAGAAAACTAAAAAATAAGCACTCTATTAGACTTTCGGTCAATAGTTTACAGCAAGTAGTGACTCAAAAAATGTTCAAAAAATGTTCATATTGCAAGAAATACAAAATAAATTCCAAGAAATCAAGAAATTAAAAAAAACATTTACTTAAAACAGAATTTTGTTAAAACATCTTAGCTAAAACGAAAGACTTAAGCAACGAACTTGCTGCAGTTTTGCAGCAGCTCCGATTTTAGTAATTTTTTTATAGATTTTTTTTTTTAATTTGGACAATAGTATATGAATAACTTTACTCATTTTTACTAAAAAATGCTTTGATACTTCAAACGCTGTTTATTTACCATTACGTAATACCACACAAATTCCAATTTAATCGGTCTGTGTTCACCAAAAAAGCTGACGTCAACAATATTTGTCCACATCCATTGCAAATTTATTTCACAGAAGTGCCACTAATACGGCTCGGATGCACAGCGAGATAGAAACATTCCACACAATAAAAACTTTTTTTATTATTTATTTTATACATTTTTCTTATTTTTGGGAGTGCCAGCAATTTAGCTGTTTTTCTGTTGCTCATCACAGTTGATTTATTTTCATGATGGTTTCTGTTTTTATCTTACTATCAGTTACAAAAAAAAACACCGATTTCAATACGAATTTTGCTTTGTCGCTATAAAAAAATTATTTAAAAATGTTATTTACAGTTGAAAAAACATTAAAACACACCTGTTTTTTCTGAACTTATAAAAGATGCTTCAATAATGTAGAATTTTTTTTTGAAGGTACATTTTAGACTTTTGTTTTTAGACCATAGGCTCTGTTCTATTAAATTACCTCTTTGCGTTGTTATGCCTACTTTTGTCGCCATTCTTTAATCATGGCTTTTTCGCAGTTCTCCGTTTGTGTGGAACACGCTTGCTTAAGGTATGTATGTACTTTATTAACATGACACCTTTTTTCGATTACAGCTTTATACATCGTAAAACAATGTCACGCCAAGATAAATGTAGGAGAAGAAAAAGACTGTGGTTTCCATAATTGTCAATTGTATGTTTTAAGGTTGTTACACCTTAAGTTTATGAAGCGACAACAATAATCACAACAATTAAAACGCCCAGCATCGCAGCAGGCGAAGAAGTGCAGAGAAATTCTTAGTTGGCACTAATGAGCTATAGGTTTTGAGGTCATCGTTACAAAATAATTTATGACTTATTTTATGTAGTATGTAGCGCATAAAATAAATTAAACTAATGCTTGCAGTACACAAGTTAAGAAGAAAATGAACAAATTTACAAAAATATTTTGCTTTAAACTTTAAAAACCTTCACCTTTCTTCTTTATAAACAGCTAGAAATAAAAAACAAAAGACTTAAGAAGCAAACTTCTTGATGATTAGCTTGAGCAAGTTCGTTGCTTGAGTCTTTCGTTTCATACGTTTGTGACATTTTTGTAATGATTTTTGGAGAAGCCTTTGAAATGAATTTGTTTTGTTTTTTGAGTGGACAAATTTAATAAAATTGTCAAAATTAATTTTTAGTAACTTGATGGTAATCTTTTCAGGGATAACTACAAAAACCTTGGACATAAACTGAACTATTGGCTCATAGATTGAGTGTGTGGTGGTGTTTTAAATTTGGCTTTGCTGAAGATAATTCCTTCCTAGTTATTTTTAATTAGAAATATTCGACTTCATCGAGAACATCAGAAAATCAGCCGATGTTTTTATAAGTGAATTTAGTAAACAATTTATGTACTGATTCCACGCGATTTTATAGCAAAAAAACACGCGAGAAATCTTAAGATGCTATAGATAATTGTTGGCAGGTTTTGCACCCGTATCAAAAATGTCATCTTTTGCTATCGGTTGAACATGAATATACATGAATATTTTAATCCTAGTTTTCATTGCTTTTGAAAGACGTTCGCATCCCAATTTACTAATACTTTTGTTGCTAGAGTAAATCTACCCGAGAAACAATTTCATATTTTAAGTCAACTATGTAGCTGATATATGTCCGGTGCCCATGTAGGTAAATGTCCCACCTCTGCACCGAAAGAAGTGCTAGTTCTGGAACACCTTGGGCTGGCACAATGTACGAACGAAGACCTAATCGGGCACTCGTAAGTTTATTGTTTCGATACATATCAGCTACTTTGACACAATATATGAATTTTGTACTCGGGTCCTGTTCGCAAAATTTTTGCAGTTTTTCATTGCTACTCGTAGCTTTTAAAAATAAAATTGAGTCTGATACTCGGCACTTTTGTGCCTGAGTAGTTTTGTACGGACACAAATTGTTTCTCGGGCCAGCTACTCCAAAATCTAAACATTTTGAGGATGTCAGTTTTTGCAACTGAAATTTTAGCACACAAAAAATCAATCCCTTCATTTCGCATTTTCGACTTGTTTACTATATTTCCAAAGCAATGATATAGTGAAAAATAGTCCTCACTTCAAGTCACATCAATTAATTCTTATCTCTATTGCAAACAAATTAATATTTACGTCTTTTGGATGTTATCATTTTAAAACGTCGTTAAAATTGCTGCTGAGTCTTAGGTATTACATGACTAATTAAATTAAATTAAGCCGCATTAAATTAACCATTATTTATTAAATAAATTAATAAAAAAAAATTTCTACACAGTCAAGACAACGTGATGCCAATGATACCGCTTGGCCTCAAGGAAACAAAGGAAATCAATTTTATGGAACCTTTCTCCGATTTCATTTTGGAACATTACAGCGAGGAGCCAACAATATATAACGATGCCATTGCAGACATAACCGATACAAGACAGGTAGGCAAACAGCTAAATGTCTCAGGTTGACTTTATAATTGATTTTTGCTCAATTAGCAAGGCGCCTGTGCAAGCAATTTGCAAAAATTTTAATGACAATGCAAAAGAAATAAAAGGAAATGACTGAAAAAAATTTAAACAGCATTTCTTTTATGATTGTCTGCTAGCAGCAAAATATTTCTCGTTACTTACTGCTAGTTATGTATTGTATTAACAAAAGACTTAAGAAACAAACTTTTATATATTGTATATAATTGTATTTTTTGCTAAATAATACCTTCTTCAATATCCAAAATCTGTTTTTAATAATGCCCATATCTTTAACAGGCCTCTAAAACGCCATCACGTGATTCACAGGGTGTTGCTTTGCTCTTTCGCTACTACAATCTATTGTATTATGTCGAAAGGAGATTCTTTCCACCAGATCGAAATTTGGGCGTTTATTTTGAGTGGTATGACTCGCTTACAGGTAGGTTTCTATCTGCTCAATAGTTAATAAAAAAATATTTATTCTCACTTTTTTTTCTTTTTGACAAAGGTGTGCCTTCCTGCCAGCGCACCATAGCCTTTGAAAAAGCCTGTACATTATTTAATTTAGGCGCTATTTACACTCAAATTGGTGCACGTCACGATCGTACAACAGAGAAAGGACTCGATGCTGCAGTGGATAGCTTCTTACGGGCAGCTGGTATTTTTCGTCACATCTACGACACATTCACAAATGCACCATCTATGGACCTGAAGCCACAAGTACTCGATGTGCTAGTATCGCTGATGCTGTCACAAGCACGTGAGTGTTTGTTTGAAAAACTGCAGCTGCAGATTGAGGCATTGGGTCTAACCGAATCGAGTCACGTAAGTGTAAAATTACAATTACCAGTTAAAGTCAGGGGCCAAATTACAGCATCTGTGATCGAGTAATATTACGAAGGCCTATCAATCTTGTACAATTCTGCTTGATCACGGTTGCTGTAGTTCGGCCCCAGGTATCAAAGAGTCAAATCATAGTCAAGTCATAGTCAAGTCATAGTCAAGTCATAGTCAAGTCATAGTCAAGTCATAGTCAAGTCATAGTCAAGTCATAGTCAAGTCATAGTCAAGTCATAGTCAAGTCATAGTCAAGTCATAGTCAGGTCATAGTCAGGTCATAGTCAGGTCATAGTCAGGTCATAGTCAGGTCATAGTCAAGTCATAGTCAAGTCATAGTCAAGTCATAGTCAAGTCATAGTCAAGTCATAGTCAAGTCATAGTCAAGTCATAGTCAAGTCATAGTCAAGTCATAGTCAAGTCATAGTCAAGTCATAGTCAAGTCATAGTCAAGTCATAGTCAAGTCATAGTCAAGTCATAGTCAAGTCATAGTCAAGTCATAGTCAAGTCATAGTCAAGTCATAGTCAAGTCATAGTCAAGTCATAGTCAAGTCATAGTCAAGTCATAGTCAAGTCATAGTCAAGTCATAGTCAAGTCATAGTCAAGTCATAGTCAAGTCATAGTCAAGTCATATTCAAGTCATAGTCAAGTCATAGTCAAGTCATAGTCAAGTCATAGTCAAGTCATAGTCAAGTCATAGTCAAGTCATAGTCAAGTCATAGTCAAGTCATAGTCAAGTCATAGTCAAGTCATAGTCAAGTCATAGTCAAGTCATAGTCAAGTCATAGTCAAGTCATAGTCAAGTCATAGTCAAGTCATAGTCAAGTCATTAAACCTAAGTTTTGAAAACAGTTTATCATCGAACAAAAGACTTCAGTAGCGAACATGTTTACATCAATATTTTTTTATATTAGTTTTCCTTACTAATTTTTAATTTACGAACTAAAAAACAATTAATAAATATTTTACGCTCTTTGTCCAACGTTTAGCTTTTCAAAGATTTGGCCGGCGAAGCGGCACAATTAACCACAGAATACATGGAGATGCACAAAAACATACAAATGAACGACACACACACATATTTGCCTGAGTGTTGGGCTGGCCTGGTGCCACTCAAAGCCGAATTGTATAAAGGTAAATGAAGTAGTTTGCATTCCATAGCCGTTGCCAAAGTGGATTGGCAAAAATCTTGTATAGCAATAAATCAGCGCCATTAAGCAATAGAATGCTGGTTGCAGCTTCTGCCTTGGCTGGTTTGCCTTGAGTAATCAATTTCATTAATAAATATAAGCCAACATTTTTTTTCCATTTTTATTTACCTTTTCATCTCACCTTGCCGCCTGCTCGTCAACATCATCATCAATATGCAGCTCTAGCACATCACTATGAATCGCGCAGCATCGATGTGGCTGCCGACAAGACATCTTTGGGCACAAAGAAGAGTCAAGCCACCTCGCATACAACATCAAACGAGTCATTTATTGGACATGCGGGGGAGGCAACACAGCTGGAGGATGAGGAGGAAGCTCAAAGCGCTACAGCGCTAAAGCGCACCCATTTAAAAGAAGCTTTGGCTAGTCATGAAGAAACGCAGAGGCTGCAGCGGATGTGTCGCTTCTTGAAGGTGAGCTTTTCAACGTGTGTGCGCATGAGTGTGTCGATAGCTTCTTTAAGACTTGAGTTTCTTTTAAAGGGCGTTTATTTGGCTTTAATATAGACAAAGCAGTTTGATTTGTTAAATGGTTTTAATTCTTAATTTGTTAAATGGTTTTAATTCAAGTTCAAGCCAATTCTTTATTCAAATTAGGAAGTGATCTAATTAATTAAGCTTTCATTAGGTTTTTATTAAAGGCAGTAACCTTTCCGAAGATTTTTGGTAATTTGAATAAGCTAATCTTTATTAGCAGGATATTTGCATATTACTGCGTAACGAAAAATTTAAATCGTATTCTAAAAGGTCTCAAAAGTTGCAAGATCACCCAAAAAAAATAAGAAAAAAAAAGGATTGTCTTCCTCTCCCGCAAGGACGAGTTTGTTTTTTTTTGAGAAAAACAGTAAAAAATAACAATCTTAAAATGCTTTAATTTTTGTAAGAAAAACCACATATATCTTCGAGCAAAAGTAAATATAGACTTTAACTAACAATATTTTGACAAACACTCTCAATTGTTACCCACAGTATCCTGTGAGAAGGATATTCGAATCTAAAAGTACACTTGAGATAGCACAGAACTTATGATTGTTATCTAATTGTCTAAATTTTGGTGATATTGACTGTTGTGTTAACGTTTTCTTTAAATTTGGCGAATTGATAAGTTGCATATTTTTCGCATGTTCATTTTCTTGTATTTAAGAAATGTATACTTGAACGCAACTTTTTAACTTTTTCAAAAAAATTAATACTTATATGTTTAATGTCTCGGGCATCAAAAGTGGTACCGAAGATAGTTAAGAAGAAGTTAAAACAGCAGGAAAAAACGAAGATTTTTTCCATTTTGATATTGAAAAAAAATACTTCCCGGCATGAAATTTAACAATTTTGTTCATATCTCCTTTATTGTTACTAGTATCGCCTGTAGCCGAAATTCGACCAACCTTCTGAAATTTCAATCGTTTTTTTCTAGTTCTGAGGCATGACTTTAAGAAAATGTGCTATACTTAGAAAATCTTAAGTTTCAAATTATCGCAATAATTTTGATATAAAAAATAGTCGAAATTTTTTAAAAATATCTGTAAAAGCATTACCCATAAAAACTTTCGTACACCGTTATTTTTTACAACCAGGACTTTTCATATAAAAATACGTTGTACTGAGAAAAGCTATAGTTTTCAAGATATAGCCATAACTTTGATGTCAAAATAAAGAGAATTTTGCAGAATTTACTATTTATAAGAAATTTCATCATCACAATATATATTCACACATGTTGCATACAAAAATGCTTATTGTAGGGTATTCGTAAGAGATAGCGAAAAATGTTTTTTGTACTTTGTATTAATGTCGAAAATTTCCTCTTACACCATGTTCTTCCATTTTTTTATAGTTTAGGTTTTACTTAAGAAATATTCTTTAAACGCTAATATTTCAGGTCACCTTTGGTCACAAAAATATTCAGTGAACTTCTTCTCCCTAATCTAATTTCTTTAAATAAAATTATCAAAATCGGTTTAGAAACACGGAAGAACTGTTTCTCCCACGCATTTTTCTATATACCGAAATGGCTTAAAACATAGATTGGTGTATATAACTATGAAGTAGTTTGAAATATTTAAAATTTGTTTTCACAGAAATTATTTCTTGAGCTGTAGAACTTTGTAAAAAATGTAAAAACAACATTTTGAAAAATTAAATTTTCATCAAAAAAAATCATAGCTCATGAATTTCGATAATAGAAACTGTTTATTGAATTATGTGTCAAAATGAGTCATTTTTTTGCAAATAAATGATATGTCATATGAAAGAGTGTGACAAAAGGAAATGTAATAAGAAAAAAAGTTACAACAAAAAAAGTTTTTCTTATTTTTTGAGCAAAACCTAAATATTTTAGAGGTTTTTTTTAAAACAATATAAAACATTGAATTGATGAGATAACGATCAATCTTTTCTTATTTCTCCAAAGTTGTTTAATTGATCTTTCAGACAAAGAAAATTTGTTGAAAATCGATTAAAAAATGGCTGAGATATTTGTTTGCAAAGTCAAAACTTGAAATTTCAATAGTTTTTTCTCATTCTGAGGCGATGGCCTTTCTTCAAGAAGATATAAATTTTTCGAAATATCAAATAACTTTTGTGTCAAAATAACAGAAATTTTTCAGACTTTACTATTTGTAAAAAATTTCACCATCACAATATAAATTCACTCTTGTTGTATAAAAAAGCATCCGTAAAAAAGCATCTTATTGTAGGGTATCCGTAAGAGATGGCGCAAAATGTCAAGTATTTTTTGCACACCTTATCAACATCTAAAATTCCCTCTTACATTATATTCTTCCATCTGTTACAGTTTAGCTTTTATTTAAGATATGCACTTACAGCCAAATCTTTCATTTGATATCTCATTCACCATTCTACCTCTTCCTAGACCTGAGATTCCTTCAGGGTCAGAGGTCATAAATTTAAAATCTAAAATTATTCTGCACATATAGGGCGCAGTACCTTTCGAATGATATGAGAGTCATTGCCCTTATTCTAAAATTAATATCGAAAAAGTGTACGACAATATTTGATGTTTGCCTAATAACATATAAGATTATTTATTTAAAACACTTCTTAACTTAACTAAATTGTTTAGTCAATTGAGACCCATTGAATAGGTTACTCAGAAAATCAAAATTTTTGTAATGCGAGCCATACACAATACAATCCAATTGTCGATTGAGTCTTTCAATTGAATTGATTCTCAGCCACACACTATTTAAACTTAATTGAAAGACTTTCTTTCAACTGTCAAATATATACAGTGGCTCACAACGAAAGTCGGGCAGGCATTTCTTAGCACTTTCGCTAATTTCAGAAATAAAAATGTATGAAGAATATTACAAAATATATTTTTTTCAAAACGTTATTTTTTGGTGAACAAAATTAAACAGAAACATAATTAAAAAATAGAACATAACGGTGAAACAAATTTAAATCGAAACAAAACCCATAAAAACGAGCTCACATTGAAAGTCGGGCAAGTAAATAAAAAATGCAGATTGTGGTCCTTAAACCGTTATTCCTGCTTACAACTTTTTACTACTGTTAGAATAACTTCAGTCAAACGCAAAACTTAAAAAAATAAACATTTCTCGATAAGTGAATCAATCAACACTGGCAGAAAAGCAGATCATGATAGATTATTATTTGAAAGGAAAATTCGAGCGACAGGATCGATCCGAGAGGATCAGTCATGGTTTGGGGCTGCGTCTGATGTTGGAAGGATACATTTTATTGAAGGTATAATGGACAAAAATATGTTCCTTGACATTCTCATGTCGCAAGTAAAAGAAAGTGCGGGTAAATAAGGAATTGCAGATAATTTTTAGTCTTACCAAGACAATGACCTGAAACATACGACGCTCTTGGTAAAGAATTGTGTACTTAATATATGTCCAAAAGTCATAAAAACAACCTCACAAGGCCCAGATTAAAATGTTATAGAACATCTATGAGATGAACTTGAACCCTGAGTGCAGTATCAGCGACGGGCAACTAAAAATCCAATCCTAAAAAAAAAGTATCCTAAGTGAAGCGTGGAATCAGATTGGAGCTGAAGTTTTTAAAAATTTGGTTGCACCCATTTCAGAAAGGCTGCAGGCAGTCATATAAGAAAAAGGATTGGCAAAAAAAATATTAAATTCTTAGTTTTAGCATTGAATTCCTTATCTGCCCGACTTTCAATGTGAGCTCGTTTTTGAAGCTTTAGTTTGATTTAATTTTGTTTTACCGTTATGTTCCAATTTTTTAACTATGTTTCTGTTTAATTTTGCTCACCAATAAAGAACTTTTTGAAAAAAATATTTACTCCAAGTTTCTTCTTACATTTTCATTTCTGAAACCGATGCGAAAGTGCTAAGAAATGCCTGCCCGACTTTCGTTGTGAGCCACTGTATTATTAGTTTAGAATCAATGTAATTTTATTTATAATTATCATTATTTATTGTATTTAATTATTATTATCAAAAGATATTAAAGACAATTGTAAAATTTTCTTCACTAACTACAGATAAAAATATGTATGTTGACAGCTAATCGAACGATTTGACCATCACAGCACAATCGAATTGAAAGACTTGCCAAGAAACTTGGAAAAATCAAAATCTTTTGATTCTTCATCAACCAACACGACAACTGCCAAACTGATCAGTTGGCAAAGCCATACACGCTTTGATTTGAGCAACAACCGACTCAGTTGATGATTGGATTGTATTGTGTATGGATTGCATAACATATTTGCCAATGCTGTGGTGAGGTGTTTTAAGGGTGTAGTCTAGTTCGTCGGCTAAGCAGAAAAACTAGTTTTAGGAATTTCACGGGAGCTTGTTGTGAAAGATATATTTAAAAAAGTTGCTAGGGATAATAACTGAAGTCTTAAGTTACAAAAACAAATATGTTTTTTATTAATTTTTTCGGTTTTTAAACAAATTTCGTACTTGAACGAAACACCATAATTTGAAGTCAGGTACGGCTCCAGCACTATATATAGGCAACGGCTTATCTGAAACAAAAAAAGTGTTTTAGATTTGGTATGGCAATGGCTACAAAATTGACTGTTGATATTAATTAGGCCTGTGCGAGTAGCTTCGAGTTCGAGTCGAGTCGAGTAGTGCAACTCGCCTCGATTTTCGATTCGAGTAACTCGGTATTTCAATTAACTCGAAATTACGAGTTACTCGAGAAATTATCGAGTAACTCGAGAAATTATCAAGTAACTCGTAATATTTTCGAGTTACTCGTAACTTTTCGAGTATTTTTCTACTCAATGCTTTTTTTTTATTCCATGTTCTCAACTTCACTCTCTCAACAGGGTTACCACTTCTCTTAGAATACTTATTATATTGTAAAGATAAGTTGGGTTGAAGGAAACAATTTTTTTCCCTAGGAATCTATTATGTCAAGTAGTCAAAATAATATGAGAGAGAGAGAGAGAGAGAGAGAGAAATAAAGATTCATTTGTGTAATGAGTTTTTTCATGATTTTTCATTGCTGAATTGACCATACAAATGAAGTAACAACTTTGTTTCTGCTAAAAGAGATGACCGCTTCTCATTCACAAAATCAAGTTGATCGTTTCAATTTTCATGGGCCTCCTTGGTGTATTCCAAATTCATCAATTAAATTGCACTGCCATTGTTACATTTTATAAAAATATACCAAAACAAACTTGAACAAAATTTACCCTGTGCCACTTTTACTAATATTAAATCCTTTAAAATTTCAAGTTCCCAATTTTTCGAATGAATTGAAAAATTTAAAGATGAGTGAAAGGTGCCCTTGTTGTTTTGATGACAAAAACAGTTAAATAATTTTTGCGCTAGCTGGAAGAATTTTTGCAAATAAATGCTATGTCATATGAAAGGTGGCCAGATGTGTAATTTTTAATTGATTTCATTTTTACAACAACAACAATTTTTGAGTAATTTTTTAAGTAAAAAGTCAATATTTTGGACCTTTTTGACATAATCATAAAACATATATACACTGACTTAACGGTACAGTTCAACCTATTTTTGTGAAGTGATTTTATTGAACTTTTGAACAAAAAAAAAATTTGAATGAAATATATTAATGGACAGCGGAGATATTTGCATCGAAAGACCAAACTTTGATTTCCATGTCGTTTTTATCTCATCCTTAGGTAATGATGTTTTCTGAAAAAGTCGTTGTACTGAAAATTTCTACAATTTTGAATATATGTGAGTGTTTTTGATGTCAAAATAACAGAAATTTTTTAAAAATAAATACACAAAAAACTCCGATACTAAAAAGTATTATTATAACAAAATTACCGTTGGTTGGAAAATTTCGGAGGGGGCAAAAACTAAGTATGTAACATTTTAAGTTAGAATGCACTTTATATATATACCTAGTTTGAGCGAAATCCGTTCAGCCGTTTAGATTTGTATAAAGGCCAAACAAAGAAACAAACAAACAAACAAACAGAAAATGAGTTTTATTACTATGGATTAGAACTACTACACACAATAAATATATGCGATTCTTTAAAAAAACCATTCCACTGTGATCAGCTATGAGTCCTGACTCATGAGTGTTCTAAGCATTTTAACCCAATAGGAAATGGAAACATATTCCCAAAACGTGTAATATCGAAATCATGCATTGGAAGGAGTTCAAGACGTAACAAAAATGCAAATCTATATCCTTGGGTTCAGTGGAAAGGTATTTTTAAGTGCAGTTTAGTTTCGTGAAAAAAGAAGTTGTTCATGTCGTATTATTTAATTAAAATTGATAGAAAAACAAATATTTTTGGGAAAATTTAATAACATAAAAGGATAGACTTCACTACATACTACATTTTGTTTTTTTTTTAAATTTTTTTTTTTGCACTTTTTCATATTCTAAGTTCAACTGTACTCAGTATTAGTGGATGTTGTTTTCCATTTCTAATAAGGCAAATGGCTGTAAAATATCAATGAATGTCGGTGCTAAAAAATTCGACATAACTAACATAAATTTTAAAAATCAATTAAAAAAGTTGTGACGCCATTGAGACGTAAGACCAAGTGCGATTTTTACTAATGGTTCTTGTAGTTTTAACTTTTTCGTTTTTCGTCGCACTGTGACGTATTAGAGTACTATCTAAAAATTAAAACAGGACAAAATTTCAATTTTTCTTGTTTTCTTAATTTTTAGTAACATGAAAGTTATACCACCGTTACGTGCGCCAGTATGGCAATGCCCAAATAGTGTAGATATTTGGTTTAATCCCCAAGCCTAAAAGTTTGGCTGTGTATTACCTTACTATCTTTACATTTGGACAAATCAAGGCTTATAACAAAAACGCCCCTTCAGTACATCACAATATAATACTGCTAATTCGTTTAGATCAGCGCTGGGCGCCCATAGCTCACTGAGCGCTATCGGAGCTTAATTTTTCACATGTACACAAAGCTCACAACAGAAGAGAATGTAATTCAGTCTTTCGCTGACAGTGATACTGTGAAGACCTATGCCGGATATTTTATGTACACTCTTAAAAACTAACCTTATTATTTGTAGATTTTTAATACTTATGGATAAATTTTTTATTTCGTAGAATTTCATATTATTTCATATAAAGAAACATACTAAAATTTTTGATTCTGAATTGGAATGTGATTTATTTTCCGCAGAGAATCTTTCTGGCGAATGTTTAATTTGCCACTGCAAGCAAACTAATACAATTTATTAACTAAAATAAAATGCTGGAGCTTTGATGTTGACATAGAAGAAATAATGAACAATACCGATAACCAAAACTAAAAACATAAAATACAAAATAAACACTTATAACAGCATGTGTGGGGATATAAACATACAAACTTGCAAATCTAGATAATTGTGACAACTTTTCGCTCAGTGCGCGCTATTCGAGAGCGGGCCAATACTAACAAGTCAACATAAAATGTGACTGTGTTAGAATGCCCAGCCCTGGTTTAGATATATTCTGAAAATTCATGCTGTTTTATTTTCTACTGGGTGTTTCCACTGATGAGTGAAAGCACTCACATACATTGAGATCAGTGTTGTGGCTGTAACGCAAAATAGTATAATATGCGTGTTTTTCTATTTGTTACAATTTTATTCAAAATGTAAAAGTAATAAGTAACTAAATATTTTCATTTTGAAGTAATATGCAATATAATATTATTACATTTAGAAGTCGGTAAAATGCAATAAGTAACATATTACTTTCAATAGTAATATGTCACAACACTGATAGAGATCAACATTATTAACGGGAACTGAAAAAACTCAAAATACTCGAAAACCATCGAGTTACTCGAAAAATCGAGTTTTTCGATACGAGTTTCGATTCGAGTTACTCGAAAATTGAGCTACTCGCACAGGCCTAATATTAATTTCTAACGATTTTTGTTTATTTTATGTAACAAAAACCAAAAAACTTCAAAAAAACTGTTTTTTTCGCTGTAATTTTTTTAAAAAAATATAGTAAAAATCAATATTTTAGGCCCACTGGTTCCGAAAAAAATCCTAGTATTCAGCTACGAGAAGGATTCGTAAAATTGACGTATATTAGTACATATTACGAATATTTTATTCGTATTCATACAAAAACAAATGTATATTATACTAATACATTTGTTTCATTTATGAATGATCATAATATCTAATAACGAAAAACAAAAAACATTCTGGCTGAGCTGGAGTTTGAACTTCTGCTACAGCTACAGCCACTTTACAATCATACAGTCCCTTATATTCTGTAGTTGTTTGAAAAACCAGCCAAAGAAAAGAAAAAATTCTGTCTGAGCCGGTGTTTGAACCTCGGCTCTTTAGCTTGAGGGCTTCGCACTCCACAAGTAGGCTACAGCCACTTTACAATCGTACAGTTCCTTTTATTCTGTAGTTATTCGACACACGCACTCTACTAGTACACGGAGAAAACTTTTTGCTAAATTTGTATTGTGGTTAAGCAAAATTTGCGCTTGAAACTCAGCCACTTCAAAATTATGCTAGATTTCAGCAAAAACTAATCAAAATTTGCTATTCCAGTTTTACTAACTAAGCAAAATTTTGATTAAATACAAGCAAAATTTTGCTAAGTTATTATAATTTGCAAAAGCAACTTAATTCAAGCAAATATTTGCTAAGTTTTGCTGAAATCTAGCATATTTTTGAAGTGAAATAATTATTACCATTAAATTAAATTGAAAAATTACCGTTATCCAGAGATTTGAATTAAGTAAAAATTTGCTTTTGCAGTTAATAATAATTTAGCAAATTTTTGTTTGAATTTAATCAAAATTTGGCTTTTTCCTAAATACATGAGGAGTGATTTCAACTTAGCAATCTTTTCTAAAATCACACCGAGATTGAGCAAAGTTTTGCTGATTTGCTTTTAAGCAAAACATTTGCTTGATTCAAGCAAAAAAATTATCTCCGTGTAGGCTACATACACTTTACAATCATATAGTTCCTTATATTCTATAGTTGTTCGACAAACCAGCAAAAAAAAACATTATGTCTGAGCTGGGGTATGAACCTCAGCTCTTTAGATTACAGGCCACGTACTCCATCAGTAGGCTACAGCCACTTTACAATCATACAGTTCCTTATATTATGTAATTGTTCGACACGCCAGGCTGAACGATTTCGGTTTTAAATTTTTTTAAACTCAACTAATAATTCGTACATTCTACGAATACTTCGTACATTCTACGAATAATTCGTACGGTCAACGTACGAATGAATTTTTTCTACTAATCTACTATTTTTTGATTTATTTTCGTTTACGAATATCATTAGTATATAAAACGAATATATTCATAGATACTACATCAGGTATTAGTAACACTTTACGAATGAATTTATAAAGATATCACAATACAAAGACTTTGTATTTTGTATGAATATTCGTTGAAATTTTACTAATGAATTTTTTGAGTGAATTTTCTTAGATATGTATGCATTTTAAAAATTTAAAAAAGTCTACTCGACTCCACCCTTAACGAAATAATAAATTTCATGCTAGGAAGTAAAGTTTTTTAAAAGATCGAAATAGGAAAAAAAATCGTGGTCTTAATCTGGTATTTTAGATAGATACTCTTGAACAGGGGTGTTGTTCAGAAATTTTTCAAAAATCCAAATTGAGAAAATTATCTTCCGTACCACTTCAGACGCCCGATATATAACACCTTATACTAATTTTTTCGAAAAAGTTAAAAAATTGCGTTGAAGTATACATTTTTCAAAAACAAGAAAATGTATATGCGAAAAATATGCAAATTATTAGATCGTCAAATTAAAGGAAAACGTTAACACTACAATCAATACCACCAAAATTTAGACAATCAGATAACAATCAAGAGTTCTGTGCAGTCTCGAGTGTACCTTTAGATTTGAATATCCTTCACACAGGACACAGTGGTTTATTATCAAAAATTTATTTATTGAGACTGATGTTATTCATTCTGAAAGTCTGCCCAATATTGTGACCAATTTCTTGTCTTTCTTTCAACAGAACAAATCCTCCCTCACACAAGTCATCAAGGAAGCCTACTACAAAACACAGGATGAGTATGCAAAATATTTGGAAGAAAATCCCGAAATGCATATCGATGAAGATTTCGATGTTATTGATGCTACTGTCGAAGGTAAGCGCAGGATAACAAGATTTCAATAGTTTCTAACATTTTTGCTAATGCGAAAAATTCTTGTTCTTAACCCTCTAGCCTGCTCTAAATTTACGCTCTCGCTCACCGGACCCGATTTTACCAGCCACAAAGTTGAAGATCCCTTCAAGCGTCTAGGACCGATAGCAATCTTTTCGGCGCGACGCCACTGGACCGCACCGAGGTGCGTGCGTTTGCAAAAAGGATCAGCCATTTATCATGATGGCAACACACACTTTCACTGTCACTGCCCTTTGGCGCAGGACGAACATGAAGTTGGCTGCAGTTTGTACAAAGAAGAGGTGGAGAGTTTTGGCTTTCATGTGCGCGGTGATGCACCAGTTATAATAGCGCACGTCGAGATCAATTCGCTAGCAGATGTGAGTTTTTTTCTTTGCAGATTCATCATTAAAAGTGCTAGAATCATAACCCTTTTATCCAACTCTTTCAGTTGGGCGGCATCAAAGAGGGCGACTTTATTGTGGAAATCGCGGGCATTGATGTCAAGTGGTACACGCATCAGCAGATCGTGCGTCTTATACAGTCTTGCGGCTCAACGCTGGAACTGAAAGTGATCACACCCATGGATAAAAACTATCTAAAGGTAAGTGACCAAATTTACAAAATATTTGTTTAAATAACTCTATTACGATTTTATTATGAAAAAATTTCAGCCCCTCTCTTCAAAGGGTTCCATTTCCACGCTTTCAGCTGCCAGCTCATCTGGTGTTTCATCGGGTTCTTCAAGTCCAACGGGCACTACAACAAAACAGCCCAAACTACGCTGCAAAACAACAACATCAAAAGGTCGCCTGGGCAGCATATCTTCGAGCTCTTGGAATCCTTTCAGACGCACACCAAGCTTAGCAAAAATATTTTAAGGCATCCACGTTAGTGGTGGTTGTGGCAGCTTGCAAGGAAATATATACAACATGTGAAAATAAGTAAACAAAAACTGTGGCCATTTTACAAAATTTTAGCGCAAAACTTTAATGAATATTATTTAATAACTACCATTTTACCATTTAACATAAGTTTTATTTTATTTTTTAATGTAAAAAGAATTATTTTAAATTATACTTATTGATTTTTTTAGTTTTTGTTTAAATTTCGTTTATTTTCTGCAGTCTAGAAAATAGAATTAACTGTAAGTTCAAACAAAAATGGAAAGAAATATTAATATTTTATTGTTTTTAAACAAATCTTTAATGAAGAAAGGAAACCCCTCACCCCTTTGAAAGCAGTGCTTCCCGACAACTGTATCTTATACAAATATACATACATACATATTTATTATTATTCCAGTCTGTTAGATAAGTTAAATTTTCCAAAAAAATAACATTTATTCTATGCATATTATAATGGTAGCAACAATAATAATTTTCAATTTTAAAGACATCATTTAAGTTATTACTTTTATAAAAATTATGTGTAATACTTTGATGAAATCCATGTATATAAATATGTTATGCACTGTAAAAACTTCAGTTGGCAAAATTATTATATCATATTGTAAAATAATATATTACAAAAATAAAAATATATTCTTTAAAATTAACAGTATTTTTTTAAAAAAAAGGTTTAATGGCATTAAATATTTAGCAACCTATAGCTGCGTTCCATTCACTTCAAAGTAATCCAGATTATTTCTTTTTTCATGCAAAGCAAAACAAAAATAATAAGCTTATAACAAATAGGATTATTTTTGCTATCCATATAAAATTGTGATATAGCCTTTAAAAAATTTTAAACACAGGTGCCGCACTTGTATATTTTTATGAGCTGTCATTTCATTTTTTTAATTATTAGTTTGTTTGATACAATGACTATTAGGTAGCCATGACAGCTACCCATTTTCTCACGAGCTGCGACCATCGAATGTTAAACAAAAGAAAACAAAACAAACCGCGTGTGTCACACGCATTCAGCGGAGCCAACAATTGCACTTAAATCATTTATATAATTTCATAATCTTAATAAATAAATTAAATAATTTACAATTTTTCTGACGTTTAGAGTAAAACACATTCAGAGAAAAACATCGTTCACTAAGGTATCGCTACCATAACAGTTCACAACAGTTTTGAACGACACACGTTCTCATGACACCTAATAGTTATTGTATCATTATTTCTTGTTTGAATTAAATTTTGACTGCAATGGTAGTGCCCTCTACGAGTCATTTTTCTTGCCGTTCCTTTGAGAAAATTTGTTATCGCGATTATATTAAGGCGAAAGGAACGCAGCTAATTTTGTATATTTTAATAGATTTCTGAATGGCTATCGGCCACAAGTGCATTGTTTGGTTGAGCTCATATAAAGCACTGCACAGTAGGGCGTATCGAATCACAATTTTTTTCAAATTTCACTTTCAAAGGGGTCTAAAAAGTTTCATAGGGTGGTCAAGATCTCCCAAAAAAAATGTTAGGAAAAAAACAAGTCTATCTCTCCCGCAAGGACAAAATTGTTTTTTGATAAGAACAGTAAAAAATAACGATCATTAAGAATTTTTTTAAGAAAAACTACATATGAGCTGTTCAGAGCACAAGTGGCGTAAGTCCATTTTTTAGGGAAATTAAGTTAAGTACGTAAAAGTGAAGAGGAAAACGTAAACTATGAGTACGGGCTAGAAACTCCTAGCTTACGTTATCTCTGCACAAAATGCAATACTTTGTTATTGTTCTGACAAATTTCATTATTTTTTTCAGAGCACAAAAGGCGTAAGTCCATTTAGAAAAATTCTTATAATAAATTCCAAGTACAAAGAACTCAGTTTTGCTTAAAAAGCTGGGTCAAGAGCACAAATGGAGCTATTCATATCGTAAAAAATAAACTAATAGGCTTATTACGGTTCACAGCAGTAAACTGCTGTGTCTTCTTACGAGTAGACACAACAGTCAAGAAGACACAGCAGTTTCGAACTATTATGGTTCACAACAATACGTTGTTGTCACGTTTGATTGTGGAACGTATGTAGAATTCGTTGCTTGACTGGTCCAGGGTTGCTTCGGAGAAAAGTAAAAACGTACTCTTTAAAAATTATTTTTTTAATTGCAAAAAGTACTATCTTGATAAGAATTTTTTTGTGATATGAAAAGGAAATATTGTGAGCCCATATTTAAACCCGTTAAATTCAACTGGCGTTAAAAATAGGATTAAATCTAGTATAATGAAATAGCTGGATTTTAAAATGTTTTTAAGTACAAGGAAGCATTTTTTTACTAAGATTATAATGGTGTTGAAAAAAAATCCCGCTTCCCCTCCTTTTGGCCGGGAACACGGACCCTTTTTATAGTAGCAACCAGAGAACTGCACAAGACTACTAGAAGTCTATTTCAAGTACTTGCTTGAAATACAAGTTCAAGCTAGCTTGAGCTTGATAATTTTGAATCAAGTATAGCTTGTAATTGAAAATAAATAAGCCCACGAAAACTTGCGACTTGCAAGTATGCTAGCTTACAAGCGAACGGCACGAAGTTTAAAGTAAAGCTTCAGATTTAGCGACCCATTTTTGGTATACCATTTTTTTTGCCAACCCCGAATTCATAAAAATACAAAAAATTAAGGTGGCAACCCTATCCACCATCTTGAAATTTAACATTCTGACTTTAGATTCGAAATCAGCGACCCCTTAACACTGATAAATGACATTTAAAACTCTTGAAAAGACATATTATTAGGTGGCAACCCTATTATTTCAAAATTTTATAATTTGGAAATTCTGACAACGGATTCGGATTTAGCGACCCATTTTTGGTGTACCATTTTTTTGCCAGCCCCGAATTCATTAAACTACAACAAATTAAGGTGGCAACCCTATCCACCATCTTGAATTTTAAAATTCTGACCTTAGATTCAAAATCAGCGACCCCTTAAAACTGATAAATGACGTTGAAAATTCTTAAAAATACACTTTATTAGGTGGCAATACTGTGGTAAAAAATTAGGTGTCAACCCTAACCTCCATCTTAAATTTTAAAACTGTGACATTATATTCGAAATCAAATCCGTCACAATTTCAAAATTACAAGAATTCGCAAAAATAAAAAAAAATCTAGGTGGCAACTCTATCCGCCATCTTAAATTTTAAAGTTTGACATAATTTTCGAAATCATTTACCCCTAAAACTTCCAACCACGTAGTTCATAGAATCCTTAAAAGTCCTATTACGCTTAAGCTCTCTCTAAACAAGCTCATTGAATTTTTTGGATACTTGCTTCAATTGGATACTTTCCTTCAATTTCAAGCTTTTCAAGCTTTTTGGCGAAGGCATCAAGCTTTCCTTTACTTGAAACTTCGTGCCGTTCGCTTGTAAGCTAGAATACTTGCAAGCTGTCGTGGGCTTATTTATATTCAATTAAAAGCTATACTTGATTCAAAATTATCAAGCTCAAGCTAGCTTGAACTTGTATTTCAAGCAAGTACTTGAAATAAACTTCAAGTAGGCTTGTGCAGTTCTCTGATGTCAATAGCATAACTATAATTTAAGAATTATGGCAAATTTAAAATAATCTTGTTTTTAGTTTAAAACCCCTCTTCCAGAATTTCTTAACTAATAAAGTAAAATAGCACTTCTTTCTATCATAAATATTCCAAAATAATAAAAAGGTAGCATCGCAGAAATTTTCTTACTCTCAAAATAAAAACGTAATCTAATTAGTACGTTTCGATGCAACTGTGAAGTGGTCACTGTCAAAATTAAAAAGTAAGCAAACAATTTCGAATTCAATTGCTTAATTCAATATAATTCTGTTCACAAGGAGACGTATTATCAATTTTTTGTGAAATTTTCATAATTAATAAGGAAAAACGCAATTTTAAATAAAATTTTCATTTTTAATCTATTTCGTTTCTTCAACACAACTCCAAATTAGCTGTCTTCAAAATTTGGCAGATAACAAGACAATAAAGCACAACTGCTGTGTTGCGAACTAAAGTGTATTGAAGACACAGCATTGTTGACAGACAACAGTGGAATGTATTCAGTTGCTTTGTGGTCTACCGTAATAGAAATTTACACATTGAAGACAGCAATTACTGTTGTGTTGTGAACCGTAATAGGGCTATAAATAATACCCAAAAATTATGCAGAATATTGCATATTAGTAAACAAATTTGGACTTGCGCCACTGGTCCACTAAACAATTTTTTAAATTTCTCGTTTCCGTTGTAGGAATGTAATGATAGATATTTTTTTAAGAATTTTTTATGAGGAATGACAGTATTTTCACCTTGCAGTTAGATAACCTTTCCACCTTTCAGCACTTAACCACCTTTCAGCAATTATCTTCATTATTAAGGGAGATATAAAATGAATGGACTTACGCCACTTGTCCTCTGAACATTTTTTAAAATTTGTCATTTCCGTTGTAAAAATGTGTAACTAATAATTTTATTGCCGGTCTTTTAATTTTTAGTTAAATTAATTAGAAAAAGGTATAATTAAATTAAACTTAGTGATCCTGTTCCACAGACCACTAAGAAATTTCTTAAAGACCGGTGCAGCAAAAAATTAATTTTAAAAATCGAGTTATTTTGCCCTATAGTGCACTTTGTTTGATTATTTAGAATCTTTTGTCAGTAAAATATAAAAAGTCAATCGTTTTGTTTAATTTTGCTTGGTATAAAATTCAGGAAAAATTTCGAAAAAACCAAGAATAATTAAGAAAAAATATCAACAAATCAAAAAAAACGTCTAAAGACAAAAATAATAAACGAGCATACTTAGAAATTCAAAGTCACGGTACCCTTTTTGCCATACAAATGCATAAAAACGTATAGGGGTCTGGCCAGGCATATGTGTTTGTTCGAAGGTTTCAGAATATGTGTTTGACGGGGGGTTAAGTTTTTTAAACATCATTTATCAGTGATAGGGGGTCATGGGTTCCCTCCATGATAGAATTGTTAAATGATGTTAAAAACTTTTAAAAATACGTATTATTAGGTGGCAACCCTATTATTTCAAAATTTTATAATTTTGAAATTCTGACAACGGATTCGGATTCAGCGACATATTTTTACATTTTAGTTCGCGCCAGCCCCGAATTCGGAAAAATAAGAAAATTAAGATAGAAAATTAAGCCCTATCCACTGTCTTGAATTTTAAAATTCTGACTTCCATCTATTGCCAGTGAACAAGTGAGTATCATCCGTTGCCTTCACCACTTCATGAGCAATTGAATAAATGAAGAGCCAACGAACGACAAGTGTAGAATTGAAGAAGAGATGAATAGCAACAGTTTCTTCGCTAGATGGAAAAATATTCTTGTTCACAAACTGGTTTCCTCTTCTTCAGTTCATCAACAAAAAAAATCTGCTCAGCTCTTCACGAAAATGAGCTGCTCACTTTGATCATTCTTCATATTCTTAAATGAATGATTAGAGGCAGATATGAGCAGTTAATGAATGAGCAAATACTAACACTGCACATTACACTGTGGTTAAAAATTGATAATGGCATCGTGTTTGAAAAAATATTTTTGGTATAAGTTGTATTTACTTTTACTTTAAGACATATGTAGTTTTACTTACAAAAATCTAAGCATTTTGAGATAGTTATTTTTAACTGTTTTTCTCAAAGAGGAAGAAATGTTATTTTTCCTAAAATTTTTTTGGGAGATCTTGACAGCCCTATGCAACTTTTGAAACCTCTTAGAATGTAAAATTCTAAAAAGCAATTGTGATTCGATACGCCCTATTGCCCATATCTCAACAGTTTGAATTAATTTTGCATTTTGGGGGTCTATTGTTTGGATATGGCGGATCTAGAGTAATTTTGTTGTGGGACCTATGTGTTTTTTTATAGGATGATTTTTGCCAACACATAAATTACATTTCTCAATGGTTTGCAGAATATAGGGTCTGTTCGGAAATACATCATGATGCGCAAACTGCTTTAGCAGAAGCAAAATGTTCGTAAAAACAGCAAACATTCTAAAATGTAATTTGTCTATCAAGCGTCACTCATCATTCGCATCAAAAAAAATTCACCCTGCAGTTGGGACGCTTAAAAAATGCCAAAATCGTGACGCATTTCCGAACAGACCCGTAGTTATGCTAAAATAAAGTATTTTTGAAAAACTTAAAAATAAGGTTAAAAAAGAGGATGTGGAATGGAAGTATGAAAGAAAATGTTTTATCAACTTATAACAAACATCTTATATTATATACGAAAATCACGTACCACTTTTAGTTTTGATGATTCAAGTTGATTTCTGTTAGGAGAATTGTTTGACCTTGAAACACGGTTTTCTCAAAATCCTGATGTGATGGAAAAATTTGGGTGCCAGATTCGTAATAAGGAGTCCAGAAATAATTTAAAACATTTGTCGATTTCTAACTCACGTTGTGGCTGTCGCACCGTGTATCAGAGAACATAAAAATTGATGGCGATAAGATTCAATCATTTTTAAAATTTTTAAATTTTGTACCTTGTTTACTTGTAAAAGCATTTAAGTCCCTTGAACTTCGTTATTGAGCTATTTGTTTGTGGTTCAAATTTTTGTAAATTGCTAATTAATTCAAATTATTTTAGCCGAATCTTATTGAAATAGCTAGTATCATGGAAATCTTAAAATTCCTCTAGGAGTCTATTGAACCCATAAAAGTACCAATAACGAACCTAAGATCTGGCCAAATTCCATTAAATAGTTGGTATTCTGGAAACATTTAATATTCCCCTAGGAATATATGGATCCTACAAAAAGCCAATAACTAACCTAGAAACTGGCTTAATATCATTGGTATCTGGAAACCTTCAATATTTCCCTGGGAACCAATTAAGCCCAGGAAAGTGCCAATGACGCACCTAGTAGCTGCCTTTTTATCAAAACTAGCTTATTCCAGGTATTGTTTATTAAAGCTCTTATATTCCAAATGTAATTTTCAAAACTCTTATTATCTATACTTAAAGGGGGTAACGGTTTCAGCGTTAAAAATAAAACACTTTTTAGAAATTTTTTTCAGAAATATGGATACAGCAAATTCATTGAAACCTTTTGTACATTATACGGCATCAGTTTAGTAACATTCTGTAAATATTTAATGCAAAAATATCGTCAAAGAACCTGGTGAAATAGCTTTTCCAAAAAGTCTATGGAAAAAGACGATTTGCGGTGTTCACTAGCCTGGTCTTAGAGTCGTATGAAAAAATAAGTATTGAATTATTCAAAGCTTATCTAGGCCTATTTTGTAAGATTATGCAAAAAACATTATTGAGCCAAAATTTGGTTCCGAACGGATGGGGGTAACCCTTGCCGCGCAGGCCCCAAAGTTGGGTAATTTTGCAAAAATTTACCGAAAATACTTTCCCCCGGGTGATCCCATGAGGGGTCAAATCTAAGACTGGCTCCTATTATTTTTTTACCTCCAAACATTTCCTTTGAACATACTACCCCCATCTGCCACCCTTCTGGATCCCTCATACAAAATGCTCTTTTTGAAAAATCGCTGCAAGTGCCCTAAGGTGACTCCTAGGTGGGTCAAATGTATGATCAACGTCAGTTTATTTTAATTGGGGAACGTTGTTTTTTTAAAAATCCACCCCTTATCTGACATCCCTCTGGAAGCCCGACTACAAAAAAACATAAGAAACTAAGGAAAATTTAAAAAATAATCCATAGCTCGCCCGGAGTTGCTTCCTGAGAGTTAAAATGTACCACCAGGTCCAATTATTTGTTTGCCCTAAACTTTTCCTTCGAACATAATAACCCCCTATCTGTCACCCTTCTGGTTCCCCCCATACAAAATACACTTTTTTTTAAAAATCACTGCAATCAACTCCATTTTTAATGCCAACAATTTTTACGCATCGACCCCCTATCTGACACCCCTATTAAAGCCCACCTAAAAAAACATTAAAAATTAAGGAAAATTTCGAAAAATAGTGCATAGCTCACTCCGAGTGGCCCCTCGAGAGGTCAAATGTATGACCGGGTCCTA
Source organism: Dichetophora obliterata (assembly GCA_963920525.1). Taxonomy (NCBI): domain Eukaryota; kingdom Metazoa; phylum Arthropoda; class Insecta; order Diptera; family Sciomyzidae; genus Dichetophora; species Dichetophora obliterata. The sequence goes on from OY986439.1 coordinate 56,799,080, forward strand.
TTATTTTTTCACTCCCAAACATTTTTTTCGAACATAACAACCCCCCCCCCCTATCTGTCACCCATCTAGCGTAACCCAACAAAACTGGTCCTGATAAGCTATCAATATCGCAAAAACGCGCACTAGAACCAGGCTAGTGTTCACTGTATCTCAGCTGGGAATTATTTTCAATCAACGAACATTAAAATTTACAACCCTATTCTGGCAACTTGACAATAGTCAACCAGTGTTTTGAATATTTCTAGCATGTGTTTGTTGTAGTTTTTTGTGTCAAAACAAAATTTGAAGCTCAAAAATAATAAATTTGAAAAAATTATCAACTGCTTTTCAGATAGTGACAATTTCATTAAAAAATTTTGTTTTTGAGCTTCAAATTTTGTTTTGAAATAAAAAAATTACAACAAACACATAAAAATATTAAAAATACTCGTTGAATATTGTCAAATTGCCAGCATAAAGATGTAGGTCAAAGAATCATTAAATCCTCTCCCCCCCCCCCTCGAGGTTCTCAGTTTTTTATTTATTTCACTTTTAAATTTTTGGTGGTCATTTGAAGTGAAAATCGCTATTTTTCACAAAAAATTCCGCCATTTTGTAAGTGGAAAACCTCCATCATTTTTAAAAAAATGTTTAAAACTTACCATTGGGGGAGTTATTTTTATATGAAGAAAGTGTATACCAAGTTTTGTATATATTAAAAAACTAAGATCAAGTTCGAGAATGCGCAAAATCTGATAAAACCACGCCTACCTCCCATATTCAGCGTGACTTTATCAAATCGGTAAATCTCATAAAATGCCAGAAATGTAATGATTTGAAATTTTGCACATAAGCTTTGGTTTCAAATATTCACCATATATTTTAAACTTGTTAAAATAGTATAAAAAGCACGACTACCTCCCATACAAAGTAAATACATGAAAACGCTTAAGTATCTTAAAATTACGCAAAAATAATTTAATTAATTAAAATTATGCACTTATGCTAAGAATATTAAAATTTACTTTGAGTTTGAAGTTTGACAAAATCGTAAAAAAATCGTCCAATCTCCTATACAAAGTGACGTCATTAAAGAAGCATAACTTTTATAAATTCCACTAAAAATGTGTATATTAACAGCATATTTATCACATAATATCTTCCATATTTTAAATGTGTTTTGCATATGAGTTTTGACAAAATTCGATGAATACCACGCCCGAAGTGACGTCATCAGCTTTCAAAACATGCATAACTTGGAATATACTGTGGGGGTATTTTGACTTCGACCCAATTGAAGATAATTCCTTATTAATTTTTATTAATAACGTCCCGGTTTATATGGATTATTTGATAAACCTGATATAACTAACCTGCTCATCAAACTAATAAGCAAACTCTTTCGTCGTTAATTTGCTAAAAACTCAACCTGTCTCAATGCTTTAATATTTTCTAAAAATAAAAAATATTTGTTGTTTTTTTTAAAGACGAGTTTTATTTCAATAATCAATATTATAATATTTGTAATAGATTTTTTTTTTTAATTTGCTCATTCATCAAATATTGTTTATACTTTATTACTGCATTTTGCAATTAAGTTTTATACTTTTTTTTACTTATTTGCTCGGACACAATTAATAATAATAATAGTTCATTAATAAATAAATTATTCGATAAATACATTTGTTAAGTTTTCTTTCTTTCTTTCTTTTTTTTTTGTTGTTTTTTAAGGGTGTGTGTTTGTTTTCATTTTGTTTTTGTGATTGAGTTCCTAAAAACAAAAAAAAAATAAAATAAAAAATATTTTAAAACATTCTTGCTGCAGCAATTTGTTAAATTTATTTGATAATTTTTTTGTTTAATTGTGGAATTTTTTATTTTGATTTATAGTTTTTTCTAGTTGTTTAATTAAGGTATTTCCACTAGTTTATTGTTTTTTTTTTGTGTATACTTATACATTTTTTAATATCGTTTTTTTTTAATTTTGTTTATTAACAATTATTGAATTACACACACAAACACAGATATTTAATAAATTTTTGAGTTTTTTTTTTACTTTTATGCTAATAAAAATTTTGTTACTTATGAAATGGTTTTTTTATATGCTTTAAAATAGGTGAATTTCTACTAATTAAAAAAATCTAATCATTTTGTTTTCAAATGATTATTAAAATTTTTGTTCTTTACCGGTGTGCTTTATTTATCAGAGAGTTAAAAAAAGATAAAATTAATTTGATATTTTTGTATAGTGATATTAATATGAATTTAATTCTAATAATGAAATAAATATTAAAATTTTGATATGAAAATAAATACATGAGACACTTAAGAAACTCGAATACAAGAGTCGAAAAAATAAAAAGCTTACTTTCGGTATCAAAAATCTGTGCATTTCTAAGACAGTGGCGCATCCATTGTAATCCTTTATTGTCCGCAAAATATTCAATCGTGCTTGTTCGAAATTAGTTTTGTTCCAAATAATTTATATGCTACAAACTTTGCAAAAGGTTGTGTTGCTTCTTAATGTTGGTCGAAAATCTACACTCTCGAACTAATCCACATTTTCGAACTTAGCAATGAGACAATGAGTAGAGAGCTTTTTGAACAAAAAAGCATTATATTTAGAGTCCAGCACACAATTGTTTAATCGCTTGAAAAAGAGCTTCAGTTAAGTTGAAAATAAAACATCCATATAATTTCTATATTTATTTAATTAGTACAAAAAATCATAAATTTACAATTAAAACAAATAATCAAATAATCAAATAATTATTAAAAAACTAAATACAAAGAAAGCACAAATGTTTTTTTCGTTATTTTTAAATATATAATATATATGATGAATTTTTAGTTAATATTTGTTTACATTTATTTAAAGTATATATGTTGTTTTATGTATGTATATAGAGCTGTATATATGTAGTTCTTCTATGTATATGTAAAGACTTAAATACTAGAACAGACATCGATTTTTTTTTGTTTTTTTTATAATTTTTTGCTTGTTTTTTAGAGATTTTTCTTCTTTAGTTTTTTTAGTAATTTTAATATGTATATGTTTATTAGGCATATAAATGTTCATTTCTTGTTGTTGTTGTTGTTGGTTGTTCGAAAACATAATAAAAATGCTTTTTCTATAAAATTGTTTGCTTTTATTAGCGTTAGATTTTTCTTTTTAAGATTTAAGTTCTTAAATTTTTTTGTTTTAAATTTATTGTATTTGCTTTTTAATTTTATTATTTTTTTTAAACTTTAAACAAATCAATTTTAATGTATCTTCATTCTCAATTGTGTTGTTGTTGCTTTTGTTGCGTTTTTGTATTGTTTTTTTTTCTTCGTTTTGTTTTAAATTTTTTTGTTTGCATAATTTTATAATACTGAAAATACGACTAGAGAGACATTATTAGATATTATTTACGGGGGGCGTGGTTGCGGTTCTTCTTCGTTTTTTCCTTCTTCTTGTTTTTCTTAAGTTTTAATCAAATTTTATTTCATTTGAAATAGTTTTTTGTTTTTCATTCTTTTCATTATTGTTTTATTGTTATTTGTTAGTTATTATTACGACAACAACAGTTAAAACAGAACAAAAACACTAATCAAAACAAATTAAAACATGCAATTACAAATACAACAAATGCTTCATTTTTTCCTTAACTTTTTTTATAAATCTTAACAAGAAGAAAATGCTGACCATTATTAAGATAAGCTAACAAATTCGGATGCATTGAGGAATTGAGCAGGATTGCAAAGTTTCAAAAAGTATTGAAAGTCAATGTTGATACTTTTAAAATGGTGTAGACTTTTTGGAAACTTTTAATTTTTCAAAAGAAAATCCTTTTTAATTAATTTCCGAGGCTATGCTTTAAAAGCACTACATATTATTGTTAAATCTTACCAAAGCAGCTGTTACTTTCTAGATAAATTGTAACTTTAAATAAAAAATGATGATTTTATAGTCTTAAGGCAATTCTTGCAGACAGTAGTGTTGTCTCTTAATAATTTTCGTGAGTTGGTGAATAATGCATGTATCTGTTGTTTTGTTGAAAACTGGTAAAATATCTTTTTTAGTCGACTTTTAATAAACTAACATTATCTAGATCAATTTTAACACTTTAAATAATTAGAATGTCTGTAAAGCCTTACAGCTATTTTTGCATAAGGTAGCATTGTCTCTTAATGTCTTTCGACAGTTGCTGAAAAGCTGATGTATATTAAATTTTGTGTAGATCTTCAACTAACTATTTATATCTTGGTGCAAAGTCACGTTTGCTTTTAGTCATATTGAAGTGGTCAACAGCCTTAAAGGAAAGCATTTAAAATGGAAACATTGGCTCTTAATGGTCTTTGAGAGTTTAACAAATGCATGTTCTTCCTTCGCTCTGTAAGTTTTAAAGTAACTGTCACATCAACTTGCTGACAAGTTCAAGATATATATTCAATCATAATGCCTGTGCCTTCAGTTCAACTTTTTCGAAGTTAACTTTACCACTTAAGGTTCTTCGAGAGTTGTTGTAGAACTGCTCCTTGGTCAATTTAAAGCTTTTTTATACTTTCAACTGCTTCTCTGCCACACTGCGAAGGCGAATTTGTTAAACTTTCTGTTAAATCAAAAATTTATTCAAAACTTTTTAATCGAAATTTAGGATAAAATCTCGGCTTTTTTTTCTTTTTGCTTTTGCAAAGTAGCTCAAATACAATAAATTCACATACAAATTTAATTAAAAAAATTTTTAATAATAAATAGCAGTTAAAGTTAAACACTCATTTATATGTATATATTTGATTTCAAATTTAAATTTAAATACATCTAAATATACCACTTTGGATATATGTGTATTAAATTTCTTTTTATGAAAATTTGTTGCCTTAAACAAATTAATACGTTTATTAAATAATAGAATTTTTATCTAACATGATTTCTCTAGAGCGAAATGCAGTTGTTTAGTGTTTCTTTTTTTTCCATCACTAATTACACTGAGAATAAAAAGTTAAGAATAAAAATTACAATAATTTATTCATATACATTCACATAATAAGTAGTCGTGTCAGAGTGTGTATGTATGTGTGTGTGTGTGTGTAAATGTGTATCCATGTGATTTGTTTTTTTAATTCACTTTGACTTAAGTTTAGAATTAATTATTTTTATATCTCATCAATTTTAAAACTACTCAATTTTAGACTACTGCACATTAATAAGAATCCGTATTTTATTTAAAACTATTTGCTTGTTAATTAATGTTAAATGTTTGCAATTAATTTTTAACATTAGTTTTATACTTTTATTTTTGTTTTTTCTTCATAAAGATACATTTAAAAAATAACTCAAAATAATATGTTTACAATTAGATCGTTATAATATTACTTTTTCTGCTAAGTTGCTTAATTATTTTCTTTTGTTTTTTAATTTTTTTTTTTTTTTTTTTTCTTATAGACTAAATACAGAGATTACTACATACAGAGATGTTTTTATTGTTGCTATGTAACATGTTTTGTTTTTAAGTATTTTTATTTCTTATCTTTTCTTCAGTGTTTGTTTTAGTGATAGTTTTTTTTTTTTTGTTTTTTTTTTTTTGAGTATAAAAATAAATACAAAGAAGTGTAAAAAGTGTGTAAATTAATAATATAAAATAGCATAGAAAAAAGTTTTTTGTGATTGGTAAAGTTTTTTGTTTTTTGTTGTTTTTCGTCTAAATTCTTTACTACTTTATTGTAAGATTTTATAAAACAAAAAACTACAAATTTGGCACCCCATGATTTGGGCTTCTTTTTTTTTATTTAATTTTTTTGCTTTTATAACGTAAGGTGAGATGAGCTGAATATTGATATAAGCCATTGTTGAAGGATTTTATGTCTCAATAGGATTTTATCACTAAAAGTAGTGAATGAGAAAAAAAAGACCAAGGATTGACGAGTACATTACATTTGCCGTGTGCAGGTGAGATAATTATAGCTAGCTTCTACCAAAACAGTTGGCACCTCAAATTCGTGAGAAAAAAATCTTAATAGTGAAAAATTTCAATTTCCGTGACAGTTATTCGTTGGAAAAAGCTTGCATTTTGACAAATTAACTGATCTAAGCAATATAACATTTTTTTTCAATCTCAATATCCAAAGTACAATCACCAACAATTTTGGTACAAGCTATTATTATACTGAAACAAAAATTGTCAGCTACAATATTATTATATAGCTATCTATAAAAAGCCAAAAACTTTTGTTTTTAAAATGAAATGATATCGAAAATATAATAATTTGATGATATGGTAAAATGACAAAATTTACGTTACGTTATCGAGATTAAATAAAATTTTCTAAGCTCTTTATAAATACCAATACCAATGAAATAAGCATTTTTGGAGCTTAATGTAAATGAGAGCTTTACAAAATTTAAACTGTCAAAAGCAGCCAGAAGCTGTTTTCAAGTTTTTCCCGTTTACTATGTAAGGTAGATGTCATCAGAGCATTGTGTACAGACGTTGAAGGTCTCGCAGCTGCATTATATTTTAGTTGAAGTGCATTTTGTCATGATTTACCTTACCACAGAGTGGGTAAGCTAAAATACAAGCACACATGACATTGACATCTGTCAAGAACATAACCTTGAAATATGTATTTATTTAATTATTTAAATGAAACATAATTATAAATAATTATATTATTAATATAAAGGCACTAGCAGCAAAGGCTATCGGCCCAACCTTGAAATACAATTGAGTTCGTTATAAGAACCACATACCTTCTGATCAAAGAGTATCCGGAATATGTTTTAATTGATTGCCGCGATGTAATCCACTCCGAATTTCTTCCACCAGGTCAAGTAATAAATAAGGAGTATTACGTAAGCGTATTAAAGTGTTTGAGGGAAAACTACGGCGCGTAGTTTCTTTATCACGACAACGCATCGGCTCCCACATATCATCTAGTACGCGAATATTTGACCAAAAACAACGTTCATACCGTTCCGTAAGCTCCGAATTCACCCGAAATGGCTCCTTGTGACTTTTTCCTATTCCCACGCTATCAATTTACTACTTTGGGGAAGGCGATTTTAGTCAATTGAGGCTAGAAAGTAGCATTAGCAGAAAGAGCTGAAAGCAATGTCAAAATCGACCTATGAAAAGTGTTTTGAAGAGCACTGAAAGCATTGAAATTTGCGTATTGCTTGCAATGGAGATTATTTTAAAGGGAATAGAATTAATCAGGGTGTTGTGGAAACCGACAAGTGCCAGAATCGGATTTGAAATCGACACAGATTTCGTTTTGGTGTTATAGAAACAACCGCTAAAAAGTTTCAAACTGAGCAGATGTGTTTTTATTCACAAACGAGCTCTTGCAAAACACAAAGTAAAAAAGTTCAGTTTTATAACATTGTGTCTTTTTGTGACGAGCAAAGCTTTTGCAAAAACCTAATTATTAAAGGTGACTTGTTTGTGCCAGTTTGGACATTGAACTTCGTCGTCCAAAACTATTTTGTAATAATTTACGTTTTGGAAAAAATTATATATACTTAAAATTGCATGTTTCACCTTGAGTGGTACATTGCTTGTAGCCTTGAGTAGATTTTCAAAGTGCTTTTCATTTGTTATTTAAAATTACTATGTCTATTGATATAAATCGACTTAAAATCGGTTTTTAGTGATTTCATGATTTTGTTTAATGTTAATAAAATGTGCCAACATGGCCAAGAGCTAATTTACATGCAAGCATTGTGACTCGGATTATGACATTGACTCCGATAGTGATTGAATAGGCATAAGTTTTCTTCGAGTTGTAAATAAAACGATTAATTTTCAATAAAAATTGAAAAACTTTTGTAGTTATTTTATTTTTTGTTTTTCGACTTGAGTCCTCCTTTCAGGTTGCAATTTTTTTTTTGAAATGTTACCTATTTTTGAAAAATTAAAATTTTTTCTAAAACAAAACAAAAGAAAGATTTGTTACCATGAAAATTTGATTAGTAATGTGAACTAAAGAATGGCATATAAAAACCACGATAAATCTTCTTTAACAAAACGTTTTTTAAACTTTTGCTTGGGGGAGTCTACTCAAGGTGACATACCCCTACTTTAAATTACTTTTGCCACTCAACACTCTGCGCCCTATTCTTTTGGTGGATTCTTCCCCGTATTCTCCCATTAAAAAAACACATGAAATAAAGTTTAAAGTAAAGCTATCAGCCGGCAGAACAGCTGTTTCAAATGTCGGTTTTGCATATGTCCGAAATCGATTTTGCCTTACTTCGAAAAGAAAAAAACCTTAACTGTTTCATAACACCATTTAAAACCAATATCTTTGTCAAAACCGATTCTATTTTAAATCTGTGTCGGTTTCCACAACAATCCTGAATATCGATGATTTATTGAACTGCTTTTGTTTTATTAAAGTATTCTGGGTACTTTTTGTTCCAGATGATGCCGTGGAGTGCCCCGAAGAATGGACTGAACAATTCGGTTGGATAGAAAATTTTATGTGAGCTGTCTTGTGGAAATTTCCAGCCTGGAAAATGGTCAAGAAATGGTTTTATGTGATCAAAAATTCGCCAAAAGTATTTGATAATACGGCTTCATTATAAATAAATTGCTGCACGGTTGAGAAATTGCCAGAGTGGAAAAGTAAAGCGATTCCAACAGAAGACCGATGGGTCGAGATCTTTAAATATATGGAATATGTTCAGTTGCCATACATTGACCTTTCGCAAATCGTCGCCTACGTCCTTTGTTTGCCAGGCTCTTCAGCACCATTTGAACGTGTTTTTTCGCTCGCTAAACAAATTTAGAAATGTGAAATTATCGCTTAATTCACTTCTAAACGTGAAATTTAACATGAAGCTGAGCTGCATCGATTTCTATCACTTTCTAAAAACACAGCCAGAAATATTGCGAGAAATTTCCATCCAAGATAAATACAATTTCATGAATGCAAAAGTCGGTTCGAGCGCGAAAGCAAGATATAGTGTCCGCAATGTCTGTCACTTTTTTAATCTGTCACTGTACAATTGGCTGAAGATTTATTGATAATTTTCTTAAATAGTATTTCCTTAACGTCTCTTAAACGACTTAATTTTCTTACGTTTGTTATATTGAATTTTTTCATGTTTCCTTAATTTGTACACCACTTTGGCACACTAACACAAAATTTTTATTCAAACTTTTTACTGCATTTTCACAACTGAGACTTGGTAACCTTAGGTATTCGTATGCTTCCAGAAAGATGGGGAAAAAATAGTGACCAGCCATAAACAATACTTTGAATAAAACATAAGGTTTCGTTCTTTCACAATAAATGACTAGTTTTTGATAAAAAACGGCGGAAACTTATGTATGCGTATCAGAGATCTGCAACGAATACTCAAAAATAAGTAGTACTCAAGTACTATTCGTTCACAACTCAGAGATTTGCAATGAATCATATTTTTTAATCATGAGCCACTTACTCAAAAATGAGTATGAATAAGTATAAGTAGATTCCAAATTAGTGCTTATTGATGTCAAAGCTTTAATTTCCTTTGTCTTAAAATTTTAATTTTAATAGAATTATAAATAAATAAATAAAATAAATAAAAGACAAAGGGAATCACATTGTTAAATCATGAGCCACTTACATAAAAATGAGTATGAATAAGTATAAGTAGTTTCCAAAGTAGTATTCATATGTGATTGATTCAAAACAAAGTGAAGTGCCCTATATTATTTAAATTATTTTACTTAAATTTGATGTGCTCTTAAATTTATAATATGAACCCTATTTATCCCACAATTATTGATTTTAAATTAGCATCAATTAAAATCAATAATGTAAACTTCACGAGTATATTTTTGAACATGCAATAAAATGGCGTTTCTACGAATTTCGATTTCCAACTATCAGAGTGCAGCATATTTGTTTTTTTTTTTAACTATTTAAGGAAGATAATTTAAGTATGAACTCATTTCCAGAGTAACATTTTTTATTCTTTCAGAAATTAAAAAAGAAGACAGGTAAAAACACAATTTTTTGCTTCAGGATTTCTGTGTCCGCTACTGTAGCTTAAAGCGATAACCTGTAGTTTTGGCGAATTTATTTAGACTTTCGAAATGGTTTTTTAAGTCAATTTAAAATTTACCTAAAGAATTATTTCTCATGTTAAATTTTACATTTTTTTAAAATATATCAGAAACTGTTTTTGTTAAGGCGATGCAAAATCGCCGAACAACAACATGCTCATTTTATTAAGAAAATTAAGACTTTACTGTTTGACCTCACTTCAACTCAGCTCACGTCACCACACCACAACTCAACATCTCACCTCACTACAAAGTATTAAATTTAAATAAGGCTCAACTGCTTGACCTTACCGCACGTCATCGCACTACAACTCAACATCTCACCTTACTACAAAGTAGTAAATTTAAAATATATTTATGCTTATTGGTGCAACTCCGCTTATTTTACAATAGAGCTACTAGCACTTAAAAATTATTTTCAGATTGCATTTCAAAAAAGATACGAAACTAAGACCTTTTACACATGGAGCAATTGAAAAGTAATGCAACTGCAACAAAAGTTGCTAGCGAAAGTATTTATACCGAAGCCTTCATATGAAGCAACATGTGCACAACAAGTTGGCAACATGTTTGCGACCATTTCAATGCAACACAGCTTGCTGCAATTTTAATCGGCGATTTTGTGTTTTGTTTCACATGAGCTTGCTGATGTTCTTTTGCTGCGACGAATAGACTTCAGTTAATATTTTTCCTTATGTATTGATGCAGCCAAATTCTATTTTGAAATTAGAGATTTCAATTTTTTGATACCGGTGATTTAGTCACAATGATTGAAAAATCACTGGTAAATGCGATGATCAATACTATCAAAAACCGTGATCAGTGATTGAGCTTTTGTTTAATTTTTGTCTGATGTCGTTTGTAGCGATTGGTGATATAACCAATGATTTTTTTTTGCCTGAGAATTTTTTGTCTCTGTCTCTCAAGTAAGCATATTTGGTATGAATTTTAATGTTGTTTCGGTCATCTCTCATAACTACATACTTCTATATATAGTTGTTTGGTTATAAAAAAACGTGATCACGGTCACCATATAAAAGAACGGCGATTTCAAAATAACGTTCACTAAGACGCCTTTCCTGAAAAATTACCGAAGCTCATCTCTAATAAAAATATGAATTAACATCTCCACCACTCGAATCGTTTTAACTACTTTATTTTTTGTTTCTATTTAGCATAGCTTCAATTAAAAAGTATTTTTGTTATGAATTTTTTAATGTTGCGTTGCAACGTGACTTGCTCATCTGAAAGCATAGGTTGCAATTCAGTTTAAAATTGGAGTGGCTTGCAACTTTTCAAGCTATTACGTTTTGGCTGCATTATGCCTTTTACACATGGAGCAATTTAAAAGTAATGCAACTGCAACGCAATAGCTTAAAAAGTTGCAAACCACTCCAATTTCAGTCTTAATTGCAACCTATGCTTTCAGACGGGCATGTCGCGTCGCAACGCAACATTAAACAATTCATAACAACACATATAATTTAAGGCTGGTTAAAAAGAAACAAAAAATTAAATTTGCCCTTATTCTTGTTGTCACCTCGCCTATGTGACAGTTCTCACACTCGTGTCACTGTTTAATTCGATTCGAGTATTAAAGATATTATTTCATATTTTATACGCGAAGAACTAAACGTCAAAACATAATTTGGGTGCATCTATACATGAGGAACAATATTAACTGCAGATTATTCGGCGCAGCAAAAGAACGGCAGCTAACTGAACACAATGTTTTTTTTTTTATATAACTACTAAAATAGTCTTGTTTTATTGAGATAAATTTTAAATACAAATATCATCCACACGATTATGCAACTTTTTTGTTAATAGAAATAGACGAAACTTTAGGCGCAGTCGACACAGTTGTGTGATCACTTTTCTGCCTGTTCCAATGCCTTCTCAACAAACTGCTCCACCTCCTTGATTGCCTTGATGCTGTGTTTGCTACGGGTTACCAGTTGTTTGATCAAGTAGGCAAGCAATAACAGCCCCTTTACATGATTCATGTTCGACTTTACGTTGATGGACCCACCATCAACTCATCGGCTACTTTCATGTAAGCACATTTTTGGTTTCGTAGCTCAACTAGTTTTAATAAATTTTCACGACGTTGCAATTCTAACTCCTGAAGTTGTAATGCATAAATAGGTTTGGAAGAATGCTTCTGTCCACAGCTCGCTGTGCTGGAGGAATTATGATTGTTACCAGAGTTCAGGTCTGTGAAGCATTCCGGCAATTCAAAATGCATATTCTTTCCAAAATCGGCGATTAGCAGACAAGTAACTATTAGCTGTTTGATCAGGTGCTTGCGAACAGCCTTGCTTTCGGTGTATGAGATTGTAGTTGAACGATATTGATCCAATTTCAGCAAACAGTCGTTGTGTTCGTTATTAAAACTTAAATAGTTGCGTATACTCAGCATTCTAAGAGCGAAATTTGCCTGCGCGGTGTCCACCAGGTCCATATCCTGTGCTTGCATGCGACGCAGTACAGCGAGTATAAAGCGCACCTTCAGAATCTTTTTCAATTCGGCATCATATGCTTTTGTAAGCTGCTCCTGCGACTCTGCGTTTAAAATGCGTGTTGTTTCATTAATGTGTAGCATTGAACTAGTCGCAAACGGGGGAATACATTTCTTAACAGGCTTTGAGTCACTGGAGAATGGAGAAGCGAGTTTATTTTAGTGCAAGTAATGCAAAATATTTGTGTTTTTTTTAGCCAAAATCGAGTGCTTTTACATAAAACGTCTCCACAATAAAACAGCTGAGATCATTCACAAAAAAACGACTATTTTTATTTTAAGTTATTTTCTTTAAAGTGAAGACACAAGAGTCATACTTTCTTCAGTCTTTAGTCTAAAGCTAAAAGTAAAATATTTTTTACCCAAATCTCACATTGATACTTTGTGTGAAGTTCTTCAGTTCTTAAGTGCAAATAGCTCCGTCTTAATACCGTTAAAGTGTGCCGTTACGGATAACACAAACCTGTCAAAAGTCAAAACTGAAGTAGTCATTTCCGAAGTATTTTTGTTATGCCTAATTCGAATCCGACAGCAGAATTATTTTAAAAATTTTTTTTTTGCAATATGCGTATAACATATCGCGAAACCCAGACTATTGTAGTTGGTTTTGTTTGATGACCCTTGTTGGCCTGTGTCATATTGTTTACAATGAATGAGCGAATGAAAGTTTTTAAGTTAATTAATGCAAAAAATAAAATCACTGTATATGTAATAAAAAAAAATTTCGTAAATGTAATATAGAAAAAAATAGGTAATATTTTACGAATAGTTCGTATCTTTGGTATTTTGCAAGAGACAAAAAAAAAGTAGCTCGGCTTCTTACTTAAAGAATAAAACTTAAATTAGAGACCATTAAAGAAGACAATTGTTAAGGAATAATGAAAACAAAAAAGTATTCACAGTTTTAAGCAATAATAATATTATTATTCTTTTGTAGATGTACAAATTTAAATAAATGTTTTTTTTCACAAAAAAGTAGTAGAAGTCGTTTATGCTAGTAGTAGAAAGTATTCGACAAAATCACTTTTAAGCCAAAAGACAAAGAAAAGGCGATTACAAAGCAAAAAATAAAGAAACAAATAAAGAAATAGTTGTTTTTTACAATACAACAACTAATGTGATTACAATAACTTATTTTTTTTTAATTGTAGCGTATGTGTTTTAAATGCAATGCAGGTGACACAACGCAGTGCGGAGAGTAGAGTAGAGTAGAGGAGAAAAATTGTTGCCTAAATAATGACTGCTCGAAAGGATGCGACAGGAAAGAAGAGTTTAACACTATTTCTACCAGGACAGAAAAGGTTTCTGTTGACATCTTTGTGTTTGAACACAAATCATTACAGACTTCGACAAGTGTATTCTGACAGAGATAAAAAATGCAATGTAGTGTATCAGCGTTTTACTAGAATTAATGTCTGAGTAATTTTTTAATACTGGTTTGCAATGTACTCTAAATTTAACTATTTACTAGTACAAAAAGTAATACAATTTCTAAATATATGCCTTTGGCATAGTTATTAGTTTTTCATTAACGTTTGAGGTAATTTTTAAATGAGGTTTTAAATTTACTCTAAATTTAACTATTTATTCACATAAAAAAAATAAGCAAAATACTACACTATTTTTTAAGTGATGCACCTAAAATTTGAAAGTATTCCAATTTTGATAAAATAGTGCTTGTAGTTATACACTCATGTAGTAAACTGGGCCTAGATTAACGGAATTCCTTTTTAAAGAGTGTTTAATTTTTGAGTTTAGTGTGAGAATGTAGTAGAAGTAAATATAACTTTTTAACGAACTGACCGATTTAACCAAATTAAACGCCAAATGAAAGGTAATTTATGTTATTTTAAATTTTTTTATAAGAATTTGAGTAAATAATAATTTTTGTTGTTTATTTTTTGTTAAATAAAAACAATTTCATTTTCAAAAAGAGTTCCCCATTCGATTTTTTTTAGAATTGAAAAAAATTATCAATTAATTACCTAATAATGAGATATAATGCAGAATGGGGTCTCTTAGAATTTTAAAGTTATGTGCATTTATTCAAGGCAAACTTGCAGTATATAACTTTATCAAACAAAAATAAAGCTTAACTTCAAAAAAATAAAGCTGACATTTTCAATTGTGTAAGAATCCTCTAATAAATTGAACGTCAAAGCCGATTGGAACAAACAGTATATCAGAAAAAAGGTAAGTAAACTATCATCAATTACCTTAAATAAAGGTTATTTAATAATATTAAATTCCAAAGTGATGCCAAACACAAAACAGGCAAAAACAAAATTTAAATGTGCCAACCCATTCAAAATAAAAGGCCATGGATAATGCAAGCCCCTGAGAACGACAACAAAGTCGCTTCTGGAGCATTCCGCGGGAAATGGGAAAATGAGTTATTTTCTTAAACTGATATGATTATAACGAATTTATTCTTAACGCAAGGTATAATAGTTAAATTTACATGATCTGTAAAAATTATTTAGAAAAAACAAGATTAAGAATTTTTTCACTAGGACAAGTTGTTGTTTATTGTGAACGAGTCGGACCACGATGTTCCACCAGTCACAATTTCTACTTTCTATATTTTCTTGTAGAAACTAAACTTGGTGCTACTTTTTAGTTTATACTGAAGTCTATTGAATCATGTCAAAGCATAGTAAGACATCTGGCTATGTATAGTATTTGGGCTAAAACTCGGGTGACAGTGCAGAAGGCGGAGGTGAGGTATTTTTGACTGTCCCATGCTTTATTTTTAATGCTAGTTTCTGTTGAAGTCTATTTTATCATTTCATAGCATAGTAAAAGACATCTGGATATGTATAGTATTTGGGCTAAAATCTCGATTGACAGTGCAGAAGGCGGAGGTGAGGTATTTTTTTACTGTCCCACCAGCAACACTATAACCAAAATATACCAAAAGATATATAACCAAAATATTTATATGAGTTCTTTTTTCTGTAAAAGTTTTATAAGTCGGTTCATAATCTATTGTAAAATATCTATTGTAAAATATCTATTTGATCATTATATTACATCAAAATACAAAGGTACAGGTCTAAACATTAGAGATTCTGGAGTCCCAAAACCAGTCACTATGGAAAGCCCCTTCTTGCAAAAATTCCGGCTCTAGTTTTTCAAGACCAAAAACTATGTACAACTCAAGGTTCTCAAAATGCCAAAACGAGATCATCTAGCTCCCAAAGAAAGCGGTAAAGAAAGCAAATCACATTTCGACAATCATTCAGATACATTTGAAAGAAGTCAATACAGAAGTGTCAAACAAACATTGCGACAAGAGTCATCTGGATGCTGTCGAAATGTTTCAGCAAATTAAGAATAAATTTTAAAGTTTTAACAGCGTTTCCGAATGACTGTTATTGCTAACTTTAGCGCCAGAATCATGGGGATGGAAACGATTAGCGACAGAGTTTGATGTTTCCGAACCACAGACACGCAAGGTAAAGCAACTAGTCGCTCAAGAAGGCATTTTGACATCACCAAACCCGAAAAGAGGAGGAAGAACCTTAGCAGCGGAAGCGGAAGCACTTGTTCTTTTATTCAATAGAGAATAGCCGCATGTTACCCGGTAGGAACGATTTCGTTTCGGTAAAAAGTCAAAACGGATCACGTGAGCAAGTACAGAAGAAGCTAATTTTTTTTCAAATCTTGCCGAACTACACCAAACATTTAAACAACAGTATACCAATGTTAAAATTCTTTTTTTCCAAATTTGCTCAACTGCGACCACGTCATTGTGTGCTTGCCGAGAGCACACACGGTTTGTGTTTGTACATATCACGAAAATGTTATTTAACATTTGCTAGATGCGATTAACCTTCGTGAACTATGTAAAAACTATGATGTTAATCTTCAGGGTAATCGCGACTGTCCCTTCTTCTTGTCGCTTTTTGCTAAATGTAATTCCTGTCCAGGAGTACAACATTTTAAAACTTTCTTAACTACACTTCTAAACGAAAACTTTATTGAAAGAGTGGAATTTTCCGTTTGGAAAAACACAAATAGAAGTACGTTAAAGACTGAAGTTATGAATTCTGAGGAATTCATTGATTACTTGTGCAATATTTTGGAAAAGCTAAAAGTGAATTATTTCATAGCCAACACACAAACTGCTATCCTAAAAGATTTAAAAGATGGTCTCAAGGAAAACGAATTTTTAATTCAATGCTGCTTTGCAGAAAATATGCATTTGTTTAAAATGCTGTGCAATCGTTTCATTGGAACAACGACCTGTGCTCAATATGTACACTGGTAATTAATTATAGGGGCAAAAGTGACTTGCAAATTACAAGTTTGGCAATTTTATCCGACAGATGATTAACATGATACAGTTGCTGTGTATGAAAATCAAAAAATTATAGTAAATTTTTTTTAAAAACCATTTCAAACCAACAAAAATATTTTATTTTACTGATGGTGCTGCACAACATTTCAAAAGTAAGTGTAATTTTATAAATTTACTTCATAACGAAACCAATTTTGGCTTAGCTGCGGAATGACATTTTCATGACACTGCCCATGGAAAAGGTCCATGTGACGGAATAGGTGATAGTCTAATACGCCTTGCAGCACGAGCTAAAGAGTGATCCAATTGCTGCCTACTTCGTGGTTTTCACTATGTCATTTTTATAACGACACAAAAGTTTGTCACCTGAAATATCATCTTAATAAAACTGTAGAACATTTTCTGCATAGCTACAGTTAAATATTTAATTGTTTTTAATTTTCCAAGATCGCCAAAGTTAGAAAAAATGTCAACATGTTGTTATTTTCAATTTGATTGAAAACAACTGGCCACTGAAAATTACATAGTGAAAACCAAGCATAAGTCTATTCATGATTGAGTCGTATTGAATACTGAACCCAAACAACATATGGACAAGCCATTTGGCACATAACGGCTGTCAAAACAACCCAGTTGATAAAGGGACCTCGTATTGGATCACTTAGTGATCAATTAGTTTGCAAACCTCATCAAAAAACCACATTCTAAGACCCAAAGAACTGTATGATTGGGCAAAAATAAGTTAAAAGACAACAGACGTTTGCTATAGTTCAAAACATGAACAAGCAACAGCAGTTGATATCTTAAAAACAAGGTTTTTACAAGCAACAACAGTACCTGGAACTCAAGGGTATCACTGTGTTATTCCCACTAACGATAAATCATTAAAATTAAATAAATATTCACTATACTCTAATTATAAAAGATATATAATAGAATAATTAAAAACATTTTTAGAAATCTAACTGTTAATTTATTTTTGGATTTGTATCAGTAAGGACTTGCAGAAGATTCCTACGCAATTGAAAATGCTAGATGGGTTAAAATTAAGCTTTATTTTATTTGATGAAGATAAATATTGCAAATTTGCCTTGAATAAATGTTTATATCTTCAAAACCATTAAAGGCACCATTCTAGTTAAAATCACACTTTTAACCCATTTCCAGCTACTGGTGCATTTTTGCATCAGCAACTTTAGAATTTTCTCCAGGTGAGCGCGAAAGTGATATTACCTGGCACTGTAGGGATTATGTTAGTATGGAACTTTGACAATATACATTATTTTTGGTTTGAGTCGATTCGTTTACTTGGATTTTACGCCCACGTCCCAATTTTAAGGTTTTTATTTTTTATTTTTTAAAATTCCGGAAAAATATTTCAAATCGCAATATGTCGATATTGCTTTTCAATAGTAAATACTTATAATAAGTTTTAAATTTTATGTAAAAAAAAATTTAGAGCCCGTTTGTCGCTTTAAAATGGGCAGGTACGGCTGTGAAGGTATGTGATGCAGATAGTGGTGCAAAAATGCATCAGGCCGCCCAGCCCTTACCAGTGAAGGAATTTTGCCAGATAAAATTTAGGGCTATATATAGACGCTGGACGAAGTTTCATCGATTTTGGCCCGGTAGTTAAGGAGCCGCCGGAAATGGGTTGAGGTAATTAATTGATTATTTTTTTTTTTAATTATTCTTAAAAAAATCGGAGCAGTATTCTTTTGAAAAAATTTATTTTTTTTTAACAAAAAAATTTACAATAAAAATTCTTATTTTCTCAAATTCTTATAAAAGAGTTGAAAAGAACATCTATTAACTTTCATTTGGCGTTTAATTTGGTCAAATCGGTGAGTTCGTTAAAACGGTTACAAACATTTTATTTCTACCTTTTCACACTAAACTCAAAAATTTACGACATGATTAAATCACTACAAGCACTATACATGGTAGAACTTTTATGAAAATTGGAATACTTTTAGATTTTAGGTGGATCACTTCAAAAATAATGCCCCATACATAATATGCCTTTGACATAGTTGTTGTGTAACAGAAATTTTATGAGAAATATTTTTGTAGAATATTTTAATACACTAGCTCATGGCAGAATTATCAGTTCGGTGCACTAGAAACACGCTCTCTACAACAAACAAAACAATAACAAAGGCGTAGATATAATGTCAAAATATATTTTGACAATTCAAAGCAGCCATACATAGCAACACAAAAAAAATTGGTTACAAAACAATCGAACTAAGTAGTCAAATGAAAATTATATTAAAAGTAAAGTTTTATTTGCTTTGTTCAGAGCCAAAAATACAATTTTTTCTGTATTATAACTTTAAACACAGCTCATATGATTAAATTTTTTAGGTTTTTGCTAAGTTTTCTTTTATTTTCATACACGAAATCTGGGCACTCAATTGATTTATACGGTTACAAGTAGATTATACATTCCTACGACTGAACGAGGAAACGTCAAAAATGACATTATAGTTACGCTTTTGTTCTGCTATGTCGTTTTTTGCTCTCCGAATTGCACCTAGCTGATTAGAATGCCATGCACTAACTCAACTTTTTATAGGTTTTGTTGGGCATCTAAAAAGTAATCGTACAGAGTTAAGATTCTATGAAAATATTCCTTGGAAAATTTCACTACCATGCAGAGCTGGGTGGAAAAGTACTCATCCATTTAATTCCAATTCTTTGGAATTAGGAATTGGTAATTGGTCTTCTCAATTCCTCAGGGATGGAATTGGAACAAATTGTCAATTGCATTACAAGAATTGTAATTGGAAATTGAACACCTCAATTCCTTGGAATGGATTTAAAAAATCCCCAATACCATTACAGGAATAGTAATTGGTAATTAAATACTTCAATTCCTGATAAATGGAATTAAAAAAATCGTCAATTCTATTACAGGAATTGTAATTTGAATTTAAAATTTCAATTACTTTTTCATTAACTCAAAACTACTTAATTATGTATTGGAAAACTTTATTTGACTCCCACTGTTAGTCGGTTAATGAAATATTTACAAATAAATGTACTATCGAAGATACAATTTTTTATTTAATACCACATTTTGAGTTAGAACAAATTATATAGCTGCTAAGCTACCTGTTTCAATGCCGCCGACTTTTTGCAAGGTGCTTGGTACACAACTTCCACGCCACTGTATAAAATTTCATTAATCTACTAAAAAAGCGATGTTTTCCAATTCTATTTCTAAGGAGAATTGAAGTGATCAATTACCCATTACAATTCCCGTAATGGAATTTACCTTTTTTTAATTCCGTTCCTGAGGAATTGAAGTGTTTAATTACCAATTACAATTCCTGTAATGGAATTTGAAATTTTTTCCAGTTCCATTCCGAGGAATTAAGGTGTTCAATTCCCAATTACAATTCCTGTAATGGAATTCACGATTTTTTAAAAATTCCATTCCTGATAAATTGAGATGTCCAATTACCAATTCCTAATTCCAAGGAATTGGAATTGAAGTGGAATTAAATTAAAAAGGCATCATTACTACCCAGCTCTGACTACATGTCGCTTTTTGTAGTGTCTTGACCTTTTGGTCAAGACTTGAATATCAGTATGTATGCATTGGTCAAGACTTGAAATACATTTTCAGAGTTTGTTGGACCAATTTTCCACATGGCAAGTTTTCTTAAAAGCAAGTCGAATTTTTTAGCGAGCGAGGAAATACGAGAGGAGAAGGGTACAGGCTTGCTCGTACCGGAAAGTTTTCGTTTACTGTGCATTATTGGGTAAATTTATTCATACACGAAAACATAAAAGTTTAAAGTAAATTAATGTTGTAATATTTTAATAATATAAAGCTTAAATAAAACAGTAAGTACATAAAAATTTAATGTTAATTTATTAAATAAAACTACCTCATTTCAATTATTTTTCAGTTAAACAGTTCAAGCATTTTCTTTGTGTGTCGAAAAGCAAGTGGCAAAACCAAAAGGGAATCGAAAACTTGCTTTTAAGAAAACTTGTCGTGTGGAAAAGGGGTCCATGCAATGAACATTTTTTCCAATGATTGCATAGTAAATACTTTGCAGATGATAAACTTTTTACATGAAGTAATTAAAAACTAATTACATCACTCCATAGAAATTTGCCTAATACAAGTCTTGTCCAAAGAGACTTATAGTGAAATATATTAAGGAATATTTTCATACAATATTTGAGCACTCTATCAGCAGTATTTAAAGTAACAATTGTTACCTAGTATTTTGAATATTTGTACTTGTTGTATTTTTTTTATTTAAAAACAAAATTTGAAAGCTCAAAAATAAAATAATGATAGAAATTGCCAACTGCTTTTTAGATAGTAACAATTTCATAAAAAAAATTTTATTATTTGAGTTTTTAAATTTTTATATTGAAAACAAAAATTACAACAAACATATAGAAATATTAAAAATATTGGGTAACAATTATTGCTTTGCCAGAGTAGGGCTGTAAGACTACGTTTTGGGGTATCTTTTAGCCCATTTTGAAAAAGAGTGAACAAATATATATACAAAAAAGGGCGCTAGAGGGTTAACATATTTTACACAAATATTGCTAATAAAATTTTATTTTAGGTCTGAGAACACAATAACTATCTCAAAGGCATATATTAAGTAGTTTTCTTACTTTTTATGTTAGTAAATTGCTAAATTTTGAGTTAATTTAAGATCTAGATTAAAAACTACTCAGATATAAACTTTAAAAATGCCGATTCACGAATAAATTTATATTTGTTTCTCTTCATTTTCAGAATTCTTTGGTCGTTGTTTAGGAAAAGGTTAAAGTTTTCGAAATTTTTTATTTTTTGGAAAAAATAATATCGATGAATAAATTTAAAAAGTCTTATACTACGAAAAATCAAAAATTATTAATGGAGAAATGAAGTAAACTTAGTGAAGAAATTCATATTAAAATTTACCAAGTGCCTTTTTACACATCTTGATAAAAATAGTGTTAAAAAACAGCGGCAACATGTTGCATATTAGAGCAATTTTAAGCTATCAATTTGTTAAGGATTTTGTTGTTTGTTCATGTGTGAGTTTTGTCTGAGAGTGTATGTGTGCGTGCATGTGTGTGTTTGCATGTAACAACAAGTGCTCAATTTCGTACACTTTTTAAACGTTGTGTCGTCGTCTAGAGTCGCGTGTACTTCTTCTATTCTATTAATCTTTTGAAACATCAAAGCAATGGATTGCATTCTTTAAAAAAATTGCAAACAAATTCATTAATTTTGCTAATTTAAAACTACATAGTAAAAAATGTAAAATCGAAATTGTATATGTATGAATGAATGAATGAAATGTATGCAATTGAACGTTAAACTTAATTATTGTACAAATGTTTGCATACATTGAATATAACTATAAATCGATCAATCAATCAATCAATTAATCAATCACTATCATCAACTACTTGTCTAATTAACAGTAAATGCGTAAATTTAATTTACTAAATATAAATTTATTCAAAAAAACGTACACAACAAAAGCACACAGTTCAGTATGTATGCGTGTATGTAAGTATGTATAGAGCAATAAATATTTTTGCTTTATTATTATTTCACTTAATATGCAAAAAAATATGCATAATTTTTTGTAATATGTATGTATGTATGTAATAAGCATCACTTAATATTTAATGAAATTTAAAATTAATTTAAAGAATTGTTGCTGCATTTGCGTAGGATACAATATGTTCAGTTAATTGTGCTCAATCAATATAGTATGAAATAAGTAATATAATTAACATTATTACTTACAACTATCTTAATATTTTTATATATGTATGCATATATATGTTGACATATATATATATATATATATGTAAATGTATGTTTGAATGTATAATAAAAAAAAATTAATCAAAAATAATTACAATTAAAATGCATTATTAATGCATGCTTCAAGTTTTCATGAGAGAGTTTCAAGGTGATTAAAATCAAAATTGATTCGTTTTTGTGGCGTTAAGGAAAGAAAGTAGTATTGCATTAAATAAGGAAAACAATGAGATTGCACGTTAAAGCGTAAGCGCAGTAAAAGTTGCTGTGGTTGAAAAAGCAAGAAGACAGCAATGACTTGAACAATAAACAAAGCTTGCTGTGCTTCAGCAACTTAGGCATGGCTCTTAAATAAGGTTTAAGAAAAAATATCGAAATAATTATTAGTTACATTTACGAAATTCGTCACATAAAAGCATTACGCCATTTAAATAACAAAACAAAATATGTGCTGCAATGTGCCCAAAGTGTGCTTCGTGTGCCGCACACACCAATAATAAAAATTTTATTAATTTTTCCAGAAATAGTGCTTTCTTAAACTCTTGTCAAGCTTTTAAAAAGCTTTAAAATTTAACAAATTCGTTCTTTTTTAATTTCTATGCGAGACATTTATAGCACAAACGAATACATCACAGCACAATTATAGAATTTTTAAAAAAAAAATTAATTAAAACTTCAGAAGTTGAAGCTAGTACAAAAATGCGATGATTGAGCTGTGATTTACTCGACTTTTACTGTAATGTGTCGTAAAAACAATTTTATTTCTGCTATTAAAATAACAAAATGTGCAAATATCGACATTTTTTTAAATTTCACTTAAAAAAATCAACTCATAACAAAAGCCTACGATTAGAATACTTTT
The DNA here is from genome assembly GCA_963920525.1 of Dichetophora obliterata. NCBI lineage: Eukaryota > Metazoa > Arthropoda > Insecta > Diptera > Sciomyzidae > Dichetophora > Dichetophora obliterata. The sequence continues at coordinate 56,822,588 of OY986439.1, forward strand.
TGTATCAAATCAGATAACTTTGCTGTGATTTACTTGAATCGTGCTGTAATGTGCCGTTATAAAAACATTTATTTCCGCTATAACAATTAGCAAACGTGCAATTTTTTCGAATTTCTCTACTGTTAATTGTAGCACAACTCAAGTATATATCAGCACAAAAACCAATTTTATGCTAACTTCACTTAAAAAAAATCAGCTCGTAACAAGATCCACTATTGGGATACTTTTTGTTTCTGACGCTTCGTACGATAGCCCAAATCTAGCACATCACAGCACATATATTTCTTTTATGAATAAATCAAAAATTGCTACACTAACTTTATGCACATCTTTCTACTTGTTTTAGTGTTTTTTTTTCTTCTACTATATATGGCATGCATTTATCAGGCAACAACTTTAAGGGCAACTAGCTCAATTTTTGTTCAAGTTTTTTTTATTTTTTTTTTTCTGTTAACGTTGTACACTACACACACACACACACACATTTAAAACACATTTATTTTCTTAAGCTATGCAATAAGGTATTTTGTTTTATAAACTAAATATTTGTGCTGAAGACAAAAAGTTAAAAAAAAAATATTCGAAACTTGATTTCGAACTAAAACTAAAATTATAAACTACATAATGCCTAAAATGCTGTATAAACCTTAAAAGCTTAACCATTTCGTTGGGCTTATTTCGACGTTTGTTCGAACACAAAAAAAAGGGGGAAACAAGTTTTATGCAATTCGAAATTCGAAAACTAAATTAATTAAGTTTACAAAACTTTCATAAAGCTTAGCATATAAAATTCTCTCTTTTTTTAAGTGAACCACCTGCTGCGTCAATTTTGTTTGCCTTATTTTCGTGTTGTCGGACAAACATCAAAATACCTTTTTGTTTTGCCCAGTAAAGGAAAACGCTAAAAACAACATATATATTTATATTCGAAAAAATTTTGTTTTGTTTTGTTTTTGTATTAATTAACATTTAAGAATACTTGCTAAATATTGGCATTTGTTCAATCCTTTTTTCACTGACACCTTTTCCATCAAACACATGCTTGCGTGCGTGTGTCCCTCAAATTTTCCCCTACTCGATGAAACACACGGACTCGTTTTAATTATAAATAAAATTCGCCGCATCGCACAACGCATCGCTGTCCTCATCGAATTTACCATTCATGGTATAGCCAGAGCCTGCACCGTAGACCCATTCCTTCTTGATAAAGTCGCCATCGGTAGTGGATGAGGATGTGTTGTGCAAACCACCTAGCGAACTGTGATCCAGACGAAAATCATCGTCATCATCCGGATACAATTGCACCGGCATACTATCGGGTATTGAGTGCGGTTCAAAGAGATTTCCATACGGCGGCAATGAATGATTCAAGTCAACATGATGATCAACTAGCTCATTCTCGAAATTCGACATGCGATATTTTGAGCTTGGCGGCGAATGTGGCGAGTGTGCACCCGAATCTTCAAACATAACTTCTTCTTTGATCAGCATCTCGTTGGAGTTGTCACCGGAGCCAGAAGAGTAGAGATTCGGTTCAACTTTAATGATGGCCGCAGTAGCCAGCGAAGGCGAAGATTTCTCATCATCATCGAGATCATCGTCGTCATCGTCGAAATGCGTTGATCGACCATTGTGCATGTGTGGATCATCATCATCATCGTCGTCGTCCAAGCCGGTATGATGACGACGTCGATGATGATTGCGATGATGATGATGGTTATTGCGCTGCAGCGCATGATGATGATTATTGCTCGTATGATTGCGTGTGCTGCGTATGGTCGAGGTACCAATAGCGGCGGAGGCGAGTGAAAGTGGTGGACCAGCAGATTTGGAGACGACAACAGATGAGGAACACGATGTAGAGGACGATGAGGGCGATGGCGATGGGGAAGAACCTATTTAGAGCGGAATAAAAGGCAAATTAGTAGAGTAAAATATATTGAAGAAATTTAAAAAATTTATAAAATTTTTAACTAAATATAGGAAAAAATAGAGATAATTTTACATCGTTTATTACTTAATATAGATATTGTGATTTTGTTGTGGTCAAATCGTTTACATTCTTAGATCGAGCTTAAATTCGAAGGTTTACAAGGTTTAACTTTGCTTAAACTTTAAAACAATTAACGCATTTGGCTATGAAAAAATAGTTAGAATTATTAAGAACGCTAAAAAATGTTTGCATTTCACTTTCTCAGAACCTACAGATTTCCGCCGTTTTTTTTTTTTAATAAATTTAAGTATTTTTTCGGATTACTTCTGAATTCAAAATAATTATTTCTTCTACTATATGGACATAAGCAGAACCAAACACTTCCGAATTCCAACCTTCTATCCAAATAGAAACAAGTATTTTTTTGCAATTTTGGTCGAAAATCAACTCTTTTTACAGCCGTGTAACTGAATTGTAGCAAACCGAATCTACCTTGTATTTTATGAAATTTACGAACAAGTTGGAGTCGTTTTCGCGCTCATTTTCTGATGAATTTTTGCCTTGTGTTCAAGATTACTATTATTTTAAATGTAATAATTGTAATTATGATACTATACCGTCTCTTTTGAATGATTATGATTGGGATAATCTATTTTTTTGGAAAAAATACCGCAACTTGCTACGATATCTTTAAATCTAAAGTCCATAATATTTGCAATAATGCTATTACGCCTGTTTTCTGAATGAATTACAAGTTTCCATGGTACACTACCTGCCTAAAAAAATAAACAGCTTGCTCAATAAATTTTTCAATTTATTCAAAGTAACAACAAACCCAGATCATGAACTTCAGCACATAGTCAGAGAATTTAACTTTGATTTTATCTTTTAAATCTTAAATAAAAATCATTAATATTTTTTTGGTCAAATAAAAATATCATTTTCGGTTTTATTTTTGGTCAAGGACACGGTTGCACAATTGGACTAAAAATGGTCCACTTTTTCCAGTTGGTCCGCTGCTCTCTTTAACATTATTATGCATTACTCTTTCCGTACTTTTTTAACAAAATTCATACTACTTTTCTGAACTTTTTCTACATTTTGTCACAAAGGAACACTGGATTCGTTTACAACATTTCAACGCTGATACGACTTAAAATGAGTTGGCCGACTGAAGTTTGTTAAAGATACGACTTAAAATGAGTTGGCCGACTGTAGTTCGTTTAAGGTACGACTGAAAGTGAGTTAGCCGAGTGAAGTTTGTTTAAGGTACGACTAAAAGTGAATTGGCCGACTGAAGATAGTTTTGGGTATGAATTAAAATTAAAAAGCCGACTAAAGTTGGTTTTTGTTATGAAAATGGCAATAAAAGGAACGACTGGCTTTGATGCGTTCATAATTATTGTTTATAAAATTCAAGATTTTAAAAATTTTAGTAAAAAATAACAATTAGGCCAACTCTAAAGAAGTAAGAAGAGTAGTCTACCCCCTTATCCCCCGCTAGTTACGCCCCTGCTTGGTGAAACCGGGCATAAGTCTTTGTCTACAGCATTAAAGAACATAATTGTCGTTTTGTCAGTAATAACTACCCTATGTACTTTGAACCAATGGCGCAAGATTTCGCAACGAGATTTAACGGAGAGCTACTTCTAAAAGTACAGGCCATATCATCCGCAATCGCATTTGTACTACTTTTAAAGTTTTGAGAGCAAAGAGAATTGATAAAGACCAGAAAAATAATAGCTATATTATTTGCATTAATATTATTTGCATTAAAACTATGAATAGCTTATTGACGACCATTTGTCGATAGCTATTTTTTAATTAATGGTTGCGTGTTTGGGCTCAAAATATATGGAAATGGAGTAAAAGTAAGTTGTTTGCGTTGGAAGTCGAAAAAATAATAAAGATGAAAATAATTTCAGAACAAAATTCATTTTACGAATTTTTTTTTCTATGTTTTATTTGTTATGCGCATCTATTTTTCATAAAGAAATTAAAATTGCTTCGGCGCAATTAAAAAAAATGTGGCATGCAACCCTGTAAATTATGCGAAATAAGTAAAGAAAATCTCGAATTACCTGTGCATTACGGTACGTTGCAAAAATATTTTTTCAGTTTTTGTATCTTATTGGAATAGTCTGGATTACTGCGCTCATTTAGAATTCAATTTTGAATGGATAAGACGTAAAATGAATTTTTAGCAGGCATTTAACAAATTTTCCTGATTTTCGTTAAATTTTGAAAATAAGCCATTTTATGAAAAAACAATATTTTTATTCATGCCGGTCTTGATATAGAATAAATCTCAGACATGGTTTGAATTATTGGTTCTTCTTCGATATGTGTCGGTTGGAGTTTCTCGTATGAGGAACCAACAATAGTTACACATCATATGTACATTAAGAAGCCTCATACTCCATAAAAAAAAAGTTGATCGGGTCAGTTAAGATGATTCCCTAAATGTTAAGATGTTAAGATGATTCCCCAAATATTTCGACTCTAGCTGTAGCCATCCGTGATTAAAAAATTGTAAATGTTTGCAAGAGGATTAAAGATCATGCTGCTTATCATGCAAAGTTTTGATATTTTTTTAATTTTATTTCCATACAAAAACTTTAAAAATTTTAATCACTTCATAATTTTGATTAATTTTTTATTTTAAATTTCTTCAATTTTTTTCATGAGGTGTTTATTTTACAATTAATATTTTAGTGTTAATCATAATTTATAATGATGATTATTTATAATGATGATAATTTCATCATCAATTTAAGCAATTCTGACCAGGAATCAATGCAACCTTTCAAAAACTTTCCAACGATATCATGAAAGTGGGGATCACAATCACGGTTGCCACCTCAAATTCCCACGAAAAAAAACCTTTTTCCCACAATAGCACAAATTAATAACCACGAAAATTCCCATGGTATAAAATTTAAAAAAAAATCCCATCGCATTAAAAAAAAACACAAAAATAACACAGAAATATCACTCATTTAAAATAACCACAAAAATCCCACCCAGATAAAAAAATTAAAAATTCCATTTGTATTTAAAAAACCACGATAAATCCCATTTGTATTAAAAAAAAAACCACAAAAAATCTCTCTTCTATTAAAAATTACCACAGTAAATAATACAGACAACAAATTGTCAAAAATGAAACAAAAAATTAAAAAATAAAAAAGAACAACCAGTATAATTCGTCGTCTGTGTTTTAATTGTTAATCTTTTAGTAATAATATTTAATAAAAATTATTTGTTTAATCCACCTTAAACTTGTATAACAAACTTGTAGTTTACAAAATGAGTTCCAAATTAGTTTTGTCTTAAAAAAGCAAAACACAATCACGAAAATCGTCTCTTTTTAACAATTACTTCCCACCAAACCAAAGTAGCCGAAATCTTAACGAATTCGTTGCGAAAATCTTATAGATGGGTTGATACGATTTGGACAATGAACAAAATATGAAAAATATACACTTTTATGTATATATATTTATACATATTTTAACTAAAAAATAAAAATAAATCCTTCAAAACAAAACAAAAAATCCCACGTGAATTAAAAAAAACACTCAGTTAAAAAATTCCATGGAAATTCCCATTTTCCACGGCAATTAAAAATAACCACAAATGGAATTTTTCCCACAAAGGTAACAACCGTGCTCACAATAGAAATATGAACAATATATGGAATAGAACAATAGGCATATGCTGCATTTCGTGCGAATTCAATTCGAAGTGAATTCAATTTATAAAAAAGCAACTGACCGAATTGAAAATGGCGTAACATGGTAAAAACCTGATTTCTGTTACTTGTCCAAAACGGACTATTTGACATATTCATAAAAATAAAGTTTAAACATTTTTGAGAAAATAACTTTTAAAAAAAAAATAAAAATGCACGCCAAAATGATTCAGCCCTATTCCAGAATCCGTAAAGCTACGCTACGAATACGACAAATTTGCTAATCCAAATTCCGAACGAAACTTCCCCTTTTCGAACTTACCTTCGGGAGTTCGAAAACGAACACAGCTGATTTCAACAGCAGACAAATAAATAAAAAACTGAAGTATTTTTTTTAAGCTTTGTTTCTTTTAACTGTGAGTTTAATTTAATAAATGGATTCAATAGCAATTGCAATTTTTGCGCAGCAAGAGGAAGATCTTTCACAAAGAGGAGCTTTAAAAATTAATAGAAGAATATTGCGAGATGCCGTCAATCCTTTTGATATGGATAATGAAATGTAGGAAGTGCAATTGATAAATTTTAACTAACAACATATTTGTAGGTTTCAGAAAAATTTTCGGCTTAATAAACAAGCATTCAGACTTGTTTTAAACATATTGGAAGATGAGCTTCCCGTAGCCCGAAGATCTGCAGCATTAACTCCTTTGTCCCAGCTAATTGCATTGCTGCGATTTCTTGCTGAAGGTAGCTACCAACATGGAGTCGGAAAGGATCACGACGTTGAAATGGTTTGTCCAATGCTTTAAATATATTGGAAAAAAAGCTATGCCCGACATGGATTCAATTGAAAATGTCGGAAGATGAAAAGCGGGAAGCTAAAATGGCGTTTTACTTCAAATGTCGGTTTCCAGGAGTGGTACTGTGCGTCGATGGGACACACGTAAAAATTATTGCACCAGCAACGGAGAAATTTTTATATTACAATAGAAAAGGATTCTATAGCCTCAAAGTAATGCTGGTACGTTTTTATCATATTTGGGAGTTGAGGAACCAACAATCTATACTTAAGTAACCAAGTCCTTTAGTTTTTCTTTAAAACTGAATTCGACTCAAGCCGAGTTTGACAGATTATCACTTATATTGGATTAAAAATTATTTCTTTGACTTTTTCAAGATTTGCGATCACAAATTGCGCATTCGGTATGTAGACCCAAGATATCCTGGATGCAATCATGATTCCCACATATGGAACATAAGCAGCGCAAGGGCATATTTTCAGGAAAAGTATAATGAAGGAGAAAGAAACACATTTATTCTGGGTAATATCGAAACACAGTTGAAACAAAATATTTTATGTATTAATTCTTATATTCAGGTGACAGGGGCTACCCCTAAGAGCCATGGCTTATGACACCATTCCGTTCGCCAGTGGAAGGAAGCCCTCAAAGCGCATTCAATATAAAACACAGCAAAACACGAAATATAATTGAGAGAACAATTGGTGTTTTAAAAAATAGATTTCGTTGCTTATTGGATGCCCGCGGACTTCATTATTCTCCCAAAAAGGCAAGTCAAATAATAAATGTAGCTGGCGCACTGCATAACATCTGCGTGCATTATCGTGTTGAATATGATGAGCCTGTAATTCAAGAGGAATCACTGGAAACTGAAGGTGTGGAAGAAATTTTAACAACTTCTCATAATGTGGCGTCACAAATTAGAGAGAGACTTTTAAATACCTTTGTCTAGTATTTGAAAGTAAACAAGATTTAAATACAAACTTTTTTACTGTAATAATTTTTACTATCGGAGTTCTTCGTAAATTTAATTTTAAAAAATGTTAAAAAACAATACTCTAAATAAAGTCGCATCAAATTTATAGTTTAAATTTGTTTTTTCATTTCTTTGAGCAGTCGTAAGCAGAAAATAATTATATATCAAGCAATTCAGGAATTTGAAACTTAAACGCTTAAAAAATCAACATTTTTTTCCATTATTCTGGAATTTTAAAAACATTTAATCGAGAAATATATACAAAATTTTTATATAAATTATTCCCGAGTAACGCCGGGTATTTCAGCTAGTATTTAAATAAATTAAATTATTTTATTATTATTTAGGTTGTATTTTTTTATTTTATTGACTTCCATGTAGTTCCCACGAGTTTGGGACAATGGACAGTCGGCCCCCACAGAGGTCCCTGTGTGCGGGCAAGGCTAAATAGTATCGGAGGTCGCCAGGTATCCGATACGCTCCGTTTAAGACTGGACTATTTTTGATGGGCCTCCAGCCTAGTAAACCCTCGGCACGGGTCGCATGACACCTTGGTTCGGCCCATGGGAGGGGCTGGGAGAGGGGTAGGAGAAGGAGCATGGGTAGGATGAGTAGGAGGGGTATGGTAAGTAAGGGGGAGGGGATAGGTATGAATGAATAGCTCTTAGTCATTGCTCCACAATGGCCTGTATGGCATGGGTAACCCTACCAGAAGCTTGCGCTTTCGCCATCCTAGCCCATTGCTTCGCAACTTAAGCCCCCACACCAACGACAAGGTGCTGCTATTCGGGTGAGTGACCTAACCTAACCCTACATATATATTCATTAATTAAAAATAAATAAAAAGACACATGTTGGGCTGATGTGCTGAGATCAAAAGTTATTACAGCCTTATGTTAAGATTTTAACCCTTTGAGTAGTCGCGTACACAATTTCGTTCACCACTTTGTATGATACATTGCATTGAAATTTTTTTAATATTTTAGTCGTGTCAATTGGAAACTCTGTTCTTCAAAATCTTCTGTATGAATTTCTACACGCATACAGTGTGAACACTTTAAAGAACAGAGTTTCCAATTGACTCGGCTAAAATATTAAAAAAATTTCAATGCTATGTACCATACAAAGTGATGTACGAAATTGTGTACTCGCCGACTCGAAGGGTTAAGTAAGTACGTTAAAAATTGTTACTCATTACTCCTGAATCTGTAGCATCCTTAATTTTATATCATTTTTCTCTGTTTTAAGCTTCTCGCAGGCTAAATTGTGGCGACGCATTTCAGCAATTTGTTCCTTTTTTATATCGCACAACTTTTCGGTCGCTCTTGTAAGCCTTTTAAGGGAAGTTGCAAATTCTGCATACTTCTCCTTTTGAAATACTTGAAAATCCTCACATTTTGTATAAAATTCCGTTTGAATACTGATCTTTTTTTCCAAAAGAGAGAGGGATGTTTGCTGTTTCTGATTTGAGCATCGGCTTCGAGGCCGATTTTCGGACTCTGACCTCATAGATTGGTCTAAGCCTACATCTTCTGCATCATTGTCTGTTTGATTAATTTCAGATTCTAGCCCCACAGCAATAGTTCCAAGTACTCCAGATGTGCAGGTTTCAAGACAAGTAAGTTCTATTACGTTTTCCTCCAAATCATTAAATTTGTGCATTCTGTTGGCTCCGCCGCCAGTTGCTCTCAACTCCGCCTTGTTTTGTGCTAACTTCCGCTAGATGTATGATTTGTAATCCAACCAAACCTACAATAATTACAAAATAAAATTAGGATTTTGATTTAAAAAGTTATTTTGTAAAGAAAAATTTAATAGCCCATTATCAAATGACATCAGCCAACGGCACTGTTCGGAAATGCATCACGATTTCTAGTGTTTGAACAACTGGCATTTTTCAAGCGTCCAAATTGCAGGGTGAATTTCTTTGATGCGTGTGGTGCTTAATATGGTGCTTTAATGTGTTTAATTATGTCTTTAATGTGTGGTGCTTGATATTAAGATGACGTTTTGGAATGTTTAACGTTTGCATTTATGCAAAATTGGCCTTTTTATAACTTTCCGTTGATGCTGCAAAAGCAGTTTGCTCGTCATGATTCATTTCCGAACAGACATAACAATTTTTACAGCTGGAATTATATTGGTGGGTTCCAAATGAGTTTCCACGGCAAAATATTAGTGGCTGTATTAGAGTTGGTGACTGAAACTTCACATGGAAAAACTATCCATTAAGGGAGCAATAGACCAGATTTAGCTTCTATTTAAGTTTCAGGAATGTTATCTAGAAATTCTACGCGATTTTCTTGATCAATTCTCACTTTTTTCCAATTAGAAGTATCCTTAGTTGGTGGTCCTAGACTATTGAGCTGAGCACTGGCATCATTCCAAAACGCCATAACATTTTCCTTAGACTCCTTTGTGAAGCCTCTAGCTATATCTGGCCTTTCAGCCATCAATCCAACCAAACGCGTGTATTGGTTTCTGTTTGTTGTTTTTGGCCTACATTAACCGAAAATTAGTCTTTTTTGGTGGAACAATTGGTAAATACTTACATATTTATATTTTTGTGGCCAAATTTCATAAAAATCCAATTATATTATTTTTTCGTAAAGAATTCCGGCGCGGCAAAGCTTTCGTGAAAACATCCAAAAAACAGCTGTCAAAAATTGATACGTTCGGAATGTGTAATTGCAATACTACGAATGTAAGAATGTTCGAATTCGATTCGGATTGTGGAATACTTCACTACGAGTCCGAAAGAAAATTTAAGCTACGACGGATTCTGGAATAGGGCTGATTTTCTTTAATCCAAATGCAAAAATTTTAAATTTGTTGAAGCAGATTGGAAGAACTTTTTCATAACTATTATATTTTTTTATCTACAATATTTTTAAAAAAATCTGTATTTTTAGAGGTTATTTCAAACCATTCCAGCTCGCGTATAGCTATCGCTGGTGTCGGAACATTTGGTGAAATATCATAACATAAACCAAGAATTATTTTGAGGAACTGACACGACCTACTTTTTTTCGTGAGGCGCCTTAATGTACATCCCATAAATACATCGATGTATTGTTGCGGTACAGCTGCGCCAGTGAATGATTCGGCGAATTGAAATCATGAAAAGTCTTAAAGTTGTTGTAAAAGAGTAAAAAGAATTAGGCGCTGAAATGATTGACAAGTTAACCATTCAGGTGGCTAAGTGCATCATAGTACTTCGTTAACATGCAGCGATGGGAAAATTATCTTTTCTTTCGGGACCAAAGGTAACGGTCATGTACGGAAACCCAAATGGACTCAAATCAACGCATAACTACTACTGTAAATCATTTTTGAGCTTTGTACTGTATTCTTTTACTAAAATTGCCTTTTTCCAATATTTATCCAATTTCAATAAAAATGGGAAAATTTACTTAAATAACTTCCAAAAATTATATGTTCGTCAGATTTATTTGAAATTGATCATAAAATGTACTTAAAAATTTAATTCATAGAAATAAAGAGTCAAATTAAAAAATATATTTTTGGAACATACCATCACGCACAGTTAAACCGAGACTTTCTTGATTTTTTTCGCATAAAATTCAAGTGTGCAAATTACATTTTTGCAAATTGCGCCGATGTTAGCCATCTGATTTTAATTATGAAGTATTTTAAGAATGCGCACAGCATTCCTCTTTAGTATGATAAGAGGCTTACTGAAATCTACCAATTAGGTCAGACGCTAGAGTCGCTCAGCTAACATAATCTCTCAATGAAAATGGCAAAAATTTCAAATGCAAAAACTCAAAAACGGCTCCGTCGATTTTCAAATAGTAAAGATCTTTGGAATCCGCGGGCCAAAATCCATTAAAATAAGTTATCAAATCTGTTAATGCAAAACGGCTGTTTGGTAGTGTTATTCTTCAATATTTATTTGATCACCTTCAAAATAATCACCATTGCAGGCGATACGCATACGCCAACGTTTTTTCCATCCATTGGTAGGCCGATTTCTGAATGACCTTTAGCTCCCTCTGCGAATTCTCTTTGATGACTTCAATCGTCTCAAAATGTTTTCCACGAAGCGACAATTTAAGCTAGGGGAAGAGAAAAAAGTCTCACGGGGCCATAACTGGTGAATATGGTGCTTGTTGGACGATATTGACATTGTTTTTGGTCAAATGTGTGATGTGTGAACTGGTGCATTATCGTGGTACAGAAACCATAAATTGTTATTCTATAATTATGTCCTCTTTTACCGAACATTCTCGCGCAAATACTTTAAAACACTCAAATATATTGAGCGTTAACCGATTGACCTCTCGAAAGGAATTTCGAGTGCACACCTTGAGAATCGAAAAAAACAGTCAGCATCACCTTAATTTTTAAACGACTTTGACGTGGTTTTTTTGGTTTCGGCTCATCTGGATAGTGCCACTCTGCAGATTGATGAGATGTTTCGACTTCATACTCGTACACCCAAATCTCGTCACCAATAATGATGCGCTGAAGGTCCGTATCGTCCATTTAAAGCATCTCCTGTGCGACAGTTTTCCGAAAATCTTAGAAGGAAATTCCACAGTATTGACACAAGTCGCGCTGCAACCCGTCACATTCCTAAAACACATGAGCTTTTATTTTCAGCAAAGTTAATCAGATACATTTTTGTCAATTTTTTTCAGACTTCCGAACAATTAAGCAGAAATTTCATAAGACCATTAAGTTCAATGGAGTTAAAAAAAAATAAGTTTAATTTCATTTGTATTTATAATTAAAGTTAATTTTTTGGGTTCAGGACAATAACGCCCAAAATAAAAAATTAAATTATGATTACATCATGCACCCAAATGTCGTCACCAATAATAATGAGCTGAATGTCCGTATCGTCCATTTAAAGCATTTCCTGTTCGACAGTTTTGCGAAACCCTTTTTGAAGGATATTCAGCAATTTCAGCACAAGTCACAATGCTGCACTAGTCGCATGCCTAAAACATAATGCAAAATGGTGTGCGCCGATCCAGTCGATACATCAAGCACTCCAGCTTTATCTCTCATGGTCACACAACGATTTTCAATCACAATTTCCTTTACTTTTTTGATATTTTCATCTCACCTCACCGTTCAAGGATGAGGCAAGTTGTCAACTGATGTACGCACCTCTTTACACAATTTATACCACTCAAATTCCTGCGTCCGTAACAGAGCAGACTTCTCATATGTTTTAAGCAATATTTTCAATGCATCCGGACAAGAAATTTCTTTGGTAAAACACAATTTCAAACACAAGTTTTGCTCAACTTTTATTTCCATTATGAAATTCGCAAGTCAGACTCGAGGTGAACTTGTTTAGAAAGCAATAGGAAACTACGTGACAGATCGCGCTAAAAATTAAAGCTAAGAATCATTAACTTTATGACAATTGTTGTTGGTTAATTCGCAAAAAAAACAACGATGGTAACCATTTCAACATGACAGCTATCATTAGAAGGATACATTAATCCATTTAAGTTTACAGTTAATTGCTTTTAAAGCTGATGTTACGTTTCGCAGTTTTCTGCATTTTTTTTTAAATCAAAGAAACAAGGCATGCGCCTTATACAAACAAGGTTTTGTCTTTGACTTGAAAGGAAAGGGATAGATTAATTAGAGGAATTGATTGGAACCATACGTGATTTATTGATTAGGCGAAACAAACGTGAAAAACCATTTTAATTGCTTTTAACCGAGGCTAGTGTTATGCTTTAACCTCGGCAAGCATTTCCAGCTACAAAGGCCGACATTTTTCTAGATTCAGTTGAAAACGAGTTCCAATTTTCGTCGCCTGCTTATTCATGCCTGTTTGTCGCTTGCTTGTCGCATGTTTATTGCTTATATATTAAAAAAATAAAATCTTCGGAACCTACATTTTGTACTAAATATATTGCTACGAAAATGCTATCGAAAAATAAAAACAGAACAATTTTTTTTCTTAATTTTCTTTATTTTTAGGCACCTCAAAGGCGTACGAATGTCGAGTGCTTGACCGTGGAAATGCCCATATCAAACAATTGAAGTCGCTCACATCCCTGATAACATGATAATATTCTCAGAGCAATTTTGAGTGGTCAGAAATATGTTCTTCATACAAATAGAGCACATTCCTCTTATATTTTATCTTGCGGGCCCGACAGACGTTGTCCTGCCCCAATTCAATTAATTTGTTTGTGATCGTTTTGTGAATTTGTGAAAAATATTGAAGTGCCAGACGTTTCCTTTTGAAACTTCAATGCGTGACGATCAAAACCATCTGAAATAAAGCATTTTTATGTATTTGTGGGCTGCTGTGTGGCATTTACTTTTTTATTAACCGAGATATTCACCTTAATACCAGATATTGTAATTTTAGTGGCCTTAGGTGTTAAGGCCTGAGATCTTAAGAGACACCGCACGAACGATTTTGTTGTATATATAGAAAGTCGGTAAAATTTTATGTATAAAGTGACCACCACTTGGTCTCATAGTACAAGTTTCATTATAAAAACATGACTTATTCGGGAATTATAATGATAGTTCGAACACGCCCATTTTTGGTTGCCGAGTTGCCGAGAGTAACCATACGAAATTACAAAATTTTAGCCCAATACAACCGAATTCGTCTGAAATATAGCATTTTTACATTGTGGGTAATAGGGGTGTGGCAACTTTTGGTTTTTTCATTAATTGAAATATTAACATTGATAACAGATGTTTTAAATTTGGTGACCTTAGGTGTTACTGTTCCTGAGATCTAAAGAGACACCGCACGAACGATTTTATATTTGTAAAAGCACTTGGCACTAAGTAAGAACTGTACAAAATATTTTTCCAGTGGGTTAACGGTTCGAGGTACCCCAAGCCATTTAAATATTCTGGAGCAAACAACTGAGTTTAGTATAAATTCATACCTATATTTTTTTGTCACAAAGTATTTTAAATCAAATGTTTCTCTATTTGAATGGCAGTTTTTGGTTTTATGTATGAACTCATTGAAAAGGAAAATGTTTTATATATCCGCTAAAAATTTTCAAATATTTTTGGGGGTATTCACATAGATTTTATTAATACTTTTTAACAAAATGTTAAAAAAAGATAATTTACTACGAGAGCATATAAAGCATTTCACTGTCCATTAAATAAATGCCATTACATATATTAATATTTTTATCAAAAACTAATTTATGGGAATAAATTATGTTATAACTTTTCATTTTTGCTTATGATGATCAAATTTATAAATAACTGTTTAAAGTGCATTGCTTGAGATTTTTTTAATTTTTTCTTGGAATTGAGCTAACCACTGATTTGAGCTAATTAATCGGAAAAATCGTTTACGAAAAAAAATTCATAATTAAGAACAAAACTCTAAAATTTTATTTAACTTATTCATATGTTGGTGTAAAAAACGGTCTCTCAGGTTTGTAAGGCATGTTGAATTCAAGATTCATCTATATATAAATAGGCGTAGGAAAAACAGTTCGGTACCATTTTCTCCCGTGTTTCTCAACCGATTTGGATAATTCTTCTTTCAAATGAATAAGAGTAGAAAGGAGTGCATAGAATAAGTTTGTGACCTTTGACCTGAAATATGAGCGTTCAAAACAGAATTTCTTATATAAAAGCTAAGCTATAAGAGATGGAAGAACACGGTGTAAGAGGCATTTCTCGCTATCTCTTACGGATACCCTACAATAAGCATTTTTATGTTACATGTGTTGGGACTTACAAACAGTAATTTTTTAAAAATTCCCTTTATTTTGACATCAAAATTATGCCTTTCAGTACAACGTATTTTTGTATGAAAAGTTATTGGTTGAGAAAAATAACGGTATACGAAAGCTTTTTTTAGGAATATTTTTCACAAATATATTAAAAAATGTTCAGTTGAATATATTATAAAATTAAGGGTTGTTGTGGAAACCGTTAATCGCCGGAATCAATTTTGATTCCGGTAGAAATTTGGTAAAGGTGTCATACATTCCGGTTTTTAGTTCAAATCGGAATTTGCATCAGTTTGGGGAGTTACAGAAACCGATATTATTGGTTTGACATTCGGAAACAAACCGGCCAGCTATTCACTAGTGGAATGTTAAATATTTCATTTATTGCGGCTGACAACTTTAAAAAATGTCAGTAAATTAAATAATTTCAATGGTAAAATTATAATATTTATAATTTTTTTTTCTTATTTGATGGGAAAAAACAAAAATAAAACACAAAATTATATTCTCCTGGGTGAGACTTCTGCTAAGAATCTGAACGTTGCGGCTGATAAAAGTAAAAAAGGAATTGACGACGAAGGCATATGAGATTTAATAGTTTCTAACACCAAAGTGAATGAATCCTGGTTTAAGCGATATTAGGTTCAAATATGCAAAAAGTCCAAGTATATCTCCGTGGTTTGTTTAAATACGAAGATTGTTCTTACGCCGAATATGGAACTTCTAGAGGATTGCTATTTCTTAAAATGCACATTTAACTTTTTTATTGCTTTCCGCCTCCAGAAATAAAATAGCCAACAGCAGAACTCATTTTATACACTTTTTTTTTTGTTTTCACAATTAAATTTATGTAATACGCGCAAAATGTTGCAATTCGCGCAGTCAAACACAAAACTTCAGAAAACAATTTAGCTGAACAGCTGATTCGAACATTGGATTTGTTTATGTTCGAATAGAGTAAAAACCGATCGGATTTCACAACACCATTCAATACCGGAATCGTTTTGATAATCCGATAACATAGTAATTCTGAAACGGATTTCGCAACAACCCTGATTATGACACCAAAAGTATTTCGTTATCTCGAAAACTGTAGATTTTCTCAGTACAACGCATTTTTGTATGAGCAGTCGTTGGTAAGCACTGAGCAGCAAACTGAAAATATAAATAGATTCGGTTTTTAACCCTTTTCCACGCTCATCTGATAACGAAAGCGATTTCATATCACAGTGTAGGTTGAAGGTCATAGTGAAAAGGTCGAATTTCGACCACTGGCGACTTACTCGCACAACTTTCAAGAATATTGTTATCAGAAAAAAAAATTATGTTGACTTTATATGATTTAAATACAAATTCTAAATGTTTGATAGTTTAAATCATACTTGATTTTAAATACAAATTCTAGTTGTTTGATAGTTTAAAATCGTTTATTGAGCTTAAGGTCAAAGTTAGAACAATTAATTGTCTCAATTTGACCTTAAGCTCAATAAACGATTTTAAACTATCAAACAACTAGAATTTGTATTTAAAATCAAGTATGATTTAAACTATTAAACATTTAGAATTTGTATTTAAATCATATAAAGTCAACATAATAAATATAGAGGTCATTTAGGAAAAAACTTTAATCAAATGGTAGAGCTCGACCAAACGGAAACAGCTGAAAATAAAATCAGCATAATTCTAAAAACAACTTCTGTAAACATGCTTTGTTAGTGCAAACTTCCAACAGGCTGTTGGGCTACATATAATAACATAAGCATAGAGACTAAAGTAAAACAGAAATACAACAAAAAATGTGAAATTATGAAATTGAGAAAAACTGAGAAATTGACACTTCAAATCTCATCGCCCCGGTGGTGCAGTGCGTTAGTGCGCGCTTGCACGGGTATCACAAAGATTTCTGATGACGCCTTTAGCCGGGCAGAAATTGTGCAATAAGATCAGCTAGTGATTTTTTCCTTTTCATATTAAAAAACTTTGTTGTTGTTGTTGTTTCTTTGGAAAGATTCGTTAGAACAATTAATTGTTCTAACTTTGACCTTAAGCTCAATAAACGATTTTAAACTATCAAACAACTAGAATTTGTATTTAAAACCAAGTATGATTTTAACTATCAAACATTTAGAATTTGTATTTAAATCATATGAAGTCAACATAATAAATATAGAGGTCATTTAGGAAAAAACTTTAATTGAAAAAAAAAATTTAAAAATTTAAATGATAAAAAATTTAATAAAAATTATTTATTTAATTCGCATGAGTAACATTTTTGAGTAAACCTGTATTATCGCTAAAATGGTTCCTTATTGAAAAATTATTATTTTTTAACATAAAAAGTTAATTGAATAATTTGTGATCTATTAACTTATAACATGATTTTTAATTGCGAGCTTTAGATCAACTAAGTTTTTAAGAAGGCAATCTAATAATTGAAAATAATAGAAAATAATCTAATAATTGATCGATTTCGGTCAAAGTCATGAGTAATTGAATATTTCTTTGCAAAAATAGCCACCTTTAAGTTAAAACACTAGCTTCTAGCGAAGCAGAAAAACTCGTTTCATTTTCTATGGTGCATTTTGACAAACTGTAGAACACCAATGAATATTGAAATAAATAAGAAGCAACTAGAACATATGGCAACCTTGGTAGAGTTGATGGCGGTGATCTATAAATAGCCTACTGCTTTAAAATGTCATATGATTAAGTGCCAATTTGAACGTTCAATTTGTTCAATATAGTTCAAATGAATGAGTTCCAAAATATGTGAAATCATGTACGACTTTTACAGTGAGTTGATCACAGCTTAATCACTCAAAGACTACTGAAGAAGAAAGTGTAGCTGTTTCCAAAACAGACTGTCTAGTCGGCTAATGGCGTTTTCGTTTCTCAAAAAAAAAGCAACATTTTTTCTACCCTTTTTGGAAATTCTGCCCTCTTGAGAATAAAAATAGTGACCTCTAAAATTCAATCGTGTTCTTTTCTCGAAAATGTTGACCTCAAAAGAAGAAAAAGTTCAGATTTCTCAAAGATGGCAGAAAGAATGCAACATTTTTTCCAGAAACGAAAACGCCATAAGTGATTGACTCTGTAGAGTTGTTGTTGTTGTTGTTGCCTTCTTATAAACTTGATCTAAAGCTTACAATTAAAATTCACGTAATAAAAAGGTAATATATTTTGTTCTTGCTATATCACTAACTGTACTTATCATGGTATAATTTAATAATTTCATCATCCTTTTGAAGCTTACAGTGTGAAGTAATCTTCTATTCAAAAGTTCTTAGATTTCAATAATCACTCTAACAGATACTTTTTGGACCGTTGGATCTTATGATGTTGGTTTCTGCTTCAATTATTGTTTTATGATATTATAGTAATTTATTGCATTATTATAAGTTGGTAATTTTTTAGGGGCCAACTTTGTCTGGTTCCCAACAATGGGACAATATGTAAACAGCCGCGTCTTGACTCCCGACATTATTTTAGCATATATTATCACAAAATAAAATAAGCAATAGAGTGCATAAGGATAACTGGTTTTTATTACTTTAATTTTAAAATTATATACCTAATTTTGTGTGGTTTTTTCTCCTGATTCCTTAATTAAATGTTTAACTAATGTATATTTTAGATATTTCACACCAATAGAGTACTCACAGTTTGTATTTCATGGCAACCCAACTATTTTATCATATTTATTATGATTTTAGTAAAGTACATATAGAAAGTACATATTTTTGTATAGTTTTTATTACTTTGCCGTGTCGGAGGCACCTCTGAAATTAAAGTTGCCCGGAAAAAAATTTTCAGGCGAAGTATTTGAGCACATGCGGCAGATTTTTACCGCTATTACAAATAGATTATCTGAAATTTGTAGTTTCACCCCACCGTAATGTATATAGATAGTAAAAGGATAGATATTTCATTTTAGGGTTATTTTAAGTCCTTGATTCAGGAAAGGAAAACTTATCGTCCTACTTTCTAAAGTTTAAAACAATTAGAAGTTGTTAATTTAATTGCCCATTTCAAATGTTTTTTTTTTGCATTACCAGAATGCATTTGAGATTTAAATTTGGTTTGTTCGACAAACGTTAGTATATTTTCTATATGGAAATGTTTGGTTTTATTTTATTATTGATTTTAGGCATTATTTTCTAGATCGCCAACTCACCTGTTTGCTGCACCACGCTGGTCATAGAGGAAGATAGTGTTGTAGCGCCACCAGTCGAATGAATAATGGGCGTTTTGCGCAGCAATTGTTGCTGCAGCTGTTGTTGCTGTGAGGTGCAGGCCATGGTGCTGCTCAAAACAGCTCCTCCGCCCTGGTGGTGTATAACCTGAGTCTGTTGTTGTTGTTGCTGTTGTTGCTGTTGTTGCAAGTGGATTTGGTCGGTTGTATGAACGTAGTTATTAATGACTATAGTGCGTGTGGGCGTGCCCTGTTGCTGTAGCAACAACTGCTGCTGCTGTTGGTCGACGGCGCCAAGTGATGAGCCATGCGATTCATTTGAGGATTCCTCAGCGGTGGTTGTGATCGTATTGTTACTATTCTGTCTAACGGTGGTAACTATGCGCGATTTGTTGTCATACAACTCGCTGCTGTCGTCCATTGCGAATTGTTGCTGCTGCTGCTGCTGCTGTTGCAGCTGTTTACCATTGCTGCTAGTGCTGGCTCCAACATCACCAGAATTATTGCTATTTTGGGCTTCCAACTTGACGATAGTGGTGGTGGTGGAAGCATTTGCTGCTCCAGCATTGTTTGTTGTTGCAGTGTTCGCTGCTGATTGCTCGTACTTGATTGTTGTTGTCACCTGTGACGTTTGATCGCGCTGATGCACCTGCATGTGTGTCAGCAACGATGATTGCGTGTGCAGTTTCTTTTTGCAGATCTTGCACTCAAACGGAAAATCACCAGTGTGTGTACGCGCGTGTATCTTCAAATTGTAGCGCTGTCCGAAACCCTTGCCGCAAACGTCACATCTGTTGGGGAAAATGGGAATAATGGATTACAAAAATTTTTCAATTTATCATCGCATGAATACTTACTTGTGTAGCTTGACGCCCGAATGCAGCTTGGAGTGACCACGCAGTGAGGCCAATGCACTAAATACCTTCCCGCAAATCTCGCAAGTCAGGTTTACATTCTCGTTGTGTATCTTCTTGTGCACCTTGAAGTACTCGAAGCTCATAAACTCCTTATGGCAAACATCACACTTATATTTGTGACGCTCGGACTGCTGGCCGGTGTGCACGCGCATGTGTTTGATGAAATTAGGTCGGAAGCGCACGACGCGTCCACATATCTGACACTCGTAGGGTTTGCAGCGCAAACAGTGTTTCTCATAGTTCTTGAGCGACTTTAGCACCATGTTGCAAATGGCGCACTTCATGTTGTTGGCATGACCGGAACGATGTATATCGAAGAGCTCTTTTGAGTCGAATTTTTCGACGCACTCCAAACACTGGTACGTTGTAGGCGGGCTGGTCGTGATGGTGCTGGATGTGGTAGTTGCGGCTGCGGCGGAGGGGGCGGAGGCGGAAGTGACAGCGTCTAGTGTGGACGTTGAGGCTGTGGGAGATGCTGCGGAAACCGTCGTCACCGGCGCAGCGGCTACGCTGACTGTCATGTGGGAGTTGTTGCTGCTGTTGCTGCTGCTGTGTGCTATGGCAGAGGCGGCAATTCCTCCAGTGGTTGAGGATACAACCACGCTGGGTGTTGCAGCCACCGAAACCGTGGCCGATACGGGTGCCGCTTGCAATATGAGCTGTGTGGGTTGGCCTCCCGGCTGCACTACATTCAGCACAGTGAGCTGCTGTGCTGCCTGCTGTAGCGCTTGTTGTGTGGTGATAATGGTACCGGGATTGCCCGGGTTACGACTGATTACAGCCGGCATGCGCACAAAAGTGGCGCCAGCCACACCGCCGCCACCAGTACTGATATAGACTGGGCGACGTTGCAGCTGTGCCAGCTGCGCTTCCAAGCCCACAGTTCGAGTGGTATTCATTAGAGAACCACTGGGCAGCTGCACAAGCTGTGGCGGTACTGCATGGTTCTCCTGAATGAATTCCATATCATCGTCATCCTCTTCCAGCTGCTCCAGCTTGACACGCTGCTGTGACATGAGCTCAGCGGAAGCTGCTGCGGCGGCTTCTTCATCTTCGGCGGCTTGCTCGGCCTCCTCGTCGATTTCCTGCATCTGCGGATTGTGCGGATCGTGTGGATCATGCAAGTCATCATCCTCATCCTCGTCGTCGTGTTGGGCTGATTGTGATGTTTCCATGGTTAGATGGTGGTGGGTACCGCCAGCGCTGGATGTGAATATAATGCGTCGACCATTGAGCAGATGCTCCGGCGGAGTGGATGCATCGCGTAGACTACTGCTATTGCTATTGCTGGCGCTGGCCGAGTGGTGTAAAAAACTAGCGGAAGTGACGTGTGACAAAGCGCCGGAAGTTATTGTTGCTGTGGTAGTCGGTGGGTTGTGTTGTTGTTGCTGCTGTTGTTGTTGGTGTTGTTGTGCTTCCATGTGCACGTCCAGTGGCGAGTCTGCTGCATACTGATGCTGTTGTTGGAGGTGCTGCTGCTGTTGTTGCTGTAGGTGCGCTTGTTGCTGCTGCTGCTGCTCGGAGTCGTCATCGTCATCATCGTCCTGCTCCATGGGAGCATCCTGCAATATAAATTCGATTTGTTGCGATAGCGTGCTGTCGTTCATTCCAATCAAGCCATCTAAGTCCTGGTGGTGGTGGTGATGGTGATGATGCAGGACGCTGCCGCCGAGTGTGGAATGCTTGCCCGCGACATGTAAGCCGCCGGAGCTGGCGAATAGCGATGGCAACACAACGCTGCTTGTGTGGGTGCCAGCCGAGGTACTTGACGCTGTGCCACTGGGTGAGCTGCAGACAATGCTGTTGGTAGCCAGATTCATTTTTTATTGCTTCTTCTTTTGCTTTGTGCTTGTTTCTACGGCTTTGCTAAAGTGGAGAATGTTTGCTTTATTCCTCTTATTTTTCTTCTTCGTCTTCTATTATTCTATACGCTAGTTTAGTTTTAGTTTGTTCAAATTAATAATGAGTTGAAATAAATGTAATTTTATATTCCACACACATCATCCTTAGAAGAATTTTCAACACACATATTTAACACTTTATTTCTTTTCTGTTTTTATTTTTTAGTTGTTTTGGTTTTTGTTGTTCGTAGTAGTTGTTGCTGTTGTTGTAGTATAAAAGTTTTCATCAAATTCTTATAAAAAATATAAAACTTTCTGCGTTTTTATATAAAAATTTCATGTTTGTGCAGCGTTTTCATTGCCTTTTTTAACTATACTTTGCTACGCTCTTCTTTTCAGCATCTCGCGCACTCACTCCATAAAACGTCGAATTTTCTTTGAAAATGGAAAAATTTGCTTCCTCTGCTTTGACAGCGCAGCTCCCCCTTTTTTCCAATAAACAATTTCAATTTTTTATTGCCTTTTCCTCACTTCCTCTGCTTTCATGGGAGGCATGATGTTGATGATGATGGTGGGATAAATGGAAAGAAAAAACTTTCTGCATTTACTTTGCGCCTATTCGTTCGTCCGTTCGTTCTTTTGTTCACACTTAACTTTGTCACTTTGCTTTGCTTTCTTCTTCGTTTTTTCCTCCACCAATTAACATCGTTTTTCGTTTATCGCTTTTCGCTTGTTTTTATTTTATTTTATTATTTATTTTTGCTGCTGCTGCTACTGCTGCTATTGCTTCTGCCACTTTTGGTGGGGGGTCGCCAGTAGAGCTGCGCTGCTTGGGTTTGTTCCGTCGTCTGTCTTGTTCTTCTTTTTATTCTTCCTCTTGTTCTTCTTTGTCGTCGTTTAGTTCGCTGCTTTTCGACGCACTGCGTTTCAATGTTTGGCGTTTCTGCGCGTTTTCGGGGTTGATTTCGGTAGCGGCGGTGTTGGTTGCGGCTGCGGCGGAGTTGGCGTCGGCGTTTCTGTGGAAAAATCACATTTCCATTTTACTCTCCACCATCTTATTTTCTTGCACAATTTCTTTCATTATAATTGTTCACTGATTTATCCACACTGCTAGCTATTCTCCGTGGTCTTATTCTTATTCTTCACCTTCCTCTTGTTTAATTATCGCACTTAAAAAACGTTTTTCTTGCTTGCACTTTAATTCGTTTTGTAGC
Organism: Dichetophora obliterata; assembly: GCA_963920525.1. Lineage (NCBI taxonomy): Eukaryota > Metazoa > Arthropoda > Insecta > Diptera > Sciomyzidae > Dichetophora > Dichetophora obliterata. The sequence continues at coordinate 56,845,873 of OY986439.1, forward strand.
ACTTGCGTCATTTGTAACTATTGTATTTATTGTTTGTTCTATTATTTGTGCATTTTAAGCAAAAGTTTAACATTCGAATTTTTCTTTTACAAAAGTTTCACAAAAATTTTCCGTTCAATTTTATCCTTCCGTTCGTCTATGTCGTTTTACCAAGAAGCAGAGCAAACGATTTTCACGCTTTTCCTTCGCTTGACTTTTTATGAAGCTGAAGGGAAATATTGAATTTATTTTCTGCCCGCTTTCGCAACGTTCGGATAATAATTATTATATATTTTTCTCGCTTGACAGTTTTGCTTTCCAAACTTGGACGGCATGTGTTGAAGTGAGCACGATAGTGTTGATGCTACAAATTTGCAATTTTGTTTGACATTTCTTGTCATTGATGCGCGGATAAAATGTTCCCTTTTAGAATTTGGCAATAGGAAGAAATGAATCGAAAATGAAGGAATAGTCAAAAGCTATGTTCATATAAGCATATTTTTCATCAAATGAGTCATCAAACAGTTTGATGACGCAAGTGTTCATGCTATAAATGCTGAGGCATATTTTATAGTTGCCTTTTAAACCGAAGTTAAAACATCGCACTGATGAAGCAATTCTTTTTCATCAGGGACCGAAAATAACGATTATTTTTTAAATTTTAGATAAAAAATTCATGTGAAAAAAGTTTTAGTATAAAACATTTAAATATAGCAATGTGAAATGCTAGGCTTGCAATTCGATTTTTTTTCATCATTTTAAAGATAAAAATTACCTCAAACAAACTTGTATCGGCCTCCTTAGTCCAAAAGTGCAAAAGTAAAATGTCGGTCTCGAATGGCTTAGGAGATAAAATTTTATGAAATCCTATTAAATAAAAAAAGAACTTTATTCAGAAGTAATGTAGACAGCGAAGCCGGTATTGGACTTACTGAGAGTTGTATTCCATAAGCAGCGGCTGAAGGCCACCTATTAGAAGTAAAAAGCTAAATACATTTAGTTTTGTCATTAAATTTGGAATTTAACAGATAAAATTTTTTGACCCTGTACTCCGTAAAAAAAGCTTGAAATTGTAATTATTAAATTTTTCACGAATTTAATCTACTAAACCATTCGATACCGGCATTCTATTTTTACACTTGTGGACTAAGAAGGCCCAAATACGTTTAATAAAAATAAGAAAAAATTACATACGCGTGAGCCGTAAACTGTTATTTTTATCGTTATTTTTCAATCAGAAATATAAGTTATTTCTTGATCGTTGTTTTCCGATCAGACTCATGACCTTCTCTTCTCTTCTCTTCTCTTCTCTTCTCTTCTCTTCTCTTCTCTTCTTCTCTTCTCTTCTCTTCTCTTCTCTTCTCTTCTCTTCTCTTCTCTTCTCTTCTCTTCTCTTCCTCTTCTCTTCTCTTCTCTTCTCTTCTCTTCTCTTCTCTTCTCTTCTCTTCTCTTCTCTTCTCTTCTCTTCTCTTCTCTTCTCTTCTCTTCTCTTCTCTTCTCTTCTCTTCTCTTCTCTTCTCTTCTCTTCTCTTCTCTTCTCTTCTCTTCTCTTCTCTTCTCTTCTCTTCTCTTCTCTTCTCTTCTCTCTTCTCTCTCTTCTCTTCTCTTCTCTTCTCTTCTCTTCTCTTCTCTTCTCTTCTCTTCTCTTCTTCTCTTCTCTTCTCTTGCCTTCTCTTCTCTTCTCTTCTCTTCTTTCTCTTCTCCTCTCTTCTCTTCTCTTTCTCTTCTCAACTCAACTCTTCTTATAACATAATCTATATTAGCGAAATCTCTATTAGACCAGCTCTCAGCACTCTCACAATATAAAATTGGAAAATGTTTCCTTTATTACGGTGATTTAAAAGGATTTTCAGCAAAATTTAATTTTTCAATCGCGGGTTGACCTTTTGGTGGAAATACAAAAAAAAAATTTTGGTAAAAAAATATTTTTTTTATCTGATAGAAAAAGTAATCGTTAGAAAAGAGCTTTTTTCCTATCGAAAAAATAACGATCAAAATATAACTTTTATGTCTGAGAGGCCACTCAGAAATTATATAAAAACTACAGGGAGCAGGTCTTTGCTTTGCTTATTTTTGATGACATGGGTGATGGGGGGGGGGTCTGTATGGTGATTACGTCAGCAGTATTAATTTTTTACACTTTTCATTTTCTACATAACTTAGTTGATTTTGGTTTGAACCAGTGATCCCCACAGCCTGAACCCTATGAACCCTGTCTGTCTCTGTTGTTCTCACATGCGCGCACTAGCACACTACTGAAAGAAAAGTGCAAGTGTTTTTTTGGTGGACACTGGTTGTAACACATTTGGCAATTTTACTCGTATATGCTTGAAAGCGAAAAACATTTTCTGGGATTCCCGATTACGTCAGCATGGGAGGGGGATAAGAGCTTGCTGACGAGAGGGAGGGGAGGTTTATAATTGCAAAATATCTGCTTACGTAATACTTGAACGACCCCTGATCAGAAAAATTACCATCAAGAAACAACTTTTATTTCTGAACACTTTTGATCAGAAAGTAACTTTGATTTCTGATTGAAAAAATATCGGAAAAAAATAATTGCTAATAAATGCTACTAAACGTTTTGTCAGCTATTTTGTTCAGTTTTGAGAAAGATTTCAAGAATAGTGACAATTTCCTTTTTTAAAAGTGTATTTTCAATATGTATATTTAGAGCTGAAAAAGCTAATGGTGAAAACAATTCAGGCAGCTCTCAAGTGGCTTGGAAGTTATCCAAAGAAAGAAAAATTGGCCTCAAAACATTTTATTATTTTTACGAGGTGTTAACCATAAAAAATCCATGCATTACTTTTGACTCTTTTTGGACATTGTTGCCTTTTTGTTTCTATTACAAAAACATTTTGGTAAAAACAAAGGCAAACAGAATGTTTTATAAATTCCTAAGTTATTCATAGGTTCGCAAAGTTGCTATCTCGTTCAATAAGCTCATTATATATAAACAAAACCCACTTTTAATTCTTTATTGCTTACTTACAAGGAGAAAACCACTTGTTTTCAGACTAATTTTTCTAAGTTCCGGCCCCTAATGCATCTAAATCAGTGTCGGGCAGCTTTACACACTTGAGATTGTGTTTGTGCAGAAAAATATGTATTCATCTCACCTACAGACCGATCAAAGCTTCAGTGTTCAAGCGAATGTCAAGCAGAGAAGATCTGTGCTTGCGTGTTCCTTTTATACATTATATTATATCTGTGTCGATAAGCAATAATAGCTTAAGTCGTCTTAAGACAGAACTGAGTTATTGATATAGTTGTGTTGCACGTATATATCGTTATGAGCACACAAAATCTAGAACTTCTAGCATGACCTTAGCCAAAGATATGACGCAAAATCGAAAGACCCTTTCATATAACTTATATGGCGATTGAAAATTTTGAAGCAAGATTTCTGGAAACTTTGAAATAAGACTTAAGCTGTTATTGCTCACCGACACAGATAAAACGTTAAATTACACTGTATAAAATTTTATGTATGCAAAATTTTTGGAAGTATGCATGAAAAAATTTTTTATTTTTAGAAAATAATGGCATAGCGTGGCATCAAAGAGGTAAAATTAAAAAATTGGGGGGCATGCGATAGAAAAATTAATTAATTATTTAAAAGCGGATATCATATAGTGATCATTTCCAAGTACGTATAATGAAAGCATCTTACGCTATCAGCTTAGCCTTGGCAAAACACAATAAGCAACATAAGCACTATAAAAAACATATTTGTTTTTTACTACTCGCAGCCCTTTTTACATTTCCGTCTGCTTAATTGTATTTCACATTATCCGTCTGTGGGTCTGTTTCCTTTTGACATTCCGTCCACTACTTATTAATTTAATTTTGCAATACAAATCTGAGCAAAAAAATATCCCATAATGCCTAGAAAGATTTCTGCAAAAAGCGCTTTAGCACAACTTTGTTTTCAGTGTGAGCTTTAAAGCGCTCATTAATACATTCTCAAGATGAGGAAGTATAGGTGTGCAAAGCTGCCCGACACTGATCTAAGCGTCGTTTTCAGATTTGAATATGCGAGATCCCAAACCATATAATCCGTACACTAATTTAAAATTAGAAGCTTTAGAAGCGTACGAAGCTTTCTACATATTTTAATCGGGCTTGTTGTTATTAAAATATTTATAAATTAATTGTAGTATCACTATACTACTATTTTCACTTAACATTTAAAACTATTTTAAACTGACAAAAATCGGAAACACTAAAAAAATATTCATAAAATTTTTTGTTGATTAAGCAGAAGAAAAATAAAAACACTTTAATTTCTATCAAAAGATATTTGTTCAACAGTTTTATGAGTGCCGACATTTGGTTAATTCCATTCATATAGGCTGTATTTCTTTATTCATTCCAGATGTTCGGAATGACTGTTTTTGTTTCTTTATTCAGTTTTGATTATCCGGAATATTCTTTTTGTATTTCTTTATTCTTACGGAATATTCCGAACGCGTTCTTTTTATACTATCAGCTAAGGTAGAATAAAAAGAATATTCCTTGTATGTGAGGTTATATTCGATTGTTTGAAGTAAAACTTCGTTAAATGAAAATGGAAAATTTTTTACATTAAATGTTTTAGATTGTTTTGTTGCATTTTTATTTTTTAAATTTTATCTGGTGTATTTGTTGTCTTTAATTAAATACGAAAAATATGTTTCTGGTTTTAATAAAAACAAAATTTTCTTTCTTTTCCAATACTGTTTCTTTATTCATTCTGTTCTGGATAAACAACAATCTATTCTATTCCTTCTCTCCTTTATCCGGAATGAATAAAGAAATACACCCATATATTCGATGGTGAAATTATATGATAACTTGTGTGATGACGAATTTATCGTGTGTGAACAGTGCTAATTGCCAAATGGGAAATTTTCCATGTGAAGAAGCATACCGTTGAGAAATGCTATCAACCGACAGGTGGCGTAAACATAACTAGCAGTCTAGATGAGCTGTCTAAATTTTTTTAACTTCTTCGGACTTAACGTTACACTAGGGGAATTCACGATTCAGTGCACTTGCCTGTGCAGTTGAGGACTTAAGGACTTGTGCACTTTACAAAAACAAATTGTACGTACGTCAAAAATCTGCACAAGTGCTTTCCTACTATTACCTTCAACTTGAGGACTTGAGCAGCTGTGCACTTGTGTGCATTGAAAAATGTTGACAGCTTTGAAATGGTGATGGTGGTGTGTTCACGAAAACCTAACTGCACAACTGCACACGTCCTCAAGTCCTCAACTGCACAGGCAAGTGCACTGAATCGTGAATACCCCTACTATTACCACGTTTATCCAGCACGTTAAAGAGCATTCTCTTGCATCGTTTTTACTCAGTACAGTTTAATGTGGTTTGCTTATATCCGAGAACTGAATCGACTTCAGTGAAAGCGATTGTGAAAGCGTTTTGAAAATTAGACAACTCAAATCAGCAACTCAAATAAAGTTTGACAATGAAAGCAACAAAAAAGCTAAAAAAACATTTTTGTTAATGCGCACTTTCTAAGCGGCTTGAAAATTTAAGAACCGATTTGAAATTTGATTTTATTAAATCGCTTTGAAATGTTCATGACGGTTTAAAGTTCAATTTATGCTAAGGTTTAAATCAAATCGACTTCGTTTAAAACGATTTGAAGTGTCGAATAAACATGGTATATGTTAACATTACACCAAATGACTCATTTCAGCTCATTCAGCCAAATGAGAAACGAAATTATCTTATTTCCCATACAAATTATCAGTTGCAATTCAACTCATTTGAAACAAATGAGTGAGATTGGATACGATATAGTTATAATAGAAAATGGATAAAAAAACACCGAAGACACTAAAAAGGCACAAAAAATACTGAGAATAGAAACAAAGTAAAATCAAAAATTCCAACTTTAAATAAAAAATTAACAGTATCAAAAGTATAGTAAAGTTGAAAATTTTTAAATAACCTACGATATTTTTATTTTGAAAATGATTCTTATTTTCACTTAAAAAATGAGTCATTGTTAGCTAAATCCTCTCAATACCGGCATTCTTAATACTTGATAGAATTGAGATATCACCCAATCTCTCTAGGACACTTAGAACAGGATCCGTACACATGTTCGGTTTGATACTGAAACGACTTAAAAACGAGTAAATCACTAGTTATCTTTTCTTCTTTTTAATTGTTTTTAAATTTTTTTAATTTAATCTCCTTTTAAATTCACCTCTTTTAATAATTTTTCTTATTTTTAATTCACAAAACAACCAACTTACGATACGCACGTGGCTGCTGCTCCAACATGACGTCTTTTTGAGATAAATATAAACGCGACAATGAAAAAAAAAATCAAAAACAAGTGCACACAAAAATAGAGAAAAGTTCGAATAACGGTAAAATAACTGAAGTGAAGGAAACGAACGAAAGCCAATACATGTGAATACATGTGAAAGCCAATTTCATGAAAGGGTTAATGTTGTTTTGTTTTCAATCTGAAAACAAAAAATTTGGTTTTGTAGCTGATAATTTTTGATTTAAAATGGACATTTTGGATATGAAAATACATGTTTTTGTTTTAAAAATGTTTTATTTTGTGTCAAAAACGTATAATTAAAACTGTTCTTTCAAACCTTTTTATAGTTTTTCCCATGATTTTAATTTATAATCTTTTGGTTTTTAATTATTAAGTTATTATATAAAATAAAAATAAAAAATTAAATATATTACAATTTCACGTATGTTTTTCCATTATTAATATTTAATATGTAATGGTTGGCTTAAAAAAGAAGAATTTTTGTAATATTTATATTTTTTAATTTAGAACCAACTTCAAATGTTTGAAAATGATGACTAAACCCTTTAATTAAAATTAAAAACCCTTAATTAAAATAAAAATTTTGGCATCCATTTCTTGGAATGAGCATTTTTCTAGTAGATATGTATGTGATGAAGTAAGCCACCTCATCATCCAAGGCCAACAATTCTTCATCACAATAATCCATATTTAATAAACACAAAATATTTTAATAAAAACACACGTTTACTGCAGACTTAGGCCTTTTACACATGGAGCAATTGAAAAGTAATGCAACTACAACGCAATAGCTTAAAAAGTTGCAAGCCACTCCAATTTTAAACTGAATTGCAACCTATGCTTTCCGATGACCAAGTCCCGTCGCAATGCAACATTGAAAAATTCATAACAACACAAATACTTCTATATTCAAACTATGCGATTCAAGTGATGAAGATGTTATTTTATATTTTCATACGCGAAGAACTCAACGTCAAAAAAAAATTTGGGTGTATCCATACATAAGGAACAATATTAACTGTAGCAAAAACAGTATGCAACACAAAATCACCGATTAAAATTGCATCAAGCTGCGTTGCATTGAACTGGTCGCAAGCGTGTTGCGAACTTGTTGTGCTTATGTTGCTTCATATGAGGGCTTCGGTATAAATGCATTGTTTAGCAAATTTTGTTGCAGTTGCATTACTTTTCAATTGTTCCATGTGTAAAAGGCCTTAACGACACGACGCAATGAATACGGAAGAAACCAAATACTATTGTTATATTTTTCTGTATCTGCTTCAACTTAAAATTAAATATTCATTTTTATTTTAAAAGAAACAATTTCCAAATGAAAACGAGAAAATAAAAATTAATATTTTTAAATTTAAAACGGTCAGACTTGATTTTAAAATGCATTTTTTCGCTTAGTGTACATAATAATAATAACAAACAACTAGTTGTAAAATGAAATGAGATACTTTCACAAACCAATGTAAACACTTTTGAATGACTCATTTCAAATGAGTCATTTCATCCAATGTAAACGTAGTGTTACAGTGGTACTTTAATTAATATGCGTTGGAAAAATTTTTTTGTTTTCTCTGTCACACAAAACTGTTTTTGCTTGCATGCGTGTGCTAATAAGGGTGTACACATTGATAAAATCTCTCATCAAATGATTTTACAAGCGATTGGACCAACAGAAAAATACATATATGGGTTTGATGGCGATTTAACGAGTCTGAACACTCATCAATATCCTCATATATACACTCAATACACTCATATCCAGATTTCTTGCTATAATATTTAGATGGGGTTTTATTTCCATTTTGGAAATTTGGAAATTTCATTTTAGAATTGTTTGTTTCCATTCGCCATTCCATTTTATGTTTTTACTCTTTTAATGCTTTTGAAATATTTTTTGCTTGAAAAGGTCTTAAAAATGCACACAGTTAAATATTTTATTGAAAAGTGACAGCTCATCTCATGAAGTATGTGTATATCAAGAAATATTGCAAGAGATAAATTTCATGATATGAACAATTTCATGATATGAGTGGTCTACACTTGAGATATATATCATGAAATTCAATTTGACAGTTTGCATGCAATCAATTGCAAGTGAAGACACTGTGTTAAGCCGCGTTTCCATATGATCTTTCCGTATCTTATCTTTTCTTATTTTTAGTTAGAAAGAACTAAACCCTATTTTACGGAACAGACTTAAGTGAGTGTGAAACAGGCATATATTTTATATTTTTATAGCATGTGATATCTAACGACTTCAAATTTTGCATATAAGCTTTAAGAATTGATAAGTACTTTATTTATGAAATTTGAAAAAATCTAATGAAAACCACGTCTACTTCCCATACAAAGTGAGGTTACCAAAACGGTTAAGTCTCTTTAAATCTCACAAGAATTAGTCTAGTGACTTCAAATTTTGCACGTATGAAATTTGTAAACGTCGAATAAAAATCACGTCTGCCTGCCATACAAAGTGAGTTTACAAAAACGGTAATATGTCTATGAAATCCGCAATAATTAATCAAATGGCTTCAAATTTTGCACATAAGCTTTAACAATGAAATTTTGAAAAATCTAATGAAAACCATGGCTACCTCACATAAAAAGTGACTTTATGAAATCAGTAAAATCCCCTTATATTCCACAAAAATTACTACAATGGCTTAAAATTTTTAAAAACTGAAAATATAGCCCACCTTCCATACAAAATGACGTACTCATAATAGTAAAATCTTTAAAAATTCTAAAAAATTTAGCCCACCTTCCATACAAAATGACGTACTCATAATAGTAAAATCTTTAAAAATTCTAAAAAATTCATGTTTGAACTTGATGCTGTACACAAAAGCTTTTATAAATAAAAAGAACTGTGGGTTTCGAGTGTCATATATTTGGATATAAATCGGGGCCCGTAAAAGTGACGTCATCAAAATAATACAACATTCAAGACTTGAAATAATTTAAAATACGGTATTTTAACTTTGGTCCATTCGGAGATAATTCCTTATTAGTTTTATTTATTTATTTATTTACGGTCTACGGATTTTTACAATCTTACAGACTATTACAATCTTACAATAAATTTGACTGCTAAATAGTTCTAAGCAATATTCACTAAGGCAAAAACATTAAAATGAGAGAGTTTAAATGAGAGAGTATTAAAAGTATTAAAAATGAGAGAGTTGAGCAAAAATGTTTACAATATTGTAATGATAATATTACAATCATACAGAATATTACAATGAATGCATTAATTAAAATTATAAAAGTTGTAAAAGAACATCTCTGAGACTGACATTAAAATTTAGAGATAGAAAAGAGTTATTACACAAAAGGATGCATCTAGTTATAGGTTCATTAAGAGAATAATTAGTTCTATGAATTCTAGCCTCATACATACAATAATATCTTAAAGTTCTAGTTTGAAGATGTAAGACGAATGGACTTATAACATCATCAGAAGTGATTTTACTAGAAACAACATTATGGATAAATAACAGTGAACAAAATTCCCGTTTAGCACTTAAAAACTGCAACCCATAAAGTTTACGCCTAGCGTAATAAGATGGGAGGTCATCAGGCAATTGCATTTTATAAAGGGCACATAAAGTAAAATGCTTTTCAATTTTTTCAATACAATTAGAATTTACAACATAAAATGGATTCCAGATAATTGAACAAGAATACTTCTGACCAAAGAAACATAAAGAAATTTAGCAGTTAAGGGATCCTTAAAACTCTGAGAAGTTTTTAAAATCCCAACATAGCATACGATTTTGAAATAACATATTGATAAAGAATTTTGAAACTAAAATTTTAATCAAAAATTATCCCTAAATCCTAAATATCTTGTTTGCTGGTAAGAGTGTGATTATAAATAGAGTAATCAAAATTAATTGGAGTATAACATTTCGTAAATGATAATATACAACATAAACTAAAAACTAATAGAGGATTACAATGTGTCCCTCGAGGAATACCAAAAGAAGCAATAATTACATCATCGGAAACTGAAGAATAAATTTTTACCTGAAGCTTTCGTTTAGATGAAAAGCTATTAAAGAATGTTAGTGGATCCGAGAAACTATACTTTTTTAATTTTTAACAATATTATTGAGTGGTCAACTTTGTCGAATACTTTCGAGAAGTCCGTGTACACCACATCAAGTTGGCAGCGGTCTACCATAGCATCTACTACATTATTGGAAATCAATAGAAAATTTGTTGTGGTAAAACACTCTGGCAAAAAACCATGTTGCGCTTTACTAATAGCACCATTGATCTGATCATAAATCTTATTTTTTAAAATACGATCAAAAATGTTGGCAAAAGTGGATTGCTTAACAATGGCTCTATAGTAACATACGTTACCACGGTCACCAGATTTTAACATAGACACAATTAGGCAAGTTTTCCAGCAATCTAGAAGTATACCCGATTGAAGACACGAGTTAAATAGATGTGTAATTGGTTTCATTATTTCAGTAATTACAATTTCTAAAGAAAATTGAGGTGACACTATCTTGCCCAACTAGAACTGATGGTCCATATTTGGGTTGCAGTGACGTCGTAGCGTTTATTTTTATGTCAAAATTGACATGATGTTACGTATTGGTTACGTTACAGAGACCACTATGATTCGAAACAGGTGCAACACAATGCCGACATTGTGTTAGTGAAAATTACTTTGAAGTGACTTATCCGATTTTAGTATAAATGCATTACAGAGTTGCCAATTTTGTTTACAGCCATTAATGTAATTGTATATAATTTATAATTTATATAATATATAGGAGTACAACATAATCTTAAGTGTTTTGGATATTATTTGGAGCTAAATATAGATGGGAAAGAAGATTTTCGGTAAAATAACAGCCAAAACTTCTTAAAAATTTATGCGTAAGCTTAATTCACAAAATATTATAATATTATAATAATTATTAAAAACTGTTCTAAAAAGTTTTGTGGAAAAAATGTTCTACACAAATTTCAGTAATAGTTTTTAATGTAAGCAATCAACAAAACATAGTTAAAAAGCTTAACAGCACAATATAAAAGCAGTTTCATGTTTATTGTTAGGAAAATGTAATAATTATTTGCGTCCACCATTTTAAATAAAAAGGGCCTACACTTGCGTCGCAATTAGCTAATTGTTACAAAATGGTTACATCTTAAGTTATTATGCCACAGTTGAGTGATGCATTTTTTAAAGGTAAAACTTGATAAATCGTTACAACATTCTGTGACCTGGTGGTAAAGTAGTATTAAAAAGGAAAATCTCATTGAAGGCATGGTTACAGTATAGGAATTTTGCCAATATAGTAAAAATAACGTAATTGTGTGACATTATATTTCTAAAACGAAAATAAAACTAAGTAGGAATTTTTACAAACTTTTCCCACAAAATATTTTCCAAATCAGTATCGCTGCAACGTCGTCGTGTAAAAAATGTGTACTAAGTAACCTATGGTCGCAAAATTCTACTTGGGATGCTCATACTTGAAACTTGGTTTTAGACAAGAAATCGCTTCTGACAGGCCGGTTACACAGGCCTGTGACAGTGAAAGTGCGAAAGAATACGTGTACTGTTCGAATGTAATTTCGAACTTTCATGCTAGTAGCACACACATGCTCGTGAAAGTTCATTAAAAAAAAATTCCATCGAATGCGAAGGTTCTCGCTGCTATTGCAGTTTGCGTGTACTTTACTTGTTGTTTTTTTTGCTTTTAATTGTAAACAAGCTATCAGTGTTGCTTCCTGTACTAAATAGACGAAAACCCGAAATAAACCCACCAAAAGTAATTAAAAACAACACTGATATCCTCCTTTTTGACATACACTGGCCGCTGCTGACAAAATCCACTGGCTCTGAAATTTCGTTGCCAGTAGCGATGAAAGTGGCGTGAAAGTGAATCCAGTGTGAGTATATTTGTAAAATGCATTGAGTTTTTCGTTTTGAGTTTTTTTTTTATAAAATTATCAATAGGATCTAAACCAACTGTTTCGTTTTAAAATTAGTAGGGGCATTCACGATTCAGTGCACTTGCCTGTGCACTTGAGGACTTGGGCACTTAATAAAAACAAAATGTACGTACGTCAAAAGCTGCTGTGCACTTGTGTGCATTGAAAAACTTTGACAGCTTTGAAATAGTGATGGTGGTGTACTCTCGAAAACCTAACTGCACAGGCAAAGGCACTTAATCGTGAATACCCCTAGTATTTGATGGATAATTATAGTTTTCATAAACTCACTGAAAAAATTTAGAGAATTTAGAACAAGAGTCCAATGTAGTAGTATGTAGCAGAGATAAAGAGATGGGAAACTCCGTTGGAGAGGGATAGCACTATGTTCGATTTTACGTTAAATTGGCTCGAATACTAACACAAAACATTTATAAGTGGTCGTAAAATCAACGGAAAACAACCCTGGTTTATGGTAGATTGAAGAATTTCACCAGTTACGTTTGAGGTCCGATAACTGTAAAACTGCATATTATTGGAACAAAATGGGTAACAAAAGGTATACCAAAAAAGACTTCGGAAATGCAATGGAAAGCATCCCTGAAACATTATGGTGAAATTATCTTAGAATGATTACACCATAGGAATAAGTCCAAGCAGTGTTACCGTTAGGTAAAATTTATGGATACTTTTTTCATACTCATATATGAATATATGTTTTTATTTGGAAAAATATCAAAAAGGAGGCATTTCTTTAAATTCAACAAAAACTTAAAGAAAAATTATGACATTGAGACATTTCTGGACAGTACTTTTTTATCAAAAAATGCATTAACGCAACCTATTTACGAAGAACTTTACAGTTTTGTGATGAATATATTAAGTCTTCCTCATAGCACAGCTGCTGCTGAATGCAGTTTTTCTAATTTAAGTCTTACTATAAACGATAAGACTAGTAAATTTTTTTTTGGAATAAGTAAAGGTATATTTAGGGTATATACTTCACTTCGTAATTTTCCGAAATCGCAAATTTACGACTAGTTGAAGTGAGCGACTGCTTTTAAATTTTTTTTCCGAAATATTTGTCAAACTGACAACGCGCAAGCTGTTAATTTATTAAAACCTTTGTCGTTGCCGTTTAGTTGTGAAAAATGCCGAAAATAAGTGAAAAAACTAAATTATATAAAATTTTATTGTTTTTTTCATGAAACACAGTTGCTTGTGTGCACTGAACACATCTTTTCTTCGCAAAGTTCCGACGATTATTTTTCCTCAACTCAATACATGATTAAATTTAAGCAATCTTCGGAAAACCAGAACAAAAACAACTGCACTAAAATTTTCGTAAAATTCCGATTTCGGAAAATTACCAAGTGAAGTGTATACCCTAATTGTTTTGCAAATACTTAAAAACGAATAATTTTTAAATTGAATACAAATAAAAGGCAATAGCAACCCATTACACTTAACTGAATAAGCTATTAAATTACTTTTTTATGTATTTACATATTATTTTGTATCATAGCTGTTAAATAATTATTACTTATCGTATTTATTAAGAATTCGATTCTTTTTTAAAATTGTAAATAATTGATTAAGTACAATTCTTTTCTGTTTATAATCGTAATATAATTATAAAAATCGCAAAATAATTACAATTACTTTAGATGTCGAAAATAATCAAACAGAATTAAAAGTAATCAAGGAAAATAATCAGAGTACTTTTAGAAATTATGTTTGATTCTTTTTTTTATTATGTATAGCATTAGCAGCGGTAACAGAAGAGGAACCATGAACCCAAAGTTCTTACTGTAGCTCCCAACACTTTAGTTAATAAAACTGATTAAGTTTTCGTGTAGCTGTTATTCGTATAACTGTGTTAACTAAAAAAGCCGTATCAGTGTATGGGCGATTTCAGTTAAAAATGACTGGTTGTACTTCACAACCTCACCGTTGAAACGATGCGAGTCAACCTCAAACAGAATCAAAAATAATTTCTAAAAGTAGTCGGATTATTGTTTCTTGATTACTTTTTATTCTTTTTGATTATTTTCGTAATTCCAAGTAGTAATTATTTTTTGATTATTTGTAATCGAAATCAATTACTTATCAAAAACATCTCCTTTAAGGATTATGTATTATATAATGATTATAATTATTTTTAAAATAAAATTTAATTGTTTATTAATCGTAATCGCTATTTAACAGTTATGCTTTTTATATAGTTTTTTGTATAAATATGAAACATTTACAATTAATGTAATAAATATAATGTATAAAAAATATTGAAAATAACACAAAATATAACAGACTGAAGTACTGAAATGTACATATGTTTATTTTTAAGGCAGGAGCAGGTTGTCTAAAATTTGTATCTTCTTTTTCTTCTTAAACTTTCAAAAGTATAGTTTTTGAGAATTCACTGTTAAATTTTTGTAAGGATATTGACGTTATCTCCGCTGCTACAGCCGTTTTAGCAGGTATCGAGCGCACAGCAGAAATATACGTACTCACTCTCTTTACACTCATTTATCTCAAAACTACTTTTTTCGGCAATGTGTTGTATCGAAAACAAAAGCTATTCAGCCGAATCATCTGAAATTTTTATATGTTATTCACATCAGTGGCTTTCGCTATCAAAATTTTAAAAAAATCGCATATTTTACACTGAATAACCAGTAAAAACCCTGTTTTGGGAAATTTAAAAAGCGCGTCATAATCATAAAATTTTATTGCAATATACATTTAAAGTTTAAATATCATTGTTCATTATTTTAACTTTTATAAAACAAATCGTGAAAAGATTTAAAATATTCAAGCACTAGGTCTTATTATTATTACTTATTTTATATATGTAGATGCTTTGTTTCTTACTATTACATTTTAACAAAGCTATTAGTTAATCTTCAAATTAAATAAATGGAATTGTTATTAAAGCTTAAAAAATTGGGATTCAGTACATTAATATGTGGATACTTTTTTTTCTGAAGTGGATACATTTGCGACTTTTTCATGGATACTTTTTTTAGAATCGTCGCGGCAACACTGATCTGAGGTGAACTCACGTGCACAATAAATGAGTTTCACCAAAGTACATAAAAATCATAGAAGTAAAATATAAGGAAGCGGTGTAGTTGAAGTGAAATGAAGTATTTTACAAACACAGTAAAGTTGACACAAACACAAAAACATTCAGACAGGGCCGCATTCAATTATGTAGTAAATAAAGGCGTAAACTATTTTTTATTTTTTAGATGTATGCTAACTATGCAATTTTTATATAGCACCGTTATATAATATGTTGCGTTACCAATTTTTTTACAGAGGAAAGCATTGCTAAAATAAAGTAAAAGACATGAACTCAGAATAAGACTGAAACGACAAAAGTTACTTTAAATGATTTTTAAAAAATTCATTTGAAAAAACTATTTTTTATAAACTATTAAATTGATATTAAAATAACACAAAAACTAAACAACTAAAATACATACCAAATTAAACTCTTTTAAAATAAATAGTTTTGTGTAGTTTTTTCCGAACTGTCGGCTTTTAATTAGTTTTTTTATATAAAACTACCTAGTTATAGCTTGTAACCTTCGGTCGCTAATCCACTTTAATTTCATGTCAAGTTTTCAAAGAAATTGTAAACAAATAACTATTAAAGCTTAACCCAATATGAAAAAAAATTAAGGCCCTTGCCACCCTAAATACTGAATGCGCTCATGAAGCAGAACTTGTGTTTTGACAGATGTTCTTCCTCAAAAATTGATTTTTTTTTTGCTCAGGAAGAGCTTATGTCAAAAAACGACGCTCTATCTCGCTTCCTCAGCGACGAAAATTCCTTCTACACACGTATAGTCTTTATATAGTCTTCCTTATCTTTTATTTCTATGATAAAAATGGAAAAAACATATGTTTTGACGTCACAAAATTTAAGTTTCCTATCTCTCTATCTCTGGTATGTAGTTCATAATAAATGCAACACTGCCCATTAAAGTACTAAACAAAACTTGTACTGTACTCAAGACAGAGATCGCTATACGTACGTTACTTGCAATTTCAAGCTGGCAGTGCTGTTGAGGGAAAAATAAGAAATCATAAAAAGAAAACTTGAAAAATCACTTTTTCAGCAACGAGAGCTGCCATCAGTTTGCGTTTTGCTCTGCGCAGCGATGGAGATTTTTAATGAGTGTGTAAAACGAAAATATCGCGTCAAGTGAATGCAGGATTTTGGTGCAATTGTGAATGGGTAAAAAATAAGAGGATTAAATAAAAATTATACCTAAATATCAAACAAAAACACAGCAGAACTACAAATAAAATAATTGCATTGCAATAAATGTAATAGAAGAAATAGCAGTGAAAAATAAGGAAAAAACATTTCAGTTGTTTTCTTATCTACACCAAAGTAATGTGCTGAAAAGAAGTGAGGAGCCGCGAAGACAAAGAAGAAAAACTTGTTCTCACACAAAAATAGCACCGAGCAAAAAACTACCTGCTTTATTTGTGTAAAAATATAATAATAAATAAGAGGGGAAAAATCGAACATCAAATTGGAAAATTAAGGAATTGCCAGATATTGGGCAAAGGACAATAGAAAGCCAAAATTGTTGAAAATAAGTGAAGTGAAATATAAAATTGATTTTCGTGTGCGTGTTTATTTTTTGTTTTTAACTCGGGAGTGTTTATAAGAAAATCAATAACGGCAGAGCAGAAAATTTTTAATGAAATTTTTTTAAAATTAAGTGTTTTCCTCAAAAAAAAAAAAAAAAATTAAAAATCAAAAATTAAGAAAATCGAATAAAGCTTTCTGTTGTTTTTTTTTTGTTTTTTGTATGTGCTTTTTCAAGTACGCCAGCACAAGGCCAGCCTCTTTGCCGCCCACTTACAAACACCACCCATTCACCCACCACATTTGCATTGGCAGCCTGCCTGAAGTGCAGGCAGGCAAGCAAAGACGTCATTCGCTACTTTGTTATTTTTTAATTTTTGTTGTTTTTCTTTATTTTACATATTCGCTATTTTTGCCATCTATACGCTTGTTTTTGTGCAGCAGATTTTCGTCAGCGGTTATACAACAAATGCATAAATAAAACAAAAGCTTCAAAGCTAGGCCAGATTGCCAAAAAAAGCTTCAGAATTTAAAAATAAAAAAAATTTAAAAATAAATCATTTCGAAGGAAAAAATAAATATTAAGCATAAATAGTTTGTAGGCAATGCTTAACAGTTGGCAACGCGGTATATCAAAATAGCGCTAGCGTCTAGCAGTCGAAACAGCTGTTCGGCACAGAAGAGGCGGAAATTTGATTGGGAAAATTTAAATAAAAAATAAAAATTATTTTAAAGTGGCATAAAATCATTGCGAAGCGTTAAATCCATAAAATGTCTGGCAGCTCCTCAATTGGGACGCCAACAACGCCTAACGCGCCCATGCAACAACAATACCAACACAAGCAACAACAGCAACAGCAACATATACAACAATACCTTCAGCAGCAGCAGCAACAGCAGCATCAGCAACAGCAACATCACTATCAACAACATCATCATCGCGCACCTCACCAACATACAACAACAGCTGTTATTGTTGCTTCAACAACTGCTTTACCGAACAGCGCTGGCGCTGCATCCTACAGCTCCACCACAACAACCACCTTCTCCTCCTCATCCACCAACACTGCTCACAACAAGCTCAGCACCCCATCTCCAACTGCCGCCGCTTCTTTTGCGGTTGCCTCAACTGCAGCTGCAGTACATCATTACAACGGCTGTCACAGTGTCGCCGCCAACAACATTGCCACAAACAATAACAACAACAATAGCACCACAGCAAGGCCAACGAGTGCATCCGCATCATCGGCCACCCCCAACAGCATGAAGCGTCATGCCGAGGTCTCTGCATGTTCGTCCTCGTCGTCATGCTGCTCCTCTGCGAGCAGCGGAGGCGCACCAACCGCTGTAGGCGCCAAAGTTGCACCAGCAGTCAGTAGCAGCAGCAGCAACAACACAACCGTGATTACGCAGAAAATATCGCGAACCATACCGTCAGATAAGGTGAGTGTCGCTTGCTAAGCTATTGTTTTTGATTCTGTTGCCAGTGTCGCATGCCTGACTAAATATATTGATTATTTTAGCACTTTGTTTTTTTTTGGCCAAGGATTTTCAATGTCAGCCATAATGTCAAAGGTCATTTGAACAGACACAGTCGCCTACAAGGACCTAAGATGTTGTTGCAATAGAGAAAAGCTTATTTTAAAGCATCTCAAAATAGAGTAAGAGAGAGCGTCTTCGAAGCAGTACGTTTTGCAATACCTACCAGAAGGATTGTACATTTTCTAAAAAAAGACATCTGTACGGAGACATTAATTAAATTGTTCCCAGCTATTGTTGTCGCGTCAAGGTTTTGCTCAGAATAGATAAAAAAAAACTAAAACGGAATTTTATAGCCGCTCATTACAGCTAATAAAGCTTTGAGTTTTTCCTTCATTCTAATTGTAAATTCGCAATTCTAAAAATGCTCCTCTTGTTTCTTGACGGACAGCATAACATGTAAAGCAAGCCCATGATCAACTATAATAAATGTACCCACAATCCAGGGGGACGGACGGTTAAAATGTTACTAGTTAATAAAACTTAATTAAAATGATAAAATCAACTTAATATTTTTTTTAATTTCTCCGCGCAACGTTTCATTGCGTTGCTTTATAAAATTGCTTTTAAATTTTATTTCTATTAAATCTACTCTTTCGCATTTAATTTACTGGATCTACTTGTTTGTGCTTTGCAGAATTAATTAATATTTAGTAATTTTTAAAAGCACTGCCAACGTCACTTGTCAGTCACAAAGAAATCAAGCGACCAATTGACCCTTCAAATGTCAGCCTGTTGTACCACCTGCTGTGTCATTGTGAGCCACTCAATGTTCGCATTAAGTCTTTAAACCATTAAAATTTCAAGTTTTTCTACCAACCTTAACTGTGATGCTTGTGAATATTTCATTTATTATTTGTTTGATACTTATAATGATTTTTCTGCCATCCGCCAAAAGTTCCAAAAAATTTGATCCCAATTGAAAACTTTTCTCAAACTAAACATTTTTTATGCCTTCTAATTAACCATCTCAATTATGATGGGTCATAATCTGTCTGTCTACCTTTTAAGTAAAAATGTTTAGCTTAACTTTATTGTGCTTATTTTTTTTTATTGCTACGTTAAAATATTTAAAATCGTTGTACTGCTGGGAGTCGCTCGAATTTGGTATTCATGCTATTTTAAACAAAAGCTCTTCAAAGTTGAAGCTAAAAAAACAAAAGAAGCATCTCAATAACAAAGCGAAATATTTTTGGAGCTCCGGCGTGGCCTCTTTATAAGTTTTTGTTTTATTTTTATGATCTTTGATGGAGGTTCTTAAGGCAGACACATGCTTGTTTTGTCAATTAGTTTTCGGAAACGAATAAATGCTAACACAAAAAAAAAAATGACTATTTTCTTGAGAACGTGGTCTCTCATTTACTATACCACCTATAGATTGTTATAGTTGTGTGACAGTTTTGAAGATATTTAAAATGCTCTTATTATATTAGTTGTTGTTGGAGACAGACAGCTTTATAGATTTTCATTTGATACGTATTTTACTCTGGAGTACTAATCTTATTTTTTATACTGAAATACTACTTATTATTAGTCGAATCTTTAACACTGATTTATTGCAGTTTTTAGATATCAATCGTTAACAAAAGCTTCACATATTGCTATTCTAACATGTTTTTAGTTAAAATAATACAAAAGTTTTGCTGTCTGGTTAATATTTTTAATTTAAAAATTAATTTTTGCAAAATACTTTTATATATAATAAAATACATAATAAATATAAATAATGTTAGTCGAATCGGCTAACGTTAGTACTCCAGTGTTAATAGCATGAAGCAAATCTTAATTTAAAAATTTAAACATTTTCAGTTTTGAAAAAGAAGCCCAATACTGCCGTTATTTTCACTTAAACCTCTAATAAATACCTCGTTATTTCCCTCCTAAATCTCTCTCCCATTATAAATTCCCAATTTGATATAAGTCCCTTTATTTATTTTCTTAGCTTCTTTTCTTGTTGACACGATTTTTCAAATCATGTAAATCCTGTGGGCGGAATATGGCCACATCAATCGTAATAAAAAAAAAAAAACAAGAAAAGGGGAGAAGAAAAAAATAAATATAAAAACCTGTTAGAATAAACCAAATTGTAAAATAAAGCCTTTATATCTAAGTCAATAGACTGTAATAAATCAGTAAATAAATAACTAAACAAAAATACATGTATATGTTCTATTTTTTTATAATTAACGAAGGTATCTTTAGAAATTAAAAAAATAAATTTAAATATAATATAAACAACCTTACACGCGCAAAAAAAACAATTGATGAATTTTTGTAAGAATATGAAATGGCACATAAAAAATTCGCAAGAATCGACTAAAGATTCAAAAAATGGCTCCAACATTTTTTGAAAATAGGTGAATTTTTTTAGTAAAAGTGTGGAAAAACACCGCAATTTTTCTTGCCAGAAAAGAAGAGCACAGCATCAAAGAAAGAACAGCACAGAAGAAAAACTGGCCAGTACAGACTTACCTGTACCGCAGACTTGCTGGCAAGAAAACTTTCCGTGTGGAAAAGGGGTAAAAGTGTTAGTAATCCATTTAGCTACTTATTGAATCCAAAAAGTAAATTTTTAAATCATGTGGCTTGTTATGTTGTGATAATATGATATGCCATTAATATAAAAACTCGAAATGGCTTATTCCATTGTGACTCCTGGGACAGTTTACTACAAAAGTTTACTTTATCTTAACTTTGTAGACGATTGTTTAAAATCTTCAACAGAACCAATTACCTGTACTCATAACTTTACAGTTATTCTATACGTTCCCATTAAAAATTAAAACTTAATTTTTTTCATACTAAATTTTTTAATTACTGAATGTGACTGTCGGGACAAAATTAATCCCCTATTTGATTTGATTTATTTCGATAGTAATTAGTACATTAAGAATAATTTGTTTTATAGTACATACTATATATAATTGGAAATTAGTGGCATACTATTCACACATTTGATCATTAAGTCATAAATCTTAGCCAAACCACACAATTCTATTTATTGGTGCTATTATATGTTATAAGTGAATAATGAGGCAACCATCTCCAACAGAAAACTATGTGCTAACCAGTGGCGTAGATATGGGGGGGAGGTCTGCGGGTCTAGACCCCTTCCAGAGCCATGGAAACATTTCCAAATGTTGCACGTTACTGTGAATTGATTCCATTAAGCTAACCCCGAATCCAAATGTATATGTATTGCCAAAATTATTTTTTTTTTTCATGAACGTTATCAAAACTTGATTTAGTTCCGTGTTTAAGTTTTCCAAATCGGTCAACAATGACTAAAGACATAGTGACATGTGTAGCTTTCAGAAATTCGGTGTTGCTAAAATTCAATTCAACAAGCCCATAGTTTTTGTACCTACCGACCGTTTTTCAACGTTCCAACAAAGTAAAGATGTGAAACATGACATTTGGCGTCACAAAACAGTCTTGTGATCAGATATTCAAAAGTAAACTTTTTTAAGGATATTTTCTTACGGACCCCCTACCCCCGCACAAACAAAAGCTATCTATGCCACTGATGCTAACTATAACCAAAAACTGTATATAAAATAGTTTGTTTGTGACTGTAAAAATTTATATTATAAATTCTTTTTTATTTTCTAATAAATATTAGTTATTTTAACACATTTTTATGCTAATCACTGTCACTAGAGTAGATTTTTTTATAAGTAAATTTTTCAAGATCGATGTTGCAGTCAGGTCGTACTTGATCACTATGTATATATGGGATTTAATTTATGTTTTCCCACCTTTTAACAAGAATTTCGCACTGTTTTTTAATTTGAGAAACTTCAGCAAAGTGGGTATCGAATTCATATTTTTAAATAAATATTGAAAACAATACCAGCTATTCTTAATAACTTTCTTTCTAGTCATTATTGCAGACCATAGTGATCCTTTGGCAACTGCACCGATTCCATCTACAGCTTCCTTACCATGTCTGGATGAAAAGATCTGAGAAGCAAAATGTCAATATAACTTGAATATAAAACTCCAATGTTGTTAATTTTATGAAATGCTCGCTTTTTACGAAATTTATAAAATTTTTAATCGTATTCTTCAAATAAAAATATAAAAATGAAATTATTGTTGTTAAAATATGTAGTAACATATCTTTATATTTTTGACTGTGACTGTCGGGACAAGTTTAAAAGCTTAATAAAATTCACAAAATAAATTTGAAAATAATTAGAATAACATATTTCTTGTGCCGCCGAATTTTTAGTTTCTTTCACAAAAGAAAATTGTTGTAAGAATTACATTTTTCGGTAAAAACATACTTTTATACATTTTTGTGTGACTGTCGGGACTTTTGATATGCTTCTATTCAAATGAATATAAAATAAAAACGAACGTACTTTTTCCTTTTTTTTTAACTCCAATAGTTTGTGAAACTAGTTACAAGAAAAGTCTTTAACTTAGCTGCGAAACTTAAGCTACATTAATCGATCCAGTAACTATACATGAAGTCATATATAAAAACGTCAATATTAATTTTTTTTTATATTTTTGTATAAATTGAGTTTAAATGGACCTTTGTCTATACATTGTGATTTGAAAAGTTGAAAACTGTGGTGCTTTACGTTTTTTTTCTTTTATATATTTCAACAATGAAACTATTTTATTTGTTTATTCATTTAGAATTGTTAAAGCCACCAGAGCCAATAAAGAAATTAAAAATATATAAAGCGACTATAAAACATAGAACAAAGCTCATTTATAATGTTGAGGCACTTGAGAACAAGCTCGGTCGAACTGTCAGAATGGATGAAAAGCAATCAAGAAAATGAATGCTTAGAACAAAGAAAAGCACTGTGACAGTTCAAGCAAAGACGGAAAAAGAGTGCATATCTCTCAAGTGCCACAACCTTATAAATGAACCTTGACATAGATCTATAGAAAAAAACTAGTAAGGAATTATGTTCGACTGGACCAGAGTCAAAATACCCTCACGGCCGTATTTTAGTTTATTCGAAGTCTTGAATGTTGTGTTGTCTTGATGACGTCGCTTTTATGGGGTGTGGTTTTTCTCCAAATATTTTACGTTACAAACTCCCAGTCCTTTTTATTTTTGCAAATTCTAAACATCGATTGCATAGTAATTTAAACTACTTAACAAAATTTGAATCCATTGTACTCATTTATGTGGAACTTAATGATATTTTACCGTTTTTATAAAGTCATTTTGTATGGGAGAAATATGGTTTTCATTCGAGTTTTAAAAATATACTTAAAGTACATATTAAGGATTAAAGCTTATGTGCAAAATTTGAAGTCATTAGATTAATTTTGTGGAATTTAAAGAGCTTTTACCTTTTTAGTAAAGGAAGGTAGGCGAGGTTTTTGTCCGATTTGGCTAATTTTTGAACTTAACCTCTATTTTTTAATAAAAAGCTTATATTATTTCAATTTCACAGACGCATAGACAAACTGACAAACAGACAGACGGACATGGCTTAATCGACTCGGGAGGTGATCTTTATATATGCATTGGGGTATAATATAATGGGCTTAGTATGAGTATAATAATCACACTGTGCATGAATCGGACGCTTATTTTTGCAATCAAGCTTTTGACATAACATTTCAGCCGGCGTTATTAATTAATGCGATTTTAACGGCGAATTTAATGACGTTAACCGCTCTTTAATCATTCAGTCCACTTTCGAGAAATTCGAGTTTCAATGTCAAGTGTATGTTAATGCAGTTTTTGTCAGAAAAACTTCGTTTTATTAGCTTTATCGGCTTCATGTCTTCCGGTGAAACATTAACATTTACTTTGAAAATAATTTTGTAGAACAGTTTACCCTCAAAACCCAACACTTAGGGTCCAAATTAACCCCACAATTAAAGAAGCTGGTGTTTTTTAAGCAATACTATTCCTCTAAAATAATAGCGCTAAACAAAAGCACCAATTACCCCAAAGTAACAAATTTCATGGGTCCCCAAAATGACCCCCATTATTATTATTGCTCAAAATAGTTTAACTTTTTTGTTTCAACATAGCTTTTATTTTAATTTGGACCTTAAGGTTTTTGTTAATATTTGTTAATATTTGTTAATATTTGTCCTGAAGACATGAAGCCGCTACAGCTAATAAAAAAGTATTTCTTACAAAAACTGCGTTAACATGTACATACTTGATCTTGAAACTCGAATTTCTCAAAAATAGGCCGAGGAATTAAAAAACGGTTAACGCCATTTAATTCAACAGAACACCTAAGCATTTGAATTCATCGACAAAACTTAATTTACTCTTAAATTTTGATATTCGGGTTAATTCCTTTTATTTTGTTAGGATTAATATTGGAAGGGTTGCTTTTTATCCAATTACATATACTAAAGTTCGAGAGTGGTCGCCAGTGGAGGCACCGTGTAGACAAGTGAGAAAAAGGTCAGTTTGGCTTTATTTCTATCTCGTTTCTTCGTAGGTTACTACCTGCGCCTATCTGCCTGCCTGTCTGAATCGGCGTTCACTATGGCCCGAACCTTACGCAGCATGCGTGGGGGTTTTAAGAAAATAGCCTGTCTTGCTAATGGCTCAAATAGTTAAACCTTAAGAATTTCAGGTTTAAAATTTAATGAATTTGAACTCAATTATCAATAGTGTTGGCAATCATTTGTACTTATTGAAAAAGCGTCTTCTATACTTCACACATGGTTTTGGGCAATTTCAATTTAAGACCGATGACTTTCCATTTAGTGTTGCTCTTTTTGGTCTCATTCTGAAGGCGAAGAGCTATACTATTAAACCTGCTTAAGAGCCTGAACAGAATCAAAAATCGTTGCGATCGACGATTCGTTGTTGTTGGAAAATACATGCAAAATACGCAGCTCGTTTTCTGCAACAATAAATCGCAGACTTATAGCCCGAACAGAACCAAAAGTCGTAATGACTTGTGATGTCAAACACACAGCAGAACACATGCAAGTTAACGAAGCCATCCAAAATGAAATCGCTGAGCAAGATTCGTAGCGACTTATTGCTAGAGTAAAATTGAATAGAATCTATTCTATTTTTTCTCTAACGACCGACGATTTCCTCTCTGAGTAATCTGAGTAATGTTGCAAAATAATCTACATTTGTTGGAGTGTGTTATCGAAAGTGACAGAGTTTCAAAAATATTGTCAGATAAATTTAAAATTCGCATAAATTTAATAGAGTCAAACTTTTTTACTATTCATATATTTATGAAAAAGATAGAAAGTATTTAAGCTTAGAATAATAATAACAACAATGAACGATTTCTTTTTCTCGTGCACAATAAAAAAGCTATAAAAATTAAATGAATATTTATAGCATACAAAAAATGACGATAATTCCGTTGACTGTCTCACGATTTTAACTTGGTAACCAACACAATTTTATCTAAACCGTAAATAATAAAAATAACCATAAGTTATCAAAACGATTTTCTTTAGTTATTGAAAAAGCATTTATAAGTTGTATGATTATAAAGAGCAGTGTTCATATTGAGTTGAGGAAAATTTTTGAATTTGTACTGAAAAAATATAACTGCTCAATTCTAAATTTAATGCTAAATCTGTATAAGACAAAGGTAATATTTTTCCATCAACCTTTTTGGTTGAATACACTATGAAAATTTAAGTAGTAAGTATATTTATCTGTAAGGCCGCGTTCATAGTAGTCGCTTTGGCTGAAGCTGATGCATAAAGCTGCTTTGTCAAGCTTTTTTTGATCATAGTGAACGCTTATTCAACGCTGCATAAAGTAGCTTATTGAGCTTATTGGTGTTCATAGTGCGCGCTTTATGCTTGTGGCTGATATGCTTTGTTTTCATTTGTCTCTTTGGAAAATAATGCCCTCAATTGCGTTTTGCAAAGTAAATTTTTTTGTTTAATGAGTATGTAGATTCGCGATGATCACCAATGAATGATCAAACCAATAACAAACAAAATTTCAAAGGAACTTGAAAACACAAAGCATAACAACGGTGGAAAGTTCAGCACAAAAAATACCCAAGAAGTAAGCAAGAACAACGAAAACTATGTAAACAAACGAGATAGAATACACAAGTGCATACAACTGAAAAGCACCACAAAAGGACCACAACGCAACAACAACACAACAACAACGGTTAAAACTTCAGCACAAAAAAATCAACGAAAATTTCGTTAACAGGCAAAATAGATAAACATGTGCCGAATAGCATTTTAAAAATGCACTACAACAAAGTATAAAAAACAAAATTATTTTTCTGTGTGAGCAAGCGAGATGGAAATATAAGCGCTGAAAATCATTTGAAATTAAGCTTTATGCTAGCTTTATGCTGGCACTATGAACACTTTGAGCTTTTTCCATATGATTATACACAAAGCGTTTTTCAGCTAAACCTCTCGGCTAAGCTAAAAGCGTTTACTATGAACGCGGCCTTATATTATATAAAAGCGTTGTGACGCTGCCCGGATGTCCCACAACCACGCGAGAACCACTGAAGCGATTTAGACGATATATGTACCAAACGATTCGTTAATTCAACCAAAATGTAATAGGATATGCTAGATTTTCCAATCTTTCTCTTAATGCCCACTATATGCAAAAAACTAAAAAAAGCAAAAAATTTTCCCTTAATTTAAGCAAAAAAGCACCAAATTGTTAAAATCAGGGACCGAAAATAACAGTTATTATTGAAATTTCTATTCAAAAAGTCGAATGGAAAGAGTTAGTCTATTCGATATTTGAATATAGCATGTGATGCTTGTTAGCTAAGGAATAATAATCTTTAATGATTTTAATTTATCTGTTTTTTTTTAAAAAAGTCAATAAATAATCGTTATTTTTTGACCAATTTTATTTCGATAACAATAAAAATTAAAATTTGACTTTTATTTTTTTTATCAAAAGTAAAAGTTGAAATTTGACTTTTATTTTTTTTTTTATCAAATATAAAAGTTAAAATTTGACTTTTATTTTTTCGATCAAATATAACAGTTAATATTTTACTTTTATTTTTTCGACCAAAAGTAAAAGTTCCAGTTCCTGTTCCAGTCGTTTGCGAAATAAATGAAAACAGAATGTGCAATGACAAGCAAGTAAGCGAAGCAATGCAGCGATATGAAGATCGATAGCAATGTTATCTCTGTGCAAAAATGTTACGAATATAGGTGCAAAAGAATAAAAAATTTACTCTATTAATTGTTTTGAAACTTAAAACTATTATAATAGTTAATAAGAAATAGATCTGTCAAATATTTAATCTTTATTTTTTATCGGAAAATAAAAGTAAATTTTAACTATTATTTTTGATCGAAATGAAATCAGTCAAAAAATAGCGATTATTTGTTGACTTATTTAAAAAAAACCCTAACCGTTACGGTCCCTGGTTAAAATGGTTACTGTCGGTAACTGTAAAAAATTGTCGTGGTCGCATTATATCTACGCCCACTTTAAATTTTTGTATGTTACAGCATCATTCGAAAACAGCTGGTCCGATTTTCATGAAACTTTAGGAAGCAATTAAACACAAACCAAGGATGATTTTTGCATTGGAAAATGGGGTACCTCCCATACAACCCAAATTTTCGATATCGAATAGCTTTGGAGTTATAGGTCGCACAGCCTCGGAATTCAGTATTCGACCTCAATTTACACATTCGACCTCAATTTACCCCCACGTTGGACAAGGGGGCGTGGCAGTAACGTTCCGGGTTTCAGCTAGTTATATATAAGTGGTATATGTATGGAGGCAAAATACAATTATGTTTATGTTGGTGGCTTATATATTTCAACCACCTTATAAACTGTTAAACTACTTATCCTGTTCCCGTAATCAATTCACTACTCTCTTGTTACCTTATTATGTAATTTAATTGATTGAACAACAATCAATTACCTTGCTTTCTGTCCTTATCAATTCATCTATAATGATTCATCTAAGAAATTACCTGCTGCAGTTAACCAGAAAAAGTTTAATAAAATAACAATTTATTATTCCATTAATACTATAGTTACTTGTTGAGCTTTTATCTTGCTATTGTTGTTGTTGTTGTTCGCAATAAGCAAACTGATTGTTTTACAACTTTTGAAATATAAAACTTGTTAATCATATCGATAAATATAAGATATTCTTTCAATGTGTGTTTCATTATAACTTATCACGTATTTGTGTATTTTTGCTTGCGTTTATGTTTGTGTGTATGCGTTAGTCAGTCAGTCCATGTTTTGAGTTTGTTAGCCATAAAAATGAAAGTCTAGTGAAGCCAGGTGTAGTATTTTTTTTTTCTGCCTCTTCACCATTATTTCAAGTTGTTATCTTGACAGTTTGTAAACAAGGTGGTACATAATTATGACTTTATAAAAAACACTTTTTCTATTTTGTTTATTATTTTTTGTTTTGCAAATTTTGTATTCAAACAGCTGTTCAAGTTGGAAAAATACAAAAATAACAAATAAAACACTACTGTTGAACTTAATAAAAAATATAATCCAAACACTAAATGTGGTTTCTTTTGATGAGAAATGATGAATTTTTGTTTTAAAAATAATAAATTTTATTCATTTCAATGTGCTCTTTTTAAAGATTTTTTTTTAATATATTTGTTGAAAATTCTGTTTTTTCTTTGTTTAAGAAATTTTATTTAATTTATAACTTTCGAGTGTTTTCAGCTGAAAAGACAATTGACTAATGGGTCTAAGGCCCTTCGGACTCATATGTGATATCCTACCGGCCTTAGGGATAAATAGGGCGGTCTCGATAGTCTAGTGGTAGCGCGCTTGACTGTCGCTCAGGGATCCCGGGTTCGAATCCTGACCGGGCCATGGTCCTACGCTATAAACTTTCTTTCCTTATATCAAAGGAACTTTTAGACACATAAATTTACATCAATTTACAGCAATTCACATCAATTGTCGGCCTTTGTAGTCTAGTTTAGAGTGCGCTAGACTATCAACCCAGAGGTCTCTGGTTCGAATCCGGGTTCAGGCATGGTTCCTTTCACTTTCTTTGTTCTTTCCTACATTTAAGAATTATGGAAAACTAAAACTCCACAACTAAATTGTGGATAATGTGAAATTAAAAGACAGGAACAACTAGGGGCTGGAAATGCTTGCCGACGTTAAGGCATAACACTAGCCTCGGTTAAAAGCAATTCAAATTGTCTTTTACGTTTGTTTCGCCTAATCAATAATTCACGTATGGTTCCAATCAATTCCTCTAAATAAATCTATCCCTTTCCTTTCAGGTCAAAGACCAAACCTTGTTTGTATAAGGCGCATGCCTTGGTTCTTTGATCTTAAAAAAAAAAACAAAAAGAAAAGTAGTAGTTGGTTGTGGTAGGAAAAGTTTGTGGAGAGGAATGCTTAGTAACTTGACTTGACTGAAGTCAAGGCATAACAATTGCCTCCGATTTAATATCTCTTGTTTCCTACCAAACAGAACATCCTACACAAAAGTTTCACTTGAATACTCTTTTCTTCAATTCTGTGGTATCACAACGGACCAATCTTAGTAGGCTATTCTACAGATCTGCCGCCACCTTAACCTAACCTAACCTAGGCATAAATACTACCTTTACCTCCCTCTACTTTGATGGTATGTATGTCATGAAAAGACAGCCTTTAAAAATGACAAGAAGCCATGGTAGGATTATAGACAACGTCTGCTGTGAAGACAGACTAATATGGTTTCAAACTAAACAGAGTCCATTTGATCCTGTTGCCTGACATGATATTTGTAGGACTACTCAATGCCAGAGCCCTCTCACACCTAATGTGAATGGGGTCCACAAGCAATCAGAGATGAGTACTCAAAAGAAAATCAAGGGTGTCCTCGCTGGAGCATGTCCGGGTATCATCTGATATCCTTAAAAGTCTTGATGCTTCCGAAGATTCCTCTATATTACCACAGAAAAGCCTCCAGGAATTGCTGAGTCTTTCGAAGTGCTTTCTTAAAATTTTTTCAACTGGATTTATACTCATCACAGCATTGAGTTCTACCAGATTTTTTAGCCTTATTAAAAATCCTCCTCACTACCTTAGATTATTTATTTATTTATTTCGTCTATCAGAGTCAATAGTTACCTCTTATAGACTACTTATGCCTATATTGAACAATAAATTGATAGTTGTAATATTAGATACTTTAATTGCATAAATACAATGAACAAAAAGTGAAATGAATAAAAAAAATAATTTTTGCAAAACATTGATTAGATTTACATTAAATAATTAAAATAGTTGAAAAATAAATGAAATTAAGAGTGGCATATAAAAATAAAAAGACCTAAATATAAATGATATATGTAGATAACTAACAGAGAATATGACTAAAATGAAACATCAAGGTAAGTGAGAAAGACAACCGATGGTTAGACGCGCTAGGTAACACGGAATGCTTGGAAAAGGTTAAGATTAAGTTTAAACTGAGTTCTTGAAATTGAATGGAATATGTCAATCATTGGCAAAACCCTGTTGGCTTCAAAAGTGCAGCGCGTTAGTGGGTCATTTCGAGCATAATAAGATCTATGAAAAGGAACACGAAAGTTAAACTTGCTACGAAGGTAGCGGGGCGGGGTAACAAAATCAAGCAAACCAAGTCGAGCAAGACATTGGATATAATGAAAGTGACTGACTGCATCTTGCGTCTTGATTAGAGGGAACAGGTATCAATTAAGGCACATCTTGTAGAGTAGGTTAGAGGCTGAATGAGGTTCCAGTTAAGTTTAAATATCACATACCTTGTAAACTTTTTCTGGACTCTTTCAATTCGCAGGGCAGGGTTCCATTATATGGAGCAGTATTCTAAATGGAGTCGGACTAACGACAATTACAAACATTTGAGGGTATAGGGATCCTTACAATACTCAAAGTTCCTTATTAGGAAGCCAAGCATTGAGTTTGACTTGTTGATAAAGAAATTGATATGATCCTTAAAGCTTAGACGTGGGTCTAATAGAATTCCAAGGTCTCTGTAGAGGTAACTCGTTCAAGTGAACATGATTTAATAAAATACAAGTTTGTTAACGGAAGTGATGATCTACAGATTACCAAGGTCCCTTGACCATAAAAAAGTTTTGGTTAAAACTTAAAAACCATAAAACAGACAGGCAGACAGGTGCAGGAAAACTATGTGAACAAGAGAGAAAAAAGTTATTTCTATCTCGTTTCTTCGCAGGGCACTGCCTGTGCCTGCCTACCTGCCTACCTGCCTGCTTCGGCGTTTACTCTGCGGGCAGCCTAAGGTTGCGGACAGAGTGAACGCCGATTCAGACAGGCAGGCAGACAGGCACAGGCAGTAACATGCAAAGAAACATACTTTGTCTGCGCCTGTCTGCCTGCCTGTCCGCTTCGGCGTTCACTCTGTTTGCAACCTAAGACTTTGCGCCTGCTGCTAGTAACAAAAGTAGGCTCAATCCAAACGTTGTATATATATAAATTACTTTTGAGTAAATAATAAAACAAGAACTCACCGCTTTCATTTACATCTGGTTTACATCGGCTCCGGTAACCAGACCACGCTTTTTCCTCTCCTCCTCGGTGACTAGACGCCGCAGAATACCAGCCGGCGGTGGCTAGGGATGGTCATGAGCTATGTATGCCGACGCAATCCAGCAGCTGCGCGATCCTAGCTTAAGACTAACTGCCAATAAATCTCGATCACTAAAATTTGACAGTAACAAAGAGTTAATACAAGTTTTGGCAAGTATAAACGATCTGGGAGTACTTGTGCTGCAGGCGAAGAATAATTTATATCCGTTCGTCTTCAAGCAACAAATCTTACCGCCACGAATCCAAGGCTCCTTAATCAGGACTACATCTTCTCCGTCGCTACGAAGGCAGTTTAAGAATTCGGTGCTGGCCGTCTTTGAATGGTGTAGGTTAATCTGCAGCAACTTAATCAGTTCGGAGCTTACTCTCCTCGACCTCTATTATGGTATTGTCTCCAATATCCAAACCCGCCAGAAAACTTTCAGGATGTCTGCCTGTTCAAAGCCAGGAAAAATGGTGATTGTTGGATATTGGGTGGCGAATTCATGGATCACAGTCCATGAATTGATCTCAAAATGAGTTCATTCTTGAGGCACGGCTCTTGAATGATTCATCTGGTTTCCGTAAAACAAATGGTCAACCTTGAATCTTGGTTGTTGCTGCAAAATCTTGGAGAAAGCATGGTTTTGGTATTAAGTTATCATAACATAGTTTATTGTAAAATGCTTTCGATGTACGATCAATCCAATATGACTTAAAGTACGAGGGTGGTCAGCCACCAAGACGAAGAGACCTGATCTATCGTTGGCTGCAGACCTTTGTTTTAGAATTACGGTTCTATGTAAAAGATAAATTAATCCTAGACCATAGCATAGGCCAATTGATATACCACGGCACGCTTCCTAGTTTTCCGAAAGAGGCTTTTAAGAAGCCTTAATTAAGCTAACGAAGTTGCGTAAATAGGATTGTGGTACTCTTCGGGTATTAAATTATCGGAAAACTAATGGTTATAAATGTTCTAAGAACTTTTGGTCTGTAGACGGGATGTTTAAGAGTCTTATCTGGTGTAACTTTTTGCCCGGGTATTGACTGTCATGGGCTGTGGTTCTTCGGGGTTCATTCGTACGGGCTGTGGTTGAAGACAAGAAGGTCGGTGCGAGTTACACCTTGTTTAACTCGAGTTGGTAACTCCCGTAAATTACTAAGAGAGTGGTGGTAGATAGTATTCTCGATAATTTCAAACAGTAAATGTTAGGAAGGCAAGCAACTACCGGATCAATATACTGTTCCCTTTGGAATTTGAGGACAGGTGACGGAGAAACCGAAACAATCCGAGTAGTGTCCATAAATGATAGGGAAATCTGATTACATATGCCACAGTACCATAGGTTTTGGTGTATGGTATCGCCTCCTAGTTTTTCATGACGAAGATTACCCATTTTTTGATCACGATGACGAAGTTGCGTGCCAAAAAATGGGTTAAATTTTGGGTATTTATACCGATATGACCCATGGTTATTCTAAATAACCTAGTCATGTCCAATTTTAGTGGCTGAAGCGGTCATGTACATAGTTCAAATGAACTTTTAATTGTTGGTCTGTGCTATAAAATTGGTGGAACCTATCCGCTGGATCCTTTGAATTCCGAAGGATTGTTGGCCGACGCTAAATATTGGTCCACTGCCATGGATCACCGTAGAATTAAGCCTACACAGCAGGGGTCTACGTAAAACACGGAGTGGATTTCTATCTCTAATATTCGAATCAGATTCAAGAAGCTGCTTCTCTGTATCGTCATCGATTATGTCGGCAGTACCATACTTTGACGAACCTACCGGCATCCGGTCAGTATCATCTTTAACCGCACCCTCCTTCAGAAAAGTGCTTACTGGTGCTCGGTCTGCATCTATCGTCGCGTTAACCGCAGATTCAATCGCATCCCTCCTTAGAAGAGTGCTTTACTTTGCGCTTACGTTATCCGCTAGCCTATCCTTCTTATACATTTTCACGAGTACCCTTGTGCCTCCGAAAAGACCCCACCCGTTGTACTTTCCTAGAGGACCCGAAGATGCTTCGTCCTGTGTAAAGCATAGTACTGTGTTCAGTTTCATGTGAAATTCCACTCAAATCTCCATACAAAAAGTGACAGCTGCGAAACAAGCGTTTAAATTTGCACAACATGTTCGTCAAAGCATTACTCTGTTCTGCTGCTTGAAATTATCACAACATGTTTCTGAGCAACATTTTTTCACGACAATTTAATTGTACTGCCTATTTATTTTGAAGTGAAAAGAGAGAGAGATCATATCTCCCAACTTATTCATTGAGTCTCTCTGAGAAACGTTGCCATAGGTATTCCTCGCAACAAACTTTAAGTCAGAAATTGCACACAACAAATAAATGAATGTTTTCAGCGAAATTTCATGCAAGCAAACATAATACTATGCTTAAGGACTGCCTGCCTTGCGCCATCTATGGGATCCTTCACCTTGGCAACCCTCCAGTTGCGAACTGGAAAATGGGGGGAAACTCTTAAAGTTTCCAGAATTTTTCCTGGCACTGTTTGTTCCAGAGGAATCCAGACTCGTGCCCTCGGTCTGGTAGCGATTTTCTCGTTTGAGACCGCTTGAGTGATAGATCTGGTATCGGCACACATTACCAACCTAATCCGCCGTTGCCAGCCCATCGCAAAACAGTCGGGAGGAGAACCTGGTATCTCAACCATGAGCCTGAGATAATTAATAACGAAACCTCCAGTTCGTTGCCGAGATCCCAAAATCCTACGGCCTCCTATCTAGGATAGTCAGCACCTCACTTCTTCTGGCAACATCGCTGAAGAGTCGTCCAGAAAAGTCACTAGCAACCGACAGACCTTTACCGGCTCCAGACGATGCTGCCTTGCCGCTAATGACGCTTAACGCCCATTCGTGTCTCTTTAAGCTGCTTGTGCGATATCACGAACATCGCAGCGAGCACCTTCTCTAGATGTGCAAGCAGTCTAGTCGCTGTGTGCAATTCCTTAGCGCGACTAGCCGAGCCCTCATGGGCAGAAGAAGAGGCCTAGCCTCGAGTTGAGCTACAGCTCTAATATGGCTTAGCTGGATTCTGAGCCTCAGCAGCAACTACACTAGTACGTTCCGGCTTCTGAGGTGATCCGGACTCCTTGTTTAAAATATTTTTTGACTAATTCCATAATTTGGACCTACGACTAACGGAGAAGGAAATGTCTGTGTGTGTAGAGAGCCGCATTCACAGATAAGGCTAGATACATACAGAGGTCGCCAAGTATCCAGATGGCTTCGTGAGTGACTGGGCTAGTTCTTAAGAAGGGAAAACAAGGAGTCCGGGCCTTCGCGGGTTACATGACACCTTGATCAGCCTATAAGAGAGGCAGGGAGGGGTTAGGTAAAGAGATAAATAGGGTGGGGGAAGATATGGGATAAAAGGAAAAGCTCTTTGTAAATTGCTCCACAATGGCCTGTATGACATGGGTGACCCATAAGCTTGCACTCCCGCCATCATAGCCGATTGCTTCACAACCTAAGCCCCTGTACCCCGTCAAGGTGGCTATTCGCGTAAGAGACTCGGATAGCTTCGGTTAGGCCCTAAAACATTTCGCACAAAATTTGGACCAGATTTGGACCATAGTAAATGGGCCGCCGACTCCTTCAAATCGTAAGGGACTGTACATTAGGGTAGGGGTGGGCAAAGTCGCCCATTAGAGTATTTCGCCCGTATGAGTTTTCTGCTTGCCCGCAGGTGGCTTTATAGGCGACAGCATAAGCTTGATGAATTCGGGGGTAAAAAGAACGAAGGACATGCTCAAATAAAATAATTACGATACTATCGAGACTGTGTCTTTTTTTAACGGCGGCATTCTTGTTCAGCTCGATTCTGAATGATTTTTATCGTGGAATCGGAGATAATAAAAGATAATAAAATAAAAAAGAGAGATAATAAGATAGTTTTAATTTTTACAAAACATAAAACTCAAACATAAAATTGAAAACATTTACATATTTTAGCAAAATTACAAGAACATTTTAGAAATTTTTAATGCAAATTTGTTAATCAACCGTCAATATTCATCATGAGTGTAAAAAAAACAAAATGTGATGTCTTTATCTGCTATCTTAAACATTAAAACTCCATTTTCCGATTCCCCGGGAAAAATTATTCGGAATCGGGCTGTTTATTTTTTACCCATGCCACTACAACATTTTCAATTAAAATGCAGAAAAAATCAATTTAAATTTAGAAAAAATGGATTGATATTTAGAAAAGATCAATTCAAATTCACAATAGATAAATTTATATTCAAAATTCCATTTCATATTCAAAGAAATCCATTTGATTTTCAGAATAGATCAGCTGAAATTCAGAAAAGGTTAATTAAAAATTCAGAAAAGAGCAATTGAATTCGAAAAATATCAAATTCAAAATTTCCAAAATTCCAAAATCCTATTTGAAATTCAGATCAGATCATTTGAAATTCAGAAATTTCATTTAAATACAAAATATATCAATTGATATTCGGTAATAAGTCTAACTATCATATCCATAATCATTGTCATTAGCATAATATTGATCATTATCATAATAATTAGCAATGCCATTATTATCTGAGTTTTAATTGATCTTTTCTGAATCTAACTAAGTTGATCTTTTTTAAATTGTAATTGACCTATTTTGAATTTCCATTCATTTATTCAAAATTTTAAATGGAATACTGAGTTTCAGTTGATCTTACCTGAATTTCAATTAATCTTTTCTGAATTTCAATTGATTTTTCCAAATTTAAATTGATATTTTCTGAATCTCAGTTGAGTTGATCTTTTCTAAATATCAAATTCAGAAGTTTTTGAATTTCATTGATTTATTTTGAATTTTAAATTAAGCTTCTAAAATTTAATTGATCTTTTCTGAATTACAATTGGAAATGGTGTAAAAAAATAAGGCCAAAATTGAGAATTTTATGCATAGAATGCAGATTTTTTTCTGGCCGTGTTAAGTTATGACTTGTAACAATGTCTTTGACTGACGTACAAAGATTTTATTTTTAGTACTTGGTAAAAAGCTTTTTGTTCTATGAATCTCTGCAAATTGAAAAGGTCAACATAATTTAAAATATTTCCTCATTCAAATGCAATAACAAGAAAAATAAAAAAATAAAAAAAAATTATAAAGCCTTCATAAAACAAAATACCACAAAATCACAAACAACACAAAATTTTATGCAATTAAAAATAGCAGTCTAAAGCTCTTTGAGCGCCATCAAAAAATGACAGCGAAAGCGAAAACAAGCTGGTGGCGTCAAA
This sequence comes from Dichetophora obliterata, assembly GCA_963920525.1. Classification (NCBI taxonomy): domain Eukaryota; kingdom Metazoa; phylum Arthropoda; class Insecta; order Diptera; family Sciomyzidae; genus Dichetophora; species Dichetophora obliterata. The sequence goes on from OY986439.1 coordinate 56,883,060, forward strand.
GTTTTTTTTTTATTGTATTTTTGTGCGTTTTAGCTGCTGTTTTTTATTTAATAAGAATTCTTTTCTCAAAAGAATTGAAGCATGTTTTCATGAGTTAAAAACTCACAAAACAATTAAGCAAAAGCAAAAAAAAAAAAAAATCACAAAAATACCTCACTGAATAATAATAGCTGATGAAAAAAGCTACTCTCAAGTTGTGGTGAAACACCACAAAAATACGTATCTGCAAATTCAAAAACTGGCTAAACCGGATTTTGCAGCATTTATTTTTGCTTTGATGAGTTTTGTTTGTTTGTGTTGTTGCATTACAATGTTTTCGTCTTGTTTTTTTTTGTTTTGTTTTAATTTTTTTCTTATTTTATTTTGGCTCTTCGATAATATTGTTGCGAATGCAGTTGGAACAAATTAATTTCACTTTCGTTTTCTTGCATTTTTCGGATTAAAATTTGTCGGCGTTGAAGCTTTTGTGGAGTTTCTTTTTGTGTGTAAAATTTTAAATGACTGACTGGCAGCTACTGGTTGTTTTTGACAAGCCGAATGTTTAAATCAAGCTTAAGTAAAAAGCTTTAAAGCTTGCTTGCAAAACGCACAGTACTTCAGGGCTCTACTGTGCTTAACTTTCCTCTTCAAAAACAAGAACAATTTTAATCCGCTGAAACAACGTTAATGGATTAAATTTTTTATATGTATATCTATTTGCTTTTTTGCCTTCTTTTTCTCCATCGACCATCTATCATGCATTCCTACAGGATTAAGAAAAAAGGCAGTAATATTGCATGAGCATGAAGCTGATGAGTCCCATTTATGCATGCCTGAGTTGAAGTTTGAGCTTCTACGGTGTTCCGATCCTTTGCTGCGGCATCTTTAGTGTCTTCTTTCATCAACGTTAACGCTGCAGGAATTTCAATTTGTATTTTTTGTTTTGTTTTGTATGCTTTTCGTTTCATTTTTTTGCCCCTATTGGCTTCTACGAGCAATTCGCTCATGTCAAAATTACCACTCTAAGTCGGTATCCTGTTCATGTTCTTGCTGAAGTGCTGCAAAAATAATTTATGGGAGTCAAAATGCTTGCATGATTTGTTGCTTTGCGATACTTTTATTTAAATAGGGGGTTTTCAGGTAAGCCGTGAGGAGGTCTGTACTTTAGACGCCACCGAAAGATGTGGGAACGATTTGACTGACAACCTTATCTTATTCTAATGCTTCATGATTTAAACTATTTTTAAGCATGGTTGTATTAGGTAAGTTAGCAGGGCTCGGATTTTGATGACCTAAAACACTGACCTAAAGAAATGACAAAAATTACCTAAAAACTGCAGAAAATTACATAAAAACTGACAAAAAGGACATAAAAAACGCAAATAAACAAAAAATAAAGCTTTATAATAAAACATTACTGAACTTAAAATTTATTTTATATAATTTTTATACGTAGCGTTTTAGTATATTACAAGGTACATTTTTAAGTTATTAAAATTGAAAGAACGCCGATGTTCTGGCAAAATGTTTTTGGGAAACAAAAAAACTTCTTTCTACTGCTGCACTGACGGGAGGAACACATTTAAAAGACGATATGTCATCGGCTGTAAGTTCTTCTTCTAACTTCATAGTATTAACATTTTTACCCCTCTAATATTTTAGCAATAGAGCATAAAAATAGAGTTAATAAAGACTAGCATATCCTGGGTTTTTATCGAATACTTGTTTCATCTTTCTACATACACTTTTGACAGTTTCACCACGCGCAGCGCTTTTTTCATATAAGCATATGTCAGAGCTGTAAAAGAATGCATTAAATTTGATTTTATTCACAAAAAAGTGAATCAGTGAATAACGAAACATGAATGCAAAATTGATTTATAAATAACATTTTTAATTCACATTCATTTAAAAAAAAATGATGAATTATTCATTTCAATTATTCATTTTCGTTATTCAGAGTAATGAATAATTTTTTTATTCATTTGAATGGTATTCACGAAGAATACAATTCACAAAGAATTTCAGAATTTTCAGCTATTCTTTTTTATTCATTATTAATTTTTTATTCGTTATTCATTTTTTTTCATTATTCTTTTGTTATTCATTATTAATTTTTAATTCGTTATTAATTTTTTATTCATTATTCTTTTGTTATTCATTATTCATTTTTTATTCATTATTCATTTTTTATTCATAATTCATATTAAATTCATTATTATTTTTTTATTCATTATTCATTTTTTATTCATTATTCTTTTTTATTTATTATTAATTTTTACTCATTATTCATATTTTATTATTCATTTTTTATTTATTACTAATTTTTTATTCATTTGTTATTCATTATTAATTTTTTATTCTTTATTCTTTTGCTACTCATTTTTTATTTATGGCTTGGAACCAAAATGAATAAAGAATAAAAAATGAATAATGAATAAAAATTAATAATGAATAATGAATAAAAAATAAATAATGAATAAAAAATGAATAATGAATAAAAACTGAATAGTGAATAAAAAATGAATAAAGAATAAAAATAGAATAATGAATAACAAATGAATTATGAGTAAAAAATTAATAAAGAATAAAAAATGAATAATGAATAAAAAAAGAATAATGAATAATGAATATAATATGAATAATGAATAAAAAATGAACAGTGAATAAAAAATGAATAAAGAATAAAAATAGAATAATGAATAACAAATGAACTATGAGTAAAAAATGAATAATGAATAAAAAATGAAAAATTAAATAAAAAATGAATAATGAATTACAAAAGAATAATGAATAAAAAATGAATAACGAATAAAAAATGAATAATGAATAAAAAAAGAATAATTGAAAATTCTGAAATTCTTTGTGAATATCATTCAAATGAATAAAAAATTGACTTAATATTCTGAATAATGAAAATATGAATAATTAAAATTAATAATTTTTTTAAAAATGAATGTGAATTAAAAATTTTATTTATAAATCGATTTTGCATTCAATGAATGCATTATTATGTAGTTATTCAGTTGCACTTTAAATTCTGAATATGAATGCCGATTTTACAGCTTTGGCCTATGTACAAAGCTTTTCGAGAGGTACTGTTTTTGATTGAAGAGACTCTATTGTTAAAGTAATATGTTTAAAAAATTTGCATTTTTACTTATTTTAGTACGAAAAAAACAAAAAAAAATTATTTTAAAATTACACAAAAATGACCTTAAAAAAACAAAAAATGCTCTAAAAATTAAAAATGTCCACAAATGACAGTAAAATAAATAACTTAAAACTCTCTAAAAATTACCAAAAAATGCCCTAAAACTAGTAAAAATTACCTGAAAACTAAAACCGATAAAAAATTATAAAAATTACGATAAATTACCTAAAAAGTTTTCATATTTGGAATTTCGGAAACATAAATAAACGTGCTAAATAGCCAGGAAATGTCTTAGAAGTGGCAGAAAAAGATAACATGTCATCGAAATCCTAGCCCTGATAGTAAGTATTAAGTATTGCGTATTAAGTAAATAAATATTTAGTATTATGTATTAAATGTTAAGTATTAAGTATTTAGTGTTTAGTATTAAGTGTTAAGTGGTTTAGTATTTAGTGTAGCATTATATATCAAGTATTTCCTTTTCTTTTAAACACAAATTTCTGTAAACTCAGGAAAAACATTTTAGTAACTTATCTTAAAAAAAGTATTTTAACTGATTTTTAGAAAAATGCGTTCTACTTACTTTAAGTAAAACGTATGTTTGAAAGAACTCATGTTTTAAGTGCATATTTATTTTTTTCCCTTATATTAGTTAAATATTCCTTAACTGAATTAATTTTTTTTTAATGTAAATATATATATGTACTGAAAGTGTCATTTAAATTATCATTACTATTATGTAAAACGGTGCTCACCTATGTTTGGGACCTCAAAGCTTGAGTACAGCAACCGCTATTTCAATAATTATTTTTCTATGGGATAGTTATTGTACCCAGTTGGGATATAGGCTATATAAAGTTTTCTAATCATTATTTAAGAATTAATTAAAATTAAAAGAGCATGAACTTTATTTCATGGACCGAAAATAACGATTATATTTGAAATTTTAAATCAAAAGATCATGTATAAAAAGTTTTGTAGAATTCTTTTATATATAGCAATGTGACGCTAGGAAGCTAGAGATTCCATTTTTTACATGAATTTTTTCATGATTTTAAAGATAAAAATCATCTCAAACCGATTATTTTTTTATCGATATTTTTTCGATCAGAAATAAAAGTTATTTCTTGGTCGTAATTTTTTTTCAATCAGAAATAACAGTTATTTCTTGGTCATTCATTTTTCAATCAGAAATAAAAGTTACTTCGTGGTCGTTATTTTTTTAATCAGATATTTTAATCTTATTAAATTCTTGTTTAATTAACTAAACTAAATGATTTTTGTAGTATAAAAGACCATAGTTCTAAATGTACTGATGTAAGCCTTTATTTTTATAAATAAAATTTTAATTTTATAAATAAATAAAATAAAAAAATATATAATAAAAGTTATTTCTCGGTCATTATTTTTTCGATCAGAAGTAACAGTTATTTTTTATCGTTATTTTTTCGATCAGAAATAAAAGTTTTTGTGAAATTAAATTTTTGAAAGTAAATTTTTTGACCGTTTTTTTTTCGATAAGACTCATGACTTTTCTTTTCTCAACCAGAGATCTGCAACAAGCGCTTCGCTTCATAACGCACTCTCCTTCTTCACTACATTTTTTGTTTTCTCAGGCATTCACATTCCTCAAACAATTTTATTTGCTTCGCACTAACTCTCTCTCTTTTTTAATGGTGAGTGCGAATTATGCTCTCACTCTCTGCTCTACAATATGTGTTTGCTTCGATCCTCACGTTGAGAGTTGGGCGAATAAACGACAAACATAGTGAATATAGCATAGTAGAATTAGAGAAGGTATATGCATTTCGGAGAGACAGACTGCCGGAACTGTCAAAACGAAGTTGACAGCTCATACAAAATCTGAAAATTATGAGAATGCGATAAGAAAGCAAAAATAGGCAAGAATAGCAAAATGCTTGAGTTTGACAATTTTGGCTATGAGAAAAAGAGAGCAGTCAGAAATGCATATACCTTTACTAGTTCTACCATGGAATGAAGTCAACATTTTGCTGCTTCGCGATTCAGCTGAGAGTTGTGAGAGTCTTCGAACAAACATTGCGAATAAAGTGAAAATTCTGCCTGCTTCGAGATAAAGCTTCTTTGTTAATGGGACCCGCTAAATGCTCTGAGTTTGCAATTTGCTTTGTAACAAAAAAAAAATTTGCATGGTGCTCTGTATTTCATTATCGCCGCATGTCTTATTCTGAAAAAATTTGGAAATACCTATTATGTATAGGTAAATCTGTTCTAGCTGGTGTTCATGATCTTCATAATTGAATCCTGCGACATTCATCTTGCAATCATTCCTTTTTTATTTCTTGTGCACGATAAACATCAGCGTAGCAGGGTTGATATTTTCGATACAATTGCACTTTTTTGATACAATTTTATGTTGTTTCTACTTTCCTACTACCAAAGCGTTTTTGATACATTTTATTTACTCAAAACATTTTTTACTATATACAGAATTTAGAGCTCATAGTGAGCAAACAGAACTAAAAGATTTTAAAAAAAATTATCTTTTTCTGAATTTTGTCACTCTGTAAAAACTATATAAATTGAATTTAAAGAGTAAATTTTTTCCAATTATATAAAATTGCTCAAGGAATTCTTTCAATTTCTCACTTTTAAGCTAAAGTTAAAAGAATATTTTCTATTCAAAAAATCCATAGAAATGCAGAAAGAGACTTTTTATTAATTTTTTTTTAATTATAAAAAAATCTCTAAACTTTATGCTTTTTTTTAAGATTTTAATAATCTCTTTTTATGAATATTAAAAAACCACTTGTGCTCCTTTTTGTGATTATAAAAAACTTCTTGATTAATTAAGAATTCATAAAAATCTTTGTCCTTTTTGTTTATAAAGTTTATTAACTGAATTGTTAAAATTACATACATACTCTTTAATTTAAATAAAACAAAAATTTATTTCATACTTTCTTTTTTCATTCAGTACAATTTTTTCTAAATTTTTATACCAACATGAAAAAGTCATTTATCAACCCTGCAGCGTAGTTGAAATCAGCGCAGTAGCTAACTGCGTAGATGACTCGCTGTGATTCGCTCAAGCATTGAGAGTCATGCGAATAGTTTATCAACTTTCTGCGAATAGGGCGAACTTTGAGGAACTTTGAGAGGCTGAGTGTTTGTAGCCAGGGTTGCCACTTGTAAAAAAATTAAGTTACCAAAATTTCATCAAAAAGTTACCAAAATTATATAAGAATTAATTAAACAAACAACATTTTTTTAAGTAAGAAAATCAAAAAAAATTATAATTTTTGTTAATAAAAAACATTTATTCAACACTAAAATACTTAAAATAATAAACAGATATAGTGGAAAAATAAATTTAGTTAATATTATTAAGTATTACATTTTTCTTGTTTAAAATTTTTTATTTTTAATAACTAAAAATCACAAAAGTAAATAAAAAGTAAGTAAAATTGATAAACTCATATACTTATAAAAATAAGACGAATTAAATAAAAAAAAATAAATACATACATACATATATAGAAAAAGTATAACGTTTTTCTTGTTTAAAATTTATTTATTATATTAATATAAAAATCACAAAACAAAAAATTATAAATTAATGGTATTATAAAAATGAGATCCTTATCTTTTTTATTTGATAAGTAGGTACTAATAAAATATTTTAAGAAAGTAAATGAATAAATACAAAAATATGGCATTTAATGCTTTAAAAAAATTATCGGTTTCTTCAAGTTTAAATTTTAATCATTTTGTAATAACTAAAAATCAGAAACTACACAGGTCGTTTGTTTTAGAGGATATCAATTCGAACTACGCGCACTGATTTTAAATATAAGGAAACTTTTTCACCTTCACCTCAAGTTAAAGAGTTATGAAAAATATGATATACAGTTCCGTTTCCAATAACTGCTCCTAAGCACACACTATTGCATAGTATTTAAAGCTTTTGCTGATGTCTTTTTACGTTTTAGAAAAACATATTGTGAGAGAAACAATAATTTTATTAAACTTATTCAAAGCAACTTTAAGCGGCTGGAAAACCCTAATTTTTCAGTAAGTTAGTTTAGAAATTTTTCCTATAAATTTTTTATGTAATCAATTTTCGTTATTTCAAAATATATCTGGAATTATCCGCAATATTTGCAAAGGTAAAATGTATGCTTAAATTTCAAATACATAAGATATTTTTATGATTCAGACAATTCACGGTAGCAAATATTTATATATATTAAGAAAAAGTTTTAAACATTATGATTTTTAAAGGCCATTATCTTCAAAACAAAAGATGAAAAAGAAATTCTTTACAAAAAAGGTTAGACCTAATCAGCCCTATCTATTATGAATAACTTTTCAAATGGAATCGAAAATGAGAGATTTCATTTTTAAGATAAACCTCAAGAACATTCAGGAAACTTAACAAGGAAAAAAACATTCAGGAAAAAATAACTTAAAAATGTCCAAAATGTTTTAGAGCTTAACCTTAAAAATTAAAACTCCCTTTTGCGATTCCGCGTGAAAAATTATACATGATAAGGCTGAATATTTCCTAATCAAAGCTGTCAAATACGATCGAAATCGACTGATGCAATTTAAAGATACTATTCTTTTAGAACATAACAGGTTCTTACATTTTTGCCTATAACTCATAAACTAAGGCTGATGGCGAAAAAATCTCAATTTTAAATCTAAAAATCTTCTTCTGGTGACCACACATAATGAGGCTTGTCTCTTATTTTGCAGAGTTCCTTTGAAATTATTTTGCTATTTATTGTATTAAATAGTTTCCCCAACTAGTTTCGTAGCTTCGTTTTTATAAGAGACTTCTTTGTACATTAAATTTCAAGATTGAAATATTTTGACATTTTCTTTTGACATGATTCGCAATATTTTCAGATGATGCGTTGATTTGAAATACAATTTTTTATATAAATCTTGCAAACAAACTGATTATTTTGAAATTTTTGGAAAAACTGAAGGGAAAAGTTACCAAAACTATAAAAAATTACCAAATTACCAAGTCAAAAATTTTCTACCAAATTTGGTAATTAATTACCAAACTGGCAACCCTGTTTGTAGCTTTATCTATTCGTTACAGCGAGTCTCTTAAGCAATACAGTGGTAAATAGCAAGCTTAGCGAAGTTCACTTTTTGAGCGAGTCCACATTTTGTTTATTCGTTGAAAGAGAATGCAATGCATTATAGCTACCCAGTGGGAATTTTAGCGAGTGCTACGCATTTTAGCAAGGCATGCTAGCACTGCTATCATTGGCGTCAATACACTTTCCATGATCACTGCATTAATGAGTACTTCTGTAAGGCCTACCTTCTGAAGGTCCTTATTCTTTTCATTTTATATTATATGAAAAAAATTACAAAAAAATTCAAAAAAGTTTGTAAAAAAATTTAGATTTAAAAAAAACCAAAAAAAAATTTTTTTTGTCCGAGTTGGGTCTTGAACGCGGGCTCCCGAAAACTTACACATTACATCTTATATTATATGAAAATATTTATATGGAAAAACTCAAAGTCTTTTCTTATATTTTTGTATGAAGAAAATTTATAAAAAAATTCCAAAAAAAATTTTAAATACACAGAACAGTTTGTAAAAAAATTTAGATTAAAAAAAAACAAAAAAAAATTTTTTTTTTGTCCGAGTTGGGTATCGAACCCGGGCTCCCGAAAGCGTACTTTCATTTGTATTGATGCAAAATAAGCAAGTAATTCTTAACAACCACGTTAGTCGAGTAGATAAGATGCCGGACCGCTAACTGAGAAGTCCATGGTTCAAATCTGAAATTGTTAGTCGATTTTTATTTGAAGTTGATATTTTTATTGCTTTTCCTTCTAACGTGACTTCTCGAAAGAGTGCTTCTGGCAGGTCTCTTTTGAGCAAGGAGAGCGGAAGGCCTGACAAATTTTCCCATTTCATATAAAAAAGCAAGTGTAATTGTATATGAGTGCGGCAGTATTCTAAAATCCATACAAAGGCCTGCTAGCAGCGCTGCCAATGCCTACTGGGTACTCTCATTTTCAACGAGTGCTTATATGTATTAGTGAAGCCACTCATGCAGTTCTCTGCTCTCAACTCAACTCTTCTTATAACATAATCTCTATTAACGATATATCAATGCAGCAGTTGCAACGAAACAAAGAAAATGAATCTGATTGTCTTATTGGAAAACAAACGAAATACAAACAATTAAAAAGCCGTCAAAGCTGTCAAAATAACCAAGCACCGTAGCTATTTTTTGTGTAAGGGGTCGTCCATAAACTACGTTACCAATTTAGGGGGGGGGGAAGGGTTTTGAAATGCACTACGATAAGTAACGGTAGGGGGGGGAGGTGTTTAGATATTGTAACGTTACCAAAAATTAAAAAAATCGGTGAAAAACCTCTAATTAATAACACAATCATTTTAAAAATTTTTAACCTTACATGTTTATGTTTGATCGTCTAAATTGATGGTTAACTTTTGTTTCAACGATTTCTTCCACCACCTTTTCCCTCGACACAGGAACCTTTTGGTATTCCTTCACCATCTCAGCACACGTCTGAAAACATTGGGTCTTTGCTTTTGCGACAGGCTTTGACTTTAAGGCCTGAATGTTCTTGATCAAAGGAGATACCGTATGACATGTACTGTCCTTCTCAGAAAGAAGATATCGGTTCAAGGTCGTGTCCTACCTGCGGCTTGTATTTCGTTTTTAAAACTTCTATGAATTGCCATAAGTTTGTATTATATCGTTTACAATAAATCGGAATAAAAAATACTATTTAAATTAATCAATTTTCAGAAAGCATTTACACAAAAACACAGAACTTGGTGCAGCTCGGCTGCAGCCTTTAAGGGTACTCTGTCAAAGACCAGACGAATTTCTTTGCGTTAGAAATGAGGATTCACCTGAATGGGTCGACATAGAATCCGATGAAAAATTCTATTTTGAAGAATCCTCAACAAAGCTACCAGCTTCCTCTATCCCAGTGATTGAGAGCATCGAATCTTGGATCGCAGATGGAATAGCTTTTACAGATGATATTAATTATTGATTTTTTCCCAATTGTTCCTTTAATGTATCTAGTCATACTAGTCACTAATACTAGTGAAAATTGTCAGAGCTAGTCAAAATATATAATCATCCGAATGAATTAATTTCATATGTCACGTTACTTTATGGGGGTGAGGGGTTTTGAAAAGCACTACGAAAAGTAATGCAGGGGGAGGGGGGGTAAAAAAAACCGAAAAATCAGTAACGTAGTTTATGGACGACCCCTAAGGGAAAACATGCGAAAACTCCCACGATTTAGGATTTTTGCTTTAAAAACGTATTAAATCTGGAATACTGTTGCATATTCACAGTTGTTTGTTGAAAAATCTTTTTTGGTTTTTTGTATACAAACTTTAATATATGTTATGTTACAGATTTTTTTTATGTTACAGCACAACTTATTATAAGTTTTTTTATATTATTGAACTAGAAAAAAATGTAAACTGTAATTCAGAACCGAAAAAACAATTGTATTATACGAGTATAAAATTCCAACTTTCGTTCAAATTTTTCAACTTTTGTCACCATTTTTAAACTTTAAATGCCATTCATCTTTTTTGTTGCCACATTTCTTAATACATATTCCGATTAAGATTAGCTCTCAGCACTCTCACAATATAAAATTTAAACAATATTTCTCTAATAGATATGTTAGTTTTTTGATAGAAATTATTTCAGTCAAAAAATAATTTTTCTTCTGTTCGAAAAAAATCGTTCAAAAAATAACTTTTATTTCTGATCGAACAAAACAACGGTCAAAAAATAACTTTTATTTCTAATCGAAAAAAATAACGACCAAGAAATAACTTTTATTTTTAATTGAAAAAATAACTGTGAAAAAGAACTGTTATTTCTGATCGAAAAAAATAACGGTAAAAAATAACTGTTATTTCTGATCAAAAAAAAAAAAAAATAATGACCACGAAATAACTTTTATTTCTGATCGAAAAAATATCGATCAAAAAATAACTGTTATTAAATGATTGATTGCGATAATCGTTATTGGCGGTTCCTGCTTTATTCTTATCCTCAGCGAGAAAAAAGCTCTCTCTTTTTAAGCTCTCAAGTCTGAACCACTGTAGCTAACACAGTTCACAACATATGTTCGTGTAGTGCTCCGGATTGTTTTTATTTGTGTTAGACTCCCCCCTCTCCACCAAGTGGCGTTTTGTCACTTTTTTTGAAATTTATTATCTTAGACCCCTTTTCCACACGGAAAGTTTTATTGCCAGCAATTCTGCGGTACAGGCAAGTCTGTACTGGCAAGTTTTTCTTCTGTGCTGTTCTTTCTTTGATGCTGTGCTCTTCTTTCCTTTGTATTTTCGACTTGCTGGCAAGAAAAATTGCCGTGTGGAAAAGAGGTATTATTCATATAAAGTGTTGTTGTGCATGTATGTCTGACAGTAACTTGAAGTTGCTTGAAAGCGTTATTTTACAGATTTTTGAAGGTCGAGAGAGAAGAATAATACGCAAAATGTCCTCTCTAATCTATTACAATTACTTAAAGTTAGAACGGGAACAGACCTAATATGTCATCGTCTTATATACTCTAATATTTCAGCAATAGAGCATAACAATAGAGTTTTTATTAAACACTTGTTTCATCTTTCTACATACCCTTTTGTCAGTTTCACTACGAGCAGAGCTTTTTTTCTTCGAGGTCTATATACAAAGCCACTCTTTTTTCGAGAGGTAATGTTTTTGATTGCAGGGGCTCTATTTTTAAAGGAATATGTTTTTTTAGTACAGAAAAAATTTAATTTTTTTAAATTACACAAAAATTACTTAAAAAACTGAAAAAGGCTCTACAAATTATAAATGTCCATTATAAATGACGGTAAAATAACCTAAAAATCGCTAAAAATGACCAAAAAATGACCTTATTTCAGTAAACATTACCTGAAAACTAAAACCGAGAAAAAACGATAAAAAATGACGAAAAAATTACCTAAAAACTTTGCATATTTAGAATTTAGGAAACAGAAATGGACATTCTAAATAACCAGGAAATGTCTTAAAAGCAGCAGAAAAAAGACGACATGTCCTCGAAATCCTATCCCTGCTCATAAACAAAAATTTCAGGGACCGTAACGGTTATGGTTTTTTTCGAAAAAGTCAACAAATAATCGTTATTTTTTGTCTAATTTCATTTCGATCAAAAATAAAAGTCAAAATTTGACTTTTATTATTAAAATAGAAGTTAAAGTATGACTTTTATTTTTTCGATCAGAAATATAAAATTAAATTTGATTTTAATTTTTTTGATCAAAAATAAAAGTTAAAATTTTACTTTTATTTTTGCGATCAAAAATAGAGATTAAAAAGTTGACAGATCAATTTCTTATTAACTATTATAATGGTTTAAATTTTCAAAACAATTAATAGAGTAAATTTTTTATTCTTTTACACCTATATTAGTAACATTTTTGCACAGCGATAAAAACATTAGGGGCATTCACGATTAAGTGCATTTGGCTGTGCATTTGAGAATGAGCAAAATATTCATGCTTTTTTCCATTTTACACTAACAAAATATACATATATGCACATTAGGCCGGGTCGATTTGTGGGGAGGCAAAAAAGTCGGTCATTGCTCAGTGAAAATCGTATTGCAAAGATCAAAATAAGAAACTTTGCCTGATACCTCTTAAACGAATTCTAATGCCCCAACTTTTCCGTGGGTTCAAATTTTGGAAATTCCCTTTTTGACCCATTTAGAGTGTCCCAATCGAGTCCAAATGTATGACCGACCTCCACTAACTTTGGAGGGTCGATCCACCAATGCCGGTGGAACCCCCCTGGGGTTCCAAATGGAACAAATGTTTGTATGGGGAACTTCCAGGGGGTTCCAGGGGGTGTGCCACTGTCATGGGTGGATCGGACCTCCAAAGTTAGTGGGGGTTGGTCATACATTCGGACTCGATTGGGTCAAAGAGGAATTTTTCAAAATTTGACCCTACGGAAAAGTTGGGGCATTAGAATTCGTTTTAGAGGTATAGTTCCTCGGGCAAAGTTTCTTATTTTGATCCCTAGAATACGATTTTCACTGAGCAATAAGCGATTTTTAAATAAACCCGCCCTAATGCACATGCTCCTATTTTCCACAAATGCACAGCGTCAACCCTAGTGCATAAACATATTTTGTGCATGTGCTTATTAAACAGCTGACATTTGATAATATCTCTTCTGAAGCAATTTCCACTAAATCCTCCAAAATTTGTTTTTTACGCTTTTTCTTGGCATAACTAGCTTTAACTTAAAAAATAACACACATCTGTGTTTGCAGCAACTTATTTTCCTGCTGTTTCAAGGAATTTTTAAATTGACAATTAAGTTACCGCAGTACACTTCAAAAGTACGCTCACAGTTTGTTGCAAATGTATTATATAATTTGCACTTGTACAGCCAAATGCACTAGATCGTGAATACCCTGATTGGTATCATTATGCTACCGATCTTCATATCGTTGCATTGCATCGCTTAGTTTAGCTTAACAGCTTATCATTGCACATTCTGTTTTCATTTAATTCGCAAATGACTGGAACAGCGACTGCAAGCAGATGATATAGGAATTAAAATATGACTTAATTTTTATCGAAAAAATAAAAGTAAAATTTTAACAGTTATTTTTGATCGAAAAAATAAAAGTAAAATTTTAACTTTTATATATGATCAAAAAATTAAAGCCAAATTTTAACTTTTATTTTTGATCAAAAAAATAAAATTCAAATTTCAACTTTTAAATATGATAAAAAAACAAAAGTCAAATTTTAACTTTAATTTTGGATAGAAATAAAATTGGTCAAAAAATAACGATTATTTATTGACTTTTTTAAAAAAATCAGATAAATTAAAATCATTCCTTATATTCAAATATCGAATAGACTCACTCTTTCCATTTGACTTTTTGAATAGAAATTTCGAAAATAACTGTTATTTTCGTTCCCTGAAAAATTTGCATTTTCTTCGCCGCAACTGCCATTTTTAAAATGTTCACAACGAGAAGAATTTATTTATCTTAAAGTTTTGAAGTATCGTTAGGATTTTTTTGCATACACAAAGCCAACTTCATACTGCAGTTTCGTTATTGTTCTTAACAAATCAGCTGTTTTTGTGTGTAAACACATAGTCTTACTCTCGGCTTTTGAACCAAGGGTTCTACAAACTTATGTGTAGTTCATTTGACCCAAATGTTCAAGAAGTATTAAGTGTAAGGTATTAAGTATTAATTAAAATTTGTACTTTAAACAGTTATTAAAAAATTTTCGGTTTTTATTTGCAATTACTTGTACCAAATACTTGTACCATTTCGTTCAATCAATAATTACAGAAAGTTTCATGGGCTTTTGTCGGCTTAAGTTTTTGTTCTTGTGTTTTTTTTTTCTTATGTTCTCATTTCAGCTCGTGATTCTCATAATCATCATCATCATCATCGTCATCATCATCATCATCATCATCGGTATATTAAATTTGAAACATACAGAATCAAAACTTTTTGATTTAATTTCAAACGAAACTTTTGACTGATGTTGCACAGAACATGTGACAAGCCTCACACGGCAAGAAAAATCCCAACAAAAAGAAAATAAAGAGAGGGGGAAGAAGCAATTAAAAAAAATATTGTGAAACACATAAGAGTGCAAAAATAACAATTTAAATAAAATAATACAAAAATGACAGCAACAGAAAAAGAAGAAAACCAGCTGAAAACATGAAATCACCAAAGTCTTGGGTTGGAGTTAAGATAAAAAAAAAAAAAAAAAAAAATAAAAAAAAATTACAAATTTGCTTTAAATGGGAAAAGTTTTGTAATAAAGAGAGCGAAATACTATTATAAAAGTTTAAAGAAATCATAAAAGTAGAAGGAAAACTATTGCTTGTTTTGAGTTAAATGGGGCAAAATTTAGAAATATATTGAAAAGCAAAAAAAAAATACAACATTGCTTTCATTGTGTCATGTGCAACACACATAAATTTCGTGTGAAAATAACAAAATTATAACAAAGAAAAAAAAATGAAAGCAGTTTTTATGCAAACATTTTATTTGTATGAACTCGTAACAAATGCGCTAAAGGTTAACGTTTATTGTTTTCTTTATGTTTGTTGAAGTTGGTGTTAAAACACACAAAAAGAAAACTACTCAAACAATTACATACAAGCAAACAAAACAATATCAAATGCTACAGAAGGAAACAAAAAATAAACAAAACTTAGTTTGAAAAACTTTTAAGAGAATTTAATATTATGTACATTTTAATTTATTTTTTCAATTACTATTTTAGTTCATAAGCAGGCCAAGAAGTAGTGTTAAATTAAAAAATAGCTTTATATACTTGCTTAACCAACATTTTTTAAGTCAAAATCAACACATTGGGTGAAATGCAAAAAAAGTTAGCATTTGCTTCGACTCGATTTTTCAAATAAAATAAAGAGAGTTTATAAATATATTACTAGAAAAATCGAGTCGGAGCAAATACTCGCATGTTATGCTTCTAGCCACTGAGTCACCAATAATGGGGCATATAAAGCTATTTTTGTCAAAATTTCCAAAGCCCCAGAACACACAAAATTTTCAGAGCAGCAACTTTAAGAGCTGGTAGTACGAAAAGAGCTCTGATAGCAAATTTGTGCAATTGTAAAAATTTGGCACCAATTGCGAACGGTCTTCTTCGGTTTACTTTGCAAACCTTGTTACAAAACATAAAATTCTCAGCTGATCGATGAAAAGCAAAATTATTTGATTGGAAATTGTGCTTAAACAAATTAAATGTCGAAAAAAGCTTGAAGGCTTTCTTTATTTTCCATATCAGTTATTTTTTCAGTTTTTCTTATTTCAATTGCTGTTATTGTGCATTTGAGTATTGCATAAGCATAGTATATATAAACTATGGGTTTTTAGTGTTGCTTATTTGCAGCAGCGTAGTAAATGCATCCCTGTATATTTTGTTAGTGTAGAGTAAAAAAATACTCTACCATTTGGCAAATGCTATGATGCAAGACCATTTGAACAGGATTGTGAACAGCCCTAATATAAAAAATTTACAATACACAATGGCTGCATTTTAATTTTAGAAAAAAAAAATAGAAACTTCAACGTAAAATTTCAAACGAAGAAGTAAATTTTGTAGGTAAATCTTTTTTTTCGATAAAAAAGGGAAAACGTTTTTTAAGTTGCATAAAGTGAAAATGCAGAAAGCAAAGTGCGATACTCTAACAACAGCAACAACGAAAACAACAAACAACACAACGAAAGTCGCACGGGAGCAGCTATTTATGCACTCTTATAAAGTTCGAGCTGAAGAATCCAACAACACGAACTTCAGATATTAAAATGCAAAACGCAAAATGCACTCACGTCGCATTTAATAGGATTTAAAGCAGCAACAGCAACAAAAATAACGTACAACAACATCGACAGCAAACAAAAGCAATGTAAAATGCATAAAATAAAGCATGTAGTTAGATAAAATAAAAAAAAATTAAAAAAAAAATTAAATAAAAGAGCTGTATAAAATATCGAAATATAAAGAACAACGCTTGCATTTCATTCATGTTATCTAACGTTGCTTTTTTTGCTTTTTTTTTCATTATTATTTTATAAGAAGTAAAAGAAAAACAAATAGAGAAAAAGCAAAAATAGTTAACGGGTTAAAAACTGCACTTCGTGCTTTTGTAGCGAAATTTATGAGTTGCCGATTAGGGAAAATGTTTGGAACAAAAAGCAAGACAAAAAAAAAAAGAAAGAAATTAAAAAGTTATAATTGAGCAAACAGCAAAATATAACGCAACACTGATAAGAAGCGCAAAGAAACAAAGCGATGCTCTTGCGTAACGCGAGCGGTACGTTGCGTTTCATAAAAAACAAATAAACTTATTTCGTAATTTGTTGGAGAAAACAAAATTCAACAGATTTAAATTAAGAAATTTCACGACATTTATTGGCGGTTTTTTTAATTTTGTCTGAAGTTTTTTCCAAAATATGTATATTTTCTCTACTTTTCAAGCTATTTAAGCGTATTTTCGCTCAAAGTGTTTTCGCTAACTTCATCTTAAAATACCCAGTGGTAAATGGACGCATGACGTAACCAGTTATTTTGAAATACAATGTAGCTGCGAGGCTTCCGAAGATTGTTTACAATTCTCAATTACATTTGTTCAGACATGGCCGCTAAAACACTGATGACATCTACCTGACACCGTAAGCGACGATGGGAGTAGGTATGCACAAAGCAGGAGAGAACCAAAAAATGAACGAAAACGAAAGAGAACTCACCGAAAAAAAGCAAATGAAGCCACAAATTATTTTCACAATAAATTTTACAATCGAATTAACGGATTTATTTCCTTTTACCTAGAATTGCAGAATCAACGTTTGGTAACACTTAGCTTAGTTTTAATAAATACACTACTTCACTGCAAACTTCCTGTTAGAAAATACAATGTTGCTACGCAGAAGAATAAAATCAAACTGCTGTTTGAACAATGAAAAGAAACTATCGTTTGAAGAACGCAAACAAGGTTTTCTCACACCCTGCTTACAGTTCTGCATTACAGTGTCATGACCGACAAATTTTTACTAGCGGGTATGTGTATTCTCTCTACTTTTCACTATGTTTCAGAGTGTTTTCGCTCAGAAAATCCTAAAATAAGAATATTTTCTACTTTTCACGCTATTTCAGCGTGTTCTTGCTCATAGAGTCCTAAAAACGCTCTAGCAGCGATATTTAAAATAAGCATCACTGCTTCAACGTCATATGATTTCGAAGAGTTTATTTACTCAAACAAATTCTGCTCTCGGAAAGTACAGAATTTTTCACATTTTGATCTGAACTCAAAAAATTTTGACCTGTTGTTTGTAGAGGATCAGAAAGGTCAGAAAGAATGCATTATTTTTATATCCTCACGCATCCTGCGCTTAAGGGGTTCATTCCAAACCTTGACATTCCGGTTGTAACGCCCATAAGGAGTCATGTTGCATATATGTACTAAAATTTATATTAGCTGCGTTTTTTTTTAATTGGCGATCAGTATCATATAATCGCATTTGCAAGCAAAGCAAAAAAAATACAGCAAGTGAGCTGGACATTTAAATTGATCCAATTCTATGTTTTTAAGTGTTGAAAGCGCAACTGTAAAAGTAGACAACACTTGGAAAATTTTTGTTGTTGGTGGTTCCATCTCTTGCGGTGAGCTAATTGAATTCAAAGAAGGGGTACGAAAAACATGTTTTAAAAATTAAAAAGAATTTTTTATATTTACTTAATCTTAAAGCAAGCACAATTACCTTTTCAACAAAATAAAAATTAATGTGGGACTCAAGCGGATTTATTGGCATTAAAAGTAAAAACGTTGATTTTCATATAATTTTTTTCTCATTATAAGCTATCAATGTTTTATGAAAATTCGTTGCACTAAAAATGATTGTACCTACTAAAATTTCTATTAGCTGCGTTTTTTCATTGGAGATCAGGATCATATAATCGCATTTGCAAGCAGAGCAAAAACAACAAAATGTCCAGCAAGTGAGCTGGACATTAAAGTTGATCCAATTCTATTTTTTTAAGTGTTGAGGACGCTAGATGATACTGCGACTGAAAAAACTGGCAGTGCTGCATTATTTGACATTTTAAAAGTTTGGTAGCAATAGCATTTTCGCAAAAAATTTCGCAAAACTTATCTGCTAGCTACATAAGAACATTAGATATTCTTCTGCAAGCAGAAAATAGCGCCACCTGTCTGTAATCCCAAACGTGTGAGGTTAAATTTGAAGAAACTTTTGAAAAAACATTATTCAGCTATTCACCGCAAGGTGTATAGTTTGTACCCACAGTACTTATGTGGTGCCATCTATCTGTGAATTTAACGCACAGATGGAAACTAATGAAATAATTGTGCTGACCAGATGCGCATATGTTTTATTATATCGCCATATAGCTGAAACTGATTACATGAAAATATTAACTTTTACAGAATTCTTATTCACAGTCATCTTTTCGATAAAATTGTGATATATATACAACATTTAAATAACCATTGATAAAGAACTCAGTGACAACGGTAACACAATAGTGAAAAAAATAGAGCCATCAAAACAAAACAAATTTATCAGGAGGGGGGGGAGGCAAAATACTAAGTAGATATTACTATAAGGAAAATTTTATTTAATCGAAATTTTGGTAATTCTCTAGACACACAACCACATTCTTTTTATTTATAGTCTGGTATGAAAAAATAGATTTTTAGCCATAACTTTTGATTGGAAAGAGATATTGGGGTAATTTTTTCACATAAATTATTTTTGAGACTTGACTTTTTTGTAAAAAATATAAAAACAACATTATGGAAAAAATAAATTTCGCGAAAAAAAATCAAAAATTGATGACAAAAACAGTAAAATAATTTTTGCGCTTAGGTGGAAGAATTTTTGCAGATACATGCTATGTCATATGAAAGGTAGTCAGATATGCAATTTTTAATTGATTTAATTTTTACAACAAAAACAATTTTTGAGTAGTTTTTTGAGTAAAAAATCAATATTTTGGACCTTTTTTGACATAATCATAAAACATAGTTACACTGACTTAACGGTACTGTTCAACCTGTTTTTGTGAAGTCATTTTATTGAACTTTTGAACAAAAAAATTTGAATGAAATATATTAATAGACAGCGGAGATATTTGCATCGAAAGACCAAACTTTGATTTTCATGTCGTTTTTTTCTCATTCTTAGGCAACGATGTTTTATGAAAAAGTCGTTGTACTGAAAATTTCTCCAATTTTCAGGATATGTGAATGTTTTTGATGTCAAAATAACAAAAAAATTTTTACAATTAAATACACAAAAATCTCCGATACTAAAAAGTTTTATAATAACAAAATTACCGTTAGTTGAAAAATTTCGGAGGGGGCGTGGCAAAAACTAAGTATGTAACATTTTAAGTAGGGATGCACTTAATATGTATACCTAGTTTGAGCAAAATCTGTTGAGACGTTTAGATTTGTATAAAGGTCAAACAAACAAACAGAAAATGAGTTTTATTACTATAGAATAGAATAAATATCAATTGTATGAAAAAGTAGATTTTTAGCCATAACTTTTGATTGGAAAGAGATATTGGGGTAATTTTTTCACATAAATTATTTTTGAGACTTGACTTTTTTGTAAAAAATATAAAAACAACATTTTGGAAAAAATAAATTTCGCGAAAAAATCAAGGGGGTTGTTTTGATGACAAAAACAGTAAAATAATTTTTGCGCTTAGGTGGAAGAATGTTTGCAGATACATGCTATGTCATATGAAAGGTAGTCAGATATGCAATTTTTAATTGATTTAATTTTTACAACCAAAACAATTTTTGAGTAGTTTTTTGAGTAAAAAGTCAATATTTTGGACCTTTTTTGACATAATTATAAAACATAGTTACACTGACTTAACGGTACAGTTCAACCTATTTTTGTGAAGTGATTTTATTGAACTTTTGAACAAAAAAAATTTGAATAAAATATATTAATGGACAGCGGAGATATTTGCATCGAAAGACCAAACTTTGATTTTCATGTCGTTTTTTCTCATTCTTAGGTAACGATGTTTTATGAAAAAGTCGTTGTACTGAAAATTTCTCCAATTTTGAAGATATGTGAGTGTTTTTGATGTCAAAATAACAAAAAAATTTTAAAATTAAATACACAAAAATCTCCGATGGTAAAAAGTTTTATAATAACAAAATTACCGTTAGTTGAAAAATTTCGGAGGGGGCGTGGCAAAAACTAAGTATGTAACATTTTAAGTTGGGATAAGCTTAATATGTGTACCTAGTTTGAGCAAAATCCGTTGAGCCGTTTAGATTTGTATAAAGGCCAAACAAACAAACAAACACAACAATTTTTGAGTCGTTTTTTGAGTAAAAAGTCAATATTTTGGACCTTTTTTGGCATACTCATAAAACATATATACACTGACTTAACGATACAGTTCAACCTATTTTTGTGAAGTGATTTTATTGAACTTTTGAACAAAAAAAAATTTGAATGAATATATTAATGGACAGCGGAGATATTTGCATCGAAAGACCAAACTTTGATTTTCATGTCGTTTTTTTCTCATTCTTAGGTAACGATGTTTTATGAAAAAGTTGTTGTACAGAAAATTTCTCCAATTTTGAAGATATGTGAGTGTTTTTGATGTCAAAATAACAAAAAAATTTTAAAATTAAATATAAAAAAATCTCCGATAGTAAAAAGTTTTATAATAACAAAATTACCGTTAGTTGAAAAATTTCAGAGGGGGCGCGGCAAAAACTAAGTATGTAACATTTTAAGTTGGGATAAGCTTAATATGTGTACCTAGTATGAGCAAAATCCGTTGAGCCGTTTAGATTTGTATAAAGGCCAAACAAACAAACAAACACAACAATTTTTGAGTCGTTTTTTGAGTAAAAAGTCAATATTTTGGACCTTTTTTGGCATACTCATAAAACATATATACACTGACTTAACGATACAGTTCAACCTATTTTTGTGAAGTGATTTTATTGAACTTTTGAACAAAAAAAAATTTGAATGAATATATTAATGGACAGCGGAGATATTTGCATCGAAAGAGCAAACTTTGATTTTCATGTCGTTTTTTTCTCATTCTTAGGCAACGATGTTTTATGAAAAAGTCGTTGTACTGAAAATTTCTCCAATTTTGAAGATATGTGAATGTTTTTGATGTCAAAATAACAGAAATTTTTACAATTAAATACACAAAAATCTCCGATACTAAAAAGTTTTATAATAACAAAATTACCGTTAGTTGAAAAATTTCAGAGGGGGCGTGGCAAAAACTAAGTATGTAACATTTTAAGTTGGGATGCACTTAATATGTATACCTAGTTTGAGCAAAATCCGTTGAGCCGTTTAGATTTGTATAAAGGTCAAACAAACAAACAAACAAACAGAAAATGAGATTTATTACTATAGATAGTTAATTGTATGAAAAAATAGATTTTTAGCCATAACTTTTGATTGGAAAGAGATATTGGGGTAATTTTTTCACATAAATTATTTTTGAGACTTGACTTTTTTGTAAAAAATATAGAAACAACATTTTGGAAAAAATAAATTTCGCGAAAGAAAATCAAAAATTGATGACAAAAACAGTAAAATAATTTTTGCGCTTAGGTGGAAGAATTTTTGCAGATACATGCTATGTCATATGAAAGGTAGTCAGATATGCAATTTTTAATTGATTTAATTTTTACAACAAAAACAATTTTTGATACATGCTATGTCATATGAAAGGTAGTCAGATATACAATTTTTAATTGATTTAATTTTTACAACAAAAACAATTTTTGAGTAGTTTTTTGAGTAAAAAGTCAATATTTTGGACCTTTTTTGACATAATTATAAAACATAGTTACACTGACTTAACGGTACTGTTCAACCTGTTTTTGTGAAGTCATTTTATTGAACTTTTGAACAAAAAAATTTGAATAAAATATATTAATGGACAGCGGAGATATTTGCATCGAAAAACCAAACATAGATTTTCATGTCGTTTTTTACTCATTCTTAGGTAACGATGTATTATGAAAAAGTCGTTGTACTGAAAATTTCTCCAATTTTGAAGATATGTGATTGTTTTTGACGTCAAAATAACAAAAAAATTTTAAAATTGAATACACAAAAATCTCCGATACTAAAAAGTTTTATAATAACAAAATTACCGCTAGTTGAAAAATTTCAGAGGGGGCGTGGCAAAAACTAAGTATGTTACATTTTAAGTTGGGATAAACTTAATATGTGTACCTAGTTTGAGAGAAATCCGTTGAGCCGTTTAGATTTGTATAAAGGCCAAACAAACAAACAAACAAACAAACAAACAAACAAACAGAAAATGAGTTTTATTACTATAGATTACATTTAAAATTATAGTTTTTGATTTAAAATGAAATTCAGTTGTGTTTTACATTAAATTAACAGGCATCAAATGGAAAAAGCATAAAAAGTAGAATTTGGGTAACTTTACTCAATGGTCCATAACTTCATTTTTCTTCCATTAATTTTCTTCAAAAGTACTGCGTTCTTTTTTCAAAAAACTGTCTTTACGTACCAAATGATAAAAAAAAAATCTTTAATTTCTTCCGATAGCGCCAAAACTACTGGGCCAAACTTGCTCCTAGCAGTTGTTAATAATTTAATTGTCTTTAATTTGGTGTTTCATTTTTTGAAATTGGTCAATCCGTTCTCGAGATAGGTTGATATTTATGACACTATGTCCTGGAAAAAGGGGCAAAATTTTCAAAAGGTCATACATATATCAAAAACTTATCCATAGAAAAATTTTTTTATTGCGATATTCGTATTCAGCAGGCTGAAGTCCATAAGAAAAGTATAGGGGGATGTGGATCTCAGAACATTTGCACTTTGGCGCCTAATGCAATTAAATAAGTACATAATTCTTAACACTAAATACTTCATGCTTAATATTTCATACTTCATAATTAATATTAAATGCTCAATAGCTATTTTTTACTTTATATTTTATTTTAAGTACTTAATTCTTAGATGTTATACTTAAAACGTTATACGTAATGCACTATACTTACCAACAAAACAGGGTTTACGTTTAGTAAAAATTAGTTCTTCAAATGTGCTCACTGATGGATCTGTTAGTCATTTTGTGAATTTGGTATTGAATTGCTTTTTACTGCCTACTGTTTGATCAGCTGTTTTTATTTATTTATATTCTTTCTACATCTTTAGCCGTTTAATTCAAATATAAACTTAAATAATATGTTTTCTTTTCGTTACAGGTAATTATTTGAAACTGCTAAATTGTTACGATATTTCCCCAAAA
Source organism: Dichetophora obliterata (assembly GCA_963920525.1). Lineage (NCBI taxonomy): Eukaryota > Metazoa > Arthropoda > Insecta > Diptera > Sciomyzidae > Dichetophora > Dichetophora obliterata. The sequence goes on from OY986439.1 coordinate 56,907,086, forward strand.
TGCATGTAAGTAGCAGAAGGTATCCATAATATTTTTATAAAATTTTAAGAACATCTTTTTAACAGCAGCAATGAAGATAACAGCATTAAAGTAAAAGTACTTGAATTAATCTTTTCAAAGTACGAATAATTGAAATTAAACAAAACGATCATTATTTTTGTACATATTTCTTTAATTTATTCCGTTCTTGCCTTTAAAAATAATCTTAGATAATAATTATAAAAGGGCTTCAGCAGGTCTTCTTAATTTTAATCTTATTTTATGCGTTTTGCTAGAAGCATAAAAGAAAATGCGTTTAAAAGCTCCGTGAAACCTTTTTCAACTTAACGTAAACGTTAACAGAGAAACCTACAACCTCAATCTTTGAAGTAATAAGTACATGTATTTTTGTTGAGAAATAAAAAAAAAGTAGATAAAAAAAATGAAAGCAACGCATTTCTTTTATGCTTTTCTAACTGTTTATAATCCGCTTCCAAGCGGCTGATGGTTCTCGCTTTTTCCGCATAGCTGTTTATTCTCTTGTGCTTCTTTTTTTATCTTTTATTTAAAGATGTTGTATTTTAAAAGAACTAAATGGAAAATATCGTTATTAGTTATAATGCGAAGAATAAAAAATATTACAAAATACCGTTAGCGTGCAAAATTTTATCCGAACGCATAGAAAAGTTTATACAAACGACATGTTTATTCAGAATATATGTAGTATATTATCAGTACATAATTTAAAAAATTACTTAAAATATTGATTGTTAAAAAATTTATACAATTCGCTTCAAATTGAAATAAGCGTCTTAAGATAAAGATCTAAAGATTATGTTTAAAATTATTTATCTTTATGAGTTGAAACGGTTTCAGATAAGTTCAAAGTAGTTTCAAAAAGAACAACATTTTTATGCTAAATGGTTTGAAGTGATTTTACATTAAAAAATAACTTGGAAATTTTTTTAAATTAATAAACTTGGTTTATAATAACCGCAATTTTACTTTAAAATACTCAAAATGTTGTTTAAATAGCTTAAATGCTTTCTAATATTTTGTTATGTGGATTGTTTGTATACTAGGATACTAGAAATGGTCTTAAAATAAAACCATTCAATGGTATATGTTTCGAAAGGGTTCAGAAAATTCAGAATAAATTATTTAATTTAATGTTTTCTTATTGTTTATTAATGAAATGGCTCAATGACTCAATGCAAGGAAATAGGGACACTTGCATTTTTATATTTAAACCTACATGAATTATATACAAGGTGCCCCAGATATAGCATTAATTCCCTTGGGTGGTGATTCTCCTTAATTAGGCGAGTAAGAAAATGCAAGGATGATGGTGACCTCCTCCTCCTTTAGGAGCTAGAGAAGAAAAACTTAAAAATAGGTGTCATTACATTTTACTCCATATTTAATGTAACTCTTAACCGACCTCCAAAGTCAATAGCATCTTGAAAAAGAGACTACATGACCCTTCAAACCAATGATATAATCGTACCGCTTTCTAATCGTACCACACTAAAAGTTAACTGTTTTACGTGTGGCAATTTAAAATTAAAAAGTAGTTATGTTTGCACTGAGTACTCAAGTACTATGGCAAGATCAAAAACCAAGTCAGTAGAAAATTTTATCATAAAAAGATATCACATCACAAAAATTATCAAAAAATATATTTAAAATTCGAGATATTAACTTTCTTGATTATGACTTTACGCAAAATGTTTTAAAAAAATCTTAATGTCAATTTGATTTTCTTCTCAACAACCCAGCAAACCAAAGTTTCCGAATTCGTAACGAATTCGTTACGAATTTTTCGAAATTATTCCGAGTTTGGCATCCGAATTCGTTCCGATTTCGTAACGACAATCGTATGGAGGGGTTGACACGAATTCGTAACGAATTGTCGTAACGAATTCGGAAGGAGTTTAGTAATGAATTCGTAACAAATTCGTAAAGAATTGGAGTAGCGTATTCGTAACGAATTCGTAACAATTTCGTAAAAACTTGAATTATCGTTTTCGTAACGAATTCTTTACAAATTCATTACAATTTCTTAACGAATTGTAGCAATGAATTCGTAACGAAATGAACAAAATAAATAACAATTTCGAATCAAAGTTTAGTTAGGGCTTAAGATGCCCCAGACTATATGATTCGTACAAATGACATGCCAAAAATTACAGATCCTTTTAATTACTATTACGGAACATATGTAAATGTGAATCTGACATGTCGTTTGTATTTGCATCTGTAAAAATTAAAATTAGAACCATATTTTGCATCATCTGTTTTAAAGAAAAAGTTGTTTAAAATTAAATTATTTTACAAATGGAAAATTATTTAAAATGCCGCTAGGCTCATGGCCTACCAATTTTTTTCAATTCGAAATATTTAAAACACCTCACAATTTAAATTTGAAAATTTGATTTCGGAACTCTTTCGAATTATTCGGAAATGTTCCGAAATTAGTGTTGCGAAATAGTTACGAATTCGTTAAGAATTCTCGAAATAGTTACGAACTAATCGGAATTCAGACAAATTCGGAAACTTTGGTTTGCAGGGAAGTTGTAAACTTTGGAAATCGGCTAAGAGATACATTAAAATGTAATGACACCTATTTTTTGGTTTTCCTCTCTAGCTCCCAAAGGGGGAGGGGGTCACCCTCGTCCTTGCATTTCCTTACACGCCTTATCAAGGAGAATCACCACTCGAGGGAATAAATGCTATATCTGGGGCACCTTGTATATAATTCATGCAGCTTTGAATATAAAAATACAGGTGTCCCTATTTCTTTACACATCACTGTTTCTACTAGCAGGCCACAGTGGTTCGCGACGTTGTTACGAACTTTTTCTTAAACACACTCAAGGTGGTCGTAGGTGTATGAAAAACTTGTGAATGCTCGAATATTAAATTTTTTAAATAAAACAAAATTCTTTAGCGAACACCAGTTTGTTTTCAGACCTAATCTTTCAACTGAACTTCTAAAATTTTGCAATTATATTTATAGCGGTCTCAACAACAAAAAACAATCAGCTGCACTTTTTTAGATATCACCAAAGCTTTTGATACGATCGACTAAAAAACAGGGGCCGTAACGGTTATGATTTTTTTCCAAAAAGTCAACAAATAATCGTTATTTCTTGACCGATTTTATTTCGATCAAAAATAATAGTTAAAATTTGACTTTTATTTTTTTGATCAAAAATAAAAGTTAAAATTTTACTGTTATTTTTTCGATCAAAAATAAAAGTTAAAATTTGACTGTTATATTTTCGATCAAATATAACTGTAAAAACTTGAATTTTATTTTTTCGATAAAAAAGAACAGTTAAAATTTGACTTTTATTTTTTTGTTATAAAAAAAAATCAATATGCTGCTTCTATTGAAACTGTTCTATTGAAATAAGAAATAATTCTTATTTTTGATTTTTACCAATAAAAATTGGATTTAATTATTATTTAATTAATTATTAATTAATTATAATTAATTATTTTTAGTAGCTTTCGCAGTTGAGGCATGAGAAATTATCTTCTTGATCTAACAGCAAGCATCAACCATGACCTTTGCATTTTAAGACATTGGTTTTCAATGCATAAGCTAGTCCCAAGTGACACAACGAAAATAATGTATTTCAATGCAGCGGGTAGAGAATTTCAGTGCAATAAGTTTATTTATCATCCGCCAAACTGCAATAAATTTATTTTCGATAGGTACACTTGTACCACATCAAATAACTTGCAAACTTTCAACTGCTGTCATGATTGCTTCAATATTAATTGCGTTACAACTTTCAAATATTTTGTTAGACTCGAAGATGACGTGGTCAGATCACACGAGCGCACTTAAGAGATACGCGTCATCGGCTATACGACAAATTCATCAGTTAAAGACTTTCTGTTCGAAAAAATGACTAACTTGTGTTTATCATTGTATCTTACACTCCAGATTTGAATATGGACTGGCTTGTTGGGGCGGTACACATCGTAATAAAATAACACCATTACTTATCGCTCAAAAGCACATCATTCGTATTATCTGCAGTAAAAGTCGACTTGAAAATAGCTACCCACTTTTCAAAAACCTTAGAATTCTTCCACTTAAACATTTGTTCTTTTTTTATAAAACCCTTAAGGTATTTTTTGTAACAGTGGTTTTCTAACGATCAGGAACAACCCAACCTACAATATAAGAATTAATAGACTCAATCAAAGAGTAGTTCCACCGCATAGTACACAGATTTTTCTAAATTCACATTCTTCGATAGTTCCAAGTTTGTATAATAGTTTACCAGATACTATTCGTTGCATACGTGATAAACATTCCTTCCTTAAAAAAGTTAAATCTTGGCTCTTTTTATTTAACTATGAGGAATTAGATTTAACTAGTAAACTCTTGTGGCGTTAAAAAGCCAAAATCAAACATACCTAGATTTTATTTTAAGCTATTGAATAGATTTTCAACGAAGATATAATGTTAGCATATTCAATTTCATACCCAAATTTATTTTAAATATACAGGAGTAAGAATATTTCTTGATTTTATTTGTTTCATTATCAGTATCCAATTTCTTATTAAATTGCTGTGTAAGTTTTTAAAAATTAAAAAATTTTCCGACCGACAGTTTAGAATTCTTTTTTTAACTGTAAGAAATCAATTCATAGAATATATCAATTCATAGTTTTAGCTGTGAAATTATAAAAGATTATTTGTCACTATAACAGTTTCATAGCTATTAGGCGCTATTTGGCGCTAAATACCTCACATATTTTTAGGCATATGCTGTAATGAAGAAGAGAAAAATCAATTATGCAAACTTCAACTCGCTATAACTTAAAAAATATAAATTTTTAAGAAATAAAAAGTCCAGTTTGCACATCTACAGGTCTAAACCTACCAAACTATACTAAATTTATTAAGATTGGACTTGTACTTAAAAAGCCTTACGCCGTACAAAATTTGAGTTTGCGTAATAAATATAAGATTTCTATCAGATGAAGCTAATATATGTATTTTTGTGGAATTCATAAAGGTATTGCTATATTGATGGCGTCACTTTGTATGGAAGGTAGGCGAAATTTTCGTTGGATCTTCTCAAAATTGAAATTCATGTTTTTTTTTTATCAAAGCATATGTGGAAAGCTTTTAGGTTATTAAATTAATTTATGTAAAATTAAAAGAGATTTTACCTTCTTATACATAAAGTCACTTTGTATGGGAGGTAGACGTGGTTTTTATTTGATTTTGTCAAATTGTAAACACAGCGTGCGTATTCGAGTTTAAAGCTTTTGTGGAAAATTTCAAGTTCCAGTTCAAATAATTTATGTGAAATTTTACTTTGTATGGGAGGTAGACGTGGTTAACATTTAATTTTGCCAAATTCTTAGTTCAGAGTGCATATTCGCAATCAAAGCTTATGTGCTATATTTAAGTTTCAATTCAATTAATTTATGTGAAATTTTACTTTGTATGGGAGGTAGACGTGGTTAACATATAATTTTGTCAAATTCTAAGTTCAGAGTGCATATTCACAATCAAAGCTTATGTGCTATATTTAAGTTTCAATTCAATTTATGTGAAATGAAAAGGTGTTTTAACTTCTTTTATGGTCACTTTGTATGGGAGGTAGACGTGGTTTTTATTTGATTTTGTCAAATACTAATCACAGCGTGCGTATTCGAGATTAAAGCTTATGTGGAAAATTTCAAGTTCCAGTTCAATTAATTTATGTGATATTTTACTTTGTATGGGAGGTAGACGTCGTTAACATTTAATTTTGCACAATTCTTAGTTCAGAGTGCATATTCACAATCAAAGTTTATGTGCTTTATTTAAGTTTCAATTCAATTAATTTATGTGAAATGAAAAGGGATTTTAACTTCTTTTATAGTCACTTTGTATGGGAGGTAGACGTGGTTTTTGTTTGATTGTGTCAAATTCTAAACACAGCGTGCGTATTCGAGATTAAAAGTTATGTGGAAAATTTCAAGTTCCAGTTCAATTAATTTATGCAAAATTTTACTTTGTATGGGAGGTAGACGTGGTTAACATATAATTTTGTCAAATTCTAAGTTCAGAGTGCATATTCACAATCAAAGCTTATGTGCTATATTAAAGATTCAATTCAATTAATTTATGTGAAACGAAAGGGGATTTTAACTTCTTTTACAGTCACTTTGTATGGGAGGTAGACGTGGTTTTTATTTGATTTTGTCAAATACTAAACGCAGCGTGCGTATTCGAGATTAAAGCTTATGTGGAAAATTTCAAGTTCCAGTTCAATTAATTTATGTGAAATTTTACTTTGTATGGGAGGTAGACGTGGTTAACATTTATTTTTGCCCAATTCTTAGTTCAGAGTGCATATTCACAATCAAAGCTTATGTGCAATATTGAAGTTTCAATTCAAATAATTTATGTGAAATTTTACTTTGTATGGGAGGTAGACGTGGTAACATTTAATTTTGCCAAATTCTTAGTTCAGAGTACGTATTCGCAATCAACCCAGCAGGGAAGCGAGTGCTCCATTAGCGCACCTGAAGCGCTCCAAAAAAACAGTAAAGCGCTTCATTCTCCTTGTGTATAGTGCATTTTTCAACATAGTCATGTCATCAGATGTATGCGCTCCGGCCCCGCTGTAGAAAATATAAAATCGTAGCGAGAGCCGAGCGCTTTGTTCTGCTTGTATTTAATATTTATAAAACTTAGCAAGAACCGAGCGCTTTGTTATCCTTGTAGTTGGAAGAAAAATTTAGCGAGAACCGAGGTCTTTGTTGCCTTTATTAGTTCATATCGTCGGCCTAATTCTTATACGACTTAAGTCAAAATTATCTTGTACAGGAGGCAAAGAAAGCTTTTTATTATTTGTATGAATTTTATACGAAAATGTATTGTTTAAAACGTTTTACCTCCCTTTTTTTCATACAAACATGAAAAACTAAAAAAGACATAAATGTAGTTTTGACTAATCTACCTAAAACGCTAATAAACGTTATTTTTCCCACTTTTGTTTGACATACATCCTAATAGAATGAGGGCGACAATATAAAAAGGTTTTTATATTGTCGCCTGATTTTTTTGCATTTTATTTGATTTTTCATTTGATGAAGGAAAAACAGAAAACATAGCTTAGAATTTTTACAGTTTTTTAACATTAATTTTTTTTTTCTATTAAAATCTAATACTTTTTTTCAAGTGCAACGTTATCGTTACAGAAAGTGCTACAAATATAGCGCTATTCAAATAGCACTATACAAATAGCACTATTTGTAATGAAGCGCTCTTTACGTGCATACAAGCAATGTGCATTGAAATTTTTTGCTTATGTGCAATATATAAGTTTCAATTCAATTAATTTATGTGAAATTTTACTTTGTATGGGAGGTAGATGGGGTTTTTCCAAGTCAATTTCAAGTTTCAATTCAAATAATTTATGTAGAATTTTCAAAGATAAATCGTTTTTACACAGCTACTCTGTATAGGAAATGAAATTTCATTCGAAAATTGAAAAAGATTTATAATTTTTAAAAAGAATCCAACGCGTGTAGATATAAAATTTAAAAAAAAATACATATATATATCGTCGCTGCGCCAACAAAACAGTTGTATTTTAATATTTTTTTACTGAATATTTAAAGCACTATCTATTGCCACATTTCTGCATTTGCCGTTTTTTATATCTCTTTTTGCTTAGAAGTGATGGAAAACAGCTGTGTGCTCACAGTACTAGAAATCTTCTGAAACAAAATCAGGTTTTTTGCTCTCCTGAAAAGTTACTGAAAAACACATAACTGTTTTTGTTGGCGCAGCGACGATATGTTCAAATTGGTTTCAACTGCTGTAAGGTTTCAATAGTGTTGGTTGCGAAATATGGTCAATAAATTATGTAAGATCGATAGCAGATACAAAAAGTATCTAAGCCATTTCAACACTTAACTGGTACACCTGGTCTGTGGGACCACAACAAAAATATAAAAGAGCATACTTCTCTTATTATTCCCCTGCAGTGTAATCAACTAATTTTATACCAGTCAACAACTAGTTGGAAATATCCAACAACTAGTTCGATTTATGTCCTATTCTCATAGAACCGACTGGTATTTTTTACGTGGTGATGTATTTGGAAAAGACAATTGTCTTACTATAGATAAGGTTTTAACTAGTTAACAACTCATTTTTTATGTAAAGTAAAATTCTAGTTGGGTTGCGACTAGTTTTTAACCAATATAGTAATTATCGAATTAAAACTAGTTCATAGGTTCATATTTTTTCAATAGTTCATAGGTTCAAAGAACATATATTTTTACAACAAAATATTAGCTAAAGGCTAAAGTTAAAGCTATTTGATGAAATACCATGTTTATGGTATACATAAACTAAGTTCTAATCTACTACAAAGTTGCAATAAAAACATTTAAAAATGAGAGTATATGTCGCATTAATATAATTCAAGATAGTTTATCAACTACATGTTTTTAAATTAGTTTTTATATGTTTTAATTTGTTTATTATTAGTTTGTTCCAATGGGGTACCCAGCTCCAACTGGTTTTGGAACTGGTTGATTTTGATAATATGTAGTATAGTTTGATTTTGGCTAGTTTTACAACTGGTTTAATGTGACTTGACAAAAACTAGTTGGGTTTAAACTACTTTTGCAACTAGTAAATCGTGACAAAATATAAACTAGTTTGTTTTGACTAGTATAAATACTACTCATGTTTTAATGCTGACTAGTCTTACACTGCAGGGTCAATACAAAACACAGTGCAACACGAAAAAAATAACCATATACGGACACCACTACGTGATAAAACACAAAAAAAAAGACCCCTGTCTCCCAGTTTTGCCCAAAGTCCTCCAGGTTTTTTTTTATGGGCCCCCAAAGATGTGGGGCCTCGGTGTCATTTTTGCAAAAAAATGATCATTTTCTCAAGCTCATATCTTGCAAACCGTTCCGAATTTTGATTTACTCTCTGAGGCAAAGTTGTATTGCTCTTGCCATAAAGAACAAAAATCGTGAACATATAAAATAGAAAACTTCATCTTCAAGGTCAAAATTGCAAAAAACTTTAAAAAATGAGCGAAAAATGGCCCAAAAAGCGTTTTTTTTATTTTCCGCTTTTACGAACAAGTTTACTTTATTAAAAATGCGCCAATTTTCTTTGGCCTGGTAGGGCTTACAGCGCTGATTAAAACCCCAAAGTTTTTTTAAGGAGGCCGATCCAACTTCTTGAGATATCGGCCTTTATAGCTTGAGTATATAATCGCTTATATCTCACCCATTTCTTATCCGATCTGGTTGAGATGGGTATCGTTGAGAAGACCCTTGAAAATGCTATAAATCTGTATATAAATATGTTAATTTTTATTAACTCATTGGGGCAAATTAAAAAAAAATGATTTTTTAACCTCACTTTTTTAATAAAAATCTGGTTTTCTCAAAAAACAGCCCCAGTAAAAACAATTGATGTGTAAGAAAATAAGCGATTTCTTAAAAAAAATTTGATTTCAAAACTTTGAACTTAAATAATTGTCAGTCAGAAGGCCGAGTGTGTGAGTGCACTGTACCTTCACTGATAGTAAGTGCATTCTAATAAAAATTCTCAAGCTGGTGGGTGAGTTCCCGTGCTCAAACTGTGAAACAACTACCTGGAAGCAAACATCTGCATTGAATCCACATAAAAACAACCCAAAATATAAAAAAAATACCTGGAAACACATTTTAGCTCCTGTCATAAAGATGAAATTGTGAACATATAAAATCAAAAAAACTTCTATCAAAAAACTACCTGGAAGCAAACATCTGCATTGAATTCACATTGTAGCTCTTGTCATGTTTAATGTCTTGTATGCTTAATTAACGCTCAAAAATGAAATATGCCTGGCCAGAACCATGTGTTTGTCCAAGGGCTAACACCGTTTAGGTAGCGCTTAGGTATCACGCGATCACGCCTATCTATGCTACTACTCTTTGTTACAACCCTAACTCTAAATGTCAACTCTTACCACCTAAGAACTAAGATTAATAAAATTAGTAATAGTATAACAATGAAACCTGCAACATGCCTTTTCACTTAAACAAGTGAAATTAAAAATTTTCGGGAAATTTTTCACTTTTGCGGCTATCTAAACGGTGTTAAGAATCATTCCTAGGAAGTTTATATGTTCTAGAAAGTTGTTTATTGAGATATTAGGTTCATTTTTGTAGTTGATTATTTCCTTGAACGGTTTGCTACCTATGGACCTGTAAAGGGGAAAAAAGGGTAAAAAATTGAATTTTTAAAGTTTTTTGCAATTTTGACCTTAAAGATGAAGTTTTTTTATTTTATATGTTCACAATTTTTGTTCTTTGTGACAAGAGCTACAAGTTTGCCTCAGAGATTAAATCAAAATTCGGAACGGTTTGCAAGATATGAGCTTGAGAAAATGATCATTTTTTTGCAAAAATGACACCGAGGCCCCACATCTTTGGGGGCCCATAAAAAAAAGCTGGAAGACTTTGGGCAAAACTGGGAGACAGGGGTCTTTTTTTTCTTTTATCACGTAGTTATGTCCGTATATGGTTATTTTGCCATGACTTAAAATATTACTCACTGTGAAATTAAATTTAATGCAATTAAATTATTCAAAATATTTTACAAAACTCTTTCTATATAGAAAAAAAAAAACTTTATTTAAGATGTTCTAAAAAAAATAATATGAATTTTTAACTAAATTTGTGTTTTTTTAGCATTTTAAGTTGGTGTGGTCCCTGGGACCAGATGTACTGTTGGTGTAATATTTTTGAGGTGTACCAGTTAAGGGTTAAGGCATTTTAGCGTAATGATTATGATACACAATTTAAAAAAACATCATATTTACGTCGTGTCATGGAGTTCTTTGTAACTAAACGCATCACAACCTTGATTGTTCGAAACCATTAACCCAGTTTAAGCCATGCAATAGCCAGTAACGCCTTATTAAGAACGAGAGAAAAAAAATCGAGTCATCTGTAGATGGATAACAATTTTGTGAATTTTTTTATTTTTCACCAACAACAACAAAAACAGCTACTTTAGTGGAAATCTTTAATAGCAACAAGCAAATCACACTATCTTTAAGGTCATTGGAGTAAAGTGAAAATAATGAGGTCTAGTTCTGAGCCATAAAAGTGGTCATTATCAACACCAACAACAACAACAACAACAACATCAGGAAAAAGTAATGGCAATAGGAACGACATCAACAAGAACAACGTCGACGACACCAACAGCTACAGCAGCAAAAGCAGCAGCAGCAACATCATAATAACTGCGATGACACCATTAACAGCAGAAACTAGCAACAGCAACAACAACAACAAGAACCAACCACAACTAACCACAACAATAAAAAAACCATTTCAATTCTGCCTGCTTTTTGCAGCATTAAGAAAAGTAGTAATTTTAAAAATCATGCCTCTTTGTAGATAACAAAAAAAAAAAAGAAAGAAGCAATACTTAAAAGTTTCACTGTGCGTAGCATCACAGACAGCATCTCTGCCAACAAAGACACCAAAGGCATTAATGCTTTTGTTATTGTTGTTGTCGCTTTTCTTGTTGCCAACAGAAAAATGGCAAAAATAAAAATGACAAAGCTATGTAAAGCATGTGAAGCAGTAACTACTAGTGATTGTTTGTAGCTACAGATGCAGTGGTGTAAAAAAGAGGAAAAAAGAAATTAAGGCATATGTTACGATAGTAAGTAACAACAAAAATAACAACAGCAACAACACCACCAACAACCAACCACAATTGCTTGACTGACTGTAAAGAGTGTTTATGGGTTGTCTTGTTTTATTACTTGCTACTTTTCTATTTTTAAAAAAACTTCCTCATTGTTTTGCCCCATAACACAAAATTAAAAAAAAAAACAAACAAAATGGAAAGAGTTGAACAAAATTATAGCGGTTATGCTATATTTTCATTCGTATCCGTACAAATATTCCTCCTATCAACTCCAAAAAATTTGTGCATCTTAGCCTATTTCCTTCCGCATATTTATGGTTTTTCACAATTAATTTATGTGTGTTGTGTTGTGTATTAAGCACAATGTGCAAAACTGAATATCGTTTGAAAGCTAAAAGAGTGTTCGAAATCGACCTTTAATTTTATTGTTCAATGATTTTCAGCTTCAAAAGCTTTTAATACAGTGTCGGGCAGCTTTGCACACTTGAGATTGTGTTTGTGCAGTAAAATATCCCAGTAGTTCGCGGCATCATGAATCGACGTCATCATCATCGACGAACTTTTCATGATGATTTCTTAACCCTCATCGGTCCCCTGTATGCGCACGCATACGATTTTGATCTTTAACCTTGAATAAAATAACGGTTCAGCGGAATGACCTTGTATTTTGCAAAGTAGAATTATATACTGGATATTCATTTCAGGGACGTTCTAAAGGGTGCTAACATATCCAGCGCCCAACACGCATACCTCAAGGGCAGATCCACAGATACCGCCCTACACGAGGTTATTACCACTATTGAAAGATCAATCTACTTTAAACAATACACTCTTGCGGCCTTCTTAGGCATAGAAGGGGCTTTTAACAATATTCATACTAGGGCCATTTTTGATTCTCTTACCAACCTTGGTGTACAAGCACCGGTGAGAAACTGGATAGTCTCAATGCTCAGAAACAGAATAATCCAGGCAGACCTGGGTGGCTGCCAACTCACGAGATTTGTCAGTAGGGGTACTCCGCAAGGAGGAGTGATCTCCCCCCTACTCTGGCTCATCGCCATGAATGAATTTCTTAATACACTAAATTGCAATGGGGTCAAAGTGGTGGCTTATGCGGATGATGTGGTTGTTATGGTGTCAGGACTGTTGCCCTCTACGCTCAGTGAGCTAATGGAGGCTGCTTTGGGAAAACTCAGTGTCTGGGCTGCCAGGTGCGGCCTAGGAGTTAACCCTAGCAAGACGGAACTGATGTTATTCACCACAAAAACCAAAGCGCCACAATTTGTCCTTCCAAAGCTCAACAACCAACCTCTTACACTATCCAGTAGCGCAAAATATCTAGGTGTCATTCTGGATCCTAAGCTAAGCTGGAAAACTAACATCGAACAAAGGGTCAAGAAGGCCTGCATAGCCTTCTACGCCTGCAAAAAAACCTTTGGTAGAAAATGGGGTCTTCAACCAAAAATGCTCTTATGGCTATACACAGCGGTAGTGCGACCTATCTTGGCGTATGGTGCACTAGTATGGTGGCCTGCACTGAATAAAGCATACAACACAACAAAACTAGCTCGGATCCAGCGATCCGCATGTATAGGTATCACAGGGGGTATCCGCTCATGCCCCACTGATGCACTTAATGTCCTAACACATTTACTCCCTATAGATTTACACATTAAGCTTACTGCAACAAACAGTGCAGTCAGACCCAGAGAGTCGTACAACTGGCGAAATAGACCATATGGACACAGCAACATTCTAAATCCGCTACCTCGGGAACTGATTCCTGGAAAAACGGACTACGACACCCCCAAACTCGACTTCACGAAATCCTTTACAACCAAGTTTCCCACCAGGATGGAATGGCGCAATGGGGGAATTGATCTAGCCTTCGATGTGTCCTTTTACACGGATGGCTCCAAGATGGAGTGCGGAGTGGGAGCGGGCATATACTGTGAGAAACTGGGGGTGGCGGACTCTTTTCGTCTACCAAACTCAGCCAGCGTCTTTCAGGCCGAGCTTTTTGCGATAAGAGAAGCTTGTCGCACCTTAAGGAAGGCTAACACCAACCACCTTAACGCAGCTATTCTGACGGATAGCCAAGCTGCCGTTAAATCTTTAGCTGCGATCAGTACCAACTCCAAACTGGTAAGGCAGTGTAAGGATGAACTGGCCCGGCTAAGTCATCAACTTAGCATTACCATAATCTGGGTTCCCGGCCATAGGAACATTTATGGTAATGAAAAGGCGGATGAATTGGTCAGGCGGGGTTCTTCCCTTGACGTTTCCAGAGCGGAACCAGTCGAAGTTCCACTGAACACAGTCAAGGGAGGAATTCGTTCTTACTACTTAACCTTAGCCGGTCGAAGATGGAGAGAACTACCAACCTGCAACACATCAAGAAAAATATAGCCCCTTTACAACATAGGCAGAACTCAACAGATGCTTTCAAAGCCCCGGAACGACATAGCCAGATTAACGGCTATTATTACGGGTCACTGGTGCATCGGAGTTCATGCCGAGAGAATTGGACTACCTTTCAACACCCACTGTCGCAGCTGCGATGACCCAAATGAAAAAGAAACACTAACACACTTTCTGTGCACCTGCCCGGCCCTGGCCAGGTCCAGACTAACAACGCTTGGCAGGCTTTTCCTCAGCAACCTAGAGGAACTCTCAACAACAAAAATCAACAATCTCCTAACGTTCATCAATCGCACCGGATGGTTATAACCTAGCAGTGCGCTACCCAGTCAACCAACAGAAACACGAGGTTATGGTATCAAAACGGCTCACTAGAGCTACTTGGATCCTACTTGCATGTAGAATCACCATCAAAACCAACCAACCACCAGAATTATTTTGCCTGAACAATCAAAAAAACCCGTTTTTAAATTTGTACCCTTACTGTAGTTGCCTGTGCAGTTATAGTTACGAATCGGTCCCTGTGCATGCGCGCGCATACACATAAGCAGGTACCTGGAATTGCCGCTTATTTTTGTGTGTGGATTTATAGCACGCTCTTATTTTTTCGTTTTATGAAATTCAGTTTGTTCTGGAACACTCATAATTGAAGTTTGTTTGCGCATTTATTTGAATTTTGGTTGTATTTCGAAGTATTTGATAAAAATGGATAGAGTTTTACGTGAAAGAAGGCAGCGAGATGAACTAGATATGGACTTTGATTTGGAAAGCAAAGCGGGCGAATCTCCGTGCAATAGTGACGATGATTTTGCATTATCAGACGAGGAGAATGATGAAAGTGAAGTTAGCGTGCATTCGGATGAAGACGACATTGAGCCACTTGAGCACAATTTAGCAGAAGAAAATGCAGCAAATCCTGAAAATAAATATTTTTCAAAAAATAAGAAAATTGAATATTCATCGCAACCATTTGAAATAAATCGAAGAAATTCATTTCGACGTGCAGAAAATTTCACTTCAGGTGAAAACCTACCCTCTTTGTTATGGGTTCATGTTCATTATATGTTTCATTTTTGTTATAATTCAGGTCCAAAAGCATTAGCAGCTGCTACTATAGTCGATGTTTTGTCTGCATTTTACATGTGCCTTGAACCGGTTGAGAATATTATTTTGAACATGACGAATTTATATGGTGTGCAAAAGTACAAAGACGATTGGGAAAACATTGATTTGGACACTCTGCACGCATACTTTGGATTGTTGCTGCTTTCTGGTGTGTATCGGTCATACGGTGAATGTGTCATTAAACTGTGGAATGACGAAACTGGTCGGCCAATATTTAGAGCAACAATGTCTTTGAAAATGTTCAAGCGTATCCATGGTTGCATTCGATTTGATAACCGCGAACAACGTATGGCCAACACTGCATCTACAAGTACTTCTGTACGTGACAAATTGGCACCGATTCGAAATGTATACGATAAATGGAATCATAATTTGAAAGTTGTATACACACCAGGAAAAAACATTACCGTAGATGAACAGTTAGTTCCGTATCGTGGGCGATGTCCGTTTCGTCAGTATATTCCATCCAATCCGGCGAAATATGGCATCAAAATTTGGGTGCTATGCAACTCAAAAAGCTTGTATGCATACAACACACAAATTTATGTTGGTCGGAATCGTAATGCCCCTCCTGAAAGTAATCTCAGACGGCGTGTTGTTTTGGATTTGGTGGAAGGACTTTCTGAGAGAAATGTAACGCGTGACAACTTTTTCACTTCGTATGAATTGGCAGAAGATTTACATAAGAATCGCATGACTATTTTGGGAACTATAAGGAAAAATAGGACTGAAGTTCCTTCAGTTTTACTCGACATGCGTCAAAAGCCAATTTATCATACAGAAGTTATATATGAACATATATTGCAAGCAGTTATGTTGTCAAATGTTCTTCACCGGTACCAATTTGTGACATTGCTCAGTACATACCACAATATTGTCAGCATAAATGAGAATAGTGAAAAGAAGAAACCTAACATCATTGAAGACTACAACAAAACAAGAGAGAACAATAGTATCAACAAGAGTGGAGTTGATACTATGGATCAAATGGTGGCTACGTACACATGCAAACGAAAAGTCAATCGGTGGCCAATGGCAGTATTTTGTAACATGCTTGATGTTAGTGCGTTGAATGCATTCGTGACGTTCATTACATTGTTCCCGAATTGGGAAAAATTCTAAAACGAACCATAATATTCGTCGTCGCCTTTTTATCGAGGAGCTTGGATTGAATCTCGTTGAAAAACAGATCACTAAACGTAAAAAACAACCTCAAAGTAATGATGCTTCCAGTGTTATTCAAAGAGTTCGTGAGATTCGCCATTTACCAAGTACATCAAAACGAGGCCGATGCTATATCTGCACATATAAAAATAACAAAAATCTTTTTGCTGCACTCTGTGAAAAGTGTAGAAATTTCATTTGTGCTGAACATAATTTCAATTTATGCGAAAAATGTACAAATAATTGACAAAAGTTAAAAATTCAATTTTTTTCTCTAATATATGTAATATTCTAATTAATTTCATTCTAAATCTACCTTTATGAAGTTCAAATGTATTAATATGATAGTAAACAATGTAATAAACATAAAAAAATCACAAAACATAAATGGTTGTTAATTTTTTTAGCTTTTTTACAGTTAAAAATGTATGTGTATGCGCGCGCATACAATGGGACCGATAAGATGTATTTCTCGAGGGACCGATGAGGGTTAAAGAAAGTTTCTGCATGAGCTGCTGGACTTAAATAAATCACACAAAATATAATGCAAAGTAGTGGTTGTCAGCGCCTAGCTTTTTCCTCTCTATTACAACAACTTTAAGATATTCACGATTGTTGTAATTCGTCGAATTGTTCAGAGGCTAAACTGTAGAGTTCGATAATCTCACACTATCGTGACTATCGATAGATAGTTTTGGAGTGACTCTCGATGGTTTTCGATAGTATTTAAATATTCATTGACACCATAGCTTAGGTGTCATTGCTATTGCTATCGACTTCGTTTGATTTTGACAATTTCGTATAATTTTTTTTGTGTTCTGTAGAGTGAAAGCGCAGGTGATGTTTCTTATAAATGTATGAGCATTATGTTGATTTGGAAGATGGATGATTATAAAAACAGTGTAAATAAAACTATAAAATGCTGATGAAGTGTTCAATTTGCAAAAAAGCAAAAAAACAAGTTCAACCAAAAATCAACTGCAAAACATGAACCTAAAGAACACTCGGGATGAACAGCTGATTTTGACAACTAGCTCGCTTTTCTCTGCTTACTACTTCATTCCTCTCCGAGTCGGCCCTACCTGGTTATTCTGCCATGCTCGCTGTCTGTATTGATGACGAGAGTTACTAGCAAAATGACGATGACGCAAACCAAAGATTTACCCTCTACCAAAATCGTTCAACGCGCCCTAAAGAAGTTTTCACTTCAAAAAAATTTGATATACACGAAATTTTTCCAAAATTCTTGAATTGAAGCTTCTATCGCTTTCATGTTAACATCGTTGAATATAGAAAGAGAATTCTGCTGCCTATTAAAAATAAAAACCAACACACTCACACATTATACACATAAAATCAGTAACTACAAAAATGTATAAACGTAAACGCTTGCTTGCATGCCATCGATAACATATTCAAAATTCACAAAATTTAGCACAATCAGATAAAAAACACGTTCTTCCTAGCTTTGACTTTAAAAATAATAACATATCTCTCTTTCACTATTTTTTTTTTGCATTTGCTCTTTTCCCTTAATAGCTTCGTTTGGCACTGTGACGGAAACGGAAACCCACACTTGTTGGCCTGAACGTTGTGGCGGGCGACGCCGATGTCGTCAATGATTTTTATTACATTTTTCGCATATTTACGTTGGCTTCCTTTAAGGCGCAATGTTTATATGTGTGTGTGTGCTCCTGTGCTTGAGTTTGATTAAATTTGTTAAAACTTTATAGCCCAAGTCTTTGACATTACAGTTTTTCTTTTCTATCCTTGTAAAGAGCTTTTTTTATTGCTTAAATGTGACGTACGTTAACAAAACATGACGTCAACATATTTTCAAACCATAACAACAAAAACGTATCAACTCCGAGTTGCTCTATTTAAAGTTTTGTGCTTTTTAATAAAAGTTTTTTTCGTTTAAAAAGAAAATAAAGTTTGAGTTAAAAAAAACCGGTTTTACACCCTTTTTCTGTTAACAGTTTTACGGTTTTTTATGTAAACTGCTGCAGCTTTTACAATTGCATGTTTACATTTCAGCTGGTGTTGTTGCTGTGGTTGTTTGTGCAAAGTTCATTGGATTAATTGTTACAGCAAGTGTTCACCAAAACATGTTGTTGTTGCTCTCACACTGGATTCTACTTCATACAAACCCACTTTTATGTAATATAGGTATAATCATTAGTGGTCTCATACATTTATTCGACATGAGTCATCGATTTGTTTTTCTTGTTTGTGGCAACATTTATAGCACTATCTATTAGTTTTTCCGGATTTTTTGTTGTTTCTTTTTTCTTAAAAAAAAAAGATAAGCAAGACAACAAGGTCAATTAACTTTTATTGTTGCTGCAATCAACCGCAAGCTATTGATTGTTGGCACGATGTTATCAGCTCAAAAAAAAAAAAAATTAAGACAAAACGAAATAAGAAAAAAAAAACAAAATTACCGTTGATCTTTTGTTTTGCAAGGAAAGGTGTCCCTAGGTGTCAGTTTCAGATTTGAATGATTTTTGAATATGTATGTGATAAAAGACAAAAATTTAAAGTTGTCGTATTTTTTATGCACGTTACCCCAAATCGATTGCTTAGAGTTTCAAAATAGCGTTCCAAAACAAAACAAAACTTTCATGTAAGCGCCATAACGGTTCAGGGAAATAACGCCCAATGAAATAACGCAAAATGAAATAACGCCCAAAATAAAAAATGAAATAAATCCCAAAACATTTTGGGCATAAAAAATGAAATAACGCCCAAAATAACAAATGAAATAAAGCCCAAAAATGAAATAACGCCCAAACTGAAAATGAAATAAGACCCAAAATATTTTGGGCTTACAAAAATGAAATAGCGCCCAAAATCAAAAATGAAATAACGCCCAAACCGAAAATAAAATAAAACCCATAATCTTTTTGGAAAAAAATTGGGAACATTTTATCGGTTTCGCGAAATAACTCTTAATGAAAGAACTCTTAACAGTAAATGAAATAAGTCCTAACGTTGAAAGATGAAATAATTCCTAATTCCTGGTGAAATAAGACCGAAAGAAAAGATGAAATAAAACCTGACATTTAGTAGTATGTACATTATGAGATGAAACCTAAACGGATATGAAAAATTAAGTCCTAATTTTCAGAATATTACAAAAAAACAATTGTGGTTCTTCTGACCGCGACCATTAAGCAAGCAGGGAAGGCTCTAAACCTCTGGAAAAATGCACACAAAACGAAAAATTAAATAACGCCCCAAATTTGGGATCTTTTTTTAACATGAAATATTGCCCCACCACATAAAATTATATTTGGCCGATAAAATGGTTTTCCCTTGTACGGAATTTCAAAACCACATTTCGCATAAGGGCAAATCGTTATATCATAAATAAAAAAACCATTTGGGCTTTATACGGTCATGCCCTTTTTTTCGTTTTACTTCTGGATATAATTCTCTTTTTAATAGGCGGCCTTCGGCCGCTACTTAGGGGTTACAACCCTCAGTATGACCAAAACCGGCTTCGCTGCCTATAGTACTTCTGAATTGAATTTGAAATTGATCTAACATTTGTATGACAAATAGTTCATATAAAAAGAGTTATATCTGAATAATAATGAAGTTATGCCCTAAATAGAAAAATGAAATAACTCCCAAAATAAAAAAATTAAATAAAGCCCAATTTCAATGCAAGAAAGCCCAAAATTTTGGGCCATTTTTCATTATGAAATAAAGCCCAAATTTGTATGGGAAATTTTTGGGCTTTATTTCAGTTTTAATTTTTGGACCTTATTTCATTATTTGGAAAATTTTTTGGGCTTTATTTAATTTTTTATTTTGGGCGTTATTTCATTGGGCGTTATTTCCCTGAACCGCCATAACTTCACTATTTTTCTTGAAGACATACACTAGTCAGAAAAAGTTTGCGTATAAAGGAAAACATTACTTTACATGGTACAGAGTTCAATTATTTTTATTGAAAAAAATATATTTATATATTGACACGCACTTCTTGTTACGTGTTACTAAAGTTACACGTACTAAAAGTTACTAACAATTGAATACTAATTAAAAAAATGCAAATCTGGCAACACACGGCCGCTGTTTGACCCTTGTTCGGATGCTGTTCGGTCTCAAGTAAAAAATGTTTGTACTACCCCTTGTTCGAACGCTGTTCGGCCTCAGGTAAAAAAATGTTTGCACTGTTCAACATGAACATCAAAAGCTTGGTGGTCGAGAAATTTGAGTTGCTGAATACTCAAATATTTTTATTTCTTACTATAGTCAAAAATAATCCATATCCGCACAAAAAGCTTAAGCGCCATTTAGAAAATTTTACAGAAGAAAGTCTTTTAATTATCTCTGTTGTATTAAATAGTATTAATGTGGAAATAAGGTATATAACAGTTGCTTATATACTGAATTCCACATAAATACCATTTAATACAACAGAGATAATTAAAAAATCCTTCTTCTGTAAAATTTTCTAAATGGCGCTTAAGCTTTTTGTGCGGATATTGCTCGATAAGATTAAATTTGATAATAATTGTGATCTATTAATTGAACATGAATTTAATTGTGAGCTTTATAGATCAAGTAAGTTTGAAGAAGGCAACAACAACTCTGTATAGAGTCAATCAGACAGCAGACTAGACAGTCTGTTTCGGAAATCGTTTTTTCAAGAGTAAAATATAAAAGTTTTTGGGTATTTATCAACTCAAACTTCTTAACCACAAATCTTTTCATATTAAGAATGTTACAAGAGTAAATACAAAAATGTTTAATTAAGGCCGAACAGCGACTGAACATGGGTTAAGCAGAATATATGATTAAATTTGATAATGATTGTTATCTATTCATTGAATTTTTACATGAATGTAATTGCGAGCTTTATAGATCAAGTAAGTTTGAAGAAGGCAATAACAACAACTCTGTATAGAGTCAATCACACAGCAGACTAGACAGCCTGTTTTGGAAATCGCTACATTTCCTCTTCGTTAGTTTTGAGTGATTCAGCTGTGACCAACCCACTGTCTTTATGATTTGACACGTGTTCGAACAAATTCGAACAGTCTTATATGATTTGACACGTGTTCGAACAAATTCATAAGAACTTTAAAGTTCTCATCGGCCATTTAATCATATGACATTAAAGCAGTAGCTATTTTTAGATCAAGCCTTTAACTCTACCAGGGTTGCAGTCTGTTCTAGCTGCTTCTTATGTTTTTTATATTCATTGGAGATAGACGAGTCTGCTGAAGTGCACCGTAGAATTGAAATGAATTTCGCTTCGCTAGAAGCTCGCATTTGACTATATGCACAGTCAAATATTTGATTATTTATAATTTTGACCGAATATATTATTCGAAATAATATAATAATTGTAATCAAATAGTTGATCGATTTCTGTCATGACTGATTTAATGTCATATATGATTAAATGGCCGATGAGAACGTTAAAGTTTCTACGAATTTGTTCGAACACGTTTCAAATTATATAAGACTTAAACTGTGGGTTGGTCACAGCTGAATCACTCAAGACTACTGAAGAGGAAATGTAGCGATTTCCGAAACAGGCTGTCTAGTCTGATGTGTGATTGACTCTGTACAGAATTATTTTTGTTGTAGCTGTTGTTGCCTTCTTCAAACTTACTTGATCTAAAAAGCTCGCAACTAAATTCATGTAAAAATTAAAAGAATAGATCACAATTAACTATCATATTTAATCATATATTCTGCTTAACCCTTGTTCAGTCGCTGTTCGGCCTTAATTAAATTATTTAAAAAATTTGTATTTACTCCTGCAAAATTTTTAATATGAAAAGTTTTGTGGTCAAGATGTTTGAGTTGATGAATACCCAAAGATTTCTATTTCTTACTCCTGAAAAAAGCAGTCATTTGTCTTGTTTATAAAGCAGTAGAAATAAAAAGAAAACAGTCCAGTTCGAATTACAAAATAATTTGCAAAGTCATTTGAAAATTTCTTAAAAGCTCTGTTATATGGCTCACTTATAAATTTGTATAAATGTTTATTATCACACTACAAGTTCCATTTAATTAAGTAAAAGCTTTAAACTTTTAGCTGATAAAATGCATTAAATTTTAAGTGCTTTCACTTCGTAAGTATTCATATTTAAACCCGAACTAATAAAGTGCACAAATTAACTCGAAGCCACAAAAAACAAAACAAAAATTTAAAAGCTGTCAAATTTTAACTGTTTTTTTAAACACTCGCAAAAGTTCACTGTTCTGAGGTCATATGTATACAAAAAACAACATAAAACGAAACATAATTCCACTACGTTTTTTTATTGCTAAAAAAATACTACCCCATAATAATAAAATAATTAAAAGCTTTGATATGACTTAAACGCACTAAAGCTCGACTTTTGCTCATCTAATTAATGCCCAAATTTGTCAAACTTTTTTCTTTTTCTTTTTTAATACTGTCCCACTTGCGTAGTTAATTTTTTTGCTCAGCAATGTCACAAGTACATAAATCTTATTATTTTTTTATATTTATTTATAATATGCGCAGCACCAAGAACTTTTAACATTATGCTCTGATATTATCGCACGGTGTGCGATAAATCCAACTTTCAATTTTTTTCAAAACTGAATAAACAAGGACAGAGTTTAGGACAGAAAAAAGAGTATATTTTCTTCTACTACTGTGAAATATGCTTATTTTTCTAGTATAGCCAGATACATTGTTGATACACATTGACAAATGTTGCCTCATTTTTTAGGCGCAACCCTAAAAAAAACGGCGCACACTGGGGTCACCCCATATATGTAGGTGCTCAAAATTCTGAAATCATTTTCTTTCCACCAAATAAATTTGATCTATACTTTTGCAGCAAGTTTTTGACGACTTAACCCATTGATGACCATGTTTTAACCCATTGATGTTAACATTTTTTGCTATTAATTCTAACGCAAAATTTAATTGCTTACATTATTATTATGCAATTTAAAAGAGCTTTAACCCATTTATGACCTTGACTTAACCTATCAGTGACCATGATTTAACCCATTTAAAACAATTTTTAATAATAACTTACACTAAACGAGTTCGATTATATTCCCATACGAATTTTAAACGACTAACGAGTTGATAGCCACATCAATTACACATTAAGCTTTATGTTTAAAACTTCAACTTCAATGTAAAAATTTTAAAAGTCGACTATTTTGACTTAAATATTTTTGATTTTGATAAGATTTATGTACATAAGATAAGATGTACATATTAATAGTTGCTTAGATTACAAAGTGAGTTAAGGTTACAGTATAGATAACACATTTTACATTTCAATATAAAACATATTAAGTTTTACAGTTATTAAAATAAAGTAAATTATAGTTTTTTAAAGTAAAATAAAAAATTAGTAATAAATAAAAAAACTTATGTTATATATGTACGTTTGTACATTTTTATGGGTGAAAAAATGGAATAAAAATTATAATAAAATATACAACACTTATTCCTCACAGTCGTGTGAATCCATGTCCGATCCAAGGCACGTTATACTTATATTATTTTCTTCAGGTTCCACTTACTTCATTGCTTCATCAAGGAAAGATCTCCGGTTTGTGACTACTGGCAACAAGCGTGAGAAAGTAATCAAAAAATATGAAAAAACTATTAACCTATTGAAAACGTATTCTAAGTTTTTAACACGGCTTGTCTTTCTGCTATAATTCTTTAAAAAGTTTTTAAAGTCCTGTTAGGGACTAAGTTCTCCTCACTTACTCATTTATTAGACCTTTTTGTACAAGAAAAGCGACGGTAAACGAAATCTGCTTGGCAGCAGTCAAAAACTACTTGTTCGTCGAGTAGTTTTTGTATATTTTTTTCATGACATAAATACCCTAAATACCCTACATTTGCAGCTCACTATATTTTTTAGATCACACATGTATACTGTTAATATATTGATCTATTGTAAAACAAAGCGTAAAGCAAAATTTTTATAAATAATTCTATTTTGATAATGCTTGAGTGGGCTACTGCTGAAAACAATGCCCTTTTTGCAATTGTTATAAATAATTACATTATTTTTGTATTCATTATTCATCGTTTGAGTGTTAGTATATAAGTATAAATATAAGTATAAGTACAATTAAAGTTCAAAATTAAGTTAAGAATGAAATAAAACTCACTTCTCTTAAAGTCTGGGCAGTTAGTTTGGCTCGCAATATTTAGTTCTACTTCAATTAACTTGCAATGCTATCTCATGACTTTTGAATAAAATCTTACATAAGTCTTCATTTTGAATGGAAATGAATTCATCTGAAAGAAAGACATATTAATGTAAAATAAGGCAAAAATTTCTTTGAAATTTGAAATCCTCTTCTATTTTGTATGGTAAAAAAATTGCAGTAAATAAAATTTTTTGGTAATACAATGTGCAATATTAGCTAAACGTGATATTCTCTACATTAAGGAAAAATATATTATTAGCAGCACTAAAAGGAGAATGATGCAATATCACGAGGAATAACTGTTGATGCCAATTATCACCTACTCGGAAGTCGTTTATAGCAATCTGGATTCACGATCATCTCATAAGTTGCTAGTTGCTCTTAATAATGCTACCCTTTACGTTTATGGTCTCAAAAAGTTTGACCATGTATCATTCTTCCGCACTAAATTACTTGGTCGCTGCATATTTCGGTATCTTGAGGCTAGAAATTGTTTATGTCTGCATAAGATTATATACTCACGTTGTCCACATTAGCTTTATGAAGAACTTCAGTTCTGTAGATCAAACAGAAGTATGAACCTATTGATTCCAAGTTACTGTTATAAAAATTCTAGTAGGCTGTTTTTTGTCAGTGCAATCAGGATGTGGAATTCTTTGCCTAATTACATTAAGGTTGTTTCCAACCAAAGAACCTTCAAGCGTTTAATTTTCGAATATTACTCTTAGCTATAATCTATCCTTGATTTCTATTACCTTCTTTATAATTCTATTACTCTTTTTCTCAGCCTTGCATTGTTAATTTTCCTTAATTTATTTATTGTATTGTTTGCTTCATTATAAAATTATCTTATAATACTTATACAGTTGAGCTAAAAATAATTGCCTCAGTATGCCTTTTATCAGCAATTTCTCATGTTGCTTAAAATTGTTGTTTATTTTTAATTCAGAGCATTGATTACCTGCTGTTATTTAATTCAATTTTTAGTTTTTAAACTTTTAATGTTTTAATGTTCTTTTTAATGTTTTAATGTTTTTCTTATTACTTAATTGTTAATCTTTAGAAATTAATTTTATAAATTGCTTGTTGTTATTTTCTTTAAATGTTTTTAACATTGACTGTGGCATGCTAAAGAAATTATTCTTATATGCTAACATATTCGCATATGTAACAATAAATACAAATACAAATAAATAAAATAAAGTTGCCTCCACTTGCGCAAAAAAAGTTTTTTTTTTTCAAAAAGGCGCAAAGTTCTATTACTGATCTCTTTGATTTACAACTATACAATGCCTTCCCTTTGTATACAAAAATAATTCAGAAATAGAACTTTGCGCCTTTTTTAAAAAATGCAATTTAAAAAAACACTACAAAAAATGTACATTGAGGAACATTATCTGTCGCATATTGGAAGCCTATAAACTTACACAACAGAACATAATTATATAACAAACATGTCTTGTATATTTACCGACATAATGCACTTTAAAATATTGAAACGTTAAAAACTAGAAATAACTATTTTAACAGCACAACTAAAATCACATGTGCTCTCGGCTGACTTTTTTTTTCTTTAAATGTCACCTTTGAGTTCATATACTCAACAGCTGATAGCAGCAAGGGATGCAGAATTGGTTTTGTGATGCTGTAATTTATAAAGATTACTCTAGCATATATAAAAAAAAAAATTCTGAAAATTGAGTTTTGAACACAACCTTGCATAGACGGACCCCAGTGTGCGGCATGTAGAACCGTTAACAATAACAAAACAGTAACAATAAAAAAACTTGAGAGAGCCACTCTGCGACCGCAGCACAGTGGAGAGTTTGGCCTATTTAGACGGAAATAAATCTGTAACTCGGGTTTGAGGGCTCGAAATGATTGAAATATCATTTGGATTTTAGGTATTGAGTGTGGCATATCTTCCTTACGTGTTGAGTTCACACCTTGTGAAACAAAAGTTACGAAAATTTGTATGGGAAATTGCCATCCCTAGTAAGGGATTTATTATCACGATCACTGGTGCAATATTTTATTGATTTATGAAGCGCCCTAGATGATAAAAAATGTAGTATGTTATTAGTGTTTTATATTAAATAGGTACGAGTGTGTTAATTTTTCGCACTTTTTTATAGAAAGGTCAACTAAAATGTCCAAACTGCGGAATGAAACGACTCCAAAAAAATATAGGAGAAAACTCAAAGAAATTTTGAACTTTATGCAGAACTTCTCCGTCGAGAAAGGGCTCGTGACAGCTCTATCTGACAAAAATGACTCTGCAAAAGTAAGGCCTCGGAAACTTACCATTGTAGTCAAAAAAACAAACCGTAAATTTCTCTGATAGGGACGATATTACCAGAAAAATGCCTGGGATCAAAGATGTTAAGTCGATAAGGTCAAGTACAGGAAAGAAAAGAAAAAAAAAAGCCAGAATAGAATAGTGATATGCAAAGAATTGAGTATTTGGGATGTAACCCTAGGTTCAAATCCCAGTGTTAATTGGAAGACCTAGATTTGTGAACAGCAAAGGCGAAATATATCGTAGATAGCACGCTTTTATATGAAGCACTAGATGAACTACATGATAGCACTGAAAAATTCATGCTTCATTTCTCAGAAGAAAATGTTCAGTCTGATTACTTTCAAAATACAAAACGAGAACTCACCAGTGAGAAAGCTGTTGCACAAATAGATTTTGCTAAGAACTATGGACTGATCAACCTAGACGAAATACAATCAGCATTTTGATCTAATGGGTAAATTACACTGCTACGTGCTGTATTTAGATTACAGACAAATTATATTCAGTGGTCAAAATAAGCGATGAATTAAATCACAGTAAATGCACTTGTGCGTCTCTTTGTGCAGAAAATTTTTCAACACATAAAATCAATCAATGAAAATATTACATCTAAATATATACCTCTTCAATGATAAATGCGCAGCTCATTTCATTAATCGGTATGTAATGAATGGCAACCATGAATGCACTAAAAAAGGACATGGATTCATTTTCCTAAAATGAAACTCTTTTTATTATCTTACTCAATTGAAGTTTTAATTCGGGGGAAGTGTCAAAAGATCAGTGTGGATCGCCGTTAAGTCTTGGAAAACTGTCATAAACAGTGGTCAGGATTTCTTTGTTCTGGCACGCAATCCCTCTATAATAATTTTTTTTATATTTTTATCAGCAGAATAAATTGCAGAAAGGAAGGTAATATTAGATGATAAATGAACAGGGCTACAAAGTATACCAGCCATTAAATCAAAATATTTATTTTTATTTGAAGAGGGCAACAGCATTTCTGTGGCGTGAACCTCTCGTTCTCTTATCAAAAGTAACGTAATTTAAAAAAGTGTTAGCGAAAGTAATTGGGATGTTGAAGATTTGGTACCTCTTTCTCGTGCAGCACACAAAGAAACTTAGTGTCCTGATGTATCTGAGCCTTCAGTATCGTAGCATTAAAGTAACATTAAAATTAACTTAAGTTTAAGGTAGTGCAATATGTATAAAGATGATTTCATGTTTTCTTAATGAAGTTAGACGCGTTGCATCCGCGATTTCTTTTAAAGTGAATAATTTATTGTTTAGTTTTGTTTTCTATTTTTTTTTCTATTAATTTGGATGCTTGATTTATCTTATTTCAACATATGAACGCATATTTTAATAAATGTTTCACAATTAACACGCTTTTGTGTTTTTATACTATATTCTGGAAAGTTGGAGAAAACTTTGTTGCACCCGCGATAGTACTTAAAATCACCCTAGTGAGTTTTTATTTATTTAATTTTAAATTTAGTAATCAAATCAAGATAGAATACGTAAAAATGTAGCCTTTCAAAGAGTAATTTCATGGAAAATGTTATCCATTTTATCAGCAAGTGTATTTAAATGCGTCTAAATATTGCACCTGCGATAATGGAATTGCCCATATATATATATATATATCTCATCCATATGTATATTAAAAAAAACCTAAAAAATTTTAAAAATTTAGTTTTGAGCACAACCTTGTATAGACGGACCCCAGTGTGCAGCGTGTAAAACCGCCAACAATAACAACACAGTAACTATAAAAAACTTCAGAGAGCCACTCTGCGACCGCAGCACAGTGTAGAGTTTGGCATATTTAGACGGAAATAAGTCTGTAACTCGGGTTTGAGGGCTGGATTTTAGCTATTGAGTAGCGTGTGTTAAGTTCACACAGATCTATATGACATAACTTCTGAACGAAAAATAACGCCACAATAATTTGGGGAGACGCTTGAAATGTCAAAAAACGGTAATTTTTGCAATATTCCAGCTGAAATTTGTGACCTCTCATTTTGTGATAATGTTTTATGTAGTTGTTATGCATTTATAAAGATACCACAATATCCTTCAGTATTGTAGTGTAATTCATCTATTTATTTTGTTATTAATTTATTTTGGCTAAAGCATGTATAGTAGAGCGTATCTAAAATAAAGATTGTATTCTGAGAAAACTCAAAAGTTGCATTGGGTTGTTAAGATCTCCCAAAAAAAAAATGTAAGGAAAAAATAAGGATGTCTTCCTCTCTCGCAACGACAAAGTTGTTTTTTAAGAAAAACAGTAAAAAATCACGATCTCAAAATGCTTTGATTTTTGTATGAAAAAGTACATACATATATCTTAAAGTAAAAGTAAATAAAGATTTTAACTAACAATATCCTGCCAAACACGATGCCACTCTCTATTTTTACACACAAGGTCCTGTGTGAAGGATATTCGAATCTAAAGGTACACTCAAGGTAGCACAGAACTTTTAATTGTTATCTGCTTGTCTAAATTTTGGCGATTTTGATTATAGTGTTGACGTTTTCCTTGAATTTGACGAATTAATAATTTGCATATTTTTTGTACATGCATTTTCTTGTTTTTGCGAAATGTATACTTGAATGCAATTTTTCAACTTTTTCAAAAAAATGAATATAAGGTTTTGTAAATATCTCGACCAGAAGTGGTACCAAAGATAAAGTCCAGTTAGTGTAAACAATATTCTCTGCCATGGCTCAGAAATTATAAAGCCATGTGTTGTGTCTATTAGTCAATTGTCAGAGAAGGGCTCTGGAAGCCTGTAATTCAGATCCTTTAACAAACTTACATAGCAGAAATCCCGTAAGAAACCATCAATCAATAACTCCAGAGATGTAAAAATTAATCTACTAATATATCTTCACATTACAACTCAGAATTATCAGATTAATAAAACAAAGCCCAAAAATGAAATTATCATAATTGCTTTGTATATCTCAAAAATTCAGGTTAAGTTGAAATGTAGGTGCATATATATTTAGCTAATTTTTTTTATAAAGAATTGGAATAAAGTAAAAAAAAGTTATATTATTTCTAAATAAAACTTTGAGAGGAATAAAATAAACTTCTCTTTCCACAACATCTTTGTAAAAAGATCTATATGTTAATGCTGCATGGTGGATATGCGTACTGCGACCTAAATGAGTTCTATTGTACCTCCTTCTCAAAGCTCTGCTGGGTTTGCGGATTACAGAATTTCCTCCAGACCTATTTCTCTAATGAATTTGAGAATATTCTTAGGTTCAAGGGATGAAACCTGCTCTAGACTCAGCTTATAGTTCCCCAGTGCTAGTTTACGTATGCGTGCCACAGCGTCGCAGTTTGTAATTAGTATTGGAGTAGGTGCTTCTTCACAGAAATTGCAATTACTATCGCTTTCGTTGCCCAATCTGGTGATATTTAAGTTTTTCAGTGTCCTGTAAGGAACCCCGTTAGAGTCCTTTGATTCGGTTTCCCTATGCTAATGCACAATTTTGATCTCCGAGTGTTAAAATCTCTGAGGAGCAATTTGGATTGTCTTAGCTTACGGAGGCTTTTCCAAAGATTTGAACGTTTGTGCCTCTTCTCCCTTCTTAGTTTTTCTGTTAAAGAATGTGAGCCAACTCCGCAGAATGGTTCTGATCCTATCAAATTTGTGGCTGCGCCTTGACGCGCTAAGTCGTCAGCTTCTTAGTTACCTTGTATTCCTTTGTATCCTGGGACCCAAAGTATAGTAAGGGTGTTATTATTGCCTAGTACATTAATTTATGTTTGGCATTACCATGTTGTTCTCGATGATATTTCACAGGAAACTACTACTGTAATTGCTGCTTGGCTGTCCGACATTACAATTATATGCTGACCCTTGTATTTCCGGTCCAGGTTGAATTGTGCACCGCTGTAGGACTTCCGCTTGGAAGATATTGGGTGTTGTCCCCATAGGTTCGGAGTGCTTGATTCCTTGTCCATAGACCCCTGCACCTACACCTTCCAATGTTTTAGAGCCATCCGTGTGCCATGATATACTATGTGGTTTCCTGACTTGCAGTATTATCTCGCTGTCCCACTCTTTCTTTGTACTAAGCTTAATATCGAAGTGTTTTTGGAAGTTGTACCTTTTAACTATATCGTCTCTTAGTGTATCGAAGATAAGGTATTTGCTTTGCAATATTCTCCTTCTCTCTACTGCTGATTTTTTTTTACTGCTAGGCTTACCTAAACCTGCCCCCTCTTTAGCGATGCATAGCAGAGTTCGCTTTGCTACTCCCGCTATGAAGAGGTGTAAGGGGGTTAGGTCAAGAATTACTTCTAGTGCTGCTGTAGGGCATGACCTCATGGCACCTGTTATGCATACGCAGGCCAGCCTCTGCACCTTTGTTAGCATATTTCTCATTATGGATTGCTTGGTTCTTCCAGCCTATGCTACTGCACCATAGGTGAGGATGAGTCTAACCATCATGGTATACATCCAAAGAAGAATTGTTGGGTTATAACCCCAGCTTTTCCCCGCCAGGTTCCTGCATAACATGAGTGCGCGCGTTGCTTTATTTATACAGTTTCCTCTGCATGTCTTTTCCGGAGAAGCTTTGAATCTAGTGTAAGTCCTAGGTAGTTTACTTCTCCTTGAAGGGAATTTCCGTACCATTCATTCTCATAGTTCGGAGATTCGGCAGGCTTCTTTTGTTAGTAATGTAGTATGGTAGTTTTCGCTGGGTTGATATTTAATCCCACTGTGTTGCACCATTCCTTTGTTACTGACAGTCCTATCTGTATAAGGTTACAAAGTGTATCCTCGAACTTCCCTCTCGCTATTAAGGCGATGTCGTCTGCATAACCCTGACTTTTTATGCCGTTCTCGGTTAGCTTCGATAATAGTTCATCCACAACAAAACTCCTCAACAGTGGAGAAAGGTCTTCGCCTTGTGGGCAGCCTTTTGTTGTCTTTATTCTTATCGTGGTAGTGCCCACTTTTGTTTCTGCAGTTCAAGTGCTAAAAATTTGGCATATCCATCTGCTGACCATATCATTTACTCCTTTTTTGTGTAGTGACTTCTTCACAGTCTCGTGAGAAGTGTTGTCAAAGGCTCCATCTATGTCTAGAAAGGCACAGAGTACGGTTTTTTGTTTTTGAGAGTTGACTGGATGTTACTAGCCAGCTGGCAGATTCTGTGGACCTATCCGCTCTATATGCGTGTTGACATGGGTGCAATGGCGCCTTCTCCAGAATCTCAGTTCTTATATATTTATCTATTACCTTTGCCATTGTTTTTAGAACAAATGATGTAAGGCTAATGGGTCTAAACGACTTTGGTAGTGTGTAGTCTTTTTTCCCTACTTTTGGTATGAAGGTGATCTATAAAAAATGATCACTGTAGGAGCGTATAATGTGAAACAACTTACGGATAACTCAAAATAGCAAAAAGCTACCCAGGGGGTCAAAATAGACCCCGACTCTTCATGCATTTTTTACTTGTTTTTGCATTTAATATCGTTTAAAAAAATTTCCCGTCTAACGCCCCACTGTGAGCCGCTGCAAGGTGTTGAACATGCATTAAAAACCAAAAAGTAGTAGAAATTAGAAGTAGCTTAAGTAGCGTCTGGTAGCGAAAAAAATATGTGACATTTAATTTACAGCGTTACGAAGGAATGTGTTTTTTTCCCACTGCACCGCTCTCTCACTTGGTTTAGAGAGAAAAATTTTAATTTTCACCATGCGACGAGTGTAAAAAATGGCAGTATTAACGCAACTTTTAATGCGTACGTGTATGTGTCAGTTTGACTGACAGCCAGACAGATAGAGTTACGACTGGCTGTCTTTCTGTGCGCTTAAATGTTTGTCTGTCTCTCTGCCCTGTTATCTTCATCAAAGAAAGAGGGTTAGCATAAAAATGTGAAAAATTAAAAAGCAACGCATTCAAACACACACACACACACATATACACCATGCTATCGCCCCTCCACCAATGCTCTCACATAACCACAGGCACCATAATTGTGGGTTGATTGGGGAGCTGCGGCAGTCGGCAACAAGACTTCAAATATAATGAAAATGAGCGTTGATTTCCACTCACTATTTTTTTCACCAGTCGAGGATGCTTAGTAGTAAGTGTTGTTATACGGATTTTAAAGCCTGGCCCTTCCCCTTGTCCCCTCTTTACCTCTTTCACTTTGACTTTATATTTTCCTTTGGCGTTTCCAAGCTCACATCCTTGCATTAACACAAACCACACCCAAACAATGTATACTTTTAGGCTTAGGTATGCAGTTTTTTTTCTTACATTTTCTTATTTTACTTTACCTGCTCGACATGTCAAAATATTGATTGAAATTCATATTTTGTAATTTTTGTTGTTGCTATTTTGTTCATTTTTTCCTTATTTAATTTGCAACTTTTTACCTTGTGTGACCATTTTGCTCGTGTCACTTGAATGTTGTCGGGTAATTATACTAACTATATGTTGTCGTCTATTAATCACTTTGCACTTTTTGTTATGTGACCCCTTCAATTAAATAAGGCTGCGTTCTTGACAACTACCATATTGATTATTTATGCAGAAAATTGGCGCCAAGACTAAACATAATAATAGGTTTGTCTGTAAGCAATAAACGCCTTCATTGGTCAACAAATAAAATAAAAAATTGCACGACTTTTGCCATTTTTGTTTCAAAATTAAAACCTTACCAATGAATTTTAGTAGAAGAGACAAAAAAATATTGTACGAATACTTGTATCAGGGTTTTAAATTTACGCCAAACTAAGAAATTTACTAATAAAAAGAGTATGAAATGTTTTATGCAATACATTAAGAAGATACCACGCACAGTGCGTTGAGCTCATTTAAAGTAGAAACATAAATAGATAGAGTTGTCTTATTTTTATAAAACTTTTCATCTTACTTACTTACTTACTTAGTTGGCGCTACAACCGTATGTCGGTCTTGGCCTCATCTAAGAATTTGCGCCAGCCATTTCTGTCTTTCGCTTGCTGGCGCCAGTTGGAAATTCCAAGCTTCGTCAGGTCTTTCCAACGAAGATGCGGTCGTCCTCTTCTGCGTTGACCGCTGCTGGGTACCGAATCGAATGTTTTCTTCACTGGAGCAGCGTCTTTCATGCGCTGAACATGACCGAGCCAGCGAAGCCGCTCGATTTTAATGCGCTTGACTATGTCGATGTCAGCGTACAGCTCCTACAGTTCATCATTCCACCGTATTCGCCGACCCAGATTGGTCCGTAGATCTTACGAAGAATCTTTCTCTCGAATGCACCTAAAGTCTTTTCATCTGAACTGCTCAGCGTCCAGGTTTGTGATGCATAAAGTAGGACGGGCGTGATGAGTGATTTATAGAGCGTGATTTTCGTTCGTCGAGAGAGGGCTCTGCTTCTCAATTGCCTACTGAGCCCCAAGTAACACCTGTTGGCAAGAGTTATTCTTCGTTTGATCTCAATGCTGATGTCGTTGGTTGTGTTTATGCTGGATCCCAGCTAAACGAAGTCCTTCACAACCTCGTAGAAGGTGTTGTCAACTGTAACGTGGGTTCCAAGACGCTGGGACTGTTTGTTAGTTGAAACCAAGTATTTCGTCTTATCTGCACTCACTGCCAGACCCATTCGACTTGACTCTCTTTCTAATCTGGAAAATGCTGTACTGACTTCGCGCGTATTATGGCCAATGATATCGATGTCATCAGCATACGCAAGCAGCATAACACTCTTGTAGAATATTGTGTCACTACGTCTCAAATCAGCAGCTCGGATGATCTTTTCCATCATTAGGTTGAAAAAGTCGCACGATAAGGAATCACCTTGTCTGAAACTGCGTTTGGTAATAAATGGTGGGGAGAGGTCCTTCCCGATTTTAACTGCGCTGCTGGTGTTGCTCAGTGTCATCCTGCAAAGTCGTATTAATTTTGCAGGAATACCAAATTCAGACATTGTGGAGTACAGGAGCTTCCTTATTGGGCTGTCGAAGGCGGCTTTGTAGTCGACAAAAAGATGGTGGGTGTCGACTTGTTTTTCTTGAGTCTTCTCCAAGATTTGTCGTACTGTGAAAATCTGGTCGATGGTAGACTTTCCAGGTCTGAAGCCACACTGATAAGGTCCGATCAGTTCGTTTACAATGGGCTTCAATCTTTCACATAAAACGCTCGATAGGACCTTATATGCGGTATTAAGAAGGCTTATCCCACGGTAATTGCCACAGATAGTGGGATCGCCTTTCTTGTGGATTGGGCAGAGCACACTGAGATTCCAATCGTTCGGAATGCATTCTTCCGACTATATTCCGCATAGAAGCTCGTGAATGCATTTAAGTAGAGCTTCGCCTCCGTTCTTAAACAGTTCAGCAGGTAAGCCATCAGCTCTCGCAGGTTTGCTATTAAGCCGAGCTATAGCTGTCAAAACTTCATCATAGTCGGGCAGCGGAACCTCGACGCTGTCATCCGAAATTGGGGTTTCCGGAATATCATCTCTATTGGCGGGATTGTTGTCAGCGTCGCCATTTAGAAGCTTAGAGAAGTGTTCCCTCCATAACGTCAGTGTACTCTGGACATCTGTCACTAGATTTCCGTTTTCATCCTTGCAGAAAGAGGCCCCGGTTTTAAAACCATCGGCAAGGCGTCTTATTTTTTCGAAAAATTTTCGGGCCTCATTCCTGTCACCATACATCTCAATCTTCTCCTGCTCGCGCTTTTCTGCCTCTCTTTTTTTCCGCCTGAAAATATGTCTCTCTTCCCTCCTCTTTTCTTTGTATCGCTCCTTAGCAGCACGCGTTACAACCGACTGCAGGGTGGCTTTGTAGGCGGCGTCTTTCTCTGCAGTGGCGTCGCGACACTCCTGGTCGTACCACTGGTTTCGGCGAGGGCGTTGGTAGCCAATCACCTCTTCAGCAGCCGCACGCATGGAGTTGGAAATGTGTGTCCACTGCGCGCATATATCATCGATTGGAGGAGTGAGAGTCGAGTGGCGAAAGCTTCGGCTGTCTGTTTCGATTGCAGCTTGTCGACGTCTAGCTTTCTCTGTGTAGGGTTGCATGTATTTTTTGCTGCGAACAGACGTGTACAGATCTTGGCTACGACAAGATAGTGATCCGAGTCAATGTTTGCACCACGGATCGTGCGTACATCCAATACACTGGAAGAGTGCCTTCCGTCGATCAAAACGTGATCAATTTGATTTCTGGTTTTTTGATCAGGGGACATCCAGGTGGCTTTATGAATATTGAGATGCTTGAATCGACCATGTTTCGTGCTGCGGCGAAGTCAATCAGCCTCATTCCGTTATCGGAGGTAATGTCGTGGAGGCTGAACTTTCCGACTGTTGGACCAAATATATTTTCCTTGCCCACCTTAGCGTTGAAGTCACCCAGCACGATTTTTACGTCGTGACGGGGGCAGCGCTCGTAAGCATTTTCAAGGCGTTCGTAGAAAATTTCCTTGATTTCATAGTAATTGTCTACTGTTGGAGCGTGCGCTCATATTAGGCTTATGCTAAAAAATTTAACCTTGAGCGGATTATGGCAAGTCGTTCGTTCACAGGTGTGAATCGCAGGACGTGGGGCCGTAGTCTCTTGCCAACTACAAATCCGCATCCAAACTCGTGCTTCTCCGCATGACCGCTGTAGTAGATATCACAGGGTGCATGCCGAATGCAACCCTGTCCCTTCCATCGCATTTCTTGAATAGCAGTGATATCAGCTTTGTATCTTTCCAAGACATCAGTCAGTTGGATAGAGGCACCTTCCTAACTGAGGGTTCGGACATTCCAGGTGCATATCCATAAATCATTATCAGTTTTCCGTTTGCGGTAGTCGTCATCAGATTTGGGGATCAGTTTTCTTCTATTCTTTTTTCTTTTCATTGAAATGGGTTTTACGGGAGCGCTTCAAACCCGACGCACAACCTGTTTTAAGCCTAGGCCGCTCAGATTAGCAGTCAAACTAACGGTTGTCAGTTTTGGCGTTGCCCAGGAAACACCACGTGGAGGTTTGAGGTGATTTCAGTAGGACTATGCTGGCCTCGCTATTTTGAGACAGAAAGCCACTATGTTTTTAACGTTGACCCCTGCCGCGAAGGCTTAATTCAACGGTGCTCCAATGCTTGGGACAATATGAAGCGTCGGTCAACGCCCCTTCGGAATTCAAGAAAGACCACTTTGAAAGGTTCCCCCAACAACATGCCACAGACCTCCATGTTGTCAAAGACACATTCATGACCGTGACTCACTCAGCCACTCGAATTTAAAACATGACTTGGTTATTTTAATAACCATGGGTTGTCTCAGTATACTATACCAATAATACAACCCATTATTTGATCCGCACAAAATCATCCCATTCATATCAAAGGTCATCACTCTCTGACACGAAAAATTAAGGCGGCAACTAGGCCTGTCACTCATGCAATCAGGTTCCTCAATCTCCATGGTCACAACTCAGACTATTTAGGTTTCCCCGTCGCCTGTACTCAAATTCCAAAGGTAACAGTATATTGATCCGGTAGTTGCTTACCTTCCTAACATTTACTGTTTGAAATTGGCGAGATTCAATCTACCATCATTCTCTTAGTAATTTAAGGGAATCACCAGCCCGAGTTCAACTAAAGTGTAACTCACACCGGCCTTTCTGGCCTAACCACAGCCAGAGCGTTATTAAAACCCCACGTGGGCCTAACCCATATGATAGTCAAAACCCGGGCAAAAGGCTCCACCTGATAAGGCTCTTCAACATCCCGTCTACAGACCAAAAGTTCTTAGAACATTTATATCCGACTGTGACACCTTCAGCCACTCGAATTGTACTTGGCTAGGTTAAAAAATAACCATAGGTTTCCCAGTAAAACCGGGTAAACCTCAATTCTACTTATGCAACGTCGTTATCCTAAATTAAGACTTAATAAAAAGCCTTAACAGAAAACTAAGAAGCATGAGCCGTTGTATACAAATTTGCTTATACAACGGTCCGAAGGTTAAATGTTTCCTACATAATAACCTTTATTCTAAGATAGGTCTGCAGAACAATGATAGATCAGGTCTCCTCATCATTGATGGATGACTATCCCCGCTCTTCAAGTTATGTTGGATTGATCGTCCATCGAAAGCATATTACAACGACAGTGTTATGATAACTTAATATCAAAACAATGCTTTCTCCAAGAATTTGGCAGCAACATCCAAGGCTCTAGGTAAACCTTTTTCTTTTACAGTTATCAGACGAACATTCAGGAGCCGTGCCTCCAGAAAGAACTCATTATGAGATCAGTTCATGGGCCGTGCCCCATGAACTGCCCATCCAATAACAAACCCTCACCCTTCCATTCCTGGCTTGGGACAGGCAGATTCCCCGAAGGTCCTCTGGCGGGTTTGCTATTTTGAGGCAGTCACACATGTTACCCTGTAAAGGTTCGCCTCCAGTTTCCCAAAAAAAAAACCAAATGGCATCCTAAAATTAAAAAAACGCACTGTGCGGTGGAAGCCTAATGGTGTGGGGAGCATTTCCTTAGCATAGAGTTGGGTCAATAGTATGAATTAATAGAAAAATGGACCAATTGCAGTACCTGGATATACTTAAAATAAAATGGAGCCATTTGTTTTTGAACCAATGCCAGTAAATTGTTGGGTTTTTATGCAGGACAACGATCCGAAACACACGGCGATAGTTACAAAGGAATGGATTCAGAAGGAGCAAATCAAAGTTTTAGATTGGCCGGCACAAAGTCCCGACCTCAATCCCATCGAGAACCTATGGAATGATGTGAAGATCGTAATTTCAAATACAAATTGTAAAAATTTTGATGATCTGTGGGCAGGGCTGCGAGATGCTTGGTATTCTATCTCGAAAGATAGATGCAGAAGCTCGTGGAGAGTTTAAGTCGCAGATGTGAAGCAGTGTTAAAAAATGGCCGATAAAGTACAAATACTTAGTTGGTAAGTTCTTTTTTTACTATTTTTTAAAATTTGTAACATTTTTTACTTAATTTCCAGGATATTTTTCTATGTGCTATTTATATGTCCAAGGCGTTTTGAAGTTTATCTGAAGTTATAAATTAATTTTATTTTCTTTTTTATTTTATAAAAATATTTTGTTAGTAACTATAGCAGCTGTTACCAATTGATTTAAAAAAATGTACTTATTTTTATTTGTAATTATTTTACATGATATAAAACATATAGTTTTTTTTTCGAAGACACTTGTGCTATTTGTATGTCCGTGTACAGTGGCTGTATATTAAAAAAAGCTCAAAATATTTTGTATGAGCTCCTTTGACTGGAAACACATATCAAATAAACTTATACTAAATTCATTCTTCAGTCTTCTTTATTACTCAAACTATTTAAACTGCTGCAGACTTTTAGGTTTTTTTATAACATTTCAAAATGTTTTTTCTCTCGAAGTTAATGGCTTGTTTTTGTATTTTCAAGCAAAAACTTCTATTTCTATTTGCATACATACATTTTCTTATTTAAAATGTAAATGTACAGAAATACAAGCCTAAAGGTATGCCACAAAATATGCTTTGTTTGGGTAATTGTTTCATTACAACTTAATGTAATTTATATTATATTATAATTTCAAGATTTAAGAAAGTCTAACAGCTGCTTACCGCGTTACCGCGCTGTGCTTTGTGTAGCATGTTTTTAGGCTTATGCATTTTAATTCCAGGGTAGCTATATTTTACTCTAATGGCTCTCCAAGGTAGCACATTTTATGCAAGATTACTCACAAATTTTTCTTTGTTTCTTGAGTTTTTTTTTGTTTTTTGTTTTTTTGTTTTTTATTTGTTTTTGTGTCTGTTTAAGAATTCAACCCCTATTTTTCATGGTTTTGGGTTTAAATTTGCCTTTGCTCTCCTCATCCCCTTACATATAAATTGCTACAAAATTAAAACTAAATCTCTTCTATTATTTGCCAAGCTGTTTTGAGCCATTTTACATTTTATACTTTTGCTATTGAGCTAATTTTAAGCAACAAACAACTTCTAAGCAATTCCTAATTTCATGCAATGCTGGGTATGTATTTGTGTCTGTTGTAACGTGTTTGTGTATATGTGTGTGTGGGTGTGTGCAGTGATGTATTGTTGTTTTTGCTGGCCTAAGTGCGTGCGTGTGTTTGTCATTAAAATAATTGTTGCCGCCTGCAAATAAACGACAAAAAACGCGAGCGCTTTAAATTCATTGCACATACTTTTGGGCGCACCACAAAATTACTACTCCCTCTCTTTGGGATGGGTTTGTTTGGGGGTTCTGGGTTGAGGATTGGAAAAAACATATTATTGCTAATGAATACTCTATCCTTTGTCTAAGCGGTGTGTGCATGGATGTGTGTTTTTTCATGTTTGTGTCTGTTTATGTGTATGATTGTGTTACAGTGTGAAGTGGTGGAAAGCTGGAGATCAGTTCTTATGTTATAATGTTTCAATTTTGTCAAATGAAATGCAAACACTCACATACACACACTGAAGCTAATTGAATGACATTTGCAAACACAAATATACGAAAGCACACTCATTCTCGCACACACACACACACACACACACACACATTTAGAGCACACCCAGTCGGCAATAGCAGGAGTTCGAAACACTACTAGCATGCCTTCATATGGATTTCGAAGTGCTTCCACACTCATATCGTCGGCCTAATTCTAATATGACGTAAGTCAAAATTATCTTTTGTTCAGGAAGCAAAGAAAACTGTTTATTATTTGTATGAAGTTCATACGATAATGTGTTATTTCAAACGTTCTTATTCCCTTTTTTCATACAAACATTAAAAATTAAAAAAGGCCATAGATGTAGTTTTGATCAATCTATTTAAGACGCCAATAAACGTTACTTTTCCCAATTTTGACTTACATCCTATTAGAATTAGGGCGACGATATCCAAGCATACTTTCTATTTTCTATGAAACGAGAAAATTTTTCAGGCCTTCCGCTCTCGCGACTCTAAAGAGTCCTGCTAGAAGCCCTTTTTGAGAATGCACGTTAGAAAGAAAAGCAATATAAATATCAACTTGAAACAAAAAACGACTAACAATTTCCAGATTTGAACCAACGTCCTCTCATGTGGCGGTCCGACATCTTATCCACTCGTCCACCGCAGTTCTTAATAAAATTAAGCTTATTTTGCATCATTACCAATGAAAGTAACCTTTCATCAGATGGGATTTATGAATAATAAATTTTTTATTATATTTATATCTAATTTTTTTTACAAATTTTTCTGTTCATTTAAAATTTTGTTTTTTTATTTTTTTTTTTTAAATTTCTTTATGCAAAAATGAAAGAAAAGACTTGGAATTTGTCCATATAATATGATATGCGCATTTCCGCCAAAAGGTCTACCACGACTGAAAAATTAAATGTTAATTAAAATTTGCTTAAACCTCCATAATAGAGAAAAAAATGTTTAAATTTATATTGTGAGAGTACTGAGGGCTGATCTCAATTTGAATTTAAAAAAATGGCAGCAAACATGATAAATGGCAACAAAAGTTAAAAAATGGTAACAAAAGTTGAAAAATTTTAACAAAAGTTGAAATTTTATAAGTATAATAAATACTCGTGTAATACAAAGTTAAATTAAATTTTTTTCAGTTTTCGATTGTAATGGTCCTACATTATAGTTTACATGTTTTTCTAGCTCAATTAAATAAATAAAACTATAAAATATTTACACTTCTTTGAAGGAAAAAATTTGTCACATAACGTATATCACGTAAGATTTTTCAACAAAACAATTATGAATATGTAGCAATATTATTCCAGACTATATTAAAAAACTTGCATAAAAAAACTTGTGCACACTTCGCATATTTTTTCGTTTATATTGATGCAGGTAAAAACCACTTCTATTTTATGTCACGTCACGTATCATTTTTAATGGCTTCTATCTGAGAGCTGAACTTTTGACAACTCTTAGCTTTTATACCTTGTATAGTGCGCTTAATAAACTATTGAAAGATCATAATAAAAAAAACTGTAAGTTTAATTATTTTTTGTTTTTCTGCTCATTATAGTCGTACGACTGTCACGTGCGTAGCTACGGAAATGCCCATATCCAAAGTGTTAGATTTCGAAGACCTGGGTTCGAGGCCCAACTCGGACAAAAAAATTTTTTTTTTAATTATTTCTTTTAATTGTTAATTTTATAATTATATAATTTATAAATTGTATAATTTTTTCTACATTCTTTTATAAATTTTTTCTTATTAAATAATATGAAAATACTCAAAACTTTCAAAAGTTAGGCCAATGCAGTGATAATGGAAGGTGTATTGACGCCAATAATAGCAGTGCTAGCATGCCTTCTTTTGCGGAGCACTCGCTTAATTGCCTACTGGGCATCCTCATTTTTTAACAATTATATAATGGCTAAGTTTCGCCATTAAAGCTTCATCAAGGCAAACAACTTTAAGTTATGCAAACTTTATTTAATTACTTTGCTTCCTAAAATCATGCTCGTTGAAAAGTACTTTAACTTTTATAAAAACTCTTGAAAAAGCTCTTTTAACTTTTAAAACTAGCCAAAAAATATGCAGTATTTTTCAAGTATCTCATAACCCATTGCTAACTGCTTCTTTGTTTCAACAAATACATTTTGAAAAAATTTCCACTAACTGCTAAATTAAAATAGTGCTTTCATCTGTTGTTTCACAAACTTCCGAAAAAATATATAATTAATGTACTTAAAAGTTTCATTTATCTTGCTTTGAAAAAAAACCAGCCACAATCATTAACCAAAAAAAAACTGAAAATATGCTCTTGGGCTATTATAATGCAATTGTGCGTAAAGCAGCAGCAGTAAATAAATAATAGGCAGTTATAATAAAAGCTCAAAAAAAAAAAAAACGACACATGCTGCATTTTATTAGCAATTTTATGCCGCTTAAAATCTAAACAATAAAAAGGAAATGCATCACAAAACTATGTTTATTCAATTTAGTTTAAAACAAGTTTTTCCCAAAAATCCCAAAAATAGGAATAATTAACTAGAAATAAAACAAAATAATAATTTGTCAAAATAGACACAAAAAAAAAAATAAAAAATAAAAATCATTGATAAATTATTGTATGAATATCTAACGATAAGAACGGTGAAAGAGAAAAAATATTTTTTTTATATCCCGCTTAAACTTTTTCTCTTACAAACTATTAAATTATCAACACCAAGCATATCGTCTTCTTTGACACACTTTATTGTCAGAACGAATGGGTAGAGTGCTGGATATCGGCCGACTGGAAAGACATTAAAATCACAGAAAAGAAAATAAAAAAAATTTTACAACCAGTTTTCGCATCGACTTTGTCCTTCTTACTCCTTTGTTGTTGATCTTTGATTTTTATTGCATAAGACACAAACTAAACATCCGATAATATTTTGCTTTTAAAATTTTTAATTTCACGGCTTTTTTCCTAAGTTCCACCTATTAAAATCATGCTACATGAACATATTATATCTTATATGTATGCATGTTGAAACGAACGAGAGACGTGAAAAAAATTGTGAAAAATAAAATGAGCAGATAATTTTAATCAACAAAAATTTAAATTAATTTTTCCCCAGAGTCGTATATTAGTATGTACTTGTTTTTACTGTACTGAAAAAACATAAACATGTTTAAGAATTGAAGACAAAAAACGCGTTCATTTTTTCAAGCAAAATTATAATTATTTTTGTATATAGTATCGTTTATATATATATAACGGTATATAGTACCGTTTAGGACAGACGGGTACAAACGATTTATCGGTGGTACAAACGTGTACAAACGAATACTCAATAGTACAAACGATATAATCGTTAGAACGAAAGGGTACAAACGATTACTCGTTTGGTACAACCGGGTACAAACGAGTTCTCGTTGGTACACCTATGTTTGTACGAGAATTCGTTTGTACCAAACGAGTAATCGTTTGTACACCTTCGTTCTAACTATTATATCGCTTATACCCGTTAGTACCAACGAGTATTACTTTGTACCCGGTTGTACCAAACGAGTAATCGTTTGTACCAATTCGTTCTAACGATTATATCGTTTGTATCCGTTTGTACCACCGATAAATCGTTTGTACCAACGAGTATTCGTTTGTACCCGTTTGTACCAAACGAGTAATTGTTTATACCGCTTCATTCTAACGAGTATATTGTTTGTACTACAGAGAAATCGTTTGTACCCTTTTGTACCAACGAGAATTCGTTTGTCCCTAGTTGTACCAAACGAGTAATCGTTTGTACCACTTCGTTCTAACGATTATATCGTTTGTGCCAACGAGAAATCGTTTGTACCAACGAGTATTCGTTTGTACCCGTTAGTACCCGTTTGTAACAACGAGTTTTCGTTTGTACCAAACGAGTAATCGTTTGTACCCTTCGTTCTAACGATTATATCGTTTGTACCCGTTTGTACCAACGAGTATATGTTTGTACCCATCTGTATTAAACGAGGTATCGTTTGTACCGCTTCATTCTAACGAGTATATCGTTTGTACCACAGAGAAATCGTTTGTACCCGTTTGTACCAACGAGTATGCGTTTGTACCCATCTGTACCAAACGAGTAATCGTTTGTACTGCTTCATTCTGACTAGTATATCGTTTGTACCACAGGGAAATCGTTTGTATCC
Organism: Dichetophora obliterata; assembly: GCA_963920525.1. NCBI lineage: Eukaryota > Metazoa > Arthropoda > Insecta > Diptera > Sciomyzidae > Dichetophora > Dichetophora obliterata. The sequence goes on from OY986439.1 coordinate 56,951,613, forward strand.
GTTTGTACCAAACGAGTAATCGTTTGAACCGCTTTATTCTAACGAGTATATCGTTTGTACCACAGAGAAATCGTTTGTACACTTTTGTACCAACGAGAATTCATTTGTACCTAGTTGTACCAAACGAGTAATCGTTTGTACCACTTCGTTCTAACGATTATATCGTTTGCATCAACGAGAAATCGTTTGTACCCCTTCGTTCTAACGATTATATCGCTTGTACCAAACGAGTAATCGTTTGTACCCCTTCGTTCTAACGATTATATCGTTTGTACCAACGAGATATCGTTTGTACCTACGAGATATCGTTTGTACCCGTTTGTACCAACGAGTACTCGTTTGTACCCCTTCGTTCTAATGATAATATCGTTTGTACCCATTTGCACCACCGAGAAATCAATTGTATCAATGAGAAATCGTTTGTACCCGTTTGTAACAACGAGAATTCGTTTGCACCCGGTTGTACCAAACGAGTAATCGTTTGTACCCCTTCGTTCTAACGATTATATCGTTTGTACCTGTTTTTACCAACGAGTATTCGTTTGTACCAAACGAGTACTCGTTTGTACAAATTCGTTCTAACGATTATATCGTTTGTACCCGTTTGTACCACCGATAAATCGTTTGTACACATCTGTACCCATCTGTACTTATGTACGAGTAGGTTATAGGCAAAATAGTTTAAATTAATAACTTGCGCCTAATATCAACTGTTGTTACACTGGCAGACATACTAAGATTACGTAAGACATAATAAACTTCTCTTACTACACTGTTAACATGATCAACACAGGACAGAGAAGAATTTAAATGAATGCAAAGATTCACAATTTTCAACACTACATTAAGCTTATTTGATCCAATAAACAAATCAGGGTTATCATTTAGACAAAACTTAACCTTACAAACAGGAAGAACATAGGATTTGGACGAGTTAAGTTGAAGACCACTCCTACTAGCCCACTCATTGATATTGCTGAGGTTTTACTTAATCCACAACCAAGATCATCAGTTCACAAGGCCAGTTCTTCGTGATAGATAAAGCTGGACATCATCAGCATATGCGTACACATGAGCATGCTTACAGACAGAGAAAATATTATTTATGAACATTGGGAACAGAAGGAGGCCAAGTATAGAATCCTGAGGAACACCACTTAAGACAGGTTTATACCCTGTCAATAGTTGGCCAACTTTTACTTTTGAGACCTATTATACACTATCACAGAACCCAAACAATGACTTAAGCTTATAACACAAAAGTTGATGACTTACTTTATCAAATGCTTTTGAAAAATCCAACAAACACAGAAGTGTCATAGAACCAGCATCATATTCTGGCCGTATATCATCAAGAATCTTAACAACTGCTGACGAACAACTATGACCAGCACGAGATCCAGATTGAATGGAGATAACAAATTTTATCGACTAAATGGTGTGCTATTTGTTGAGCAATAAGTTTCTCACAAATTTTCGCTAAAGGTGATAATATACTTGTTGGCCTAAAATCATTCGATATTCTAACTAAAACGAAAAATATTTTTTTAAGTTATTGAGGTAATTTTAATTAAGAATCACAGTTTTTTCGATATTAATTAAAACGAAAATATTTTTTTAAGTTATTGAGGTAATTTTAATTGAGAATCACAGTTTTTTCGATATTAACTAAAACGAAAATATTTTTTTAAGTTATTGAGGTAATTTTAATTGAGAATCACAGTTTTTTCGATATTTTTTATGATTTGTTTTGTTTTCGAAATGCCAGAAACGGGCACTTTGAAGATTTTTGAAAAAAAAAGTTAAGTTTCAACCAGGGACTGTAACGGTTATAGTTTTTATCAAAAAGTCACATATTAACAGTTATCATTTAATTTTTATTTTTCTCGACAAAAATACTAGTTATTTTATGCTTTTACTTTTTTCGGACAAAAATAACGGTTACTTTTTACTTTTATTTTATACATAAAAATTAACTGTTATTTTGTGCCTTTTATTTTTCGGTCATAAATAACAGGAAATTTTAATTTTTTTAAAGGCCGCTTGACTGACAAAAAAAATGTTAATGCAATTTTTTTCGTCTCAACAGCGCGTATATTTTGAGCTATACAACTTTTTTAGTATTAATAGTTTTTTGTTCGGTCAAGCAGCTTTTGAAAAAATACAAATTGCCTGATATTTTTGACCGATAAAATAAAAGACACAAAATAACTGTTATTTTTTACCTAAAAAATAAAAGTCGAAAGTAACAGCTATTTTTGCCCGAAAAATGAAAGGCAAAAAATAGCAGTTTATTTTAATTTTTATAGTAACAGTGATAAATTTAAAAGGCATTTAATATTCGCGTAGCTGCTGCCATTACGAACATAATGGTGTATTTCAAAAAGTCCACCGGCAACTTTTTCGTTATGCCTTTTTCATCTGAAAATTGTAAAATAACAGTTATTTTCGGTCCCTGGTTTCAACAGCTAGTTATAGCTTTTTTCTTAGAATTTTGGTTGTTAATTTTTTTCACAAAATTGCACAAAGATGCTATGATGCCATAAGAACCAGTGTTATTGTTGATTAAAATTTTTCATTTTTTCATTTTTGGATTTTTGGTGATTTTTTTTTGTAAAAATACTCATTGGATGCTCTCCAATACTAACGCTCTACTACCGCCATTTTGAAAAAAATAAGACAAAAAATTTTTTACATCAAAAAATATATGCTTAATAAAACCCCGTATGTATATTTCACATAAATTGTGTTTTTTTGCTTACAAAAATTCTAAAATACATGCCTAATTTTAATAAACTTTACAGTGGTGTTAGCCCTTAAGCTGAAAGGTGTTCTATTAAGACGTGTGGCACTTTGGTTTTGAATAAAACGCAAAAAGTTCGAAATTTTCCAAATATTCTATTTCGTTCGAAAGGTCACACTATAGGATTATATATGAAAAAATTATTTCGTGCATATCGTCGCCTGAGAAAATAAATGTTGTATGTGAAAATTTTCACTTTTGACATTATTGAGAAAAAGGGACATTCACATAAATTTAAAAAAATAGCAGTGAGACTGCAAAAATTTCGTAATCTATTGTGAAATGTGTCTGAAATAAGGCCTTAAATTCTGAAGAATATTGCTCCGCTAGATTTTGAATTATAGCCCCTTTTTCTCAATAATCTCAAAAGTGAACATTTTCACATACGACATTTATTTTCTCAAGCTACGATATGTTCACCGCGACTATTCCATAGATATCTCAGTCTTTCGGCCATATTTTCGATGACAGTATGTATGGCTTCCAGAATGTCCCGAATCACCGATGTAATATTGCCTTTCAAGTCTGGAATCGTCTTCGGATCATTCACATAGGCTTCATCCTTCGTGTAACCCCACAGAAAAAAGTCTAACGGCGTCAAATTTGCATGATCTGGGCGGCCAATTCACATCACCGCGATTAAAAATTAGACTGTTCGGGAATTTGCTAAGCAAAAAATCCAAATTGAGAAGAGTTGTGTGTGGTGTGGTGTAGCGTCGTCCTGTTGAAACCACATACCGTCCAAACCCTGAGCATCAATCTCCGGTACAAAATAGTCCTCCAACATAGTGTGGTACCGCTCAGAGTTGACATCTTCGGTCGTCATTTCCGTCGTCATTTTCGAAAAAAACTGCCCTATGATGCCTCCGACCCATAAACCGCACCAAACAGTGACTCGCAGTGGATGAGCTGGCTTCTCCACGATCAGTTGTGGATTTTGCGAGCCCCAGATACGTCAGTTTTGCTTGTTAACATAGCCGCCGAGGTGGAAATGAGCCTCGTCCGAAAATATGATTTTTTGGAAAAAATCTTCATCTACTTCAGCAATTATTTGCAGGGCCCAATTAGCGAATGTACAGCGTTGCACATGGTCACGAGGCAACAGGTGCTGCGTCTTTCGGACTTTATATGAGTGGGTATATTATTCATTAAATGATATAAATAAAATTTTCTGCAATTCAATATTTTTATTTTTTGCTGATGATCTTAAACTATTTCGAAGGGTTAGTTGCTTATCTGATGTAATTTCCTTACAAGCTGACTTAGATAACTTGTACCAGTGGAGTAGTTTGAATGATCTACCTTTAAATATTTCTAAATGCTTTCATATTACTTTTTCTAAAAGCAATAATTTCCTTAGATATCCCTACTCTATTTCTGGCGTACCTTTTAAATATGTTCAATCGATCAAAGATCTTGGTGTCATCTTTGATATTAAGTGTTCACTTTTAATCAACACGTTAACTATATAGTCCCTAAAGCCTACTCTTTACTTGCGTTCGTTCATCCGTAGAAACAGAAACAGTGAAGGTCAGAATTTTCTGACCTTCATTTTTTTTTTTTTTTTTTTTTTTTTAGACTGAACCAACGCTCAGGGGATGCCCCCTATAAATGCTTAAGCATTGTGTTGATTCGGAAGATGGGTGATAGTTAGTTGGAGGGTGGATAGATGGAGTAGTGTCGGTGAAGATTTGTTTTGAATTTGCACAGCTCAAAACTGCCGGGAAACACGCTCGCAGGGAGACTATTCCACAACTTAACCGCGCGACTAAAGAACGAATTATCGCGGTAATGCGAGGTTCTATTAGGCATCGATGCAATGGTTAAGGGGTGGGCTTGGACAGCTGCCCGAGTGGACCTGGGAAACACACGAGCTGGTGGCGTCAGGCCATGTATCTCCCTTGAACACTTCCCATGGTAATACCTATACAGAAGGCTTAGGCAACCTACATTACGTCGATGCTCCAGAGAGTTGAGAGAGGATGAAATACTTTCATCTCCTATCAAATATATCGCACGACGTTGAATTCGGTCCAGAAGCTCCAAATAAGATCTTGAAGCCCCTGCCCAAATGTGCGAATTGTACTCCATTTTCGGCCTAATATATTCATACCTTAAAGCCATTTTCGGCCGAAGAAAATTCATACCTTAAAGTCATTGTTTAATTCCTTTGTAAGATGTATACTAGAATATGCATCTTTCATTTGGAGTCCGCATTATGCCGTTCACACGTTGAGATTGGAACAAATTCAAAAAGGATTCACAAAATTTGCACTTCGGTCATTATATTGTCGTGAAAAATTTCCCTCATATAATGTTAGATGCTTGCATTAAGACTTTAGGCTCGCGGAGAAAAGTTCAGTCTCTTATTGTTATCTATGACATAATCTCGAGTAATATTGACTGTTCTTCACTTTTGGCTTCAAAGTACTTCATAAATTTCGAAATTTCGAAATCACTTCATAAATTTCGATATACCTTCAAGACACTTGCGACGTTTTAAAGTTTTTTCAATTCAATTTCATAGGTCTAATTATGCTCGTAATGAGCCATTTCAAAGTGCTCTGTCTTTATATAATGATCTATCGTCTATCGTCGAGTTTTGTTTGACTTTTCATTGTCTAAAGAATGTTTTAAAGAATTGTTAAATAGTTTATTTGTATCGTAATTCTACTGTTTATTTGTACCGTTATTTCATTTTTAAATTGTTAATCTTAGCCTGTAAGGATATTTCCAAAGACTCAATAGAGAATCAATAAAGTAACTTCAAGTCCAAGCGCAAAATTTGATGCATGGCGGTCGCGAAATGGCCAACTGTTGCGAACAATGGCGAAAGACATTTCGTTGGACTCGACAACACTTTCACTTACGGCAGTAATACTCTCAGCACTGCGTGATGTCCGCACTCTGATTGGCTTCGGAACATCAAGTACGGATCCAGTTTGATAAAATTTATTCACAATGTTGCGCACAGTTGTTTCGCTAATTTGGTAATTGCGACCCCATTTTTGGTGAATCGATCACAGCGTTTGCCCCATCGCCCTGTGGGCCAGCCGAATCGGAAAACTGGCCAAAAGTGAGGTGTTCCAAATGAAACAAAAATTGGTGTCATTATGATGTGGACATATTGTACACGTGTACAAATTTTTAAATGTTTTGAGATATTATTTTTTGAATAGCATATCTGTGGAGTTTTGACAAAACAACTTAAGTCGATCTGAAATTCATTGACTAAACCCTTTAAGTTGATACGAAATTCATATAGACTTGAGCTGTTTTGTCTATGAATTTCAGACAGACCTAAGTTGTTTTGTCAAAACTCCACAGATATATACATATTCCAATAATTTATTTTTAGTTTAATTTATTTAGAAAAATAAATTTATAGAGAAAAATTTACCCACCATAATATGGGTTGGGCTTAGGGACAACACAAGACATAACAACTAACCATGCGTTTACATATATCTAATCATACATTAATTTTCAAGCTACTTTTGAGTTGACCTTTCGATAAGTTAACATCAAAAAAGCTACAGTTGTTAACAAAGGTACTCATGCGATGTAAAGGAGCAGTAGCCATATAATTTGTTCTACTAAAAGGTAAGTAAATTAAATTGTTAGCATTTCTACTGCTTCTACGGTTAGTGTTAAAATTTATAAGAGTTAGAAGTTCTGGTGAATCGAATACACCAGTTATGAGTTGGTGTAAATAGACGATATCTGCAGACTTCCTTCTCTCATTCAAAGATTGAATTTTTAATAGTTTTAAACGATCCTCATAAGGAGGAAGGTTTAAAGTGTCAGTTGCACTTAAGCCCCTTAGAGCAAACCGAACAAAACGTTTTTGGATTCTCTCTATACGTTCAACATGTACATTGTAACTTGGGGACCAAACTTGACTTGCATACTCTAAGTGAGGTCGCACAATTGCATAATACAGCGTTGTAGTTGTGATCATACTATTAAATTCCTTGGCCCAGCGTTTCATAAACCCGAGCATAGAAGATGCTTTTTTACAAATGTAATCAATATGAACGTTAAACTAAATTTATTATTAAACTAAATAAATATATTTCCAATTAATTAAAACTTCCTTTGTATAAAGGTACTTATGTTAATTTTGTATTAATTTTTTTATTTACTTTAAGGAAGTCACAGAATAAAGGCAATACTGAAATAGGCAATAAATTAAAAATGCAAGCTCCATATTTCCAAATATAGCTGTATAAAGGGATGAAAGTTGGGTTTTTTAAAAATATTTTTGGATCTGCCTGCTACCGATTCAAGATTCCAAAGAATTCCACTGCCCATAGCGAAGTTTTACATGCCATTTGAAAGTTAATTATGTGCACATTAAAAAAAGTGATACTTTTTATCAACAATTTAGTATAATTGAATTGAAAAACGATGTAAAAAGCTCTTCAATTTACCACTAATTTTTTATTTTTGACATCAAATTCGATATCAGCGACCCCAAACCTTGTACAAATCGGGTAATATTTTGAATTTTTCGCTGCCATATTGGATCCGCCATTTTTTTATTTTTGACATCAGCGACCCCAAAAACCCTCTCGCACCAAATTTTATACAAATCGGGCAATATTTTAAATTTTTGGCCACCATATTCGATCCGCCATTTCGTGTTTTTTATTTTTGACATAAAATTCGACATCAGCGACCCCAACAACCCCTTTACACTAAGTTTCAAACACAACCGGTAATATATTGAGTTATGGCCAGTTTCTCGAGTCAGCTGCCCATAGTGCATCGACTTGGAATTTAAGGCTGTGTGCGAATTGATCTAAATGCGACCTAAACTAAATAGTGTCGATATGGCAGTGCTTCCTTATTTAGGAAGCATTTAGGTAGCTCGAGAATTTCCTAAATTATTTAGGAAGTACTGCCTTATCGACCCAATTTAGTTTAGGTCGCATTGCGATCAATTCGCACACAGCCTAAGATCCAAAAATCAACGATTTCAATGCGTTGTTCTTTCGTGTAGCGATCCTTGAATAAAATTCTATACTATCACAATGACAACTACACAAAAAAAATATGGCGGACAAGGGTCGATAATGCAGATTTTAATCGATAAAAAAGTACACACCTGCTATTGGAACACCCTTTACATTTACTGCAACATTTGATCCCCTAAGGGCCAATTTTTCAGTGCGAGTTTAAACTCTAGTCAAATTAAACCGAGCTTAACTCACCGAAATTGGACGTTTAAACTCGGTTTAACTAGATATTTTAGCATTCGTTGAAGTTAAATTGACTTTAATTATCAGATAATATGTTTCTATTCTGCTTAAACGTCCAATTTGGGTGAGTTAAGCTTGGTTTAATTTGACTTTAGTTTAAACTCGCACTGAAAAATTGGCCCTAAATGAGTTATCTGAACATCGATAACAAAACAAGTGCCTAATGCGCCTAAAAGACCACTTTAGATTTTGCTGCACTTGACGTTTATAAAATATTATCAAGTGATATTTCCTTAGGAACGTGTGTAAACACAAACACCTTTACTTTGTTATTGCCAAATTGTCTCACAAATTTGTATGTATTTGATATTTGTATGTATTGTGTGTATTTGTATGGATGCGTGTAATTAAATGAAGAAATTCACTCACTTATCGGCTGCTCTTGTTGTCGTTTCTACCCACTTTTGTTATGATTATTCGTTAACAAAATTATGCTGCCGCAATGAAGTGACTGAACAACACCTTCAGCAACAGCAGCGGCAACAAAACAGAGCAAAAACAAAAGATAATTAAAACAATAACTTTTGCTAGTTTTTTTTTTAATATGTTGTTGTTGTCGTTGTGGTGGCTGTTTTTGTCACTTTGAATGTAGGTATTAATTTACAGTTTTTATTGCAAGCAATAAAAAAAGCCTACGAATAACTCTATTTCATCAATAGTTTTTGCATCATTATTCAGGTCTTGCGCCTAAAAATATACTACATAGTAGGAAATTTCAATGAACAGTGACGACAGATATGCATATAAATTAATATTATTATTGCTTTTTTTGTATTAACATTAATATTAGTTAGTTTGCAGGGGGTGCTGCATACAAATGCTGCATACTTCGAGGCGCGTAGAAATTTATATCCGCCATAAAATCAAATGAATTTGCATAATGAGGACGCAGGCAAGAGTCGTTAACAAAGAGGTTTTTTTGTCATTTTCTTCTTCTGCTGCGTTTTGTTTTTATTTATCTTTCTTTTAATGCACAAACAGTGTTGCATAACTTAAGTCATATAATAATTTAGTACATCTTCTTTTGAAGTGAAATAAACGAAAAAAAATCTCAATTTTACGACTTTTTTAAAAGCCAAAAAGCATGCTTTAATATGTGCCTATATCAATTGCATTGCATGTTTTCATTGAAAACTTCTCGTTAAATAAGCAGTTAAGAAAATTGAAAATTTTAGAAAATTTTGTCGGGTTGCTTAACCGCTTTTCTTTGCGACTGCTGCTGCCATTTCGTGTTCACATTGATTTTCCGTTGCTACCACGATTTTTCTCTCATTCTTTATGATTCTTTTGCTCAAGCTCAATTTTTCCTCTTCAAAATATATCCTATATATGAGTTTATGTATAAATAATTTTCTGTATGTGTGCGTTTGCATTGTTGTTGTTGTAACTGTGCATTATTACTGCTGATATGAGTGTCTTAATGGCGGCATGTTGAGAAAACGTATTGAATTTCTTGCTACCGATTTATATGCATGAAATTTGACTTTAAGTTTGTGGTATGCATTTGTAAGGCACTTCCCTCCCCCTACCCGCTATGTATTCCACTCTTTGTATGCACACACACACTCACATAATGCGTTCTGCTAGAGAATTGTGAATAGCACAAATTCAATGAAATTGTGTAATAATGCGGAAAAAACGTGCTGAAAATAATTATGAAATTTCAATACCTATGAAAATTCAGCCAAAACATCTCCATTTAACTTATATAGCACAAGTAAGTTCCAACTATGTTAAGAGTTTTAATAGAATTTGTTTTTTCATATTCGTTTTTCATAACAAAACTATGCAAATCTTATCCAAAGAAACCAGTGGTGAAATGAGAAGTCGTTACTGCTATAAATAGATCAGTAATTAATTATCCTGTAAGCACATGTCATGACGCCTTCGATGACAATTCGATGACAATTCGATGACAAATATATAATCTCAAACAAAATGCCACGTAACAACTGTGTATCTAGCCGTTCTACTCAAAAACTTACGTCCTAGCTTACGATTTAAAAATAAATAAACTAAGCGGAAAACCCTGATAATACAACATTAATTATACGCAGGGCTCGGATTTTGATGACCTAAAAAATTGCAAAAATATACCTAAAAAATGACAAAATGACCTAAAAATTGCAGAAAATGACCTTAAAACTGTCAAAAATTACCTTAAAAAACGCAAATAATTTTCAGAAATTTTTCATGACGTATTGATCCAATCGGACGTAATGCTTCCTTTTTTGAACTTTCTTTTTCAGCATTTAGATCACATCTTGAAAAGGAAAGGCTACAAATTGATGAGCCTAAAATTTGGCTTATTTAGATTGGTCGAACAAAATTTCAACCTCTTACTGTCTAGCATTGAATGTGAAAATTCATAATTTTTTTTTTCAATTTTGTGTTTTTGCTTGAATTTTGATAGAAACCTTGATGGGACAAAAACAAAAATAGTTCCATCGTGTTCAGTGACCTGGAAAACATAAGGTTAGATCATGAGATTAACCATCGATCATCTTATTCTACATTGATATATTTTTATATTGATACACATTTTCGAAATCGGCGAAATCGACTCAGGAGGTGATGCTGATCAAGAATATATATATATTAGACCGACCCAAAAAAAGCGCAGGGTTCTTTTTAGGCATGTTGAAAAATAGCTTCAATGACATCTGAAAAGCACATACTGAAATTTTTGCCCAAAAATATTAACCCCTAGCCACTGCGTTTTTGGCAAAAATATTTCTAGTGGACATAGCGAATAATTTCGTTAGTAAAAGTTAAATGATTTTTTACGGGCTTTCCATTTCTGAAATCAAAATCATGCCTTAAGATAGTAGAAACTGAGGTCCGGTGGGTCAGTACTATAAGAGGTCAACTGAGGTCAATGAGTACCAGAGATAAAAAATAGGTCTTCCTGAGACAAATACTTAGACATGTCATTCTTTAAGATCGTATGGTAAAAACCGAATTTATAAAGAAATATGTCGATGCGTGACCCCTTCGTTCGGGAAAACAAAAAAAAAACATTTGTTTCGAAACTTTTTTTAAAAAAGCTTTAGATTAGCTGGTGTGCGGCGAAATGTATTTTTTCGATACGGTCTAGTGCTTTTATTTAAGAAACAAAGGTCTAGTAAAAGAATGACCAAAATTGGATGAAAACCACGCCTACCTCCCATACAAAGCTACTTTAGCAAAACAATAAAATCTCGAAAAATGCCACAAAAATTTATGTAATACCTTGGAACTTAGCACATAAGCTTTGAAGTAAAATATTCACCATATATTTGAAATTTGAAATTTGAAATCGGATAAAAACCACGCCTACCTCCCATACAACGTGACTTTATCAAAGCGGGAAAATCTCTGGAAATGTCACAAAAATTACTTTAAATTTTGCCCATAAGCTTTGGTCGCAAAAATTCACTATATAATTGAAATTTGTCAAAATCGAATGATAACCACGCCTGCCTCCCATACAAAGTTACTGTAACAAAATAGTAAAATTTCTTTAAATGCCACAACGTCATGAAATTTTCTACATAAGCTTTGGTCTCAAATATTCACTATATATTTTAAATTTTGTAAAATAGTATAAAAATCACGCCTAGCTCCCATACAAAGTTACTACATATATACGCCTACCTCCCATACAAAGTTACTTTAACTAAATAGTAAAATTTTTTTAAATGTCACAACGTCTTGAAATTTTCTACATAAGCTTTGGTCTCAAATATTCACTATATATTTTAAATTTGTTAAGATAGTATAAAAATCACGCCTACCTCACATACAAAGTAACTATATGAAAACGGTTAAGTCGCTAAAAACTCCGCAAAAATTAATTTAATGAAGTAAAATTATGCACATTTGCGAAGAATATTTAAATTCACTTTGAGTCTGAAATTTGGCAAAATCGTATAATAACACGGCGAATCTCCCATACAAAGAGATGTCATCAAAATTGCATAACTGTTATAAATTCCAAAAAAATGTGTTTTTTAACCACATATTAAACTCATAACCTTCCATATCGTAAACGTGTTCTGCATTTGAGGTTTGACAAAATTGGGTGTGGTGTCCATCCTCTATTCAAAGTGACGTCACCAAACTTTTAAAACATGCATACCTAGAATATATTGTGGGAATATAAAACTTCGACGAAGCAGAAAATTAAAGAAATATTGTGCTTTTTTTTAGATTTTACAAAGTAGCTGTGTTTAGTTTTGCAACAAGTTTTGCAGAGTAGCTCGAAAAAAGCTGTTCACAATTGATAGCAAATATTTGGAAGTGCATAATTTTGCAATCTAGTGCAAATTAGATAGTGAAGTGCCTTCTTATATATAAAATTAGTCGGGGATTTGCCGAAGCAGACCACAGTGGGTCTCTTTTTTTCCCCTGTTTGACAAAGATGCTACTGCTCGGAGCACTCATACGGAAGCATGCTGCTTGTATAAGCAACCTGTGTCACCTCAAGCATATCCTTGTAGGTCAGTTGACCAATCTCGGCTTCGCCAACAAATGGACGTCCCAGAGTGGTCAATCTAATGCTTGCCAGCGTCGGAAACTGGCACAAAATGTGTTCTGCTGTTTCCGGCTCCTCTAGGCATAACCTACACGTATCGTCCTCGGTCATAGTCATCTTCCCGAGATGGTACATGAAGGTCCCGTGTCCTGTGACCAGTGCAGTAAGCCAGCTTAAAGTCCTTCGATTGTATCGGATAACTATGGCGATACGTGGTTCTGGTCCACAGAAGTCTACTGCTGATCCTTCTTTTGCTAAAGAATCAGCATTTTCATTCTGTTCTATGCCAGAGTGTCCTCTCACCCACATAAGTGTGAGTTCATTTGTCTGGGCGCAGTGGTGTCTGGCCTTTGCATGCACTACGCCAAGCATTTCCGCCTGGTATACAGACACAAACCTCCCTAACCTCAGTACACAGGATAGGCTTAACTCTTCTGAGTAAACGCCTGCCCTGGCTTTGCCATTCATCAGAGGGCCGTCTGTGAATATACTGATTTCGTTACCAGCGATTTCTTCACAAACGGTTCCATCTGTTATAAAAGTTTTATAACATTTTTCTGTTATTCTTACTCTCTGCCTTCAGTCCATAAGCATACTCCCCGACATCTCTCTGTGCAATATCAAGGGTGCGCATATGACCACGCAGGGCCGTTGCCTCATGCCTCGTAGCATTTCGCAACATCCTGAGGGTTGACAGCGCCGCTGTTTTCTTTATTTCTAAATCCAACGGCAGGATACCTAACAGAATCTCCATTACGCTTGTTGGAATGGTGCGTATTGCACCTGTTATTCCAACACACGTCAGCCGTTTCTTAATGGTCTCTTCTTAATGGTTTTCTGGCTGACTTTTGTCCACTAAATCACCGAAGAATACGTTATGACAGGTCTAACGATCATAGTGTAGATCTCTCTGGATTTAGCCCCCATTTGAGACCACAAACGCGTCTACACCGAAACAGAACCCACTTGGCTCTTTGAATCCTATCTTCTACATGCTCGTTCCAGTTCAGTTTGCTATCGAGGGTTACCCCTAAATATTTAACCTTCGTGGACATGTTGATTTCAGCTCCACAAAGTCTGAGTGGTTCTCTCCTCAGGCCTACCCTCTTTCTAGTAAAGAGAATATTGTCTGATTTGTCTGCGTTTACGGTAAGGCCTTGTTCTAGACACTACTCCTCCACCATTCGGGTGCTCCCTTCATGATGTCAGAAATGGTGTCAATGAACTTACCGTGGACACCTATCGTGTGTATGCCCGATTCATCCAGTCTAACCAGTAGTGAGTCCACAGTTATGTTCCACAGGGTTGGCGATAACACCTCGCCCTAGGGACATCCTCTACTTATTCTACCTCTAGTCTTGACTCTGCCATTCTGCATGTTGACAGCTCTGTGCTTGAGCATATTGTCTACCCAATTTGCTATCAATGGGCTTACATTGTGCTCTGTCAGGGCTTGCCGCAGCCTTCCAAAGCGTAGTTTGTCGAAAGCACCCTCGATGTCTATAAATGTGGCCTCCATTGCAATGCCCCCTGAAAATAACTCCTTTTCAGTTACTCTTACCAATTCGTGAAGAGCACTCTCCGTAGACCTACCTGATCTATACGCATGTTGGCATCTACTCAGAGAATTTTGCATCAGCGAAGTGCTCTCAAGACAGTCAACCATCACTCTTTTCATCGTTTTCAAGAGGAAAGATGTTAGGCTGATCGGTCTGAACGACTTCGCCTCCGCATAATCCTTTTTTCCGGGCTTCGGAAGAAAGACAATTTCGCCTCTCTCCAGACTCTCGGAACGTACCCAGTCGCTAGGCAAGTAACGAATGTACCCCACAGCCTAGGTGCAATAAGATCTTCCCCCCATTGCATCATAGCCGGAAATATACCCTGAAATATCCCTGATGTTTTGTACGGAGCAAATGAGCGTATAGCACTCCTCACCAAGTCCATAGTGATCATCTTTTCGGCTTAGAGTCTGTCAACCCTGTGCATTCCTTTCTCCAAGGGTGTTCACGTTTCATCAGACTTTAAAACTTCCAGGAAAATGCACCTCCATAAGAACTTCCATCGACTCCTCTAGGTTCTCTGCCATGGTTCTATCCATTTTTCGATTCAGTCCCACTTTGGAGAATGGATCTTTTGAAACCATTTTCTGAAGCCTACATGCTTCTGATATAGTTTCCATCCCAGAACAGAAGTCTCTCCACGACTGCCTTTTACGTTGTCGTATGAGGTTCTTCCGTTCCCTTTTCCGTGCCTTATAGTTTGCCCATGTTTCTAGGGTTCCCCCTCTCATGTGCAGATTGAAGGCCTTCCTAACATTCTTCTTCAGAGATTCGAGTTCCGTGCACCAACATGGCGTCGGATCACCCTCGTCTACTGAAAGTATAGGACATGCCACCTCGTAAGCTTCAACCATGGCCGAGCTAAGATGTTTGACATGGCTTTCTACTTCCGCCGTATTCCCTGGTACTTTTATCGCTTTTTGGGTCTGTGTCCCTCAACTTCACCTTATATTTCACAGGATCTGTATTCTTGGAAATCCTGACCTGCCTTCTTAATACTGGTAGAATTTGAGAGTTGACACTTGAATACTTATGGAGCAATGAATGTTTCACGTCAAATAGATTGCAACAGCGGTCTTTGAATTTAGAACACGACATTTCCGACAACGTCATCGGAACGTTTTTAGCCATAGACAAAGAACTGGCAAGTTTAGACAAGTAAACAAGTTTAGGAAAGCACTCTGCGGTACGCTTCGCACGTGTAATTTGTGATTGAAAAATGCATTGCTCCGTAAGAATTCAAGTGTCCACGCTCAAATTCTACCAGTTTTAAGAAAAAGGTTTTGGCTTTTGAAAAAAAAAAATTTGGTCCAAATATAAAGTTTTAGTGAACATCCTTCGAAAGCTAAGAAAAAGGCGCAAATGTCTTCTTTGGGACCAATTTTTGTGTCTTACTGCATCTCTGTGAAAAACGAAATGAAGGCTTAACGTAGTGAAAAAAACGAGCAGCAATATTTTTTATATAGAAAAATGCATTGCTTACCGTGTCTTGCACCACGTTCAGCCTTCCTTTTGTTATATATAAAGAAGCACTTAATCAGTTATTGCAGTATAAGCGACTGAAAAAAGGTCCTTTTTTGAAAACGTATAATAAAAAAATTTTTCTTCGAAAATTCCTTGTTTTATATTGAAATAAAAATATACGTATCAAATATTTTTCACTAATGAACCATAAAAAAAACTTTAATGGTTAAAGCAAAAGGTTGGTGGCAAATTTTGTATCGAATGCCCCAAAAATTTTTCATGCTCATGCAATTTTTGAAATTTTTTTCGAGATCTTTCCGGTGGCACCTCACCGACTGAGAACCACTTAAATATAAAATACAAAAATTGTTGACCCATGCTAAGGATAGTTATCTTGCATAATTGCCATTCACGAGCAGTCGATCAATAAGCTACTCGAATCATTTGATTAATCAAAGCACATTCGATTAACATGGCAATTAATCAATATAACGGTTAATAATAAATCACTATTAAGAACGCTTAACTCATGCAATACAATTGATTATATAAATGAGAAGACATTGACGTTGGCGTTGCGTGTGTGGAAATGTGTGCTAACCAACTCTATGCACACAAACCAAAGCAAGAGTTGCTTTATTCGTTCGTATTCGTTCGACAGTACCAATTCCTTGATTTTACGTCATAATCGATAATTGCGCCCTAACTGCTTTAGCGATAATGTCGCAATACGCCGTATTTTATTTTTTCCCCCGTCATTTTCCATAACATTACAGCAAGAATTTATAGCAAATGGTTATTTGATAAATAAAATTTCATTATCGGCATATTTCAATGGATCAACATTCCGGAATACGCAGACATGGATACCAGCCAGCTTGCCAGTCAGTCAGTCAGTCGATACTGGGGAGAATGTCACAATATTCCGTTGTGACAAAAACTGCCTGAGAGAGCTCAGGATATAGTAAAGCTTAACATTAAGTATATAACTTAGCCTAAGATATGTTGGATGAAAGGCGAATTAGTTGGTGGTTGGCGATAGGTTGGTTAGTGGAATGTAGCTGGGTCGAAAGTTGTTTGTTGGCATAGAAGGAAAAAAGAAATTCTGTTGGTGATGGTGTCGCAGTTTGCTTACAATGCAGTGTTGCCAGAAAACTGTGATTCAAAGTTGTCGTTTTGCGATTTAAAATGCATAGTTTCTTAAATCGCGAAGAACGAGTGCAGTGTAAAAAAAAATTAAGTGCTCTTGACTCCAAATGAAACTTTTCATTTGGGACTCCTTCGAGACCCAAATGCTCTTTTAAAGGTTATGAACAGATCCAATTGAAATGTTGAGAGCGTATCAGCAAGGTCTCTAAGTGCTCTTTCACGATTTTTGAGCACCAATTCCTTGATTTGCTTGACGTGTTGCTCATTCGTCGTTGATCTTGGTCGCCTTTGATGGGGTTCATCTTCGTCATTTTTGAACTTTTTGTACCAATCAAACACGCTTGTTCTTAAATGAGCTTGATTACCAAAGACCTTCTGTACCAGTAATTCTGCAGTCATTTATTCCGCAAGAAAAATAAAATTAATTTTTTTTGACCAACTGAATTATACATTGACAGCTGACTCAAAAGGTTGCAATAATTGTTTTACCTTTCTTAAAATAATCAATCAGCAAAATACCTTTTGCATCCCAATGCACTGATGCCATAACCTTTTTTGTTGATCATCTGTTTTGGAGGTGAACAACCAGCTTTAGTCCACTGGTATTGTTCCTGTGTCAGTTTAGGGTTACGGTGATAGACCCTATCGATTCAGTTGAATTGTTAACGAACGCTGCACTTACTTTCCGAACTGCTTATGGAACTAAAATATGGAATAAGTAATCGTTCGTCTTCTCAGATGCCTATCGTATCAGCAATTGCACGCTTTAGTCATTCGATTTTCATTTAATGCAGATTTTTTTGACTATTATTTCTGATTGTTTGCTTAAACTCGTGTGTGGCGGCCGTAGCCTAGTGGGTAGAGTGCGTGGCCCCTAAGCTAAATACCACGGTAGCCGGGTTCGATTCCAGCTCAGACAGAAAGTTTTTTCAATTGAATTAATTTTTCTGTTCGGTCGTCACTTCTCTGCAGACAATGGCAAACCTCAGAGAATAAAGATTGCCATGTAAAGCTTCTTGAGAACATAAGCCGTTCGGAGTCGGCATAAAACACGTAGGTCCAGTTCTCGATCATTTGTGATCAAACATTTAATAACACGCACAACACAATTGATCAATAGAAGCTTTATTTATTTTTATTTATTTTTTTATTATTATTTATTTATTTTTTTTTTGTTTAAACTCGTACAACACCAGCCAAAATTTTTACAAAAAACTCGATTTTTAAAGGTTATTTTAAAAAATTCCAGCTCACGGATTGCTATAGCCAGTGTCGAAAAATTTGAGGATTCATCATAACATAGACCAAAGATTATAATCACAGTGACGCAATATTCAACTTTTTGACTCCAAACAAGAAATCACTTATCCCAGCCGAAAGTACTCGATGAGAGGAGAAAAGCAATTTCTGGATTTTGCTAGATTGGTTGTCGTTCGTTTTTTATGAGCCTATATAGTTTTTTTGCCAAATTCGATTTTGAGCACTTTTTTGCAATTTTCTTCTATTTTTCGCATGGCCATAGCTCGAAAAATGCTGTGAATTTTTATTTGCAGTCTTCAGCAAAGTTGTAGCTCTTGACTTGGCCAACAAAAATACTGAATATATTAAGTCGGAAAAATTTCATCTTCATGCTCAAAACCCCAAAAATGTCGAAAAAATTACCACTTTTTTCACCGATTTTTTCCGTTTTTCAACTACAGCTCTTGAACTATTGAAAATTTTACCAAACAATCAAAGGAAGAAATGTAGCCTATAAAATATGAACAACTTTTCAGTACATACCAACTTCATACGACCACGCCTTGATACGGATTTTGCATTTTTTTAGTTTTTATTTTCGTTTTTTATATCGAATTTGGCGAAAAAACTATAGAGGCTCATAAAAAACGAACGGCAACCAATCTAGCAAAATCCAGAAATTACTTTTCTCCTCTCATCGAGTACTTTCGGCTGGGATAAGTGATTTTTTGTTTGGAATTTTTGTGTTGTATTGTGTTATTTTAAGGTTCCGACCAGAACGACTGTTTTTCGTGGGGCGCCTTTTTACGAAAAAGTACATTCACATAAAGCATAGATCGCTTACTTATTGTTTGATTTGCAAAATTGTTTCTTTAAATATTATCTTTACTAAGCAGACCTTACAAATAAAGTGTACTATTTTGAAAAACATTATAATCTTCAAGATTGGGAGAATAAAAATAAAATCAGTGAACAAATCAATATATTCGCGTTTCTTTGCTCCTGGTAACCGTGAACTTAATTTGTTTGTGGGATAGAATATTTCATAGAATAGCTTTCATGCGAAAAAAAGTTTTTAACTGGAATTCATCCAGTATATGAAAAGTGGGGTCCTTTTTGGCGTTTTATAATTTGTATACAAGTACTTTCATTTGAGTGGGGGCACGACTTATCCAAAACACTTTAGTAAAATCCATATTAATGTGTAGCGTATTGAATATGGTGTCATAAGCGCTTCTGCAAATTTTTGAAAATTGAGCGACAATGAGACGATGGTTTATCTTTGTGTTGTTTTTGTTGTAAATATTTTTGTTTCTGTATGAGCTCGAAGGCATGTTTTGATGAAAGAATATTTATTTATTTATTTATTTATTTATTTATTTAATTATTTATTTATTTATTTATTTATTTATTTATTTTTTTATTTATTTATTTATTTATTTACTTATTTATTTATTTATTTATTTATTTATTTACTTATTTATTTATTTATTTATTTATTTATTTATTTATTTATTTATTTATTTATTTATTTATTTATTTATTTATTTATTTATTTATTTATTTATTTATTTATTTATTTATTTATTTATTTATTTATTTATTTATTCAATCAACTATTAACATTTATTGGTATACAGTTACTGTAAGTTCATAATTTAATCGTAGGCTATAAAACTAATTCAGCATGATATCGTTTTTAAATGCTACCCTATTTTGGGTGATTTCAATCGAGCTGCAGATAATGTTGAACGCTTTGGTCATATTGTAAACCGGGTCACATCTGCCATAATTAGTTCTTCTGTAGGGTATATAGAACAATTGCCTTTGCCTAAAATTTCTTTCAGGTGCATAAAATTTGAAAAGAGATAAAAATGGTGCACAATCAATATGATTCATCACTACATCCCGAGCAAATAAGGCGAGAAAATACTTTCGCCGGAACTACAAAGATTTTAGTCCAAGAAGTGCTCTATAGCATATCGCGCTTCATAGGAAGGCATAAAATCCCAGTGCAGCTTGCGAATTGCTAACCTAGTGAAACGCCTTTGAATATTTTCAATTCTTTTAATATGTATAGAATATTGCGAGTCCCAGATAACACAATTATACTCTAAAACCGACCTTACAATTGAAAAGAAAATGGCTCTCACGGTAAAGGGATCGGAGAACTCTTTCGTATTGCGAGATAAAAATCCCATCATCGCATTCGCTTTTGATATAATAGCATCAAAATGTTTGACAAAGCTTCACTTTCGCTCAAATAAAACCCCTAAGTCTTTCTTCAAGTCGACTCTCTCGATCAATACCGTATTAATACCGTAAGAACCTTCGAAAAGTTGATTCTTCATAGAAAAAGACATTATATTACATTTAGACACATTAAAATGCAATAAAAAAAAATAAATAAATAAATAGACACATTAAAATGCAATTTATTGGTCTCGCACCAAAAATTGGAGACTTCCATATCAAGTTGAAGCAATAGGGAGTCTTCGTGAGAGTCCACACATCTAAAGATCTTTACATTATCAGCATACATCAGGCACTCAGAAAAGCGAACATAATTCGGAAGATTATTGATTAACAGAAGCAGATATTGTGTCAGAACGGTCGCTGTTCGGATCTTTTTCGGCCAAATATTTGTATTATTTATTTATACCATGTTCGACCCTTGTTCGGGCGCTATTCGGCTGATTCTATTCTTACTTTTGTATTGAAAGTTAACAATCGCTAATCGCCACCTAACTTTGTCATGTTGCGAGTAGAAAGGATAGAATATGAGAACTAGCAAAACAAAACCGGATTTTGTAAATGCTACAGTAGAGCTCAAAGTATAACTACCCTATTTTCATATACTTTTCTCTAAATATGTAATTTCCTCACAATTTAAAGGGCGCAAAGACAAGAATAATTTCCTATTGGCTGCGATATATTCTTGGTAAAATTGGCAACAATTCAATTCTATCTTAAAAACTCTTTGATATGAATGTTATCAAAAAATTATAAATGTTTTATTGTTTTGATCGTCATTTTGTTTGCGGAGATTTTGAATTAAGATCACGTTTTCAATATTAAACCTTATGCCACATTTATCAAGTTATTACACTGTTTTTTGTCGAATTTACTAAATTGTGGAATTTGTTATTTTGAGGATTTTTATTTGTATTGGAGGTAGGCGGTTGGTTGGTTGGTTCAGATGGTGATTAAACATACAAGTAGGATCCAAGTAGCTCTAGTGAGCCGTTTTGATACCATAACCTCGTGTTTCTGTTGGTTCAGGGGGTAACGCACTGCTAGGTTATAACCATCCGGTGCGGTTGATGAACGTTAGGAGATTGTTGATTTTTGTTTTTAAAAGCTCCTCTAGATTGCTGAGGAAGGGCTTGCCAAGCGTTGTTAGTCTGGACCTGGCCAGGGCCGGGCAGGTGCACAGAAAGTGTGTTAGTGTTTTAGGGAGGTAGGCGGAGTTTTTATTCGGTTTCGCCAAATTTTAAACTCATAGTGCATATTAAAGAACAATGATTTTGTTTAAAATTTGAAATCAATGTAATAACTTTTTGCAAGATTTTTTTTTTTTATTTTATCATTTCGATGACGTACCTTTGCATGGCAGGTAGGCGTGATTTTAATTTGATTTTGGGAAATTTAAAAATTAGTAAAATAATTTTTGTGTAATTTTGTTGTATGGGAGATAGGCGTGGTTTCAACCGATTTAGCTAATTTTCGAATTTTATCTTTATTTGTAGATAGCAGCCTATTTTCGAAGTTTAATATTATAACTCTAAAATTATGGCAGTGACGACATACAGACGGACATTAACTAAATTAACTCAGGAGATGCTGCTGATCAAGAATTATATTTTGTATATCTTTTTCTACATACAAACGGAATGACAAACTAAATATAACCCTTGCGCTTGGGGGTATATAAATTAAATTGACATATATACAATGAGGTATACAATACACACTGTACAATACATCAAGGTTGCCTCAAAATACGTCAATCGTCATTTTAGCAAAAAGTACCTTCAAATTACGTATTTAACGTCATTCTGGCAACGCCGATATTAAGACCTCAGAATGGAATTTAAGTAAATGTACAACTATTTACAACAACATAAACTTACTACTTAGGTGCAACATGAGAATCCTCTGAGAGCGAAAACAGCAAAATCCGTACGGAATGCAGACGTATTTCAAGTTTTATTATGAGCGAAAGTTCTTCTACCACAAGGGTAGGTTGATGATGGCTCTGACAGTTATGTTTTTTTGTAAAGGTGTTGCCTAAAGGTAGCAAAAGACAGGGTGGTAAAGCTTAAGATGAGCTGCTTCTATCTAAGGCAACACAAAGTAGCAATTCGTTCCAAATGTATTTGGGACAACAGCATTGTCAGATGTTGTTGTAATTGTTGTTGTTGCAAATAAAGATAGATGAGGCGAAAAAGTACTGGGAGTCTGAATAACATGATTAAATTATTGTAAGAACTAGTCAATGAGATATGGTGAAAGCATATCTATTGGATTGCTATCCAAGGAATGCATGAAGGAAGGAGCAGTAGCAGCAGCAGCAGCAGCAGCAACAGCAAGTGGCATGTGTCAAGTAGTTGTTGTTGTTGCTGTTGTTGCTGTTATAGTATTAGCTATCGTAAGAGAGTAGTATTGAAAGCAACAAGGCAGGAAATTCGAAAATAGAAGAAACCGCAAACAGCAGTGGAGGAATAAAATAAGATGAATTGAATGATGGCAACAATAACAACAACAACAACAGAAACAGCAGCTGTACACCAAGACGATGTGTCAACATCAACAATAGTAACAACAACACGAAACAGCACTTACATAGCAATTGACAACAACTGTCAAAGCCGAAAAAAAGAAAAGGAAGAAGCTGCCTATTAGGCTGGTGGTTGATTTAGCAGATGTCCAGGCACAGACAACGACATCGACAACAACACCAGCAACAACAACAACAACAACAACAACAACAACAACAACAACCACAACAGCAACAACAAAGAGCTCTTCTGGCTGTAAAAGCTTCAAGCGTTGCAGTCCAACAAGCATTCAACTTTCAAGCAGCATTCATCCAAATCAGCAACGAATGAATGAGCTGCATTAGAAATTGAAAAGAGCAACAAAACCACTACTACCAAATACACTTCTTCTTCAACTAGTACTCCTAGTAGAAATGCCAAAAGCTATTGTTGTAGTAGAAGCATTAAAACAAACTAGTTAGCTACAATCGACAAATCAATACTTAAGCAATTGGATTTAAGTGCATTATACAAAGAGAAGAAGTAAAAGAAGACAAACACATACCCAAACTCTTGGTAGCATACATATACAGTCATGTTGAAAGGACACAAGTAGCAACAGTAAACGAAAAGGACGGACAGACGGCCGTTAAGGGACTCAATACCGAATGCTTAAATTCTAGTTTAACCAAATCAACGAAGGACACAAATCAAATGTGACACACTCACAAAAACTCACACACAAATACACACTTAGAGCATGTATGGCCCCTTCAGTGTGCGCTCGTTGCTGCCTAACAACTAAACTTGATGACGTTCGGAAATTGAGTACATGCATTAATTTTAATCTCAAGATTAAGTGTTAGAAGAAGAAGAAGAAAAAGTGGTGGCATCAATTTAAGCTCACTCTTTTTGTGCACCTCTACGATAAATCTTGTTCTTATAATATATTAAAATATTTTATTTTTTATTATAAATTAAAAAAAAACCTTATTGTTTAACACTTTCATTTACGAAAATCGTTGCGTCGAGATACAAGTCTTACACTTTGTTAAAAATATAATTCCAGATCATTTGTATATGAATCAGCATTAAAATTAATTGCTAAAGGTAACACAAATCTCCTAAAGAAATATAAATTACACAACTGAAAAAAATTTAAAAAAAACAACACTCAAATGAATGCTGCCAGCATATCTCTGCGATTTATTATAACTAGAGTTTGCCAGTGGTCGGAATTCGACCTTTTCGCATACATTCTCTGTTGATTCAATACAAAATTAATGTCGAAAACTTATGTTTTTCATAGAATTTTGGCAACACTTTTACTTTCCTAATGAATTAGCCACCAGTGCTCTAGCTCAGGAGAGAGCGCAATGTGAGTGACTCATCTGAGAACGAAAGTGAACTCATATCAAGGTATATATATAAGAAGGTAGTGTTAGTAGATACAATTCTCTCTTGTGGTGGGTACCTTAGCTGTCAAATTCTGTTGCTTACGAAAAAAAAGCAAATAACAAAACTTGTCAATTGAAATTGTGATGTAAATTTTTGTGATTTAAATTGATTTAATTGATAGAATTAAACGCCAAGAAATTGTGCAATTTGTCGAAAGCCTTTTCAAAAAGAAATTGGCTCAAAAGAAATACGCAATCGCTGAAACGCTGCTTGTTTCAAAATATTTTCACAATCAGTTGTCTATTATCTGTCTTTAATGCATTCAAGCCAGGGATGAAAGTGAAATTTTTCAGATTGTGCCTTATTGTAGAGAAAAATAGTACCTTTTTAAAAAATTGTGTTTACCCTAAAGAAAGGAACGTCAGTTGAAACCAAAATTCAAAAATTTTCCTGTTAAGTGAATTATGAAAAGACCACTTTTATTGAAATTGATCTAAAAATAACAAAATGGCGGAGTTTGAAAAATTGTTTGTCATTTTTGCTGAACATTTTTAATTGATAAATAATCCAATATGCAATGTATTGGTAAGAATTTGGATGATTATTGGTAAGATTTGGACAATTTAATAACGCATTTAAAAAAAAACAACGATTTGCTAAAAATTGACTAATTGCTACCATGATCCACAAACTGATATAGGGCATTATTTTGCCAAGGGTTGTCGCCTCGTCATCTAGAAAAAATTAGTAAAAAATATATGTGAATGTTCCATTATTGGAGACAACAAAAAACTTTTTTAATTTTTTTCTTTTTCCTTTAGACCGTGGTTCCACTCGAAACGATTCAGGGTGGAATCAAATCAAATTGCAAAAAAAACTCATCTGCTTATAAGATGTGTATGTGTATTAGAGCTGTCCTAACAAACTTTTTTTCGAATTTAAATTCATACTGCTCGGAAAAATGTGACATTGGGCGGCAAACCGAAGCTCCAGAATTTTCACGGTGATCGCCTAATGCCTAACCCTGCCTAGTTGGCTCAAAATTGAGAATGAAGGAAAATGGGACAAAATTTCACTATTTTTAAGGTTTTGGCGATTTTTTTGGCACTAGGCATCAATTTAGTATAAAAAAATATTTTAATTGTAAAGTACACATAAATTACCTTTCCAAAAACCATTATAAGTTTAAAGTCGGTTGAGATTTATGGTTTCTTTAAAATATTCAAATTTACTATGACAGCAGAAACAAGCAAAAACTACTAAAATCCATTTTTGTTATTTATTTATTCAGAATGAAATACAAAAAGAATTGCAAGAAAACTTTAATAAACATATATTCCTCTTATAGAATATCATCTCATTGAGTCCCACTTTTAATTCAAAAGATCAGATTTTTTGTGTGTTGGCCAATTGTCTTTATAATATTCTCTAACCTGCAACAAATACTGTCTCTCTTCTTCGTCTTGGGTCAGCGTACGATTGTACTCGGTAATCAATTTAACCGCTCTTTCAGCGGGATCGTTAACGACATGAATACTTTCGCAAATTAGAATTCCTTTGGCAAAGTCTTCACGATCACTCCATGTTGACGGGTCGCATTTTAAAAAATCCATTTTTATTTCCAAGCGATGAAATAATCCTTTGCTGTTAGTAGTAATGAAATCACTTAAATCTCTTCTAGCGAACGATTTAAATTCTTCAATAGAAACAACATCTCTTGTGCGACAATCTGTGTAATCTTCGTCGTCAAGATGCAATGCTGTCAGCATTTTCTTCTTTGTTTCCAATGGCACTTGTTGATCAAAAAATGCAAACGCTGCCGGCTCTTCTGATAAAAATGACATATGTCTTCGGAATTTGTCAACCAAAGCAGCGGAAACTTTTGGAACTGGGTAATTAACTATTTGTTTGATGAGAGTTAAGTCTTGAAATGGGGCTTCGATCGCTTTGTCACATCGAAACCAGTATTTTATATAAATGCGAACCAAAAAGATGCATATTTCACGTAAGCCATCCAGTTCTTTTTTTGCCATTTGGAACTGATTCCGAAACAGGAACATTTTAAATGAGTAAATGGCCTTTGCCATAAAGCGAGCATGAGAAATTGCTCCAGGAGTACGAAGTTTATAAACACCACTGCCTAGAAAAAGAATTGCCAGTTCCAAGAGCTCCTTGTAGTCACAACGCGGTTGCCTATCCTGTAGATGTAAACGGCAGAAAGCTATCAGCTCTTCACATTCTTCAAAACTTATACTTTTCTTAGTTATTTCATCGCTCATTCCAGACTCATACTTGGTAATATCTATATTTTTCCATTGTCTGCCAAAACGATCAAACGCCGTTACCTCAGGTGCAGATGATATAGCGAAAAAGGCTTCAAAAATCGCACGAAGCATAAGTTCGCTAACATGTCTTCGGCATGGAAACTTCAGCAACGAGTGACCAAGAAATTCTTCTAGGCGGATTACTGCTCCATTTAAGCGGCCAGTGTTAGAAGAGGTTGTGTCAAAACAAACCATTGCAGTTAGATCTGCAATTTTCCAGTTGTTCAAAAGCTTGAACACGACCTCTGCTATTGATTCTCCAGATCCATCTTTAATTATCGGTATTCCCAATAGTTTATCATTCCTATCGGAAGTGAGTACAACAGCCAATCTGTCATGTTTTCCTCTACCAGTTAATTCTGGTAAAAGTTTGGAATCCCAATGTATGACGAATGTTCGAGGTATCTATGTTATTAAAGTTAAATTTAAAACAATATACAACTGATACTACTATCTTCTATATCTATACTACATTATATTACTTGTAAATTAATTGACTAAAAATTAAGTTTTTATTACTTCGTAGTTATCCAACATATCTTTTGCTTGTCTGGCACGAAAACTTGTCCGCATACGATGAACGGATGTGCGATTTAGAACAAGTTTGCTTACATCGTGTCCCAATGCAGCCGCCGTTGCACTAATAAATCGAATCGCCCCTGGAGTTGACATATTTTCGAAATCCATACATACGAGCATTCTGTCATCAATAAAATGATGTTTTCCACGCATTCTTTGTTCTGTATTTTCTAATTTGGGGGCGTTGGCGAGTGCGTAATCGTCATTATTTCCACTACACTCCATTGCCTCTTCGATAAAATCATTTTCTTCGCTATGGTCAAAGTCAAAATTTTCAGTGAAATGAGATGCAGATGATCGCTCTGTGAATGACAAAATTTATAATTGGAATTAAAATATGAACACAGAATCTTGAGCAGCTATTACTATCATTGTAATTCACTGCATTGAGTAATACCTGCTTCTTGCGTCAATCGCTTTTCTTTCCGATGTTCTTCACTAGCCATTCGCTTCATTTTGCGTTGATCTTTTAATGTGAGATTCATATGAATGCCAATCATACTCCCAACAAGTCCTGGCTCACGTTGCTTAAGAAGAAACTGCCTGTCTTCCTCGACTGTAATAAGTGTAAGTGCATCTAGATGAGCTACATCGAAAAGCGTTTCCAAATCGGCCTCGAAATTTTTCACTTTTTGTTGACATGTCCTATACTTAGATTTACTATTTTTTTGCACATTTCTCAAGTCACCGTACAATTTCTTTAGTTTCTTGAAACAATTGTCTTCACTTAAAGTGGGTAGTCGAGCCTTATTCCAAAACTGAAGTACTTCATCAATTACCACTTTCATTTACTTGCAATTTATTATTGCGGATATGATAGTATAACGTTTGCAGCACTTTCCGTTTCGATGGCAGGCTTCGATCCTAATATGTGTTCTTCACAATTCCCCACTAAAAACACAAAAGAATCTGAAGATCGAAGATTAATTTTTGCCTGTTTTGAAGTTGAAGCCATTCCAATTTGATTTTTTTGCTTAGATTATTTATTGCACGTATAATTTGTCGGCTGTCAAGTACTGTCATAGAATTAACCCAGCAAACTAAACGAATCGTTATAATATTTAAATGTAATCAAAAGAGCGAGCATTTCTCTTGTTAACGATAATCATTTGCGATTAACCAATGATAGCCGTCTATAACTTCAGTAATTAATGGAAATAATATTAGATTTGACTTCAAATGGCGTTAACGATATTCATTACAAGTAAAGTTAATTTAATTGAGATCTCCGTCAAATTCAACTGGCTAGTGGTTTTTAAAATCTCAACCGATTTTGAACATCTTATGCTTGTTTGAAAGGTAATTGTGTGTAATTTACGATAAAATTATGTAAAAAGGCTAATTTGATGTCTTGTGCCCTAAAAATAACCTAAAACTTAAAAATAGGAAAATTTTGGCCTACTTTCCCACTATCTCAACTTTGAGTGCAACTAGGCAGGGTAAGGCATTACGCCATCAGTATGTAAATTCTGGAGACTTGGTCTGACGTCAAGTGTCACGTTTTTCCGAGCAGTATGAATAAAAATTCGAAAAAAATTTCGGCTCCATACAACTGGAGGACAGCTCTAATGTGTATCCCTTAAGTGTATGCTTTTGTATTGAATTAGTTTTTAATACATTTTTAAATCGCATTTTTTTTAAAAAGCAAGGCAAAAGGCACTTTCAAAATTTTATCAATGAAATATAAAAAATAAAGATTTTAAAATGTGTATCTTCAAATGCTATAATTTAGTAAATTACGACTTTTCTATAGGCATATTTATGCTTTAAAATTTTTAATGAAATCAGATTGAAGAGCTAACTTTTTATCACCCATAAAATTATTTTCAGATACTGGGCTTGAAACTTTAAATTTGTTAAAAAAAAGAAAAAAATGGTTTTTTAACTAAATTCGATCATAACAACCATAAAACTGGGACTATTGGCACATTTTATGCCTTAAAATTTTTGGTTTGACTATCCTCTACAATATACAAGCAATTCATTGAAAGAAAATAAAAGTTTTTTCAAAGCGTTTATGTAAATTATTGCTCTCATCAGTGGATTTTTTGAATTTTTACCATTTATATGAAAAATTGGGGCTAATCTAAAAAAACATTACGATATTTGGATTCGACGAAAAATTTCACTATAAAAAATGTTATCGCCGTTTGTTATAGTGAAAGTTTTCCAAATTTTTTGGCGTAGAGTTATTATGGTCAAGTATCTTTACTAGCAATGATAAGAATAACGAAATGTCAAAGTAAGCAACAAGGTACATCAAAAATTGAAAATTACATTAATTACATTTACATGCAACTTGGTTTTTTAACTCCGAGAAATTTAAATAGTCCAAAATGAAAACGCACGTGCCTAAACTCTCGTCTGATCTTGAAAGTACCAAAAATAGTTCCATCCCTGGTTCAAGTTCTTATTCATTGTCTTGTACGCTCTTCTTATGTTTGACAGCTACGGTACCCACCTCTCTGGGATGACTCACTCTACCATGTTGAATATACCTTGACTCATATCACAGTGTTAAGAAGAAAAAAAAAACTAACGACACAATGATGAACGTTTTTTCTCTTCTTTTTGTGCAAATCTTCTACGTGTATCACTCAGTTTCAAAATTATGGATTGAAACTCAGCTTTTTCTCACTCTTCCATAAACAAATGCAAAAAAAAAAACTCTAAATTTTCGAGAGCGCGTAACGGTAAAAAAATTCTACATTAGTTAACACTCCGATGGGTGAGTCATCCGTTGCCCTTATATGCAGTGCAAGCTCCCCAGTGACCTATTTGTATTTGTATGGAATTTTGTACGAAATTTTTTTTCATTTTCTTTTTTTTTTGTTTTGTTATTAATATTTATTAATTATTAATTTTAAATGAATTCCAAAACTTTTTTTTTATATACTAACACTATGAATTTTTTGGAGTTTTGTATGAAAAAAGCTTAAATAACTATTGTTGAGTAGATTGTCCATTGTCCAAAATATTTTCTGTGCAAGTGTTGCATCGACGCATGAGTGCAGAATGTTCTGCACAAACTGGATTGTTGCAGGAGTTGCAATAGGACCTAGTTTTCCGCTGCCGTCCGTACTCAGAACGACATAGGTGACGTGAAGGTCTGTTTACTCTAGGCGCAAATGGCGGTGCAGCTGCTTCTGCTTCTGTAAGTCTTGATAATATCTAAAAAGAACAAAAAGGAAAAAGAACAAAAATATGTAGTTATTCTGCTTTTGAACATAAGAATTGATTTTTCTCACCTTTCTCACATCAAATGCTTCCATTGCGTTCCGTATCCTTGGATATGCGGTTATGCGGTTGTTGAGCACTCGTTCCTCTATGTTTGGTACTGCCAATTGTTTTGTCAGCATCATCAGGAATGACCGTCGTCTGTCACTTCTTCGAATTGGCTGCATTTCATTATATAAAATAAACGCTGCTAATGTAGCAACGTCCACCATATTATAAAAGATGGCCAGTGGCCAGCGGTTTGTTCAGCGCTTGCATGTATACGTGCCAAGCATCTGGTTCTTTGTATCAACGCCTGATTTGTTGGCGTTGTAGTCCAAAATAGCAAACGTTTTCTGATTCTTAGATTGCATGTCCACACCGCAAGTATAATGTTGTGTGGACAGCAAAATGACCGCTTTGTTCTTCTTGGGCACATTTGAACACAGCGCTACATCGCCTTCGTTGAAGTCGAACAATGTGCTGTTGACAGGACGCTTACGATTTTATTGGAACTCCTGTGGCACAAATGTCTTATTCGAGCGCACTGTTCCAACAAATGCAGCTTTCTTCCTGATCTAAATACGCACCAATTCCAAAGTGGAGAAGAAATTGTCAGCATAAACTGTACGGCTAGCAGCATCCAGTTACAGCAATAACTCTGCGCAAGTTGAAGTACAACATTCTGCCCTTGATTGACCTCTCGTATTTGGTTAGGCAATTTACCAGAGTAAATTATTCCTTTGACAGGATAAAATGATTTCGAGTCGCACAACCTTACTTACTTACTTACTTAGTTGGCGCTACAACCGTATGTCGGTCTTGGCCTCATCTAAGAATTTGCGCCAGCCATTTCTGTCTTTCGCTTGCTGGCGCCAGTTGGAAATGCCAAGCTTCGTCAGGTTGTCCTCTACTTGGTGTTTCCAACGAAGATGCGGTCGTCCTCTTCTGCGTTGACCGCCGCTGGGTACCGAATCGAATGTTTTCTTCACTGGAGCATCGTCTTTCATGCGCTGAACATGACCAAGCCAGCGAAGCCTTTTCATCTAAACTGGTCAGCGTCCAGGTTTGTGATGCGTAAAGTAGGACGGGCATGATGAGCGATTTATAGAGCGTGATTTTCGTTCGTCGAGAGAGGGCTCTGCTTCTCAATTGCCTACTGAGCCCAAAGTAAGACCTGTTGGCAAGAGTTATTCTTCGTTTGATCTCAATGCTGATGTCGTTGGTTGAGTTGATGAGGGATCCCAAATAAACGAAGTCCTTCACAACCTCGAAGGAGGTATTGTCAACCGTAACGTGTGTTCCAAGACGCTGGGACTGTTTGTTTGTTGACACCAAGTATTTCGTCTTATCTGCATTCACTGCCAGACCGATTCGACTTGACTCTCTTTCTAATCTGGAAAATGCTGTACTGACTTCGCGCGTATTATGGGCAATGATATCGATGTCATCAGCATACGCTATCAGCATAACACTCTTGTAGAATATTGTGCCACTACGTCTCAGATCAGCAGCTCGGATGATCTTCTCCATCTTTAGGTTGAAAAAGTCGCACGATAAGGAATCACCTTGTCTGAAACCTCGTTTGGTAATAAATGGTGGGAGAGGTCCTTCCCGATTTTAGCTGCGCTGCTGGTGTTGCTCAGTGTCATCCTGCAAAGTCGTATTAGTTTTGCAGGAATACCAAATTCAGACATGGTGGAGTACAGGGCTGTCGAAGGCGGCTTTGTAGTCGACAAAAAGATGGTGGGTGTCGACTTATTTTTCTTGAGTCTTCTCCAAGATTTGTCGTAGCGTGAAAATCTGGTCGATGGTGGACTTTCCAGGTCTGAAGCCACACTGATAAAGTCCAATCAGTTCGTTTACAATGGGCTTCAATCTTTCACATAAAACGCTCGACAGGACCTTATATGCGATATTGAGAAGGCTTATCCCACGGCAATTGGCACAGATAGTGGGATCACATTTCTTGTGGATTGGGTAGAGCACACTTAGATTCCAATCGTTCGGAATGCATTCTTCCGACTATATTCTGCATAGAAGCTCGTGAATGCATTTAAGTAGAGCTTCGCCTCCGTTCTTAAACAGCTCAGCAGCTAAGCCATCAGCTCCCGCGGCTTTGTTATTTTTAAGCCGAGCTATAGCTGTTAGAACTTCATCATAGTCGGGCAGCGGAACCTCGACGCTGTCATCCGAAATTGGGGTTTCCGGAATATCATCTCTATTGTTTTCAGCGTCGCCATTTGTAAGCTTAGAGAAGTGTTCCCTCCATAACGTCAGTGTACTCTGGACATCTGTCACTAGATTCCCGTTTTCATCCTTGCAGGAAGAGGCCCCGGTTTTAAAACCATCGGCAAGGCGTCTTATTTTTTGTCACCGAAAAATTTATGGTGACATGAAACCATACATCTCAATCTTCTCCTGCTCGCGCTTTTCTGCCTCTCTTTTTTCCGCCTGAAAATACGTCTCTCTTCCCTCCTCTTTTCTTTGTATCGCTCCTTAGCAGCGCGCGTTGCAACCGACTGCAGGGTGGCTTTGTAGGCGGCGTCTTTCTCTGCAGTGGCGTCGCGGCATTTCTGGTCGTAACACTGGTTTCGGCGAGGGCGGTTGTAGCCAATCACCTCTTCAGCAGCCGCACGCATGGAGCTGGAAATGTGTGTCCACTGCGCGCATATATCATTGATTGGAGGAGTGCTTTGAAGCAGAAGTGAGAGTCGAGTGGCGAAAGCATCGGCTGTCTGTTTCGATTTCAGCTTTTGACGTCTAGCTTTCTCTGTGTAGGGTTGCGTGTATTCTTAGCTGCGCACAGACGTGTGCGGATTTTGGCTGTGACAAGATAGTGATCCGAGTCAATGTTCGTCCATGATCGTGCGTACATCCAGTACACCGGAAGAGTGTTTTCCATCGATCAAAACGTGATCAATTTAATTTTTTGTTTTTTGATCAGGGGACATCCAGGTGGTTTTATAAATATTGAGATGCTTGAATCTTGTGCCACTTATGACCATGTTTCGTGCTGCGGCGAAGTCAATGAGCCTCATTCCGTTATCGGAGGTGTTGTCGTGGAGGCTGAACTTTTCGACTGTTGGACCAAAAATATTTTCCTTGCCCACTTTAGCGCTGAAGTCACCAAGCACGATTTTAACGTCGTGACGGGGGCAGGCGCTCGTAAGCATTTTCAAGGCGCTCGTAGAAAATTTCTTTGGACTCATCGTCCTTGTCTTCTGTCG
Source organism: Dichetophora obliterata (assembly GCA_963920525.1). NCBI lineage: Eukaryota > Metazoa > Arthropoda > Insecta > Diptera > Sciomyzidae > Dichetophora > Dichetophora obliterata. Next base: position 56,985,117 of record OY986439.1, read on the forward strand.
GAGCGTGCGCACATATCAGGCTTATATTAAATTTAACCTTGATGCGGGTTATGGCAAGCCGTTCGTTCACAGGTGTGAATCGCAGGACGTGGGGCCGTAGTCTTTTGCCAACTACAAATCCGCATCCAAACTCGTGCTTCTCCGCATGGCCGCTGTGGTAGATATCACAGGGTGCATGCCGAATGCAACCCTGTCCCTTCCATCGCATTTCTTGGATAGCAGTGATATCAGCAGTCAGTCGCACAACCACCATACCTTTATACCATACTTGGCAGGCTTCGACGGAATGTATTGTGTGAAGCGGGTGCGGCCTCTGTATGGGAATAACTGCTCATCAACGGTCAGTACATCATGCGGAGTGTAAGCTGCTGCCAAGTTAGGCTCTAACATTTGCCAAACATCGTCAATAGCCGCAGTTTTGCTTCTGGTTAGTCGCTGCTTTCGCGTATTTCCATTGTCGAATCTAAGACATTGCATGACAAGACAAGCATGCATCTGAAGCGATCATACGATAATGCAGATTTGTATATTGGACTGCGCGTTGTGCCCCATAGCTCTGAAGCAGGTTCACTATTCGATTTGGTGAGTCCAAAATAATAGCCAAAAAGGCATCGAACTCCTTCAAAGCGATTGTTTTTCATTCTTTTGTGTTCGTTGGATTTGCCAAATTCCATGCAGCTGTGACTTCACGGCCTTTTCGTTTTGTTTCGCGTATTGTGAAGTACGCCATGTCTTCGATGAATATCGAGCGGAAAATGGTAAAGGAATCATGTGTGGTTCCTACTGGTCCCGGTTTCCTCCTTGTGAAGTCGACCGCGTTATGAGCACGAGTGCGGTAAGTCGGTGGTGCATTTTTACTCCATTTGGTGCCATCTTTAGAAATGAAGTAATTGTCACTTGTTTGCAGAGCATCAGTTTCTTCCTCTTCATCATCGTCGTCATCACTAATATCTTCATTGATCTCTACATCTGCTTCACTTTCGGCATCAGAATCATCAATATGAAAATTTGATTGATATGTCAAGTCATCTTCCGCACCTTCAAGATCAAATGCAGGAACATCAACTTCATCCTCCTCACTCATAAAGTCTGCAAATCTCCCATCCACTGCATTTCTTTCTTCCTCACTCATTTGCTGGTAGCGTGTACTACGACGTACCAACATTTCAGCAATATCTAAATTTCTATCTGCCATTGTATTTTATTTATGTAATTCAGTATAAAACTTAGCACAAGATATTTTGTGCTCACTGTGTAAACTTTGTATGAATTCGGCTTACGAAACTTAAGCCGCTTTTATACTCTTTTTTAAGTTTAACTGTGTTCAGCCATAAAGCAGGCAATAAAATTCAAAAAGGGATGGACCGTTTGTTATATTTTCAAGCAAAGGAACCATAAAAATAGTCCAAAAGGTACCTTAAATTCGAAGAATACATTTGTGATGTGTTCAAACAATAAAATAATTCAAAATTCAAAAAGGGTTGAATTTCCCCAGACAGGTAATTATGTTTTCAAAGAGAGGCCAACAATAATCTAGAAAGTACCTAAAATTCAAAGAACACGTTTGTGATATGTTCAAATAATAAAACAATTAAAACCAAGCCAAAATAAATTGCATTTACTAACAATTCCTTGCAATTTCAGTACAAGGTCCCTAGTTACCTTGTCACCCTTTCCCGAACTAAACACCTTTAAACCCTTATAAATCCTAAGCTATTGGTCGGATCGCCTTGATTTTCTTTTAAAACGATTCCGCATAAAATTCCCTTAGAAAACATATAAGGGTCTGGTATATCTCCCATGGCCATCAAGAAGTAATTTCAATTTGAAAATGAAAAAGGTTCCCAGGGATCTTCTCACCCATCGGAGGGTTAAAATGCTCTTTATAATGTGTTGCAAAATTGTGGATCAACCACTTTGTTCGCGATTTTTAAGACTGTCGCCTGATTTTTTTCTCCGAAAAATGCCAATATAAGATAAGAACTACATTTTAAGCAATGCCAAGTGGAAAAAATTGACCAAATCTGAAAAAGGGCAAATAACTTCTTTAAAAAAGTGAAGGATTAAGTGCAAGTTCAATTGCGCGAAAAATTGGTCGGAGCCATAAGGTTGTCTTATAATATTTGCATAAAACAACTACATATGGATGCACACAAAAGCGTGAAAGTATAAAAAAAGCGAAGTGATCGAGATGAAAGAGCAATTTGTAGAGCAGCAAGCAACTCAACCAAGAGCTGTAAACAACTCTCCGCTTTATGTTCGGTGGCAGTTTCTAGACAAACCATATGGAGAGCACTTAAACGCAATCCAGACATGAAACGCGCTTAAATGAAATTGGTTCTGCGATTCTTGCCGCGCCACAAGACAGCCAGAATGGAATTTGCAGAAAAACATATGGTTACTGATTGGACCTCGGTATGTTATTATGCAAGCGCTTATTCCAATAATATTTGCAAGCGAAATTTCGTGTTTAGGTTATATTTTCAGATGAAAAAAAAATTTAACCTTGATGGTCCGGATGGTTTGAATGGGTATTGGCACGATCTAAGGAAAGAACCACAGTATTTCTCTCGTCGTAAGTTTTGATGGTTTGGGGAGCGTTTACTTCGGACAAGACGCTAGAAATTCAATTTACCTCATCTCGTATGAGTAGTAAGGACTACATAACAGTACTATGCAGCAGCCTTTTAAGTTTTATTTCCTAATTTGGCCTTGCGTCCCTTGTTCGGTCGCTGTTCGGCCTTTTTTGATTATTTTTAAACCACATTATAGCCCTGTTTCGCCTTGTGTCCCTGTTCGGCCGTTGTTCGACTGATTATATTTTTACTCTGACTGTCAAAATATAAAAAAGCTTTAAGTGCCTCATAAATAAAGCATTTAAAGATTAAAAAAAAATTACCAAATCGATTTTGTTGGCTAATTGGTTGAATATTTTTGATGTTACTATTTTTGTTTTCGTCAGAGTTTTTAAAATAAATAAACTTTTAACTAACCTAAATAGTTGGAAAATTGCGCTTAAAAGCTTAGAATCAAATAATTTTTTAATTAAAAAAAAAGAAAGATAAAATCCAACTAAAATAGTTAAAAAACTATTCTTACAAGTACGTAGTATATATATATATTAGGGCGGGTCGATTTGTAGGGAGTGAAAAAATTCACCAATTTCCCTATGATTTCCGTATTCTATGAGTTATTCCATGAAAATTTGCCGAAGGAACCATACCTCTATCGTTAAAATCGAGTCCCCTACTTTTTGTTGGTAGATTTTTTTCCCAAATTGACGTTCGTATGAAATATTACCTACACCTTCACATCCATAACTAAAAATTTATCGAACAATTCAAAATGAAGAGTTTAAGCCCAAATTTATCGAATTCGGTTGATTAATTCATGCGATTTATTATTTTGTTATTTTGTTTTAGCAATATCGCATGAATTAATCAACCGAATTCGATAAATTTGGGCTTAAACTCTTCGTTTTGAATTGTAAATTGAATTAAATAATGGATTGAGCCAAAAAAATGGCCATGAAAGTAATATTCTTGGACAAAATCATGAAAAAAATGGAAAAATGGTCCAAAATTTGGTCCATAAATTGATCAAAATGAGCTCACCTTTCCAACGCGCCTACTGGTCACCTACTGCTCACCTTAAACCCGATCGATAGTTCTTGAGTTATGGATGTGAACGTGTAGGTAATATTTCACCCGAACGTCAATTTGGGAAAAAATCTACCAATAAAAAGTAGGGGACTCGATTTTAACGATAGAGGTATGGTTCCTTTGGCAAATTTTCATGGAATAATCCATAGAATACGGAAATCATAGGGAAATTGTCGAAAAATAAATCGACCCGCTCTAATATATATATATACTGATTTCAATCAAAGAAAAGTTGACACTTTTAGCAATTTAGCTCAAAACATATACTTTTTTTTAATTTTTTTTTTTTTGATGTAGGCCTAAATTTTGAACCGTTTTTGTTAAAGCTGTAGAAGCGAAAAGAAATCTTCCGTAAGACATACATTGCGTTTTTGACAGCGAAAAGGGGCGAAAGTTTTTTTTTTTGTTGGTTATACGCTATTGAATGAAAAATTTGTGTAATGCAGCTAAGTTCACAACCACAATTGGAGAGTTAAAATGTCAAAATTTCGCTGTCTTTTATATGTTCGTACATTTAATTGGCGTGGAAATTTGACATTCAACATTCAATGTTCAACTAACTAATACATTCAACTAACACATTCAACTAACACATTCAACAAACACGTTATAGTAAGTACGTGTTAGTGTTGAGTCTACACTAAAATTTCGCGTGTAGAATTAAATGCCTAAAAAGTTTCGTTCCTACAGCATACTAAGCTTAACACAGTTACTTTAGTAGTAATGAATACTGTTTCATTAGCTTAGCTCATGGCTAATAGATTCATTGAATTTAAACCCTCTTTATAGGACTTTTAAAAAGCTGGTCTAGAAATTCTGTTATTTTTGGTCTTCTATCCCTAATATTTGACTCATTCTTCCGACCCCCAACACAGAAACCTCTGAAAAGAAAAAGTTAATAGTTTATTTTGTCGTCCGAAAAATTGTAAAGCGTATTAAATTTATTTTAATTAAACAAACGCTGCTATAAATTTCATAAAAAACGCTGCTTATAAAATTAAAAACATCTCAAATTCAGTCTCCTGGGAAGAAATACTGAGAAACTTTTTGGTTATAGTAGAAACATGCACAAAAAAAATTTAATTAAAATATACGAAGCAAGTGTCTCAGAAAGCAAAGAAAGAGACTAATAAATTTTGTAAAAAAAAAAAAGAAAGAAGAAATTAACTATAAACGAATAAGAAAATAATGTAAAAGCAGAGAAAAAAAATATGCCAAAACTGCTGATGAAAAACCAAAAGCAAGCCAGCCAAATTGAAGCAACCTCCAACTACAGCTTCGGATAGTTTTTCCCTTTTCTTGCACTGCTACAGGATGACAACATGAGCGACAGTAATAAACACGCAAAAACTAAATAGAAGTTTTACGCAGTGTGACAGCTAGAAAAAGAAGAAAACTTTATTTAGGTTTACACTGGAAAAAACAATGTTTTAAAATTGACAACATCTTTTGTTCATTTTAGAACTTTCGTATACAAAATAAAACAAACAACAGATCTTGTCAATGTGACAACAAATAGTTGAAAAGAAAAAATTATTAACTAAAAACATTTTTCATAAGAAATTAATGATGGCATATTTTAATTACTAAATTATTTTTATAAATTTTCTTTGAATGAAAATGAATTTTCAGTCAACTTTAAGTTATGCTTTTATTTCTGTGTACTTATATAACGTACAATAGTTAAAGAAACCTGTTACCAAGCGTCACAAAACAGAGCAACAACACGGAAGTAGTTCAAAAAACCTAACGTTTTCTTTTATATTTTCTCCGGGGTGTTTTGGGTTACTCTTACATTCGAGGGGGCAAAAGTGATGCACTAACTTCTTGGTGTTTATTAAGCCGAAAACTCTATAAGAAGCTTGACGAAGTGAATGCGGGTGCTTCAACACATCAGTTGACTTTGTTATGCTTTAATTTACTTTGTTGTTTTTTTCCCTCACACCCCTTTTGTGTGGGGTTGCCAAAACGGGCAAAAGGTTTTTCATATTTAATGGTGCTTTCATAAAAAACTTCGACAACTAATCGACAGCTGGTAGAAGCTTCTTTCGGAAACTTGTAAAATTCCCAAAAAATAAATTGTTTAGCTTTGCGTCTGCACTGCAGCAGATAGCCACAAAAGTAGGCAACGTTAACGTCAGCATCAACAATCGATTTTCACAATTTATACCCAAAGGAGTGTATTTGAATCTTTTTTCTTTCTGATACCCCAGCTCACTTCTTACTATGCTCTCGGAAGTTAAAAATTTTTTGCACGTTAGCGCAAAAAAAAGACCATCAAATAAAAATAAACAATACTTGCCGAGTGTGAAAATAAACGATACGAAAAATTCATTGCATAGTTTCAAGCGTGCACGATGTGCTTAGTTTATGTTCCATATATCTTTTGTGAAGTTGTTCTGGTCTTTTGTGGCGCTACAGTGGTAGAACAAGAGAACGACCCCAGGTCAGAGTTGAATTTAGGATTTGTGAGCACTTAATAGTGACTCTATTTAGTAAAGCATTTTCTAGAGAGACAGTTAAATAAAAATTAACGATTCATATTTATTTGCGATACAAAAATCACTGCAAGTAAGCAAGTTAAAATGCCTGACATATTAAAAGTTAACTTCGAACAATCTACAAATTATCACTTTCTTCTGAAATTCAAAACGAATTGTAAAGAAATTCAGTATTATCTCCTTTTTCTACTTTAAACTTCACAGCCAGAGTCAAAGTCTCAAATAAACAAAACTAGACACATGACGATATCAATGCGCCCATGTGCTCGATCTCCTTTACATCCTGTTCTCACATTATATCAATTTAAGTTTTTTTAAATGCCATACAATTTTTAAAACAGCAATTCCTAAAAAAAATTACATTTTATAAATATCCCGTTACTATCATTTTTATACCTCTTTTTGCTCCTCAATCGATTCAAAAAGGTGTTCTTGGAGCAATCTTTTTTGTTTACTGAATAGCCAGAAACCACACGGAGCTAAAACAGGCGAATATGGTGAATGCGAAACGATATGAGTAAATTTTTGGCGAAAAAAATTGCAAAGAACTTAGTGCTCTTTTTCAAAAAACTTAGCATTTTTGGCTCCAAATGATACTTTACTCTCTTGCGACCCAAATGCTCTTTTAAAACGTTTTGGATGGATCCAATTGAAATGTTGAGAGTATCATCAAGGCTTCTTACTGTTCGAACACCGATTTCCTAATTTGCTTGACGCTCATTCGTCAATGTTATTAGTTGTATATGATAAGATATATATCTCATATATTCGATGCTTTTTCGTCCCTCTTTGAACATATGTTGTATCGCTCAAATGCTCCTTTTCTTGACAGAGCTTGGTCACCAAAGGCTTTCTGCAATATTATCTCTTGCAGACATTTTATTTCGCGAGCAAAATAAAATGCATTGTTTTTGACCAACTCAATCACACATTGCTAAGTTCGAAAAACTTCTCCTTGTTGTCCAAGAAAACGAGCGCTAAATAAAAAAAAACCACCGAATATAATCCCACGAAATTTGACACAGATATCAAAGCCCCATCACATTCGAACACAGTAGTATTTACTTTGCCACTCTGTTTGTAATGTGCACAAAGAAGCATGACAGGTAAAGAAATGTATATATATATTAGGCCGGGTCGATTTGTAGGGAGGCAAAAAATCGCCCATTGCTCAGTGAAAATCGTATTTTAGGGATCAAAATAAGAAACTTTGCCCGAGGAACTATATCTCTAAAACGAATTCTAATGCCCCAACTTTTCCGTAGGGTCAAATTTTGGAAAATCCCTCTTTGACCGATTTAGACTGCCCCAATCGAGTCCAAATGTATGACCGACCCCAACTAACTTTGGAGGGCCGATCCACCCATGCCAGTGGCGACCCCATTTCGCTGATTTTTTCAAGTAAAGTGCCAAAAATGGTGAGTTTTTTAAATGTTTGTATGGGGAACCCCCAGGGGGGTTCTAGGGGGTGTGCCACTGGCATGGGTGGATTGACCCTCCAAAGTTAGTGGGGGTCGGTCATACATTTGGACTCGATTGGGGCACTCTAAATGGGCCAAAGAGGGATTTTCCAAAATCAGACCCTACGGGACAAAAGTCAAAAGTTGGAGCATTAGAATTCGTTTTAGAGGTATAGTTCCTCGGGCAAAGTTTCTTATTTTGATCCCTAGAATGCGATTTTCACTGAGCAATGGGCGATTTTTAAATCGACCCGCCCTAATATATATTCTTGATCAGCATCACCTTCCGAGTCCATTTAGCAATGTCCGTCTAAGATAACGATTTCAGCCATAATTTTGCTATCGTATTAAAATTCGAAATATAAGTTTAGATTAAAAAAAAAAAAATACATATACATTTTGAAAACAAACGTCTAACTCCTATACAAAGTAACTTTTTCAAAACGGTAAAATCTCTTTTCAAAACGGTAAAATACGAATTTTGTATATTAGTTTTAATATAACATATGCACTCCGAGAATGAAATTCTACCCTACCTACCGATAGAATGGAATCCACGACTACCTTCATTATAAAATGACTTAATAAAAAATTAAAAACACCTTAGACTTCCACAAAACCAATTAAATGACTTAAAATTTAAATGAAATTCTACACAATTAATAAAAACTTATCCTACTTCCCAAATAAAGGGATGTTGTCATACAAAAAAAAAAAACCTGGTAAAATAATATTTTACACATAATCTGAAATACATCAAATGAATTTTAAGTTTGAAATGTAGAAAAGTTGAAAGAAAAACATGTCTATCCTCCATTAAAAGTGACGTCATCAAAATAACAAACCCTCCAAAACTTCCAATATGAACTATTTTTTCATTGACTTAAGGCAATAACAGAAACCTGTGCCTTTCTTGATGCAAATTCAATGAACCCAGTTCGATTAGCTACAGTAGCTATAGCCGCCATTTCGTATTTTTAGTCGGCCTTTGTAATCTACTGAAGAGTGCGCTAGACTATTAACTCAGAGATCCCCGGTTCGAATCCGGGTTCGGGCATGATTCTTTTCGCTTTCTTTGTTCTTTACTACATTTAAGAATTATTGAAACAAAAATGTTGTTTTTATATTTTTACAAAATTCTACAGCTTAAAAAATAATTTCTGTGAAAAAATTTTCAAATATATCTATGTTTTAAGCCATTTCGGTATATGTAGAAATATGCGTGAAATCGAAACCGATTTTGATATTTTTTTAAAGAAATTACAGTTGGGAGTTCACTGAATATTTTTGTGACCTTTGACCTGAAATATAAGCGTTTAAAGAATATTTCTCAAGTAAAACCTAAACTATAAAAAAATGGAAGAACATGGTGTAAGAGGAAATTTTCGACATTAATACAAAGTACAAAAAACATTTTTCGCTATCTCTTACGAATACCCTACAATAAGCATTTTTGTATGTAACATGTGTGAATATATATTGTGATGATGAAATTTCTTATAAATAGTAAATTCTGAAAAATTCTCTTTATTTTGACATCAAAGTTATGGCTATATCTTGAAAACTATAGCTTTTCTCAGTACAACGTATTTTTATATGAAAAGTCCTGGATGTTAAAAATAACTGTGTACGAAAATTTTTATGGGTAATGTTTTGACAGATATTTTAAAAAAGTTTCGACTATTTTTATATCAAAATTATTGCAATAATTTGAAATTTAAGATTTTATTATCTTAAAGCACATTTGCTTAAAGCGAGGTCATTCCTCAGATCTAAAAAAGAACGATTGAAATTTCAGAAGGTTGGTCGAATTTCGGCCACAGGCGATACTAGTATTTATAATTTTTAAATTATAAAATATAAAATTCATAAAAATTAAATTTCAAAAGCAACGTTATCGAATTCATAGAAAACAGCTGACCTCACAGATGATGTAACTAACACTATTCATCTTTAAAGTTTCGTTATTCTGTCCATGACTGAACCTAATGAAATTAAAATTTTCACCAGCTAGCTTAAAATATACAAAAACTAATTTACTTCATAAACAAATAAAATAATTACCATAAAAACAATTTTACGTAATTTTTTAACAACAAGAAAAACCTTAAAGTATTCATTCATTCAGAGCGTAATTACAACAACAACAAAAACAAAACAACAAGGAACACAACAAAGCTCTTGTGATGACTTTTATAACATTGCCAGACGACGAAGACGACGACGACGTTGTCATAAAGTTGGCTACAATTTCTATGCACTGCATGACAAAACCACGCGACTGACTTCAATGTAAACCATAAAAGTTTTATGCACCAAGCAAACAAACTAAGCCGACATAAAAAAGAAAACCAGTTAGTTAGTAAGTTAGTATTTTTTTAAGCCGCTTATAAAAGGCGCTAGCTAGTTACAAGTTACCAAGAAGCAAACTACATATTTATAATGAATTCATGCATAACAAAATGTAAGCCATTGAGTCCAAGAAAAGCGGCCACAAATTTTATGTATGGTAAGAAGAAAAAAAAAAATTAAAAACTAGAAAAAATATAATCTACACAAACAAACTTAAAAGAACATACAAAATCCCGAGACCAGACAAAGCAGAACAGCAACAACAAAAAATATGACTACAAAATCACAACACATACTAAATTGTAAGCTAAAGCCAACTTTTTTCCAATACAAATAGTTAGTATTCCTTGCAAATCAACAACTGTAGCTAGACCAACAAGAAGAATAACAAAGACCTGAGATAAGTTGGTAGTGTGTGAGGCAAAAAAGAACGGCGTAAATATAAAAGTCAAACACTGGTCCAAACTACCAGCCAACAAAGCAGACAGCTGTTGAAGCGCACTAAACAAGATTATAGTATTGTTGTGGAATTTATCATTCAACTGCGCTTTGATGGCAAATATAGCAGTCAGACAGCACAAAAACGTATAGTAGTCACCTAAGATTTAAAATATAAACGAAATAGATAGTTTCAAAAGTAATGAAATGATAAAAATATACAACAGCAAACCACAAGTAGTAAATGAAGTGCAACATTTGATGATGGTTTAATGAGTAATTCCAAAAACGAAATGCGTAAATCCTAAGAAGCATGTCCTTTAGGGCTGTTCAAGTTACTATGGGAAAAATTTTTTTTTTTCGGATCTTAACGCATAGTAGCTTATTTTGTGCCACTTGGAGTGCAAATAAGACCTGCAAAAAAGATATTCAATCGAACAACATTTCGAGGTTGCTCAACGCTCCCAAAGATTTGTTATAGAATATCCTGTGTATATTTCCTTAGAAAATTTACTTTTTTTCCCCAGTGTCGATCTGTTAATTGGAAATTGAAGATGATTGTACGAAAAAGTGTGGTAATATTTGATTAATGTTGTTTGCTCATTTGCATATGTACATGTTGTTTGTTCCTACAAATTTTCTGCAAACAATTACAATTCGTTTTAAAACCGTTACTGTGCTTCGCTGCTTCAGCAAATGTCTCCTGCGCAGATCGCTGGTTAGTAACAGCAAGTGTGTGAGAAACTCCTGACAATACGATGGTGCATGAATTTATTTCTAGACCTCGGCCTACAACTTCCTTGGCTACTTTTTCGGTTTTTAACAAGAATCAAAAAAACTAGATTGTTGCTTTCAGTTCCTTATCCTTTACCAAAACGTTCGTGGCATTAACACAAAACTAAATAATTTATTAATTTTGAGTCACAACCTTCACTTTAATATAATGGCTTTTAGTGAGACTTGGCTGAAACCTAACACTCTAAATACTGAAATTCTGTGCAACAAATTTAACATATACCGCAAAGACAGAAACTCCATTCCTGGTATTTGCTCTAAAGGTGGGGGTGTGTTGATTGCAGTCAAAGCGACACATTTCTCTGAAGAGTTATTAATTCCAGAATCCTTGGACATTGAATTCTGTTGTGTTCATGTTAAGTTTGGTTCCTTGAGCCTTTTTATTACATGCTCATATATTCCTCCCCTTTCTACCTTAGAAGTTTATAGCAAACTTTTGGCTTCTATTAGTAAAGTTTGCTCAAAACTGCAATCTAATGATCATATTTTAATAACTGGAGATTTTAACCTGCCAAACGTTTCTTGGAACTGTTGTTCTGAAATTCCTGAAATATTCTTACCTTCGTCTGAAAGTTCATCCGATAATTACTTTTTAAACGAGCTCTCAATCCAAGGGCTATTCCAACTTAACTGCATTTTTAACAAAAATAATCGTTTGCTTGATCTGGTGTTTTTTGATGACAGCAATATCGCATCTGTGTCTAAATCAGATCCTCTGGTTACACCCGAAGATTCTCATCATCCAACATTAGAAATTATTTTAAATTTTCCAAAACCATCTGTACAGTATTATGATTCTCAACCACCTATTGAGTTTAACTTTAAAAAAACAAACTACGTGATTTTAAAGAATAACTTGTCTAACATAAACTGGAATTCTATTCTAAATATTAATACAAAAAGTTTATCTTCTCAGAGTCTTGATGATGCGGTATATGCGTTTAATAGAACGCTCAATGATTGTTTTCTTAAAGCTGTTCCGCAAAAAAAAGCCTCTTTGACATCGGGTCCGGTATGGTATACAAATGAATTAAGAAAAATGAGGAACTTGAAATCTAAATACTATAAAAAATATCAAAAAACACAACATATGCGATTTTGGATGCTATACCTCGATTAAATACAGTTATCAACAGTTATGCAAACAATCCTATAATACCTACTTAACAAAAGTAAAATTAAACATCAAATCTGATGCTAAATCCTTCTGGAACTTTGTTAACACAAAACGCAAGATTGATTCCTATCCTTCTTTTATGAAGTATAATTCGGTTGGGTCTGATAATGATAATAGTATTTGCAATCTTTTTGCAGACTTTTTCAAGACGACTTATTCATCATCGTCCTATAATTATTTAAGTTATCCTTTCAATATTCAATCTGGGGATATATATTTCCCAATAATTGACACAAACACAGTCTTATCATTTTAAAAAATATTAAAACATCATATAAAAGTAGTCCTAATAACATACCTTCATGTATATTAAAATACTGCTGTGAAGAATTAGTAACTCCAATATCTTTACTATTTACTTCATCATTAAAATCCTGCTATTTTCCTGCACCCTGGAAGCATTCATAACTATTGCTCAGTTTCTTTTCTACACTGAATAAAATGTAAGGATGGCAACAAATGTTTCTCCTTCTCATTTGCTCTTTGCTTTTGATTGGTTGATAACAACAAGTGACGCAAGTAACTGTAACTGAAGCTGTAAGCAATTAGTGAAGACTCGTTGTGATCATAAATAAAACAAAAGAAGTCAGTTTGAAGTTGACGCTTGAGAAACAAGCACAATAGGCTATTCTGCCAAAATATTCATAGCTTTGTCTACTCTATGTAGTGTACGGTTTTTGAATAGTGTTCCAACAATTTTAACGATGTGATATAATACTAGTTGCGCTACATAATGGCTTCAACTACAACTGCGGCTACTACGACCAGACATAAAACAAATATCTGGTTAATTGGACAGCCAGTGCCTAATCTTCCTAGAAATGTACTTCCAACCGCATCTGATGTCTTAAAAACGTTTTCCATCACCATTAAACCCTTAAAAAAACTGTTCCACAAAGTCTGAAGTCCACTACAGGGGAATTAATGGAAATTTGGGACAAAGCTCGTATCCCAATGGCTTTCCAACCAAACATCATTTCTAAAATGAAATATCTTGTTGAGGAAAACAAATTACTAAAGAAAAACAAATCACGAGTTTCAGAGGCACAGAGAGAGAAAATAATTTCACAAACAAAATTGAAATGCTCTTCGATATAGCACATAAGAAAGCTGAAAGCCAAATCAGAATTGAATAAGATGAAGTGTTTCTGAAGGATCAGCGAGGAAGTAGAAAGATGAAGATGGCTGGAGTGGACACGGAATCGGCTATACGGGAACTGCAAGTCCAGGAGCGGAAACAAGCGGAAGAAGAAATAAAACGACGTGAAGTGGTAAGAAAGACTACTGCTACTCTTACATGAAGTGCACTTGCAAATCTCGACGAAGATGGTGAGAAAGACAATTATGGAAATGAAAAAATTAATGGAAGCTATGAAATTGAAATACCAACGTATTATCGGAAACAGCTAAACAAATTTTCCGTGTCATCTGCAGATGGCCCTCCACACAAATCACGTATTCTCCAGAACATGCTTGCTTCTCCTGATGTGTCATCAAAATTGGATCGTATAAATATTTCTGATACCAAGTTCACCATCTTGGCTGCAGCAATTGCAAAAGCTGACGGGAAAGATCTGGCTGATGGTTTGTTATCTCGTTCAACTGTACAAAGAAAGCGAGCAGCTCATCGATCATATATTGTTGACATGTCTGTGAGAGAAGGTTTTCTTACTACTGAAAAGCCACCACTATTAGTTCATTGGGATGGTAAACTGATGAAAGACAGTACAAACAAACAGGACCCAAAATCAAATGTTGACCGGCTACCTGTAGTTGTCACGGGCCATCATCTGGAAAAAGTACTTGGCGTTTCCAAATTATTATCAGGAACGGGAGACGCGCAGGCAAAAGCAACATTCCAGCTTCTTGTCCTATGGGAAGTTGTGGATGATATTGTTGGTTATTAAAGTTGATATACAACTGCTGCAAATACAGGAGCTACAAATGGAGCATGTGTTCTTCTTGAGAAACAGATGGGCAGGAATTTATTATATTTTGCTTGTAGACATCACATTCACGAGCTGATTGTTGGAAATGTGTTTTCAGTGTTGTTTGGACCATCCAAAGGTCCTAATATTTTATTTTTTCAAAAATCAACCCTCAGAACTTCAAGCTCTTGGACGATAAACGCCTCAACACACCATACCTACAAGAACTGAAAAAGGAAGTTACAACTTTCCTCAAGGGGATTCTATCATCAAGAGAAAAATACATGGCTCGAGATGACTACAGAGAAATGGTGGAGCTTTGTTTATTACTCCTAGGGGAGTTACCCAAAGCAGATCAATATCATTTCAAGATTCCTGGTGCATACCACATGGCAAGATGGATGGCAAAAGTGATATACTCTTTGAAGATTTTTCTTTTTCGAGCAGAATTTAAGCTAACGGCCAAGGAGGAGAAGAATCTTGCTGAATTATGTTTGTTCGCGTGCCTAATTTACGTTAAAGCGTGGATTTGTTGTCCTAAAGCAAGGGATGCTCCAGTGAATGATTTGCGTCTATTCCAACAAATAAAACAGTATTCAACTGTGAATGCGATTGTCTCAGAAGCAGCAATGAAGAAGCTAAAATCCCACTTGTGGTATCTTGGGCCCGAGCTGATATCTCTTTCCTTGTTTTCCGATAAACTTCCAGTTCAGGAGAAACGAATGTTGGCAAACGAGTTAAATAATATTAACAATATCCGTAAAGACTGGACAGAAAGAGGAATCACGCTGAATAGCTGCGATCGGTTAGAGAGCAAAAGCTTGCATAATCTGGTGAATTCTTCATCTGTCTGTGCTCTGAATGCATTTAATATTGATCTGGAATTTCTAAACACTGATCCCGATGCACGGAATGACTCGCCAAAATTCCAAGAAGCCAAGAACATTGTTGATTCTTTGAAAGTGGTTAACGATGCAGCAGAACGTTCTGTTGCTCTAATGACTGCCTTTAACGAGCCTATTACGAAGAATGAGACAGAGACGCAGAAATTAATTCAGGTGGTAGAGAATCACAGAAAAAGAGTTCCCGATGCTCGAAAAGTTACACTAACAGCCTATCATGTGCGATAACAATATAGTAATGCATTATAGAATGTGTAAAGTGGTTTTAATGTGATGCTGGTTAGCACATTTTGTTAACATTATAAGTCTTAAATTTCAATAAAAAGAAGTCCTTTGAGCAACCCCTAAATAATTTTTCTATTTGTTTGAAATTTTGTACAAAGCAATGGTTATTCAAAAGGAACAAAATAGGCAACTATGCACAATCAAATTAAAAAATTTTTTTTTGAACAGCCCTAATGTCCTTGTATAAAATGGTTAATGCTCCCATCGTTTTAGCTTCGGAATTGCACTCTAGAACTCGTTCAAGATAAAGAAACCGACGTCATCAAGAAAACACAAATCGGCATTTTCCATAGTTATCACAAGAAAATTCTTTTATAAAAAATAGAAAGTACAATCAATAGCTTTTTCTTTGAAATCTTTTCCGACCACTGAAGCTCTTTAAAGATTCGAACTTTTATCAAAAAAGAGAAATTGACATCGAAGAAGTCACCATGTTTTTTGGGTACCATATGGTCAAGAAAACCAATATTTTTTCAAGCCTTTCCGATCCTTGTGCGTCTTCCTAACAGAATTCCTTTTCCAATGTAGCAAAATTGACATTGAGAAAATGAAACAAACCTTTCTTTTTTTAAAGATTTCTCGAACGCCGGACTGTTGCCATTAGAGTGCTTTTATGAAAGCGAATTTGACATTGAGGTAGCAAAAATCATGTTTTTTCAAGTCTTTCCAATCGCCGGATAACTTCTCTTAAACCCTTTTCAGCGAAATTGACATCGAAAAAAACGAAACCAATATTTATTTTTTTTTCATCCTTTCAGCTTTCAGGCTGCTCGCACCAAAGCTATCTGAAGATAGACAAATTGAATCGACATCTCAGTTCGGCCAAGTCGAAGATAATTTAATAAAACTACATATTTTAATAAAAAATTGTTAAAGAATAAAAAAAAAAAAAAATCTGAATTGTAAAGTGATAATTTTGGAAGCATATATCTGGATATCCCAAGTTAAAATAAAAGTTTTTTTATTAATGCAATTAAGGAAGAAACAAGGGTCAGACAGAGCTGGGTTGTAACGATTCCTTTTTAATTTCACCTCAATTCCAATTCCTTGGAATTAGCAACTGGTAATTGTACATCTCAATTCCTCCTCAGAAAAAACTTCTCAATTACATTACATGAATTGTAATTGATAATTGGGCATCTCAATACCTCAGGAATGGAAATGGAAAAAACTGTCAATTCCATTACAGGAATTGTAATAGGTAATTTACCACTTCAATTCCTCAAGAATGGAATTGAAAAAAATTGTAAACTCTATTACGGGAATTGTAATTGGTAATTGAACGCGACCCAATTCCTTAAGAATATAATTGGAAAACATCGCTTTGTTAGTAGATAATTGAAATTTTGTATAGGGGTATGGAAATTGTGTACCAAGGACCTTGCAAAAAAATCGGTGGGATTGAACCAGGTACCTTAGCAGATATGTATTTTGTTCTAAATCAAAATGTGGTATTAAATTGAAAAATTGGTATTTTCGAAAATACACTTATTTGTAAATATTTAAATAACCGACTAACAGTGGGAGTCAAATAAAGTTTTGCTATACATAATGAAGTAGTTTTGAGTTAATGAACAAGTAATTAAAGTTTTAACTCCAATTCCTGTAATAGAATTAATGGTTTTTTTCCAATTCTATTAATGAGGAATTCCTGTAACGGAATTGACAATTTTTTAAATTCCATTCCAAGGAATTGAGATGTTCAATTACCAATTACAATTCCTGTAATGGAATTTACGATTTTTCTCAAATTCCATTACTGAGGTATTGAGATGTTCAATTACCAGTTGTAATTTCTGTAATGGAATTTACCATTTTTTCAATTCCATTCCAAGGAGTTGAGGTGTTCAATTACGAACTACAATTCCTGTTATGGAATTGACGATTTTTTTCAATTACATTCCTGAGGAATTGAGAGGACCAATTACCAATTTCTAGTTCCAAGGATTTGGAATTGAATTGTAATGAGTACTTTTTGACCCAGCTCTGGGCAGAGAGCAGTCGTTTCTAAGTAATGTTGGCCGAATAGTTGGCATACAACAGACGTTTCTGAGAATGTTTTGGGAAACTTTCTTTTATTGTTTTGTTTTGTAGTGCCGCTCTGCCTTTATATGGTTTTCACTTTTAGCTTTGCTCAAGACTCATCTATTTTTTTTTGTTGCACTGTGCTAGCTGAGCACAGAAAGGAAAAGAGAAGAGAGCAACATGGATTTTATTGAAACTCTCGCAACACAAACGCGTGAAAAGAAAACGATTAAGCAATGCGCTGCAACTGGAATGATTTCTTTAAACACTTAGATAACACTTTAATTAAATGTGACTATTTTTAAAAAAAATAAAAACCCTAAATAATGATGTAGCACAAATATAATATTTTAAAACATTTTTCATAAAATTCTGCCAAACACATAGAAATATTCAAAATACTGGTTAACAATTTGTTAATTTGCCAGAATAGGACTGTTAATATGTATATCTGTACAATGTTATATAAAATTTAAGTGCAAATTTAATGTTGCCAGTGTTCTCTAAAAGTATTCCCGGGATTTTCCGAGATTTTTTACCTATGTTTTTCAATTGTTTTTTTCAATAAAACCCATTTTAATTTTTTTATTTAAACAACTCTTTTAACATTTTTTAGACCTATATTATATATTATAATATTTTTTTATCTATTTGAACACTTTTGAGATCATTTCTATTAAATAATAACTTAACAAAACAAAAGAAAACAAAATCATTTACACATATAATTACTCATAATAATAGTGTAAACATATCGTCATATGAAATCAAAAAGCCGAAAGTTACATTTCAAAAATTTTATAGGAGAAGCAAAAAACTTACTAAATTTGAAAAAAGTGCACTAAGCGCTTTTAGAACTTTGTTAATAAAAACTTAGTTTTTAGTTGTAGGAAGGAACATATATTTTTATACGGTCCATCATAATCAATCAAAAAGTCCATTTTGATTTTTTGGTATGTTACGGCTTTTTTGATTTTATATGACAATATGTTTTAAAAAACATGATGTGATTAATAATAAAAAAAAATTGCTTTAATAATTTTTTTGAAATAAATGTATAAAAAATAAGGTCTGGATCCCGGGATTGACAGCCTTGATACATATACATATCTAATAATATATGTAATTCTCGTACGGTAACTGTTCGATCCTGATTCTGGCGCTGTTCGGCCAAAAATTCCTAGACACTCTCGTTATACGGCCACTATTAAAGGCCTGTGTTTATTTATATAACTTTCTTTATTTATTGATATTTCATTTGACTATGACCAAAATATATATTCCTAATAAAAAATTGGTGGGAATTCTAACACTAGTAAGCAGAAAGCTTTTTATGCTGCTAAAATCCGAGTAAAAATACAAATTTTTTAAGCTAAGGCCAAATAGCGGCCGTACAAGGCCTAGTTTTAAATATTTTTCTTGGCCGTACAAGGGTCGCTTGCAGGACTTTTTGGCCAAACAGCGACCGTACTGCGGCCGAAGAACTTAATTTAGGCCTTGTACGGCCTTTGTTCGAACCAAATTTCGGCCACTGGGCTTATTGGATTATTTTTAGGCCATCTTCCACCCTCTTACGGCCGTGCAGCCCATATTTGGCCGCTGTTCGACCGCTGTTCATTCGCTTATATTTTTACTCGAAAAGAAACGCACGGTGGCAGAGAAAGCGCTTTGCCTAAACGCGGAAGCATACCACTGAATGCATTAAAAGAACCAGACTCAACGAATGGTTATTTTCAACTATGTAAATCAATGCCACTTTACTACGACTGTACTGAATTTAAATGTATGAAAATAACTAAATATGCACATACGCAAAAAATAATTCTTTCAAGAGCAAACACAAATAATTTGGCCATCCGCGGCAGGAACTTACAGTAAAGAATTATTTTTTTTATTATTTTTGCGCAAGCATATGTTGTCGTATATTAGAACTATAGCCAATTTGATGAGCAACGACTGTAATTGCTTTTGTTGTTGCGCATGCGTTTGTTTTGTTAGTTACATCGGGTGCTGATTGCTTTTTTTTTATGAGAACATGTTTTTGTTTTGGCGTAAGCTCGAAAGCATAATTGATGATAGAATATTGTTTCAAAATGGACACTGTTCGATCCTTGTTCGACCGCTGTTCGGTGGACTATATTTATATTTGGGTATTATTAAATTAAATTAAATTTTTTTAATAAATATATTACGTATTTTCTCTTATATAAATATTAGTTTATTTGCCCCCCCCCCCCTATTTTAAGATAAATTTCTTCATTATTTTAGAAATCCTCCGTCTATACCCCCTTACATTTTTTTGATTTTGTTTCTTCTTACTGAAGTCACATAAAAACCTAGGCATTGGCTTATATCTGTGGCGTTTTATAATAATATCTTAAGTGTAAAAATCATGTTTCGAGAAATCTTGCCTCAAAGTTTTCAATCGCCATACAAGTTACATAAAAGGGTGTTTCGTTTTTGGGCCATAACTTTGGCAAAGGTCATGCTAGAACCTCCAGATTTTGTGTGCTTTTAATACTGTATGCGTGAAACACAGCTACATCAATAACTCACTTTTGTCTTAAGTCGACTTAAGCTGTTATTGCGTAACGACACAGATATATGTCTATCGTATTATTGCTTCTAACAATGTAACTGAGAATTTTAAAGACAAGGGTAAATTGCATTATTTTATTGTGTATAGACTCCACTTTTTTTGTTTATTGTACGTACACTCAAAAAATTAAAAACAAAAATTCAAAATTCAGGACAAATTTCAGTCCTGACAAAAACTTTTCACTTTTTTTTCAAAAACAAAAGTTAAAATTTTACTTTTATTTTTTTGATCAAAAATAAAAGTCAAAATTTGATCTATATTTTTTCGATCAAAAATAAAAGTTAAAATTTGACTTTTATTTTTTCGATCAATAATAAAAGTTAAAATTTTACTTTTATTTTTTAGATACAAAAAATCAATATGCTGATTAATGACTGTTCTATTGAAATAAGAAAGAATTTTTACTTTTGATCTTTACCAAAAAAGATTTAATGTAATTATTATTTAATTAATTATTAATTAATTATATTAATTATTAATAATTATTAATTATTATTAATTATTATTAATTAATTATATTAATTATTAATAATTATTAATAATTATTAATTATAATTAATTATTATTAATTAATTATAATTAATTATTATTAATTAATTATAATTATTATTTATTATTAATTATAAATTATAAATTATTAATTATTAATTATTAATTATTAATTATTAATTATTAATTATTAATTATTAATTATTAATTATTAATTATTAATTATTAATTATTAATTATTAATTATTAATTATTAATTATTAATTATTAATTATTAATTATTAATTATTAATTATTAATTATTAATTATTAATTATTAATTATTAATTATTAATTATTAATTATTAATTATTAATTATTAATTATTAATTATTAATTATTAATTATTAATTATTAATTATTAATTATTAATTATTAATTATTAATTATTAATTATTAATTATTAATTATTAATTATTAATTATTAATTATTAATTATTAATTATTAATTATTAATTATTAATTATTAATTATTAATTATTAATTATTAATTATTAATTATTAATTATTAATTATTAATTATTAATTATTAATTATTAATTATTAATTATTAATTATTAATTATTAATTATTAATTATTAATTATTAATTATTAATTATTAATTATTAATTATTAATTATTAATTATTAATTATTAATTATTAATTATTAATTATTAATTATTAATTATTAATTATTAATTATTTATTATTTATTATTAATTATTAATTATTAATTATTAATTATTAATTATTAATTATTAATTATTAATTATTAATTATTAATTATTAATTATTAATTATTAATTATTAATTATTAATTATTAATTATTAATTATTAATTATTAATTATTAATTATTAATTATTAATTATTAATTATTAATTATTAATTATTAATTATTAATTATTAATTATTAATTATTAATTATTAATTATTAATTATTAATTATTAATTATTAATTATTAATTATTAATTATTAATTATTAATTATTAATTATTAATTATTAATTATTAATTATTAATTATTAATTATTAATTATTAATTATTAATTATTAATTATTAATTATTAATTATTAATTATTAATTATTAATTATTAATTATTAATTATTAATTATTAATTATTAATTATTAATTATTAATTATTAATTATTAATTATTAATTATTAATTATTAATTATTAATTATTAATTATTAATTATTAATTATTAATTATTAATTATTAATTATTAATTATTAATTATTAATTATTATATTATTAATTATTAATTATTAATTATTAATTATTAATTATTAATTATTAATTATTAATTATTAATTATTAATTATTAATTATTAATTATTAATTATTAATTATTAATTATTAATTATTAATTATTAATTATTAATTATTAATTATTAATTATTAATTTTTAATTATTAATTATTAATTATTAATTATTAATTATTAATTATTAATTATTAATTATTAATTATTAATTATTAATTATTAATTATTAATTATTAATAATTAATAATTAATAATTATTAATTATTAATTATTAATTATTAATTATTAATTATTAATTATTAATTATTAATTATTAATTATTAATTATTAATTATTAATTATTAATTATTAATTATTAATTATTAATTATTAATTATTAATTATTAATTATTAATTATTAATTATTAATTATTAATTATTAATTATTAATTATTAATTATTAATTATTAATTATTAATTATTAATTATTAATTATTAATTATTAATTATTAATTATTAATTATTAATTATTAATTATTAATTATTAATTATTAATTATTAATTATTAATTATTAATTATTAATTATTAATTATTAATTATTAATTATTAATTATTAATTATTAA
The DNA here is from genome assembly GCA_963920525.1 of Dichetophora obliterata. Classification (NCBI taxonomy): domain Eukaryota; kingdom Metazoa; phylum Arthropoda; class Insecta; order Diptera; family Sciomyzidae; genus Dichetophora; species Dichetophora obliterata. Next base: position 57,007,622 of record OY986439.1, read on the forward strand.
TTATTAATTATTACTTATTAATTATTAATTATTAATTATTAATTATGTATATAATTATAATTAATTAGTTATTATTTATTAATAATTAGTTATTAATTATTAATTATTAATTAATTATAATTATATATATAATTAAATTTATCATATAATTTCATAATTATTATTCTTCTACACCTGTTCGTAACATTTTTGCAAAGAGAAAAAAAAACATTACTATCGATCTTCATATCGTTGCACATCTTTACGTAAATGACATCGCTCATTTGCTTATCATTGCACATTGCGTTTTCATTCTTTTCGCAAACGACTGAGACATTGGATACAAGTAGATAACATAAGAATTAAAATATGACTTTTACTTCTGATCGAAAAATAAAAGCAAAATTTTAACTTTTATGTATGATCAAAAAAAATTAAAGTCAAATTTTAACTTATATTTTTGATCGAAAAACTTAAAGTCAAATTTTAACTTTTATTTTTGAACAAAAAAATTAAAGTCAAATTTTGACTTTTATATATGATTAAAATAAATTTAGTCAAAACATAACGATTATTTATTGACTCTATTAAAAAAATCTGAAAAATTAGAATCAGTAAAGATTATTATTCCTTAGCTAACAAGCATCACATTGCTATACTCAAATATCGAATAGACTTACTCTTTCCATTTGACTTTTTGAATAGGAACTCGGAAATAACTGTTATTTTCGGTCCCTATTATATTCTCCTATTATATTCCTAGTATATTCCTTAGTATATTCTCCAATATACTCTCCATTTGTGTTATTTCTTCACAACCAGTAGAACAAAAGAACTTTATTGAAAAAAATGGCAACACTAAACATTGATATAAATTTAATATATCTTTGGCCTTCATGTTTGCCAACTCGTTATTGTTGTTATTGATATTGCTGTTGTTGTTATTACTGTTGGCTCAGAAAATAAGGTCATATACAACATGCCAAAAATGGAAAAATATACTATACAATATATATCTATATGAAAATTGATGAAATACAAACAGCTGAATAGTAGCAATACTGGAAAAAGTTTGAAAGAAAATTTAATGTATAAACATTAAACGAACGATGGAAAACCTCGACAAAGATAGACAACAAATTGTAGAGTAAACAAGAGACAAGCACTGCAAGAAAGCATTAGAGTTGAACTGGACTAGAGGTTGTTAGCAAAAGTAAACCAGAGCAAAAGTAAACTAAACACAAATAGTTGTAGTAGAAAAGCACACACAAATTGATGATATGAACAATTTCAAAAAGTCAAAATAGTAAGCAAAAAAAAAAAAAAAAACAACCAAACCTAAAACTAAAAACAAGCCAAGCTGAACTAATGCAATTGGCAACAAATCTACAAATCCATGCTATATATTATGTAAAAAATGAAATTTTTACAACATCAACATTGAGTCGACTTGTACAAAAAAAAAAAAAAAAAAAAAAAAAAAAATCATCATTATTGCTTAAGAAAATACAAAAGAAAACTATAGGAACAAACAAAGCACAAAGCCTTACTGTATGCAATGCACGCAATACACCAGCAAATATTGCAGAAAAGGCTTTTGCGAGGAGCAGCTGCAGTGGTCCCTAAGCTTTTATTCGAACACGACCTAATATGCGGAGCAAGGTCGTTACTTAGTAGTGTGTGTGTGTGTGTGTCTGTGTTCGAGTTAGTGCTTGTGGTCGAGTGCATGTGTGGCGAAAATTGATTTTAGAAATTTTCATCCACTTAACTGCAGCAAATTGAAATTGAAAATTTATAGACTCAGACATTTTTATAAGAATTTTTGGTTTTTTTGTTTTTATTAAAGAAAAAGAACTATCAAATAAATATATTGTAACGATTGGTAGAAATAAAAAAGATTCGTGATTATTAGCCAGAGTAGATCTCGAAAGTTGGTTGGTTGGCTATTTATTATACTACAGTGTTATCAATGCCCTAACGCTAGTGAAACCTCTGTCATCACGAGCTCAAAAAATTATTACTGTAATAAATTTCTCATAGTTTAGGGAGATTTTGGCGTAGTTCCTAACTATGTTTCTCTTCGTTCTGATGGATTGTTGTTTAGGAATAAAAGTTTTGTCTTCAGGGATCACTGTCAAGCTACCTGTCAGTTTATTTGTTATAAATGACTATTTATATGAAATTGAAAAGAGTTGAAATCATCAAAGCAAGCTGTAACCTCAAACTGCTTGTAAACTCTTGAGAGTTTATTTTATTGAACTCTGTGATTGGGAAATATTAGTGTCAATTTTGATTCTATAGATTTTATTTGAACTGGTTATTTTACATAGCGCTTTTTCTTACGACTACAATTTCTATGCGACTGTAAAATTTTATCGCACTTACTTACACGGAGAGAAAAGAAAAATATCAGACATACTAGCTTAAACCAAGACAAAAGGAAATCAGTTCTCACTTCTGTATACAGGAAAACTCTTTATCTTAGTATTAATTTTACCCCCATTTCCAATTATAATTTAAAAAAGATCAAGTGAAATTTAGAAACTCCATGTGAACTTCAGAAAAGATCAATTAAAATTCAGAAAATATCATTGAAAATTCAGGAAAGATCAACTGAACTTAAAAAAAGATTAATTAAAATTTAGAATTTAATTTTAAATTTAGAATAGATTAATTGAAATGTAGTGCAGATAAATTGAAATTCGGAAAGAATCAGAAGAACAGATCAAATTAAATTCAGAAATTCGCTTTGAACTTTACAAAAGACCAATAAAAATTCTATTCTGAACTAATTTCAATTTGGAATATATTAAATATTAATAATTTTATAGATTCTTTGAAATTCAGAAAAGATCACTGAAAATTAAAACAAGATCATTTAAAAAACTAAAACAAGATCAGAACAGATTAAATTTAGAAAAGACCAATCAAAATTCAATTCTGAACACTAGGGCGTTTCGAATTATAGTTTTTTTTCGAATTTCAAATTCTAAGAGGTCTCAAAAGTTGACTAGTGATGTCAAGATCTCCCAAAAAAAAATTTTAGAAAAAAAGAAGGATTTCTTCCTCTCCCGCAAGGACAAAGTTGTTTTTTGAGAACAACATGAGTTTTCTTACAAAAATCAAAACATTTTGAGATAGTGATTTTTACTGTTTTTCGTAAAAAACAACTTTGTCCTTGCGGGAGAGGAAAACATCCTTATTTTTTCCTAAATTTTTTCTGGGAAATCTTGACCACCCTATGCAATTTTGAGACCTCTTAGAATACGATCTGAATTTTTCGATACACCCTACTGAAATTCTAAAAAGATCACTTGAAAATCAGAGAATATCAATTAAGAAAACAAGATATCAAATAATTCATTTAATCAACATATTACCATTACCATTGCCTGTGCTATTACCATTACCGTCATCCCATTGCCATTATCATTACTACACTCAGGAAAAAATACTCTTACCTGATCCAGGTTACCTGTACCTGACGAAATTGGTTAGGAGAGTCAACCGTATTAACCTGATTCACGTCACTTTCACCTGACGGATCAGGTTTACAAAAATACATGTAGATTTGAGGGGGGTAAAAGGGGGTGTGACAAATTTTTTCTCGAAAAAATCGATAGCCAAAATTGCAGCTCAATTTAGCTTATTTATTTGAGGGCGGTAAAAGAGGGTGTGGTATTTTTTTATTAACCGCGATATTGTAAATTTAGTGACCTTATGTCCTACCATTCCTGAGATCTTAAGAAACACCGCACGAACGATTTTATATATATAAAAGGGAGGTAAAAGTAGGCGTGGTAAGATTTATATATATAGTGACCACCACTTCGTCTTATCGCACATACACACCAAGTTTAACTAAAAAAACATGCGCAACTCATTTCTAAAAAGTAGGCATAGTTGTAGTTTGATCATCACGCCCAACTAAATTACAATTTTAGTCCAATACAACCGAATACGTCTGAAATATAGTTTTTTTATTGATTTATGGGTGAAAACGAAGGGTGTGGGTTTTATTATTATTATTCGAGATATTAGCCTTGACAACAAATTATATAAATTTGATGCCCTTAGGTCAATTATTTACTCAATCAATTTGCCAAAAAATCAATCTACCCAAACACGTCAGGGGGTCAGCTAGAGTAGATTGGTAGATGGGTACTTGAGTACAAGGTCACTTTACAAAAACAACGTGTACGGCATTTGCCAATCTCCCCAACTACTCAATTCACTGTGAATACCCCTATATTTTTTAGAAAAAACAATTTATGTTGCTATTCTATCTTTACACAGGATTTGATTTAAAAATTACTTTGCATAAAAATCCGATCCCTAGTCATTACCTTTATCATAACCATAGTTATAACCGTAACTATTTCCATAACCATAACCATTACCATAACCATTACCATTACCATTACCGTTACCATTACCATTACAATTACCATTACCATTATCATCACCATTACCATTACCATTACCATTACAATTACCATTGCCATTACCGTTACTTAACTATTACCGTTACCATTTCCATTACTGTTACCATTACTGTTACCATAACCATTACCATTACCATAACCATTACCATTGCTATTACCATTACCGTCGCCATTGCCATTACCACTGCTATTATCACAACCATCACCATTACATTATCAATTACCATTACCATTACAATTACAAATACGATTACCATTGCCATTACCATTACCATTACTTAACTATTACCGTTACCATAACCATTACCATTACCATAACCATTACCATTATCATTACCATAACCATAACTATTACCATTGCTATTACCATTACCGTCGCCATTGCCATTACCACTGCTATTATCACAACCATCACCATTACAATTACCATTACCATTACAATTACCATTACCATTAAAATTACAATTACCATAACCATTGCCATTACCATTACTTAACTATTACCGTTACCATTACCATTACTTTAACCATTACTGTTACCATTTCCATTGCCATTACCATTACCATTACCATAACCATTATCATTATCATTATCATTATCATTATCATTATCATTATCATTATCATTATCATTATCATTATCATTATCATTATCATTATCATTATCATTATCATTATCATTATCATTATCATTATCATTATCATTATCATTATCATTATCATTATCATTATCATTATCATTATCATTATCATTATCATTATCATTATCATTATCATTATCATTATCATTATCATTATAATTATCATTATCATTATCATTATCATTATCATTATCATTATCATTATCATTATCATTATCATTATCATTATCATTACCATTACCATAATCATAACCATTACCACTATCATTACCATTGTAATTGTCATTGTCATTGTCATTGTCATTGCCATTACTATTACCGTTACCATTACCATTACCATTGACATTGACATTGACATTGACACTGACATTGACATTGACATTACCATTGCCATTGCCATTGTCATAACCATTACCACTACTATTACTATTGCCATTATCTTTACCATTGACATCATTATTACCATTACCAGTACCATAACTTATAACCATAACTCTTAGCATTACCATTATGATTGCAATTATTATTACCATTACCATTGCTATTACCATTACCGTCGCCATTGCCATTACCACTGCTATTATCACAACCATCACCATTACATTAACCATTACCATTAACGTTGCCCTTACCATTATCATTACCAGTACAATTGCTATAACCATTACCATGGCCTTTGTAGTTCAATTTATATTTTCTGAATTTCAAATTAAATTTCGGAATTGAATTTGATTTTTCTGAATTTTAAATAGATCGCGTTTCTGATTCTTGGGATTGTACTGAGCAAAAAAGTCCACTAGACCATACGTCTACGGTGAAAATCGAGCTTCCAGATTTTGACTTGCAGTTTTTTCTCAGACGTTTGTTTTTTTTTTTTTTGATATTTTGGCCTAAAACAGTCAAACCATTGAGATTTCCGATCCAATACTAAGACAAAAATCTCAATGGTTTGGCTGTTATAGGCTAAAATATCAAAAAAAAAAAAAAACGTGACAAAAGTCTGAGAAAAAACTGCAAGTCAAAATCTGGAAGCTCGATTTTCACCGTAGACGTATGGTCTAGTGGACTTTTTTGCTCAGTACAATCCCAAGAATCAAAAACGCGAAGCGCCTATTAACACTTTTTTCCTTCCATACTAATCGCCCCACTCTACTATATATAGTTACTATATATATGATATATTTTGATATGAATTGATATGATGAACACAATTTGTCTGATGTAGTTACATTAGATAAATAGATAGTTAAGTGAGGAGGGAGCTGCGGCCTCAAGGGTCTATTGTAACAAACCTCTTTAAGCTATAGTTCATCCTTAATCGTTAAGGTCGTTAGGAACAGAGCGATGTCCTTGGGTGAACTATCCGCTATTTTGTGCGGTTCTAGGTACAATGCACCCAAGTAGCGCAGTCGGGTTCTAATTAGACCGTTACAGTGACACAAGATGAGCTCTGCTGTTTCTTCATCTTCGTTACATAATCTACACAGATCTTCCTGGACTATACCCATGGTTGATAAGTGCTTATTTACTTTGCAAAAGTTCGGAAACCTGTGAAAAATCTGATAGTAAGTTTCCACTAGTAAGCATAGGAATGTAAGGAATTGTTTCGTTCCTTGGAGCGAAGTGGTTGGCAGAAATGTTTTTGCCTGTCTGTTACCTTCGGTTTCCCTCCAGTAATGAAGTGCCTCTCTGTTAAGCCACATATTAATGCTATGGCGCATAGTGCCCCATGGTAGTCCGCAGAATGGTTCTGGGCCTTTGAAGGAACTTACAGCTCCTTTCCTAGCTAGTTTGTCCGCAATCTCGTTTATTAAATAGCCGCTATGGCCTGGTAACCAAATGAGGTGAACTCTGTTATGGGTAGGCATTTTGATAAGCAGCTGTAGGCAATCCCATACGAATTTGGACTAGATTTTATATGAGCTAAGTGCAATTAGAGCAGCTTTGCTTTCAGAGTGAATGTAAATGTTTTTGTTCCTAGTGCGACTGTTTACTTACTCTCTTAGGCAGATCCCAATTGCATGGGTTTCAGCTTGGAAGACTGAGTTTTTTGTGCCCATGCTGACATATATAGATTTTCCCTGTCTTAAGCCAAAAACGCCAGATCTCACTACCAGGCTTGATAGTCACCAGTAAACCGTGGCCATTCTGTTCCCCATGTGGTTCTGTTTGGAAAGGAGACTTGGAAGTTTTTGCAGAAGTTGTATTTTGGTAGGCAGAGATCGCAGGGCAATAACCTTAAATTCTCGTACTTAGCTATTTCGTCAAATAGCGCTGGGTGAGTGTTATTTGGTATAATCAAATTGTTTTATTGTTTAATGATGAGCCTGACTGTGAAGATCAGAGCTTCTTCCTTGACAAGAAGATGTAAGGGTGGTATACCAAGCAAAATCTCCAAAGTAGCAGTTGGAGCAGTACGCATCGCCCGTGTGATACAGACACAAGCTAGTCGTGACAACTTTCTGAGCTTGGCTTGAGCTGTTTTTTGGATCGTCTTACTCCTCAATATTGGTGCAATATATAAGAAGATAGGTCTCATGATGGAAGCATACATCCACATGGCTAGTTTGGGACTTAGGCCCCAGTTCCTGGTGTTGTTTAGGTGTTTAGTTTATGGTGTTGTTTAGGTGTGGGCTTAATGTGAAATTATCATCTAGCGTCACACCTAAGTATTTGACATATTTTGAGAAGTTTATAGTTTCACCGAAAAGAGTAGGTCCATTTAGATATTCTCTGACACTTTCCTGGTTGACATTCAGCCCTGTTTCCATGCACTATTTAGGTACTATGTTGAGTGCTCTCTATAGTAGATACGATAAAGTATCCTCGTATTTTCCTCTGATAAGGATCACGATGCCATCAGCGTAACCCTGCACATCGAAGCCATTTAAGCTTAGAAGTTCTAAGGGTTCATCAACTACAATGGACCACAATATTGGAGAGAGAACTCTTCCTTGTGTACAACCTTTTGCGACGAGTACTCTGAGTTCTGCCGTGCCCAAAGTTGATTTCATATTTCTGACTTTCAGCACGTTATGCACCCAAGTACTTGTTGTTCCATCAACACCTTTGCGCTGGATGCATTCGCTTATATGAGCGTATTCGGTGTTATCAAAAGCACTTTCATTGTCTAGGAAGCACCCGATTGCATATTCCTTGTTCTCCAGTGATTTTCCAATCTTGTTTGTCAGGATCTGAAAAGCATGAGTCGTTGATTTCCCTGGTTGATATGCATGTTGTTGGGAATGAAGCGGGACCCTCTCTGATTGCCGATCAACAATTTTCTCCATTTCAGGAGAAAGGAGGTGAGGATTATTGGTCTAAAAGATTTCGGTAGACCAGAAGGTTTACTGCCCGTTTTGCGAATAAATCTAACAATAACCTCTCTTCAGGCATTGGGTATAGTACCCCGCGAAGCTCGTCCTGAAAATAGCGATTAGGAAGGGTACTAGGCTATTTTCCAAGAGTGCAGGAAAGATGCCGTCTGCTCCAGCTGCCATGTATGGGTGGAATGGGCTGAGAGCCCATTTTATCCTGTCCTCGTTGAAGATTGATCTGGATAATCTCCAACCTATAATTTTTAGTCTTCTGTGCCTTGTCTGTAATAGATTCGTTGGAGTTCCAGAGTAGAACCCGGGAAATGGGTATCGGCTACGAGCTTGATAGGAGCTCATGGCAATCATTTGTAAATGTGCTATTCGGTCTCCTGAGCAGGCCAATGTTATTAGTGTGAGTTTTAAATAGGACTCTGTGGATGTTTGCATAACTGGACTGTGTTTTTCCGACTTTCTCAGAAGGATTTCCATGAGTTCCTCTTTGCACTTCTTTTTATTCTTTTTATTATAGTTGGTGATGGCTTCTCTACAGCTGTCCCAATCACCAGTCCCACTTGCTTTTGAGTCGGTGTCTGGCGAATTCTAAATTTCGATCCGGCTTAGGTTAGGTTAGGTTAGGTAATGGTGGCTGAGCCGATAGACGACTCGTACACTTAGGCCAGTGCAGGCCCGTTGTGATACCACATGATCTCTTTAAAAACCTAATAGAGATTTCCCTCCTCAAACCAGTTCGAGCGGATAATGAATTTGAGTATATGCTTGATTTCCAGGCATGAGACTTCGGCAAGTCCATTTAAAAAAGGAAGGCCCAGAGTTGCCATTCTCCTTTTAGCTAGAGCCGGACATTCGCAGAGGAGGTGCTGAACGTTTTCTACCTCCTCCTCACATCTGCATCTTCTGCAGAAATCGTTTGATGCAATTCCCAACCGAAGGGCATGCGCTCCGATCAGGCAGTGACCCGTTAGGATTCCTACTATTTTTGACAGGTTTACCCTGCTTAACTCAAGCAGTGAGTTGGTGCGTTTTAAGACGTAGGTAGGCCATGTTAGCTTAGTTATTCTACATGTATCAAGGCGTTCCCAGAGTTCTTGTGCAAGACCTAGGGATCCGTTCTTGCACTGGAGTTTATAGGAGGAAATGGGTATACCAATAAAGTCCTCATTTAAGAGGGTGTTAGAGGTCGTACCCTTCCTTGCCAATTCGTCGGCCAAATTGTTGCCCTCGATATCCCTGTGTCCGGGTACCCATATGCGGTGAATCCTGAGTAGCCTTGCCATCTCGTTAAGAGATTTGCGGCACTCAGTGAGAGTTTTAGAGTTGTCAATATTTGAGTTCAGTGCTTTCAGTGCAGCTTGGCTATCTGAAAAGATGGAAATACTTTTTCCTTCAAGGTCTTTTTGACCTAGAATTCTAGTGGTTTCGTGAATAGCCATCATTTCCGCTTGGTAGACACTACAATAGTTAGGAAGTCTGAAGGACGCTTCGATTTCGAGATCCTGGGAGTAAATACCTCCCCCACTTGTTCTCGAAGTTTGGATCCATCTGTGAAGATTTTTATGGCGGAGGTTTTAAGGGGGATTTTGTTTGCCCAGTCTAGCCGTGAAGGGATGAAAACTGCATAGTTCTTTTCAAGATTTAAGCACGGCACACAGTAGTCTGTTTTGTCGATCCGGCTTAATGTACAATAAAATATCGTTGAAGAGTTTGACTTTTATAACACTTTGTTTTACTGACACTTATTATTAGCCACACTGTAAAGTTTGTCTTCAAAAGTGATATTTCTTTGTTAAACATTCCTAAAATTTCTATATGCCAAAATGCCAAAATAATTTATTGATAAATTCTTGACTTTTCTCTAACTTATTTCATTACTATAATATACTGGATATTCCTTTAGTATTAAGATAGTCACTCAAATTGTAATTTAACAAGATCCGATCGTGCAACATCTTTACACGTTAAGAATTTTTATAAAATATGTGTAACACAACACTGCTTTGTTTTTTTTTTTGGGTTGAAACGCTTAAGTGCGTTATAATGCGCTAATACACTTGTTTTATCAAAAATAACGCACTAGCGCAGTAACTCAAATAGTTTATTTTTTATTTGAGCGTGGTTGTCTTCAAAAATACAAGCAGACTTGAATAAAAATTCAAATTTCCAACTTGTTTATTCGACCAGAAATGTGTATATATGTATCTATTTTATTGTTGTATCAACATTAAAGGAAATACAGTTTGACTGCATGCTTGAAATTAAGGTATGTTGATAATCTATTTTTTTTTTAAAGATCAAAGAACAAGACATGCGCCTTATACAAACAAGATTTGGTCCTTGACCTGAAAAGAAAGGTATAGATTATTTAGAGGAATTGACTAGAACCATACGTGAATTATTGATTAGGCGAAACAACCGTGAAAGACAATTTGAATTGCTTCTAACCGAAAGCGATTTGTTGTATCTTCACTCTGCGCTTCATTCATAGATTCTTCCTATTGAGTTTCTATTTATTAAGCTTTTATAATAAATTTAAGACCAATATGTCTATATTATAATTTCTTTCTTAAAATAAAGCATATTGCTACAGAACTTTGATTGGATTTGTTGTTTATATTTTCTAAGTGAGGCTGAACTGCACTTATTTCAACACATAACTAAATTTTATTATTTAGAAATTGCAATGCTTTAAACAAACTCTTCTTGATGCTGAAATCATAGCCTTCCAACTACGTCATGACACAATTGCGTTAACACATTTCACTGATACCATAAACCTCGCTTGAGTTAGTGTATCAGCGCAGAATATTTTACTGCTGTTTCCATATCTAGATACAATTTGTTGATTGAAGTAGTACTTTAGGATTAATATCTTTTATTATTCAAACAAGCAAAATTATTTATGGATACAAGAATATTATTTATCTCCGTGTAGAAAGACGTAACGTTGTCTGTCATGTTCACTTGAAATTTTTATTAAAAACATAAACTTATATATCTTCTTTTTATTTTAATTTTTATGCACTTTTACCATTGAAAAGATTTTATCCTTAGTTAAATCAATAATTTTTAGAATTTCTCATCTCTATACAGAGTGGTAGAATAAAAAATTTAAATGTTTTGCACTTTATGAAGTCAGTATTCATGCTCAAGATTTTTTTTAAATATTTTTATTTTTTGTTAAAAATTTGTTTGTCGATATTTCGTTATGCTTCCGATAACATCTTCAGGACTCTAAATACAAATACACAAATTAGTCCATATAGCAATAAATTACACCACATTTTTAGCACTTACAAAAAAGAAAGAATAACAACACCAAAATACTACATGTACATTAAACATCTTGGTAGAATTTTTTATAAAATAGAAACTGTTATGTCCAGTCGATTTAAACATTTTAAAATTTCTGCAAAAAAAAATTTATAATTTTAGTAAGTTGACAAAATGATAGAGCATATGTATCCTTTTGCTGTATTTTAATTGTGGCTTAAGTTTAATTTTTTTTTTTTTTTTTGTAACATCTAAAGTTTTCTTCATTATATAAGTGGTAAAACATGCGTTTCCGGTTGTCATTAAAAGTTTGCGTTTATGTTGCCACAGTTGGTTATTTTTCATTTCCTCTCAACACAAATAGGAAACTTGTTTCAACTTGCTTGTAAAAAAGTTTTTCAAAAGTATATTATGTTTTTTGTGTCTTGTTTTTCACTCATAAACATGTTTGTAGCGAATAACAAATTTGGTCCCACGCACAGCGACGCAAAAATATTAGCAATATAATTAGAGCAACAACTTTTTAAATTTATATTTTGCCAAGCTGCAAAAAAACAATCCCACACTCAAAACTTTGACCAAACGAAAATTGTCACAATATGTTTTTTTGTGGTGGGTTTTTTTTTGCTTTTTAGATATAAATATTTTTTTTTATTTTAGAAAATCATTAAAATTTCGCATTTTTAAGCTAAAATAACTGTGCGCAATAAAATTTCCCGGCTTATCTCTGTTGAATTTATGATTTGTGTGTTTTTGGCGGTCAACCGAAATGAAAACTTTTAACGCCAGCTCCGCCGATGCCACAGCCACCGTCACCAAAGTCACTTTATATTCGCAACGCAACACTAAAACAACAACAATGTTGCCATATTTTTTGTTTTATTTTATTGTTACTATTCTCTGCTGATTTGGCTACTCTTTGTTATATATTGTAACATTTGACCCACATTTTAGGTAAAAATGCCGCAAAATATCATAATGTCTGGGAAAAAAATGTTTGTTACCGAAATGTTAGCAACAACAAAAACTAAAATTTATACCTTTTAATGAAAATAAAGTGAAATTTCTGCATACCGCACACAAACACCAGGTCAGGAGGGGCTCTGTTGTTAATGTATTGGTGTGTGTTTGTGTGTCGGGGGAAAGGAATTTTTAATATAAGGCAATTAATTTAAATTAAGTTGTGCCAGAGTTGCCACACAGAGAGAGCGAGAGAGAGAGAGAGAGAGAGCGATATAGCAAGACTGCGTTTTTGGTGTAGTTGTTATTTTTGTGGTTATTAATAAGGCAAGACAATGAAGTGCTTTTTAAAAACAAGAAAGAAAAACCAAAACATCAAAAAACTTTTTGCAATTTCCTGTGTTTGTCAGTGGACCCGAGAATACAAGGGTTAGAGGTCATACTGACGCCCATAACCACTACATACTATTTCCATGGCATTCCTACTCTTTTGAGGTTTCACTCGTATCACCCACAACCAACTCACAACCAACTCACGCTGTGTGGTTAAAGTTGCAGGAAGGAATGAAGAAATGACTGAATGAACGAATGAATGTATATAAAACAAAAATTTCAAACTTTACCACACCGTGTTTCCGCTCCAGCGCTGTAAAAGCTGCCGCTATTTGACTTATTTTTTTTTTGCTTTTTCTTCCCTGTTCTGCTTCTGTCGCTATTTTACACTGCGCTGCATACTACTACTTTTTTGCATGCATTTCATACTTTTTCCATTTTTTTTATTTAATTCATTGCACTTACCCAGCAGAAAATCCAAGTACTTCCGAACAAGTTCTAAAATAACTGTTTGTGTTCGTATGTTGTTGGAGTAAAATTAAAATTTTCTGAACAAAATTTTATGAATATCTAAATAAGGCCGAACAACGGCTGAGTAAGGGTCGAACAGCGGACAGACAAGGGTCAAAAAGTGTCCTTTTTAAGTGGAAATCCAGGGTCAAACTATACTACATATATCTATATATTAATACGCAAACATAAAAAATGTGATAACATTTTACCTGTTAACGTCAACGTATTCACAAGAATCTTATATCGATAGAAAGGTATATTCAAGTAGATTTGCAAAATATAATTTTAACAAAAATTCAAATTAAAATTTAAGAGCTTAAACTTTAGTCAAATTAAACCTAGCTTAACTCACCAAAATTGGACTCACCAAAATTGGTTCTCAGCAATGTCTAAAATTTCTTCTTACGCCGTGTTCTTCAATTTTTATTAGCTTAGTTTTTATTTAAGAAATTCTCTTTGAACGCTCATATTTCAGGTCAAAGGCCACAAAAAGTATACTGTGCACTCCTGCTCCCTACCTTAAATCATTTAAAAGAAGAAAAATTATCCAAATCGGTTAAGAAACACTAGAGAAAATGGTACCGAACTGCCTACGCCTATTTGTATAGAGACTAGCTGATATACCCGGTGTTAATCGAGAAGCTATATATTTTTACCCCAAATGTTTGACCTTGTTTGTTATCGCCAAACATACTAAGGTCCCTAGATTCATCAAACACCATAAATGTTTAAGGTAACTAATCTGCCATGCAAAAATTGTTGAAGTTATATTATTGCAATTTGGTAATTGCATACCTTTGTGTTTTGTAACATTCTTGGTTTAGATCTCTTTTATTAGAAAAATTTCCTTTTCTATAGAAACATGCAATTTGCTTAAAATTTCCAACAAATTTACACCACAAAAACTTTCGTACACACAAAGAGTTTTTAGTACTACTTTTATTTTTTGGTGAAATAGAAAAAAAAATCAATCAAAAATGAGAGTTCTGTTTTTGAAAGTGAGTAACTCGGTCATGTTACAAAGGATTGCATTGATTTTTTTATCTACAATATTGATTAAATATCTGTCCAATCGTTTTTCAGTCTAATTCATTTTCGTTTTCCTTCTAGTTTTAATAATCTTCCAAAAAAAAACTTTAACGAATTTCTCTATTTCGCAAAAAACTTTAGTAAGAATATTTGTTGTTGAAAAAATATTCAAAACAAAAAATGGCTTTTTTAATGTTCTTTCATACGATATGTATAAATGTAGGGTTGATTTAAAGTTTCTCTCGTAAAAATTTAAAAACGTTTTATACGATCAAAAACTCAGGCGGCCTTACTATCATAAATATTTAAAATTGTTTTGTTTATTTTTATTCATTTTGTAATTTTGTAGTTTTGTTTGTATAAAAAGTAATGATGTAGTGAAAGAATCATGACAATTTCTCAATTCATTTCTGAGTTATACTCTCAAATACCCCTTTAAACGCTACCACTGCAACAACAGCGCCACCTATCAGGTCAAACTTTAAAACAAAGCCATCTACAAACCCAGCCGATCACACACACACACACACCAAATTTCATCAAAACCAGTTCAGCCGTTTAGGAGGAGTTCAGTGATAAAGCAATGTACAGAAGCATTTTATATATAAAGATGAGCAATCAAATCAAAAGGTTTAATTTAATTTTTTAGGAAAAAAAATATTTATTTAATAAAAATTCAACAAGGCGTTGAGCATTACACACTCAACATGTTCCTCGTATGGAGCTTGAATTGATTGAAAAGTTGGATTAAAAACTGGACTTACTTAAGAGTATAAAAAATGCATTTTAGGGTTCTCCTTAGTGTCAAAAAACTTTTTGAAATACTAACTTCAGATTCGAAATCAGCGGCCAGAGCCTCTACAATGAGTTTAAAAGAGAAATACATTTTTAGCATCCACCCAGGTGTTAATTTCACTTAATTCTAACATAAGATTTGAAATCAACTTATTACTACCAGCTCATACACAAAGAGTATAAAAAAACTAATTTTCAGGGTCGACTCTAGTGTCACAAAAAATATTTTAAATTTTAATATCAGGCTCTTAATCAGCGACCCCTGATCTTGCGACCAATATCTACAAAAAGAATAAAGCCAAAAAATTCCTTTTTAAGGTCCACCCTAGTGTCAAAAAACTTTCTGAAATTCTTACATCAGATATAAAATCTCTAGTGCCAAAATTTTCCTTAAATTCTAACATAGGATTTGATATCAGGGACCGCTTAATACTGCCAGCACACACACACAAAGAGTATCGAACAAAAAAAAAAACACATATTTTCAGGGTCCACCCTAGTGTCACAAAAACTTAGAAGTTTTAACATCAGGTTCGAAATCAGCGACCCCTTATACTGCTAGAACATATACAAAGAGTGTAACACAAAATCACATTTTTAGAGTTCAGACACTAGGGTCAAAAAATATGTTTCTTTCTAATATAAGATTTCAAATCAATGACCCCTTAATACTGCCAGCATATACAAAAAGAGTATAAAGAAAAAAAAATACATTTTTAAGGACCACCCTAGTGTCAAAAAACTTTTTGAAGTTCTAACTTCAGATTCTAAATCAGCGATCAGCGCATCTACAAAGAGTATACAACAAAAAAAAAAACAGATATTTAGGGTCCACCCTAGTGGTAAAAAATCTTTTTTGAAATTCTTACATCAGATTCGAAATCAGCGACCTCTTTTACTGCCAGCACATACTCAAAGTGTAAAAAGCAAAAACAAAACCACTTTTTTAGGGAGCACCCTAGTGTCAAAAAACTTTTTAAACTTTTGAACATCAGATTTAAAATCAGCGACCAGCGCATTTACAAAGAGTATAAAACAAAAACTAGTTTTTAGGGTCCACCCTTGTGTCAAAAACGTGTTTAATTCTAACACAAGGTTTGAAACCAGCAGCTCCTTAATACTGCCAACGTATTCACAAAAAGTATAAATAAAAACAACACATTTTTAGGGTCCACCCTAGTATCAAAAAACTTCTTGAAACTCTTACATCAGGCTAGAAAATAGCGAACCCTTAATACTGCCAGCACATATACAAAGAGTATAAAAGAAACACATTTCAGAGTCCACCTTTGTATCAAAAAACCTTTTGAAATTTTAACATCAGGCTCGAAATAAGCGACCACTTATACTGATAGCGCATATACAAAGAACAATACATTTTTAAGGTCACCTAGTGTAAAAAATATTTTTTAAGTTCTAACATAAGATTCAAAATCAGCGATCAGTATAAAGAAAAAAAAAAACACATATTTAGGGTCCACCCTAGTGATAATTTTTTTTTTAATTCTATCAGATTCGAAATCAGCGACTCCTTAATACTACCAGCACATACACAAAAAGTATAATATAAAAAATACATTTTCAGGGTCCACCCTACTGTAAAAACTTTTAAAATTTTAACATCATATTACACTATTACACACAGTTGTTGCAGTTTTAATTTCTTTAAGCGGGATTCACTGACCACCTTCAACAAGTCATGCAAGTTTTTTTATATGAAGTTTTGAAAATTTTTGTGCTCTATCTCCCTCCAAACTCAATGAGAGAGTAACAAAAACTTACTGCACTCTCTTTGAATTAATTAACTTAATGTCAATTTTCTTGCTGAATCTTTTTGCGCGGTGTTGCCAGTTTTTAGTTTCTTGAGTTGAACTGCGTCTGGCAATATTGAAATGACAAAGAAAAACAGAAAACTTGCTGAAAGTTTTACATGTCACTGAATCGACCTGCGGCACATTCTCACAAGAAGAGCATGAAAGTTGTCACAAAAACTTGCTGAAGGTGGTCTGTGAATCCGCCTTAATACTTTATTGCTATAAAGATTCTCTATGACTTTAAGCCAGTGGTCATCAAACTCTATACAAGCATACTTTGTTTATGTATAAAAGCTCATTGAAAAGCTTTACACTGGAAAAAAATACTACTTTAGTCTTAGTTCAGCTTTCATTCAAGGTGAAGGTGCGCTTGTGGATTATTTTCATTATTGCATGCCTTCAGTGTCGCCAGAAAAATTTTCCTCTGCTGTATTACAAATCTAGGGGAGGGGTGTGAGGGGGAAATGTTTTGAAAAATTTGCGTTTTACGTTGTCTTACTAATGTTAATAATTCATATCGAAGAAACATATAATCATTTACTAATTTATGCACTGTTCCAAATAAGAATAGAACTTTAAAAATTATGAAGGTTAATTTCATCCTTTTCAAAAAAACTTTTAAAAAGCCATTTGTATTTAGAAGTGAATTTGTTATTATGTAAGAAGGTATTGCTATGTTCACACTGAGAGCTAAATGCGCATTTAGAGCATTAACTTTATATATTTGTCCCTGTTACTCCTACAACGAGTAAAGGGCCGTTCGTAAATGTGGATTTCGTAAATGAGTATTTAGCTCTCAGTGTGAACATAGCATATGACTGGATAGAGAGGGCATGAAAAGTTTGAGTTTATTTTTACTTTCTTTTCGTTTTTGAGTAATCGGGATAAGCTTCTCCTTTTTTTTTAAATTTTTGTGTTTTTCATTCGTTTTTGTGCAACGAATATAATTATTAATTGTTTGAGTTAAATATATATATTTTTTTTAAATATTAATAAATATTTTTTAAAAAATTTTTTTAGTGATAAAATGTGGAACGGACTGTGTTTTTGAATGCCTTGTTCTTTTGATAACTGTTTATTTGCTCAGTAGCTAGTTTGCTATTTTTTTCAATAAACGCTTTTTTTAAGCGAATCGCTAGTTCCCTACGCACAATTTCATTTGAATGTTTGTATATTAAAAAAAAAAAAAATTGCAACTCCCATTCAGAGACATTTTGCATAGAAATAACAAAAGAGTTTATCGCTACCTTAATATAGAAAGGCCCTAACTTATTTTTTTCAAAATTAATTTTATTTACAGATTTATGAAAAAAAAATTGCTATAGAAAAAAAAAATTGCTGCAAAAATATTGCTACAGCATTGAATTGGTTAGTGTCTTAAATAAAATATGCATTTCAAGAAAATTCGGACCCTCAAAATTATAATTTTTATTAAGCTTTTTCGATCTCCTGTAAAGTAACAAAAAATGAGTTAGGGCCTTTCTATATTAAGGTTGCGATATATTTATGAGTGTAGTATAAGTTGCGTATGCGCAGCAACAACAACAACCTAACAAGCATGCATGTGACGCTTCTGCATAAAATCTCAATAGATACTGACGCAGCTCGTGAGTTAATATCTATACAGAAAGCTTTTAAGCACAAAAGCTCAAATGCCCGCGGACATAGGCTGTGAGGATCACTGATCTTAACCAGCAATGCCCAGTACCTAACTCTTTCCACTCTTTTATAACAACTTCAATATTTTCATGATTGTTGTAATTCGGCGAATTCACTTTGCAATTTCAGCCTCGCTTCTTTATGTTATTGTTTTTGTTCTTTCGAACCGTCGATAGCTGTTATGCGTTTTTATGTCGTTGTTTTTGTTCTTTGCCACCATCGATCGCCGCTCTTTTGCACTGTTTTTGGCATTATTATAGATGTTAACTTGATGTGAGAAAAAGTTAATGAATATTTGCAGGTTGGTACTTTTTTATATTGCATCAGAATAAATTATTTCTATAGGGGTTATTAAACCCTTGAAAAATGGCAAGAAAATAATTTGGGGAAAACTGGGAGTTTGCCTATTTTTTCATAATATAGGATATTAGTATAATAAAAAAATTAAATCTCAATAATATAACAGTTTAGTTAATAATAAATCAGTAAGATAATAAAAAATATAAAAAATTAAGGTTAAAGCAAATAAAAATGATAAGATTAGAAAATGAAAAAAAAAGGTTTAAAAATAGAAAATTTACAAAAAAAAAAAAACACAAAAAAGAAAGTAAAAAATTAAAAACAAAAAAGTTAAAAACTAAAAAATTAAAACAAAAAATAAAAAAGGATATCTGAAAACCTCCACGCGGTAAAGCTGGGTAAATCAGAATGTATTCTGACTAGCAAAAAACTGAAACATTTGGAATAACTTGATTCATTGTTTTTACAGTGTACATATAAGGTCGCTGTCGCGGACTCTGCCAGCACTCGAGTTATTAGTAATTCGTCATTGCATCCAGATTTAAAAGTTTTTTGATGTTGCTTCTTGTTGTTGTTCTTGTTATTGTTTTTGCACTCTTCAAATAATTTTCGTGGGCATCGCTGCTCTAAACAAACACACAAATAAAAATATTAAATACGTTACTACGAAATTTCTACGTGTCAGAAACAGAGACACGCACAGAGAGAGAGAATAAGTTACGCACTCGCCTACTCGTATGTTAGTCCGCTCCAGTGTGACCAGAGTGGAATATTATATTCCACTTTGGCATATTTTAGCTTCGGGAAGCATATTTTTTTTTATAAAAATATGCAGCAACAAATGTGGAATATATTTCGTATGATTATATTTTTCAAAATTCACAAAAATTGCAATAAAAAAAAATGTCTATTTGGTTACTAAATGGGTTCTTTTTTTGGCTATCGAAATTTTTTTGTTTATCTCTGAACCACCTAGTAAAACGCAATATAAAGAATTCATTTTGTGGTTAACTTCTTCGTTGTCAATTTTATTGCAATTCATGTAATAACTTCACGCAGCTTAAAAAGTGAAGTAAATTTGCTTATATGTTTGTTTGGTTAGATTTTTTTATGGATTATGTTACAGCAGTAAGTAACTTACTTAAGAAAACATTAGGGGTATTCACGATGTGTTGTATTTTCCCTTGTATTGTGTATTTTTGATAAATTTGATATTTGTAGTAAATTTTTTAATGTAACAAAAACAAAATTCAGTTTTCAACATACAACCCTGTGGAAAATATACAAGTTGTGTATGAGATCAGCTGATTGTACAAGCATTTCTTCTCAGCATGGAGCAAGCTAAAGGCTACGTTGTGAGTTTATTTAATAAAAATTAATATAATTGATATTAAAAATACAATATGTACTTTACCGAAGGTTCGATCACAATAAGTTGTAAGTATTGTAAATTTTGCAAAAATTTATCACAAATGCACCACATCGTGAATACCACTATTATTGCTAACAATAGCTATTTCTTTTAACTATTTTAAAATGTGGATTCAAAACAATAAAGCAGAAAAAAGTTATTGATCAAAGTTCGGAATCTGAAGATTTATCAAAATTTGTGCTTTTCTCGCTTAGCTTACCATTTAGCAATGCTGAGGTTGAGAACATTTTTAGTTATATGAATCTTTCTTATTTAAACGAAAATTCGAAATAGAATGCAAGAAAAACTCTTAAATAATTTTTTGAATGTAAAAACATGGCTGCATGCTCAAAAAAAAGTGCTGTAATGCCTATCAAATACCAGATAGCTTAATAAAAAAATTTAGAAATGCGAATTTCTACGATAATAATACAAGCAACAATTTAAGAATTGTACTCGAAGATGTGCCTGCATTTTAGTTTTGTATATTGTATATCGTTACTTAAAATTCAAAAAACCATAACAATGTTTATAATTTTTTATAGAAGAAGAAAATAAATTAAAGTGCGATAGTAATCAAATAAATAAATGTTTTTAAACTTGCTTCTGTGTTTTTTTATATGCATATTTAGACTTATTTAGATATATATCTTTGAAATTAAAAGATGGAATATTTTTGTGGAATATAAAAATTGAAAGTGGAATATTTAGCATATTTTTTTTAACAAAAAGCATCTTTTTTCAAAAATCTTCTGGTCACACTAGTCCGCTCGAATCTCAATACTCGCACGCAAACACACACAGCAATCTCACTGTTACGTGACGATTTCTACAAAGTCACACCACCCGCAAGCCGCGTAAAGGAACTTTTGACCTGTGTTTGGCTGCTGTTCAGGCGAGAGGACTTTTTAATTTTCTTAGTCCATGTTCACTCTTGTTTGACCGTGCCGCTTTTGTTCGACCGATGTTGGGCCAATTATATTTTTACTATGTTTGTTAAAATTCTCATTTCAGACCGTATTATTTTTGCAGGTGATTTCTACAGAAAAAAAGTACTTATGCTTTCGTTTCTATTAGAGTCAATATAAATTACTTCTTATCTTTTTGTAACAGAAGCGAAATTGGAAGTACTTCTGCTATCGCTTGCAAACTGTAACTTCTTTTTATCTAATGGGCCCTATACACGCTGCAACCAAAGCAAAGCTGAAAGTGTAACTTGGAAGTTTTTGACAGTTATCACGATGAAGTTGCAGCGTGTGTATCGAAGTTACACAACTCATTGGCGGTTGCATTTTAGGTTGCAGCAAAATTAAAATCGTGCAATATTTTCGTCGCAGTTGCTGTATATGGTAAAATGGATTGCTGCAACCAGTGTGTCAAAAGTATTAAAAAAAACGTGCTCGGTTGCAGTTCCACTAATGTTTTGGTTACAGTGTTATTTCTTATTTGCCGCCGCATAACAGAAACAGAGGCAACATCAGAGGAAAACTGCTCTTAATACTATGTTTCAATAAATTTTAGTTTGAATTTTCAATCCTGATAATACCGGGATTGTGAGGGGAGCAACTTTCACATTTAGCTTTCATATTTTTTCTTTGAGTTTGTCAACCGTAGTGTTTATTAGCTGATTGTTTTAATTCGAAATAGCAAAATCTTTGCTTCCAAGTATTTGAGAAAGCTATGCAGAAAAATTCAATTAGCGATTACCTTCACACTTACGAAACGCATTATTTTTTTACAGGCAAGTCTCACTACTTCTTTATTTTCTAGTGGGTACGTGTTTCTTTGGTTTTGTGCATCACAAGCTTCTATTTCTGGATTTATAGCGCAAATGTCGCCAACATGCATACCGTACCAAAGTATCCATGAAAACAACTCCCCAAAGACCATTAAAGCAATAGAAAAGTTATAGAAACAGCATCATGTAACGGACGGAGGGAAGATGGAGCTGGTGTAACTAACGATGCTTCAGCAGCAGAAGCAGTAGCTTGAAGACTGCCGCCGGTGTGCGGCATAGAGATGCTGCGGTACACCTTTTGAAGTGTGCGAAGTGTGGAATAGCGGAATAGTTGAGGGAACGAATCTGTATTTCAGTCGGGAATTTCTTGCAATTGCTCTATTTTTTTAAATTAAATGTTGTTGGAGTTGTGGGAATAAAGTTTGCCCTTACAAAAGGGTTTCACTTCTGAAGTAGGCGGCAACTGGAGGAGGGGAAAGCGCATTTGTGCTATACTCATATTTGTTTTTCCAGTTGCGGTCAATTAAAACTGCCAGCCAAGTTGATGCCATCACACGAATGGGGAGGGCGGTGACACATGTAACGCGTGTACATGTGATTAAAAACCGGGAACAAACAACACTTTGGGGAAATGTGAGAAATACTCCAAGTGCTTTGACAAGCTAAGCAAATAAAAAAAAAAAATCATAGTAAGTAAATTTGAAAAAGAAATAAAACTCAAGTTTTTATTGCTGCGTAGTAAAACATGTGCGTAACAAATGAAAAGAGATGGTAACCGCTTTTTCCCGCATACGAAAATAAACAGTACGTTAATGTATAGTAATGTGTAGTTTACACGATGAGTTTGATTATTTAATAGCACTTTTTTTAGTGTTTTGTGCTCATGAAATATTCATTGCAATTCAGAAAACGGAAAACATATTAGCTTAGTACAGAAAAATAAACAAAAATTACTTAAAAAAAAAATGAAAAATTCATTTTTTGTTCAAGTTTCTTAGTAAGACTGCCTTAGAATGAATGACGCATACGGTGGAAGCACCCTATAGAAACAATTATAAACAAAAAACATTACTTGTTAGCGAATGCACACTTGGCTTTGATGCTTTTTAACTTTTAATGTGTGAAATTCCGAATAATTATTAATTGTATTCATTGACCAATTGGCTCCTATACAGGAGCGTACCGAGGCCATTTTGAGTGGGGGTATCAATGTATTTTGGCCGACCGACTGGATACCCTTAAGCCCCGACTTTTTTTTAAATACAACATAGTTGAATTATATAAAGTTACTCGTCCTTTCGATCAATATGAATAAATCTTAAGGGGTATTTTTTTAATGGCTAAGAAAAACACTTTGTAATTATTTTTAGTAAAAACTTTTTAGTAAAAATGATGAAAAAAAACTTGTGTATATCAAAATACATATAATTAAGTATGTTTTAAATTTTTTTTTTGGTTTGGCCTTTTATCTGCTCTCTTAAGCTTTTCGCAATTCGGACATCATTTTTCGAATCCAAAAAGGTGGCAACGATTTCTCAGCTTTTACAACAGGTAACTGAAAATTTTCTAAACATCTAAACGATAATACCTGAAACTATAAGATTACGTATAATCAGCCAACTAAACCTCAAACCTGTTTTTGAAGCCATTTTCAAAACAAAAATTGAAAAATGAACAATTTTTTTTTCATTTCTTACGCTCTAAAAATTCGAGTTTTAGCTTTTAATAGATGATTGTAGGTAATAATCTTAGAGATTTTACAATAATAAATATAATGCAATACAGTCTTAGCTCAAACTGACTTTTTCGTTAATCTTTGGTACCGTTTTAAGAAATCCTAAAATTTTTAAACCACATATAGTAGCACTTTTCAATCTTTCGATCTTTTTCAAGTGATGAAGATACCTCAAAGTCAGTTTTCATTTCGTTCTCTCTATCAAAGAAAATAAAATAAAAGTATTACAAAATTATCAAATCAGCATTTAAAAATTTATTTTCGTTTTTGTTTTAAAAATTAATAGTTTATATGTGTTAAAAAATAAAAGAGGCTTTCAATTTATTTAACATTTTTTCTTTTATTATGTTGATTTTGTATGATTTAAATACAAATTCTAAATGTTTGATAGTTTAAATCATACTTGATTTTTAATACAAATTCTCGTTGTTTGATAGTTTAAAATCGTTTATTGAGCTTAAGGTCAAAGTTTTTTTTTTTAAATTTTTTCTTTAAATTTTTTAAATAAATTAAAAAAATAGTGTTTTAAATAAAAAATACAAATATAATTTTTAAGTATACCATTTCAATATTAATTCTTCTTTCTTTTAACAAGACTTATAATAAAGTCCACAGAAATGAGTTGGTTTGATAGCGAATTCGAGTCGACTTGTCAATTTACTTAGAGCTTTGAGAAATTTCGTTTAGAACATCAACAATGACATAAAGCGATGCTTTTATAATTAATTAATTATTCAAATATTCTCAAGATTAAAACTTAAAGCGAACATTTTTTCAATAGTTTGACTAAATCCTTTAAGTTCATTATTTCTTTATTTATTATAATTGTATTTAAATTAAAATGTTAAGTCTATGAAATTAAAGATTTTACATCAGAGTTCCTGAGCTAAGAAAATTTTTTTTAATATGTTGGCAGATTTCGATCATTAAATTTTTTATTACAAATGTTAGGTATTTCTGGATAAAAATTTAGATCTCAGAAAGTTCTACAAAAATGTATTAATTAGGTTTTAAAAAGGGAAATATGTGTGGCGACTGCGTAAACCTTTGTTCGTTTGGACTTGTTTTATTCCACCTACTTTTTCAACTTTTTTGACAAGGTATTTGTATCAGGGACTGTGATCATTAAGCTATATCCAAAAACTTAAGCATTAATCATTATTTTATGATTTTCAAGTTTTTGCTCAGATATAGTAATCTGATTTTATCTTTTATGTCTTAAATAAAAATCATTAATATATTTTTGTTCAAACAAAAATATCATTATCGGTTTTTATTTTTGGTCTAGGACACGGTTGCACAATCGCACTAAAAATGGTCTATTTTTTCCAGTTGGTCCGCTGCTCTCTTTTACATTACTATGCATTACTGTTTCCGTACATTTTTAACAAAATTTATACTATTTTTCTGAACTTTTTCTGCATTTTGTCACAAAGGAACACTGGATTCGTTTACAACAATTCAACGCTGATACGACTTAAAATGAGTTGGCCGACTGAAGTTTGTTTAAGATACACTTAAAATGAGTTGGCCGACTGAAGTTCGTTTAAGGTACGACTGAAAGTGAACTGGCCGACTGAAGATAGTTTTGGGTATGAATTAAAATGAAATAGCCGACTAAGGTTGGTTTTGCTATGAAAATGGCAATAAAAGGTATGACTGGCTTTGATGCGTTCATAATTATTGTTTATAAAAAGCAATATTTTAAAAAATTTTAATAAAAAATAACAATTAAGTCGACTCTAAAAAAGTAAGGAGGGCAGTCTACCCCCTTATTTCCCCGCTAGTTACGCCACTGCTCCTATACTTCGCATTCGGTTTTAGAAAAAGTTTCTTTAACACAGTCAACTTTTCCACTATTGGCAGTTTTTTTCGCTCTCATTCTGGAAACGCTGAACTGTATGCCTTAACTTGGGTAAGACAAGTGGCAGCGCTCAGGTCTTGGCACTGTTTTAAAAGACTCTAAGAAATTTGAGTCCACCACTAGCCTTTCAAGAGTGAAGCTTTACAAATCTGCTTTTTCTTCAAGAGTTGTGTGCTAACTTGTTAAATAGCTTAGCACCTAACTTGAATCAACTTCTTGTATCCACCGCTTTTTTCGCGATTACATTTTTACTAGTATCGATGGCATTGAAAACCGATCACCATCATAAGAACCGATTACCGTCATAAGAACCGATTATCCGTCATAAGAACCGATTGTCTTCATAAGAACGGATTGCTTTCATAAGAACCAAAAACCGTCGTAAGAACCGATTACCGTCATGAGAACTAATTACCGTCATAAGAATCGATTACCGTCGTAAAAACCGATCACCGTCATAAGAACCTATTACGTTCTTAAGAACCGATTTCGTCGCAAGGACCTATTACCGTCATAAGAACCGATTATCCGTCATAAGAACCGATTATCGTCATAAGAATCGATTACACTATGCTCCACCATTTTTGTAATCGGTATGCCACTATTTATTTCTTATAGATTTCGGCCCGCTGAAAACGAAAATCGCAATAAAATTTTTTTTCTATGGATAGGTTTTCAAGATATATATTTGTGAATATTTACCCGATTTTTTCGGATATAGCTCCATATATTTTACCATATCTTACATTTTAATTGACCGATTTGGTTATAGTAAATATCAAATTAAAGAAAAATAAATTTACTTTAAATTTAATTCATCACTTTTGCTAATCTGTTAAGTAATTTCCGCACAATTGAAAGAAATAAAAAAAAAGAAATAATTTTTTCAGTAAAAAAAAATAAAATGGAAAAATCCTTTTCTCTAACTTCGTTATTCTTCCATAAATTTTCTTTATCAGCAACTCATTATTTTTCTTAAAAAGCCGTCTTCATGCTTAAAATGATAAACTGTGCATATTTCGGTGTCTTCTATTTTTGCTATTTTTTTAAGGATTTTTCCATTTTATTTTTCACTGAAAAATTATTTATTTTAAATATTTCTTTCGATTGTGCGGAAACTACTCAACAGATTAGCAAAATTTACGAATTAAATTTAAAGTAAATTTATTTTTCTTTAATTTGATATTTACTATAACCAAATCGGTTAATTTTTTTTTTTAATTTAATATTTATTATAACCAAATCGGTCAATTAAAATTGAAGATATAGTTAAACGTATGGAGCTATATCCAAAAAAATCAGGTTAAAATATCAAAAATATATATCGCGAAAACCTCCTATCCATAGAAAAATTTTTTATTGCGATTTTCGTGTTCAGCGGACCGAAATCTATAAGAAAAAAATAGTGACATACCGATCACAGAAATTTTTTTCCATTTTGGCGCATAGCGTTATCCGTCATAAGAACTGATAACCGTTGTAAGAACCGATTACCTTCATAAGAACCGAGTACCGCCATAAAAACCGATAACCCGTCGCCCGTCATAATTACAGATTAACCGTCACAAGAACCGATTACCTGTCAAAACCCGATCACCCGTTGTACAGAACCGAGTACCCGTTACATAGGATCGCTTCCGACTACATACGCTGTACTGCAACAATTACAAATTTGAACTTGATAATAAAACCTAGCATAAGGAATTGTTCAATAAAGATTGAAAATGCAAATTTAAATTGCGTTCTTAATTGCTGGAGGTTAAGTAGATCCTTCAAAGAATCCTGGGACGACTGAGTTTTGCCTCAGCCCTATACAAAACCACGTTACACACATAATATTGTTTGTAACCCTCTTTGTATAATTGTGCCTCTAAGATGAATTGCAAAAGTCATTTGTTTTTGATGACTATTAATCTTTAAAGGGCTTAAATACGATTTGTTAGTATTTGTCATCTGTCACTGATTTGTTTCTTTTTTGGAATTTGAAAGTTTTTACTCTATTCTGTAATAAAGTGTATCTCAAAAAAAAAATTTGCTTTATCCACACAATTTTTATTCATTAAATATCTAACAATTTTTTTTCTTTCTTTTTCTACTCTTTGCAGGTAAGCTAAAAACATCAACATTTCGCTTCAACTCAACAATAAGTCATTTAGGAACAACTCTGACAAGCAAGAAGCACAGTCCAAAAAAAAGAAAAACCGTAGAATCAACACATCAATCTTGTTCGAATACGTCAGCAAAAACAATAGAAAAAGTAGTTCAAAAACAAAAGCCAAAACTTGAGCCTAGTATGATTTTGTGTTTGTTTTGCATTGTTTTGCAACAGCTTTTTGTGTAGGTACTATAACGTAGGTATTTTCACCCCCACTCAAAAAAAAAAAAGAGAAGTGTGTGAATACCACATTCATTTATTACTCACAAAAAATATGCCCTTCTTTGAGCTTTTGGCACGTCCATTCATTCATTCGTTCGTTCGTTTTAAATTATGTTGAAAGACCAAAGCTTTTACTTTTTAGCATCAACGATTGTGGTTTTGCCACCGGCTTTAATCTTGCATTGCTTTAATCTTTAAACCCATGTTGCTTAGAACTAAACGGCTCTAATCAATCATCAGTCAATTAATACACCAGCCTTTAGAATGTTTCCACTTCTTACTCCTTTTTTAGTTTGTTTCCGGTAAATGTTTAACATCCGGTTTTCTAATATTTAATTTCCGTTTTATTTTAAATCTCAAAATTAATTGATTCAATTTGTAAAATTATACTTACAGTGGCCGACAAAAATCTACACACAGCATCAAAGTTTTGATTTTGCAAACTTTTGCACGATTGTTAAGTCTCGACAAATAGAAGACATAAATTGAATTTTTTTAACCGATTCTATTTACGTAATTGAAAGTTCAGCTTTCATGCAAAAATTACCAACAACTCTTAAATAAAGCCTTTTACTTAATTGCAAAGTTAGTAAAATTTCGATTGCGAGATTAGTTAATCCATTTTAATGGAACTGCGATATGGTCTTCCAAATAACTTTCTCGAAGATATTCCGGCAGTTTCATAAAAAAGTGGTAAAAATCAAGGAATCAGGGATTCAAAATTATCAAATGACTCAGGCATACATTCTTACAAGTACGGCTTATTCAAGGAATGTGCAAACAATTCTAAATACTAGTACTGCCTACCTACTCTTTTTACACTCTAAAAACACTCACAAATAAGGAAATTAACTTTTGTATGCGATGATTTTTTGATCTCAAATAAGAAAGAATTACATTTTTTCAATTTGAAAAACTTCATGAGCTTTTTAATGGGAATCCTTGCAAATTCCAAGCAGAGATTAACGACATTTAAAGTGGAATTGTGTTGAAAAATCCTTAGTACTAAGAAATTTTTATTTTTGTGCATTTCTTGAATCAACGTTGTTAGAAAGCATGCCAATGGGTCTAGTATGGCCTGGTCCTATAAGTTACCCCTCCTAAAATTTCCCATAACGTACCTACTTCCTATCTACCACCATTTTGGGCCTTACCTAAAAAAAATGTCTAAATAACTTCATATCTTTACTGAATTTGCTCTTCCTTAGGTCAAATGTATTAAATGGTATTTTTATTTTTGTACATTCTGTATTTCTTTTCAACACACCTACCTCTATATGTCACCATTTTAGAGGTCTCCATAATAGAAAATAAAAAAACCTGACCCCTGCACTACCCTCCTAAGTAAAGTCATATTTCCATTTGAGTAGTTTTGAGATATTTAGCTTTTACGTTTTTTATCTTTCTAAGAAACACACTAGAAGTAACCACTTTATTCAAATTTTTCAGTCATTTGGAGTTGAAAATGGGCAATATTAGCTAAACACAAAAATTAGGAACTCATTCACGGTTCCAAATCTGCCTATTTTTACATTTTGGAATTTTGGTGTATGTGACTTTCTTTCTTAGGACGGCAGTGCAGGTTTGAAATGTTTGAAATGATCGCATTATTTTCTCACACTCAACCCCAAGAGGGCTGAAATGTATCGCCTAGTCCTATTATTTTCTCCCTCCTAACATTTTTGCGGAACACAGCCACATCCTATCCACTACCATTCTGGGATTTCCCTAAAAAAATTCAAAAATATAGAAAAATTACTAAAATACTTCATATTTCTACCGAATTTTCTCTTGCTGGAGTCAAATGTATGAGATGGTCCTATTATTTTTATACCCTCCACGTTTAAAAAACGTAATAGGGATATATTTACTTTGTCACTCCGTTTGTAACGCCGATATGGAGGCGTGGTCGGTAAAGAAAAGTATATATATTCTTGATCGGCATCACCTCCTGAGTCGATTTAGCCATGTACGTCTGACCGTCTGTCTGTGATCACGATAACATCCGTAATTTTATGGCTATCGTTACGAAATTCAATATATAAACTTTTTATTCAAAAATATAGGTCAAGTTCGAAAATGAGCCAAATCGGATGAAAACCATGCCTACCTCACATACAAAGTCACTTAACCAAAACGGTAAAATCTCTTTAAATTCCACAAAAATTAATCTTATCACTTCAAAATGCACATAAGCTTAAACAATTAATATGTACTTTAAATATAGAATTTGGAAAAGTCGAAGCAAAACCACGCCTACCTCCCATACAAAGTAAGGTTACCAAAACGGTGACATCTCATTAAATCTCACAAAAATTAATCTAGTGACTTCAAATTTTGCACGCATGAAACTTGTAAAAGTCAAATAAAAATCACGTCTACCTCCCATACAAATTGTGCTTACCAAAACGGTAAAATCTCTTTCCATGCCGCAAAAATTAACCTAATGACTTGAAATTTTAATTATCACTCGACATTTAAATTTTAAAAAAACTGAAAATACAAAAAACGTAATCATAATAGTATAACCTTTTTAAATTAAAAAGAAATTAATGTTTTAACTTAATGTTGTACACAAAAGCTTTAATAAATAAAAAGGACTAAAAAGGGGAATAAAGGAAACTTTTGTGAGTTTCAAATGTTAAATATTTGGATAACAACCGCGACAAATAAAAGTGACATCATCAAAATAATACACCATTCAGGACTTAAAATAATTTTAAATACGGCAGTAAGGCTATTCTAACTTCGATTCAGTAGAAAATAATTCCTTACTAGTTTTTTTTACCTTCAGTATTTCCTTCCAACACACCCCTAAACCCTATCTACCACCCTTTTGGGTGTCCCCATACTAAAAATTAAAAAGCGTCAGAAATCGTTCATACAAGAAAAATATGGTCCCTTTATTTTATCAAGAATTCCGGCCCCAACTAGTTTTTATCCCACGCGTTTTTGCCGTTGCTTTGCCGAGCCGAACCGAGAGGGAAAGCTGAAAAATGCTGCACATGTTATAATAAGTTGGGGATTTGCCGAAGCAGACCACAGTGGGTCCCTTTTCGTCCCCTATTGGACAAAGGGTACTACTGCTCGGAGTACTCGTACGTGAGCATGCTCCTCGTGTAAGCATCCTTTGTCACCTCAAGCATATCCTTATAGGTTAGTTGACCAATCTCGGCTTCGCCAATAAATGGGCGTCCCAGAGTGGTCAATCTTATGCTTGCCAGCGCCGGACACTGGCACAGAATGTGTGCTGCTGTTTCCGGCTCCTCTAGGCATAACCTACACGCATCGTCCTCGGTCAGAGTCATCTTCCCGAGATGGTACATGAAGGGACCGTGTCCTGTGACCAGTGCAGTAAGCCAGCTTAAAGTCCTTCGATTGTATCGGATAACTTTTGCTGCCTCACTACGAGACCACTTCACGGCCGCCTTTGATTGCCTGCAATTAACAGCTTCTTCCCACCTTTTACTGTGTTCCGAGTCCGTCCATTGTTTAATAAGGACTGCCACCATATTGTCGCCTAAGGCGATACGTGGTTCTGGTCCACAGAATTCTTCTGCTGATCCTGTTCTTGCTAAAGAATCAGCTTCTTCATTCTGTTCTATGCCAGAGTGTCCTCTCACCCACATAAGTGTAAGCTCATTTGTCTGGGCGCACCTATTGAGTTTTGTAAGACATTCTATGGCCAACCTGGAAGTGATGTCTGTCCGTTGCATACACCTAATCACAGACTGATTGTCGAGAGCGATGACAATTTTCTTGCCACTGATCCGGCCATCTATCAGGTGGTCCAGCGCATGCACTACGCCAAACATTTCTGCCTGGTATACAGACACAAACCTCCCCAACCTCAGTACACAGGATAGGCTTAACTCTTTTGAGTACACGCCTGCCCCGGCCCGGCCATTCATCAGAGAGCCGTCTGTGAATATACTGATATCGCTACCAGCGATTTCTTCACAAACGGCTTCATCCGTTATAAGAGTTTTATAACATTTTTCTGTTATTTTTACTCTCTGCCTTCCATCCATAGGCATAAACGCCTCCCTGACATCTCTCTGTACAATATCAAGGATGCGAATATGACCATGCAGGGCCGTTGCCCCATGCCACGTAGCATTTCGCAACATCCTGAGGGCTGACAGCGCCGCTGTTTTCTTTATTTCTAAATCCAACGGCAGCATACCTAACAGAACCTCCATTGCGCTTGTTGGAGTGGTGCGTATTGCACCTGTTATTCCAACACACGCCAGCCGTTGGACTCTGTCCAGTCTCTTCTTAATGGTTTTCTGGCTGACTTTTGTCCACCAAATCACCGAAGCGTACGTGATGACAGGTCTAACCATCATAGTGTAAACCCATTTCATAGCCTCTGGGTTTAGCCCCCATTTGAGACCACAAACGCGTCTGCACTGGAACAGAACCCTCTTGGCTCTTTGAATCCTATCTTCTACATGCTCGTTCCAGTTCAGTTTGCTATCAAGGGTTACCCCTAGATATTTAACTTTCGTGGACATGTTGATTTCAGCTCCAAAAAGTCTGAGTGGTTCTGTACTCAGGCCTACCCTCTTTCTAGTAAAGAGAATATTGTCTGACTTGCCTGCGTTTACGGTAAGTCCTTGTTCTCGACACCACTCCTCCACCATTCGGAGTGCTCCCTTCATGATGTCAGAGATGGTGTCAATGAACTTGCCGCGGACAACCAACGCAATGTCATCTGCATACCCTATCGTGTGTATGCCCGATTCATCCAGTCTAACCAGTAGTGAGTCCACAGTTATGTTCCACAGGGTTGGCGATAACACCCCGCCCTGGGGACATCCTCTACTTACTCTACCTCTAGTCTTTACTCTACCATTCTGCATGTTGACAGCCCTGTGTTTGAGCATATTGTCCACCCATCTTCTTCAGAGATTCAATTTCCGTGCACCACCATGGCGTTGGATCACCATCGTCTACTGAAAGTATTGGGCATGCCACCTCGTAGGCTTCGACCATGGCCGAGCTAAGGTGTTTGACATGACTTTCTACTTCCACCGTATTCCCTGGTACTTTTATCGCTTTTTGGGTCAGTGTTTCCCTCAACTTCGCCTTATATTTCGCAGGATCTGTATTCTTGGGAATCCTGACCCTCCTGCGATTCCGCTGGCGTCGGATTCCGTACTTGAATTCAAACTGTATGGATCTGTGGTCCGACATGGTTAGCCTATCCACGACCCTCCAATTTTTTATTCTGTTCAGAATCTTCCTACAGATGAGAGTTACATCAATCACTTCCGCTCGCCTCGCATCAACGAAAGTCGGTTGTGCTCCTCTATTTGCTACCAACAGATTGTACCTCTCCACAAACTCAAGCAATTGCTCTCCTCTGTCGTTGTTGTTGGTGCTACCCCACGCAGTATTGTGCGCATTAGCATCACATCCTATCATCACTCCAATGTTCCTTTCCTCACAGTACTTTACCAGATTCTCCACCTCTTTTGAAGGTGGTTGGTCTGGAGAGTCGTAGGGAAGATACGCTGAAGCTACCATACAAGCACCTGTACCATCCCCGATTCTCACAACGGTGAGATCCGGGGAACATAGGTGTGGCATATGTACCGCTAGTATACCATGTCTCACCAAGATACAAGTCCGTCGTCTGCCATCTGTTACTGGTTGGTACAGCGTGGCCTTTCGCTCTGAGAGACCTTTAATTCTATTGTGAAGAATCCAAGGTTCCTGAAGCATTGCTATGTCAATTCCATCCTCCTCCATGCAACGCATCATCATTGCTGATGCTGCCCTACTATGGTGTAGATTGAGTTGACACACAATGAGGTTTTCCTGGTTCGGGCCCACCACCCGCCCTGGTGGTTCTTCCCTTGCAGGATTCCCCACCAGCCCCGTACCAGGGGTTCCATCGCACTCACCTTGCATCCTTTTCGAATTTGATGAGAGCTTGATCAAGGCCGCAGTTGAGTTTCCCTCCTGCCAACCTGATTGCCTCCATCTCATCCTTCCGGCACCACACGGTGAGCTTGACGCCTCCTTTCTTTGCATCTCCGAACTTCGTTACGTTACTAACTCTCCATTTAGAAGTGTCTGCAACGCACCGGTTCTGGGTCTGCAACCTCCTAAGGATGACCTCCTTGCCTTCAGAAGTTCCGTAGACAAAGATGAACATCCTTCTAACGTCCTTCAATGCGTACAGTCGGTCGATCCGCAACTCAGCCCCTTCCCATAAGTTCTTGAGCTTTGTCACGTTTCGGCACAGCCATACCTTGGATGATGGGTTCTTGCACTTAAGTACAATTATTCCATCCTCCAAGTTTGCATTGCCCACAAAACCTACATCGCCATCACTCTCATCGATGGTGTCGAGAGACTCCAAGAGAGCGGATTTAAAGACCGCTAACTGAGACTCTCCCAACTGACCATCGATGGAGCAATCTACGATGCCCATTAAGAGGTCTTTTTCTGCTACCATAGCATAGGATGTCCGGCAGCTTCCAATAACCCCTACCTGGTTTGATCTTCCTCCAGCTAAAGCCTTCGACTTCGCGTCCGCAACCCTTTGTTTTGGCAAAGTTTTACTACCGCTCGGTTTCTGGCTATCAGCCCTCCACGATTTGCCCTGGCTATCGACTTTTGAGGGTCGTCCACCAGCTCCCATCGTCCTACCTTTATGTGGAAGGCTATCAACCTTTACAGGATGTCCACCTTCCCCATCCCCATCCTTAGCCGAAGAGCTAACAGCCGTAAGCTGTCCACCTTCCGACTCACCGGTTCGAGTCGTCCCTGTAACGACTTCGCCGAAAGGTCCAGGCTGCTCCCTGAATCTTTTCCGCTCGTTCGTCTCCGGGGTGGACTCATCGCATGACATGCTTTGGAATTGGTCCGCCATTTTACTGACGGGGGACTCCAAAGCATTCTCCCCAGCGGTTGTGCCCGCCCTCTTTCGCTTCCTCCTCCGCTTCTGCTTCTCCCTAATACGGAGTCGCTTTGCCTCGGAATCAGCGTCGTTCCCTATCGCTGAAGCTCCGACGGGACTGGCTGACAATTCCACTCCTTTCGGAGTTTTATCGTCCACCAGGCCCGGCAGGTCACCTTGCGGCTTCCGGCACCCTTCCACGATTAAATCCTTTTGGGACTCCACCGCTTCAGGACTCGTTACCTCAGCGCACCCTTCCTTTTTTTTATTTTTATTTTCCATGAAAATCCCACGAGTTGGGGAGAAGTATACGGACCGGACGGACAGAGATCCCCATTATCCGCCCTACCCTACTAGTATACAACAGGGAGTGGGCTGCCCTGAGGAGACACCATTCGCGATCTAATACCCCTAGACCCTGCACCATCGGTGCTATCTCCCTCGGCATGGCGTCTACAACCTTAGAAATGGGGGGGTGACTTTTAGTTCGTTGCTCCACAAAGCCTAACTCAATAGCCATTGTGTCTTTACAACTTAAGCCTCTACATCGCGTCAAGATTGTCACCCATTCGTAGAGGAAATGCTGCACATACAATAATATAAAAAAAGGTCAAACTGCGTATAGTGCCAGCCGAACAAGCAGCTTAAAGCGGCTTGTGCACTGGTATTCAGAGCTCCTATTGTTGCTTTCTACGGCCACAAAAAACAACACGAAAAAAATGCAAAAAAATTGAACAAGCTGTAACAACAAGTGACTCGAAGCGACTTACAGTAGCTTAAAGTGCGATTCAGCATAGTTGTTTGCATTTAAGTCTCTTGACTTGTCCGCTGGTTTGAGGACAGCAAGAAGTACACACGAAATCACGTAACTTGTTTGATGTTCGATTGCTAAAATAACAAAAATAAAAAATTATAATATGTACAAACATACTCAGAATTTTCAAAAACCAGCTGCAACAAGTCAGCGACTTAAAGTGACTTAAAGCTGCATACAGTGGCTTAAATTGCGTTTCAGCATAGTTTTTTCGCATTTTCGTCTCTTCACTTGTCCGCTGTTTTAAGGAAAGCGAAAAGCACACACGAAATCACGTGACTTTTTTGATGCTTCGATTGCGATAAATGAAACGTAATATATACCAACAAACTCAAAGTAGTTAAAAACCATCTGCAACAAGTCAGCGGCGGTAAGCGCACTATATACACTACCAGCTGCTTTTAGCCTGACGCGCTTTCAGCTCGGCTCGGAAAATCAACAAGTCGGCACTATAAACGCGCCCTTAGGTCCGCATGCGGGCAAATGTTTAGGAAGCCTATCGATGAGTCGCTTCTTCAGCCGAATGTATTTTGTTTTTATTTTTCCTGTTCTGTCTAAAACCAATCGAAATAAAAACGCAGCAACTAAAAACAGCACAAAATAATTGCAAAAAAATCGAAACAAGCTGGAACAACAAGCGACTTAAAGCAACTTACAGTGGCTTAAAGTCCGTTCCAGCATCGTTTTTCGCATTTTCGTCTCTTGACTTGTTATCCGCTGTTTTGAGGAAAGCAAGAAGCACACACGACATCACGTGACTTGTTTGATGCTTCGATTGCAAAAATAAACAAAAAAAAGTAATACATACAAACTCAAAATAGTCAAAAACCAGTTACAACAAAAAAAAACCAGTCAGTGATTTAAAGTGACTTAAAGCAACTTACAGTGGCTTAAAGTGCGTTTCAGCATCGTTTTATTCGCATTACCGTCGAAACTATAAACGCGCCCTAAGTGTTATATTAACTTTGTCACTCCTTTTATAACGTATGATCACGATGACAGCCGTTATATTGAAACTATCCTAACGAAATTCAATACATAAGCTCATATTAAAAAAATAAAGATAAATTTCGAAAACGAGCCAAATCGGATGCAAATCGAGCTTATCTCCCATACAAAGTGACTTTATCAAAAGTCAATGTCTGTTTAAATTCCACAAAAAATTGATAATAAATAAAAAAAATAAATAAATTGGCAATTTCAGCCCTAGAAAGGACTTTGACCGAGCTTCTATTGATCAATTATGTTGTGCGTGTTATTAAATGTTTGAACACAAATGATCGAGAACTGGACCTACGAGTTTTATGCCTACTCCGAACGGCTTATGTTCTCAAGAAGCTCTACATGGCATAGCAGTTTTTACTCTCTGAGGTTTGTCACTGTCTGCAGAGAGGTGACGACCGAACAGAAAAATTAATTCAATTGAAAAAACATACTGTCTGAGCTGGATCTAAACCCGGGCTGCCGCGGTTCTTTAGCTTAGCGGCCACGCACTCTACCCACTACCTACCTCCCATACAAAGGGAGTTATGAAAATTGTAATATCTCTTTAAATTCAACAAAAATGTATCTAATGATTTCAGCTTTTGCACAAAAGCTTTAACCTCAAAATATGCGCTCTGAGTATGTTATTTATTCAAAGCAAATATCAAACCATATCAACCTCCCATACAAATTGGGTTTATGAAAACAGTAAAATATTATTTAATTCCTTCAAAATTAATGCAATGCGTTCAAATTTTGTAAATGTATGCATAAAAACAAATGTATGCAAAAGTATGCATAAAAAAACTGTTACAAAAAATAAAAAAAAACTCCGACTACCTCCAATACAAAGTTTCTCATTATTATAGCAAACCTTCACAAATTCCACAAAAATTGATGTATTGTTTTAACATTTTACACATATAGTAACTTTCATATGTAGTAGCTTTCATATTCAAAACATACCATGAATGTGAAAATTCGAATATTTGGATTAAGACTACGTCCCATAAAAAGTGACGTCATCAAAATAATAAAACATTCAAACCTTCAAATACATTTCAACTGCTGTGCGGGTATTCTAACTTCAACCCAGTTGTAAATAAAAAGTGACGTCATCAAAATAATAAAACATTCAAACCAAACAAACACAGTTGAAGATATTTTCTTACTAGTTATTATTCTTTTTTCATTATTTGAATGAAATATGTGTTTTGAAACTATGTTTTTTTTATGCATAGTAATTTAATTGAGAAATTTGTCACGCTATTCTTATAACAAGTTGATAAATTAATGCATTATTGAACTTTTGTTCAAGCCGAGATTCGAACTATGTCCTTAGAAATGAGAGTCAAATGCATCTCCACAGAGATTCACTTTGCGTTATAAAATTGAAAGCAAACGGCCTTTATAAATTGCTACCTTCACTGCAGCTAAATTTACTTCTATGTTATAAATGGCGTTTTCTTTTCTCGAAAAAATGCTGTATTTTTCTGCCTTTTTTTAAAATTCTGCCCTCTTGAGAAAAAAATAGCGACCCCTAAAATTTCTTTTTTCAAAAATGTTGACCTCAAAAGTAGGAAAAATGCAGAATTCTTAAAGAGAGCAAAAAGGGGGCAGAAAAAATGCAGTATTTTTCGAGAAAAAAAAATGCCGTCAGTTAAAACAATGTGGAATATTTAAGTGCAGATTATGCTTATATTTAAGGCAGCGTTATGACTTTCTTTTTAAAGCGTAAACTTTCTATAGTAAATCCAGAAGGAAACCCAAATCTCTTTCTTCTTCGTATAGCAGCATATTGTTTGCCTTTAACTTGCTTGTGTGTTTGACAAAGTTTGGAAAGTTAAACTTTAAAATAGTTTTCTATGCATTTTACATAACGCCATTCAAGTTAAAAGCAAAACTTTTGCCACCTATCTACTTCAATATTTTAGCACTAAGGCATAAAAATAAGTAAATTCATATTATTATTATTACTTTTCCACATTTTTATGTCATGCGCACAAAGTGCAAATATTTGTAATTCTTGCTGAAAGTTGCGAATTTTTCGTATTATTATTATTATTTGTATATTTTTATTCTTGTTTTTTTTTTGTTTTTTTTTTGGCTCTTGTCTAGGAACTTAGAGCGTAACTTTTCTCTTCTCCCCCCCCTCCTCTTTTTTCCACTCGTCGTCATCACTTTTTTTTTGTTTCCCCGGAAACTTTGATGTGCAAAATTTGTACAGATGATTTATGTTTATTGGATTTTTCTGTTGAACTCAGCTATTTTGTTTGCTTTGGTTGAAATAAAATAAAAAAAATAAGAGATAGAAATCGAAAAAATAACAAAAATTTCTTTGAGCATTAAAATATTTATAGATATAAAAAAAAAATAATGCATCTTAGCATCCTAGTTAAATCTTCTTAGAATTTATTTAATAGTAATCAGAAAATATAAATTAAAGTGGAGAATAAATAATGTAGGTACCAATAAAAATATTTTATGCAATGCTTTATAGAGAGAATAACAAGAAATAATATTTGTTATTTGCTAGTCAAAACTCAAATTAAACCAATATTAAACTAGCTCAAAAAATAAAAAATTTATAAAAATATGTATTACTCTTCTTGTTGCTCAAAACTATATAGAGATTATCTAAAAGAGATATTCTAAGAGGTGTTAAAAGAGCCCAGCAAACTTTAACAGGCCTATTTTGGTTGTTAGCTTAACAAGAAATAGTTAAGGAGCTCTTGTTAAGCTGATTGTTATGTTATGTAAATATAAGTATTCTTAAAAATCATTTACAATACTTAAAATAAGTAAAAATGCTTCCATTTTTTAGTTTAATATATTTTTTGAGTCTTTTTTCCTAGCTTGAGGGCAC
The DNA here is from genome assembly GCA_963920525.1 of Dichetophora obliterata. Classification (NCBI taxonomy): domain Eukaryota; kingdom Metazoa; phylum Arthropoda; class Insecta; order Diptera; family Sciomyzidae; genus Dichetophora; species Dichetophora obliterata. Next base: position 57,047,397 of record OY986439.1, read on the forward strand.
CCCGATTTGACTCCTTTTAATTATTCTTTTATGACGCCAAAAAAAAATTTTGTATGACTTATTAAATACTCTTGTAAGACTCATATTGAAGGCTATTTTATGACCCTGAAAAACCCTCACATTAAATACTCTTTTATGACTCACAGAAATGACTCTTTTACAACTCATATTCAAGACTAGTGTCCGACCAAATATTCGGCTTCGGTAATCGGCATATTCGGCCGTTTTTTAACCTTGGGCTTCGGCCAAAAATAGCCGAATATTTGCCGAATATTTGCCGAATATTTTTGCTTTTTTGTAACGCAAAAAAATTTTATATTTTCTTTTTGCATTTTTCAATAGCTTATTGTGTAAAATCTCATTCTTAAAGCTTAAATAGAAATTAAATTTTTAACGAATCTTTACGTTGTTTTTGTCAAAATTCGAGTTATTAAATTATCAATGAACCCATTGATAAATTTCATATTGGAATTTTTGTCAACGAAAAATTAACGAACATTTTCAGTAAAAATCAAAAAAAAATTATACCATAATCACATTCATACTTAACAAGAAAATATTTTGATTTTTTGTTTCAGATTAATTTTGCGACCTGTAGGAAGGTCTCCATCTCAGTTAGTGTTTTAAGCACTGGTCCTCGTCACCCCGTGGCTTGCTGTAGTATATTAATTAAATAAATATTGCTTATAATATAAAAAATTTTATACAATCTTCTTCAAAGTACTGTAAATATACATAACAAGTTTAGAGTACTTACCCAGAAAACCAAAGTTTCCGAATTTGTTACGAATTTTTCGAAATTTTTCCGAGTTCGGCATCCAAATTCGTTCTGATTTCGTAACGACAATCGTATGGAGGGGTTGACACGAATTCGTAACGAATTGTCGTAACAAATTCGGAAGGAATTTTATCAACGAATTCTTAACAAATTCATAAAGAATTGGAGTATCGTATTCGTAACGAATTCGTAACAAATTCGTAAAGAATTGACGTATCGATTTCGTAACAAATTCGTAAACAATTGAATTATCGTTTTCGTAACGAATTCATTACAATTTCTTAACGAATTGTAGCACCGAATTCGTAACGAAATGAAGTATCAAATTCGCAACGATCTCTAAATGATTTTTGTACCGTATAAAATACAAAATTAAATAACAATTTCGAATCAAAGTTTAGTTAAGGCTTATGATGCCCCAGACTATATGTTTCGTACAAATGATGTGCCAAAAATTATAGATCCTTTGCAACTACTATTATGGAACATATGTAAATGTGAATCTGACATGTCGTTTGTATTTGCATCTGTAAAAATTAAAATTAGAACCATCTCTAGTATCATCTGTTTTAAAGAAAAAGTTGTTCAAAACTAAATTATTTTACTAAGTCCCGGTTTATACTCGTCAAGACTTGACGGTCAACTTTTGCATATTCCCTTTTAAACTTGACGATTCAATTTACATTCGTCAAGAGTTGACGGTCAATTATTTCTTGCACTCCTCCCTTTCCTTCTCAAGTTTGTACTGATGACGCCGAATTAAAATTGAAAATAGCGGGACAACGAACGAACACAAAACGAATTGCCCAAGAATTGACGGTACGGTCAATTTTTTTCTTTCCCTTTTGTTACGATTCCCGCTCCAACGAACGCAAGACTTGACCGTCAAGTCTTGACGAGTATAAACCGGGCTTATGGAAAATTATTTAAAATGCCGCTAGGCTCATGGCCTACCAATTTTTTTCAACTCGAAATATTTAAAACACCTCACAATTTAAATTTGAAAAGTTGATTTCGGAACTCTTTCGAATTATTCGGAAATGTTCCGAAATTACTGTTGCGAAATAGTTACAAATTCGTTAAGAATTCTCGAAATAGTTACGAACTAATCGGAACTCAGACAAATTCGGAAACTTTGGCTTGCAGGGTATATTGTATAATTTTTCCAAAAAAGACTAATGAAAATTGCATATTTTTCGGCCTGTTTAACCAGACTGGACCCTTCATAATTGCCGTATTTTGTACTGAAATGAAAGCAAGGCCTAAATTTTAATAATTTTCTTACTTGAAAAAAATTTTGTTAGTATTCGGCTTCGGTCGATTATTTCTATTTGGCCGAACATTCGGCTTCGGCCAAAAATCAACATTCGGTCGGGCACTATTAAAGACTCTTTAAAGACTAATAATAATCATAAAAAAAAATAAACTGGCCATTTCAGCCCTTGGAAGGACTTTGACCTAGCTTCTATTGATCAATTGCGTTGTGCGTGTTATTAAATGTTTGATCACAAATGACCGAGAACTGGACCTACGTGTTTTATGCCGACTCCGAACGGCGGAATCATAATAAAGATTATTTTATGATCCTTAAGAAATCTCTATCAACTCTCATATTAAATACTCTTTTAGGTCTTATATTAAAGACTCTTTTAAGGTCACACATTAAAGACTCTTTTATGGCTCATACTAAAAACTCTTTTAAGGCTCATATTAAAGACTCTTGTTAGACTCATATTTGAAACCTAATATGTCGCTTATTGCTTACTAATATTTGTTTGTCCACTGCTCAATAAAGACGGAATGAAAATTATTATCATTAGTTCGATAATTGAAAACCTCCTTATTCGCTTCCTCATATTCTTCACTATTTTCTTCCATCTCCACATCTAAACGAATTTTTTATTTTTTAAAAAGTTCGAAGACTCTTTCTTACTCTGTTTTCTTGTCATTATTATTCGTAATATTTTTTATATAGTTTTATATTTTTATATATATTATTTTTTATATTTAATATGTTTAAAAGTTAAAAATTAAAGCACTTTCACGCACTTCGACCTTTAAACTCACATTAAATATATAAATAATATTTATATTGCTTGCTGCGCACTAAAAACGCAGCCAGCTGATCGCAGCAAAAATGGAATTCCCCGAATTTCGGCGCCAGCATTGCAAACTGGCTGCTTTCTATAGGAATTCCATTTGCAAGAATCACATTAATTCATAAAAATGAATCTTTTCTGAGTCTTTTTTAAGAGCACTCATAAAACATGGATTAAATATATTGTTTTATGAGTCCTTTTTAAAAGAACTCATGAAACACGCATAAAAAGTATTCATTTATGAGTCCATTTCATGAGCACTCCTAAAACACGCATAAAAAGTATTCTTTTATGAGTCCATTTTATGAACACTCATAAAACATGCATAAAAAAGATTCTTTTATGAGTCCTTTTTATGAGCACTCATAAAACAAGCATAAAAAGTATTCTTTTATGACACTTTTTTACAAACACTCATAAAACATGCATAAAAAGGGATTCTATTATGAGTAGTAGGGTGGTCCTTATTTTAGAAATTGTTGAGCACCCGATTTTTTTTTGTTCCTTAGCGTCTAAAAATAAGTCCCTATTTTTTTTTTTACAACAACAATAATACGTGCTAATCATATCACTATTTTTTTCGAATTTCACGTTCTAAGGGGTTTCAAAAGTTGCATAGGGTAGTCAACATCTTCCAAAAAAATTTAGGAAAAAAATGATGTCTTTCCCTCCTGCAAGAACAAAGTTGTTTTTGAGAAAATAGTAAAAAACTACGATCTCAAAATACTTTAAGGGTTCTCATCTAAGCATGTTACTGACCTGTAAACATTGTAAACCTTGTAAACTTACATGCGCGTAAACTATCTGTCACAATTTGTATGGGCGTGAGTTTACATCATTTCCGAGCCTATTTTGTAGTGTAAACTAGCATGTAAATCTACGTGTGTGAATGAGGGTTGTCTTTGGCGCTAATCATTACATATTGAAAGTAGTTGAAGTAAATATGAACACGTTTTATTTATTTTTCTATGTTAATGAAGGTTTTAAAAAGATTTAAAATTTAAAAAAGTCATAGTGTTGTCGCAGCCGCCATTTTGTCGACATCTACGCTATTTACACTTTATCGCTCATCAGAAGTTTAAATGCTGTACATGTTTACATGCTTAGATGAGAACCCTTTTTGTTTTTTTCAGAAAAACTACATATGTCTTAAAGCAAAAGTAAATATAGACTTTCACTAACAATATCTTGTCAAACGAGATGACACTCTGGATTTTTAGCCTGACAGTATCCTGTGGGAAGGATATTCGAATCTAAAGTACACTCGAGATAGCACACAATTTAAGTACTTTACCGCAAGGGATGGAATCCCCAACCGCCAAAATTTAAAAAAATATATTTTTTAATTAAATTGCGTTTAATTACCTTTTCAACGGTTTATAAAACTTAACATTCGGTTAAGAAATGGTTGAGATATGAATTCTAGTAAAAAATCGATTTTCGACGTTTTTGCCGATTTTTGTCAATTTTGTGCACCCTGTGACTCCGCCAAAAATATCTCCAGCATTTTATCCTTTAAATAAAGTTTTTTATTTCCTTCAGTGATGCTCCATGCAAAATTTCACCCAAATCGGAGATGGTCATTCCATTAAAAATGAAATTGCTGTTTTATCTTTTTTTTTCTCATATGTAGTAGATAATTTTTTTTATTTCTACCTGGCGGCACTTGTTAATAAGTCCGATTTCTTTGAAACTTTTTTTTATTCGGTTTTTATATACAGAAACAAAATAAGAGTGTGCTCAAGAGAAACAAACGAAATTTCTTATTCTCTATACAAATAAGGACCAGTCTAATGAGTAGGGTATGCAAAACATGAGTAGGGTATGCAAAACCGGTTTGAATTATTCGGTGTTTCGGTTTTTTTTAACCGACCCGGTTTTTTAAAAATCGCAAATTTCGAATAATTCGAAAACCTGGTTTTTTGGCTCGAATAGTCAAAAAATGTATAAAACTGAAATATAAATTTTGTCTTTAAACCACTTTTTTTATTGTATTTGAGCAACGCTGCTTATTTTCTACTTGCGTTTTGACATTTCACCAACGTTGCTGACATTTCACCAACGTTGCTGACATTTCTTTTCTCTGGCTTTATTTCATTTTGTTAAAACAGCATTTACAAGCAGCTGGCATATTTAATGTAAGTTAAGCATGATTTTTATTTAATAATTCATTTTTTTTCAAAAAATATGCCATTCAAGCTCTTAAGAAGTTTTTGAAAGAAAATTACCCAAATTACTTAATTGAAGACTTTAAGCTTTTCGAAAAATTTATATATTTCAAAATTCTTTTATAAAAAATATAGCCAAAAACCGCCTAAAAGCTAAACACTTTAATTGTATTTTATTTCTTTTTATTATTTTATTATTATTTTCAAACAAATCATTAAGTACAAATTATCTCCATAATTTTAATAATATAAGTACCTTTATTTATTTTTTAAAAATTAATTGTTATTTTTGTTAAATAAAAACTGCATAGATATATCATGTGTAGGTAAAAAAGTAAAAAAATTGGTTTAATTTAAAAAAAAAACCGGTTTTCTCGATTTTTTTCTGATTGAATAATTCGAAAGGCGGTTTTATACAAATTGTACTAATCGAGACTGGTTTTTTATAATGTCGAATAGTTGCATACCCTCATTTGAGTCCTTTTTATGAACAATCATAAAACACTCACATAAATGACGCATTTTAGAGTCACATTTTTTGAGGGCTCATAAAATGTTTGCTGGGAGTAAAGAAAACATACTATAGAAGTGAAATTATAGAAGTAATTGAATAAAAATATCTATGTTATATATGATAAATTAAAAGCTTACTAAATTACTGTAAATAACATCTTTAGGCTATGTTTTTCTCGAGTATTAAAGTTTTTATAGAATGATATAATTACTTTTAAATATGTAGTTGCTGCTATTTTCTATTTCAATAACGTTGTGTTTGAAGCTTTATTTGGAACATGCCAAAAATAAGTGTGTACAAAATAAAATGTATGATTTATACGAAAATCATACAAAGCTTATATCTGTAAGTGCTGTACTTATATTCTATAAGAATACTAACGAACCCATGCTTCGTTAAAGCACCTCACTGATGTGCATCAGGGATGTGCACATAAATGTTTCGTCCTTACTTTACGTCGTATGGTGCCTTGCTCGCAGTTCTAATATTGCTTGTTGCTGTATTGTAAAGTGTCTTTATGGGCATTGTGCCATGTGCTTCGTCAAATGTCTTACACCATTTTGGTGTTTTTTTTTTGTGTGTAAGGACCCCAGAAGAATGGCGGATAGGAGATTGGTATGTTCAGGAGAAATATTGAGGGAAAGGACCAGCACATACATTTTACCCCTTAAGGGTCTATTCAGGAGTGATTTGAACTATTTTCGATATCTTGTGTATAGGGATCACCAGAAAGGTGGGAGCTAAGGGGTAGGTATTTTCAAAAGAAATGCTGAGGGTGAACAAATAATAGGGGCTCCTCATACAATGGCCGCATTCAGCGCAGACAACAGTTGGCAACTGTTGTGTGAAAATTCGCTGAATGGCCGAATTTTGGGAGCGCTAACTAAAACTGATCAGGCAGCGGACGCCATTTAATCGAGCGAACAAATTATATGCTACATGAACACAACTCTTTGGTTAACTGTCAGATGCTGCTACTGACGCTGTTTAATTAATAAACACAGAAAGAACGCAGCAAATTTAAGTGAGAAACCTTTGCAATTGAATTAAATTTACATAAAAATTATATATAATTAAATTGAATCTAACTTCTGCCGTGTAGAGTAGCAACACATTCAGAGAAAAACATCGTGAACTAAGGTAGCGCTACCATTACAATTCACAACAGTTGTCTGCGCTGAATGCGGCCTATAAAACCCTCTAGGGGCCAATTCGGAATAGATATAGCCTATGTTTGACAGATGATGAAGATGGCAGATGGGTGCTAAAAAATAAATAGAATAGCCTCAAAAAAAGGCGACAATGATTTGTTTCTGAAAGGAATTTCAAAATTAATGATAAATTTAACTTAAATTGATACCATCTCACATCTCAATATCAATGCATTTGCTTAAATCGAAACTACGTTCTTGGACGTTAAAGTTTTTAAGCTCAATTTAAGTTTATTTGTTTTTTACCTACTTTTTAATTTTATTTTTTCTTATTAATGTGAAATTGTTTTAAATTTTAATAAGGTCAAATTATACCAGTTCCACCCTAATAAATTAATGGAAATATTCTTTGCTACATTAAAACAACCATAATTACATGTGGAAAATTAAAAAATTACAAAAAAAAATCGATAGAGTTTATAAATTTAACGAAAAAAAAACTAATGACCTTGAAGACTCTTGAAACTATCGTTAACATGGTAATGAAGGTTAACGTGATGGTCAACGAAGTCTAACTTACTGTTAAGACTGACTAAGTGGATTATGAGCACATATTAGCTGTGCTTATTGTTGCAGAAACTATTTCAAAAATTTTTTTTTATTTCTTAGTCATTAGTCCATGTGTCTAGGTTGCACATTCCAATATTTGTTCATGAAAGTTTGCCAAGATATGACAAGTAGTTAAGTACAAAGGCAAATAATGTTGAAACTTTTTAATGCTTTTAAAATTTTTGCATTTTCATAACATTTCTCTATCTTATAGAAAATTATTTATTTTGTTTTAACATATTACATATAAACAGAGCTTTTCCTTAACCCAATAATAAAACATTTTCTACTTACATACAGTGAATCAAAAAAGTTTAGGCACAACGCTATTAAAAATGTTAGTTTGTTAGTTAAATTTTTTCCACTTCACTTACAGAAAAATGTAGTATGAGCACTTAAAAAATATACTTTTTAGTATGTTTTTACAACACAATATAATTTAATTTCCGATTAAATGTTTGAAAAAATAAGAAGAGACATGATTTTAAAATCAAAAAAATTTAGGCACAAGTGAAAAGTAATATTGTTTTATCATCAGTTTGAGCATATTTTGAGTCAACTAATACTTATTTAGGCCGCTTTTAGCCGGAATTACCGCCTCTGAACGTCAGCGCATGCTTTTCACTAAATTTGATGTCTCCTCAGGTGTTGTTTTTGACCATTCGGTGATTATTCGGTGGCGTCATTGAGCGTGTTTTTGACGTTATGTGATGATTTATAATTTTTTCCAGTAAGTGCCAAATATGCTAAATGGCGTTTATATCAGGTGACTACGAAGGTGTTTTGAAGTGCTTCCAGTGGTGGATTAGGTTTTGGGTCGTTATATTGTTAAAATAAATATTGTTTCCCAGTTATAACCCCAACTTTTCAACACTGGGTGCAAAATTTTCCTTCAAAATATTCAAATAAAGTTGTTTATAAATTTTATAATTAATAAAAACGGCATTCCCAAATTCAGATGCCACCACACACCCCCATAACATTACTGCCACCGTCCCAGCTAGCATTTGGGAGATTGTATTACGATCGCGATTTTTCTTGTTACTCTACAATCGTCGTTTAATCGTTCTGACGACCATTGAAAGATTGTTTTTCACCACAATCGTATGTTACGCTTGTAAACTATTTATTTGCGAATCTTTTTGACGATTGTTTCGCGCGTGAATGAAGTCAGTGTATTTTGTGTTACTCTAAAATCGTCGCTTACGCATTCTCGCGATTGTTTCGCGAATTTAACCGTTTTGTTTAGAAAATTTTACAAAAAACAATTGATATTTGTTCTTTTGTCAACAACTCAGTTCATTTCAACGCAGTTGTTAGCTAGTGAACACGTGTCCAGACTGGTAGTTGGAGTTGATAAAGTGGGAGGCGACTGCACCAACTCGTTTGTAAGGAATGCAATTAAAAAAACTCCTGAGCGATGATGTGGCTGCAAAATTGAGCTGGCGTTTAACATATAAGAAGCCCAGTATCCAGGAATTTAGTATTCCGAGAATTATAGCAATTAAGTATTTTTTATTTCATGCTCTTACAGTTTCCTATTTTGTTTTTCATTTTTAATAATTTAAAATTCAAAGCTGACGATGCAGGAATTAATAAAGTGCTGCAACAACATTTTGTTCATGCTAGTAGTCGACTCAGGAAGGGTGATCGGACCAAAAAGGGTGACGGAACGGGATTTGACTCCCAAATAAATTATATATTTCAAATTTTTTTTTTTATATCAAACTGAATTATTTTTTTTATATAATAATTGAATTAATTTTATTTTATATTCATAAACTTATTACTTATACTATTACAATAAAAAAAAAATGAACAAAACAGAACTGTCTTTTTTGTTTTGCAGCATTTAGGATTTATTAAAGATCGTTTTGGTAATAGTTTCAAGAGTCTTTAGCGATTCTTTTTGGCGCATCGTAGACGACTCATTTAGGCGATTGTTTCAAGGCTCGTTTGAAGTAGGATTAAAGGCGTCTTACACGATTCTTTTCTGCGCATTGTAGACGTCTCAAATGGAAGAGTCGCCGGCTTTACACAGTTTCTCCCGTTGTATTGAACTTGCGCGATCGGAATAGGACATCGTCTATTTTTTAAAAATAGTTTTTTAAAAATAGATCCGCTGGAAATATCGATATACTTTCTGAGCAAAAGATTAATGATATTTTAATAGCTTTATTTTTTTGATGTTAGGGTGGCACATTAGGATGGTAGGAACTGAGATCTGGAGAATAAGTACTAGAACGGTGCACCAGAGGTCAAGGGTCTCTATAGAGGTCATATTGGTCTCCTTAAGACAAAAACATTGATATACCAAACTTTAAAATCCGACTGTAAACACCAGAGATATTGAAGAAATATGTCAATTCGCGACGTTCGGTCAAAAAATTTTATTTTCGTAATTGTCTTGCAAAAATGCGTCATATTCGCTGTCATACGGCGCACTTTTTTTTGCATTGGAGGTGGTACAGTCTACTGTACATATATATTTTTTCCGTACATATACTTAGATTTTTACTACTTATATTCGACCGAAAATATTGTTAGGAAAAATATTCCCTCTGCCTTTCAAAGAGTTACCTCCCTAAAAAGCTATACTTTAACTTTATAAAAGATTCATTAGTTAAGAAAAACTAGAAACACATGACTTAAAAAAAAAATCAAAAATGTTATTTTCTAGAGCATGAACAAACTTGCCGCAAGACAAGCAATTAAATACAGTCAACATGCTTGTCCTCGAATCAAGATCAGACATCTTGCCAAATTGACAGCAACATCTTGACAAATTATTTAAAAAACACAAGATGCATAGATATAAATATAATAGATAAGAATAGAGAAAAAAATTCTTAAAAAATAAAATCAGAAACATACACGTATTATAAAATATGCTCAAGTTGTAACAATTTAATAGGTCAAGGACTTTTGCATAGTATAAACTACACTATGCCATCATTCAAAACACAAACTACCATACAAAATAGTATCTTAAACTACAGGAAATGCCAGCTCACGCCAACAATAACAGCAACAACAAGTGAAAAATGTGAAAGAATATGTTGTAGACGAGCGCATATTTTAAGCAACACAGAAACTGACTACAAAACTGAAAGGATAACACAACAGTGACAGCATTTAAGAGATGTGAGAAAGTTAAAGCAACATCTTTCTTCTTGTCATAAAAATAAAGAATAAAAGTTTTGCTGAAATGAAATAATAAAACCTTTTTTATTAAAAGTTATTATACAGAAAACAACATCAAGTTTCTATTCGGTATAAAGTCCTTAATAGTCGGCAATAACTTGACATTAGAGAGTATCTAAGAGCAGTAGATGGCCTTGACCTTTTATTTATGCATTTTTCTTTCTTAAGAGAACAAAGAAGTTCTGTAACTGATACGTTTCGCTGTGGTTGAAAATCTTATTCTTAGTGAACTATTAAATTCGCCCAAATGCCCCACCTTCTAACACCACTGCTAAGTGAGCTCAGAAACAGCAGTCTTGGAGAAATTGCAAATATATACTATAATGCACTGCTGGTGTGCCAATTAGGAAAGTCTTGCTCTGGCACATACAAGCTTTAAAGCTCCTTTCAATGTAGTGTGTCTGAAAAAAAAAGAAAGGAAAAAGTGTGTGAGTCGGGAGGTCATTCCTTTGCTTCTTTGCCGTTATACTAACTGACAACTACGATTTGTATGACTAGAATTACATACTTGTGTGTATTAGTGTGTATCTTTAAACTTTAAAATTACTTTTGTAAATTATCATAATGTGTTAAATGTAAGCATCTAGCATCAGTATAAGATGGCAGAACAAAATGAAATTGCAGCAAGGATATTAAGAAGCATGAAAAATAATTCCACTGTGCATTTGTAAAGTTGAAGTTACAAAGCACAAAAGTGTAGACAAATTATTAAGCACATTGCAGTTTAAAAAAGCTTAAAATTATTTCGTTTTCAAACGAAACTTGTAAAATACTAAAGTTTTCTTAATTGCTTTATACGGAAAAGAGCAGACAGTTATTATTTTTTATTAGCGGCTACGCCATGGACGCTTTTTTTATCAATCTCCTTAGGACAATGCATATCAAAGAAATATATATATGTCTTCCCAGCAAACATTAAGACTCTTTAGACTCTTATTTATGAGGCTTTTTCATCATTATGCGCTCCAAAAAGACTCTTTTTTTAATTTTCTTTTCTTAGGTTGAGGGCACCCCGATATGACTCCTTTTAGTGATTCTTTTATAACGAAAAAAAAAAACTCATTTATGACTCTAATTAAATACTTTTTTAAGACTCATATTAAAGACTATTTTATGACCCTTAGAAAATCTCATTAAACCCTCACATTAAATACTCTTTTATGACTCATATAAATGACTCTTTTAGGACTCGCATTAAAGACTCTTTTAAGACTACTAATAAAGACTCTTTTAAGACTAATATTAAAGACTCTTTTAAGACTCATAAAAAAGACTATTTTATGACTCTTAAAAATCCTCATTAAATACTCCTTTATGACTGATAAATGAATGTTTTAGGACTCATATTAATGACGCTTTTAAGACTACTATTAAAGACTCTTTTAAGGCTCATATAAAAAACTATATTGTAAGCTTCGAATGATTTTTAAGTCTCTATCAGTTGTCAAAGCTTAGCCCTCTAACAAGAAGACGACCCGCGGTGTCATTCGCCGATTTGTTTTTAAAAAGTTAACTATGTCCGAAAAATCTTTCTTACACTGTTTTCTTGACATTGACAGTGAAAAATTTATAAGAAATTACTTGATTTATTTAACTCACAATGAATATTTCAACTATTTTTATATGCGAGCTGCAAGCTGATCGCAGCAAGAAAGGAATTCCCCGAATTATGGCGCCAGATAGCAAGCGCCTTATTTATACAGAAATTGCATTTACACGAATCCCGGGAATTCCCGAATTACATTTTAAAGGCAAATAGAAAACTTTTTCATAACAGTTTGGACTCAGATTTCATTTTCGTTTATAAAAATTTAAAAAAATCCTTTTTATGCGCGTTTTATGAGTTTTCATAAAAAGGACTCATAAAAAGGTTTAATGAACACTCATAAAACACGCATGAAAAGGATTCTTTTATGAGTAAAAAGGAGATAAAAAGGAATTATGAAAGAGTTTTAAGAACACACATAAAACACTCATAAAAATGATTTTTTTATGAGTCTTTTTTATGAATATGAAAATATTCTTTTATGAATCTATTTTATAAACACTCATAAAGCATGCATAAAAAGGATTCTTTTACAAATCCTTTCTATGAGCACTCATAAAACACGCGTAAAAAGAATTCTTTTATGAATCTTTTTTATGAACACTCATAAAACACTCATGATAAGTATTCTTTTATGTCTCCATTTTATGAACATTCATAAAACATCCATAAAAGGATTATTTTATGAGTCTTTTTTATGAACACTCATAAATCACGCATAAAAAGGATTATTTTATGAGTCTTTTTTATAAACACTCATAAAACACGCATAAAAATTATTTTTTAATGAGTCTTTTCTATGTAGACTCATAAAACAGGCAAAAAATATTCTTTTATGACTCAATTTTATAAACACTCATAAAACACTCTTTAAAAGGATTCTTTTATGAGTACTGTTTATGAACACGCATAAAATTATTCTTTTATGACTCATTTTTATGAACACTCATAAAAACCTCACATAAATGACACATTTTAGAGTCTTATTTTATGAGGGCTCATAAAATGTTTGCTGGGTTTTTTCTTTTTTTTAGAGCCTCGCTCTGCATTTACATGTATCTCACTTTTCGCCTTGCTCGAGGCTCATATGTTTCTTATTTGTTGCGCTGTGTTAACTGAGCACGAAACGAAAGAGAATAATAGAGAGAAACGTGGATTTTATTAAAACTCACAAAACGCGTGAAAAGAAAACGAATAATCAATGCATGGAGGCTGGGATGATTTCCTAAGATACTTAACACTTTAATTGAGTATTTTTATTATTAAAATTTCGAAAGCAAAATACCCCTATATAATTCGGAATCCCAAATATGATATTTTAAAACCCTTTTTCATAAACATCAGCAAAGTACTTTTAGAGTAAAGTGGTAACATTAAATTTGCACTTCAATTTTATATAATGGCCACTGTTTTCCGCGGCTTTGCCATGGACTCTTTTTTATCAATCTCCTTAAGACAATACATATCAAAGAAATATAAATATGTCTTCCTTTCCTTTGTTTCAGAGCCTCGCTCTGCATTTACATGTATCTCACTTCTCGCCTTGCTGGAGGTAGTGTTGCCAGTATATTTATGTGTAATTTCCCACAAACACATGAAAAAGTTCCCTTTTTTCCCTTTTACAATTTTGAAAAATCTATAAAATATCTTTCAAACATAACTTTATTTAGGTATAAAGTTTTATGTATAAAAATTCATTAAAGTATTAAATAACATAGCACATGTTCGTGAACACAGGCATACAACAATTTTAATAATTGAAGGAATTATTGTATAGAATCTGATTTAAAAACTATTTTCTCTGATTAATACATAAGTATTAGTTATAAAAAAATCTTTTCCATACAAATTATTTAAAACTAAGTAGATACAATAACAACATGTATTTTTTAAATTAATTAAGCATTTTGTTAAAAGTAACGAAACAATACAAAAAAACAAAACAATATACATAGCAATATATTTACTACTTATTCTACTACTACTAATTCTAGAAATTGACAATTGCAAATTCATTTACAATTTTAAGAATATCTCTGTATAAAATGATATCGAAAGCTTCTTGACAAAACTGTCAACACACAAAAAGGTCTAGATAAGAAATAATTATATGATATTTTGTGAACTTCAACTTCATGTCAAAAAAAGTATTATAAAAACTACTTTGTATATTAGTTTACAATCGCAAATCACCAGAATACCGGCCTTAGTTCTCCATTTGAAAACTACCTTTTATCTGTACTACCAAGCAAAATGTTTCCCTTTTTCCCTTTTAGCTCAAAAGACGATCGAAAAATCACTCAAAATGGGAAATTTCCCTCAATCTGGCATCACTGGTTCAAGGCTCATATGTTTTTTGTTTTTTGCGCTGTGCTAGTTGAGCACAAAAGGAAAGAGAATAATAGAGAGAAACGTGGATTTCATTAAAACTCTCACAAAACGCGTGAAAAGAAAACGAATAAGCAATGCATGGAAGCTGGGATGATTTCCTAAAAAACACTTTGATTAAGTAATCTTATAATTAAAATTTCTAAAGCAAAATACCCTTAAATAATTCTGAAGCACAAATATGATATTTTAAAACCCTTTTTCATAAACATCAGCCCAGTACTTTAAGAGTTAAGTGGTAACATTAAATTTGCACTTCAATTTTATATAATAATATAGATATAGATATAAATATAGATATAGATGTGTGGGGCCGAATGATGGCAGTGAAATTTTTTCACAAAAAATATCATATAAACAAGTACTCACAAAATTGTGTATACATTCAAAATATAAAAGCAAAATACCAATGCATTTTTGTTGCAAAAATGCAGGTATGCAAAATGCAACCTGAATTTGAATCGAAGCCGATAGTCATTGTGCATTATACATTCATAATAGAAGATAAAATACATGAGTGCAGTTCACGATCTAATTTGCGCAAGATTACAAAATTATGCAATTGCAATTATTTGCTATTAATTGTGAACAGCTTTTTGTTTTTTGTAGCAAAACTCTGCAACACTTGTAGCAAAACTTAAAGCAGTTTTTTAAAGAAAAAAAGAATTGATTATTTTCTATTTTTGAGGTATTTATTTTTTGTACTTGATTTAAATCTGCAACAGTAAATTAATAAGAAAAGGCACACCATCGCAATCAAACCAAATTGCTTTCTTCACAAATTGTTGACCCTTTCTTGTCTTCAGCTGAAAGTAGTTGATCAGCTGATTGAACTTGCAAATTCATTGTTTTATATGTGTAGCATTTATAAGCTACAGGTTTTTCAGTGGTGCATTTTTGCAAGAACGTAAAAACTACAAATCTGTATATTTTGTTAGTGCAGTGCAAATATATGCAATAATATTTTACAAATGCACTCATGCAAAACCATTTTCACTAGATCGTGAACTCCATTATGATATGTATAATAACTACACCCAAAAATATTTGTGTGCAAATATTATTAGTAAGTGCGTACATTCTACGAATTTTATTCGTAGTTTTCAGTCCAAATAAGTTTCGTAGAAGGGACTTAGTTGTGTTTATACTAGGGCGTTCAAGCTGCTGACGGCACAGCAAAGAAAATACACGATTTTTACCAAAATTATTGTTTATCCTTCTACATACTCCCCTTTCAGCTCGATATACTTAATCCAACGATTTTCTAGCATTGCGATACTCTTTGAGTAGCAATATTTCTCAAGGCCTCCGAAATAAGCTTCAGTTTCCAATTCGACCTGTTCATTTGTAGCAAATCTCCTTCCCTGGAGCCACCTTTTTAGGTTTGGGAACAGATAACAGTCGCTGGGTGCCAAATCTGGAGAATATGGGGGATGAGGAGGAGGCAATTCGAAGAGTAACTCGTGCAATTTAGCCATGGTTTCGATTGATTTGTGAGCTAGAGCATTGTCTTAAGAAATATGATTTTTTTCTCTAATAAATGGAGCCGTTTGCTTGCGATTTCGTTCTTCCATCTGTGCAATAATTTGCAGTTATAGTCGCGGTTGATTGTTTTACCTTTTCTCAAATAGTCGATGAACAAAATGCCACTTAAACAAAAAAAAAAACCAGCCTCTAACACCTTTCCGGCCATTTGCTGCGTCTTTGCTCGCTTTGGTGCACTTCCACTGGGACCTACCCACTCTTCTTCTGATTCCTTAGATTCTGGTGTATAGTGGTGGAAAAAAAATCAGTCGGATTTTGTTTCAACATGTCCAAGCATTGTTGGAAAGTGCGAACATGTTCATGTTTTTTATTGACAGCAATTATTTTTATGTTGGAATCGGTACGTCTACCTTTTTTTGACAAAAATTTAATACCTTAACAAAATAAATTTGAAAGATTCTATAAAAAGATACAGTAAAAATGGGTTTTGCTTTGAGCGCACTCGGTTTAACCCATTAATGCTCACTACCAGAACCCGTTGAGTTTAGCTTTTGAAATTTTCAGCAAAAGCTTATATTAACCCATTAACAGCTTAATGAAAAGTAAAACTGAAAAGTCCAAAAAATGTTTATTTTACAATAGAAAACAAACTAAAATAGCAAAAAAATATTTTTTTTATATATTTATTTTTTTTATTTTTTTTTTTTAAGAAAACATATATAAAAAAAAGATGAGAAACAAATGGAATTGACCCGCTTAACAATTGGCAATTAACAAAAAATTCATTAATGCTTAACAACAAAGAAAACTTTAAAAGTTAAAAATATTTTGCTGTACTCAAATAAGTACAGTGGCGCTTAATGGGTTAATATTAGACGGAAAACTCTGAAGTTTAAAAAAAATCTAAAGGATTTGTCTGTAAGTAGAGAAATAAAAAAAATCTAAAAAAATAGAAAAAATTATAAATTGGAAAATTTTCATTTCGTAGCGTTGGCGTTCCACTTTAACCTAATGCACTTTTTTAATTTTATTTTCTTTTTTCTTAAGGTTTCTAAAACAAAATAACTGACCTGAGTGGCATTGTTCACTTTTTTTTAAATATTGCACGAACTGGCGCGAAAAAGTACACAAAAAGGCTTTTAATGTCAATTTTATAATTTTTTTTTTTTGAAAAAGCATAGTTTTGGCCTTCTCTTACTGTTGGAAGCAAAAACTTTACAGTGGCTGAGGATTTTTGAGGAATTCTTAAAAAATGCTTTTATCGCGTATATACATCATATATATATCATACGTTGCCACTAATGGGTTAAGAGATATTGAACTTAAAATTACACACTTGTGATCCTCTTAATACCCTTCTTCATATTTACTCCTTAGTGCAGGGATCATAAGAATTTTTGCAATTCAGTAAAAAAACGCATCTAATGCATATTGCACATTTACGAAAGATCCTAATACCCAAATACGAAATAGAAGAATATTCTGTCTGCGCTGTGGTTTCAACCTCGGTTCTTCAGCTTACGGGTCACGCGCTCTACCATTAGGCTACAGCCACCTTGCAATCATACAATTCCTTATATTCGGTAGTTGCTCGACAAACCAGGCTGAACGATTTCGGTTTTAGATTTTTTAAAACTCAACTAATACTTCGAACATTCTACGATTAATACTTACGGCCAACCCATGATACAAAGAACTACAGATAAAGTATTGCGCATGTCCGCCATCTTTGCTGTGACGTGCAAGGTGCGCCTTGGTTAAAACGTAGTCACAATTTATTCATAGGGTATAAAGATTTTAAAATGCCTACATTTTCTTATGAAAAGTTGTTTTACTGATATGAAATAAATATTGTTATATAAAGCACTTGTCCAAAATAAAGTTAATATATTTTTTTGTACTGTTTGTGAAGAAAAATTTGCATATTTTGTAGGGGTGCTTTTTCCCTTTTTTACCGATTTACACAAAAAGCGGCTACGTTGCTTGATGTGCTTGACTGAATTTTGACTGTTTGTTCGTTTTCATATTGCTTTCTTCGTCACTCTTCTACATTTTCTTTTGAATGTATTCATCAAGTGTCACATTTGACGAGCACCGATGACGAGGTGCGCAGTAAATTTTGTTTGTTGCGCCGGGAATACTTTACCTATAGCTCTTTGTATCATGCGGCCAACCTACGAATGAATTTTTGATCGTAATATTTAGCCTTATTGTGAAATCCGCTCGGATTTTTGTTCCCTACAAATTTTACTCCTTCCCCGAATAAAAACATGCGATTGTGAATTCCGCCCGAGTAATTGCTCACTTCGAACTTTCGAACATAGGTTGTCAAAGTCAGCTGTTTTTAAGTGACCAAAATAAATTGCAAATTCAATAAGAAATCGCACCAAAATTTATGAAAACTAGTAATAATAGACGAAGAAACTAAAAATTAATAAAATTAATTAACATTAAAATAATAAATGCACAATATAGCGTTAAGAATGCTATGTTTGGAAGAGAATTTTGCTGAAGTGAACGTGGTACGAGGTTCGCGGAGAAGTCTGCGGGACCACTCGAATCCTTTGGAGTTGTATGATCCAATGTAAGTGTTGAAACTATTTGCAAATAATTTTACTTAAACTCAGTTACTTTTGACTTTTCTTTTTGTTTCTATGTGTTGTTTGTTTGCTGCAGATCAAAATCGCGAAGTAAAGCCAGCTCGTAATTGAAGACCGTTTATCGAGAAGCAATTTAGAAGTCACTTTATTTAATTATTTTTAATAAATTTATCGTAATAAAATTGCATGTTTACTGTCAAACATGCGAACAAATCCCTGCGTAATTCACAATAAGGGAACAATAAATTGGGGAACAAATCCGGGCGAATCGCTTTTCACAATAGGGCTGATTATTTTTAATTAGTAAATAGTAGGGGTATTCACGATTCAGTGCCTGTGCAGTTGAGGACTTATGCACTTTACAAAAACAAAATACATGTACATAAAAAATCTGCACAAGTGCTTTTCTACTATTGCCTTAAACTTGAGGACTCGAGCAGTTGTGCACTTATGTGTATTGGAAAATTTTGACAGCTTTGAAATAGTGATGGTAGTGTGTCAAGAGTCCTCAACTGCACTGGCAATTGCACTGAATCGTGAATACCCCTAGTAAAAAACCATTAGTAAATACTACGAATATAATAAAAGAAATAACGTGAAATTGACGAATATTATTATTTATATGAACTCTAGAGTGTATCAAAAATCTGACCCCCGGTACCAAAATTAAATAGTATAGAAAAAATACATAAATTTGGTTTATTTTTTTTTTTGGTCTGAATCAATTTGAGGTCTCCCGAATTGCATTTTTGAGAATTTTTTTGCTACTTTTGTACTGGAGACCCACTAATTTCTGATTTGAAAAGAAAATCAAGCTTATCAATCAGTTCCTTGAATATAGAAACGTAGAACTGCAAATTTTCATCCCATTTGACAAATGCTTTAACGAGGTTTTACGGTTTTGTTCAAAAATAATCTTCTTGTTAATTTTAATTATATTTTTCTTTTTTTTTTTTTATATCAATGTATTTTAACTCTGTTGAGTGTAGTTTTTTTAACGCAAAAGTACATTTTGGAACTATTAGTGTTAAAAAAATAAGAACAATTATTTATTTTTTAGATCCCGTAAAGGGTATTTCTAGTGATATGATGAACGATGTCGAAATTCGACAGGTACCTTGCCACATTCAGGACACTGAGAGGCATGTTAAGCTCGTCATGGAGGCGTCAGTGGTACCTCCTTCTGCAGAGCGAAGAAATGGAACAACGTTTTTTTATTTTGGAGGGCCGCATTAAAAGGCTAAAATTCGAAACAAAAATCCATTTTTTGTTCTTAACAGGATCTAAGAAATATAATTGTTCTTATGTTGTTTACAAAAACAACATCCAAAATCTACTTAACTTTTGCATTAAACTAGTATATAAAACGAATAAATTCGTAGATACTACATCAGGTATTAGGTAACACTTCATGAATGAATTCGTAAAGATATCACAATACAAATACTTCGTATATTTGATTTATTCGATGAAAAAAAATTAAACGTAAATCTACATAGTTATTGTTATCTTGAGTATGCCTAAAGATTAGAGGGTATCGACTTGTAAAGGAAAAATCTGAACAATTCCGGTACAAAATTAAATCTATATTTAAATCTATAATTATATAAAATTGAACTGCAAATTTAATGTTACCATTTTACTCCAAAAGTACTGCACTGCTGAATGACTTTCTTTTCACGCTGTTGTGTTGCGAGAGTTTCAATTACCTCTACGTTGCTCTCTTCTCTTTTTACGCTCAGCTAGCACAGCTCAAAAAAAACAGATGAGCTCGAGTCCTGGTAGAACTAGTGAAGGTATATGCATTTCAGACTGCTCTCTCTTTTTCTCATAGCCAGTATTGTCAAACTCAAGCATTTTGCTATTCTTGCCCATGGTAGAACTAGTAAAGGTATATGCATTTCAGACTGCTCTCTGGCTTTCTCATAGCCAGAATTGTCAAACTCAAGCATTTTGCTATTCTTGCCTATTTTCGCTTTCTTATCGCATTCTCATCGTTTTCAGATTTTGTATGAGCTGTCAACTTCGTTTTGACAGTTACGGCAGTCTCCCTCTCCGAAATGCATATACCTTCTCTAATTCTGCCATGTTCTTGTCTATTTTTGCTTTCTTATCGCATTCTCATCGTTTTCAGATTTTGTATGGGCTGTCTCTCCGAAATGCATCTACCTTCTCTAATTCTACTATGGCTCGAGGCAAGGCGAAAAGTTAGATACATTTAAATGCAGAGCGGCGCTCTTAAACAAAAGAACAAAAAGAAGCATTTTTTATTTCTTTGACATTTGACAGATTGACAAAAAAAAAGCCAAGGACAACAGTGGCCTGCTTGTAAAATATAAAAAAAAACCTTTGGATTTGTATAATTATTTTTTTGTCTTAACCAATTTTGGAGTCCCCCAAATTGCATTGTTGCGCATTTTTCTTAGATATTTTGGAGCTTTTTTCAAGCCCTTTGTAAGCCACGGAAGCTTAGAGGTATGTTTTTGTAACAAATACTTTGCTTTGAACAAATACTTTGGCCTTAAAATCATCAAAGCATGAAGTAACATCTGGATCATTAAACATAGAGTTCCAATCAAAAATTTTATAATGATTGTTTAAGAGATCAAGTCACAAATAGCATCAAATTCTTTGACTCCACTAATATTGGCACTGATTTTTTGGAAAGCGACCCAGATACTTAGAAAAAACCCCTCTTATTTGCAAGCCTTGGACATTATCAAATGTTTCTTCGTTGTGAATGATATAGCTGAAAGCGGTGTTGCTGCTGCAAATGGTTACCGACATCTTACCAAATCTGAGTAGAGCTTTCAAGATTTGCTCCAAGTGGTTGAGAACGGCCGCAAAAAATATTTAAAACAGAACAAAAATTTCTAAAAAAATTATCAATTCTAAATGGTTTTTGGCTAAACTTTAATTTGTTACCTCGTGATACATGGTAACCCTCATACCAAAGCCCTTATATCTGTTATTTGTGAAACCTTTGCTCACACTAATAAATCTACTTAAAAATTAATTTTTTTCCAAACTTTAAATGCGCATTACTTTAGTAAAGGGATAGATAAATTATTGAAATGTTTTCTTTAAATTACTTAAAATTAGGTGTTGTTTGAAGCTGCATACTAGGATTTTTTATTAAAAGCGAAAATTTTGAGAAATTTGAGGTGGAGGAGATAAAAGAAATTAGATTATTTTTTAAAAAAAATCCTTTTTGTGACTGTACTGTCCAGAAAAAAAGTCGAAACTCCTCTTTTAAGCTCACGAAAGTAAAATTTTAACATTTTTCTTTCCAAATAAGATCTTTGAAACAGTATATTTTTCAGTTAGGCTCCCTTTTTGGGTAAAAATAACAAGTGTTATTTTGAAAAAATATTTTTGTGGGAAAACGACCTTGAGCGACCTCTAAACCTTTTTCAAAAAATCTGAAAAAATTCTCAAAATTGTTTTTCATGACGAACTTCCGGATTCCGCTTCAGCCCCCCCAAAATTTCAAAAAAAAAAGTTTACGCCCTAGTGAACACACCACTATCACTTTTCTCAAAGCTGTCAAAATTTTCAATGCGCACAAGAGTACATTGCTCAAGTGCTCAAGTCCTGAAGTTGGAGACTACAGTAGAAAAGCACTAAGGCAGATTTTTTACGTACGTGTATTTTGTTTTTGTAAAGTGCACAAGTCCACAACTGCACAGGCAAGTGCGCTAAATCCTGAACGACCCTAATGATTGTGTGGCTTAAGTGTGAAATTGGCTGTAATAAAGTACAATTAAGTACTCTGTTGGGGAAAAAACAAATTTATTTTCCGAATTACCCAATAGTTTTGTTATATTTTTTTGTTTGTACCAAAATTTAAAACGTTATCATCTTAGGTTAAATACATTGTTGTTTTCATAACTGTATTGTTTACTGTGTCTGCTTTGCTTCGCGAATATTGGTCCTTTACCAGCAAAATTCATTTTATTTAATTTCGTTGATTGTCCTCTTAGGTCGTTTACACATTTACAACGAAGAACAACTAAAAAAAACAACAGCAACTTGAGTACCATCTTCAAAACAGCTTCTCTTTAATTTGAGTGGGTATTTCTTAAATTTCATTCAATATTCTTCATTTTGCTTCCCTTTAACATGACATTCAACGAACTTAAGTTACAATTGCGTGAATATCTTGCGTGACAAACGGTGTTTTTTTTCTACCTACCGTCGCCCTCCCTCTTCTTTGCTACTTGTTCTTCTTCTGCTTTTACGTATTTGTCGTCCTTAACTAGCTTTGTTACTTTTAGTTTATTTGTTGTCTTTAAGCTACTTTTATTCCCATGGGTGTGAAATTCTATTATCTGGTATGTATTACTTTACTCTCCCCTCTCTGGCTACCCGCTCTCTAACCCGCTTCCTGTGCATGTCACATAAAGCAACAAATTTCTTTGCTACTGCTTATTTTTGTTGTTGTAAAAAACAACATAAAGAAATAAAGGAAGAATAACAGAAGTAGCTTTTAACAAAATTCTTGTTGGTTTTTGCTATATATAACACATCTTTTGCCAAGTGACTACAGTCAACCCAAACCGACTTTTATACTGTTTGTCTTCTTCTTCTTCTTCTTCTTGTTCTTAAATTTTTGTTTTTTTTTTGCGTGCATATAGATTTGCTAGAATTTGTGTTTCTTTTCACTTTTTTTTTGTTCTAGCTACTCTTATTACATCTACTCTTATTTGGCATGTTTAGTTTTTATTGTCCCTCTCTTTGTTTCTTTTCATATTGTTATGTTCCGGCTTTTGTTTTAGCGTTTTGACTTGTCAGTTCCTACCCTCTCCTCCCCTCACTTTGTTTGTTTTGACTTTGGCCCTGGGAGACAAATGATACACTCTCCTGCTCCACATTTTAACTTATTGCTGCACACTTAAAGAATTAACTGTTTTAATATAGCTCCTTTCCAGAGCTTTTCGGTTGTTTTTTTTATTTCTTCTGCGTTAGTTTGTATCCTTCATCCAACCCTTAAAAAAATGCTGGGGGGTCGAGGGTTTGAAAAGGGATGCTACTTGATCCCTTTGACTCGAATCGTGATATTTTAGCTAAAGTTTCTTAAATGTTTGCTAAATATTGGGCTTTGGCATAAAGCTTTTATTATTATTACAGAGATATGATTATTTATGAATAGCTTCTCAGAAGGTCAAATTTTGGGATCACGTCTTCGACTTGACTTCAAATTTTGTAGAAAACAGAAATCTTTTCCAAGAGTTGGGCATCAAGCACAAAGTTCAGGCGAATATGAGCCTTAATTGATTTTTGCTGTACTGTATCAGCTTCAATTTATTAAAGGCAAAGTGCTATAACTCAACTGCAAATGTTTTTCCCCTGTGCATTTAGTTTAGAGAGAACAACATTTATAATTATTTAAATTAATTTTGCCACATGTGCTTCCGTTGCTGCAACACTCAGCATCGCTCCACACCGTACCGCACCATTCCGATTGATGCATTATTAATTTGTTATATTGAAGCTAGTATCTAGATACACTATAACAAGAAATTCCCTCAGCAAATTACAACAGTTGCCATGCATTTCGCCTACGCTGCATTCTTTCAACACGATGATTATGGTGATGATGATGATGATAAACTTCATTCAAAAGCCATTCATTCTCTATCTGTGCTACGCATTCTTCTGCTCCAATTAATCTTCATTGTTGTTCCCGCAATAAATATTTCGAGTCGGTTTCTTGGTATCTATTTTCTATTTCATGTACTGCTTCGCCTGATGTTTTACCGCATGGCCCTGTATTACTTGATAGTTTGACGTTCTGTCTGGTTTTGTGTTGATATTTTGAGTATGTTGCTTGCGCCTCTCCTTCCGTTATTCCTACACGCAACCTCTGGATTTTCCTTAGATTTTTCCAGCTTGCTGCATTTAAGCATAAAATATTTGTAAGTTGTTATTGTTGGTGTTGTCGATGGTGCAGATTAGGGTGGTTTTATCTCATAGGGTAAAAAAAAGTCATAATTATTTTGGGGGCACCCCTCTAAAATGTTTCTTTCTGTCAGATTTTAGGATTGCCAAAGTTTGAGCACGATTTAAAGATGTTAACACGTGCCATTGGGGCCTCAACGTTTTGAAAATCTCGATTTTTTGGCAGTTTGACGACTTTGCCTACCCATATCTCTAGAGCGGTTTAATATATTTGCCCGTGTCAAACATCAAATTGAAAGCGATACTGTATAAAAAATACGTAAGTAGTACTGAATTTGAGATAATGAAGCCAATATCCCTAAAAACGTGACTAGGTACCCCTTAGAGCGAAGATGGAACCTATTGTGAAAAAACCCATTTTCCTTCCTATATTATCAATGAAAACAATTATGTATTTAAATGGAATGAAAACAATTATGTATTTAAAAAATCAAGTATAATAAATGTCTTTATTTATTCAAGGGACTGACATAACGTGGTTTTGGAGCTATCTGGATACAGCTGACGGCATCTGCTGACTACTTGGAGAACATATTGTTTTTGTTGCTCGTCCTTTGTAAGTAATTGGTTGTAATCTGTGATGAGCTTGACTCCTCGCTCTGCCATGTCGTTCACAACTTTCAAGTTGTTTACCATTATTTGCCCCTCCTGGTAGTTGATGTTCTGCGGCCAAGTTGCAGGATCTTTTTTCAGAAATTCGGAGTTAATGTTTAATCTCTTGAAAAACAGCTAAGTCTCACTTGTAATTAGGGCTGGGAGACCATTTTCTAAAAATTTCGGCAGTTGTTCTTTTTTTAGTTTGGGTCGCATATTTCTGGAGCACTTCTCATTTTCTTCTGCTTGATTTGTTAAGATCTTTGTCGCCATTTGGCTCTTTACGGTGTTTTGCACTGTCGGCTCAAACAATGCCAGGGCAACAAGTTCAGGACTAAGATACCACAGGTGATTTATCATTTTGTTAATTCCTTTTTCTGATATTTTTTTTGTCAATGCTTTCGTATTTCAATAGATTTTCAATAAGGGGGAAAAAATGTCAGAATTTTTTTGGGGGCACCTCCCTAAAATGTTTCTTTCTGTCAGATTTTAGGTCTTGTTTTGGTGCTAAACACGCTCTGGGGGCGTTAAACCAGGCTTTACAGTAGACTCGAACGATGAAAACACAAAGAGCTTCTAAGGCCTCTTGTTCTTGGGAAGTCAGCTTAAACTGGTCACGAAAGAGTTGTAATTTCAGACAGTAAATAGCTTTTGCCATCCATCCGGCATGGTGTACTGGACCTGGAGACCTGAAGCGCACATCTTTTCCGTCAAGATGGCCAAGATATATCAATGCCAACTGTAACAGCTCTTTGTAGTCGTCTCTTGGCTGGCATTCCATTAGTTTTCTTTTCAGTTCTTCTTTGATATTCTCTACTTCTTCTTTGGGCAGTAGTTTCAAAACATTCTCGCCTACATCGAACTTGGATTTATCAATCGCCGACCATTCTTTTTGAAATCTCTTGAATATGTCTGGTTGAGGTCCCGATGTGCTTCCAAACTTGCAGTCAAACACCCCTCTCAACAAGACTTCTAAAACGTGGTGTCGGCACGCTACCTAACATCTGCTTCAGGAGATTGCACTCTCCATTGAGTCTCCCAGTACTTTATGCTGTTGTATCGAAGCACATAGCCACGACCGAGCTGGCGGGACTCCATTCCTCTAGACATTCGTACACTGCTAGGGCTTGTTCCTCCCCTGAGCTACTGTCAGTTTTAGGAACGCCTAAGAGTTGTTCCTTAGTCCCATGCGATACCAGAACAGCAACCCGTTCTTTCTGTTCTGTTATGAGGGTACCTGGTAATAGTTTTCCATCCCAGTGCACGCAAACAGCCTCGTTTTGATGTATCTTAAGTCTGTTTTGAATTTGTTCCGTGTATTTATCACGGTTTATTTTCCGCTGTTCACGGATAACGCTTCTGGAGATCTTATATTCTTTGGGATCCTCTCCGAGAGCTTCTACTGTAGCCAAAATGATACGAGTAGCGTTCCTATCGGACACCTTACAGCGGTCCAGCAACAATGACAATTTCATGGTTAGGACCTCTTTGAAGCCTTGCTTGATTCTCTTGGGGGCAGATGGTCCTTCAGATTCTACGTTCATCTCGAGCTCTTCATACGGCGTTTCACGTCCTTCTGACTCTTCTGTTGTCTCGTCGTCCTTGAGCTCCACCGTGTCTGTGAACAATGAGATGAGACAATAAGTATAAAGTTAAAATTGATGAAAATTTCAGCTAGTGATCTAGATCTTATAAAGTTTCGCTACAAGGAAAATATTTTTTTTTAAATGCTTACCGAAATTTCCCGCTTCAAGTTGTTTGTGCAAGACCTTCCGTTGTTTCTGTAGTAGTCTTTCTTCAGCTTGAGCCAACTTCAGGTCAACTCCGAGCATGGAGCCTGGTCTTCCTTTTTGTATTTGTTTTAACAGAAACTCCTTGTCATCTTCTGAAGTCATCATCGTCAGGGCATCTTGGTGGGCAATATCAAAGAGATCATCCAACTTTAGGATAAACTCTTTTAAAGCATTTCTTGCATTTTCCGTTTTTTTTATCCTTGTACTTTTGCATTTTTCTCTAATCATCGTACAGTTCTTCCAGCTTCACTATGACATTTTTCTTTTGTTTTGTAGGAATTCGAGCTTTTGTCCAAAAAATTAAAACCTCGTCAACAGTATTTCTGGCAGAGGCTCTCACATTTAAATTCACAGTACGCAAATTGTAGAACATAGTAGCTAGAACTTGTCGATTGGAGGGCAGCTTACATCCAGTTATCTGATGAGCTGGATAGTCAATTATAAAAATTTTTTCTCTACCTCTACTTCTCATGCCAGATGTAGAAGCCATCACTTTTACGAGAAATAAAAATGTTCACTAGAAGAAAGAATAAATGACACTAACTAAAACAAAGAGTACGTGTTAGTAGGTAACGACCTAGTTAAAATAAAAATGTCTTTTGTAGTTAATATTTACTGGGTTTTTTTAAACTCGATCACACGAACGTAGAACAATATACGACTTTCACTGTTCAGCGAATACTTTTCAACTGACCAAGAAACAAAATCATAAAAGCAAGAACCACCTAGCTATCCTTTTCTTTTTTTAATAACAGACTCTGAACCCCTGGACTTCTACTTCAAATATAACAATAGGTAGAAGGGGAAACCCAATACATTTTTAAACTAGTTTGGTTTTACCTGCTTGGGGTCGCCAGTGATACAGTATGAGGATAAAATAGATACATACCTGACATAAAAAAAAAAACATTGTTGTGCGTGTAAAATTAACGGTATACCATACAAAGATATTTAAATGAAATGGGATTCCAAAATACAAGTATTTGTCCATAATAAGCAATAATAATACAAATAACGCATCTTCGCTCTCAGGGGTACCTAGTCACGGTTTTTAGGGACATTGGCTCTATTTTTTCGGTTTCAGTACTAGTTGCGTATTTATTGTGCAAAATATAAAATGTTAAAAACAGTATGGCCTTTAATTTGATGTATGACACGGGCAAATAGCTTTAGCCGTTCCAGAGATATGGGTCGCCGAAGTCGCCAAACTGCCAAAAAATCGAGATTTTTCAAAACTTTGAGGCTCCAATGGCACGGGTTATCATCTTCCAATTGTGCTCAAACTTTGGCAATTTTAAAATCTAACAAAACGAAACATTCAAGGGGGTGCCCCCAAAAAATCTGACATCGATTTTTTAAAACCACCCTAGTGTAGATGCTTTGCATGTAGAGTATAAATGACGTTGTCTGTGTGAAGGTGTTGTATAGATTCCCTGCAAACATTTTCAATCGCCTCAGAATTGCCAG
Organism: Dichetophora obliterata; assembly: GCA_963920525.1. Lineage (NCBI taxonomy): Eukaryota > Metazoa > Arthropoda > Insecta > Diptera > Sciomyzidae > Dichetophora > Dichetophora obliterata. Next base: position 57,075,754 of record OY986439.1, read on the forward strand.
CGAATCGCTTGGAAGACAAAATAATCACCGGCGAGCTCTTTTGGGAGTCATCCGGGTATCGCTGACTGCAAGCAGCTGAGGCCATAAAAACGATTCGCCGGGAAGATTCGCAACGAATCGCCCAAAGGGTTCGTAAACGATTCGCCGGAAACATTTGCAAACGAATCGCCGAGAAGCGTCATCGCGCATTCATTGCTTGGACAATCGAAAAGCGATCATCTTCCCTTTTTTTCTTTTACTTTTGTTTCTTTCGCATTTTTGTTATGCAAAAAGTAATGCTTAATACAGGCGCAAAATTCTTCTTTATCCATTTCTATTTCGATACCAAAAATAGTTTATAACTACTATAAATACTGTAACATCGCTATTCATTGATTAAAACACTATACATTAGAGGAGTTTGCTAAAGACTATTTACAAGCAATATCAATATCTCTGCAATGCCTGTGCGAGAATATCACTTGGAGCGCAGTTTATTTCCCTCTGAGGTATAATCTTATATATTAATAGGCAAACATCAAATGTTGTCGTACACTTTTTCGATATTATTTTAAAATAAGGGCAATGAAACTTATATCATTCGAAAGATACTGCGCCCTTTATGTGCAGAATCAATTTAGATTTTAAATTTATGACCTCTGACCCGAAATATTAACGTTGAAAGTTTGTATTATTTTTAGTAAGGAATTTCAGAGCTAGGAAGAGGTAGAATGGTGAATGAGGTATCAAATGAAAGATCTGGCTGCACAGTATGATTACATTTTAGATTGGTGACCTTCGACCTGAAATATGAGGGTAAAAAGAGCATTTATAAAATAAAAGCTAAACTGTAACAGATGAAAGAATATAATGTAAAAGGGAATTTTAGACATTGATAAGGTGTGCAAAAAATACATCCAACATTTTGCACCATCTCTTACGGATATCCTTCAATAAGCATTTTTTTAAACAACAAGATTATATATTGTGATGGTGAAATTTCTTACAAATAGTAAAGTGTGAAAAAATTCCGTTATTTTCACATAAAAATTATAGCGATATCTTGAAAACTATAGATGTTCTCAGTACAATGTATTTTTGTATGTAAAGTCGTTGACGGTATAAGAAAGCTTTCTTGGTAATATTTTCCATGGATAGTATATTTAAAAAATCCCCTTAAAATGACATTAAAATTATTTAGATATCTCGAAAAATGTATATCTTCTCAGATACACAACGTATTTGCTGGAAGCAAGGCGTCATTGCCTCAGAATGAGAAAAAACCAATTGAAATTTAAAGTTACGACTTTGCAAGCAAATATCTCAGCCATTTTTAAATCGATTTACAACAAATTTTCTTTGTCTGAGAGATCAACTAAATGACTTTGGAGAAATAAGAAAAGATTAACCGTTATTCCATCAATTCAATGTTTTATATTGTTTTAAAAAAACCTCTAAAATATTTAGGTTTTGCTCAAAAAATAAGACAAAAGTTTTTTGTTGCATTTTTTTTTTCCTATTTCATTTTCTTTTTTCACACTTTTCACATGACATATCATTTATTTGCAAAAATTGCCTCATTTTGACACATAATTCAATCAACAGTTTCTATCATCGAAATTTATGAGAGTGATTTTTTGATGAAAATTTAATTTTTCAAATTGTTGTTTTTACATTTTTTACAAAGTTCTACAGCTCAAGAAATAATTTCTGTGAAAAAAATTTTCAAATATTTCAAACCACTTCTCTATGTTTACACAAATCTATGTTTTAAGCCTTTTCGGTGTATATAGAAATATGCGTGGGAGAAACAGTTCTTCCGTGTTTCTGAACCGATTTTGATAATTTTTTTTAAAGAAATTAGAGTAGGGAGAAGGAATTCACTTAATATTTTTGTGACCTTTGACCTGAAATATAAGCGTTTAAAAATATTTCTTAAGTGAAACCTAAACCATAAAAAATGGAAGAACATGGTGTAAAAGGAAATTTTCGACATTACAATGTACAAAAAACATTTTTCGCTATCTCTTACGAATACCCTAAAATAAGCATTTTTGTACGTAACATGTGTGAATATATATTGTGATGGTGAAATTTCTTATAAATATTTAGTAAGTTCTGAAAAATTTCCTTTATTTTGACATCAAAGTTATGGCGATATCTTGAAAACTATAGCTTTTCTCAGTACAACGTATTTTTATATGAAAAGTCCTGGTTGTGAAAAATAACAGTGTACGATATTTTTTATGGGTAATGTTTTTATTTACAGATATTTTAAAAAAAAATTAAACTATTTTTATAACAAAATTATTGCGATAATTTGAAAATAAGGATTTTCTTAGTACAGCACATTTACTTTAAGCAAGGTCATGCCTCAGAACTAGAAAAAAACGATCGAAATTTCAGAAGGTTGGTCGAATTTCGGCCACAGGTGATACTAGTATATAAAAATAGGCGTAGGAGAAACCGTTCTTCCATTTTTCTGAACCGATTTCGATAATTTTTTAAATAAATCAGAGTAGGGAGAAGAAGTTCACCGAATAGTAATGTGACCTTTGACCTGAAATATGAGCATTAAAAGAATATTTCTGAAGTAAAACCTAAACAATAAGAAATGGAAGAACATGGCGTAGGTGGAAATTTTAGATATTAATACAATGTAGGAAATAAATATTCGCTATCTCTAACGGATACATACCCTACGATAAGCATTTTTTATAGTACATATTTTATTTCACAAATAGTAAATTCTGAAGAATTTTGATATAAAAGTTATGACGATATCTCGAAAACTGTTGCTTTCTCTCGAAACTTAAGATTTTCTTAGTACAATAAATTTTCTTAAGGCAAGGTCAATGCCTCAAAATGGGAAAAACGATTTAAATTTCAGAAAGTTGGTCGAATTTTGACCACAGGCGATACTAGTATGACTAAATAGCTAAATAGGGTCTATAATAGCAAAGTATACCTGGTGGGGCTCACAATTAGCAAATCCCTTAAAGAATGAAAATATTCACAAAGACCTAAATATTCGTTTTGTTAAAAGCAGTCTTATTGCACTCAATCAAAATTACAAAGAGCGCACACAACTCTAATACATCGCTCTATTTATAACGACGAAACATATACGACACAGGACCTACACAGATTTATAATTATGTCAAATACTAACAAAAATTTAATCATTATTGTTATATATTTATTCCTAACACTGGTTATGAATTTGTATATATATTTATTTTTTACTTAAATCTATTGACTTTTTTATTTTAATTTAAATGCACTATAGCAAATTATTAAAGGGAGGTTTTAGGCCAAAGTGGTTAAAACTGAGGCATATTTTAGAAGATGTTTTCTAAAAAATTTTATAACATACACAAAAAATTTCATTTGCATGTTAATTTTACATCATCAGCGTCTCCAGATCGTATGAAAATAAAATGCTTTCGAAAAAAGACTCTTAAATGCACATCTTTTACCAAAATAAAAAGTTAAAAAAAATACGAAGCGTGACAAAAAGCCGAAAAAATTGACATTACTTTTGACTATATTTTTGCGTGTAAAAACTAGACAAATTTTCCAAAGATGCTCGTTTTGGTAAAGGATGTGTAGAATTACAATACAAACAGATTAAAAAAAATTTTAATTGGTCGCTTAGTTTGCTTGCAGTAGTGTAGCCAGTTTTGAAAAAGTACACTGTAAAGTACAATGTGATTTTAGAAAAAGATTGCTAAATTGCAATCACTCCTCGTGTATTTAGGAAAAAGCAAAATTTTGATTAAATTCAAGCAAAATTTTGTAAAGTTATTATAAACTGAAAAGCAAATTTTTACTTAATTCAAGCAAATATTTGCTTAGTTATTATAAATTGGAATAGCAAATTTTTACTTAATTCAAGCAAATATTTGCTTAGTTATTATAAATTGGAATAGCAAATTTTTACTTAATTCAAGCAAATATTTGCTAAGCTATTATAAACTCAAATAGCAAATTTTTACTCAACAAGCAAATTTCTTCTAAACACGTTTATTCTTAATGAAGAAAATTAGGCTAAGATTAGTTAACAACTGCGATGGTCGAATGGAAAGCGACTCACGCGGCCGAGGTTCAAATCTCCAGATAGTGGTAATTTTTTAATTTAATTTAATGTAATTGTAAAATGTAAATTTTTTAATTTATTTCAAAAATATGCTAGATTTCAGTAAAAACAAATCAAAATTTGCTATTTCAATTTATTATAACTAAGCAAATACTTGCTTCAATTAAGTTAAAATTTGCTTTTGCAGTTTATAATAACTAAGCAAAATTTTGATTAAATTTAAGCAAATATTTGCTTAGTTATTATTAACTGCAAAAGAAAATGTTCACTTATTTCAAGCAAATATTTGCTTAGTTATAAATTGGAATAGCAAATTTCTACTTAATTCAAGCAAATATTTGCTTAGTTAATATAAATTGAAATAGCAAATTTTGATTTGTTTTTGCTGAAATCTAGCGTAATTTTGAAGTGGCTGAGAATCAAGCGCAAGTGTTGCTTAACCACAATACAAATTTAGCAAACAGTTTTCTACGTGTATGTTTTGAAAAACTATGTTTCGAGAAAAACGTGTTTAAAGTTACTATATTTAGTTAAATTTACTCTGGCGCACCAGGTTTTAAGCGCTGTAGCTTCTGTATTATCGGCGGAATTGATTTATTGAAGGATAATTGGACAGTAATCAATTTAAAATAAATTAAATTTTAAAAAATTGACTTAAAATAATTTTATATAGGCAGTTACTGCTAAACCAAATATATGTATTTGTAAATGTATTACAAAAACTATGTTCCAAATTACTGAGGATATATGATTGTCAAATTTTATGTTTGGCTTTTTTTGTTGTTGAATTGGTACAAATTGTACTTCTTTGTTATATCAATTTGATACAGAATATGTGCAATAATAGAATAGAAGTGAATGTGTGGCATTTTTTGGCAAAAAAAAAAATAACGAAATAAAAATTTCTCGAATTTCGGGACAATCCCGGGATCGAAAAAACTCAAAAAATTTATATCCCTAGTACTCAGCCTGCACAAAGTGAAGCGAGCAAGCACCAAAAATCACTACAATAAGAACCCTACACAATTCAGAAACGTAAGTGCGTCAATAAGACCGTGACTCCCCTCACAAAGTGAAAATTCCAACAGTTTGAGGAGTCACTGCAGCCAACAGTTCAGAAGTAACTGGAGTAACAGTTTTAACAGTTTCACTGAACAGTTTGACAAGCACTGGAATAAATAGAATCCGAAAAGTTTAAGAAGCACTGGAGTAATAATACAATCTACTATGAGCGTCAAAAGTGAGTCAACACCTATGAAATTTTTGTTTCTCTTCAGATTATGAGATCAAAATAAGAGAAGCATCGATTCTAATTGCACGAACTCAAAGGCTTATTCCATATTAATAGAATAAAAACAAAAACACAACAACAACTATGCAGCTTAAGTTTTTAAGAACAGTTAAACATAAATACTTCACATATTGCACGTCAAAAGTGAGTCAACACTTGTGTAACGAAAAGTCTGTGTGATTAATACCGTTAAATTTGCAGTTACTTTTACGCGTGGCTCTACTCGAACAATGTAAGTGAACATTGTTTTATTCAGTCCTAATTGTTATATACAGTGAAACAGTCAACAAACTATAAAAGTAATATTCAGAAACATGAGAACCGCAATCTCGTTAGAAACCAGGAAAATCATTGTGGATTTGAGGAAAAGTGGCAAATCTTTGCGTGAAATTTCACAATATGTTGCAAGGGACTACACATCTATAAAAAATTCGTGGATAAATTTCAAAACTACATGCAATTAGAAAATTTTAAGCGATTAGGCCGACCAAAACGTCTAAGTGAAAGAGAAGTAAAAGGAATAATTTCCACTGTAAAAAAAATCCTGAAGCCATTGCAGTGCAGATTGCTCAAGACATCACAACGAAGTTCGAAAAGGGTGTAAGTGCCAGCACCGTAAGAAGAATTTAACATAAAAATGGTTTTTTTGGCCACAGACCACGAAAGAAACTGTTTATTTCTAAAGTTTATAAAACAAAACGTTTCAATTATGCTGATAAATACAAAAACAAAGATTATTCGTTTTCGAACACTGTTCTTTTTACTGTAGAAAGTAAGTTCGAAATATTTGGTTCAGAAAAGACAAGGAAAATAATAAGGAAAAAGAATGCATAGTACAATGAGCAAAATCTTCAAACAACGGTGAAACATGGTGAAGGCTCGGTTATGGTCTGGTGATGTTTTGCGGCATCGGGTGTGGGATAACTTGCTTTTATTAAAACCACAATGAGTGCACAAGGTTACTTGAAGGTACTACAAGAAAATGTCACACCAAGCGTTGCTAAATTGGGTTTGCCTAGGCATTCGATCTTCCAGCAAGACAATGACCCCAAGCATACGTCACGTTTGGCAAAAGAATGACTCCTATACCAAACACCAAAACTGTTGGACCTTCCCCGCAATCCCCAGACCTCAATCCAATTGAGCCTATATGGGACTACTTGGACCGGCATTTACGAAAAACAAAGATAACCAGCAAAGAATCCCTCAAAGCTGTGCTTCTAGAGGAATGGAAAAAGATACCTGTGGCGTACACCAAAAAGTTAGTAGAATCGATGCCCCGAAGGCTACAAGAGGTTCTAAAGGTCAAGGGGACCAAACAAAATATTAACTACTATAAAGTCAACACTTTTTGCCTTTGAATTAACTTTAAATACAAGTGTTGACTCACTTTTGATTCACAAAATATGGTTAGTTTTTGTTTAACTGTGCGTATAAATTCAAGTGTCATAGATGTTTTTGTGTTTTTACTATTATTTTGTTAATATTGAATAAACGTTTTAGTTTGTGTATTTAGAATTGATGCGTCTTTTATTTTGATCTCATAATCTAAAGAGAAACAAACATTTCATAGGTGTTGACTTACTTTTGACGCTCATAGGACGTTGTGGAAGTACTGTAATAATTAGTGTCAAGCTTATTGACGAAAGCTACTCGCTTTTTGTATTGATGACGAATGCTACTCGCTGTCTTGATGACGAATGCTACTCGCTGTCTGGATGGCGAAAGCTACTCGCTGCAATAAAGACGCAAATCAAAAATGTATCCTCTACCAAAAATTGCTTAACGAGCCTAAAGAAGTTGTCACTTAAAAAAAAAATATTCATTGACAGATCGATCTGACATCGTCACACATGTCATGCATTTGAAGAGTGGTGATGGCGTCACTTGGAGACCGGCAGCATCTTGAACGCCCTAGTATACCACCTGTATAAAGTTTCATTGATTTGTATCCAGCGTTTAGGCGCAGCGGTCGTAAATGGTTTGGACAAAGCTGTTTCCATTTACACAATGCTAGTTCAAATACTCAACAAAAGCGCCAAGTATCAATCCGTGCCATAGTTGGAACTCATAATATTTTCATAACCGACTATTAAACTAAGAACTTTTGTATTGACAAAAATTATGAACATAGAAATTTCAAACATCCACTCTTTCTCCCCAAACATAGTAAATTCTAATGTAGTTCAATACGACACCATAGAATATAAATGAGATTATTTTTGTATGAGGTCACATACGCTCGCCCAACCCATCTATAACTTTTTGAAGGTTTTTTTCTACTGCTCGTACTCAGCTAAGTGTTTTCCACATTTATCGGAGCTGCTTTAAGTATGTTTAATGCACCGTGCAAACAAAAAAAAAAAAAATTGAGAAAAACACAACTTAAGAATAGAACATGGCAAAAAGTTGCCAACACTCCACCCAACTGGTACTAGCTGAGGGAGGGGGTTGTGGGTGGGGGTATATGAAAAAATGAAATACAACTAAAATATTCGTAAACCCAGCGCGCTTGCACTGGAACGAAACCCTCTTCAGCTCAAACATAGTTAAATGATTTATGCACAAAACTGAAGCTGCGAGCGGAATTTAAAAGCAGCTGCCGACGAAAACTTTTAAATTGGTTGAGCGCCAAAAAGCAGAAAATGAAAGGAAGCAAAATCGAACAAGAGAACCTCCCGACAACCAACACTACAACAATCAACAAAGTTAGTGAGTGTGTAACCGACACTCGCAGAGGATTAAAATAAAGTATAAATCAATAGAATCAAGGCGACAGTAATTTAAATGTGGTTCAAGCCGCCTGCTTCTGCTGCTGCATGTTGGCTCTTAAGTTACGCCGCACTGTGGTAGAGAAAAGAACACAAAGGAAGGCGTTGCACGTGTGTTGCCTGTCGAGCAAGTGAGAATCCTGCATCTAGGATGCCACAACAGCACCGAAAAAAAAACTCATCCTACTCTGCTGATGATGAGTTTATCTCATATCCATGCAGACAAAGCAACAAAAAAAAAATTACTTTAAAATGTAGATACTGATACTCTACACAGCGATGCAATTTAAATGGTCACAAGTGGGGAAGAAAAAGATAATAAGACTTGGATAAAGTGCAGACGAGAATAAAACAAAAAAATTGAAAAAACCAAAACTCAAGAATATAGCGAAAAGCAAAGAAATACAAAATGATGATGTCGGAATCGAGTATTGACGACCACTGAAGAGCTTGATACTTGAGTGAATGTGTAACGAAGCTTGGCTGTGAACTCTGTTGCCACGAATATAAATGACTTTGACCTATGCTCCATAGAAACCGGTTTGTCTGCGGTTGAGCCTGATTGTGTGGAACTGATACTGCACAATGGTGCTGATGATGCTAGCCGAGATCTAGTGTTGCCGGAAAGGGTAGCGAGGGAAGGGGGGGGGGGGAGGAGCCCTATTTTAATTGCTGCTGCAGCTGAGTGAGTAGAGATCAAACCATGCAAAACCTTAACGGATAGCATTTGTTCTACTCGAGCCCATCGAGTAATTAAATGCATTTCTGCTGTTTTAAGTTGTCTTAATTAATGCTTAAAGATAACTATGAAATTAAAATTCTTCCTGCAGGAAACAGTAGTAGAGGTCAGTTACTGCGATAGCCATCAGTCGGTCGGTCAATAACACACCATAAAACAATTACACTAACAATAAATGGAATGGATTTGAGCATGAACTGTTTTGAGTAGTTGTTTGCGTGGCCGCTAGACTTATTTTTCTCATACTTATAAAGCCAAAGATCAGGTATTTCTTTAAACTAGTCTTCTAAAACTTCTGGACTTAGAAGAGGAGGTGGGGTTTTAATGGCTGTCCGCTCTGCGATTTCCTGTACGCAGATTGATTTGCCTTTTTCGAGTACACATCATAGTTTGGATCAGTTAATTGTAAAATTATACTTACATAATTATCATGAAATTTTCTTTATATTAAGTTATATACCACCTAGCAGTGCTCTTGATTTGTACAAAACACATTTAGAGAACTGTATTAGTATTTTAAATAATCTTAAAGATAATCAGCATGTAATTATTATGGGTGATTTGAATCTCCCCGATATAAACTGGATTTATGATGACGATTTGCATTATTGGCTACCTTACAATGTTACTAGCACATGTGAGAGCGAGGTAGTTGATAATCTGGCAGAATTTAATCTTCGCCAAATAAATGGTATTCAAAATAGTTTAAATCGCACTCTGGATCTGGTTTTCGTTGACAGTGAATTGAATGCGGATGTCAACTGCCTAAGCTCTCCATCCTTGCATAACTCAAATCATCACAATGCATTATGCCTTAGTGCTAAGTTCTATAATTATATGAAACCAGTAAATGAAAATAGTCTTAGTTTTGATTTTGCTAAAGGCGATTTTCTTAGGATTTCAAATCTCTTGAGCGCAGTCGATTGGTTAATAATAATAGCAATAATAATAATCTTTTAGTTAATTATTATTTTTTTTTGAACAAGCTTAATGAAGCTATCCATCTATATATTCCTAAAGTTTCATTAAGGAATTCTTCTAAACCAATATGGTTCAATAAAGAACTAATTAATTTAAATAATAAGAAAAATAAAGCATATAAACTCTATAGGAAATCTGATAAAAATTCAATTCTTCTAAATAACTATCGATCTCTTCAAAGAAAATTTGATTTTTTAAATAAATTCTTATACAAAAGTTATATCTATCAGATTGAACGCCAGCTCAAAAATAACAGCAAAAGTTTTTGGCATTTTATTAACAGCAAAAAAAAGTCAACGGGTATTCCAAATACCATAAATTATAAGGGTAATACAACATCCAACCCCCTTTCTATATGCAATCTTTTCGCAGAATTTTTCAAATCAGTTTATATTTCGTCTGATATTATCTCAGATACTTACGCTTACTCATCTGTAAATTCACCTTTATTAATAGGTAGCCTAAATCTTAGCTTACTAGAAGTTTCCGAAGGCTTAAAACAATTGAATCAGGATAAACAGTCTGGGATAGACGGTTTTCCACCCATACTCTTAAAAAATTGCGCTGACTCGTTAGCTTTACCTCTTATGATGATCTTCAATCAGTCACTTAAGGAAGGCAAATTTTTAGATAGTTGGAAAACCACCTTTATTATACCGATTCATAAATCTGGTTCAAAGAATGAGGTTACTAACTATCGCCCAATTTGTAAATTATCTACCATTCCGAAACTTTTTGAAAAATTAGTCTACAACAGACTTACTTTCTTAGTGAAGGAGTTAATATCACCGTTTCAGCATGGCTTCTTTCAAGGAAGGTCTACAACTACAAATTTAGCAATATTTACAAAATATATGTTAAACTGTTTTGAGAATGGATATCAATGTGACGTTATATTCACGGACTTTTCAAAAGCATTTGACAGTGTTCATCATGACTTACTGTTAAAAAAACTCAAATTCATTGGATTTCACTCTAATTTACTTAAGTGGTTCAAATCATACCTTATTGGTCGTACTCAATTTGTTCGTATTAATAATTTCCAATCTAATGCGATAATGGTCTCTTCTGGTGTCCCGCAGGGTAGCCACCTAGGACCACTTCTGTTTTTATTTATAAACGATATTCCCAAAATGTTGACTTTTTCTCAATGTTTAATGTACGCCGATGACATAAAAATTTTTTCTGTTATTAAAGATCAAATGATAGTATAAATATGGAGAGGGATCTGTCCCAACTATCTTCTTGGTGCAGTAGCAATTTATTGCCCCTCAATTTATCTAAATGCCAAAGCATGACATTTTGCCGAAGTAATTCTCCTGCATTTTACCCTTATAAGCTGGGAAATACGACTTTGTTAAGAATAACTGAGAAAAAAGATCTTGGAGTAATTTTTGATATCAAACTCACATTTTCAAGTCACATTGACTATATTGTTGCAAAGGCCAATGGTATATTAGGTTTTATAATCAGGAACTCTAAAGACCTTTGTGATCCTTTTTCTCTTAAAGCTTTATATTTTGCCTTTGTAAGGTCTATTTTAGAATACTGTTGCATAATATGGGATCGCTTTTATGCATGTGCTTCTAACAGAATCGAGAAAATTCAGAGACGTTTTACGAGATTTGCAATAAGTCGCTTGAGATGGAATATTGATATGCCTGAATATAGAGCTAGAAGGTTCCTTCTGGGAATACAATCTTTAGTCATCCGGCGTAAATATTTTGCTATTATGTTTCTGAGAGATATAATTTGCTTTGATATTAATTGTTCGTTTCTACTTTATCAAATTTCTTTTCACATACCTTCTCGTGTTCTAAGGGCTCAAAATTTATTTTATGAACCTTTTCATAGAGTGAATTACTGCATGAATGAACCTTTAACGCGTTGCTTAAGACTGGCAAACTCTGTGTGCCAAGATATAGATTTTAATCTTGGTTTAAGTAGAGATGTGTTTAAAAATTCCTTGCTTTTATATTTTAACAGTATATATTATACCTCTAAAGAATAACTTTAATTTGTATATAATTGATAAATTCACTTTAGTGATTTAGTGTATTTAAGTAATCAGTAAGAGATATTTATACTCTGTTTGATGAAGATGAATTAAATAAATAAATAAATAAATAAAAAAAAATTGTAGTGATTATTTGAAGAACATTTTATTTTTTAGAAGCACAATGACTAACCTGCATAAAAATTGCCCGATATAGGCTCTTTTTTTTCTCAAACTATTCACATCCTTTATAGTATGTTATTGGTTAGAGACCCTTATACTTAGTACATTTTTTTTTTCCGATAAAACAAAAACGTCAAAAGGTTTTTAGTAATGTTTTGAATACTTATTTAATAAAAGTCTAAGAAAAGGGTGTCCCAACAAGAGCGCAATTTTTAAATTTTAAATAAAACACAGATATTTAAAAAAAAAATCGTGAAACTTTATTATATCGTAAAGTAGACAGAATGAGGTTATGTATGGAACAATATATCGTGCAGATGGCTGCCGCGGCTTTGCTGGCATACAAGCGATCCTTTAATGAAATTTTCAATGACCGTTTTGCATAAATGCTGCGGTATTTCATTAATGCAGCGTCCAATTTCCTCTTTTAAGGCTTGAGTCGTCGTCGGCTTATTCGCGTAAACCATCGACTTCAAAAAACCCCAAAAAAAACAAATCTAATGGTGTTAACCCTCTCATGCCCGAATTAAAATGGGCGGGTCTACAAATTTTTTTATGCATGATATATGTTAGTCTTGAGTCAGATATGAACTGACAAAAAATTCAAAGTCCTTGGTATCCTGGTTCGTCAGTTACAGGATGTTGCCTATAGGCAACATTGGGCAATAGTGGTAAATTTTAAGAAAACATGTATTTTTTTTTTATTGAAATTTAAGTATGAAAAGATACAAAACAATTTTTTTGTGGATTACAGCACAAATATACGTTGCATTTGCTACATTTAGAGCGCGGATAACCAGTGTGGCATAGCCTGCATCTACCTTTTGCTCCCCATTCTACCCAGTGACCAATATTGTCAAATCGTGTGGATTTGGCAGGTTCTGCATCATACGCTCTTTTGTGGGAGCTTGATTCTGAGGCCGTCGAAAGAACTGGTGATGATGGAGCCGATGGTATAGAACCTGGTGATGACGGAGTTGACTCCATCGTTGAAAGAAAAGATGTTGGGCGACCCCTTTTCCTTGGTAAAACTGCTGTTTGAGTTGCGTTCAAAAGCTCGTTAGCAATGTCCAACTGGAATTTTATTAGTGGTATATGCTTCACTTCGCCGTCTGTAAGTTTGAGGTCTCTGCGATACAACAGCCAACTATTTACTATAGAAGAATTTATACACCAGTATACTATGCGCATATACCAATTGTTTGAGCGGTGGTTGATTTTGTATAATTCTATCAGCATGTCAGCAAGATCAACCCCTCCCATATGTTTGTTATAGCATTCAACTATACCTGGACGAGATATTGTCATAAACTTCTTCTCTTTTCGGCACCATCTCTTGCACTCTCTCATGGAGTTTTTACCTGTATAGTTGGAAACCAGTTGTACACTCTTGTTGTCATACCAACGGCAAGCAATCAAATTGTGCGTTGCCTCATATTTAAAATCGCTTGAACCCCGTCCTCGTTTTTGAAGCTCCTTCTCACTGCTTAGAGCACAGTTATTCAAACGATTGCTTCGGATTGTCCCAACGGATAATATTCCTCGTTGACGTAGCGCAATAATCAAGCTTATTGACGTAAACCAATTGTCAAAAAATAATTTGAAGTTTCGGTTCATCGGAATATTGGATGCTAAAGCTAAAACAATGTCTGATGATATTCCCAAACCAAAAGACTCACACGTTCCTTCTCCAATGTAGAGATTAAAGTCATACATTATGCCAGATACACCAGCCCTAGTGAACATTTTGAATCCCCACTTGTGGGGCTTGTTTGGCAGATATTGTTTCAAACTGTGTTGACCTAATAAAAAATATATTTCTGCATTAGATAGAAAGCTATTTATATATTGGGGGTTGGAATTAGTTTTAAAGGTTTTCTAAGAGATGGCGTAACTATCAATAGATCGCATCGGGCACACCTGTGACTATATTCATTTCAAAGCACATTGTCTAAGCTTCATTTTTTAGTATGTGTCATTCCACTGAAGTGTAAACAACATATATTTTTTTCTCTGTGAACATGTCGACATTCGTTCCAACAAAACGCAATTTGCGGGAAGGTTTACTTTTGTGCTTCCATTTGAAGAAAAAAGCGGTTGAAGCACAACGCACGCTTACTGAGGCTTACGGGGACTATGCTCCATCGATTTCTACTTGTGAGTACTGGTTCCGTCGGTTTAAAAGTGGTGATTTTGATACGGAAGACAAAGAGCGTCCGGGCCAGCCGAAAAAGTTTGAAGATGAGGAATTGGAGGCTTTGCTCGATGAAGACCCGTGTCAAACCCTTCAAGAATTGTCAGAATCATTGGGAGTCGACTTATCAACGGTCGGCAAACGCATGAAGGCCATGGGAATGATTCAAAAGCAAGGAAATTGGGTGCCGTACCAGTTGAAGCCGAGAGACGTTGAACGGCGATTTTGCATGTGCGAACAACTGCTTCAACGGCATAAAAGGAAGAGTTTTTTGCATCGTATTGTCACTGGCGATGAAAAGTGGATCCATTACGATAATCCTAAGCGAAAAAAATCGTGGGGACCACCCGGCCATGCATCAACATCGAGGGCCAAGCCGAATATTCATGGCGCCAAGCTTATGCTGTGTATTTGGTGGGATCAGAAGGGTGTCGTGTACTATGAGCTGCTAAAACTTAACGAAACCATCACTGGGGAACGCTACCAACAACAATTGATGCAATTGAGCCGAGCATTAAAGGTTAAACGGCCGGAATATGCCAAAAGACACGACAAAGTGGTTTTTCAACATGACAACGCACGGCCACATGTTGCAAGAACCGTCAAGGAAACGTTGTAGGCGCTGAATTGGGATGTGCTACCCCACCCGCCTTATAGCCCAGACATAGCCCCTTCCGACTACCACCTATTCAGATCGATGACGCATGGCTTGGCTGAGCAGCGCTTCACTTCTTACGAGGATACCAAAAAATGGGTCGATTCGTGGATTGCCTCAAAAGACGAATCGTTCTTCCGGCGCGGAATCCATATGCTGCCAGAAAGATGGGAAAATGTTGTAGCTAACGACGGACAATACTTTGAATAATATACATTGTACCGTTTTTTCTAAATAAATGCTCAAAAACCGAAAAAAAAACCTTTAAAATTAATTCCAACCCCCAATATGTACATTAAATTAATTACCCTTATATGCAATCATTTGCTCATCCACGCTTTGGAATTCTTCTTGGGGAATTTCATTGAATTTTCTCTTTATAAAATTCAGCAATGGGCGAACTTTGTGTAATTTATCATACCCAGGTTGACCCTTTTGAGGCTGTACAGAGTTATTGTTTAGATGAAAAAATTGTTTAATTTTTTCAAATCTATTTCTTGGCAATGCATTTGCAACAGCCATCAATTTGAAATTTTGCGCCCATGCCATTCTATATGTTGGAATATTGACTACAGCAAGGTATAGTAATATACCAACATATCTTTTTATTTCAGAAACATTACATTTTAACTCCGTTCCATTAGTTTGTACCGCATACAAGTTTGTCTCGTCACAAATCTTCTGCCAGACTTCATCTGTAAAGAACTGGGTGAAATATTCGATTGGTTGTTTCACTTCACTGCTGGGCACTTCACTTTTCCAACTGGTATTACAATCCGTAAGCTCTTGACTCCTCCACCTCAAACTTTGCAAATCAATTTTCTCCATCACCTCCTGTATAACCTCTCTATTTTCAGTTTCTGCTCCGTCGTTTTCTCTGCTAATTAGTTCCTCAATTAGATCAACTTCCATATTTTCGCCATTATCAATCACATTTTTTAACGTTTCTTCGATGATGTTTTCCAAATTTACTGTTCTTTCCTGCTCTTCTTCATTTTCCTCATCCTCAGAATCATCCCAGTCAAAATTAGTAATTTTTTCAATTTCTGCCTGTGTTAGACCTCTTCGACGCATCTAAGTATGTATATACATAAAGAAATGTACATTGTTCAGAAATGACCAATTGCCTATAGGCAACAGCACTTTTACAAAAATATTATAAACAAACTAAACACTTATCTCATGATTTTTTTTTTCTAAATAATTCTCTTACATTTATTTATTTATATTCTTCACTTGGTTTTACAATAAAACAATTATTTTAATGCTTTTTAAAACTTTTTCTATAAACACTTTTTTCGCGAAACGATTTTGACAAGTTCACTCTACTGAGAACGGCTACTGAATGAAATCGTGTACAGATTACAATACAACAAATAGCTGTAAGCTTGCACAACACATATGACTACTTAATGCAAAAAACCGCACGTCAAACAAATCAAAATAACGGGACTTAGAAGCATGTAAGCACAATGTTGCCTATAGGCAACATTGGGCATGAGAGGGTTAAATCGCACGATCTAGGCGGCCAATTCTGATCTCCAAAACGCGAAATAACACGACCGGGAAATGACTGATGCAGCAATTGAATTGTTTCTCTGGCTGTATGACATGTGGCGCCGTCTTGTTGGAACCACATGCCCTCCACATTCATTTCTTCAATTCTAGGCAAGAAAAAACTGGTTATCATTTCACGATACCGAACACCATTGTCTGTTTGCGCTTGACCTGCCTCATTTTCATAAAAAAAGGTCCAATGATTCCTCCAGCCCAAAAACCACACCACACAGTGACACGTTGAGGATGCATTTGCTTCTCGTGAATCACTCGAGGATTTTCCTCACCCCAAATGCGACAATTCCGCCTATTGACGAAGCCATCAAGATGGAAATGGGCCTCGTCACTGAAGATGATTTTAGCGGCAAAATCAGCATTTTCATGTTGTCTCTCCAATACCCAATGAACGAACTCCCTTCGCTTCGAACTCCAGCTGGCTTCAGTTCCTGAGTCAATTGAACTTTGTATGCATGAAAATGCAAATCTTTCGTCAAAATTCGCTGCATAGTAGATTTGGAGACACCAATTTTCTGAGCTCGGTGTCGAATTGAGGTGGATGGAGTTTGAGCGACATCATCACGTACAGCTGCGACATTTTCGGTCGATCGACCTGGTCGAAGGCGCGTTGTTGTCTTTACATCACTAACAGACCCAGTTTCGGCAAATTTAACCATTAATCTCTTTACAGTTGACTCTTTTGGAGCATTATTGTGACCCCAAATTGATCGCAATTTGCGAACTGTCGCCGCAAAACTTTCACCATTTTGGTAAAACAATTTCACAATGAGAATGCGTTGTTCATTCGTGTAGCGCTCCATTTTTACTAACCTCGTACCTTCTACTAGCAAACAATAACAATTGTTCAAATGTCAAACAATGACACTTCGAATGGCGCCAAATTTAAAAATTGCGTTCTTGTTGGGACACCCTTTATAAGCTTGCAAAAAATTATTCAAAATAACCGGCAATTGTCTTACATCACTCGTCATTGTAGTAACACATCCATCGAAAAATTGCCCGCTGCCTGGACAAGTGTACTCTTCACAGCTGCCAAATTTGGGTGGAGAGTAGTGCATGACATGCCATCTCAAACTGACCAATACTAATAGTCCAATGGATTCAGGTCTGGGCTAGCAGAAGGCCAATCCTGAGTAGACTTGATAAATGACTTTTTCATTTTGGTATAAAAAATTAGAAAAAACTGTACTAAATGAAACAAATGTATTGAATAAATTTGTTTGCTCCACTCCCATACTGCGTTAACTTTTTCACTCCGTTTGTAACACTGATTATTTGATAGTATGATTTATTATGATAGTTGTAAATAATATAGATTTTGATGTTAAAAACAATCATAAAACTGTGAGAGAAGTTTTGTGTAGGCAGCATGAAGGTCTAAAAATCGTCCACTTTAATGCTAGGAGTCTAAATGATTTCAAGTTGGATTGTGTGAGACATGTCTTTGTCGACTCATCTGTTGATATTATTTGCGTCTCGGAAACGTGGTTTCATGAAAATGTAAACGATTCCTATCTTGACTTGAAAAATTACAAGCTTTTCAGAAATGATAGAGTGGATAAAAAAGGTGGTGGAGTTGCAATTTATTGTAAGAAACAGCTCAAAGTAAATGTTTTGGGTAAATCAAATAAATCGGAAGTAGAATTTTTGAATGTCGAGATTTCAGGCAACGGAAATAAAATATTTGTTTCTTGTGTTTACAATCCAAATTGTAGTTGCAATTTGGATCCCTTATTTATGTCTTTGTATAGTTGTGCTGTTGACTATGAACACTTTGTTTTAACTGGTGACTTTAATATAAACCTATTAGCCAATAGCAATCTTGCCAGTAGCTTTGTAGAAAGAATATCTGAAGTTGGACTCACTGTAGTAAACACCCTCATGCCGACTAGGTTTGCAAACAACTCTCCTCCAAGCTTGCTAGACATTTTTATTATCTCCGACGCATCATTGGTTTTGCTTTTTGATCAAATATCTTTTGTATCCGATCACGATCTAATTTTTTGTACATTAGACATCAGAACTTCGACCGCTGGACCTGCAACTCTTTTTACGTATCGGGATTTTAAGTCTATTGATAATAACTCTTTGCATTAGAATTTGGCTTTAATTAATTGGTCAGATAGCTGGTTTTTACAATCAGTGGATGAAAAGTTAAATTTTTTCATTGACATTATTTATAATCTTTTTAATATGCACGTTCCCTTGCGCACGCGTCACGTCATTAATAGTAGTTGTCCATGGTTCACGCGGTCTGTTAAAGCAGCTCTCAAAAACCGTAGCAAAACATATTGTAAATGGAAGCGCAACCCCACTACCTTCAACTGGAATGAGCAGAAAAAAGCCAGGAATGATGCCACATCCGCTGTTAGGCGGTCCAAATCAGAATATTTTATGTCCAAACTTAATCCTACGCTACCCTCCAAGCAGTTGTGGGCAAACTTAAAAGGTATCGGTATATGCAGCAAAAACTCTGTAGTTTGCGATCTAGACCCCAATCAGTTGAATGATTATTTTGTCACTAATTCTTCATCAACTGAAACTCAACAAACTGATGACAATAATAATAGCTTTGATCCTGAGTCTTCGAACGCATTTCGGTTTAATGCTGTAAGTGAATTGGATATAGCTAACTGTATAAAGAAAATAAAATCGAATGCATCTGGGGAAGATGGAATCTCCATTAGGTTTATAAAGCTTATTTTACCACATGTTCTTAGTCCGCTCGCCCATATAATAAATCACTGCTTTACCACCTCATGCTATCCTGAGATTTGGAAAGTGGCGACTATTATTCCTATAGCAAAAAAGCCCAATGCTTGCAACCCATGCGAGTTCCGTCCAATAAGCCTCTTGTCCTCGGTGTCTAAAATATGTGAATCGCTCATGGCGCAACAGATATCCCATCATTTAAGTCTTTTTAACCTCATGTCGCATCACCAGTCTGGTTTTCGGCCTGCGCACAGCTGTTCCACTGCTGTGGTCAAAATACTGGATGATATAAGAGTACATTTCGATAATGCTGACTTGACATTGCTCTGCTTGCTGGACTTCTCCAAAGCATTCGACACCGTCAGCCACTCTATTCTCTGCAAAAAACTAGCTCAAAATTTTCAATTTTCAATTTTCAACGTTTGCTAAGGAACTATCTAGTAAGAGTGCGTGTGGGCCAACATTTTTCTATGCTAAAAAGCACTACTAGCGGAGTACCTCATGGCTCTGCTCTTGGGCCATTACTATTTACAATGTTCATAAATGATATTTTCAGCAAGTGCCAACACGTCACTATGCATGCATATGCAGATGATCTCCAATTGTACTTATCCAGGCCAATTGGCCTGGTTGAAGATCGATGTGCTAGAGTTAACGAGGACTTAGCTTTGGTGTCTAAATGGGCAGATGAGAATATGCTCACGTTGAACCCCACGAAATCATTTGTTTTGCCTATATCTAAAACTCCATATTACCATGATGATTTGCCTCCAATTTTACTTAATACCGTTAAACTGAAACTTGTAAGTAAGGCCAAAAATCTTGGTTTTCAAATAAATTCATTCCTTGCCTGCGATGATCACATCAACTCATGCGTAAAAAAAGTATATTATCTTCTACGTAATCTCCGAATGACATCCGGTTTTGTGCCAGTTGAAACAAAAAGAAAACTTGTATTGCAGTTGATTATGCCGATCATAACATACTCTGAGGTCGTGTACTGCAAACTTGACTCTCGGTCCCTACATAAGCTCCTGGTAGCTTTTAATAATGCAGCTCGCTATGTATACGGTCTTAGAAAGTTTGATCATATCTCTGTCTATTGTAAAAAATTACTTGGTCGTGACATACCTAGTTACCTTGAAGCTAGAAATTTCATATTCCTACACCGAATTATCTATACACGTAGTCCTACATATCTTTTTGAGAAGTTGGAGTTTTGCAGGTCAAGTAGAAATATGAACCTCATTATCCCAAGATACAATTTCCTTAACTCCAGTAGATTGTTTTTCGTCAGTGTCATTAGGTCATGGAATTCATTACCTAATAGTATTAAAAACGTTTCTAATAAAATTAACTTTAAGCATTTAATTTTCAAACACTTTTCTTAACTTCAAATTTCTCTCCTTACTCTTTCTTGTTCTTCTCTTATTCTCTAATTACTTTTTAAGGAATAATTATACATTGCTTAAATTTTTGAGTTTACATTTTAGTCTTTTTAAGTAATATTGTTATTGGCAGCATTATGTAACATTAATTTGCATTTCGTGTCTTAAATGTTGTTATATCCAATGTTAATTCGGCATGCAAAAGAATATTCTTATATGTCAACAAGTTTTTTAAATAAAAATAAATAAAATAAATAAATAAGGATTCGTGGCAGGTATAGAAAAGTATATACAGGGTCCGCCATCTAAATTTTTTTTTCAACTAGTGCTTATTTCGTGAATGGTAACACTTAGCTTATGTCTGATTTGACAGATAATTAGTTTTATCCTTCCGCTGAACGAATATGGTTGTGTATACGCTTGAACAACGCTGGGAAATATTGCGACATTACTTTGAAAATCATGGTAATGTTGCAGAATGTGTGCGAAAATTGCGTACGGATTTTGGAAGAAGAGAAGCACCGTCAGCTCCGTATGTTCGTTATCTTGTGAAAAAAGTGAAAGAAACTGGCATCCTCATCGATAAACCAAAGCGTGAAAAGCCAAAAGCAGTGCGTACACCCGAGAATATTGCTGCTGTAGCAGAAAGTGTGCGTGATGTGCCATCAACATCAATTCACCGTCGTTCTCAACAATTGAACATTTCCGAGACATCATTGAGACGAATTTGGCATAAAGACCTCAGGAATTGAAGCCAACTGACCATCCAATGCGTGTTCGCTTCGCTAAGTGGGCCTGCGATCGACTTACAGAAGATGCCGATTTTGCCAAAATATTCAACTTTTCAGATGAAGCTCATTTTGATTTTGGCGGGTATGTAAACAAGCAATATTGTCGCATTTGGGGCACAGAAAACCCGCACGCATACATTGAAAAGCCGCTGCACCCAAAACGAGTCACTGTTTGGTGCGGATTTTGGGCCATAAAAGCATAATTGGGCCATTTTTCTTCGAAAATGAGCAAGGAGTGGCCGTTACAGTCAATGGCGATTGTTATCGGGCCATGTTGAACGAAGTTTTATTCACAAAAATTGAAGAGGAGGATATTGGCAACATTTGGTTTCAACAGGACGGCGCTACGCGCCACACAGCCGAAGCTACACTCGATGTTTTGCGTCTGTTTTTGAAGATCGCATTATCAGCCGCAGAGCTGATGTCGTTTGGCCACCTCGGAGCTGCAATTTGACACCGTTGGACTATTATTTGTGGGTTGCCCTCAAAGATAAGTGTTACGCCGACAAGCTAGAGACAATTGACGCTTTAAACGACTATATTCGTGAAGCAATTGGTGAAATACAGCTGCACACAATCGATAATGTGCTTAAAAATTGGACCGATCGTGTAGGCTACTGCATGGCCAGCCGAGGCAGCCATTTGAACGAAATTATTTTTCATTATTAACCGGAAGGATTTTACTTTCAAATAAAAAAAGAAATTTGAGAAAATATATAGTAGTTTTTATATTTGAATTTTCAAAAAAAAAAATTATTTGGCGGACCCTTTATATCGTGTGCGGCAGCAGTACTCTAAAATCCATACGAAGGCCTGCTAGCAGCGCTGTTAATGCCTACTGAGTATGAACTACATACATACATGCTAGGGAAGTCCAGGAATTGTCTTTCCTGGATCCCGGGATTTTTAAATGAAATAATAGAATAAAAAAATTCTATTACAAAAGTTCATGTAAATGCAAGATTGTTAGGACGTTGAATGTGAATCACTGGAGCAAAGACCGACCCATCGGGAAGTCAGCTATGTATTTAAAAATTGTCAGATATTCTGACTTAGGAAATAATTTTGTTTTATGGTGAAGGCAATCGTTGCTTACGCTTGCTTACGACAATTGTACAACTATTTCTCCAACTAGCATAGAATCAGAACGATGCTTCTCATCAGCGGGTTATATTTGTAATAATATTCGAACAAAATTCTCCAATAAAAAATAATACGAGTTGATCTGCTATTATTTAAATTAAAATTATTACTAAAATAATTAAAACAAAAAGTTTAATTTGAAAAGTCTTTTCCAACCTTAATTTGGCTAAACTAAGAACAAAATAATTTTTTTGAGGTAATATTCCTATCATTTAGGTCCTTAAAAGATAAAAAAAAACATACATTTAATTTTAACCTGCGCTACTTTAGTTTTACAAGCTTGTACAAAGATAAAACTTGTTTTGCTCCTGTTCGGCACAGTCTTTTTTTTTAATCTTTTAAAGGTTTATCATCCTTTAAAACCTTGTTTTTTAAACCCTCTTAATATTCTTATCATTAAAGTCATAAGAAGATGAAAAAACATATATTTATATGATCTTCGTCCGGTTGATTTTTTCTTATAAAATAGGCCAAAAAAATTATTTTTTACGCCACAAAAACGAAAATCCAACTGACTTTTATGTCAAATATATCTCTAAATATATTTTTATCATGTTGGTTCATCTTTTTTTCATAGAACCAAACGATTTGATTTAAAAAAAGAAAACTTTGCAAAATAAATACATGTAAAAATTACTGTCTGAAGTGTCCAATATATTGGGCAAATTCACTGAAAGTGTTAAATTAATACAATGTGCTACACAGTAAAAAATTTGAGGTAAATTTTATCTTTTTTATAACATTTTTGTGGTATAAACTTTTTATATTCCAAATAATTTATAAATTTTATACCATTCAATATTATAAGAATAATAGAACAAATATAATTTAAAAATTTTATATGGATATCATGTGTAAATCAAAATATATTCTGGTTCGAAAGTAAAAAATGCACCGAAATTGGGAAATTTAAAAATATAGTGGTTTCGATTGGTCTGATGAGAAAAATGGTCTGGAAAACTTTATAAGATTTGATGGTATAAATTTTAAAACATTTTTGGTTTGGATTTATATGTATACCAAATAGTATAAAATGTATGCTCATATTTTTTACTGTGTAGTTATTAATATTATTTATGTTTTTTGTGTTTATTAACAATAAGAGTATTCACAATTGTGTGGAAAGTAGTATGTTTTTTTTTGCCATAGTTGAAAATCACAATATGAGCACCCTTTGAAATAGAATTTGTGGTTGAGAACCTCCCTCTATAGCTTTTTGTTACCATGCAAATAAATTATCTATCCAATTTGATATATTTTATTAATATATGGCATACAAAAGTGTAACTTGCATTTTTAGCTTCTTCCATTTTTGCAATTAGAAAATAACTGGCAACCGATCAGTTGTTTATGGAAATTTAAAAACCACGTGCCGTTAAACATATCATTGGGCTATTCAAAATTACCAAACTTGGTTTTTAGAGATTTCATGTAAAACAAGAAAAAATATAAAAAACGCTCGGTAAAGTGTGTTACAACACCACGGCGTTTTTTTACTGCATTGAAAACCTCGCAATTGTGAATATCCCTAATGTGTTTTGTTTTGTTTTTGTTACTTTATAAATGAATTAACTTTTTAGTTTCAAGTAATAAATAACAAAAAATTGTATTAAAAACATTTTGAATTATTTACTTCTTAAAATTTTCAATTCCGAACTAATCCCGAGATCCCGGGATTGAGATGTTCAATCCCGATAATCCTGGGATCGAGAAAAGCTTCCGGGATGGGACTCCCTAATACATACATACCGGTTATAGTTGTATCGTGTTCATAAATATTTATTTAATAATATACATATATTTTTAGTCTTTATGGTTTGAAGTTTTTATTTTATATTCAAAAAAATTTTAATACAATTTTTTATCTTTGACTTTTTTTTATGATTATAAATAATAAACAGAATTAAACGTAAAGTATAAAAAATAAAACAAGTAAATATTTTAACAATATGTGGACACTACAAATACTCCCCCTCCAATTGAACACTTATATTATATTAAAAGTAACTTTCTTTTTAAAAGAATTGTTTGAAGAAGTAGAATTGTGTATTTCTGTTTTTGAATTAGTGTATGCTGGTTTGAGATGATCAATAGAGACAGATTTTATTGTGTTACCGTACTGAATTTGAAATGTTTTCTCGTGCTTAGAAATTACTTTAAAAGGTCCTTCAAACGGCTGTTGAAGTCCAGATAAACGATTAATTTTTACAAAAACATATTCACAAGTACTCAGCGATTTTGGAACATAACTTTTGTCAATATTATGATGAACAGTTTTTGAACGAATGAGGGAAAAATGTTCTCTTAATTTTTGAAGAGTATGATCCGTGTTTATATTATCGTTATTTGGAACAACCAATTCCCCTGGTAACTTTAAAGTTTGACCGTAAACCAACTCTGCAGAAGAACAATTTAAATCTTCTTTGATTGTGGTTCGTAAGCCAAGAAGTATCGAAGGTAAAAGTTCTGACCAATGTACGGAATCTTCTGAACATATAATAGACGTCTTGAGTTGTCGATGAAAACGTTCTATCATTCCGTTTGATTGTGAATGAAAGGACGAAGTGTGAATTTTGTGTGCACCTAGTAATTTTGTTAATTCACTGAATAATTTTGATGTAAATTGAGTACCTTGATCGACAGTAATAGTAAGAGGGACAGCAAAACGTGGAACATAATTTTGAACGAAAGTATTTGCTACAGTTTGTGCAAAAATATTTTTTAGAGGGTATACTTCTGGCCAACGCGTATGTCCATCTATAATTGTTAACATATATCGAAAATCATTTGATATAGGTAGTGGTCCCACTAGATCCATATGAATATGTTCAAATCTGCCTGGTGGAATTTCGATTTTTTGGATTGGTGTTTTTGTGTATACATTAATTTTGGATTTTTGACAGTTAATACAGCTTGATGACCAATCATTTATTTCTTTTCGCATATTAGGCCAAAAGTATTTCGATTGTATTAATCGTCTAGTGGCTCGTACACCAGGATGAGATAATGAATGAATTTTGTCAAATATACTTTTTCGCATGGAAGTTGGAACGAAGGGTCGTGTAGAGTGACTAGAAATGTCACACCAAATTTTAATATTTAAAATAGGAATTGGAACTTCTTTTAAATTGCATTTAGAATTTGGAGATTTAATTAGAAGTTGTAGAGTCGCGTCTGTTTGTTGTTCTTTGTGTAGTGTTTGAAAATTTATATCTTGTGAAGATATCGCGTTAATTTCTGGAATGCGAGAAAGTGTGTCTGCAACTATGTTTTGTTTTCCAGAAATGTATTGTATGTTGTTTGTGAATTGAGCTATGTATTCTAAATGTAGTGTTTGTCGGGGTGATCTATCAGTTTTTGAATTTATAATAAATGTCAATGGTTTGTGATCAGTGTATATTAGACTGGTCGTTATTTTAACTTTTTTACCCCGATTTGAAACCGCCGGGCGGATAAAGTTTCCTTTTAACCTAAAAACATTGAAAATAAAATGTGGTGGCGATCGGATAAGATTTAATGGGAGCGCACTTGGCTCAAAGTTTGAGAAAACACGGGATATATGGGTAATTTTTTTTTATTCTGAAACATATTCGCCATTTTTTTAAATTTTTTAATTGACAGATTTATATTAAAATTTCCTTTTTAAAATGCTATCAAGGTCCAAAATCGGATTAAAGTTGGCTAAGTTAGAGAAAGTTATGTGTTGGTAAGTCCATATTTTGTACGGAAGGAAACAGTTTTCAGTTTTTATTTTATTTTGTATTTCAACATATAGGTATTTCCAATAAACCAAATTTAAATTAAAAAAAAAATTATATTAAATTGAAAAAAGTATATCCCTCTATAGGATGTAATGGGAAAAAAATTGTATATTAGTAATGCATAGTATGTATAATATATAGTATGTTCTTAGAATTTATTTGAAATGAGAGAAGATTTTTTATGTGAGGAAAATTTTTTTCGATAAGCTTCAACAAACTGAAACACCAATTGTTTTTGATCTTCATCTTCTGTTAGAATGCGATTGTAATCCTTCATAAATTGTATACCTCGCTCAGCGGTATCGTTGGTGACAAAAAAAGTCTCGATAAAAAGTATGAGCATCTTGATAATCGTCATTTTGTTCCCATGTTAACGGATCATATTGCATAAAAGAAGCAGACAAACCGAACACAGCGAAGAAATTGTTTGTTTTATACGACACAAAATCCTTCAAGGAGCTAGCGTGTAATACTTTGGGGCTTAAAATTCATCGACCCTCCAATAATTTAACATATGGTGTCATTGATTGAATTCATTTAACCATTTTTCGCTTTTCTTCAAGGGAAACACAAGCATCAAAAAGCCAAAGCTATGGTCTCAGGTGTTAAGTACCAAAAATGATTTTTCATCTTCGACAAAATTGTGTCGAAAATCTCTATATCGGTTTTTGCATAAGCAATAGAGTCTTTCAGAAATTCCAAGTCTTGGTTTGGAGCTGCTATGGCGTTTGGCCATCCAAACCAGATTTTAACATATATTTTGACTAGAAAAATGCAAACATCTCTCAGTGAATTTAATTCTCTTTTTGTTAGTTTAAATTGCTCTCGAAAAATAAATATCTTCAGACTATAAATTGCTTTACCCATAAATCTTGCATGGGATGTACGACCGAAAATTACCAACTTCTTGTCCCAGGAACGTGAGTGTCAGATAAAGAAGCTCTTTGTAGTCTGCGCGACTGTGATCTTTTGCTAATTGTTGATGGCAAAAAGTTTTGATTGCTTCACATTCTTTATTGTCTATTTTAGAACAGACAATACCGTCCTCTAGACCGCTTTAAATAGTTGGTGATCGAGTTGGTCCCAAACAGCCTCAAAACGATTAAAAATGGGTACCTCGGGTCCACTGGTTCCAGAATGTTTTAACTCAAATACACTTTTCAATAAAATTTCATAGATGTGGTGGCGACATGGGAGTTGTATCAATTTCCGGTCTAAATATTTTTGCAAGAATATTGTAGCACCATTTTTTTGACCGGTATTGGTTTTTATGAAATATCAATTTATTTTGTTTACGTTCTTATGTAGTCAAAAGTATTTTTATGCAAACATATACTTTTTTCATACCCCTGTAAAAACCATTTTTTGTTTTGTCATAACAGGTGATTTAGGTTTGGTTACTTTTTTGCCTTTCACTAAGGCACGTAAGAGATATCTCATATTAATGCGCTACTAAACGTTGTAAATTCGTTAGTTTTCAACCGATTTTGGACCTTGATAGCATTTTAAAAAGGAAATTTTTATATGAATCTGTCAATCTAATAAATTAAAAAAAAAATAGCGAATATGTTTCAGAATAAAAAAAAATTTACCCATATATCCCGTGTTTTCTGAAACTTTGAGCATAGTGCGCGTCCATCAAATCTTATCCGGTCGTCACTAAATTTTATTTTCAATATTTTTAGGTTAAAAGGAAACTTTATCCGCCCGGCGGTTTTAAATTTATTTTTAACGACCAGTCTAGTGTATATAATAAATTGTCTTCCTTCTAAAAAATGTCTAAAATGTTTGACAGCGCGGTAACTTCCTAAAAGTTCACTATCAAAGGTTGAATACTTTATTTCTGTGGGACTAAGTTTTTGAGAAAAATATGCTAGAGGTTCCCAACTATCTCTTGTGGATTGTTGTAGAACAGCTCCAATAGCAACGTTTGATGCATCCACTGCTAGAGATAATTTTGCATATTTATTGAAATGTGTGAGAAGAGTATTTTTGGCAAAAAGAGAGCGAACTTTCTCAAATGCATTAATTGATTTTTCAGTCCAAGTTAATTGTTTAGTTTTATATTTGGATGCAGATGTTAGCATTTCGTGCAGAGAACTTAGTTCTGCAGCTAACATCGGTATGTAACGATGATAATAATTAACCCTTCCAATAAATTTTTGAAGTTTTTTTATAGAAGTTGGTCCATCAAAATTTATAATTAAATTAACTCTATCTTTAGAGGGTTGCATTCCTTTAGAAGAAATTTCATAGCTAAGAAAATCTAGTGAAGATACACCGAAAATACATTTTGAAGGTTTGATGTTAAGTCCATATTGTTGTAGTAGATTAAAAATAATTTTTAAATGTTCTAAATGTGGATTCTCATTCTCACTTGCAATTAAAATGTCATCCACGTACGTAAACACAAAATCTAAACCAAAAAATATTTCATTGATGAAACGTTGGAAGGTTTGAGCACTATTTCTCAAACCGAATGGCATGCGTAAAAATTCAAACATTCCGAATGGAGTAGTTATTGCCGTTTTATAAACATCTTCTTCGGCCATTGGAATCTGGTGGTATGCACAAACAAGATCAATTTTCGAAAATACGGTTTTGTTTTTTAGTTCGATGCTTAGATCATGTATGTGTGGAAGAGGATAACGATCGGGTGTGGTAACACAATTGAGCATTCTATAATCTCCACATGGTCGCCAATCATTTTGTTCTTTTTTAGGGACTAAATGAAGGGCAGATGCAATAGGAGAATTAGAAGGTCTGCAAATTCCGACTTTTACAAGGTATTCAAATTCCGTTATAGCTATTTTCATTTTGATTGGATCTAAACGACGTGGTTTTTTATATGGAAAAATTCCTTTTGTTTCTATCCTATGAACCGTACTATGTTTCATTGGTTTGGTGTAGTCTGGTTCAGAGGTGAGAGCAGGAAATTCTTTAAGAAGGGTGGAAAATTTGTTTTCATGAAGAGGTAATTTGAGAGAGTAAATATCGCAAAAGCCAGAAGTTCCATTTACTTTTAGTTTAGTGGTTAAATCGATTATTTGTTTATATTTGATATCAACTATGATTCCAAACTTTTCTAAAAAATTTGCTCCAATAATAGGAGTTGAAATATCTATAGTAATAAAACTCATTTTCTGTTTGTTTGTTTGTTTGTTTGTTTGGCCTTTATACAAATCTAAACGGCTCAACGGATTTTGCTCAAACTAGGTACACATATTAAGCTTATCCCAATTTAAAATGTTACATACTTAATTTTTGCCACGCCCCCTCTGAAATTTTTCAACTAACGGTAATTTTGTTATTATAAAACTTTTTACCATTGGAGATTTTTTTATATTTAATTTTAAAATTTTTTTGTTATTTTGACATCAAAAACACTCACATATCTTCAAAATTGGAGAAATTTTCTGTACAACGACTTTTTCATAAACATCGTTACCTAAGAATGAGAAAAAAACGACATGAAAATCAAAGTTTGGTCTTTCGATGCAAATATCTCCGCTGTCCATTAATATATTTCATTCAAATTTTTTTTTTGTTCAAAAGTTCAATAAAATCACTTTACAAAAATAGGTCGAACTGTACCGTTAAGTCAGTGTATATATGTTTTATGAGTATGCCAAAAAAGGTCCAAAATATTGACTTTTTACTCAAAAAATGACTCAAAAATTGTTGTTGTTGTAAAAATGAAATCAATTAAAAATTGCACATCTGGCTACCTTTCATATGACGTAGCATTTATTTGCAAAAATTCTTCCAGCTAAGCGCAAAAATTATTTTACTGTTTTTGTCATCAAAACAACAAGGGTACCACCCCCTTTGATTTTTTTCGCGAAATTTATTTTTTCCAAAATGTTGTTTTTATATTTTTTACAAAAAAGTCAAGTCTCAAAAATAATTTATGTGAAAAAATTACCCCAATATCTCTTTCCAATCAAAAGTTATGGCTAAAAATCTATTTTTTCATACCATACTATTAATAAAACTTAGTTTTGTTTTAGAATTCTCTATACAGTTTGAACGTCCCCATTTATCTCTAAGAATGCAGTTGTGTGTCTGAAGTAATTACGATTATTTTGGATTATATAAAATCTTCTTTATAGTGGATCTACTTATTTTTTGCATTTTAAAAAAAAATCGTTTCCCGATTTTAAAAAACATTTAATCGAGAAGTGTATGCTAAAATGTTTATATAAGTGACTCTCGAGTAACACCGGGTATATCAGCTAGTTAGCTAATAAAAATGGAAATTCGAAATCACGACGAAAACCTAAGTCAATTTTAAAAAGTTTTGAACCAAAAGTTTCTATTGATGAGCCGCCATTAGCAGCTATTAAATTGATGTCAGAATGTCTTTTAATTGATTTGAATTTTGAAGATGGTACAACTGAAACTGCCGCACCAGTATCTATTAAAAAATTTAAATTATTGCATTTATCTAAAACAAAAAGGCGGCGTGCAGGTTTAATTTGAGTTCCATTATCAGCCACCGTCATAATGGAATTATTTAGTTTAAATTTTGGTTCAATGTGTTGTTGTTTTCATTTTTATTAACAAAAGCGCATGGTTTTATACATTTTATTGCATTTTTATTAAATTTTCTATGGTACCAACATATATTATCACGTGAATTTGAATATCGTCGTCTGGAGTTGCTTCTAAATTTTGAATTGTTCCGGTCGTGAGATCTTGATCTTGTTTTAAGTTCTGCTATGTCCAGTGTAATTTGATTTAAATTTTGACAAAGTGTTGTAGTAATTTGGACTAAGTTCTGCATACATTGTTCCATAGAATTTTGATTGATGCTCGAAACTGAAGTTGAAATTTGAAATTTATTGGTGACTTCATAAATTTTGTCTGCCAAGTTTATTCTTTCATCAACACTTTTATCACTACAAGACGTTAAATGAATTTGTAATTGTTGTGGTAATTTGCGTTGCCACAATTTATAAAGTAGTTCGCAACCGACGATTGATTCAGAACCGGCCAGGGACTTCATGTCTCTGAAAAATTCGAAGGGTTTACGGTCACCCAATTGAGTGTTGGAAAAAAGTTCTTCCAATCTTTTCTCTTCGCTAAGAGAAAATCTTTCACACAATGCATTTTTAATGCATTGGTACTTGTGAATAGTTGGAGGTGGATTAATAATATCTAAAATTTTGGTAATAACATGTTGCGGAAGTGAAATAAGAATTAATTGAAATTTTAAATCATCATTCGTGATATTGTGTAACGCGAATTGTACTTCTGTTTGTAAGAACCAAGCATCGGGACATTTAACCCAGAATGTTGGTAATTTAATATGAGTTTGAGTAATAGGTGTATGAGGGATATGTGTGGTTTGATTTTGAAAAGTTGTGGCGTTGTTTTCCATTGTTGTGTTTTGATCTGGTGAGTGGTGTATTGGTGTTGATGTATTAGATGGAAGTGTTGGAGAAATGTTTGTGTTTTCTTCGAAAGCGGGAGTGTTAATATCAATTAAGGGATTATTTCTAGTGAAAGGCCTAGTTAATACCATTTAAAAAAAATTAAATAAAGTTATTCAATTGAAGGGAAGTTTACAGTTTCGATTTTTGTATAATATTTTAAAGTAATAAATTCTATGTAAATATACATATATTATTATTTAGTTAACTATAATGATTAAGTAGATTAAGATTTAAAGTTTTGAAAAAGTTCTAAGAATAGGATTTGAATTTAAGATTAAAAAAATTAAATATGATTTATTAAAATTATTTAAGTTTAAATTTAATTAATTAAGTTTAAATTTAATTAAGTAAAGTGATTAATTCATAGTTGGTTTAATGATAAAGTAAGTTAAAAAAAAAACTAATATGTGTGTTATATATATATTTATAATTAATGAGAATAAAAATAGTAATGAATAATTATATGAACTTATCTTGTCGGTTGCTTTTAATGTTAAGTTGTTATTTGATAGTTGGTAGCGGATTGTGCGGTTTTTGCTTTGGTTTTTGAAGATAAACGGCAGTATTTGATGATGATGTTGGCGTGGGTGTGCGGGTTCGCGTATTGTTGGGCCGCAGAAATTGATGTGTGAATGGTGTTGTGCCGACAGCCTTGTAATTTAATTTAAGGTTGTGACGACTAATGTTGTGGTAGTTGCGATTGCTGAATTTGTTGGTTTAAAAATTGTTCTTGGAAGTTATATTTTTATGCGAAGCGTAATTATTGGTGGTGGAATTATTGGCAGCTTTAAGAGATGATCTCAAAAAAATTTTAATACAATTTTTTATCTTTGACTTTTTTTATGATTATAAATAATAAACAGAATTAAACGTAAAGTATAAAAAATAAAACAAGTAAATATTTTAACAATTTGTGGACACTACACCGGTCAAACACATATACCGCTACTTTTGCTTCGCCGTAGTCCGGTAATAAAAAAAAAGTATTTGCGTTACTTAAATTCGTACCGAAAGTAAAATTTATACCTTGCAATAATATAAATTAAAATGTGTAGCAAAAGTTAAACTCATACTTTGCAATAGAACTAATTAGAAACTCGTGCTAAAAGTTAAATTCGTACATACTTTGCAATAAAATGCAGATCTAAATTTCGAATCGTGTCTCTCACAATCGTTTTTAAATTAAAATATTTAAAAATGAAACTAGTGTTGAAATAATTTTAATATTAACTTGAAAAAATGCTGATCATTTTTAAATCTTCCCCCACTCACACAAAGCTGTAAGTCACGCTATGCGTGACCTTTGTGCCTAAAAACCAAAAAGAAATCCAAAATGCTGAGCTTGTTGGTAATCTGTTAAATTAGAAAGTAATGATTTTTAAATTAGTTTCCTTCGAAATCTCAAAAACACTGACTGTCACAACTAAGCGAAAACCACTGAAAACCCGCACATGACAAAATAAAAGCACAACAACAACCATAAAAAACAAAATTTCTCAAATTGACCCCCAACAGAGTTTCCCCACGCCACTCATAGTGGATTGTCTGAGTTTTTATTTTTTTTTTGTTTCTATTCACTCCGTAAGAAATAAAAATAAATTAAAAATTTCTTTTTTTAATTCAAAAAATAAAGCAAGTGAGCACGCGAGTTAAGTGAGAATGTAAAAGGGCATGAAGTCAGTCAGTCAGTCATTTAGCCAGTCGTCATTCAAGCAGCAGCGCACCACAACACAGCCCAGTTGGATGTCACCAAACACAAAGCGACAAGAATTTCAGTTTTTCCGCTATACTTTGATGAACTCTGAACCAGCCCCCTGCTGGGCATCCCATACAATCAAACACACACATGTAAAATACTAATAATTTCAACTAGATCGCCAGACAGACGAAGAGACACTTGCTCACTTATATCTAGCGTGCATAAATCAAAAATTTAAATTTCATTAGCTTTTATTTCAACTCTTTGCTGCTGTCTGTGTGATTCATATGATATTTCAAAATAAAGCGATGCGCTGTGGCAACATTCTATGAAAGGGGGGGAAGGGAGGGTAGAACTAACAATTGGCGGAGAGCCTAGGCTGCAGACTTAAACTTATTTCCTTTCAAGAGTGCTATATTGTTGTTACAATTTATAGCCAAAGAGATGGACACATTTGAAATGGAGAATATCTCTTTTAAGATCTCAATAGATTTTTGAATGAATTTCAAGATTTTTGAGTTCGATTGTTATTTAATTTGATCAATTTTGAGCCTTGTTCCTATTTAGCATTGATTAATAAGACAACGTTGGTCACATAAGCATAAGTTAATAAACTTAACCAATAGCCATAGGCGTCCACAGGGGGGTGCAGGGGGGCACTTGCCCCCCCTAGACGGGAAAAATTTTATAAATATTTATTTTTAATGTGTATATGTTATATAGTCATAAAAAATCATAAAAAAGTCTAGTTAAATAAAGGTTTTCCATTAATTGTGAATACATATATTTAAATGTTTAAAAAATAAGAGAACAGAAAATACTGCTTAATTTCATCTCGCAGCTTATTTTATGCAGTCACTTCTCTCTGTTACTGTACTATAATGCTGCGCTGTCTAACGGTACTTTCGTTAGCTATGCCATCGTTATATTTCTATAATTGCTTTGTGTTAGCTTTTTAGTCGGATTTTATTGCTTCAAGTGTCTGCTTCTATGATTATTTAAAATAGGAGCGCGCACAACGCTACAACAACGAGAATTGGTTATATACTATTTTAAAAACAGCAGCTCGGAGTGAAAAATGGCTGAAATGGTTAATAGCAATTCCTCTACAGTGCAAAAAATCAACGAGCGCTTCGTTCATAAGAATCGATTGCACAATAAGAGCAAAAAAGCACCAAACAAAATTTTTAATGCAACCGACGAGCGTCATATTGTACGGAAGATAAAGGCTAATCCGAGATTCTCAGCTCCGAAAATGGCTTTTGAAGATCAAACTGACCTGAGCAAACAGAGTAGTGCTAAAACTATTCGACGTGTCTTGCGCAAAAAGAACTTTCATGGCCGAGTAACACGAAACAAGCCGTTTATTATCCCCAAAAACAGATTATGCAGACTCAACTACGACAAAGAACATATGTCCAAGGCTCCAGAATACTGGAATTCAAATATTTTTGCAGATAAATCGAATATCAATTTATTCGGTTCAGATGGTATGTGCTATATGTGGCGAAAACCGAATACCGAAGTCAACAAAAAAAACTTAAAACAAACCGTGAAACATGGCGGTGGCAGCGTCATGGTTTGGGCCTGAATGTCAGCTGCTGGTACTGGGAAGTTGCCGTTTATTAAAACAGCAATAGACAAATCTAAGTACCTACAGATCCTGAACAACAATTTGTTGCAGAGTGCAAAGGTTCTGGGTATAAAATTGAATTTCCGATTTTACCAGGATGACGATCGAAAGCACAAAGCGGGTATTGTGCAAACCAGGCTAATATACAACTGCCCACAATTGATGACGCCGCCAGCACAGTCGCCAGGCCTTAATGTTATTGAAAATGTGTGGTCTTTATTGGAAAATAAAATCCGAAAACATCAAATTTCAAACAAAAACCACCTGAAAGAGATATTGAAAACGAAGTGGGCGAATATTTTGCCAACTATCACTTAAAAACTGGTCGCATCAATGCCAAACTACCTCAGATCTGTTGTGGACAACAAGGGCTATCATACCAAATAATAAAAATATCAAATATCATTAATTAATACGAAAAATTTATAAATGACAAGTGACTGCATAAAATAAGCTGTGATATAAAATTAAACAGTATTTTCTGGTTTCTTAATTTTAAGCCAACTTAATATATACTTTTACAATAAATTAAGTTAATTTATTAAACTAAACATCTTGTTCTTTTAAATGCTACCATATTATTTTTTCTATTCCTGTTAGTTTCGTTGTTATAAAGCCCTAAAATTGAAAGTATGCACCGCATAGAATAAGCTGTGAATCACTTTTTGTGAAGGAAAATATATAAAAATGAAAGCAGAAAAGAAAAAATTAATACAAATTAAAAGTCTGCGAAAAAATGTGAAAAATAAAGTCTGTGAAGTGTATGGTCGTCGCTATGACGAGAAAAAAAGTCTTGTTTGCGCAAATAGTCTGTGCAGTCTATATGGCCCTTAAGCAGCCCTGATCAGCGATTAACGATTAACAATAGATTTTTTCTATTTGTCGTCTGTTGTGCATCTATTGTTTTTATTAAAATGTTGCATATGTGGAGTGCATTAACGTGCAGTGTTCACAAAATTTTCACCGAAAATCTCAAACAATAAAATTACATAGGTAACATTTCACGTTCATTCTCATATATGTGTACACCTTTGCCCCCCCTAGAAAAAGTTCTGCGGACACCCTTGCCAATAGCTGACAACAGATGAACCAAAATTAATTCAAATATTATTTTAACTTTTTAGAAATAATTCATTAAAAATAATATTCTATAGAGGTTTTATACAGCGTGGTGCATCCAATAAGAGCTTCCTACTTTGTTTTCTAAATAAAATACACAAAAATCAATGTATTGATGCAAATCTTTATTTTGTATCTATTATTTCGGTGCCTACAACTCAATGTTTAAAAATTATTTCGTTCAAATGTTGCCCACGACTAGGCTTTTAAATGGTCCATTCTGTAGGTCCAATTTGCGACAACTCTTTCGAGCATATCGGCCGGTATTCCTTGAAGAACAATAGTTATGTTGGTTTCCAAAGCGTCAATAGTTTCGGGTATATCGACATAAAGAACCCAGCAAACTTTGACTCGGTAGAAAAATTTTATGATGGTCTGACGATATCGTTACGATATCTTAACACACATACGCGATATCGTCACGATATCATATAGTTAAGAATAGCATTTCGATATCTTAACGGTATCTAAATTACAAATTTCTAGATGTCATCATGATAGTATAATTACGATACACGCTCAGAAATCTTGGATTAAATTCTAATAAAAACTGTGTTGTATATATGACCGCACCAGAATTGCATTAGAATCTAATATATGTCAAATATTAAAATTGAATTCTAATCCCATAATACTAAATTCTAATACAGAATTGGAATAGAAACTAAGTTTAGAACAATACTATTCTGGTTTATACATGGTTTAATACATTTTTAATCAAGTGTAATACTTCAGTTATTAAAAAGCAATACGAATAAAAAAATTTTTATTAAATATTAATACAAATTGTATTAAATAGTAATACAAATTGTATCAAATTGTATTAAATAGTAATACAGATTGTATGAAACAGTAATACAAGATGTATAACATTTAATACATATTGTCCTGAAAAAGTGAAAGGAAAAATCAACATTTATGGAATAAATTTATGGAACATTTATGGAATAAAGTTATAAATCTTTTATATGTTTACTTACTTTTAAAATTCCAAGTGAAATAAAAAGAAAATATTTGGTCAACCAATAACAAAATATTTATTCATTTAAAGTTTCTTTTATAGCATACGGTTTTTCGTTAACAAAAACTATTTCTTTAGGTTTTATTTTGACAATGTCAGATTTCAGAATCAGAATGACAATTTGACAGATGCTTGATAGATATTTGTATTATATTTTAAGACAATTTGTATTATAACTTGTATATAATACAATTTTTATTATACTTTAATACAGATAACATTAAATCAATTTTTTAATATACTTGAAAGTATAAGTTTTAAGTGCGATATAGTAACGATATCTATAATAAATACGTACTCGATATCATCACGATAGTATAAATACGATAGCGATAGCTGAACAATATCTACATTAAAAAAATGCTCGATAGAATTTCGCTGGTACTGATATTTAAATAAAATAAACGTATCTAGGACTTACCTATTTACATACGCTTATATTACACAGTGCAACACGAAAAAAATAACCATATACGGACACCACTACGTGATAAAAGACCAAAAAAAAGACCCCTGTCTCCCAGTTTTGCCCAAAGTCCTCCAGGTTTTTTTATGGGCCCCCAAAGATGGTGATCCTCGGTGTCATTTTTGCAAAAAAAATATCATTTTCTCAAGCTCATATCTTACAAACCGTTCGGAATTTTGATTTACTCTCTGAGGCAAAGAGAGGCAAATGGCCCAAAAAGCTTTTTTATTTTCCGCTTTTACGAACAAATTTACTTTATGAAAAATGCGTCAATTTTCTTTGACCTGGTAGGGCTTACAGCGCTGATTAAAACCCCAAAGTTTTTTTAAGGAGGCCGAGCCAACTTCTTGAGATATAGGCCTTTATAGCTTGAGTATATAATCGCTAATATCTCACCTATTTCTTATCCGATCTGGTTATGATAGATATCGTTGAGAAGACCTTTGAAAACGCTATAAATCTGTATATAAATATGTTACTTTTTATTAACTCATTGGGGCAAATTAAAAAAAAAATAATTTTAACATCACTTTTTTAATAAAAATCTGGTTTTCTCAAAAAACAGCCCTAGTAAAATAAACAACTGAAGTGTAAGAAAATAAGCGATTTCTTAAAAAAAGTTGATTTCAAAACTTTCAACGTAAATAATGGTCAGTCAGGAGGCCGAGTGTGTGAGTGCACTGTACCTTCACTGATAGTAGGTGCATTCTAATAAAAATTCTCAAGCTGGTGGGTGAGTTCCCGTGCTCAAACTGTGAAACAACTACCTGAAAGCAAACATCTGCATTGAATCCACATAAAAACAATCCAAAATATAAAAAAAAAAATACCTGGAAACACATTTTAGCTCTTGTCATAAAGATGAAATTGTGAACATATAAAATCAAAAAAACTTCTATCAAAAAACTACCTGAAAGCAAACATCTGCATTGAATTCACATTGTAGCTCTTGTCATGTTTAATGTCTTGTATGTTTAATTAACGCTCAAAAATGAAATATGCCTGGCCAGAACCATGTGTTTGTCCAAGGGTTAACACCGTATAGGTAGCGCTTAGGTATCACGCAATCACGCACCGACCGCAGCAGCACAGGTAATGCAGTAAGCTCAGCACACGCAACAAGGGACGCAGCACACAATATAAAAGCGACACGACGCTCACATCGAGGCATTACACAGCGCGACGTCAATGAGAGCTCAGCAGTGTTAGTTACAATTTCTGCCACAACAGCAATATTCTCGAGTGTACGCACTGCTTTTGGATTTTTCACGCTTTGGTTTATTGATGAGAATGCCAGGTTATTTCACTTTTTTCACAAGATAACGAACATACGGAGCTGACGGCTCTTCTCTTCTTCCAAAATCCGTACGCAATTTTCGCACACATTCTGCAACATTACCATGATTTTCAAAGTAATGTCGCAATATTTCCCAGCGTTGTTCAAGCGTATACACAACCAAATTCGTTCAGCGGAAGGATAAAACTAATTATCTGTCAAATCAGACTTGAGCTAAGTGTTACCATTCACGAAATAAGCACTAGTTGAAAAAAAAAGTTAGATGTATATTTCAACAAAACTTTCTTTTTGTCCCGGTTGGGGTTTAAACTCACGACTAAAAGCTAGCTTTCATTCTTAATGAAGCAAATTAAGCTACGATTAGTTAGCGATGGTCGAATGGATAAGCTGATGAACTTGCACGCACGCGGCCGAGGTTCAAATCTCCGGATGGTTATTATTTGCAATATCGATATCGTATGATCGAAAAATAATTGGTTTAAAGAGATTTTTGTCTTAAGACAAATGAAAAAAATACTTTTCAAAAAGTTATTTTCGGTTCCTGGTTTTTGCATTTTGTCGAATATATTACAAAAAATAGTTTGGCACTTAAAACCTTTCCAACGATATCTTAAAGGTGATATCTCGAAAAATAGTTCGGGGCAGAAGATAATTTTTCCTCAAAATTTGTTTTTTATATATGCGTTTTCAGTTGTCATCATAACTAGTTGTGGTCTATGTACAGTTTCTTTGTTTGTGAAAATAATTTTAATTAAGATAGATCCGAACATTTTAAGCCACGTGAAATTTGTTCCTTCTCTACCTGTTAAAGAAAACACGCCTTCCATCGATAAACGTCTGGTTCTATTCTGCTGGTCATTAGCTTGGCGTTATTATCAACATTTTTTTTTACTGTCTAGTTGTTCGCCTGTATAATTTGTTGTTTTTAGTGATTTTGTCAGGTACTTTTCTGTCTTCGTGAAGTATCCTTATCAATGCCTTTAACTTTGTGCTCCAGCACTAACGACAAATATTTTTGTTTGTTTCTACATTGTTTTTGTTGTAAATTTGTTAATTGATTTAAAATTTTTTCTCCCCTTATTAATCAGCATCCCTTCTCTGTAGTCCCCCTAAAATTAGTTATCTCTAGAAAATGTGGTGATATTTTATAAGGTTTTCTTTTGTTAATGGAAGGCCTACGCTACAGTGACAGACGCTTGATGTACATACATAATTGATGCGGACATTGAAATTACTTTGAAGTGAATACTTAAATGAAAAATTCCATCGTCGAATTTTGCTTAACGATAACAACAACAAGATGGAATATAAATAATAATAACTTGGTTTGAGATATCAACAAATTAGAAGATTGCCCCATTTTCATTTATGTAAATCAACTGAATGATGGCAAAGACTCTGTTCGAAGTTGATGTTCAGTGTCCGTGCTCAATGTCCGACTTCATTGATGAAAGCAGATTTACAAAATGGTATAATTTAAATTAATGGCAAAAAACAATATGGTAATTTAATTGGAGCGAGGTAGGGATTTCTGCTAGCAATTAACATAATTCTCATGTTTTGTTTTTGCTTTGTCAATGATAGTCATATCTTGAAGCTTTGACATTTAAGATACATTGCACTGATTTCCTTTAACACACAGTTCTACCTTTTGCGAAATTTGAAATTATATCAAAAATATTAAGCAGTTAAATATTTCCAGCTAGGGTTTTACTCAACTGTGGTCATACTATCGAGCCTATATCGCAGAATGCTGTTAATTTTGCCAAATGTGTTTTTTGAGTCACAGTGTAATGGGTATAATGCATTAAATTGATATGTTTCTCATAGATCGATCGTGTGAGATTAATCTCAAGATGTGAGTCATTAGAACATTCGCAGTCTCAGCCTCAAAATGGTATGCATGAAAAGTAGATCAAGCTCATGACAAACTACTCAGCATAAATGAGATCGATCTTAAAGATTCAATTGAGCCTTAGTTAATTTAAACCAAGCTAAATCATTTAACTTACAAAATTGCTTATACATCTTTTGGATGTCAAAATTATAATGAAATATACATATCACGAGCAGAAATCTGCAACCAATCACAATTTTGAATCAATGAGCTACTTGCTCAAAAATGAGTATGAATACGTATGAGTAGTTTCCAAAGTAGTACTCATATGTTATTGATTCAAAACAAAGGGAATCACATTTTTTAAATCATGATCCACTTACACAACAATTAGTATGAATAAGTGTAAGTAGTTTCCAAAGTAGTACTCATATGTGATTGATTCCAAACAAAGTGCATCAAATAGGTATAGAATGAATTAAATATTAAGGGTTGCCACCTAATAATATGTATTTTCAAGAATTCTAAAATCATTTAACAGTGTTAGGGGTCGGTGATTTCAAATCTGAAGTCAGAATTTTAAAGTTCAATATGGGTAATAAGGTTGCCACCTTCATTTTTTTTATTTTTACGAATTTGGTGCTAGCGCGAACAGTAGGTAAAATGGGTCGCGGAATTCGAATCCGTTGTAAGAATTTAAAAATGATGTAATTCTTTTATAATAGGGTTGCCACCTAGGTTAGAGTAGTATTTCTGTCTCCAACGAGACACACTTAGGCCAATGAGGCCCATTGTAATACCAAGGGTATATTTGCCCTATCTTTATTTAAACCAATTTTAGGGTTGCCACCTAATAATATGTATTTTTAAGAATTTTAAACATAATTTTACATTGTTAGGGGGTCGCTGATTTGGAATCTTAAGTCAGAATTTTAAAACTATGTAATTTTTTTATAATAGTCTGGCCACCTGCTAACCATATTGAATTTTAAAATTCTAAATTCAGATTCGAAATCAGCGACCCACCAACACTGTTAAATGATGGTTGAAATTCTCAAAAATACATATTATTAGGTAGCAACCCTATAATAAAAATATTACATAATTTTGAAATTCTGACAATGGATTCGGATTCAGCGACCCATTTTTACCTAGTATTCGCGCCAGCACCGAATTCGTAAAAATAAAAATAAGGTGGCAACCCTATTAACTATATTGAATTTTACAATTTTGACTTCAGATTCGAAATCAGCGACTCCCTAACACTGCAAAATTATGTTTAAAACTATTAAAAATACATATCATTAGGTGGCAACCCTATTATAAAAAATAACATAATTTTGATGTTCTGACAACGGATTCGGATTTAGCGACCCATTTTTACCTAGTATTCGCGCCAGCACCGAATTCGTAAAAATAAAAAATAAGGTGGCAACCCTATTAACTATATTGAATTTTAAAATTTTGACTTCAGATCAAAGAAATCATCGACTCCCTAACACTGCTTAGTTGTGTTTAAAACTAATAAAAATACATATCACTAGGTGGCAACCCTATTATAAAAAATAACATAATTTTGATATTCTAACAACGGATTCGGATTCAGCGACCCATTTTTACCTGGTATTCGTGTCAGCACTGAATACGTAAAAATAAAAAACAAGGTGGCAACCTTATTAATCATATTTAATTTTAAAATTCTGACATCAGATTCGAAATCAGCGACCCTCTACACTGTTAAATAATGTTTAAAATTCTTAAAAACATATTATTAGATGGCAACCCTATTATAAAGAACATAATTTTGATATTCTGACAACTGATTCGGATTCAGCGACCCATTTTTACCTAGTGTTCGCGCCAGCAACGAATTCGTAAAAATAAAATAAATTAAGGTGGCAACCCTATTACCCATAATGAATTTTAAAAGTCTGACTTTAGATTCGAAATCAGCGACCCCTAACACTGTTTAATGATGTTTAAAATTCTTAAAAATACATATGGCAACCCTTAATATTTAATTCATTCTATACTTATTTGATTCACTTTTTTTTAACAGTCACATATGAGTACTACTTTGGAAACTACATATACTCATTCATACTCATTTTTGTGTAAGTGGCTCATGATTCAAAAATGTGATACACTTTGTTTTGAATCAATCAGATATGAGTACTACTTTAGAAACTAGTTATACTTATTCATAACCATTTTTGAGTAAGTGGCTCATGATTCAAAAATGTCATTCATATCAAATCTCTACTTGGAATCACTGAGTTGTGATCTCTGATCACGTGCATGCGTGTCTTAAATTTCTTCGAGTCACGACTTTTTATCTTACTTTTCCAAATTTGTGCCAAATTTAGTAATGATTTTGTTTTACGGTTTTTCTTCCATTTGCATACAAAATGCAACACTGACCACTTCTAATAAAGCGAGAACAACCAACTTCGCTTCCTTTAATTACTTCGCGAAACATCAGCGACTACTTGAGGCCCATTTGGCCTCAAAGAGGGAAAAAGATTAAGACTACTGCACGCTCAAAAATCTTGGACTAAATTCTAATAAATCCTGTATTGTATATATGACGACACCGAAACTGTATTAATATTTAATCAACGGTATATATTACAATTGATTTTTATTCTCTCATGGGACTTAATTTTAATACATGCTTGTATTAAAATATTTTTTACAAAAATAAAAAATTAACGAAACATGTGGGATTCGAACCCACTACGTTTAGGTTATAAGTTTTTGGCTCTACCAACTGCTCCATGAAGCCACATGTATAAAGAAATGATAAACATGCATAAGACCCGAACCAAGCCGAACGCTGTTTTTAAAGACTGATCCAACCTGTATTAAATATTATTCCAGGTTTTATTAAAAAATGTCTAGTATTTTGAAGAGTTTGAATTCTAATAGAAAGGGTATTAAAAAATGTATGATTCCAACGATTGGATTAAAAATTAGTCCAAGATTTTTGACTGTGTGGGTGAAAATTTGAATAAATCACTTTTTTTTTAATAATTTAATAAAATTTCTAATTAATATAATAAGAACTTTTTACTAATTAAATTCAACTGATTTTAAATGCATTAAAATGTAGAAAAAATTTTAATTTCTGCTCAAATGATGGTCTGCGGTTTCCATCTAAAGATTAATAATTTTGATGCAAACGAATTAATATATTTATATAATTTTAATATATTAGATCTGTCTATATAAGATATGAATTGAATTTACGTTTCTTATTTTGAAAACACTATAAAAACTTTCATTAAAAGCTTAGTAAGCGTGTCTAATCGTAAAAAAGGCCATCGTGATCGTGCGTGATCGTGAGTCAAAAATAATTTCAACCATGGGCGTGCGTGATTAGAATAAACCTCATGAGCGTGCGTGATCGTGAGTCAAAAATAATTTTAATCCTGAGCGTGAGGGATCGTGAGTCAAAATTATTCACGCGCTCATCTCTAGCTTAAATGTCATTGTAGGTTTTCTTCGCATTTTAAATAGGATTTCTGAAAGGGGTCATGAGCCAAGACGAAATTCAATAACCTTCGTCTTCAATTAAAATTTACTCATTATCACTTCTGTTCTAGAACCCCTTATACATTAGGCAAGTCTTGAAAGCAAGAATATGAGTTCGTAGGACCAATCGTGGTGAGTTTATGTAAGTTTTGGAAGCGAAGGGGAAAGATTAAACTTGCTCTGTACGGGCAAGTTTTTGTACTAAAAAAACTTGCTTTCAAGTCTTGCCCAATATATAAGGGTTCATAGTACTAAAAACAGCACTTTATTTTCCTGAGTCATTAAATGATCGCAGCCATGATACGTTCACACTTGAAAATAGCTGGATTGCATCAAAAATAATTTTAATCGTGAGCGTGCGTCATCGCGAGTCAAAATTACTCACAGGCCCATATCTAGTTAAAATGTATTAGGGA
Source organism: Dichetophora obliterata (assembly GCA_963920525.1). Lineage (NCBI taxonomy): Eukaryota > Metazoa > Arthropoda > Insecta > Diptera > Sciomyzidae > Dichetophora > Dichetophora obliterata. The sequence continues at coordinate 57,120,472 of OY986439.1, forward strand.
GTTTTTTTCTTAAGGCTAAGGTATCCTCAGTCGCTCCAGGATCAGACGAAAGACCCTTGAACTTTCGCCAAATAAATAAAAAGACTAGGTATTTTGATGCCTCGATTTAAATAATTTTCTTTATTTATAATCAATTAAATTTTAATTTGTATAGGTACGAAGAAGTATAATTCTTGACGAAATGCGGCTGTAAGTAAGAGGCGGTGACGGCTGGGCTTAGGTAGGACCCGACTGCGATGCTTTCGGGTAGCAAATATACTCTACGTTTATACGGAGGTTTTGTATATAAAAAAATAAATAAAAAAGAAGTGCTTTAACGCTTCAAGGCGGTATGATTTTATTATAAGTTTTAGCAACGCTCTAAAGTTTCGTGAATTACCCTATTATATATAGTATCAAAAATCTTAATTACTATGCTCGAATGGATGAACGACCGACTATAGCTTATGTATTAATTCAACCGAGCACTCCGACGGACAATTTACCTACCGAAGTTGATGTAGTAGTCCTCGTAAGCACTGCAGTGAATAATCGACTGACTAAAGCCCATGTAGTAATCAGACGAACACCCTCAGATAGTCGACCGAACTATAGCCGATGTAGTAATCCAACCGAGCACTTTGGGGCCCCTGTATTGCGATGCGAAACAAAAATATCGCAAAATAGCGTAATCGGTACTCTGATCTTTCGGATTCAGAATCGGATTTGCTATTTGAATGCGCATCGCGTTTCATTTTCGCAACGCATTGATTTACGCATCGCTCCACTTTATCCACTTTAGCGCTATGATGAATAAACGGCCGTCTAAGAGCCTGAACAGAATCAAAAATCGTTGCGATCGACGATTCGTTGTTGTTGGAAAATACATGCAAAATACGCAGCTCGTTTTCTGCAACGATAAATCGCAGACTTAGAATCTATGCTATTTCAATCGTCGGTCGCAACGATTTTTGATTCTGTTCAGGCTCTAAAGCCGATGTAGTAATCCGAACAAACACCTGTGGATAATCGACCGAACTATAGCCGATGTAGTAATCCAACCGAGCACTTCAGACGAATAATCGACCGACCGTAGCCGATGTAATAATCCGCTTTAGCACTACGATGAATAAACTACCGACTAAATTCGGTGTAGTAATCCGAACAAACTTAAAATACTTATTATACTTAAAAAACTAAAGGTATCGTTAACAAACTACTACTCGTTAAAATCGTAAGTGTCGGACGGATCAAAGCACTACGCTTCCAAGCCAAAGTCAGCCAAACAGCGCACTCTTATATACCCTTGGTTGAAAACCTTTTGTGAATTATAGCACCACTCACCATGTGGATTTTAAATTCGCATGTTTTATTTGTCGCTACCATGTGGTTGTTGTTTGCCTTGAGTATGCTGTGTTTGTGTGGTTGTTGTATGCCTTAATGCCTTGGCTGTTGTCTGCTTCGGGTTTACTACGTTTGTGTGGTTGTCATATGTCTTAATGGATTGGCCGTTGTCTGCTTTGGATATTATGTGCATTGGCTGTAGGCACAGTGGTGTAGTGAAGCAGTGGTGTAGTGAAGCAGTGGTGTGGTGTGGTTTGGTGCGTGGGGTGCAACCTTTGTACGGGGCACCGTTACAATTGTCATTGTAGGTTTTCTCCGTATTTGAAATAGGATTTCTGAAAGGGGTCATGAGCCAAGACGATATTCAACTGCCTTCGTCTCCAATTAAAATTTACTCATTATAACTTCTGTTCATAGTACTAAAAATAGCACTTGATTTTTCTGAGTCATTAACTGATCACGGCCATGATACATTCACATTTGAAAATAACTGGATTGCATCACAAGTTCCTTGACTATTAAAATAGTGAGACCCCTTGCGACAAACATATTCATCACTATTTTTATGTGGCTTTTTAACTTCAAAATGAACGAAGTCGATGGCATTAAAGGCAAATGGGAACTTGTACTTATTTCTCCAATTAGCTTTAGCCGTTTCAAAATCTTTAGCAGTTGCTGGAAACCTTATCCAATAATCTGCTTTACTGCAAATAACACTTGAAAAGTCTCGAATTGCACTAGAGACGGTTGTCTGATAATTTCCAGTGACCCTATCAATTCCATTTTTAAATCCAGGCTCAGCCAAAAATCTTAGATATGCTCTTATTTTTTTCAAAATTGGTTTGAGTACTACCACACGAGTCGCATGGTAGCCCTATGAAATGCTCTTCCATCCAATCCATGTTTTCTTTATTAAAACGATGCATAAATTTACTGTTAGATTCTTAAAGTTCTCTACGCGCCGTATAAATTTTTGTAGGACAATAAACGCAAAAGTTTTCTGCCATCTCAGTTGCTTGAAATAGACTGTGAGATCCCTGGATTGGAGCCTTAAAGCCTGAACACAATAACTGCAACATGCGTTCGACGACAATCAGGCAACTTGTTGTCAATGAGAAATGTTGCAGTGCACTCGACTACTTAATTCTAATGAATGCAACAGCGAAAATCTGTACTTCATATAAAACATAAACAAAATCAGCCATGTTCGCTCTTGTCGTATGTAAAATTAGAAATATATCTAAGTCTGCGACAGCAACAATTGTCGTCGCATCCTCTCTTTGTTGTGTTGACATCATCAAATTCGTCTACATATGAAAATATGCCTTCTATATTTTGACAATTTGCGTTTGTCGCATGTTGCAGTCATTGTGTTCAAGCTATTAATATTTACCAAAAAAGTTGTCACACATGCGAGCTTCATCTGAGGATGACGCATACCGTTTTGAGAACTTGCTCACATAGAGCTTCGTTTTAAGATCCCGCTTGTAAAAATTTCTAACGATGACATTGTAATGCAGAACTGTAAGTGGGGTGTGACAAAATCTTGTTTGTGCTCAAATTATTTTCTTTTCATTGTCCAAGCAACAGTTTGACTTGATTCGTCTGTGTAGATATAACGTGCTTTTTGGAAGTACATTTTGCAGTGAAGTGTGTTTGTGACACCTAATGATTAAACTATATACTTAAAACAAAACAAAATTTTATGTATACAAGAACTAAATGTAAATTCTGAAATGCTTGATAAAAGGTATAAAGCTTTTTGCATAAAATAACAAAGTAGTATTAAACATTAGCTTTGAAGTGCTAGATAAAAGGTAATAAATCCGTTCATTAAATTGCAAAAACCATTTTGAAAATAATTTGTGGCGTCATTTGCTTTTGTTTGCTTCTTTTTGGTGTATTTTTCATTTTCGTTGTTTTTGGCGTAGGGAGCATATTTCGTTCAACTTATTTGTGTGCTCTCCAGTTTTGTGCGTCTTTTTTTGTGCTATCCTATACTGTGCATACCTACTCACATTGTCACTTACTGTGTAAGGTAGATGTCATCAGTGTTTTAGCGGCCATGCCCGAACAAATGTAATTGAGAATTGTAAATAGACTTCGGAGGCCTTGCAGCTACATTATATTTAAGAAATAATTAGTTACGTCATGTGTTCATTTACCACTGGGATGTTACTCAGGCCTTGAGGATTATCTTGATGAGCGAGATCTTTCTAAAAAGTAAATAACTTTTTTTTTTAACACAATGAGTAAACGCTCAAAAATCGAGTAGAAAGTAATTTTTTACTCTTATGCATGAGACCCAATATTCGAAGCATAGTTTATTTAACTACTTAGTATTTTATTTTATTTTATTTAAATTTTATTATATACATTTTTTAAATAAGTCAAGAAGTTAAATATATTTTTAAAATTACACAGTCAAATAGCAAAAATTATTCAAGTGTTCTTCCATAATTCGAAACATTTACAGTTTTTTGGAACATTTACAGCTCGTCGTAGTTGTTTTTACATTGGTTTTAAAATACGCTAAAAGTTTTTTTTCTAACGAAGTAGTTATATGAAATGAAAAACAAATATTTTTATATATTATTATATTTTAATATTTTTTTCCTAGTAATTATTATGTAAAATACCTATTTAAAAAATGTAATTAACTATGTATTTGGGCATATGCAGAGGATACAAATTTTTTAAATAAAAATATAAAACCTTAAAGTTGTCGACATTTTTTAAGAAAATGTGTAAAAGTTTTATTCAGCATATCGAGGATCAAAAAGTGCTTCAAGGTAAAGTCGGCTAAATTTTACTACATATATGTATGTTTTATTTATTTATTTTTTTTTTTTAATATGTTGTATCACTCCTTCTATCCAATGACATCAAAATCATAAACATGTCTGTAAAAAGAACAAAGTTGGCTGTACTTCAAAAATTTAGCTCTAAGGGTGCAAGTGCAAAACTACCGCAATGACTTGTAAGCGGAATTTAACATATTTTTTAAGAAAAAAATAAAATTGTTTTGTTTAACAATTTCAATAAATAAAAGTCTTACCTTTATTTTGGGGTATAAATGTTTCTGATACATTGACAAGTTATACAAATATTTAGTTGATTTCAGCAAAAATGTTTATAGTTTCGCCACCCACTGTATGTGATGCTAAGGGGCATAACAACAAAAAAAGCTTAAAAATCCAATTTCAGTTATTCATTTCATATAACTATCTTTAACCTTTAAGAAAAAAACTTATTTTGCAATTTTTTTAAAATCGTTACCAAAACAAAAATGAAGTGCTGAAAAGAAATAAAAAATGCCATCATGTTAAGCGTATTCTTATTTTGATGGATCACTTTTTTTGCTTGCATTTTTGATTTCTTAGTAATCGTTGTTCTGTGTTATTCATAATCATAACATTAATTGTTATTATATAAGTGGATCTGAAAATTTGCCTTTAATCGTACTTCTTTCCATTGAATTTAATTTATAGTAGTGCTTTTTGGCATGCTGCAAGGCTTGTCTTATAACACTTTCGACATTCGAGCCGACGACATCACATTCTCCAAGAGCTTCTGTAATAAAGAGTTTTTAAAATTTATCCTTTAAAATTCTAAGCCAACTCTTGCCTTTAAGCACGCTGTAAACATTTTGATAATCTTTGAATCTGGTTTTTCCATGCGTACCATCTAAATTAAAGTCCAACACCACCACCTTCGATAGCAGATTGTGAATGTTCTTTCTCAGATCATAGCGTATAACCGATTTAAAAGCCTCCACCTTTAAAAAACGAAGTGTTTCAATATTTAAATATAGACAAATCAAGGCAAAGAAATAGTTGCACTCTACTCACAAAAATAGGACGATCTTGATCGTTGATTGCATCATCCATTGTTCTGATATCATGCTCTGAAGCTAGAGGAAATTGAGCCACTATCGATCCACGCGTTACTCTTCGTACACATAGAAGATCATCGTTGTCTTCTTGCTTTACATTTTGTGTCCTTGCGTTTTGTTGTAAAGCCTTCATAATTGCGTTATTCTGTGTTTTAATCATATCTAAATTGTCACAATCAAAAATTCACAGTTTAAACAAAACTCCCAGCAAAAATAGCATTTTCACATCTTATTTTACTACCTGTCAGTTGTTGGAACTTAGCATCGATATAAGTCTTCAAACCACTGCAATTTTCACATGTTACGTTTGCTATTTTTGCTATTTTTGCTAAATAAAATAAATAAAATTAAAGCCTTATTTAAAGTACATGCCTATGTTTGTGTGTATGTCACCATACCTGAACTTGGACCTGGCTTTGTTCGTTCTACTTCTCCAAAGTAGATGGAATTATCTTCATCATCGCTTTCATCGTCGGTCATTCGTTTGAAAGACATGATGACTAGTTGATTTTTCAATAATAAACTACAATAATTTCTTTGATATTATTTTGATTCTGTTGCTTGTTAATTTAACAGAAATATTTTCTTTTACGTTGCTTTCACTACTTATCATAGAACATTATCAAAACCTGCGCAGAACTGAACTGAACTTAAATAAAACAACCACTATCTGTAGAACTAGTGCGACCGGAATGCATATACGAACCAGTGTGGAAAGAGAACATCAATAAAATTTTGTATGTACACAGAAAACCACTAGTCATGGGACTGGTTACACAATACGGAGGGTTGACTTTGTGCAACAATAGTAGTAGATTTCGTGCACGTACTAACTAATAATGACTCAAACAAGCAAATAATAACAAAAGACGTAATATTATTAATGCACTGCAGGCACGTAGTCGAGGGGAATTTTCGGTGCATTATTAAAATATAAAAAATTATACTTGATTTTAAATACAAATTCTAGTTGTTTGATAGTTTAAAATCGTTTATCGAGCTTAAGGTCAAAGTTAGGACAATTAATTGTTCTAACGAATTTTTCCAAAGAAACAACAAAAACAACACCTTTGACCTTAAGCTCGATAAACGATTTTAAACTATCAAACAACTAGAATTTGTATTTAAAATCAAGTATGATTTAAACTATCAAACATTTAGAATTTGTATTTAAATCATATAAAGTCAACATAATAAATATAGAGGTCATTTAGAAAAACTTTAATAAAAAATTAAAATTATTAGAAAATTATCGGCATAATTTTGCTTTACAGACCGGACCAGAATATTTTTTTTCGTATGTTAATTAAATGTATTTGGGCTTCCTAAGTTATAATATGCAAACAAAAATTGTCGCTCGTGATTGGTATAGGAGATAAAATTCGCGAAATCTGAAACTACAAGTTTCAGTACTAATTTTTATATGGGCATTTTCAAACTGGCATTTCCAAATAATAAAAATGTTTAATTTTAAAAAAGCTTTTTTTTGCGTAGTAATTAGTAGCACTATATTAAATTAAAACAATGACAACAATCGACGCTAAGAATTTAAAGATATAAGCAAAAATATCTGCTGGCGGTTGCGTTACAAAAACGGAGGTGATTTTTGACTTGGACTACAAAATTTGCAAAACTCTCTGAATTGGGCAAGAACACAAGTGCACAAGTTTTTTTTTTTAGAAGGGTTAAATAATTTTTATCTTAAGGGTTTATTTTCAAAGTGATCAAATTTCAAAATGTTCTGTTTTTTTATTAGGCTTTTTGATCTGGCGTTACGTTACTAGGTTATACTTAAATTTCCATTGCAGTTCAATTGGATTATAAAGTAGTAAAGTAATTATGTAATTTAGTAATTAAAAAACAAATTTAATATAATGTCCTTTCTTTGCCTCAACCATTTTTTCATTACCTTTAGCCAATGCCTTCCATTTTAAGTAAAACAAAAAAATTTACGAAACATTTACGAAAAAGAAAAGCTACATTTGTGAAACAGTGAATACGATGTGATCAATATGATAAATGAAATGTGTAAATCGTTTTAATTAATAAAATTAAAATGTTTCTCTTAGATAATATCATCAAATAATAAGTGTTCAATAAGTTTTAATTTTTTTGGCCACGGTAGACTTTTCTGTGGAAATGCCCATATGTGTGAAAGCTAACTTCCTCTTTACATTATGATACCTTCTATAAATGTGATCTTGCTTAAAAAATTAATTCAGTGCAGTTCCATTTTATGAAAAAAAATTAATTTTGTTTTAGGATTTTCAATATGCATATCTTAAAAAAATTTGGCGAAAAACAATCTCTGCGCGTGGTGAAAATGACAAAAGGGTATGTAGAAAGATGTAGCAAGTGTTAGCTAAAAACTCAGGATATGCTAAATTTAATTAACTCTATTTTTATGCTCTATTGCTGAAATATTAGGGAGTAAAAAATTTAATACTATGAAATTAGAAGAGGACCTTACATCCGATAATATATCGTCTTTTAAATATTTTCCTCTCGTCAGTGCAGAAGTAGAAAGAATTTTTTGCTTACAAAAACATTTTGCCAGACAATCGTCGTTCTTTTAATTTCAATAACTTCAAAAAGTACCTTGAAATACACTGTAACGTTATGTATAAAAATTATATAAAATAACTTTTAAGTTTAGTAATGTATTATTTTCATCTCTTTATATTTTTTTATATCTTATGTAATTCTTTGCTTTTTTAGGTAATTTTTGACCGTTTTTAGGTAATTTTTTGCAGTTTTTTAGGTTATCAGAATCCGAGCCCTGCTTATAACTATGAAAATATTAAGTTTTGCGGTGCCACAACACAACTACATTTTTTTAAAAGGGACTCCATTTTTTATACAAACAATAATTTGCATAAGAACATTTTTTTTTTATAATACACTTCATCATCTTATTTAAAAAACACTTATACGCATTGCAATTTTTCGTCGATATCTCATTTAAAAAAAAGTTTCAACCTTATAAGCAAACATTTTCTAAGAACTACTTTCACATAAAAAAATATGGAGCTTTTCATAGTCTTGAAATGGTCATTTCTTGAAACTTACACGAATTTTATCTCCTAAGCCATTTGAAAGCGATCTTATCTGAAAGCGGCATTGGATTTAGGTGCTTCAAATACACGTTAACAAAAGCTGTACAAAAATTTTTTAATAATAGTAATAATAAATTTGATATAGGATAAAGGTGTCATATTTTGAAAACGTATTTTTAATGCAAAATTTAACGGAAAATACGATAAAAATTTATAAAAAAACTTGCAACGTGGTGCGGGCAATTGTCAAAAATTGATTTAAACAATTAAATTGTTAATAAGAATATAAATTTGTTAATAATTTGTTTAAATATTTTTTTTTAAAAATTCAGTTCCTTGGCTTTAAAATGAAAAAATAAATAAGTTTGTAGCTAAAATAGAACCGAAAATATATATTTTTAAAAATTAGTCTCTAAGCCAAAAAACTCGCTTTTCTCAAATTTTCGATCACTTGTTTTATCGAAAATATGCTAACGAAAAAAAAATCCTTGAACATGTATTTCTTATTTTTCGATATAGAATCCGTAAAAAAAGTTTCAGCCAAATCGAAGATGTGTGGGTCAATTTTCATCAAAATTCGTACGGTTTGCAAAAGAATTACCCACATGCACACATATGGTGATAGTAAAATTTTACATGAGTGCAGAAAAACTGATTTTGTTTTAAACTATTGAATGGCTTTTCAACTGAACTAAACAATTATTATTATTAGATATTTGCACTGATCTCAAATAAGCATTTAATAAAAAATCAAAATGAATGAATCAATCATAAATGATCAAAACGAAAATGAAATGAATCTCGGCCTTTTTGCAATATACGCGGTATTGCATGTGGCGGATACACAGTATCGCACGCGCAACGACAATATGTAGTACTAAATATAGAAAAAATGCATAGTTTTAATTAACAATTTTTTATATTAATTTAGGAATAAATATAGAGAAATAGTTTCAAATGATATATCGTTGAGTCAATGGGCTAGAGAAAATATGAAAAATAACATTAAAATAATTTCTACAGTTCATTTTTCAAAGAACAATAAAAGATTTCTTAATTCTCATCATTTTAATAATAGGCAATAATAGGCAAAAAGTATCTCCCTCTTTCATAAAATTTACTTGATAAAAATATGGTAGCTATGGTCACAACTTGTACTCTAAATTAAAACCATACTGTACTGGGATAATGGACGACTCCTATACTATTCCAATCTAAAACAAACAAATCTAAATTTTTTAAAATGCCTTTGGTTTAAAACTATCAAAAAATTTATTTGGTTTTAAACTATCAAAAAAGTCATTTTGGGTTTTGAAAACTATTTTCACTGTTTCTACCATTTTTCCAGTGCAAAGTTAATTTTTTTTTTAATTATATGAAATATATTTGAGCAATTTTTGAGAAACTATATATTGCAATCCAAATGTAATTTCTTATAACAAAAGACCGTCTTGGATCAAATAGACCGTAACAGCGCTATAGGATGTGTGGGATGTCTCTTCAATAGAAAAAAATTGTCCCTTGCGGCAGTCATATCTCTTTGCAGGCTAGTGACAGTCCTTAGCTCTCTTGAGACGACAAAAAACTTTAACACTTGAAAAAGTTTTATTTGTCATTTGCTTACAATAATTCTGTTTATCACACAACCCAAGAGTTTGATCAAATCGTTTCACAGGTTCATGAGATATTGTCAAGTTTTAAATATTTTAGCTATCTTTTTCAAAAATATCTCTATGAAATAAACAAAAAGCATTATTCACAAAAAGTAGTTTTTAAAATAAGTACTAAATTATTTGGTTATACTGCAACACTGCAAGTATTGTTATTACTAATGGTTGATTCATAGCCAAAAACAAAACGTAACGTAAGGAAACAGCACTAAGTGAAAAATTAAATATGTATCTAAGTATGTGTTCAAACCAGTCGCTTATGCTGAAAATATATATTATCGCTTTTGTCGTTATTTTACTTAAAATAGTTAAGCTACCAAATTCAGGAATATTAATATACCTGACTGATGCTAGACGAGTTAGTTATTTTGACACTTTTGTTGTTGTTACATTTAACGAACATTGAATTTTACGTTCCGTTCTGTTGTCATTTCGTAACGTGCTGCCAGTGCACAGACACCCTTATCTTTTAAGGTGAGTACAGTCTATCGCTCTCTTTTTAGCCAACATAATGTTTGCCCGCTGAAGACATGAACAAAATCTGCAAGTAACTCGGTGGTAAACAATAACTTTTTGTTGTTATTTACTGCTAGAAAGATTCAAATTTGGCGGGAACAATACACTTTTAAATAGTAGTTTAAAAATAAAGTTTTTAAAATTCTTCTTTGGAATGAAATTTTGTTTACATTTGCATTAATTAATAATCAGCTGTTGTACAAATGTAAAACTACGCAGTTAGTTTAGTTTTTGACAACAGCTGTAATCAAAATTTTTACGATTTAATTATATTCATAATCTTTTACATCAGATGTTTTATTTGTCAGTTCATTTCGTTGATTCTTTTCTCTTGTGAAGTTGAAAGTTATTTATGTCTCCAACTCCACTGTGCCCTAAAACGCTTTGATGTTGCGTTGGATCTATTTTTAAAACTTGTCCCACTTATGAAAAAGTGATACACTGATACACAAAAATGTGATATAAAAAAAAACAATGCTATGATTTATTGAAAGAATATTTAACTTTGTAGAATGTTTTTTTTTATTCATGTTTTCCTTTGGGAAAATTTCAATTAAAAATTTATCGAAAATTAACTCTAAATAACTACAGTAGCTTTTCAGAGTGAAAATATACTCATAAAATGTTCATCAAACAGTTCCCGTGAAAAGTTAAGTACTGTCTTTACAGTCATTTATTATTATATCATATGAATTTCGTGCACAAAAATGCGTTTTTAAAGCTATTTAATTTAACTTATATACGCTTATTTAGCTAAAATACGCTTTTCGTTCTCCAAAAATATTAATTGTATTTTAATAGATAGAGATTATTTACTATGAGCTGTGCATATGTTAATGGAAATTTATTTAAAATTTTTCATTAAAAAAAACGATTTGTTTCAAATAAATATTATTTTTTAAAAAAAGATGAAAAAGAAACATACGTTAAGTAATGGAATTTAAAAAAAAACAAAAGTGTTCACTTGAAAAAATATAAACTCTTTTTAATTTTTAAAACAAATTTCTTTTCAAAACAAATTTTTTCATTTTCGAAACTGATGTAGAGAAGAGGGGGGTAATGTCGTGCACTCAACTTTAAAGTGCTCGTAAAGCCGTACATGACAAGCGAATACAACGAGTAAGCATCCGATCGAAAGATAATTTGGTTGGTAACCTTTATGTGTAACAATATTCGTGTAGCATGAAATCGTGTTAGTAGAAATTAAAAAAAAAATGTGCACGACATTACCCCCCTCAAAATTTGTGGGGTAATGTCGTGCATTGTATTGTAAAGGTATCAGAATGTGTGAAAAACGATAGGTAGTGGTTCGATTCAAGAAGATATAGCATGATTGTTTATTTATTTATTATTGTTAATTATAAGGCAATATACACAAGTCCGAAATATGATCAAAAAATACAATTTTATGAAAAGAAAAGTGAAAATAGGCAATTTGCTATATGAAACACGGAAAGAAAAACAATATTTTTTCAAAAATTGCTTGACATTGAGAAAAAATTTTGGAAAATTTTATTTTGATTGTAGCGTTTTGTTATGGCTTCACGACTTCCTTGGTACACTAGGGCGACCGCGTTTCCTTCCCTTTTCTTTTCTGTATAGTGCACGACATTGCCCCAAAGGTCGTTTTCAAGGTTGACTTCGACAAATCGGTAAAGAACAAAAATTTTTTCGATCACAATACATTTTTTTTGGCGGAAAATTTGCTTTAAGAAAACACTTACCTGGTAAAAAAGCCAGTGCACGACATTACCCCCTTCTACTCTATAACTAAAAAACAAGCGCATGAAAAAGCTTACTTACGAGACTAACTCGCACAATATTCGAACATCATCAAACATTTTTTTTTAAAATGTTTAAAAAAAATCCAAATCAATCAAAAATTCGAAAATATTTTTGATGTTTCGAATTTTAATTTATTTGACAAGATAGTACCTTCCAGTTGCCTTATATATTTGAATAAGACTTGAGTTTTTTTAAACTGATTTTACTTTCATTTTTCAAAAGCAAGTGAGTTTTATAACATTTATACAGTTAACATTTAACAGTTTTTTATACATTAATAAAAATAAATAAAAAATAAGAACTCACCAATTCCATTTTAAACGACCGGAAAAATAAAAATCACGGAAAGTGACCATCTCCGATTTGGGTGAAATTTTGCATGGAGCATCAATGAAGGAAAAAAAATTAATTTGGAGGGAAAAGTTTGGCATGATTTTTGGCGGAGTTACCTGGTGCACAAAATTGACAAAAATCGGCAAAAACGTCGAAAATAGATTTTTATCAGGGACCGTAAATAACTGTATCAAAAAATTTTTTTAAAAAAAATCATGGTCTTGCGATATCGCAGATCATTAAAATGATCACATTAAAATATTTTTTCGAAATCGTTATGATATTCAAAAAAGTCATAAAATCAAACTTTAATTGTTATTTTTCAACACCAAAAAATAAAAAACTTTACTCTTAGAAAGTTATTTTTATTGCAGGGAAAAAAATAACAATTATTTCCGACTTTTACTTTTTTCGGTTAATTAAACTGTTATTTTTCAACTTTTATTTTTCAGTCAAAAAATAAAAATCAGTTACGGACTTTTATTTTTTTCTCTTTCCTGTCTTTTCTCAATCAACTACTTTTCATACAAATACGTTGTAATATTTTAAGTTGAATGACTTAATAACGGGAATTTTTCAAAAATTACTATTTGTAAGAAATTTCACCATCACAATATTTATTCACACATGTAACATTAAAGAAATGCTTATTGTAGGGTATCCGTAAGAGATGCCGAAAAATGTTTTTTGTAAATTGTATTAATTTTTAAAATTTCCTCTTTGGGCAACCACCAAATAATAATCCGATGAAAATGAAATTTGGATATGTCAAAACAGACAAAATTTGAGGGAAAACGTGTTTTTTAACTATTTTGCTTAAAAGATAGTGGCTCTAAATTTGCCAGCAAAACTGATTTTTCCCCATACAAATCGTATGGGAAAATTTAAAAATGAATTCCTGACCTCTAAACCTTTACCAATTGAGATGCGCTTCACAGAGGGTGTTTCTAAGGTCAAATGGAAGTGGAAAAGCCGCAAACATCAAACACGATTTTTTTTGGGACACCCTTATGTATATATATATATATAATTTTTGATTTTAAAAAGCTTAAAAAGAGGATAATAGCACCTGATTTGTATTATAATTGAATGGCATGACATTATGTTATTTAAATTTCTACTGATTATTTACTTTGAATACAAACTTCAAAACAATTTAAAATAAATTTATTATATAGAAAAATATTGCCATCTGTACTTTACACTCAACGGACGTGATGTTTGTTTTGCGAATGTAAATCATTATTTTTGTTACTCGACTAGCTTTCAGAGGACGCACAATTGACCCACATAAATCCGAATTGAAAAATAAAAAATAATCTAGCTGATCCATTTAAGATAAATTTTCAATTTGAATATATATATTTTTTGCGTCATAATACACATAAATATGCATAAGTGCTAAAAAAAACAAATGAATATTTTATGTGCTATGCGTTTGGCAGCAAAGAGCGTGTGCTTTGCGGCACAACAACCTTGACCTAAAGTGCGCAAAAAATTTCAACCTTGTGCCATGATAGAGGAATGATGTTTCTATTAGTTGCGGATGCAACTCTGGTAATGTGTGTCAATTGCTAATGACAAAGTGTGGAATAAGCGAACTTTTTCCACCAATTTATACATATTAGGGTGCCTCGACCTCTATGAGGGAAAAAAGTTTTAAGTGCCACCGACTTAAAATGAACCTTGATCGATTCTAGGACGAATGCACAACATTTTTTGGCTGTAACAATAGCCGCCAGTGGGCTAAACTATTTTGAAAAACCTCCAAAAACCATTTTTTTCGTAAAAATATTAGCTGGTGTAGTAGTTACAAATAAACAAATCGTCGGAAATAGTAGTACTGAAAAAGATCTTCCAATCTGATCAAAAAAATTTTAACAGCCCTATTCTGGCAAATTAACAAATTGTTAACCAGTATTTTCAATATTTTTATGTTTTTTGTAACTTTTTTTATTTCAAAACAAAATTTGAAGCTCAAAAATAAAAAATTTTGAGAAAAATTGTCAACTGCTTTTCAGTTATTGACAATTTCATTAACAAATTTTGTTTCTTGAGCTTTAAATTTTGTATTGAAAACAACAAACGCATAGAAATATTCAAAATACTGGTTAACAATTTGTTAATTTGCCTTGCCAGAATAGGACTGTAAATCTCTGCCGCCTGACCGAAAATATTGCGAATTTTAATGAACATTTTGAACTTATTTTATTTGATTTTAACTAAAATTCAAATTACTTTATTATTTTTTGCCACCTAAAAACTTTTTATATTCGTGGGGATTCAGGGAAAATAGTAGCACTAGCTGATTCCAAATCCGTCGACAAAATTAACAAAAAAATCCATAGCGTTGCCACCTTAAAATTTCTTAATTTGCATGTTTTAAATGTGTAATTTTTTTTTTTGTATATATTTTTGTTTTAATGGTATGAAATTTAAAAAATTTTGTTAAGAAATATATAGAAGAAGTCAATATCTTTCCAACGATACCCTGAAAACTAGGATCGCATAAAAAAGAATAAAGTTATTCGAATTTTAGTTAACATCAAATAAAAAAAGGCAAAAATTTTCGACGGCAAAGATTTAAAATTTTCTGGATCAGATTGGAAGATCTTTTTCAGTACTACTATTTCCGACCATTTGTTTATTTGTAACTACTACACCAGCTAATATTTTTAAGAAAAACATAGTTTTTGGAGGTTTTTCAAAATGGTTTAGCTCACTGGCGGATATCGTTACAACAAAAAAATGTATAGCACTCGTCTTAGGATAGAACAAGGTTTATTTTAAGTTGGTGGCAAATGACAGCTTTTTTTGATGAGGCGAATACATACATATTACTAAACTGCAGAAAAAGAAAAGTTTTTATTTTTTTGTATGTCTGTACACGCATTAAGGAAAAACTACTGTATGGATTTACCTAAAATTTGACATGTAGGCTCCTTACGTCTCTAGTCGGGACATAGATCTGTTTTCTTTATTTCACGGAACAAATCTGGCAAATAAATGGTTGTGTACCATTTCGAATTGAGCACTCTTTGTGGCTGATGTCTTGATTAGTGTTTTGGAAGAAACATGCGACCTTTTGCTTCGCAGTGCTTCGAGCTCGAACAACTTTTGTTAGATTTGATTCATTTTGAAAGACCCAAAATTGCTTTCATTTCGGGACTCAAAAGCAATTTCGGGATTGATAATTAAGAATCCCGGGATTCCGGGATTAGTCCCGGCTTTTGAAAAACTGATAAAAAGTAATTTTTTAAAAACAAAAAAAGACTTCGTGTGCAGGGTTTGAAAGTAAGGAAATTTTTTTAATATAAAATTTACCAAAAGAATTAAAAAAAAAAACACAGTTTACTTAAATTTTTTTATAAAAAGGTGGTTTGTATTATAACTTCAAATTTTGCACATAAGTTTTAACAATTAATATGTACTTTAAGTATGCAATTTGGAAAAATTTTATGAAAATCAAGTTTACCTCCCATACAAAGTGAGGTTACCAAAATGGTAAAATCTCTTTAAATCTCACAAAAATAAATCTAGGGACTTCAAATTTTGCACGTATGAAATTTGTAAAAGTCGAATAAATAAAACGTCTATTTTCCACACAAACTAAATTTACCAAAATGGTAAAATCTCTATCAATTCCGCAAAACTTAATCTAATGACTTCAAATTTAGCACATAAACTTTAACAATTAAGATGCGCTTTCAGTATGAATTTTGGAAAAATCTAATGAAAATCATGGCTACCTTCCCATAGAAAGTAGAAATCCCCTTAAGGTATGACCTGTGGTTAAAACATTTTTTTTTAAATTTTTTTTTTATAAATAAAAAATAAAATAATACCTTAAAAGAATTTTTTTAAATTCGAATTATTTTTTGAGTCACAGAGCTATTTATATGCATACTAGAATTCGCCAGTGGACGAAATTCGACCATTTCACTGTGACCTTCGACCTACACTGTGACATGAAATTGCTTTCGTTCTCAGATGAGCGTAGAATAGGGTTGAAAAACGAATCTATTACTATTTTCAGTTTGCCGCGCAGTGCTAGCCAACAACTTTTCATACAAAAATACGTTGTACTGAGAAAAGCTACAGTTTTCGAGATATCGTCATAATTTTGATGTCATAGTAACGGGAAATTTTTTTATATACTGTCCGTGAAAAATATTGCCAAAAAAAGCTTTCGTCTACCGTTGTTTTTCTCAACCAATGACTTCATACAAAAATACGTCGCACTGAGAAAAGCTTTAGTTTTCGAGATATCGTCATAATTTTGATGTCAAAATAACGGGAATTTTTCAAAATTTACTGTTTGTAAGAAATTTCACAATCCCAATTTATTACCGCACATGTTACATAACAAAATGCTTATTGTAGGGTATCCGCAAGAGATAGCGAGAAATGTCTGGCATATTTTTTGTACATTTCAGCAATGACTAAAATTTTCTCTTTCACCGTGTTCTTCCATCTCTTATAACTTTGTTTTTTATTTAAGAAATTTTTTTTTGGACTCATATTTCAGGTCAAAGGTCACAAAAAGTATTCGGTGCACTCCTTCTCCCCACTCTTATTCATTTGAAAGAAAAATTATCCAAATCGACTGAGAAACAAGGGAAAAATTGGTTCCGAACTGTTTTTCCTTCGCCTATTTATATAATTATACACTCGCACCGAAGTGCAGTAATAAAACTTTAAATGCGTTTTTCTCGAAATCACTTTTTTCAAACTGGGGTGTCGCTTTTCTCGAGAACCAGAAGTCGGAAGAAAATGCGTTTTGTAGGAAATCACTTCAGGCAAGTCCTGAACTCGGATAATTGGGCTAACTCTACTATCGGTGAAGGGGTGGGGCAAAAACCCCAAAAAACAGCTAATTTTTTAAATTTTTAAAAAAAAATTGCGCCATTTTGTCAATTTTTTATATTTTTACGAAGCCATTTTTATCGCTCTGGGGGGATACAAAACATCGAAACATAAAAAGTACGGAAAAAGTTAGAAAATAACGTATTTTTTATTGTAATTATTATAATAAAGTTGATAAATTTAAAGTTTAAAATTGAAAATTCCGCTCACATTCCATACAAAACGACGTAATCATAATAGTAAAACCTTTATAAATTTTAAGTAAATAATGTTTGAACTTGATGTTGCACACAAAAGCTTTAATAAATAAAAAAAAAACTTCGAGTTTTAAATATAATAAAAGTGACGTCATCAAAATAATACACAATTCAAGACTTCAAATAATTTAAAATACGGCAATTCAGTCGAAGATAATTCCTTACTAGTTTTATTTCATTTTCGAACATTTGAGGTAAATTTAAAGTTTTTTAGAAGTTTTTACTCGAATGTCAAATTAAAGTGTTGCATTTTTGCAATTTGAAGGCAATCCCGGGATCCCGAAAATAACAGGATTTTGGACCTTATTATCATGGGACTGTCGGGACTGGAAAAAGACCGAGATCCCGGGATCACGGAAGGGAATATTTAATTGGGAACCTAAATTTGGACTGTAAGGTCGCGTTCATAGTAAACGCTTTTAGCTTAGCCGAGAGGTTTAGCTGAAAAACGCTTTGTGTATAATAATATGGAAAAAGCTCAAAGCATTCATAGTGCTAGCATAAAGCTAGCATAAAGCTTAATTTCAAATGCTTTTCAGCGCTTATCTTTCCATCCCGCTTGCTCACACAGAAAAATAATTTTGTTTTTTATGCTTTGTTGTAGAGCATTTTTAAAATGCTATTCGGCACATGTTTATCTATTTTGCCTGTTAACAGTATTTTCGTTGATTTTTTTTTGTGCTGAAGTTTTAACCGTAGTTGTGTTGTTGTTGCGTTGTGGTCCTTTTTTGGTGCTTTTCAGTTGTATGCGCTTGTGTATTCTATCTCGTTTGCTTACATAGTTTTCGTTGTTTTTGCTTTCTTCTTGAGTACTTTTTGTGCTGAACTTTCCACCGTTGTTATGCTTTGTATTTTCAAGTTCCTTTGAACTTTTGTTTGTTATTGGTCATCGCGAATCTACATACTCATTAAACAAAAAAATTAACTTTGCAAAACGCAATTGAGGGCATTATTTTCCAAAGAGGCAAATGAAAACAAAGCATATCAGCCATAAGCATAAAGCGCGCTATGAACACCAATAAGCTCAATAAGCTACTTTATGCAGCATTGAATAAGCGTTCACTATGATCAAAAAAGCTTGACAAAGTAGCTTTATGCATCAGCTTCAGCCAAAGCGTCCACTATGAACGCGGCCTAAGTCATATGGTCTTGCCAGAGCCAATCGCCCGGCAGTGTTCTTCAACGCTGGCAGTTGCTGACAGTGTGACCAGAGTGGAATATTATATTCCACTTTGGCATATTTTAACTTCGGGAAGCATATTTTTTTTATAAAAATATGCAGCATAAAAAGTGGAATATTTTTCGTATGATTATATTTTTCAAAATACACAAAATTGCAATAAAAAATGTCTATTTGGTTACTAAATGGTTATTTTTTGGTTATCGACACTTTATATTTTTTATCTCTGAACCACCTTGTAAAACGCAATATAAGGAATTCATTTTTTGGTTAACTTCTTCGTTGTCAATTTTATTGCAATTCATTTAATAACTTCACGCAGCTTAAAAAGTGAAGTAAATTTGCTTATATGTTTGTTTGGTTGGATTTTTTATGGATTATGTTACAGCAGTAATTTACTTAAGAAAACATTAGGGGTATTCACGATGTGTTGTATTTTCCCTTGTATTGTGTATTTTTGATAAATTTGATATTTGTAGTAAATTTTGTAATATAACAAAAACAAAATGTACAGTTTATAAAATACAACCCTGTGGAAAATATACAACTATGGAACACTATTGTATTCTGTGTAAATTTCGTTGTGTATTAAATCAGCTGGTTGTACAAGCAATTCTACTCAGCATGGAGCAAACTAAAGGCTACGCTGTGAGTTTATTTAATTTTTATTTTTTTTTTTTTTTTTATTTTATTTTCATATAGCATTAGTACAAATAAGAACTAAGTTCTTTTACAGTACAACATATAAGTATAAATTAACAACATTATTTATATATGTATATATTTGGATATAACAACAAGTTAATAAACATTAGAATTAAACAAAATTAAATAATTGTTTGAAAAAAAAAAAACAAATTTATCATATTAATTAGTTAAAAAATCTTAAAATATTAGAACTTAAACATACAAAAGGAAATATTGAAGAAGAAAACAAGGAAAGAAACAGATTTTAAGTAGTAGAAAAGTGAGCCATAATAGATTGCCTAAATTCTTCCGCCCGAGTTATTTCTCTTATGCTACGTGGTAGAGCATTCCATAGTCTTACGGCATTAATGAAGAACAGATTGGAGGTATTAAGAGAGCTATGCCTAGGAACTATAAGAACGTTACATCTTCTAGAAAGGCTGAATTGCAGTTTTTCATAGAGATAATGTGGTGTTTTTTTATGTATAATTTTATGAAGAAAGAGATAAAAATAAATATAATTTATTCTTTCATTTCAATTTTTGTATGATTTCCTTTCGTCAAATGATGATTTAAATTAATATTTCCAAACAGAAGTACATACAAAAATCAGCTGATTTTAAAAATATAATATGTACTTTACTGAAGGTTCGATCACAATAAGTTGTATTGTAAATTTTGCAAAAATTTATCACAAATGCACCACATCGTGAATACCACTATTATTGCTAACAATAGCTAGTGGATTCAAAACAATAAAGCAGAAAAAAAGTTATTGATCAAAGTTCGGAATCTGAAGATTTATCAAAATTTGTGCTTTTCTCGCTTAGCTTACCATTTAGCAATGCTGAGGTTGAGAAAATTTTTAGTTATATGAATCTTTCTTATTTAATAAAAAAAAAGCTTAATAAAAAAAATTTAGAAATGCGAATTTCTATGATAATAATACAAGCAACAATTTAAGAATTGACCTCGAAGAAGATGTGCCTGAATTTTAGTTTTGTATATTGTATATCGTTACTTAAAATTAAAAAAACCATAACAATGTTTATAATTTCTTATAGGAGAAGGCAAAAACGTTTTAAAATAGCACATATAGTAGATTTTAAGGTCATAACTTCTACATAATTTCATTTATTAAGTATATATTTTTAGGTATTTGTCCAAAAAACGGCTTTTAAATCTAAAATATGTCCCATTTTAAAACGTTTTTGGCTTCTCCTACAAAAAATTAAAAACGTTGTTGGGGTTTTTATATAGTAGGTGACAATATGTTATACACCTATATGTTTTTAATTTAAAAATTAAGCTTTCTCTGTGAGAAAAGTATTTGACTATTTTTAAGAGAATATAATTCTTGTGTATGTTTTATAAATTTAAGTGCGATAGTAATCAATTAAATAAATGTTTTTAAACTTGCTTCTGTGTTTTTTTTATATGCATATTAAGACTTATTTAGATAAATATCTTTGAAATTGAAAGTGGAATATTTTTGTGGAATATAAAAATTGAAAGTGGAATATTTAGCATATTTTTTTTACAAAAAGCATATTTTTTCAAAAATCTTCTGGTCACACTGGCTGCTGATATATATTCTCTCGCACACTCGCACATACATATAGCGCTGTGCTCTCACACTCATATCTGCCATGCTTGATCACTTGGCAGGTAGAATTTCCCACCGACATAACTTGTTCTTTTGAAAATATTTATTTTTAGCTATAAACAATATGCAGATAAATTTTCAACATGCCTCAAATATATTTTTCGATTTTTTTTTTATATAATTTTCCAAACACCTGGCAAAATTTTAATAATCCCGTCTTAATAACTTTTTAAACCAACTTTAATTTTTTTTATTATATTGTAATTCATCTATAACAAAAAAAAAATAAAAATATAGTTTTTAAAAAATATAGCAAATAATTTTACCCATTTGTTTACTTTTAAAACCAACTTTTAAACCAGAATTTTTTTTTTCCATTTTGCACTTTAATTTTCCATGTTGCTAATTTCAATAGTTTTGAGTTAATGTTATTTTGTAAGCAGGTTTCTTTTAATTTTAAGTGTATTATTTTAACCAATATTAAAAATACCCATTGTTGTACTATAATAGACTAAGTCTTACTGTACTAATAATAATAATAATAAAAAAAAATAATAAAAATAATAAATTTAAAAGTTAAAAGTTTAAAGACATTTTAAAATGCCTCAAAAATATTTTTTTGCGTACAAAAGTTTTTTTATTTAAAAAATAAAAGTTGTGGCCCCACTACCCCTTTGCCTGGTCTAGGTTTTTGTATTTAGATATCATAAAGGAAGCATTTTACTTTACAAGCTTATATAGTGCTTTTTATTGAACTGAATTTCTTTGATTGCTACAAAAGCTTTTTCTTTGACTTTATACAAATTTAAGTTAATTATATTTTAAGCTTTACAAATAAAGGAAGTAAAAGTAAATTTCTCAAAAATGTATTAAATCTTTTTTTAAGCACTTGTATTTAAACAAGTTGAGGCCTTACAACATTAATGACCGAGAATAGCCTTTATTTCAAGAATATTTTATCACAGCTGACTTCCTTGATTATGATAGTTACTCAGAAGGCAATGTTCAATGACCGCAATTAAAACAAAAAAAAATACAATAAAATAAATAAACTTAAAACAAGTGATAAACAAATGTTGACAACAAAAACCAAGCAAAGTGAAGCAGCATTTAATGCATAACAAGTGAGTGAATAGCCACATTAAAGATTTATTTTAACTCTTAATGCATTTAATTGTGTTTTTACTAAATTTTATTTATAGAAAATATTATCAAATTTATGTTGTTTTTGTTGTTGTTGCTTAATGGCTGCTGTTGATAAATAAACCCACGCGCTGGCAACATGCTGCAGTTGTAGCATAACGAGTGACACCAAAGCTTTAAGCTTACGGAATGACTACTTCCTTTAGAATAGGGGGGAATAATGTGAGCAAAAACTATAGCCATCGCACTGTGGAGTATTTAACCCAAAAAATATAAAAATATCTATCTACTTATCTAAAAAAAAAGACATTTCAAGGAATATATTAAACGTATAAAAATAAAAACAGAAATTTTGAAAACTTTTTTATGTGAAAAAATGCAGACAAAAACAATTTTTTTTACTTTATTATGATTTGCGGCTAAACGGCTAAATCAATTTCATTAAAAATAAAACTGTACATATAATTTAGTCCAAAAAAGCATTTCCCAAACTAATAATTAAAAAGATTTTTTTAAACACATATAAATTTTTTTAAATGAAAAAACATTTTTTATATATTTATATCCCTGCCTGAAATATAGCATTTTCAATGTTTGTGATCGGAAAAAGGGTGCGTGAAAACCAATTTTTAGTAAAGTTGCTGTCTTATACGAACAAAACCGTCTTAAATATAGCATTTTTATTGATTTGTAAGCGGTAAAAGGGGGTGTGGTATAAAATGTTCCTAAAGTATCTCTTACATGAAACAAATCGGCTGCCAAAATTTCAGCGCAATCGGCACAGTAGTCAATTTTTATGATTTAGCAAAAAGTGGGCGTAGCTTTAATGTGACCACGCCCATTTAAAATACAGTTACCGAAAGTAGCCATACAAACTAAATTAAAAATTTTTAGTCTTATACGACCAAACTGACCTAAAATATATAATTTTCACTGATTTGTAGGCGGAAAAAAGGGTGTGGACACCCATGAGTACAGTTGCCGACAGTAACCATACAAAATAAATTACCAAATTTAAGTCTCATACGACCAAAACCGTCTTAATTAAAGTCTTTTCATTGATTTGTGGGCGGTAAAAAGGGGGTGTGGTAAAAAAATTTTCTAAAGTATCTCGTACTCGAAACAAATCAACTGCCAAAATTTCAGCGCAATCAGCCCAGTAGTCAATTTTAATGATTCGGGCGTAACAAAATCAACAAAAAGTGGGCGTAGCTATGGTGTAACCACGCCTATTTAAAATACAGTTCCCGAAGGTAGCCATACAAACTAAATTACCAAATTTTAGTCTTATACGAACAAAATTGCCTGAAGTATATTCTGTTGTTATATATTCTAAATGTGCGGCATGTAAAAGACTTAAGTCTTAAATGCCAACGTTATTTGCAAATAAATTGAAATTTAAAAAAAAAATATATAATGTTCACTGATTTTTTGGCGGAAAAAGGGGGCGTGGACAGCCAGTATTAGTACAGTTGCCAACAGTAACCATTAATTAATTACCAAATTTAAGTCTAATACAATCAAAATGGTCCGAAATATATACGATTGAGAGTATTTGCAGAGGCAGATAAAATTTTATGACGAGGCTCGAATCATGACGAAATTGAACGATTTTGAAATGAACGAGACTCGATAAATTGTACTCCAAACAAATAGCCGCCTAAGAAGTTTCACTTCAAAACCAAATCCGTTTCGAATTCGTATATGAAGTCCGTTCTAAGTTCGAGACGGATCCGAAAGAATTAAAAAAGCTATTCGCGTTTTTGAGAGGAATTTCATACGAAAAAGGATCAGCTCCAGATGCGAAGAGCAATTCGTTTCGGAAAAAAGTACGAAGAAGTGAGACTGTCTCGAATTCGAAACGGATCCATTTGGCACTCTGGGAATCCACTATTTTAGCTGTAGTTGTAGCAATCAATAAATATTTACTAATTTAAACTTAATCATATCTTGAGCGAACTAGTAATGTAATTTAGTCAATGAAGACTTAATATTTCAGGGTAACTTTTTCGTTTAGAGTTGAAATATATATATTTTTGAAAGCATGATATAATAATGACTGCCGTGACGCCTATATCAAAGAAAGATATTAGATTTAAAATAAGCCAGCTTTAGAAAAACTCGTAAAATAAAAGAAAAACAGAAATATAGAAAAGATTTGTATTTAGTTTTTTAAATTCAAGAAAGCATTCAGTGGTTTAGTAACTATAACTAAACCGAAATATGCTTTTCGCACAAACCGGCTTTATTTTAATGTTTTCAACTTAAGACATTTGACTTTATGAGACCTTGTGAAAACTCTTAATGCATTTTCAATATCCAAAACTTTATTTCGCCACAAGTAAGTATGCCTGGCTTTAATTTTGGTTAATAGAAAAAAAATTTTCTCAGTGTACTTCTTTCAAAATTTTTCATATTTGTATTCTCTTTTCAAAATAGGACAATTTTGAAGTTATCCGGGTATCGCCAGATGTTAGCAGCTGAGGCCATAAAAGCGATTCGCGAACGAATTGCCTAAAGGGTTCATTAGCGATTCGCTGGGAAGAGTCGCTAGCGAATCGCCGAGAGGGGTCTTAAGCTATTCGCCTGGAAGATTTGCGAACGAAGTGCCTAAAGGGTTTTGTAAGCAGTTTGCTGGAAAGAGTCTCAAACGAATCGCCACTAGAAGTCCTTAACAATTCGCGGGAAGAATCGCACACGAATCGGCAAAGGGAGTATAAAGCGTTTCGGCGACAAGAGTGGCGCTTTTAGGGTTCCTCAGCGATTTGTTGCGAAGTGTCTTTGGTAAACGTTCAAACAAGTTGTTTGATAAGGATCATTCTTTGTTAAATCGGGTAAAAAACAAAACTACCACCGAAATTCGTGCTGATATGAATATTTTCAGTTTCCATGCAGCTTTCAATACAAAAATTTTTTTTTAATTTTTTGGTGATCATTTTTAGTGCAGAAGTATATAAAATAGCCTGCTTCATATTCCAACAATCGATCGTTTAAAAGATTTTTTTCTTGAATCGCGCATTCATAGCTTGGGCGATCGAAAAGCGATCCATCTTCCAACGATCGCCGCAATGAGCGAAGGAAAATTTTGAGAACTTTTCTTCAATCGCGCATTCATCACTTGGACAATTGAAAAGCCATTCATCTTCCAACGATCGCCGGAATGAGCGAAGGAAAATTTTGAAAATTTTTTTCAATCGCGCATTCATCGCTTGGACAATTGAAAAGCGATTCATCTTCCAACGATCGCCGGAATGATCGAAGGAAGATTTTGAAAATTTTTCTTGAATCACACACTCATTGCTTGGGCTATTGAGAAGTGACCCATCTTCCAAAGAAACCTTGGGCGAATCGCAAGTGCTTCGCCAAATCAATTTCTCTTCCAATCGTCTTACAAATGTTTGCAGGGAAGCAGCTGAGGCTATAAAAGCGATTCGCCGGGAAGATTCGCGAACGAATCGCCTAAAGGGGCCTTAAGCGATTCACTAGGAAGAGTCGCTAAAGAATCACCGAGAGGGGTTTAAACGAGTCCCCAAAAGAAGTCATTAGTTCTTAAGTCCTTAAACACGAATTTAGCGATTCGTAGTTGCAAACGAGTCGTTTTTAGGGTTCCTTAGCCATTTGTTCAAATCAGTCAACAAATAAAATCGACCACCGAAAATCATGCTAATATGAATATTTTCAGTTTCCATACGTTAACAAATAATTTTAATAACAATAACAAGAGCAAAATAGTAATAAATAAAAAGATAAAAATAAAATAAATAAAATAAAATAAATAAAATAAAAATAAAAAATAACAAAAAAAAATAATAATAAAAAATAGTAATAATAATAATTTAATAACAAAAAAGAATTTTTTAAAAAATTTTCAATGATTATTTTTAGAGGAAAAGTCTATTGAATAGCCTGTTTCATATTCCAACGATCGATTTTTAAAGTTTTTAAAAAAAGCCATGCGCGAATGAAGATTTTTAAGATTTTCCTTGAATCGCGCATTCATCGCTTCCGCGATTGAAAAGCAAGTCATCTTTTCTTGCTTCAATTTTTCTTCAATCGCGCATTCATCGCTTGGACAATTGAAAAGCCATTCATCTTCCAACGATCGCCGAAATGAGCGAAGAAAGGTTTTGAAGATTTTTCTTGAATCGCGCATTCATCGCTTGGGCAATTAAAAAGCGATCCATCTTCCAACGCTCGCCGATAGCCGATGTACAAAATATCAAATTTGAGCAAGACATTTTTTGAAATTTTCGAAGGTTTTGCTATTATGATGACTTCATTTTATATGGGAGATAGGTGGAGTTTTAATTTTATTTTACAAAATTCCAAACGAAGAGTGCAAAGTAAAGATTAAGAGTTTTTTTGCTAAATTTGAAGGCATTATATTCATTTCTGTGGAATTTAAAGGGATTTACCGTAAACATAAAGCCACTTTGTAGGGCGGAGGGGTGCTTCTATACTACTTTGAAAATTAACGAATAAGTTTAAATTTTTGCTATGCACTCTTACAAGGGTAGAATTTGCACAAAAAAAAATAAAATTAAAACTACTCCTACCTCCCATACAAAGTGACGTCAGCGAAACCTTCATAAATTTCACAAAAATTTATCTATTGACTTGATATTTTACACATAAGCTCTGTTAGTAAAATGTTCCATACTTTGAGCTTGAAATTTAATATATTGGTTTAAAAACCACGCCTCACAAAAAGTGATGTCACCAAAATAATAAAACTTTCAAACCTTCGAATACGTTTAAAAACGACTGTGGGGGTATTTTTTAGACTCAGTCGAAGATATTTCCTTACTAGTTTTAATTATTATTTGTTTTTAATATCTATTTTTTGGCGATGCTTTGATTGCGGCTCACATTAAATATTATTTTAACCGCACTCGCAATTAACACTTAATTGCAAATGCAGGCATAACCTGTTGCTGCTACAACTACCGCATCTACTGTTTCTCGCACCAGCTCCAGCTTCTGTAGCCCCAGCTGTTAGCTGCATCAGCGACGAATGCTGACTTTATTTCTGCTTGGGTGCTTCAAGCACTTTACTGTACAACTGTAAATTGCGGGGGTGCCTGAACCCCCCGTTATAAACTTGCATCTGCTGCTATTTACACAGTTCTGTGGCAAAACTAGAACGCGTAGAAACCGCAATTCGCTCTAGGCTCATGTGACAAAAATTGCGCTTGAAGCTGCAACATGAGAGTCAAGCCTGCTTGTGCCAAATTGAAAAAACAGCGTCATCATTATCATTATTTTTGTACTTTATGAGGAGTAACATCATTTGAAGCGGCAAGCAATAACATTATTTTTTGTTTAATTAAACTGAGTAACTACTTAACTGAAACGCACTGGCAGTTGCTTGCAACTGTTCTCTTGTAACGGGCATAAAGATTTTCAATTTTTGTTTAATATTAAAGATAAGATTTTTTGATTACTCATTAAAAAAAAAAAATTAGATGTGTCTCAAGTTGAACACTCTGCACAAGTGAAACTTCTTCGTTGGTTTGATAAGTTGATGGATACATTTTTAGAAAAATTATTTCCATACAATATCATTTTGAATGATAAATTACACTGGCTTACAAATAACAAAAATTTATTTTTAATATAAAAAGTTAAAAGATTTTTTTACCCACTGTAGTTTTTTACAAAAAAAAAGTTGGTTTCACTTAAAAGCATATACCTCAAGAAATAATAACAATAACCAAACAAATAATATATCAAATGAAAGCTAATAAAATTCCGTACAAATAATGCCTACATCATTATTTTTAGATTCAACTTTTTTTTCGGCGAAATAAATTAAATTTTTGCGGATTTTTCGTGTTAGAAATCAAAATATTTTGTTAGTTTTGATATTTTTTGCTATAAACGCGTACTTTTCCGAAAAAAATAAGATATTGTTGAAGAAAATCTATTTAGAAAGAAAAAGTTGTGTTTAATTGAACGAAATCACCCAAATTGACTGATAGTCTATTTATGCATTTCGTCTTTTTTTAATTTCATATACATAAATAAATAATAAGTAAAGGTTGCTGTAATATAATATTTTTTTATATTTAATTTTATTTTTTCTTTTCATCATTTACATTGTTTACATTGTGTACATTGTTATTTACAATGTTTTCATTGTTAGTATTTATTTTATTTTCGTTTTTTTTTGTTCTTTTGTTGAAAAATTATTACTATTCTTGTTTTGTCATTTATTCAATTCAAGATCGGTTTCTCTGATGAGAAACCAACAATAGTCGCCCATCATTTCTCCTTAATAAAATACTTGGTAACGATTCTCAATTGACTTTATCTGCTGGTGAAATCTTTCCCCCTGTTTCGTCACTCTCGTCGCCGAGATTCTTCGGAAAAAATTCAAATGGGAGTGCTTAAAAGAAATTTTCCAAGGCCATTTTTATAGTTCCTGAGCAAATCGTTGACTATTTTCTCAGAAGATTCACTTTACTTGATCCCGAGAAAGCTAGAAACAATCATTCTTAGATAATCCCACGCTGCTGCCTCAACTGGTGACAATAGTTCTGCGAATCAAAGATCGTTCCACACTTTTTTATTTGCGGTCCAACGAAGTCACCTTCTTTTATCTTGGCCTCAGAAAGATTTTTAAAAAAGGGTTTTCAAATATGTGACTGCTTCGCCTTCTTTGTCTAACGCCATTACAGCCATTTTTTTTTAAGTTCAAGTTTAATGTGCCGCGGTGTTGTGTTTTCCTTTTTGACGAGTGGAACGTTTTTGGCGTTGCTCTCTCCAATTTTAGAATTAATTCTTGCTGGCCAAACTTTTTTGTAGTAGTACTCGACTCTTCCACTTGCAGAAAACACAGCAGTGTTTACTTCGTGTAGCCATTTTGTAAGCCACATAGTAAGCCACATAGCATGCTAACGACTTTGAGATCAGAACATATTTTCCAGTCGTGTTCTTCATATTAATTACATGTCAATAACTTCGTCATTGTTTCGTATGTTTCCTTTGTATTTGCAATAATGCAATAATACAGCCCTCAAACACAGTTTGCTGCTATAGATAAACAAGCGCCACTCTTTGGGATCGTGCGGCTGACCGAAGGTATTGAATAAACCAGGAATGTCTTCGCAATAGTAGACATTTTTTTTTCTAAGTAAAGTGTCTGGAAAATGGTTTTTCACGATGTCTGTAGTATGTCACCTTAACATCGGTAATATTTTCTTTCTTTCGTTACAAATTGTGCGCTTCTTTTGTTTGCGACTTTTTTGCCAGAATGCTAGAAGGTTCTTGCTTCTTTTTCTTTTATACAACTCGCCAGCGTTGCAGACGAGTGTAAAAATCAGGCGTTTTGGTTTGACGGCTTTGGCGGTCGTGCTATCAGTCGAGAGCCTACCTGGTTTTATTGTAGCATGCAAACAAATGTATTCCATTTCGTTTTGACAGTATCGGCGGTTGCACTCTCAGCCATGAGCCTACCTGGTTTTATTGTACCATGCAAACTAATGTATGCCGTTTCGTTTTCAAAGTATCGGCGGTTGCACTCTCAGGCATGAGCCTATCTGGTTTTATTGTAGCATGCAAACAAATGTATTCCATTTCGTTTCGACAGTTCCGGCGATTGCACTCTCAGTCATGAAATTACCTGGTTTTATTGTACCATGCAAGCTAATGTATGCCGTTTCGTTTTCAAAGTATCGGCGGTTGCACTCTCAGGCATGAGCCTATCTGGTTTTATTGTACCATGCAAACTAATGTATGCCGTTTCCTTTTGAAAGTATCGGCGGTTGCACTATCAGTCATGGCCCTACCTGGTTTTATTGTACCATGCAAACTATAAAAGTTAGGGCCATGAAATTTTGTACAAATTAATTTTAGCCTAAATTAAGTAACAGCACAAATAATTCTAGATCAACTGCATCGCCTACCTCCTATAAAAACCATTTTTTTAATAAAAAAAACCCGCTTAGAACTTAAACGTCATGCTAAAAATATTTCACATCGGATAACTTTTAAAAATATATCTCCTATAAAACAATATTACCAAATTAACGAAATTTTGCTGTATGATTGCTAATACCAAATAAGTTCACAACTTGTTTTAAATTATGAATTCTATTTTATTTTTCTTTAAATTTAAGAGTACCCACAAATCTTAGAAATCTTAGAAATCAGTGCATTTTAGGGCAAAATTTGATTTTTAAGACTTTTTTCAAATTAAGTGGTTTTTCTTAATAGCAGCTAGATGCAGCAGGTTTTTACAGAAACAGAAGGTAGAAGTACAATATTTTATGATAGGTTAAACCTTCAACTTTAATAATGCTTAATTAGCTGTTAATTTTCTACTAAATTCTACATAAATTTTCATTCCTTGAAAAATGTAGACATATTTCAACTATTTTTCTATTTGTATTTATTAACATTTTTTGTTGTATTTTATATTAAATTCAATGGCGATTAAGACATAAAGAAAATCCAAAAAACAAAACCTTGAAAATATACTCTGTGCTGGAAGTTATTATTGGTTAAACTTGACTTTATTTTTTGGGTTAGATTGAGCTTATTTTTGTTAAAAAAGTTTCAACTTTGACGAATTTTATAAAAAAAAAAACCATACAATACATCAAGTTTTCAATACCACATTCATAATACATGTTTAATAATCTGACGAATAAAAATATTTTTTTATAAAATTTAACAAAAAAAACCCAAATGTCATCCTAAAATTAAAAAAGCGCACTGTGCGGCGCTTTCACTCTCAGTCATGAGCCTACCTGGATTTATTGTACTATGCAAACTAGTGTATTCCGTTTCGTTTTGACAGTACCGGCGGTTGCACTCTCAGTCATGAGCCTACCTGGATTTATTGTACCATGCAAAATAATGTATTCCGTTTCGGAGGTCACGCTCTCAGTCGTGAGCCTACCTGGTTTTATTGTAGCATGTTTGTTTGTGTCTTTTGTGTGCTTTCTCAAAACACCTGATTTGACACTTATGCCATAAGAACAATAAAAATTTAAAAAAAAAACTTATACCTACAACCCGATCAGCCATTCTGTAATAGTGTTTGGAGTAATCTACACTAGAACAATTGAAGCCTTTTCCAAACATGCTTTGAAAACACTTGTCTACGTAATGAATTTACAAGTTGTGCTGCAAAATTGTATCGAAACGTGAAAAAAGTAAGCTTTTTATAATAGTACTTGTAGTAAGCTTACTTGAAGTTTAATTTACTAGCTTTTTCAAAGCATAATTGGGAAATGCTTTCAGATGTAAAAGTTTCATAACTTTCGCATTATAAGGGAATTCCCAAGCATTGAAAATTACAATTTCAATAAAAAACAAAGTCCTATCACTAACAATTTTGATGTCAGTGGCTTGAATTCAGTGAGAATTCGAATACATGGGAGTGATTATTGTCCAGTCTTTAAGAATTTTATAATGGTTTAATAAATACTCATTATTTTGCTAGTTACATCTATGTATTTAAAGTTATGTATTGCATTAACAATAAAAATAATTAACAAATAATTTTAGTTGTATTAACTTTCTTTTGAGTGGCTTATGTTAACTGCGAGCACATAAGATTTCTTAATTTTCTTAAAAAAAGCTTACAATAATACTTGCTGCCAACTATTTAATTGTTTTAATAATATTTTTATAACTCTTTTTTCCAATTTTTTAAAAACAGTTGTAAAAAACTTGCAATAATACTTATTTCCAATTATCTAATGATTGTTTTCAATAATACTTTTACAATACTTTTTTCCAATTGCAAAGTAAGTATTGTTGAAAGCT
The DNA here is from genome assembly GCA_963920525.1 of Dichetophora obliterata. Taxonomy (NCBI): domain Eukaryota; kingdom Metazoa; phylum Arthropoda; class Insecta; order Diptera; family Sciomyzidae; genus Dichetophora; species Dichetophora obliterata. The sequence goes on from OY986439.1 coordinate 57,152,566, forward strand.
ATTTACAATACTTTTATCAAATTGAATACTAAACGCTTACAATAATATTACAGCAAGGAATATTTTTCTAAGGGTTCCTTTTTGCTTATTCTACAATTACTTGAAAGCATTTCACAACAATTTTTACAAGCTTTTTCCAAGCACGATGCTTACACTTGTAAGCTTACTACAAGCTTATTCCAAGTTTGTTTGGTTGATTGGAAACAACCCTTAGGTTAGGTTAGGTTAGGTTAATACTAAGGACACACATATGGTATTGATACTATAGTATTGAAACCATGAACGACTTTATGCTATGTGGTATCAAAGTAGTGACACACATATCGAAATAGTTTTGTTTGGCAATTGCTTCAAAAAATTATTTACATTTAAACAAAATTCTTATTTCAAGAAGAAAATAAAAAATTTTAAATAAAATTAATTTAAGCTAACTGTTTTTTTTTTACTTGAATAGTTTGATAAATATAAGCACTTTGAAAGATCAAATGAGCAATTAAAAGTATGGATGCTCAATAGAAGAAGGCGAGCTCTTATGTATAATCAGCTATTTGCTTTGAGTTAAATTTGTTTTCAAATTAAAAATTTTCAATTTTATGACTTTTATGTAGTTAGAATTTTTGTCGCTATCAGAAAAAGGCGCTGATATCAGTTGAACTACAGTAATATCAGGGTGGCTAGTCAAAAAAGGTATGTTAGTATGGCGAAACCATGAAAAATTGTTGTGTTTCGTAAACCATGAATGAGGTGCGATACTAGCTTCGAGAGCTGGTTTATAGCTAGTATACATTGACTTACATATGGTATGCTCATAATGGATTCAATACTATGGTATCGATACCATATGTGTGTCCATAGTATAAGGTGGCGGCAGGTCTTAAGACCAGCCCACTTAGACCATTATTGGTTGTGATACCACAGAATGGAAGAAGGGAGTAATCAAGTGAATCTTATGTAGGATGTTCTTTATGAGGCAGAAGCTATAGAATTACTAAGCGTTCCTCTCCACAAACTTTTCCTACCACCACCAACTACAACTATTCGTCGTTAATTAACGTGTTTTAAAGTTTCTTTCATTAGAAATAAGGAAAGAAAGGTTATAGCGTAGGACCATGGCCCGGCCAGGATTCGAACCCCGGACCCATGTGCGACAGTCAAGCGCGCTACCACTAGACTACCACGAGGCCGCCGGGGAACAACCGTTACTTATTATGCATTTTTATGACAATAAAAAAATGCGAAATGCATAAATAAACCATCACTCAATTTGGGTGCTTTTGTTCAATTAAACACAACTGGAAAAAAGAAATGGAAAACTCAATAGATTTTCTTCAATAATATATTTTTTTTTTTTTTTTGGAAAAGTACTAAATATTTTGATTTCTTAACAAAACTTGCAATTAGTTTTTTTTTTTTGTAAATTTTTTTAAAAAACGAAAAATTCTCAAAAATGTAATTTATTTCGCGGAAACTAACAGTTAAATAAAACAAAATGTAGGCATTGTAGGGAATTTTATTAGCTTTAATTTGGTATATTATATGTTTAGTTAGTTATTGTGGTTGGCTCTGGAGAACCAACTTTTTTTGTTGAAAAAACTACAGTGGGCAATATCTTCAAAACGGAGTTAGAGAAGAAAAAAGAATGCCTTTTTCGGAAGCACCTACCAATTTTACATTAGAAAAGGATAGTTACATCATTGTACATTCTGCCTGTAAGCCAGTGTTATCATTATAATGGAATCTTATAAATAAAAATATTGATTTATATTAGCAGAAATAGGAAACGTATGTTAAAGATGTTATATGTATGAGTATGAGTATGAGTTGGTCCTATTATTTTTTCACTCTCAAAATTTTTTGTCAACAGACTTACTATCTGTCTATCACCCATAAAAAAATGAAGAAAAATGTTGAAAGTAGTTCATATTTTTTCCGAACTGACTACTAGAAGCTACAAATACATTACCTGGTCCTAAAATTGTGTAACTTCCAACATATCTTCTGAACATACCTACCCTCTATCAGCAACTCGTCTGTTAGTCACTTCACAGAAAACTCTAATAAAAATAGTTTCTATCTCTCCTGATCAAGCTCTCCTGAGCGGTCAAATTTATGAGTTGGTCTTATTGTTTCCTCCCAACATTTCTACCTAACACACCTACCCCTTATTTGCCACTCTTCTGGAGGTCCCCACCACTCCACTCAAAAATATTTTGATAAAATTCATATCTTCCCCGAACTAATCCCCATCTCTTCTGAACATTTTTACCCCTTTTTAGAGCGTACAAATTGTTCATAAAATACTACCCGGGTAAGGCCGGGTAAATTAGCTAGTGTATTTATAAATTTATTTTTATGCCAGACAAAGTGGCCATTAGTAAATATTCGTTCCCTTTTTGTATAAAGAAGCTAATAACTTTTGAGCTTTTCATGCACCGGTGGCTGATGCGTTTCTTGTGCATTTGACATACGTGTCGCGACCATCAAACATATTATATTTAACTATAAACGTCAAACTCTTTCACTGTTAATTCTGCTTCAAGTCTTTTTAATTTTAAATCTCTAAAGTTTTCTGTTTGTTTTGCTTAGCAGCACACTGTTTAGCACTAAATCATGGCCATAACCTGAAGTTTAACAAACATGTGTAGGATTGTTGGAGGATTATGACGATGATGATGATGATGATACTTGGCTGCATGGCAAGCATGACCGAACAAGTTTTACAAATGAGTTGTATATTTGAAATATGTCATAAAAATATTGTGAATATAAATATACATTCTAATTAACGAACTTGTCCAAAAATAAGCCTGTTCATAGTTTAAGAACATTAAAAACAATATTTTATGTCACATACACGACAGCTTTTTTAAGAAATATCCAACAATAACTAAGTTTTTCTCCACAGAAAGTTTTTTCTCATTATAATCTAACTTTTACGATAAAAAATTTAAGCTTGCCACCAAAGCGTGAGTAACATGACATAATTCGACAAATTACTGCCCAGTGCTGCACTCAAGCCGAGTGCTGAACCTGATCCCGCGGGAATCAATCTCAAAAAAGCCAATTTTCGCTTATTTCAGTTGTAAAAAATTTCGTTGTTTTTATAGTAGTTGCTTTATATGGCTCTTTGTTTTATGATTGCATCGCCAAATGAAAATGTATTGATGTAAAGCTTTATTGATTGTACTTGTTCGCATTTTAGATACCAGTGAAGACAATCAATAGTGAATTCAGCCAAAACCTATTTGGACATTATTGTTATACATGGCACAACTAGGGGAGCTGGGGGCTAGTGTTGACCCTCTTAAATAACTTAAATATGTTTCAAAGGTACGGATGTATAGCAAAGAAAAAAACACTTGTGACAAAAAAAGAACTTTAAAGAGACACCTGGAATTTTCGAGAGTATTCAAAGATAAGGCCATTTCCTTCTGGGAATCTATATTTAGAGCGATGAAAGCAAACTTTATCGATTGGGATATGATGGCAAAGTGTACTATGTCAAGAGGCCGGTAAATCAAGTATGCAATCCAAGGTACACGGTTAAGTCTGGGCTGTGGTTAAGATTGTCTTGCTGGCATAAAATATATGTTGTAAATAAAAAACTTGCTTCTCTCTAAAAAGAAAAAAAATTTAAATGCTGTACCTGATGTCCTTTCAGAAGGAGCATTCGCATTTTTATTACGCGAAGCATAAATAACAGCTGTTTGACTAAGAAGTTGACTCGAAAATTATCAAAAATTTGACTTTGACTCACAAAAAAGACCATGAATGAGCACAATTAGAGTGAAAGTAAATGCTCAAAAGTGTTAATTTATGGATTTTACATTGAAGTTATTCCATAAATTTTTTCCAAAAACTACTATTTTCAAAATTATAATTAAATTATGTTATGAGTATGGATCGGATTTTTATGCAATACGTATAAAAAAGTAGTGTCGAAAATCTAAAATATATTAATTTTATGCAAAATTTTAACACATTTTGATCAAATATGCTTATTTAATCAATATTTTTAGAAAAATATAATTTATGTTGCTATCCTTTCTTTACACAGGATTTCATTTAAAATTATTTTGCATAAAAATTCGATTCCTAGTTATGAGTGTTTTATAAAAAATTTATGCAAAATTTTCAATGCTTTAATTCAGTGTCGGGCAGCTTTGCACACTTGAGATTGTGTTTGTGCAGTAAAATATGTATTCATCTCACTTATAGAACGATCAAAGCTTCAGTGTTCAAGCGAATGTCAAGCAGATAGTATCTGCGCTTGCGTGTTCCTTGAATATAGTATACTATATCTGTGTCTATAAGCAATAATAGCTTAAGTCGGTTTAAGACAGAACTGAGTTATTGATATAGTTGTATTCCACGTATATATCCTTATGAACACACAAAATCTAGAACTTATAGCATGACCTTATCCAAAGATATAACGCAAAAACAAAAAACCCTTTCATATAACTTATATGACGATTGAAAACTGTGAAGCAAGATTTTCGGAAACTTTGAAATAAGACTTACAGCCCTATTCTGGCAGCTTAACTAAGCTCACCACATTAACAAAATAGTTAATATTAACTATTTGTTAAGGTTTCGTATTCTGCTGCAACTTTAAAAGCTCTTTTACTTACAATTTTGTTAATAACAGAAAGAGTCTTAACAACGAATGAAATGTATGTGCTTAGATAGAAAATTGTTGTGAAAATAATAAAAAAATACAAATTTTAATATAATATTGAGTTTAAATACATTAAACTGAAAAATGAAAGAATTTTTTACTTATTTCAAGGGTTGATAATGAAATCTTTCAGTAGCCGTGGCAAATTTTTCAAGCGCTTGCAAAGTCACAAGCTGCACTCGAAGCATCTGTTTATATAGCGCATCTCTTCTTTCAACAGGCATATCGATTTTCACCATGCATGGTGAACTTTAAAAGCTTTTTAAGCTTTTATGTTGTTAATGATTTTTAAGAATACCAACATTTACATAACAGAACAAGCAGCTTAACAAGAGCTCCTTAACTATTTCTTGTTAAGTTAACAACCAGAATAGGGCTGTTAAGCTGTTATTACTCATCGACACGTAACGTAAGGTTACACTGTATAAAATATAACGTAAGGTTACACTGTATAAAATTTTATGTTTGCAAAATTTTTGGAAGAATGTATGAGAAAAATTTTTCTTTTTAGAAAATAACGGCATGACGCGGCAATAAATAGGTAAAATTATAAAAAATATGCGTTACAAGGCATTACGATAATTTGCATGGCCAATATGAGGTAATTGCAAACGGCATTATATCATATCATATATCATATCATATTGTAATCAGTTCCAAGTACGTAAAATGAAAGCATCTTACGCCGTCAGTTTGGCCTTGGCAAAATACAATAAGCAATATAAACACAATAAAAAACATTTAGGTTTTTTACTATTAGACTGAATTTTTAAATTTCCTTCTGTCGGTCTGTTTAATTTTGATATTCCGCCCACTACTTATTTATTTATTTTATTTCGCAATACAAATCCGAGCAAAAAATATCTCATTATGCCTAGTAAGATTTCTGCAAAAAAGCGCTTTAGCTCTACTTTTTTTTCGGTGTGAGCTTTAAAGCACTCATTAATACATACTCAAGATGAGAAAATATAGGTGTGCAAAGCTGCCCGACACTGCTTTAATTTAATGATTTTAAATTACCTCTAAATATCGAGTTTTTTAATATTGACTAGTGTAATAGTTGTAAAAAAGTACACTGTCAGAAATTATAGGCCGGAAAAAGCTCTTCCAAACATCAAAAAATTATAAATTTTTGCCATCGGATGCAAGATAATGTTATTTTTTATCCATATTTTTGATATTTTATTATTTTTTTTAAACTTTCAAAATTCAAATATCTTCATAATTTTTTTTTTTTTGTAATTTCTTACAATATTTTTTTAGTAGGTTTTTATTTTATAATTAATATTTTAGTTGTAATACATATCAATTTAAGCAATTTCGTAGTGGAATTCCCAAAAGCGTTTACGACGATTTTCGATATCGTTGGTTAGCAACAAATGACATTTTCCATGAACTTGGCACGCACAATGACTGATAACGTCAACGAATGTTATCGTAAAATTTTTGGGATCTGCACTATTGATCAGGAATAAATACAAGCACTCAAAACCTTTCTAACGATATCTTGAAAGTGAGGATCGCATTTGAAATAGTTAAGTTTTTCGATTTGATTGAAAATAATTTAGAAAAAAGAATGCACGAAATATAGCATTAAGCAAAACGAATGCAAAAATTTTAAACTTTCTTAAGCAGATGGAAAGAAATTTTTTATAACTATTATTTTTCATCGTTTGTTTATTTTAAACTACCACATCAGCTTATATTTTATAAAAAAACTGTATTTGTAGAGGTTTTTTCAAACCATTGCAGTCACGAATGGCTATTGCTTGAGTCAAAATATTTGGGGAATCATCATAACATAAACCAAGGAGTATTTTGCGGAACTGACCCGACCAACTTTTTTTCGTGAGGTGTAATATACATACATCCAATTTTATATCGATACTAGCTGATATACCCGGTGTTACTCGAGAGTAATTTATGTAAACATTTTTTTACACTTCTCTATTAAATGTTTTTAAATTCTGGAATAATGAAAAAAATGTTGAATTTTAAGTTTGAGCTGCCGTTAGAAAGGTAACGGAAAGGTGAACGGACTTTAATCCAAAAATAATTTTGGGAAATTTTGGTGGTTAGGTTGAATTAAAAAATTCAAAATAATTTATATATTTATTTAATCTTATAGCAAAATTACCTTTTCAACAAAATACAAATTATGGGTTCAAATGGGTTCTTGAGATATGGACATTTTACCATCTAAACATAAATTTATATTAAAAAATATATTGAACTTTTGAACAGAAACAATTTGAATGAAATATATTTAAAAACAGCGGAAATATTTTTTTATCGAAAGTCAAAACTTTGATTTTCATATAATTTTTTTTCCTCATTGTTAGGTAACGATGTTTTATGAAAAATTACAAGTGGATGTAACAATTTTAAATATATGTCAGTGTTTTTGATGTCAATATAACAAAAAATTGTTAAAGTGAAAAACACACAAAACTCTAAAAGTAAAAAGTATTATAATAACAAAATTACCGTAAATTGAAAAATTTTGCAGGGGCGTGGCTAAAACTAAGTAAGTAGCAATTTAATCTAGGATGCACTTAATATGTATACCTAGTTTGAGCGAAATCCGTTGAGCCGTTTAGATTTGTGTAAAGGCTAAACAAACAAACAAACAGAAAATAAGTTTTATTACTATAGATATAGGTAGATACGGAAAACTTATTTAATCTAAAAAGCTCACAATTAAATTCATGTAAAAATTCATAAAATAGATCGAAATTAATTATTAAATTTAAAAGTATGATACGTTTAAAAATAATGTTTAGGGTGAAAAAATAGTAGGACCAGTTCATGCATTTGACACCTCTAGAGGTCAATTGGAAAATATTTTTGACATTTCTTGTATGGGGATGCCCAAAAGGGTGGTAAATAAAGCATGGCTATGTTGCAAAAAATATTGGGGGTAAAAAATGATAAGACCAGACCTCTAGGAGTCAATGCCGGAGATATGAACTATTTTCGATATTTTTTGTATTGGGACCCCAAGAAGGGTGTTCAAAATAAATAAAAAAAAATTTTGGGAGTGAAAAACTATAAGGACGAGCTTATAAATTCGACCACTCTAGGGGTCTCTTCGAAGGATATATGAACTATTTTGTTCACGGAGAGAAATAATATTCTTATATTGAGCAAATATTTTGCTAAAATCAAGCATTAAAAATTAAAATTAAGAAGTAAAATTTATAATAGGGGTATTCACACTGACTTGGGCAGTTGGGTAGATTGACAAATGCCGTACATTTTGTTTTTGTAAAGTATTATTCTACCCAAGTACCCAATCTACTCTAGCTGACCCCTGACTTGTTTGGATAGATTGTTTTCTTGCCAAATTGAGTACTTTTTCCATGTGTTACCACCTTTTGCAAAAATAATAATTGACCTAAGGGCATCAAATTTACAATATTTGTTGTCAAGGCTAATATCTCGAATAATATTGTACACAAAAAATATTGCCACAAATATTGAATAAAAACGCTATATTTCAGACGAATTCGGTTGTATTGGACTAAAATTTTGTAATTTAGTTCGTATGGCTACTATCGACAATTTAACAAAAAATGGGCGTGGTCGAACTATAACTACGCCTCCTTTTCAGAAATTATAATTCCTGTGTTGTGCATGTTTTTATAATGAAACTTGGTTTATATTTGCTATGAAACCAATGAGTGGTTACTAGATATATACATTTTGCCACGCCTACTTTTACCGCACTTCTATATATATATAAAATCTTTCGTGCAGTGTCTCTTAAGATCTCAGGAACGGTAACAGCTTGGGCAACAAAATTTACAATATCTGTTAATATCTCGGTTAATAAAGTTAATATCTCGGTTAATAAAAAAGCCACACCCCTTTTTACCGCCCACAAATCCATGAAAATGCTATATTTCGGACGGTTTTGATCGTATTGGACTATAATTTGGTAATTTAGTTTGTATGGTTACTATCTGAAACCGTATTAAAAATGGGTATCCACGCCTTCTTTTACCACCCACAAATCAATAAAAATACTTTGTTTAAAACGATCTTGGTCGTATAAGACTTAAATTTAGTAATTTGGTTTGTATGGTTACCCTTGGGAACATTGCTAAAAATGGGCGTGGTTGCTCTATAGCAACGCCCACTTTTTCATAAATCATTAAAATTGACTACTGGGCCGATTGCGCTGAAATTTGGCAGTGGATTTGTTTCGCCTACGAGATAGTTTAGGAAAATTTTTGCCAAATCCGCCTACAAATCAATAAAAATGCTATATTTTAGACGCTTTTGTTCGTATTAGACTCAAATTTGGTAAATTAGTGCATATAGTTACTTTCGGAAACTGAACTAAAAATGGGCGTAGTCGCACTACAGTTATGCCAGTTCAGATATACAAAAAAATTAAAAAAATTTTTCCGATTGGCATGAAACTTCTTATGTAGCAGTAAGCCGGTCTGTGACAGGACTACTTTTCCCCTGGATTATTAGTAAATGATAAGATGCTGCGAAGTTCACATTAAAAATTACTCGTATATAAAATAACTTTTTTTACGCTCAATTAATGGCCTAAAAATAGTTTGGTGGCAACCTTCTTCCAGTTGTCACTCATCTCTTATCAGCAACATAAACCGGGGAGATCAAACAAACATACAGCACTGCCCAAAACTATTCTACATATTACTCAATTGCAATTTAGGGTGTTCGCAAAAACGAAAAGTACTCTATCTAACCATACCCAACTACCCAAGTCAGTGTGAATACCCCTAATGAACGATTATTTCTAACATTGAGTGAAATAAATGATTGCTTAAAACAAGAATAAAACACTTGACTCTAGAACTTGGAACAAGACTAGTTGGGACGTACATGAAAAGGTTTTGTGGAGATTTTTTTTTTTTTGGTCACACTTTAACCTTTATCGGTCCCTTATTTCTTCTACTTTTCCTTGTGTGTAAATTTTACACACTTTTCAGGTGCAATATTTTCATCGATGAATGAAATGCATGCAATCTTCTCGTTAAAAGTAATTCATTGTTTTATTCAATTTAAAAACAAAAATGATTTTCAAATCGATAAATCGAGTAAAAACTCTATATATATATTAGGCCGGGTCAATTTGTATGGACGAATTTTTTGGAGGTCTGGCTCAGCGAAATTCGTAAAATACATGTAATTTCAAGACTTTTTCTCCACTACAGCATATACAAATTCTGAAAAAAAGCTGTGCGGACTTTCGTAAATAGATTTTGTTCTCAATTATAAAATATGAATGTATTCAATGTATGTGTATGAATCTATTTACGAAAGTCCGCACAGCTTTTTTTCAGAATTTGTATATGCTGTAGTGGAGAAAAAGTCTTGAAATTACATGTATTTTACGAATTTCGCTGAGCCAGAATTTGACCCGCCCTAATATATATATATATAAATGTGGATTTATGTATGTGGGTATGTATGTATGTATATCACGTATAGACTAAAAACCGCTGAACCCATTTTTATGAAATTTTCGGGGAAATTGAAACAACATCTTGAGCGTGCTCCTCTGAGAGTTTGATGTCCATTGGGCAAAGGGGCGTGGTGCCTTCCATGCAACCCAAATTTACGCTATCGCCCAAAAAACCAAAATAAACCATAAAAAATGCTATATATCGGACGGTTTCGATCGTAAAAAACGAAAATTTTGTTTAGATGGTTACTATCGGCAACTGCACTAAAAATGGGCGTGGTCGCACTTTATCTACGCGTACTTTTTCTAAATCATTCCAATTCCTGAGTTGTACAAATTTTTATAGTGAACTATATATAAATGTAGCCACGCCCACTTTTACCGCCCCCAAATGATTGGAACTTCTATATATAAGACGGTTTTCTTCGAGTTAAACTAAAATTTAGTAGTTTAGTTCATATGTTAAACCGAAACCGCTGAACCAATTTTTACGAAATTTTCAAGAAAACAGTAGCCTTGAGAATGTTCTTGTGAAGTCTGGTGCTGATTGCAATAATGGGCGTGGCACCTCAAATATACCCAACCTTTTCGATATCAAATAGCTTTGGAATAATTGATCGCTAGCATCGGAATTCGGTTTCGTGAATTTTTAGGAATTTATTAAACGCATATCAAGGATGGTTTTTGCATTATAAAAGGGGGCGTGGCAATTCCTAAACAACTCAAATTTGCTATATCGAATAACCTTTCATATATAGATCGCACAGCCTGAGAATTCGGTATTCGACCACAATTTCACTCATAACTTTTTATGGGCGTCGGATAAGGGGGCGTGGTAGTAACGCGCCGGGTTTCAGCTAAATAAAAAAATGTAAAATGGGGAAAATATCGAAACAAAAATTAACAACAAAGCAGAAGAACAGTGACATAGGCGCGCCAAGATTATGGTATGTAACAAACAAAAACCTATTAGGGAAATTTTTTCTGTAGGATAACAGTGACACCTAGCGTGAAAAAAACGTCGAAAACATAAATTTTGTATACGATTTGTACACTGAGCCAAAATCCCAGCTCGATTTGATGAACTTATATTAAATAAATATCAGCCTGAAGTTGAAAAGTGTGTACAATTTACGCTAAGAACCAACTAAGGTTAAAATGAGTGGAACGATAATTAAGAATACATTTTTTTACATGAAAGATATATATTTAAGGAAAATATTTTTTTTTATGACAAAATATTGCAATAATTAGTTAATTTGCGAGGTATCAAAAAAGTATTTTGCCGTGATCACTGATGCTCGTCACTGGATCATCTGAAATTTAAAAAAGGGCTCATTAGTTAATGAAATTATGCTCCTGATGAACGGAGGGATTTGAAAATTTTGGATTTTTCAAAAAATGGTGGATGTTGAAATTCAAAGTTGTTTATTCCACCAAAATTTCACTCATATTTTCGGCTATAAAAAAAATCGTAAAAAAATCCTTCGTTCATCCGGAGGACAATTATGCATAGAATAAGTGAGAAAAATTTCAAACTGATGGGTAAATCCGATCTAAAGTAACAGTGATCACCGACTTCGAAAACATGGTTTTTGAACAAGTCGCTTGTAAAATGTTGACTGGGATGTGAATGCAGATAAACATACCCCTATTAAGAGTTATATATCTCCTTAAATAATAATTCGATTAGTATAAAATTTTTAGATAATACTTGTGAAATATTCTACTTTTAGAAAATGAAAAAAAAAAAAAAATGTGCAAGAGTTGTGTCCCCTTAAATCAAGAAAATATTTTCTTAATTTAAGCAAATGCAGATTTGGTTATTAAAAATTATCTTGAATTAACGGAATTGAAAGCATTCCAGCATTAAGAAAATTGTTTTCTTTAATCAAGCAAATTGTTCTCAACTAAGGGAAGCAGTGACTTTTTCGAACTTTTGCTTTTTGCAAAATATTAGGAAAACATATTCAAACAGCATCGAAAGGCAAAAAAATTCACAAATAATTCTGTCTTGATTAAACAAAAGTTGTGTGCATAAACCTATTAAAGTGGATGGACTGCAGAAACCACAGACACTGTTGCCAATTTGGTGCTTTTTCCACCAGATTTGGTGCATTGTGAAAATTTTGGCGCAAGAAAAATGAGGCTGTGTGTCTGGTGCATTTTTTGGTGCTTTTGTTTAATTTCAGAGGCACCAAATTTGCCTAAATATTTAATAGAAATTGATCTCAAGATGTGATTGAATGGTACAAGTAAAAGGTGACCCAATAAAAGCTTCCTACTTTGTTTTCTAAATAAAATACATAAAAATCAATGTATTAATGCAAATCTTTATTTGGAATGATAGTTCGTTTCCTCCAACTCAATGTTTAAACATTTTTTTCATTCAAATGTTGCCCACGACTGTCTCTTAAATGGTCCATTCTGTGGGTCCAATTTTTAAATTTGGACAAAATTCGAGATCGGCGACGAATCGATTGTTCACGGTTTTTACGAGCACTCTCTGCTACTGCAGCAATATTCTCAAAATTACGGGCTCTATGCACTCTGGTTGAGTGATGAATGTCCAACAGTGTAAAATTGGTACGAAATTTGGTGATGGTTTGATGGTTTGATGGTTTGGACGCTCATAACGACCAAAATGATGTTGAAGAACTCTATAACATTCTCTAACTGATGACTGATTTTGGTAGTAAGTTTCCACAATTAATAAGCGTATTAAATATTGAGCACAAACGTCATATGGACAAGCCATTTGACACTTAACAACTGTCAAAACAACCCAGCTGAAAAAGGGACCTCGTATTGCATCATCCTTTATATGAAAACATTAGTAATTTTTGTGTTAGATTCGTTAAATAAGCTTTATTTAAGTATTTAAAATTTGTGTAAAACTATAAAATAAATTGTTTTTTGGTGTATTTTTGAATCGAAAAATTGGCAACACTGATCACAGACGGCTACTGAAGCGTTGATGTAGCGATCAACGAAACAGTTTGTCTAGTCTGCTTGCAGGTTTGTTCTGCAAAGAACCTGTTGTTGTTGTTGCTTCATGAAGTTATTTGGCATTAAGCTCAAATATCATTCTAAAATATTATACATTTTCAGTTTTCATATATTTTTATTGTTCATATATATATATCTCAGTATTCGTTTTTCAGTGAATGACACATAATTTAATGCCGTTCTCTGGTTTGTATTTGTGAGCTTTTTTAGCTCTTCTCTTGGTTTTTTACCCCCGTAAATTATGGGGAAACGGAAAAAATAAAGGAAGTTAGTAGCGCTTCATTTTTGCAAGTTACAATTTCGTTCAATCTTCCATCATTTTTATTACATTACAATGCCCCCGTCCAGCTCACTTTCACCCTTGCAACAGCTCAAATTCAATTGATTTTGAAGGTGTTTCCTGTTTTGGTTACATTTCGATGGAGCATACACAAATGCAAAGCCACAAAAATGTAAATTTACTTTTACATATAAAATTATATTGGTCTACAACAAATGCAAAAACAATACAACTACAACAACAATGACAGCAAAATTCAAATTTTATTTGATTTGAATTTCTCGCCCATTTTTTGATGGAACACACGAACAAACTTTGCTGCAAACTGAACCAAATAGCATTGAATCGATTTCATTTTTTGCCACAATTTGTGGTATCAAATTCAAATGCTGTCGATTGTGTGCGGCAGTGTATTGTTTATTTTTATTTTATTTCATTTTTGATGAAATACAAAATTCAGTTTTATGAAATTTTAGAAAAACCTCTTTCAGTGGCAGTTTTAAATTTTTATGTAGTGTGAACTTTGATAATTTTCAAAATATTATTATCATTTATGCTGCTGTGTGTTGCTATGATGATGGAAATTTTGCACAATATCGATTAAATGTAAATGAAGCTTAAAGCTAAAAATTATGTAAAAATCAGTGAAGTTTATGAAGCTTCATTTATTGTACTTGTGTATCTACACGATACACCGTAAAAAAGAACAACAAAGCTATATTAAAAATTATACCTTTTGCAGCGCTTGTAAAAAATAAAACTTTTTTTAATTAGTTAGTCAGTTAGTTTGTTGCGGGCCCATGTGCACTGCGACCCATAGGATTTATTGTGCATGCCCTTGATTAGCTATCCAAATTTAGGCTTTTAATAAATTTTAGCACTGTCTCTGGCTTGGTGTTCCAAATTGTTGATGGAGGCACTACTGCCCCTCCAAAGTGGAGACGTCTTAGACTACAGATTGCAAGACATTCACATAGAATGTTTTCTGGAGTTTCTTCTTCCTCCTTGCATAGTCTGCAGAGTGAACACTGTTAAATACCTTTACTGAACCTGTAAAATAGCTACCCAGTAGGGGAAGTAATCTTTACTGAACTAGTCATACAATGATTTCTTGGTAATGGGAGGTAGTTCCCTGCTGGATTACAACACACACAAATAAGGCATTCTTTTAATATGCACTTGTAATGTGTGGTGTTTACATCCAGCATTACTTAGAAGTCAGAGGTGAACTAATTATATCCACTATTACCAATAAGTCAGAGTATTACTAGTTACCATCTGCATTTCCTATAAGTCAAATCTCATTTTTGCTTTGTTGTGTTATTGACGTTAAAAAACTTGAAGTTAGTTATTTTTTTTGTTGTTTTTAGTGTGTAACAAAAAGATGGGTGCATATCAGACCCTAACTAAAAAAAAAAGATTTTATTTTACAAGGGACTCTACACAAAACAAAGAGACAAAACCATTTTTGAAGTAAAAACTTCTTTAGGCGCGTTGAACGATTTTGGTAGAGGGTAAATCTGTGGTTTGCGTCATCGTATTTTTCCGAGGAACTCTCGTCATCAATACAGACAGCAAAGATAACAAGATAGGAAAATTAGAAAACATAACCTCAAATACTTTGCAGGATGACACTGAGCAACACCAGCAGCGCAGTTAAAATCGGGAAGGACCTCTCCCCACCATTTATTACCAAACGAGGTTTCAGACAAGGTGATTCCTTATCGTGCGACTTTTTCAACCTAATGATGGAAAAGATCATCCGAGCTGCTGATCTGAGACGTAGTGGCACAATATTCTACAAGAGTGTTATGCTGCTTGCGTATGCTGATGACATCGATATCATTGGCCATAATACGCGCGAATTCAGTGCAGCATTTTCCAGATTAGAAAGAGAGTCAAGTCGAATGGGTCTGTCAGTGAATGCAGATAAGACGAAATACTTGGTGTCAACAAACAAACAGTCCCAGCGTCTTGGAACCCACGTTACCGTTGACAATACCTCATTCGAGGTTGTGAAGAACTTCGTTTATCTGGGATCCAGCATTAATTCAACCAACGACATCAGCATTGAGATCAAACGAAGAATAACTCTTGCCAACAGGTGTTATTTTGGGCTCAGTAGGCAATTGAGAAGCAGAGCCCTCTCTCGACGAACGAAAATCACGCTCTACAAATCGCTCATCATGCCCGTCCTACTTTACGCATCACAAACCTGGACGTTGAGCAGTTTAGATGAAAAGAATTTAGGAGCATTCGAGAGAAAGATTCTTCGTAAGATCTACGGACCAATCTGGGTCGGCGAATACGGTGGAATGATGAACTGTAGGAGCTGTACGCTGACATCGACATAGTCAAGCGCATTAAAATCGAGCGGCTTCGCTGGCTTGGTCATGTTCAGCGCATGAAAGACGATGCTCCAGTGAAGAAAACATTCGATTCGGTACCCAGCGGCGGTCAAAGCAGAAGAGGACGACCGCATCTTCGTTGGAAAGACCAAGTAGAAGACAACCTGACGAAGCTTGGAATTTCCAACTGGCGCCAGCAAGCGAAAGACAGAAATGGCTGGCGCAAATTCTTAGATGAGGCCAAGACCGACATACGGTTGTAGCGCCAACTAAGTAAGTAAGTAACCTCAAAAAATGTTTGCATGTATTTGCCGCTAACAATGGCCGTCACTATTGTTCTTAATCGGCCGCAAGCTCACAAAGGAATCACTTGGCAACTCCTGAAATTAGTGCCTATAGTCTGT
The DNA here is from genome assembly GCA_963920525.1 of Dichetophora obliterata. Classification (NCBI taxonomy): domain Eukaryota; kingdom Metazoa; phylum Arthropoda; class Insecta; order Diptera; family Sciomyzidae; genus Dichetophora; species Dichetophora obliterata. Next base: position 57,168,734 of record OY986439.1, read on the forward strand.
TTGTTATTATATAAATACTTAAGTTAGGTTGCAATAAGATGTTTGCAACCAAAACTTATTATTAATTCGCTTTATATTGGTCTATATATGCTTTAAAAGTTTTACAATTTTCACACTTGTTGTATTTGTCAGTGGCTTTTTATATTCACCCCTGCGGCATTTTATTTTCAGAGTTGTCAACTATCATTGTTTTAGGTGTGTGTCAAAAATAAACTTTTCAGTCATGGTAGGATAGAAAATATCAGGTTGAGTAAAATCTGTGTGTGTTGAAATAAATTTGTCTTTTTTGCTGTGTCAAATGGACGATGAATTTTTGACAATTACAAATTTTGACGTCTCACATTTCGGTATTTTAGCGCAAATATTTTATTTAATTTGCATTTTATTCAATTAGCAACATATTTAATTCGAGTGCTTGTACTTGCAACTTATTTCGTAAACTTGTAATATTGTAAACTTAAAAAAATTAAAAAATAACAAAAAAGTATAGCAGTGAGGGGACTGCCGACCGAAGCGAAAACCTATATATAAAATATTATTATTCCCTGGAAGACGTTGTCCTGCCACGGACCGCCTTACTGCCATATAAGAATTTTCTTGCTAATAGGGGGTTTCGGACCTACATCCTACATACGATTTGTATGGGAAAAAATCAGTTTTGCTGGTAAATTGAATTTAGAGCCATTATCTTTTAAGCAAAATGGTTTAAAAAAACACGTGTTCCCTCAAATTTTGTCTGTTAGGACATATCCAAATTTAATTTTTATCGAATTATTATTTGGTGTTTGCCCAAAACGATTAAATATAAGTACAAAAAACTACTTGTTGTAACTTTTAATCCAAAAACATATATCAACCCAATGAACTTTTTCTTTAATGTGCGTTTCAACTATCATTATCTAAAATTTAAGACTAATAACAATAACGAAAACGTAGCTCTTTAAGAAATATTGATTTTTCATGAAATAATTCTAAGTAAAAGTATTCATTTATATAGGTAGCTCTTAGTAGTGAGTCACAGACCACCAAATAATAATCAGATGAAAATGAAATTTGGATATGTCATAACAGACAAAATTTGAGGGAAAACGTGTCTTTTTTTAATTAATTTGCTTAAAAGATAATGACTCTAAATTCAATTCAGCAGCATAACTGATTTTTTTCCCATGCAAATCGTATGTAGGATAGTCCGAAACATGAAAGTTAGCATGAAAATTTTTATATAGCAGTAAGGCGGTCCGTGGCAGGACAACGTCTTCCAGGGAATACTAATATTTTATATATAGGTTTTCGCTTCGGTCGGCAGTCGCCTCACTGCTATACTTTTTTTTTATAAAGAGAAAGAAGATGTGTACAAAATTGTGACAGTCGATGGAGAAAATCATTGCAAATAGTTTTACATGAAGAAGTCAAAAATTGACAAGTTTAATTTGTGGCCGTATTGTAGTTGGAGTGTGATAAGTTATGTCCATCATTTATATTAATTTCGATTATTTTAATAATAATGCCTTTATTTAAATAACTTTTAATACCTATACTCAGCAAAAAAATTAAGGGATATTTAAAGCTTCAAGCTTTAAGCTTCAATATTTAAAGTGTTATTTAAAGTAGTATATTTGTTTTTTGTCAAAATCAAGTGAATATAAAAATAATGCTTTAAGAAGAGTAACAAGTTCTTTCGGCAAATGGGTCAAAAAAAAAAGTGTGCGCAGGACCCGTCGCAAGTTGGGGCGATCCCATACAAAGGGTTGGACATAGCATATTGCTTTAAATAATGGATTATAACTCTGGAACCATTTGATGTATTTTAATCAAATTTTAATCATGTCTTCTTTAAAGAACTTCCCCTGAAATCCTCTAACCTTTATGAGAGTAGCGGGTCTAGGAGACCCAAAAAATTCATGGTAAAAAACCATTTTTTTGTGTTTTGCTATATTTCATACCTGTATTTTATTACAAAACTAGCTGATATACCCGGTGTTACTCGAGAGACATTTATATAAAAATTTTAATACACATTTTTCGATTAAATGTTTTTGTAAATTTTGGAATTTTGTAAAAACATGTTAATTTTAAGTTTGAGACCACTATAAAAATATTAGTTAAAAAATTTGCCAAGCTTTTGTAACGAAGAAATAATTTTATCACTGTTTTTTCACAATCAAAAACTGTTTTTTAGTTCTAAACTGAATTTACTGGCTGCTGGTAAGCATGTTACTTGCACTTCGCTAATGAAAATCAAATTTATAAAAATCTTCCTAAAATTTTTTAGTAGTTTTTCCAATTGGAAAATAACAATTGTATTGTCTCTAAATAAAAAATTAAAATAAATTGAGTATGATAGTTGATGCAATTTCTTAAATCTTCTGAATTCCTATTTTATACGAAAAATTGTACAGTCGTTTTTGAATGTAAATTAGCAAAAAGGTGTAAGATTTTATATACACCAAAATGTTTATAATTACTCTAGACACACAACTTCATTCCTATATAGAGAATTTTAAAACAAAACTCAGTTTTATTAAAAGTCTGGTTTGAAAAAATAGATTTTTAGACATAACTTTTGATTTGAAAGAGATATTGGGGTAATTTTTTCACATAAGTTATTTTTGAGACTTGACTTTTTTGCAAAAAATATAAAAACAACATTTTGGAAAAAATTAATTTCGCGAAAAAAATCAAATGTTGTTTTGATGACAAAAACAGTAAAATAATTTTTGCGCTTAGCTGGAAGAATTTTTGCAAATAAATGCTATGTCATATGAAAGGTAGCCAGATGTGCAATTTTTAATTGATTTCGTTTTTACAACAACAACAATTTTTGAGTCATTTTTTGATTAAAAAGTCAATATTTTGGAGCTTTTTTGACATAATCATAAAGCATATATACACTGACTTAACGGTACAGTTCAACCTATGTTTGTGAAGTGATTTTATTGAACTTTTGAACAAAAAAATTTGAATGAAATATATTAATGGACAGCGGAGATATTTGCATCGAAAGACCAAACTTTGATTTTCATGTCGTTTTTTTTCTCATTCTTAGGTAACGATGTTTTATAAAAAAGTCATTGTACTGAAAATTTATACAATTTTGAATATATGTGAGTGTTTTTGATGTCAAAATAACAGAATTTTTTAAAATTAAGTAAACAAAAATCTGCGATACCTAAAAGTTTTATAATAACAAAATTACCGTTAGTTGAAAAATTTTTAGAGGGGGCATGACAAAAACTAAGTATGTAACAATTTAAGTTGAGATAAACTTAATATGTGTACCTAGTTTGAGCGAAATCCGTTGAGCCGTTTAGATTTATATAAAGGCCAAACAAACAAACAGAAAATGAGTTTTATTACTACAGATGTGTTTTTAAACAAGAATTTATTAGCTTATTACATTTAAAATATGTTTAAGACAGCATACATCTCTATTTAAAACAAATTATATGTAATATTAAGAGCAAACAGTGATTTATACATATGCGCATCTGGTCAGCACAATTATTTCATTAGTTTTGATACGTGCGTTAAATTCACAGATAGATGGCGCCACATGTGTAAGATGTGTGGGTACAAACTATACGTACACCTTGCGTTGAATAGCTGAATTATGTTTTTTCAAAAGTTTCTTCAAATTTAACCCCACACGATTTGGATTACAGACAGGTGGCGCTATTTTCTGCTTACAGAAGAATATCTGATGTTCTTAAGCAGCAGATAAGTTTTGCGAAATATTTTGCGAAAATGCTATTGCTACCAAACTTTTAAAAAGTAAAATAATGCAGTACTGCCAGTTTTTTCAGTTGCAGCGTCATCTAGCGTCAACAACACTCAAAAACATAGAATTGGATCAATTTAAATGTCCAGCTCACTTGCTGGACTTTTTGTTGTTTTTGCTCTGCTTGCAAATGCGATTATATGATCCTGATCTCCAATGAAAAAATGCAGCTAATAGAAATTTTAGTAGGTACAATCATCTTTAGTACAACGAATTTTCATAAAACATTGATAGCTAATAATGAGAAAAAAATTATATGAAAATCAAAGTTTTTACTTTCAATGCAAATAACTCTGCTGTTTTTAATATATTTCATTAACATTTTTTTTTTGTTAAAAAGTTCAATATGTTTTTTAATATAAATCTTTGTTTAGACGTTAAAATGTCCATATCTCAAGGACGCATTGAGTCCCACCATAATTTTTATTTTGTTAAAAAGGTAATTGTGCTTGCTTTAAGATTGAGTAAATATAAAAATTCTTTTTAATTTTTAAAATCTGTTTTTCGTACCGCTTCTTTGAATTCAATTAGCTCACCACAAGAGATGGAACCAACAACAAAAATTTTCCTAAACTTTTTTGGATCAATGTTCGTTCAATTACCTAGCAAACGGTGGATAAATAAAATTAAATAAAATAAAATTCAAATAAAATTCAACATGTTTTTCATTATTCCCGATTTTAAAAAACATTTAATCGAGAAGTGTATGTTAAAATGTTTATATAAATGGCTCTCGAGTAACACCGGGTATATCAGCTAGTTATAATATAAAACACAAAACATTACATACAAACATATGTAATTTAATTAAAAAAAAAAATAAATACAGATTCTTATGCACAAAATATGAGTAATGGGTCATTTGTTCTAGCTTTAAAAGAAGTCAGCAATTTTAGACTGTTTTTTGGTACTAGAAATATGTTTCTGCACTGCAGTTTCGCGAAGATCTCGAAGAAGCAAAACTTATTTTAAGTCGATTTTGTTTTCTTCAGCCAATTGAATACAAATGTTTTATGAATTAATGGCATCCTTGGACTTTATTTTAGGCAAATCCTGGACAATGCTAGTGATATCAATTTCCTCTTCGCTTTCAACATCTTCATCTTCAGCTACATAATTTGAGTTATTTTCTCCAAATATCCAAGCATTAATTTCATCATTTGTAATGTCGGAGGTAATTTCATAAAGATAATCAGACACTGAAGTAATCATTGCTTGTTCACTGAGAATTTCACTTTTTTCTTTAACTGTAAGCTTAACTCTTTTATTATTCACTGGCATCTTTATGATTCAAAAGAAGAACTCTTCGCAAAGAAAATCACTTCTAGACTAAATACAATTTAGAAATGCACGTGCAAACAATATACATATACATAGTATGTATTTGTATATTCTGGAAAAAAAACAGTAAAAACTAGTTAAGAAAATAACAAACAACCTGACGGCAAAATTTAAAAGTTGCGTTTACTGAGTCACAAATTTTTGCCAAGTTGCATAGACTGAGTCTATAATGTAAATATTTTAGTTGTTGCAATAATCGAGGAGTTGCGCTCATCGAGGGTTGCTGTAACCGAGGTCATACTGTATTTACATATTGGTTAATCTTTGCATTGCTACGGTGCCGATTTGAGAGATGTCACCTACTTCTGCCACCTTCATAAATACATATTGCTTGCACTGAACTTTTAAAATATATTTCATATAAATTATTGACTGTTAAAGATATAACTGTGTTTATTGGCAGATCACGTTTAAGTGGATTTCATACCCTTTATCTGTACTGTACCAGTTTATGCAATTGTTTTTACTAAAATTCTTGACGATATTTGCATCGTGTCTTAAATATATCTCAAGAACCAGACGTCTCAGATAAATAAACAGTATACCAAAATATTTGCATTAAAATGGTCTACACTTATTTAATACAATAAATTTACGTCACTTTACTAGTATGGATGCTATGCCGCAATCAAAGCAAATATTTTTTCCGTTTACAAAAGGTCACGGAGCCGGGCCGGAATGGGTTAAAAAAATATTTGTATCCCAAACTTGCCCATTATCCATTCGCAGGTTTTTATCGCTAATAAAACTGAATCAGTTCCTGTAGTTACGCTGTAATAGGCAAACTTTGTGAGAAATGCTATAAAAAAAACCCTAGGAATACAGCTTTGATAGTGAAATTCTCAGAAGGCGCTGGATGGCGCGCGCTAATTTTTTTTAAAACATTTTTTAACATCATTATTTGTAATGTAAGGTACTTTGATCCTTGCCAACCATGGCCATTTTTTATTTTTCAAATTCAATAATTTTTTTAATTTTTAATTTTTATTCCTTATTCCAATAAAGGGATAGCAAAAAACTTAAAAACAAAATATCTGGTTGAAAAGTTTAGAGTATACCTTTCATAAAATGTAAAGACCTGTTCAATCAAGCAGTTTAACAAACTGTTATAGGACTTTAAAAACAATACTATATTTTTTCAAATTACAAAATATCAACATTGAGGCTTTACAAAAACAAAAGTACGCACTCAAATAGCCCAAATATATTTCTATCGAAATGTATCAAAATATTATAATAATTTGCGAGTTGCACTTTTTTCTGGATGTCCAACCCCTTGTATGGGATCGCCCCACCGGGCGTCGTAGGACGGGCATTTATACTAGTTAAGTATAATATGATATAATTTAATTGTTAAAAATAACTGGTATTATTATATTATTAATTACTTCATGAGAGTTGCTCTAATTTAAGTGCTTGCCTCAACCTACTGTGTTTTCTCTTCTTTTTTTTTTTAATGACAACTACTATATTTTCAATCAGTCCTACCGCTTTTTGATTTTAAATGTTAATCATAGCAAAAAAACTCAGCAACTAATTAAATTAAATATTCATAAACAATTATAAAGCAAACATACACTAAACAAAAAAAAAAAGAACAGGGAAAAACAACTGAAACATACTTTAAATAAACACAAATTGCTTAATGACGAAACATGCAGCAGCTTTGTTTCAAATTAATTAATTTACTATGTTGAATTTAATTAAATATGCCAACAACCAGCAGCAGTTGCAGCAACACAGTTTTTCATCCAAGCAATCTGCCGCATTGATGGCCCCGCGCATAAGGGTCAAGTTTACCTTTGCGTGTGTGTGTGTGTGTTTCTTTCGATTTGTGTTTGTTTTATGCACGCACGAACGCAATTACACCTTTGCACAGCTACATTTATATTAATTACTGCAGCGTTTTGACACACATTCAAACTTGTAAACCACATGTGATGTAATTCCATCAATGCTGCTTATATCCTTAATCTTTCAGCCACCACTGTACGTCACACGATGCATTTTTTATGTCCTAGAACGAACTAAGCACAGTATATTCGTATTACATAAAAAACTTTAATCATAACTGACATGTATTTTGCTTGCTTTTTAAAGCAAATGAACTGATAACATAATTCTTCCAGTGAACATAATATTCGGACAGTAATTTCACCAAAAGTCAAGCAAATATTTCATTTTATAAATTTTTCTAAAACCAGATTGCTTTCCATCTATTATCTTTGATAAGAGAAGTCAAGAAGGTAATTTTTATATCATACTTTTAAAAGGATATGGGTTCCGACTTCACATTCGCACACATTTTTTTCATAACTTTCGCATATTTTATTAACAGTTTTTCAATTAAGATATAATAGTTCTTCATGAGTATAATTTATAATGATTATAACAGCTTGCATCTTACCGCAGTTTACATAAAATTTGCAACGAATCACATTTTTGAATCAATGAGCCACTTACTAAAAAATAAGTATGAATGAGTATTAGCAGTACTCATTTGTGATTGTTTAAAAAAAAAGTGCATCAAATAAGTATAGAATGAATTAAATATTAAGTGTTGCCACCTAATAGTATGTATTTTTAAGAATTTTAAACATAATTTAACATTGTTAGGGGGTCGCTGATTTCGAAGCTGAAGTCAGAGTATTCAAATTCAATATGGTTAATGGGGCTGCCACCTAAATTTGTTTGTATTTTTGCGAATTATTGTAATTTTTAAATTCTGACAACGGACTCGGATTCAGCGACCCATTTTTACCTAGTTTTTGCGCCAGCACCGAATTCGTAAAATTAAAAAAGTTAGGTCGCCACCCTATTAACCATATGGAATTGTAAAAGTCTCGCTTTAGATTCGAAATCAGCGACTCCCTGAAACTTCTAAAAGATGGCAACCCTATAATAACAAAAATTACATAATTTTAAAAATCTGACAACGGATTCGGATTTTTACCTAATGTTCGCGCCAGCACCGAATTAATAAAAATAAAAAAAAATTGAGCTGGCAACCCTATTAACCATATTGAATTTTAAAATTCTGAATTCAGATTCAAAATCAGCGACCCCTAACACTGTTAAACTATGCTTAAAATTCTTAAAAATATTATTATAAGGTGGCAACCCTATTATAAAAATTTACATAATTTTGAAATTCTGACAACGGATTTGGATTCAGCGACCCATATTTACCTAGTGTTCGCGCCAGCCCCGAATTCGTAAAAATAAAAAAGCTAAGGTGACAACCCTATTAACTATATTGAATTTTAAAATTCTGACTCCAGATTCGAAATCAGCGACCCCTAACACTGTTAAACTATGCTTAAAACTCTTAAAAATACATATTATTAGGTGGCAACCCTTAATATTTAACTCATTCTATACTTATTTGATTCAGTTTTTTTTTAGCATCACATATGAGTCATACTTTGGAAACTACATATACTCATTCATACTCATTTTGGTGTAAGTGGCTCATGATTCAAAAATGTGATTCGCTTTGTTTCGAATCAATCACATATGAGTACTACTTTGGAAACTACTTATACTTATTCATACTCATTTTGAGTAAGTGGGTCATGATTAAAAAATGTGATTCTTTGCAAAGCTCTGATTTGAATCACTGAGTTGTAAACGAATCGTACGCGAGTACTACTTATTTTTAAGTATTCACTGCATATCTCTGATTCGGATGTTACTAAAAGAGGAAGTCCTTGTGAGACTAGCATTCGAACTTAGAATATTTCTGCGAGGTGCAAAAAAATTGCAAATTAAATAAGTTTAAATAAAAGGCCAACATCATCTCAAATATCGTAGTTTTAAAGTCACAGTTAGCCATTTTATTTGTTCGGACGTTACGTGTCGCACGTCACACATTTTTCCATTCTAGTTTAATTGGGTAATTATGTAATTACGTAGTTAAGTAATTATAAAAATAAGTAACAAAAACACAAATTTAATATATTGTCCTTTCCTTGCCTCAATCATTTGTTCCTTATCTTTAGCCAATGTCTTTCATTTTTACCAAAACAAAAAAGTTTACAAAACATTTACTAAACATTTACGAAAAAGAAAAACTACATTTGTGAAACAGTGCAGGCGATTTAAACTTCCTGATAAATGAATTTATGCATAAATTACTTAAATTAATACAATTAACATGTTTCACTTATTTATTATCATAAAATAATACTGTTGACTTTTCTATAGCTTTGCCCATATACATTTAAATATTAAACAAAAAAGCTAACCTGAAATATAAAGTCACGTAATTATTGGCTATCTAGAAAAAAAAAGAGTTTGACAATATCTCAAGAGCGGTTTTTTTGAATTGAAAATTCCGGGTACTTTATGATCAAAATTTACATAAAATACTACTAATTCTATATTAATAGCAAAGTTCGACATTTTGTATCTTTCCATATTAAAAACATTTATCAACGGATTCTAATTTTAAGACAACTACTTAATTATTTCCTTTGACATTGAAATAATTAAGTTACCCTTAACCCCCAAACCCCCAGATTCAGTATGAGGTCTGGCCAGACCTTTCGACTTATTGAATGTATGCAACTTTTTGTATGACATTGGAGAGCTAAACAGTTGCACGATTTTGTCAGGCTCGACGCACAGAGCGCTTTTTTAAATTTTAAAATAACATTTGTGGTTTTTTGTTTTGTTAAATTTTATAAAATAATTTTTTAAATTTTTATTCGTCAGATTATAAAACATGATTTATGAATGTGGTATTGAAAACTTGTATGCTTTTTTTATAAAATTCCTCAAAGTTGAAGCTTTTTTAACAAAAATAAGCTCAATAAAACCCAAAAAATAAAGTCAAGTTTAAACAATAATAACTTCGAGCACAAAATATATTTCAAGGTTTTGATTTTTTGGATTTTTTATTTAATATAAAATACAATAAAAAATGTTAATAAATATAAATAGAAAAATCGTTGAAATATGACTGTAAATTTTTCAAGGAATGAAAGTTTTAGTAAAATTCAGTAGAAAATATCTACCTAATTAAGCATTATTAAAGTCGAAGGCTAAAACTATCATAAAATATCGTACCTCTACCTTCTATTTCTGTAAAAACCTGCTGCATCTAGCTGCTATTAAGAAAAACCACGTAATTTGAAAAAAGACTTAAAAATAAAATTTTGCCCTAAAATGCACTGATTTCCGAGACAATTTGTAGGTACTCTTAAATTTAAAGAAAAATAAAATAGAATTCACAATTGAAAACAAGTTGTTATTTATTAGCTTATTTTGTATTAGCAACAATTTTTTAAAAATAATTTTTTTTAATTTCGTTAATTTGGTAATATTGTTTTATAGGAAATATATATATATAAAAGTTTTTCGATTTAAAATATTTTTAGCATGACGTCTAAGGGCCAATTTTTCAGTGCGAGCTCAAACTCTAGTCAAATTAAACTGAGGTTAACTCACCAAAATTGAACGTTTATACTCTGTTTAACTAGATATCTTAGCATTCTTTGAAATAAAATTGACTTAAATTATCATATAATGTGTTTATTTTTTACCTAAACCGACTTTAAACGTCCAATTTTGGTGAGTTAACCTCAGTTTAATTTGACTAGAGTTTAAGCTCGCACTGAAAAATTGGCCCTTAGTGAAGTTAAATAAACTAAATGTACTCTTTAAAAACATAAATAAGCTATTTTATGCGGCTTTTTTTTTATTAAAAAAAATATGGTTTGTATGGGAGGTAGGCGATGCAGTTGACCTAGAATTCTAATTTTGTGTGCTCAAATTGAAAAAAGCGCGCTGTGCGACGTGAAGAACACCATGAAACATTGAAAAATCCAAAAGAATTGTTTTAGTATTGATAAATTTTTCTTCTTATGTCGTTTCGTGAATACAACAGTATGAGGTCTGGCTAGACCTCATATAAAATGTATGGATTTGAGTTTTTAGGGTGTGGCACGGAATTTAAAATAATTTGTACAACATTGGATGTGAGGTTCTCGAGATATTGCAAAAATAGTGGATCCTCTTTCGCCCATACAATTTCTCACATAAAATCGCAATAGCTTTGGAATAATAGGTCGCACAACCTCTAAATTCGGTTTTTGACCACAATTTACAAGTGTCGTTTGACTGATAATATTTTATGGGTGTTGGACAAGTGGGCGTGGCACCTTCCATGCAGCCCAAATTTACGATATCGACTAGCTTTGAAGTTATAGGTCGCACAGCCTCGGAGTTCGGTATTCGACCGCAATTTACACATGCAGTTTTACTGATAACATTTTATGGTATTGAACAAGGGGGCGTGGCTCCAATACAACCCAAATGTAAGAAACTGAATAGCTTTTGAGTTGTAGGTTGCACATAAATTAATAAACTTTTAAAGAAGTTTATTTTCTTTTTTGTTTTTGCGTTAACGCTAAGTTTTGCGTAAATGGTTAAAAAATAACTCACAGCATTCAACAAATTTACCACTTAGCGTAACGCCCTATCCAATTCAAATCAGCCTGCGCTGATTAACATTTTGGTAATATGATATCTATATAGTATTTTAAACTTCATCATGACGCAGTTGCGTTAACGCATTAAACTGATGCTGTAAATTGCGCTTGTGTTGGTGTAACAGCGCAGCATTTTTTGCTGCGTAACCCATATCTAATATGCACCAGAGATTTGCATGAGACCATTCGTCAGTTTTTGCCACTCGAGTAACAATCGTCGTCAGCCGGAATCGCACACAAGAAAAAAATGCATATACAGTCATGTGAAAATAAATAGGGACACCTGTATTTTTATATATAAAGCTGCATGAATTACATACAAGGTGCAACAGATATAGCATTAATTCCCTCGGGTGATGTTTCTTCTTGATAAGGCGAGTATAAAACTTTATGGAGTTTCCTCCCACATTTTAAAACTTTCAAGATACAGGGTGTTTTACGGTTTTGGTACGTGTTTAGTATTATTGATCTAGAATCTAAACTACTCACCATAAAATAAAAAATAATATTTTGTATTTTAGAAAAAATATCAGTTTTTCCATCTATATATCAACCACTTTCGTGTCATGTGCTGTAGCAGAGCTAAAATTTTGAGATTATCCAACGAAATATCAACAAATTTTGTATCTTTTGTTTTAGCGGAGCTGTAATCGTCAAAATTTAAAATCTATGTTTTTCATGTTTAAATACACCTAATCAACAGTTCTTTTCTAAATTCTAACTTTTTATGATAACAGCTCCGCTAAAAGAAAAGATACAAAATTTGTTGATATTTCGTTGGATAATCTCAAAATTTTAGCTCCGCTACAGCACATGACACGAAAGTGGTTGATATATAGATGGAAAAACTGATATTTTTTCTAAAATACAAAATATTATTTTTTATTTTATGGTGAGTAGTTTAGATTCTAGATCAATAATACTAAACACGTACCAAAACCGTAAAACACCCTGTATCTTGAAAGTTTTACGATGTGGGAGGAAACTCCATAAAGTGTTATACTTGCCTTATCAAGAAGAATCACCAGCCGAAGGAATTAATTCTATATCTGTAGCACTTTGTATATAATTCATTCAGCTTCAAATATAAAAATATAGGTGTCCCTATTTATTTTCACATGACTGTATACCGCTCGAGTTCGTAAACAACGATTGCTGCAAAGCACACTTTGTCACGATTGCGAATTGATGCAAAGGCAGCCAGACCACGAGATCATTCGGATGCTTCGCTTAAAGCTCGAGTGTCAGCTGCTGCATGCATTTTTGTTGTTTCCATACTTCTCTGACCTTCTCTAGCAGCGCGTTCTTCTTTGTGCTGTTTGATTCCTTTTAGTTTATTGTTTTCTTTTCTCTACTGTGGAGCAATCAGTATTGCCAGTAGCAAGTTTTATGAAAGTAAATTTTTAAAGTAAATTGAGCTAAAATTTGGACCAAGAGTGCATAAAAGTTAATCTTGAAAGCGACCTAAATTAGTAAACAAACTATTATTGAAAGTTTGTCGGTAAAATAACAACAATGTTTTGCTTTCAATGAACATTCTTTATCCCTTCAAGACAAACGTAACTAAAGCTCCAACACTATTAAAAAATGTTTGATGAAAACCAACAGAAACTTGTCATTAACTTATTTTTTTTGAATGTGAGAAAGTGCACGTTTAGAAAATGTCACGAGCAGAGCTTAGTTGTGTAAGTTAGAAAGAGATCCTTCTGACAACTGTTGTAAAGAAGCGACGTGTGCTGCAAAGTTTTATTAAACAATTTTATAGAAAAAGCCCAGAAAAATGAGTATTCAACCCAAATGTATGGAGTTTTTTAAAACGAGCAGGTATTTATTAATAAAACAAATTTTGTACAACTGTTAACTTGCCAAAGAATGGCTAACATTTTAGGTTATGTGGTGTAATCGAACTGATAAAAACACTTTAGTCTTTAATTTTGATTCATTTAATTAAATACCTCTAATTTCGGGTGTAAGAACTGCGAAATTTCTACAAGAACTTGGTGCCAGAATATGTTTAGAAAAGTCCAAGAAAGGCGTAGAGTAGGATTTGATCAAAATTTTACGTGTCTGTGATATTTATCAAAAGCGGCGAATATGGATAATTTAAAGTTATGTTACATTTAAATAAAAATCGGTTACGTTTAATAGTAGATATAGTAAAAGTGAAAATAGAAATTAGTTTAATATATAAAAGAGTTTGCTTAATGCTTGTTTAATAACCTTAAAAAACATCCGTAAATGAAACTCACAATTATAACGACTCAAGTGCATAAATCTTAAAAATTTTTAAATTCGAAATAAGTTAAACCTTTTTTTTTAGTTATAAATAGTTTTTTATTAATTTCATTCACTAATTCTATGCTTAGAATAATTTTGAATGTAGTGCTACTCGGTGTAATCCACGCTACTTGTGAAATCACACGAACACGTTAGTTTAGTCAGATTTTTCACATCACCATCCTAATACTAATAGAAACTTTATTCTGCAAACTTACTTAAGTTTCTTACAGCAATACGTGTTTAGTAATGTTTTATTTTTAAGGTTTTTTTTTATATAATTGTTTGCGTTTTTTATGTCACTTATGTCAGTTTTTAGGTCATCAAACTACGAGCCCTGGTTATTAATATATTTATTATATTTTTTCTATGATATGCAACTGTTTTGTTGTTTCTATAATAAAAATATTTTTTAGTACATAATAAGAAATAATAAAACAACATTTTAGATACAATATAAATATCTTGTAAAAAAAATTATATTAAATATTTTATAAGAATATTTAATAAAATATTCGTTTCATTCGCCACATAACTCATATTTTATTATATATTTTATCTTATTAAAGGCTGAAAGTTAAGTTGTTTGTGTCAGTTCCTCAAAATAATCCTTGGTTGCAATAGCATTTATGAAGATTCCTCAAATATTTTGATTCTAGTGATAGCCATTCGTGTGATGGATTGGTTTGAAATAGCCTCTTAAAATAACGTTTTTTGTCAAAATATTGGTTGGTGTAATAGTTTTAAGAAATAAACTGCCAGAAATTATATGGCTGAAAAAACTCTTCCTATCTGCATTAACAATTGAAATGTATGCAATAGGATAAAAGATAATGTTTTTTTTATATATATTTTTGATATATATTATTTCAAAATATTAATACAAACTTACTTGATCTAAAGCTCGCAATTTAATTCATGTGATTTATACAAAACTTTTAAAATTAATATATCTTCATAAGTTTTATTTTGTTTTTTAGTTTCTTACAATATTTTTCAGTATGTTCTTATTTTATAATTAATATTTTAGTTTTAATATATGTCAATACACGGAATTCTGACCAGGAACCAATCAATCAATTGCAGCCACTCAAAACCTTCCCAACGATATCTTGAAAGCGAAAATACCATTTGAAATAATTATGTTTTTTTGTATGTAATTAAAAATAATTAATAAGTAATTAAATAATTAATAAATGCACTGAAAACAACATTTTCATTAATCTGAATGCAAAAATAGAATGTTTGTTGATGCTGATTGGAAGAACTTTTTCATAACTATTCAGCTATAACTAACCAGCCAATATTATTACAAAAAACTTGATTTTTAGAGGTGATTTTAAACCATTCTAGCTCACGGATGGCTATCGCTACAGCCGAAATATTTGGAAAATCATCTGTACTATTGTATAAAATTCCTGACTACCTTTTATATGACATATAATTCTTTTGCAAAAAATCGTCCAGTTTTGGCAAAAATTGTTAAACTGTTTTTGTCTTTTTTTTTTGCCCTATGATTTTTTTGGGCAACATTTATTTATACCAAAATGTTGTTTTTATATTTAATGTCTCAAAATTAATTTACATGAAAAAATAACCCCAATATCTCTTTCCAATATAATGTTATGGCTTCAAACAAATTTTTTTTATACCATTGGCTATATTAATAAAAGTAATTTTCATATTAATCTTATTCGATTCTTGCTATCCACCTCGCAGTCGAATTAGCACAGAAGTTGATTGTTGACATATTTTTTCGCCAACTTGTGCAATAATAACTCTAATTAAAATCTTATTTTATAATATTACAATTTTTTGTGTCTGGTAACAACATTCGCAGAATAAAAAAATGCAACACTGCAACTTATATTTTTCCTTTGTGCGAATGAGCATAAAAGCATGGATTTTCCTTGCTTTTGGCGATTGTTCCTCATGTCTTGCCTTGTTTGACATTCTTGTGTCGCAGATGTTCGTAATCGCTAGCGCTCACACTCTAAGCATTCGTATCAACAGCGATTGGTACATGCATTTGCGCATTAATTTAAATACAGGAAGCACATTCGGTGCTCGTTTATTGACGAGACAATCGAAACGCCATTTGAATGCACTCAAGCTGTTCTCTGCTATGCACTATAATCAGTATGCAACGCCTGCAATACAAATCTTTTTAGTATTGATGAAAATTCTTGTGCAGCAACTTAAAAGTATTCTTGAAGAGTTATCCTCTGATACCACACTTTTTAACTGAGGTACCCTTGGAAAACAAAGAAAGCTTTACTTTCTCGATCCACATATATTTTAGTTTGCTAAAATAAGCCTTAATAAAGTATGAAAACAATTCTCTTCCAACTCTCGCTCGCTTGAAATTCAAATCACGTTAATCATTTCGTCAAAGCAATGGAAATGTTTTGAAAGTGGCCCCAATGCATGCTTGATATTTTTCGATACAATTTGAGAGCTTCTTCTTCTACTTCTGCTTCGACTTCTTCTGCCACTAAATTATTTAACGTAATTTAATATGCAAATTTGACCAGAACATCTGTTGTTTGATACCGCCGTCAGTTATTATTATTGACGTTGGTAAATATCATACCACGAGCTATACAGTGTAATATGTATGTATATGTATGTAATATGTATATATGTACCAAGGTTAACTAACTGAAATGCATAAATTCGCCTATTCTAATCTAGATCGCTTATCAATAATATGCTTGGAGGTTCAAATTTCGAGCTTTTCATAACCATCTGATAAATAGTTGGCTCTACAAATGACTTTAAGTAGAGCAACACAAATCAACGAAAAATCAGCACAAGTCATAAGAATTATTTTTAGGGTATCTTAAGGAATTTTAGGGAAGACTTAACGCCCGGTATTGTCAGCCCAATTCTGAATGATTTTTCCCGGGGAATCGGAAATGGGATTTTCATTTTTAAGATAAAGTTCAAAGACATTTTGGAGATTTTTAAATACCAATTTGTTTATCAACCGTCAATTTTCATGAGTGTAAAAAAATGTGATATCTTTAGCTGCTATCTTAAATATGAAAACTCCCTTTTTTTATTCCCCGGGAAAAATAATTTAGAATTGCGCTGTGTGTATTCTTTCATTATTTTTTTTTTTTGACTCTTGTTCGAGCTGTCAGTTGGAATTGATTAAGCTTTTTTGGTTTAATTATGTGCGTATTGCTTTTTTCTTCTATGCATTTTCCGTATTGGCATGACGTCAATGAGTCGCGGCATTCGCTTTGTTAAAGCATTTAATTTCTTTATTTATGGCTTGTTGCTTTGCGTCATTTTGTTTGTTTGACTCATTCTTACATCGTCGTTGTTGCATTAACTTGATGTCAGTTGCATCTAAAATAATTTTCTTATTTCTTAGAGACCTTGATATTGAACGATGCTAAATTAAAGTGTAATCACTTTTTTACAATAAGCATTTTTGAAGTGTGCCCACGCGTTTTTCTGTAGAGGAAAAATTTAAAGAATTTCTTTTTTTAAATAAATATTTCGATAGTGGATGAAATTTAGAATAAAGGCAAAAAATTTGCATACTAAAGTTAACGCCAACTGAGGTAATAGTAGGTTATTTTTCAAAATTTTTTAACTTTGCTACAGTTTGCTGTAACAAAAATTAATTTAAATCTACATTTAAAATTTTTAAGGCTAAGAATATTTCAAATAATGAGCACAACACGTTCATTGGCACAGAAGTGGGCGTGACAAATTTAAATCGTACCTGATATAAGCATTTAATTAGCTAAACATGGATTCTGAAAGCCAATGAAAATTTCTAATCGACCTATATTTGGATTTGCACAAAAAAAGGTTCGGATAGTTTTTTTAACCTTGAAAATCAGAAATTTTTAAAATTTTAAATAAGCGTTCTTATTCTTTTTCATTCCAATCAGAAAAAGTTTAAAATTTGACATTAAAAAGCGTTTTATCATAAACATGACATTTTAAAGCATTTATAAATCTTCATTTATATTCAACAAGTTATTGTCTTAACCCATTTCAGGCGGCTACCAGTTCCAGTTGAACTGAAAACTTGAAATTCCGCATTTCATTAGCTTGTTAGCAGAAATTAAAGGCTAATTAGAGTAAATTTTTAAAAAATTCGGAAAACTTCTAGTTTTCTCGAAAATTCCCGTTGCGTTTTTGGGCCGAAACGGGTATGAAAATTTAAAAAAAAAACTCATATTCAACATAAATGAAGATTTGTACAAGCTTTCAAAAGTTATGTTTATGATAACATTTTTTTAGTTTAGAAAAGTATTATTTTTACCTATATTATCAGAAGAATAAAAAGGCCTCATTTTTTCAAAATTATTGGTTTTCAAGTTTCCAAAAAACCATCAAAAGCATTTTTTTGGGCGAAATCCAAAAAAAGGTCAATTAAATATTTTTATTGGCTTTCTTCAGAATCAATGTTAAACTATTTAAATGTTTACATCAGGTAAGCTTCAGGTGTTAAGTGGTTAGACGTTGCGTTTTCCCAACTCCTATATCCACACTTTAAATATCATATTGATACCAATACATTTTCGTAATTAAAACCCTCTTAAGGAAAGGCCTGGCTGCAGGTTTGTATCTGAGTAACTTTTAAATATAGCTTTGCTCTAAATTTAGTTATTTACTAACATAAAAAGTAAGAAAACTACTAAATATATGCTTTTAGCATAGTTGCTTTGTTTCACTAAAAAGTTTAGTTGTAAAGCAGGCCGCAGTTGACCGGGCGTTTTTATATCAATCTCTATAAGACAATACATGTCAAACGAAATAAAAACGTTTCTTTTTTGATTTGTTTTGGAGCGCTACATTTCGCCTTGCTCGAGGATCTCGAGGATCATGTGTTTTTTTGTTGCGCTATGCTAGCTGAGCAAAAAGGAGAGCAGTAGAGAGGAACATGGAGTTTATTGAAACTCTCGCAACACAAACGCGTGAAAAGAAAAGGATTAAGCAATGCATGACAGCTGAGATGATTTCTTAAATAACTTAACACTTTAATGAAGTATGTATATTTATTATTAAAATTTCTAAAGGAAAATACCTCTTAAAAGTGTTGTAGAACAAATATGATATTTTAAAAAATTTTCATAAAAATTGGCTTTGAATTAACTTTTAGAGCTTACCTGAAACAAAAAATGTTCGCTTAAATTTTATATAATAGTATAGGAATTAGGAGTAGGGAATAACGCTCTCACACGTTTTTTTCTGATCAAAGTTCCTTAGCGATTAAAACTTGTAAATGGATGAAAAAAAATTTTGGTTATTTTTTTTCCCATAACGGCCCACCTCCGTGACCTTTTGTAAATGCAAAAAATTGATTTTTGCTATTTTTGGGGCATAGCATCCATTCTATTGAAGTGACGTCATTACAGTGTATTATAATATTGTAGATAATTTGAAATACGAACCTTTTACTACACTATCTTACTATCTGAGACATCTGGTTCCTAAGATAAATTGATTTTAGAAAAAATCGAAAAGCTATCAAAATTTAAATTAGGGGTATTCACGATTCAGTTTGCCTGAGCAGTTGAGGACTTGAGGATTTTTATAGTTGTGCAGTTAGGTTTTCATGAACACACCACCATCACTATTTCAAAGCTGTCAATATTTTTCAATGCACACAAGTGCACGCACAACTGCTCAATCTCTCAAGGCAATAGTAGAAAAGCACTTGTGTAAATTTTTGACGTACGTATATTTTGTTTTTTTTAAGTACTTAAGTCCTCAACTGCACAGGCAAATGCACTGAATCGTGAATACCCCTATTGTTTTTACTTTTTGATTTTAATCCACTTCCAATTTTCATCAATGCATTAGGTTTGGTTAGTGTGGCTGCCTCAACCGAGACGCACTTAGGACAATGAGACCCATTGTGATACCAAGGGTTAATTATCCTTTCTCCATTTAAACCAGTTTGAGCTAATTACTAAGCCTACATGGTTAAACATCTTGGAATAAATTTTAAAATTTTTTGGATTACATATAGGACAACACCAAAAAAGATTACTTTTTAATCCAAGGAAAAGTTTAAAATTTTTCAATCCAAAAAAGATAAGTTTTCAATTCGAAAAAGTTCAAAAAAGAAATAAATATCAACTTAAAATAAAAAACTTTTCTGACCAGATCATGATTTGAACACACTCTGCTGTGCTGTTCCAACACCTTATCCACTCGTCCATCTCATTTGTTAAGAAAGTTACGCTTATTTTGAATCATAAGACCGCGTTCATAGTAAACGCTTTTAGCTTAGCCGAGAGGTTTAGCTGAAAAACGCTTTGTGTATAATCATATGGAAAAAGCTCAAAGTGTTCATAGTGCCAGCAGAAAGCTAGCATAAAGCTTATTTTTAAATGCTTTTCAGCGCTTATATCTCCATCTCGCTTGCTCACACAGAAAAATAATTTTGATTTTTTGTAGAGCACTTTTAAAATGCTATTCGGCACTTGTTTATTTATTTTGCCTATTAACAATTTTTTTGTTGATTTTGTTTTATTTGTTGGATTTTTTTGTGCTGAAGTTTTAACTGTTGTTGTGTTTTTGTTGCGTTGTTGTTTCGTTTTGTAGTGCTTTTCAGTTGTATTCACTTGTGTATTCTATCTCGTTTGTTTACACAGTTTTCGTTGTTCTTGCTTACTTCTTGGGTACTTTTTGTGCTGAACTTTCCACCGTTATTATGCTTTGTGTTTTCGAGTTCCTTTGAACTTTTGTTTGTTATTGGTTTGATCTTTCATTGGTGATCATCGCGAATCTAGATACTCATTAAACAAAAAATCTTTCATTTACTTTGCAAAACGCAATTGAGGGCATTATTTTCCAAAGAGACAAATGAAAACAAAGCATCTCAGCTACAAGCATAAAGTGCGCACTATGAACACCAATAAGCTCAA
Organism: Dichetophora obliterata; assembly: GCA_963920525.1. Classification (NCBI taxonomy): domain Eukaryota; kingdom Metazoa; phylum Arthropoda; class Insecta; order Diptera; family Sciomyzidae; genus Dichetophora; species Dichetophora obliterata. The sequence continues at coordinate 57,189,526 of OY986439.1, forward strand.
TAAGCTACTTTATGTAGCGTTGAATAAGCGTTCACTATGATCAAAAAAAGCTTGACAAAGCGGCTTTATGCATCGGCTTCAGCCAAAGCGTCCACTATGAACGCGGCCTAACGAATGCAAGTAAGCTTGCAGCAAGTAAACAAGCGAGCAGAAACGTGGGTTCGCGACCCAGCTAAATTAAAGTAAAATAAAAAAATTTTTGACCAGCTCGTGATTTGAACACACGTCCTTTGATGTGCTGGTCCAATACCTTATCCACTCGTCCAACTCAGTTGTTAATATAGTTTCGCTCATTACGAATGCAAGTAAGTTATTTTCAGGAACGTGGGTTTGAGAAAGTAGTTCTTTTTGGATTAACAATTCCTTTAAACCAAAGTTTGGATTTAAAAGTAGTTCAAAGTTTTTAACCGTGTTGGATTCGGTATACCGAAGATTCCGAGAGTTCGTCAAGGTCATTGAAAAACCACTTGCCTAAGTGAAGGAAGCGTTTTTGAGCCAGCTCTAGGCGAGTGCAGAGAAAATGTACTGTAGATTCTTCCTCCTCCTCATCTCTACAGCTTCTGCAGAAGTCGTTGTGGGGGATGTTTAATCTCTGAGCGTGTCTGCCAATCAGGCGGTACCCTCTAAGGATCCCTAACATGGTTCTAATGTGGTCTCTACTGAAAGAAATGAGCTCTTTTAAATGCTTAAGATTGAGTTTAGGACAGATTTGCCGTGTTATATTACAAGTGTTACCTGCTGATCGTCTGTTGTTGGTTTTAATGCAGGATAGCTGATGTGTATAGAGTTTGCATGTAGTGAGAGGAATACCAAGGCTTGGTTTATCTGTAGATAATTGTTTGTTTAGTACCTGTACTAGCGAGTTCATCTGCTTTGCAGTTGACTAGAAAGTCCCTATGTCCGGGAATCCAGCATAGAAAGATCCTGAGCATCTTTGCCATCTCATTTAGAGATCTGCGGTGGCAGTTAAGAACTGTTTTAGATGTTATTTCAACAGTTTCTAGGGCTTTCAAAGCAGCTTGACTATCAGATAGTATGCAAATATCCATGGAAGATATGGCATTTACCTGGAGCCAAGCATCAATGCATTACTCATCTTTTGGTACAAAACACTTAACTCTAAGACTTTCTCTTAACCCATACCGACCCAACCTCCCCACTATAACCTACTTTTCGAAAATTTTTGCAGGTCTTAACAAATTTTAACCCAAAAAAAAAGAAAAAAAACCGACTCTAATTCTATTTTAAGTTGCCGCTCACATAGCGCTCTCTTCTGAGCAAGGGAACTGATGGCTGAAGAAGTGATGCCAACTTTTATAAAAAACCAGGGACCCAGAATAACTGTTATTTTACAATTTTCAGATGGAAAAGGCATAACGAAAAAGTGGCCGGAGGACTTTTTTAAATATATCATTATTATCGTAATGGCAGCAGCTTCGCGAATATTAAATGCCTTTTAAATTTTTGGCTGTTACTATTAAAATTAAAATTAACTGTTATTTATTGCCTTTTATTTTTTCGGGCAAAAATAATTGTTACTTTTGACTTTTATTTTTTAGGTCAAAAATAACAGTTTTTTGTGCCTTTTATTTTTTTCGGTCAAAAATATCAGGCAATTAGTATTTTTTCAAAGGCCGAATAAAAAACTTTAAAAACTAAAAAGTTTTATAGCTCAAAATGTGCGCGCTAATGAGACGATAAAAATTGCATAAGACTTTTTTTGCCGTTCCAGTGGCCTTTAAAAAAATTCAAATTGCCTGATATTTTTGACCGAAAAAATAAAAGGCACAAAATAACTGTTATTTTTGACCAAAAAAAATAAAAGTCAAAAGTAACAGTTATTTTTGCCCGAAAGAATAAAAGGCATTAAATAACTAGTATTTTTGTCGGAAAAAATAAAAGTTAAATGATAACTGTTCATATCTGACTTTTTTGATAAAAACCATAACCGGTTGTTTTAATAACACATGTTTTTCAAATAATAATTATTTTTTTTAAAATACAGTTTCCAAATTTTGTTCGTATTCAAACTGTCGACGATAGTTATGATCGCTATCGAAGTACTCACGATACGGAAATGTAAGTTTTTTTGCACTTTCTTTGGAATCTTTGGTATGTTATGCCAGAAATAGTATCACTAAGGATTTGGTGTATTTCTATTCTAAATTTCTAGGCATTTCATAAAAAAAAATTCATAAAAAAATGCTTAATAGCTTGCCATCAGGTCTGAAATGATTATTAATTTATTATAATAACCTTCTTTTGATGAAATCTATTGCTCGTTACAGAACTTTGATAAGATTGGGTGTATTTTTTCGAAACAAATCTAAACTGCGCTTACTTTACCACATAATTAAATGCGCCACATAGTGCGCTATTGTCGATTTTAGAATGGCATATGCATTATCTCAGAAACTATAAAAGCTAGAGCCATACAAATGAGTTTTAGCCTAAACTAAGTAGCAGCTCAAAAAAAATTAGAATTCTTAGTCAACTGCATCGCCTACCTCCCATACAAACCATATTTTTTTTAATAAAAAACCCGCATAAAATTGCTAATTTATATTTTTATAGAGTAAATTTAGTTTATTTAACTTCACTTAAACGTCACGCTAAAGATATTTCAAATCGGATAACTTTTATATTATCTCCTATAAACAATATTACCAAATTAACGAAATTTAAGAAAACATTTTTTTTAAAAGATGGTTGCTAATACAAAATAAGGTCACAACTTGTTTTAAATTATGAATTCTATTTAATTTTTCTTTAAATTTAAGAGTACCTACAAATTGTCTTGGAAATCAGTGCATTTTAGGGCAAAATTTGATTTTTAAGACTTTTTTCAAATTACGTAGTTTTTCTTTATAGCAGCTAGATGCAGCAGGTTTTTACTGAAACAGAAGGTAGAAGTGCGATATTTTATAATAGTTACAGCCTTCGACTCTAATAATGCTTAATTAGCTAAATATTTTCTACTAAATTTTACTAAAATTTTCATTCCTTGAAAAGTTTACAGTCATATTTAAACGATTTTTCTATTTTTATTTATTACCATTTTTTATTGTTTTTTATATTAAATTCCATAGCGATTAAGACACAAAAAAGTCCAAAAAAACAAAACCTTGAAATATACTTTGTGCTCAAAGTTATTATTGTGTAAGCTTGACTTTATTTTTGGGGGTTTATTGAGCTTATTTTTGTTAAAAAAGTTTCAACTTTGACGAATTTTATAAAAAACCATACAATACATCAAGTTTTTAATACCACATTCATAATACATTTTTTATAATCTGACGAATAAAAATATTTTTTTATAAAATTTAACAAAAAAAACCGAAATGTCATCCCAAATTTAAAAAGAGCGCACTGTGCGCCACACTCAGCTCACCACATTTATAGCATCTTTCTGTAAAACGAACGTAACGTGCATTTCACGAAGGCTTCGTTCAAAAGCCGAATGTCAGCTGTTTTCGCTTGATGTAAAAATAATTTCTTAGCCCAACGAGAACAGCTGATTCAGAAATGAACGATAACGTAACTGTAGTGAAAATTTGGCTTGATGTATTAAAAAAATTTGAAACGAAACGTCAAATATAGACGATGAAAGTTTTCTTATCGTTTAGATTTGTTGACATGGAAGTTGCTGAAAATAAATTGTATGTATTATTTTATTAACAAATGCATGAATTTAGAATCAATTAATTTATATTTTATTTAGTACACAAAAAACCACAAGCGAGCAATTTGGAGTTGGATTGGATCTTGGAGTTTTACCTGCTTTGCAGATTTGCCTGCCTTGCCTGCCTTGCATCCGATTCATTAAAATTGTATAAAGTGATCGCGGAAAACATTATAATTATTAATTTTCACAAAACTTTTCAATATGATCAAATTTGCAGCAAAAATTATTCATATATGTCAAAAAAAAAAAACAAAGCAAACGAAACAGCTGATGCAAAAAATGATGCCACCTATTAAAAATTGCTTAGAATAAGTATAAAATATTTAAGGTTTTTGTCAATTTTACGCAAAATGATGAACTTTTACAATCTGGTAATAATGTTTTTGACAAATACTCACGTCAAGAGTATTTGAGCAACGTAGGCAACGTAACAGTGGACGACGACGCAAGGAAAAAATACATCAAGCCAATTTTGTCCGATATCGTCGGAAAACGAACGAAGCTTAAGACGAAGGCTACGTTTTACCTAAAGATGCTATTAAACATTAATTCAATGTGTTCACACAGCGCTCTCTTCTGAGCAAGAGAACTGGTGGCTAATTCATTAGAAAGCAAAAGTGATGCCAAGCTTTTATGAAAAACACATGTTTTTGACATTAATTTTGTTTTGAACCAACAGAGAATGTATGCGAAATAGTCGAATTTCGACCACTGGCGAACTCTAGTAGTGCTAGTTGCGTAAAAACTAGCCAGAAGATTATTGGCATTTGTTTTTGGTAGTAACGTCTTTAAACAAAAGATTAAAAAAACAAGTTTTGCGTAATACGCCCTCTCATAAAAAAGGAAAACTTTGAGGTTTACCAACTTTGTAAAAAGTTTTGAGAAAAACGCTTTCAAAGTTTTAAAAGTTTTTTAAACTTAGTAAATCTTTACATAGTGAAAATCGGTCATTCCATGTAAAATCGGACGCTTTTGTCCAAAAACTAATTTTGACGATTCCGATTTTTTTCAAATTTTTCACGTCGATAGAACTTAAAAAACAAAAACTATTTGCATACTTTTTTATAATTTTTTATTTTTTATTTGCAGCTATACACAGTGAAAAATTAAAAAGAAAATCAGAAATTGTCATTCAAACATGTAGCTATACTTTGGAAAAAAAATTGTTTTTTCAGAACCCACCAACCAATCTCGTCCAATTTTGTACTTTACACCCTGAAAATAGTTGATTTCGCCTTTTATTGTTGCTTAGTTATAAGCAATCAAAAACCGTTGATTCCAATTCTTTGTACTAATGTTCTATTTAAGGTGGCATAGACAGCATGTGCCATTTAAGGGTTAATAATTTCCAATTGCAATTCTTTGTACTAATGTTCTATTTAAGGTGGCATAGATAGCATGTGCCTTTTAAGGGTTAATAATTTATGTTTTTTTTTTCATTAAATTTTGTTTGCTGTTTTTTGTTTCATTCGAAATACGGCTTGGCTCTTAGAAGATACATATTGAAATCTGTAGGTAAGTGGCCCTTTTTGGCCTCACTGCTATCCAACACCTGGTATATATTTTGTTTAACCCAAAAACAAACCATTTCATAATGCTAAAATAACAATTTTCTCTAAAAATAAAACGTTTAATCGTTTAACCCTTTCACCACACCAACCATTGAATATATTTACAACCGCATTGGAGGCAAAAATAAAAATAACCCCTTTACATCGCATGCATATAAATGTGTTTCCAACCTAACACGTCGCTCATTTAACATGTTACATCGCAAATAAATGGCTTAAATGGCTGACTAAAGTAGAGCCACACAAAAAAAAAAAACCCAAAACCTAAAAATGCGCTGCGCGTGTTCAGGCTGAAGATGACGCTGATGCCAATGATGACGTAAAATTCTTTCAATGTAAATACTATAAGCAATGTGTATTTAAACATGTAAACATGCGTTGGTTGTACCTGCCTTCCCACATTTGTATGCATTCGTATGTTAAGCACCACACATTGACTAGATTTGCCACAGATTGCCAATTTAGGTTATGAGCGCGTTCTGGCCCCGGTAGGAGAGCGTTTTGATGGCCTAAGTAGGTGTTGCCGCTAAAAATGGGTAACGCAGCGCTGCGCTGCGTTGAGTTACTGAGTTGAGTCACTTGAGTGCGTTATTGTGTTGATACACTTAACGCTTCACTCTAACAAAAATTCACGAGAATTAACTACAATAATTGCTGGCAACTGATTGCCTACATTTATTGTCGTTAAATATCATTATAATTATAATGATATAATTAATTATAATATTATAATTATAATTAATTAAATTAAATAATTTTAAAAATAATTATGGACAATTAATCATTTAATATATAATTAATTTTTAATAATTAATAAATAATATAATTAATTATTTTATTAATATAATAAAAAAATTATAAATATTTCACGCTAGAAATGCGTGAATCCTCTCACCTGCAATTATCTCTTTCGCGCTCTTTTAAAAACTGTTCTAAATTATCTCTTTCAATCTTATCTCCGCTCATAAAAAAAAGCTGGAAATACGTGAAGTCTCTCAAGTAATTTTTGAACAAGGCAACAACAACAACTCTGTGTATAGTCAATTCCTCAGCAGAAGGCTCTCCAGCTTTCCAACTTCAGTAGGCTTGAGTAATTAAGCTGTGACAGTATATTTTTTAAGTTTTATGTAATTTGACACTTGTTCGAATAAACTCTTCGAAATCATATTACGTTAAAGCAGAGGTTTTTATTTAACCCATTAATGCTCACTACCAGAACCCGTTGAGCTTAGCATTGAAATTTTAAGCAAAAGCTTGTATTAATATAAGACGGAAAACTCTGAAGTTTAAAAAAAGAATCTAAAGGAAATGTCTGTAAGTAGAAAAATAAAAAAAATTTTTTAAATTTAGAAAAAAATGATAAATTGGTAAATTTTCATTTCGTAGCGTAGGCGTTCCCCTTTTAACTAATGCACTTTTTTAATTATATTTTATTTTTTCTTGATGTTTATAAAACAAAATAGCTCACCTGAGTGGCATTGTTTACTTTTTTTTTTTAAATACTACACGAACTGGCGCGACAAAGTACACAAAAAGATTTCTAATGTCAATTTTATAAATTTTTTTGGAAAAAGCATACTTTTGGGCTTCTCTTACTGTTGCAAGTAAAAGCTTTACAGTGGCTAAGGATTTTTGAGGAATTCTTAAAAAATGCTTTTATCCCGTATGATATATCATACGTTGTCATTAATGGGTTAAGGTCAAGCGTAACACCCGCTCCAATAGTGTAAAATACCGCTGCTGGAGAGAATATCTGAGAGAAAACACACTGAAATATCGTGAAAAGTAGAGATAATATACATATTTTAAGACTCTCTGAGCGAAAACACGTTGAAATAGCGTGAAAAGTAGAGTTCGTCAATAAATGTCGAGAAATTTCACTTTGCAGTGATTTTTCAATCAGTTATTAGAGTGTTGATAATTTCTATAATATGCGATTCATTTTGTTTCGTATGTCTTCTGCGCTAGTTTCAATCGTATTTTGACGTAAGTCTTGAATTGATTTTGAAATGGCATATCTTGCATTATTAGTGAATGCAGTTTTGAATCTAAAATTGATTATTATTTTTAGATCTATGAATTTTCATTTAAATTCCAAACTTTTTCTATATTTCACATATGGTTTACAACTCACATTTATATTAAATTTGAAAAACTTTGCCTATTTCTAAAATAAACTCATTTCTTGTATTTTTGTGTTACATGATTTTATAAAATCAAAATAAATTAAGATCTTAACAAACATAATAGGTAATGTCTGCCGGTTTAAGTTCAATGTAATTCCATAATTGGATAATATCCTATATATTTGAATACTTCGATTTTCAAACATACCTTCAAAATGACGAATTGTGTCCAAAAAACAAAAAATAAAGACAGTTTCACGTGTAAGCTATACGTATTATGAACCTCTTTCAAAACTTCTCCGAATTTCAAAATCCACAAGATTAATGAAAGATCGAAAATTAGCCTTTACACTAATTATACATAATTTGTATTTCTATTTAAAAAAAAAAAATTGGCAAAGTAACAGTTCAAAAAATTAAAAATTTTGAAATTTGAATAATAAAAAAAATGTTATCTAAAGCTGGGGCATTCCACGTAAAAGAGGAAAATGTGATAAATTTTGATTTTCCATTAATTATCTTTAATTTGGTTAAAAAGTTATAGCTAAATGTCTATACTTTGTTAATCTGTGTAAAAAGACTTGAAAAAAAAATTCCCAAAAAAAAACCTTTTTTTTATATGCCAAGTATTGTTTCATACAGAGTTGCTTGGGAGTAAAATGTTGATTATGTTTGCAAAACTGTTGTCGGGCATTCTGTCAACTGTAGAAAACTGGCGCGTGTCATTTATAGAAAGAAATAAAGCAAAAAGGTGTGTAAGTTTTTGTGTATTTCTTCTTTGAACATATGCAAGTTGCATGTCCCAGTAGTCACACAAAAATGTACAAAATTAGTTTTCCTAACCTCAAACATGACTTTACAAATTCAATACTTCCTAAAACTAATAATAAACATGTGGTGCACTATTTAAACATCTTTTAATATTTAAGGCGATCATATTATGCTTTCGAGACTGTTTTAAAATGTGTCCCAGTAGTCAGGGTGACTAGTGGGACACATTCGGTGAAAAGCCTGATTTTTAATCAGGTAGCTTAATTTATTTTTCTAACCCAACATGAAATATTTAAAGCTTTTTTATGTCCTTATGCTTTTTTATGTCCCTGAGCGTTGGAGCGTTTTTTATATTGTAAAAAATCGTACTATCTTATAAATTCGAAAGTGTTTTATTAATACTAGAAGAAAGTTAAACTACTCTGATGTGTACTCAAGAGAGAGTGAATATTAATTGAATGTTGAACTTAAAGATATGGTTTTGCCAAGACTAAACTCAAAAGCCAATTTAGATACTGCAAGTTACTCTCAAGGTGTCTTACGTAAAAGATCTCAAAATGAAAAAGAGGAAAACGCAGAAATAAATTGATTTTAACCCTTAACTGGCACTCCTAGTCTGTGGGACCAGAAAAAAAACCAAAAGAGTATATCAATGGCTTAATATAGAAAAGGCGTAACTCCATTTTTGTTTCTTTACAGGAGAAGAAAAAACAGAATAAAATCTGAAAAACTTTGAATATAAAAACTTTTCAAATGCAGTTTTTATATAAAATAGGCTACAAACTTCCAATCATACCGCACTGATTTTTTTAAAGCAGGTTTATTTGAGAACGATCTACTATAATATGTTAAAAACATGATCTCGAAGAAAAACGAGTTACGACTTTTCTATGTTAAGCCATCTATTTTTCTCTAATAATTCAATTCAAAATTTAATTCGATTCAATTCAATTATTCACAATAATTAAATAATTATTTTCTAATAGAAAGAAAAAACTTTATTTAAAACGTTCTTAAAAAAACAACATGAATTTCCAACTAAATTTTGTGGTTTTTTATCATTTTAGTTGGTGTGGTCCCTGGGACTAGATGTACTGTTAATGTAATTTTTTTGAGGTGTACCAGTTAAGGGTTAAGATCGACTTCGGGCAATTAAGCAGAGTTTTTCGCCACATATGAGACGGATGTGTCTTATGTCATATAAAAATTTAAAAAGTTAAAATTTTACTAATTTGTAGAAAAAGTAAAAATGTTCTTTAAATAATAGAGTAAAGAGAGAGATACTTTTTTATCGTAGCTTCTTATTTAATTTTTATGTTTTACAGAAAAATATCTAAATAAATACATTATTTGGGTTTTAAATAGTAATAAAACTAATAAAAATAAAGACCTGTCCCAGTAGTCACAATTTGTATTAATTTTTCTACAAAAATAAGCATGCCAATTCTTTATTTAAGTGGAAGTGTTTTGTATATACTGTACAACAAAAAAGAAACTGACCTGAATATTTAAATGGTTTAACTAAAATTCTGCTTTGAATGTTCAATAGTAGATTAGTGGGATTTTGCAGTGTCATAGTAGACACATTCATTCATATAATAGTATCACAAAACATAGAAACTGTTTGGATTTTTTGTAAAGGAATATTACACAATAAAGATTTATCTCTATTTGGAAATATATTTCACTGCTGTTTAAGTTATGATGATATCGCCTTAACTCATAGTTGATCAAATTCTAGAGTCAAATGTCCCAGTAGTCACAATAGAATGACCCAGCTGGTAATCGGGTTATAAAAATTGTAACTTCAAAGAAAAGATAAAGCTTCAAATATTTGAATTCAAAAATTTTTGAAATCATAATTTTTTAAAATGCAGTTTCCAAATTTTATTCGTATGCAAACTGTCGACGATAGTTAAGATCGCTATCGTAGCACTTTTGATACGGAAAGGTAGATATTTTGTACTTTCTTCAGTACCTTTTGTATGTTATGCCAGGAATAGCATCATTAAAATTTGATAAATTTCTATTCTAAATTTATAGGCATATCATATAAAAAAAATTCATAAAAAAATGCTCTGTAGCTCGTCAGGTCTGAAAGGATTTTTAATTTATTATAATAACCTTCTTTTGATAAAATCTATTGCTCGTTACAGAACTTTGATAAGATTGGGCTTATTTTTTTCTAAACAAATCAAACTGCGCTTACTTTACTACATAACTCAATGCGCCGCACTCAGCTCAACACATTTAAACACTATTTCAATGTGCTATCTAACTCAAAATCTTACTACGCGGAGTAGTAAGTTCTGTACTGAAGTTCTGTTAATACAGGAATCATAGCATTTGAAACTACGTTATGGCGCAATCGTGTTTACGCATTAGGCTGATACGGTAAACTGCGCTTGAGTTAGTGTATCAACACATTATTTAATGCAGCGCTACACATGTCTAGTTGTCGCTGCTGCCGTTGTCTGTATTGCTAGTGTCTGTCAAGCGTGAGATTTACACTTGTAAATGACACAATATCTGCTTTCATGACACATACACTAGAAGACGTTAACTAACTCACTGACTGACTTCGTGACTCAGTTGTTGTGGTTACGCTGCATGACCCTTTTAACTGAAAAGCAAAACAAAAAGCTTTTTGTTTCAATAAAATTTGTTGTTTAGCTTAATCATATTAGCTGAGTCTATACTTTTTGCAATTTTGTACATCATTACTTACATTAATACCATCAATGACGTTCACAATCGTCCACTATTGTTAATGGACAATGACGTCGCTTTAGTCTTATTTTTTTAAAACACACCAACTCAAAATCATTGGTATGTCGGTTTCGATCGAAACTTGTCAATCATAGACAAAATGGTGTCATCTGATACTGATTGCGCTTTCTGTTGTTTCCTTTTCTGTTCTTAATTTTAAGCAAGTAAATATTTGTATGTTTATCTAACAATTTTCTTCTTTCATTTCAGATAAATTTACGTTTAATACTCGTTAGTGGCAAAACAAAAGAATTCCTATTTAGTCCATCAGATTCTGCTGGTGATATCGCACAAACAGTATTCGATAATTGGCCTGAAGGTAAGCAAATCTTATGCGGCATTTAACTACAATAGGCGACAAACTGAACGAAAATTTCTGTGTTCTGGTAGCCACTATAAATTGCTGATGTGTTATTGTCCTGATAAGTATTTTGTCTAAAAACAAAAGTAAAAAAAAAAATGTAAATTCTATGAATATGTTTTGTTGAAACAAGTTTTTCTTAATAATCCTTTTTCAAAAAGGTGCCTGTACATTAAACTGTGTCATTTGAAAAAGTATCTCAAATCCTCCGTCCGCAGACAGATTCTGAATACAGCCTATTTGAAGGTCACGAAGGACGAACAAAATTTTCGAATTTGTAGAACCTGAGTGGGCTTTTCGGTGGCGCCCATCTATCACATTGAAGACAATATGATTACCTTTCTTGTAAAACCCAAAAGCAAATTTAAATTTTTTTTTCATTGCATTTTTTTTATTTTATTTCATTTTCAAAATGTTTTTTACAAGTCGAGGAACCTTGAAAAAAGTTCCATTTGGACCCCCCTGAAAAAGAGCCTTGGGCTATTTTATGATGACCCCCCAAATTTTTTGGCTCTTCCGATAACCTTCAGTGAGCTGAATCATTTCGAAAAAATCTCCGAAAACCATGTTTTTCGTAAATATATTGGCTGGTGTAATAGGTGTAAAAACATACACTGTCGGAAATCTGCTGTGAATTTAAATAATAATAAAGATGTTCCTGGTTTTAATATGCACTTCACACACGGAGGGAAATAATATTCTTATATTAAGTAAATATTTTGCTTGATTTCAGAAAATTGAAAATTAAGTCTCATTTGCTCAAATCAAGCATTAAAAACTAAAATTTTAAAAAAAAATTATAATGAGCATATATTGCTAAAATTGGGTAAAATAAACTATTGCTTGAAACAAGCATAAAATACTTGATTCTAGAACCGGGAACAAGACTGGAATCAAGAAAATATTTTCTTAATTTAAGCAAACGCAGAGACTGGAAAGTTTCTAGAAAATTGAAGAGTTTTCTTTTAAACATTTTCAATGTTTTCATTTATCGCAAAAAACAAGAAAATCTTTTAAAATAAGATTATATTATAACATTAAATTTAACATATCTAAATAAAACATTTCTTAATTATTAAAATTTTCGTTTCATTTAAAAAAATGTAGGTAGCTATCTATGATATACAAAATAATCTTATTTATCAAGAAAAACTTTCTAATTTTCCGAATTTTCTAAGTTTCTAATAAATTGTTTACTTAAATCAAGCAAACTATTTTCAATTCAAGGCAAAAAAAATGTCTCAAATGAAGCAGAATATTCTAGCTTTCAGCAAATTTTTTACTTGAATCCATCAAATTGTTCTCAATTCAAGGCAAATAAATTTCTCACATCAAGCAAATTATTCTAGTTTTCAGCAAATTGTGTACTTGAATCAAGCAAATTGTTCTCAATTCAAGGCAAATAAATTTCTCAAATTAAGCAAATTATTCTTGTTTTCAGCAAATTGTTTGCTTGAATCAAGCAAACTTTTCTCACTTCAAGTAAATATTAGACTCGAATGCAGAAAGTATTATTCTTGAGTTTTAAGCAAATGTTTCTTGAATTGAGTATTTTTTTATCAGTATGCTGTTTTTTTTTTAATTTGCTCAATTCTAGCAAATTAATGCATGGATTGAGCAATTTATGCTTGAGTGTAAACTGCAGATGCACTTATGTTACGAGCTTACAAAGACAAAACGGTTTTTATTATTTTTAACCAAAAATTTTTCCGAATGTAAATCAAAAATATTTTTGAGGGCATTAGGCATTTTGAGGGTTATTGGAAAAAAGTCAAGTTTCAACACCTACAACTTTTTTTACAGAATTTTGGTTTTTAAGGTTTTTTTTAAATGGCTCAATTGAGTTATGCTTCAACCACCTGTGATGTTGGTTTTTTAAATTTACCATTTTTGGGAATTTTTTTCGTAAAAATACTCAAACTCAAAATTTTTAAAACGGTACACTTCTAGGAAAATTTTGTTTAACAACCAGGTAATGCAACGTAATCTCATAATTTTTCTATCAATATAAGTCATAGTTTCAAAAAATATTTTCACTGTATTTTATTGAAATACTGTCATATTTGAATTTTTGCGATTTTAAAAAAATCATATATTTCGTATATTCCATCCACTTGAGCACTGGGTTTTTTAGAAAAATTCTTTTTTTTTAAATCAAACTGCCCCTTAACATGTCTTTTTTTTTGATTCGCCTGGTCTGCCGAAGAACAATTTTCATATTTATTTTTAACCTGGTGTAAAGATTTAGACTCTTCTTTATGAGGTTTTATCATCATTATGCGCTCAAAAAATATTCTTTTTTGAGTATTTTTTCCTAGCTTTAGGTCACCCAAATATAACTTCATTTAATGATTCTTTTATGATGCAAAAAATTATTCTTTTATGACTCTAATTAAATACAATTTTGCAAAAAATTATTCTTTTATGACTAATTAAATACTAATATTAAAGACTATTTTATGACCCTTAAAACCCCTCATTAAACCCTCATACTAAATACTTTTTTATGACTCATATAAATGACTCTTTTAAGACTCATATTAAAGAATCATTTAAGACTCATAAGGAAGACTATTTTATGACCCTTATATTCCTTCATTAAAATATAATAGACTCTTTTATAACTTAAATAATGACACTTTCAAAATAAAAGCTCAAATGATTTTTTTACCTTATATGTAGCTTATTACTTTCTAATATTTATTTGTCCAGTGCTTAATAAAGACTCCATGGTTTCCAGAAAATTAATATCAGGAGTTCGATACTGGAAAATCTTCTCATATTCTTCACTTTTTTCTCCCATCTCCATCACATAAACGAATTATCTTTATTTTTTTAAAAGAATTTAAAAAAAATTTTATTATGTTCGAAGACTCTTTCTTGCACTGTTTTCTTGACAATATTATTCGTGACAATTCGTGAAAAATTTATAAGAACCTACTTGATTATTTGTTATAATAAATATATTTAATAATAGAAAATGAAATCACTTCCACGCACTTCCAAGTTTAAACTCACAATCAATATTTCAATTTTGTTTATATAAATTCAACGCACTTCCAAATTTAAACTCACAATGAATATTTCAATTTTGTTTAAATAAATTCAAAAAGTTGGTCAAATAGACTTATTCAAAAAAGAATAAATCCAGATCAAGTCTTAAAAATAACACAAAGAAAAATACATTTTCTTCTGACAATTTTTAAAAAACATTTTAAAAATATTTATAAAAAAGACACTATTTCATTATATGCACTCATAAAACACGCAAAGAAAGTGTTCTTTTATGACTCCTTTTTATGAACACTCATAAAACATGCATAAAAAGGACTCATAAAACACGCATAAAAAGTATTCTTTTATGACACTCTTCTTTTCTATTATTTTTATGAACACTCATAAAAAATGCATAAAAAGGATTCTTTTATGAGTCTTTTTAATGAACACTCATAAAACATGCATAAAAAGTATTCTTTTATGACACTTTTTTACAAACACTCCTAAAACATCCACAAAAAAGATTCTTATATGCGTTCTTTTTATATGCACTCATAAAACACGCATAAAAAGCGTTCTTTTATGACTCCATTTTATGAAATAAAACATGCATAAAAAGGATTTTTTATAAGTCCTTTTTATAAGCACTCATAACACATGCATAAAAGGGATTCTTTTATGAGCCCTTTTTATGAGCACTCATAAAACACGCATAAAAAGTATTCCTTTTGACTCCTTGAATTCTTTTAATGAACACTCATAAAACACGCATAAAAAGTATTCTTTTACGAGTCCTTTTATGCACTCATAAAAAACGCATAAAAAGTGTTTTTTTATGACTCCATTTTATGAACACTTATAAAACACGCATTAAAAGTATTCTTTTAAGACTCCTTTTTATGAACACTCATAAAGCACGCATAGAAAGTGTTCTTTTATGACTCCTTTTTATGAACACTCATAAAACATGCATAAAAAGGACTCATAAAACACGCATAAAAAGCATTCTTTTATGACACTCTTCTTTTCTATTCTTTTTATGAACACTTATAAAAAATGCATAAAAAGGATTCTTTTATGAGTCTTTTCAATGAACACTCATAAAACATGCATAAAGAGGATTCTTGTATGAGTCCTTTTTATATGCACTCATAAAACACGCATAAAAAGTGTTCTTTATGACTCCTTTTTATGAAAACTCATAAAACATGCATAAAAAAGATTCTTTTATAAGTTTTTTTTTTATTGAACACTCATTAAACATGCACAAAAAGGATTCTTGTATGTGTTCTTTTTATATGCACTCATAGAACACGCATAAAAAGCGTTCTTTTATGACTCCATTTTATGAAAACTCATAAAACATGCATAAAAAGGATTTTTTATAAGTCCTTTTTATAAGCACTCATAAAACATGCATAAAAGGGATTCTTTTATGAGCCCTTTTTATGAGCACTCATAAAACACGCATAAAAAGTATTCTTTTTGCCTCCTTGATTTCTTTTTATGAACACTCATAAAACATGCATAAAAAGTATTCTTTTACGAGTCCTTTTATGCAGTCATCATAAAAAACGCTTAAAAAGTGTTCTTTTATGACTCCATTTTATAAACACTTATAAAACACGCATTAAAAGTATTCTTTTAAGACTCCTTTTTATGAACACTCATAAAACACGCATAAAGAGGATCCTTGTATGAGTCCTTTTTATATGCACTCATAAAACACGCATAAAAAGTGTTCTTTTATGACTCCATTTTATAAACACTCATAAAACATGCATAAATAGTATTCTTTTATAATTCCTTTTATGCACTCATAAAAAACGCATAAAAAGTGTTCATTTATGACTCCATTTTATGAACACTCATAAAACATGCATAAAAATGATCATTTTTTAAGTCATTTTTATGAACACTCATAAAACATGAATAAAAACGATTCTTTCATGAGTCCTTTTTTTTGAACACTCATAAAACACGCATAAAAATGATTCTTTTATGACTCATTTTCATGAACACTCATAAAACGCTCACATAAATGACGCATTTTAGAGTCATATTTTTTGAGGGCTCATATTTTTTGAGTGCTGGGCTTTCTACAAAACAAACACTTAAATGTCCCTTTATCTATGATACAAAGTAGGGCTAGCATTTTCGGGTTGTTTTGGCGATCCCGGGATTTTCGGGATTAAAAATTTCGGGATTGCAATTATATTGAAAAAAATGTTAAATAAGTTTTACAATTGAAAGATCTTATTTTTTTACAATAAAATTTCCTTAAAAAAATCTGAAATCGTTTTTAATTTAAATGTTATTGAAGCAACCGGACATAATAATTTTTTGAAAATCGAAAACAGTGTTCTACAAATTTTAAAAGTAATGAAACGCAATAAAATTATTTTTTAAAATGCTTATTTTGCATAAAAGGCAATTCAAACAAAAAATTTTACAATATAAAAATTAACAGTGAAAAGAATAGTGAACGGAATAGTGAAATGCTAATTATTTAATGTTTGATTGTTAAATTTTATTTTGTACTAGCTGATATACCCGGTGTTACTCGAGAGTCCTTTATATAAACATTTTAACATACACTACTCGATTAAATGTTTTTTAAAATTGGGAATAATGAAAAACATGTTGAATTTTATTTGAATTTTATTTTATTTAATTTTATTTATCTACCGTTAGAAAGGTAATTGAACGAACATTAATCCAAAAAAGTTGTTGGTGGTTCCATCTCTTGCGGTGAGCTAATTGAATTCAAAGAAGGGATACAAAAAATATATTTTAAAAATTAAAAAGAATTTTTATATTTACTTAATCTTAAAGCAAGCACAATTACCTTTTCAACAAAATAAAAATAATGGTGGGAGTCAATGCGTCCTTGAGATATGGACATTTTAACGTCTAAACAAAGATTTATATTAAAAAACATATTGAACTTTTTAACAAAAAAAATTTTAATGAAATATATTAAAAACAGCGGAGTTATTGGCATTAAAAGTAAAAACTTTCATTTTCATATACTTTTTTTTCTCATTATTATCAATGTTTTATGAAAATTCGTTGTGCTAAAAATGATTGTACCTACTAAAATATCTATTAGCTGCGTTTTTTCATTAGAGATCAGGATCATATAATCGCATTTGCAAGCAAAGCAAAAACCACAAAAAGTCCAGCAAGTGAGCTGGACATTTAAATTAATCCAATTCTATGTTTTTAAGTGTTTTTGACGCTGCGACAGAAAAAACTGGCAGTACTACATTATTTTACTTTTTAAAAGTTTGGTAGAAATAGCATTTTCGCAAAATATTTCGCAAAACTTATCTGCTAGCTGCATAAGAACATCAGATATTCTTCTGTAAGCAGAAAATAGCGCCACCTGTCTGTAATCCCAAATGTATGGGGTTAAATTTTGAAGAAACTTTTGAAAAAAAATTGTTCAGCTATTCACCGCAAGGTGTATGTATAGTTTGTACCCATACATTTTACAAATGTGGCGCCATCTATCTATTGCGCATATGTTTTATTATATCGTCATATAGCTGAAACTGATTACATGAAAATATCAACTTTTACAGCATTCTTATTCACAGTCATCTTTTCGATAAAATTGTGATATATATACAACATTTAAAGTACCATTGATAAAGAACTAAGTGACATCGGTGACACAATAGTGAGAAAAAATAGAGCCATCACAACAAAACAAATTTAACAGGAGGGGGGCGGGGGGTGGGCAGGCAAAAATAAGTAGATCACTATAAAGAAGATTTTATATAATCCAAAACAATCGTAATTACTTTAGACACACAACTGCATTCTTAGAGATAAATGGGGACATTCAAACTGTAAAGGGAATTCTAACACAAAACTAAGTTCTATTGATAGTCTGGTATGAAAAAATAGATTTTTAGCCATAACTTTTGATTGGAAAGAGATATTGGGTAATTTTTTCACATAAATTATTTTTGAGACTTGAATTTTTTGTAAAAAATATAAAAACAACATTTTGGAAAAAATAAATTTCGCGAAAAAATCAAAGGGGGTTGTTTTGATGGCAAAAACAGTAAAATAATTTTTGCGCTTAGCTGGAAGAATTTTTGCAAATAAATGCTATGTCATATGAAAGGTAGCCAGATGTGCAATTTTTAATTGATTTCATTTTAACAACAACAACAATTTTTGAGTAATTTTTTGAGTAAAAATTCAATGTTTTGGACCTTTTTTGACATTATTATAAAACATATATACACTGACTTAACGGTACAGTTCAACCTATTTTTGTAAAGTGATTTTATTGAACTTTTGAACAAAAAATTTTTTAATGAAATATATTAAAAGACAGCGGAGATATTTGCATCGAAAGACCAAACTTTGATTTTCATGTCGTTTTTTCTCATTCTTAGGTACCGATGTTTTATGAAAAAGTCGTTGTACTGAAAATTTCTACAATTTTGAATATATGAGTGTTTTTGATGTCAAAATAGCAGAAATTTTTTAAAATTAAATACACAAAAATCTGCGATGCTAAAAAGTTTTATAATAACAAAAGTACCGTTAGTTGAAAAATTACAGAGGGGGCGTGGCAAAAACTAAGTATGTAACATTTTAAGTTGGAATAAACTTAATATGTGTACCTAGTTTGAGCAAGATCCGTTCAGTCGTTTCGATTTGTATAAAGGTCAAACAAACAAACAAACAGAAAATGAGTTTTATTACTATAGATTAAAAATGAACAGACACATCAGTTTTTAATGTAAATGTTCATCTTAAATATCAATTGTATTTATTGTTTTTATAATCTTACCACAATGTAACTTTTTGTATTCGTATAACGATAAATAAAATTCCCTGAAGCAGCTGCAAAATAACTAGCTTTACTATTTTTTTATTAATAACTTAATAAATTTTTTATTTGCATAAAAACACAGACCATTTACCCTGAGTAGTAGTGCAAGGAAATATATAAATTCAAAAAGTTGGTCAAATACACTTATTCGAAAAGGAATAAATCCAGATCAAGTCTTGAAAATAACACAACGAAAAATAGATTTTCTTCTGACAATTTTTAAAAAACCATTTTAAAAATTATTATAAAAAAGTCATTATATCATTATATTATTTAAAATAATACGTTACAAAATAATTTGAAATTAAGCTTTGCAGCATTAATGACAATAAATGAATTATTAGAAGATGAAGATCATTTTTAAAATTAACTGTTCCTAAACTATATTTTTATAAATTTTTATTTTAAATTTTTATAATTTTATTTAAATATACTTTTGTATAAATTTTTGTTGAAAATTTAACCATTTTAAACGAGATTTAAATTTTTAATCCCAGGACTGTCGGGACCGGAAAAACTTCGGGATCCCGGAATTCCGGAATCCCGGGATTGCAAGCCCTCATACAAAGCATATAAACAAAGGTGTTTAAATTAAATTTAATTAAATTTCAATAATACTTCTGAATACCCTTTGAATTCTGAAAAATTTAATGGAGGGCCACTGCACTGAATGATTTCTCCAAATTAATGCCTTTTGACTATGTTTATCCCATTTTACGCTAAGTATTAATATTCATCCAACGCACAGAATATATTTTATTCAGGCCTAATTGTCTTGAGGTTTGGAATGGAGCCAGTCTTAAGGACTTTATATAACGTCATCTGCTTCTTCTTCTTCTTCTTCTTCTGTAACCGCCCAACGACAGTCAGTTAATAGCTGATGACGTTGACACAGTCATCTGTTTAATATTCATTTGTCGTCCTTTAATGAAGGCGCTGCATTTGTCGCTCACTTACTACATATATAGTATAGTGATTTATTGTGGGGGCCAGTGGCGGATCTAGAAACTGCTCGTGGGTCTAATTTATTAAAATTGTAATCATTATTTTCTAAGAAAAACTTTGAACAATTTTTTTGGAGATACGGTTATCAGTTTAAAATGAATATTTGGTGTAGATTTTCAAAATGACGTTCGTTATTCGCAATCAGCTTGAGTTCAAAAGATGTCTGAAAAATGTTTCTTATCAAAAACGATCAATGCGTTAAAAGTATAAAACTAGGTTATTAAGATATAACCGTTTTTAGATTGATTCTATAACTCCTAAACTCAAATGGTATAATTAGTTATGATATTTTGATACTTTAGAAATTTTTAGCGATGTCACATTTTTAATTGAATGCTTTAGCCCGAAAACCTAGAACAAAGACGACAAAAACTAATTTTATTGAATTTGTAAGCAAAAAATCATAGCATTTATAGCAAACTTGTTTCTACGGTTTTTGGTTACAACACAATTTTGGGCGTCTGAGCTCTCCTTGAATCCGCGCCTGTTAGGGGCCCAGCAGAACTCCAACCTTCAACAAGCTGAATTGACCACCTCCAGTGGGTGAACCGCAGCAGCAGCTACGGTCAGGAGACGGGAATAATTTGGGGTTTCTTGTGTATGCGTGAATGCTTGTGCATCGTGTTTATATACATACATACGTGTATTTATGCGTAGATAATACACACATATACTTTGCTCCGTTTTACTTTCATTTTGAAAACGTCCTTCAGCATACAAAACAATGGATTTTATTGACCATGTTACGCAATCGAAAAAACTTTGCGTTTTGTAGTGGTTGTTTTTTTTCCTTTTTATCAGTAACTTTGAATGGTACTCCTTTCGAAACAATGGCTGGGCTAATAGCTGCCATTAGAAACCATTTCACCCCAAAGTAAATGGCTATTAATTCGATAAGGATGGACTTCAATTAAGAAGCGCTAAAGAGAAAACAAACATTACGGTATCATATTAGGTCAAACGATTAACATTGTTTTTTCTAATCCGTGCAGTGCTTTCTTTCAAGGATCAATAATTAACATGCTTATGTTAGGTAAGGTTAAGGTGGCCTCTAGACCGGCCTGCTTAGACCAAACCATTAGTGTGTTGTGACATCACTTTTAAATTAGAAGGAAAGAAAAGAGTAGAATAAGTGAAACTTATGCAGGCTGTGTTTAGTGTGGCGCAAAGCTATTGAAGCAGGTGGTATTGAATTTGAAGCAAACGTTATGCCTTTTCCGTACCCAAATCCTTCTCCATAAAATTACAATTTTTCTTCGTTAATATTGATTATTGCTTTAAATTTCTTTTGATTAGAAAAAAGGAAAGAAAGATCAGTTCGTACAAGGTCCCGACCAAGAATAAATGACATACGCCTCTTTCCCAAAACTCACACTAAATATCTAGAAGTCATCATAAACAGCAAGCTGTTATAGAGATTCAGTGCAGAAGAAAGAGTGAAAAAAGCCACCAATACGCTTTGCTAAAGAAGAAGCTGGGCAACTAGATAAACCCAACCTAACCTGAGTTCGTATGATCATGACCTGACGTAATTCAAATTTGAGATCCCTAGTAGATAGTCAAGAGCAATACCACTGACTACCGGAAACGTTATTAGCCCTAATCGAGAAGATTTAAGTAATGGTAAATGAAGAAGAAGTTCATCAATGATTTGAAAATGCATTTCAGATGATTACTCGGAATATAGCTAATAGGATACAGAATGAGTGTGACGGCTCACTTGAAACATTTGAAAGTGGGATAAAAACAAAAAGTTAATGGACAATAATATGTGGCAGTACAATTTTAAAAATTAAAAAAGCTATGTCTTGAAAGCTAATTGGTACTCAGAGGTGCCAATTTTACTCATAATTTTATAGCCTATATGTTTGTGTATACAAACCAGAGATCTGCAACGAATCACATTTTTGAATCAATGAGCCACTTACTCAAAAATGAGTATGAATTAGTATAAGTAGTTTCCAAAATAGTACTCATATGTGATTGTTTAAAAAAAAGTGAATCAAATAAGTAAAGAATGAATTAAATATTAAGAGTTGCCACCTACTAATATGTTTTTTAAGAATTTTAAACATAATTTAGCAGTGTCAGGGGTCGCTCATTTCGAATCTTAGTCAGAATTTTAAAATTCAATATAGTTAATAGGTGGCAACCCTATTATAAAAAATTACATAATTTTGAAATTCTGACAACGGATTCGGATTCAGCGACCCATTTTTATCAAGTTTTCGCGTCAGCACCGAACTTGTAAAAATAAAAAATTAAAGTGGCAACCCTATTAACCATATTGAATTTTAAAATTCTGAAAGGTTAGGCGACCCCCTTTAAAATTCGTAAAAATCATTGGCGTCGGAAGCGGGGGGAAAGGGGGCAGTTGCCCCCGCACTTTTTTAGCTAGATAAACAATTTAAAAGGAAAAGTTATTCAAAATATCAGTTTTTTTACAACGATAATATTTTTGTATTATATATTTTCCTCTTCTTTCTCTCTTCTTCATGTTTCATGTGAAGAAATTTTGGTGAACTTTTTTTGCACCACCATTTGTACTGTCCCCCCAGATGAAATTCGCTTCCGACGCGCTTGGTAAAAATACATGTTATTAGGTGGCAACCCTTAATATTTAATTAATTCTATACTTATTTGATTCACTTTGTTTTGAATCAATCACATATGAGTACTACTTTGGAAACTACTTTCACTTATTCATACTCATTTTTGAGTAAGTGACTCATGATTAAAAAATGTGATTCATTTCAAATCGCTGATTTGAATCACTGAGTTGTGAACGAATAGTAATCGAGTACTACTTATTTTTAAGTATTCGTTGCAGATCTCTGATACGAACACAAATACATAGGTTAGGTTAATCTGGATGCCTCCTGACGGAGGCTTACATAAACCAGTTCTGGTCCTTAGTGGTACCAGTTGCTTGTGCTGTGTTTTCGAATTTAGGATGACATTTGCACTATCTCAGAAACTATAAAAGCTAGGGCCATGAACTTTTGTACAAATGAGTTTTAGACTAAATTAAGTAACAGCACAAAAAATTAGAATTCTAGGTCAACTGCATCGCCTACCTCCCATACAAACCATATTTTTTTACAAAAAAAACCGCATAAAATTGCTTATTTATATTTTTAACCCTTTCGTTCCAGACGTACAATATATTGTACACATGTTAATGTTAATGTTGTGTGGTGGAGATATGTACTGCGACCTAAATGAGATCTATTGTACCTCCTTCTCAAAGCTCCGCTGGGTTTGCGGATTACAGAATTTCATCCAGCCCTATTTCTCTAATGAATTTGAGAATATTCTTAGGTTCAAGGGATGAAACCTGCTCTAGACTCAGCTCATAATTCCCCAGTGGTAGTTTACGTCTGCGAGCCACGGCGTCGCAGTTTGTAAGTAGGTGTATTGGAGTCTCCTCTGCTTCTTCACAGAAACGGCAGTTACTATCGGTCTCTATGCCCAATTTCATCAGGTGGTATTTGAGTTTACAGTGTCCTGTAAGGAACCCCGTTAGAATCCTTAGATTCGGTTTGCCTAAGCTTATGCACAATTTTGCTCTCCGAGTGTTAAAATCTCTGAGGAGCAATTTGGATTGTCTTAGCTTTGGGAGGCTTTTCCAAAGGTTTGAACGTTTATGCCTCTCCTCCCTTCTTAGTTCTTCTTTTATAGAATGTGTGCCCAATCCGCAGAATGGTTCTGGTCCTATAAATTTTGTGGCTGCACCCTGTCGCGCTAGACCATCGGCTTCTTCGTTACCCTGTATTCCTTTGTGTCCTGGGACCCAAAGTATAGTAACATTGTTATTCTTGCCTAGTTCGTTGAGTTTTGTTAGGCATTCCCATGTTATTCTCGATGATATCTCATAGGAAACTAATGCTTTGATTGCTGCTTGGCTGTCTGACATCACAACTATATCCTGACCTTTGTATTTACGGTCCAGATTGAATTGTGCACACAGCTGTATTGCTAGGATTTCCGCTTGGAAGATACTGGGTGTTGTCCCCATAGGTTCAAAGTGCTTGGTTCTTGGCCCGTACACCCCTGCGCCTATACCTTCCAATGTCTTGGACCCATCTGTATACCATGCTATACTGTGTGGTTTCTTGACTTGCGATATCATCTCTCTGTCCCACTCTTTCTTGGTACTAAGCTTAATTCCGAAGTGTTTTTCGAAGTTATACCTTTTTACTGTATCGTCTCTTGGTAGATCGATGTAGGGAGTGTGCTTTGCAATATCCTCCTTCTCTCTACTGCTGATAGTTTTACCTAAACCTGTCCCCTCTTTTGCAATGCACAACAGAGTTCGCTTGGCTACTCCCTCTATGACAAGGTGTAAGGGTGTTAGGTCCAGAATTACTTCTAGTGCTGCTGTAGGGCATGTCCTCATGGCCCCTGTGATGCATACACAGGCCAGTCTCTGCACCTTTGTTAGCATATTCCTCATTGTGGTTAGCTTGGTTCTCTCAGCCCATGCTATTGCACCATAGGTGAGGATGGGTCTCACCATCATGGTATACATCCAGCGGAGAATTGTTGGGTTACAACCCCAGCTTTTCCCCGCCAGGCTCCTACATACCATGAGTGCGCGCGTTGATTTGTTTATAGTTAACTCTGCATGTCTTCTCCAGAGAAGCTTTGAATCTAGTGTAAGTCCCAGATACTTTACTTCTCCTTTGAAGGGAATTTCAGTGCCATCCATTCTCATTGTTCGGAGGTTTGGCAGGCTTCTTTTGTTAGTAAAAGGTACTATGGTGGTTTTCGCTGGGTTGATACTTAATCCCACTGTGTTGCACCACTCCTTTGTTACTGACAGTCCTCTCTGTATCAGGTTACATAGTGTATCCTCGAACTTCCCTCTCGCTATTAAGGCGATGTCGTCTGCGTAACCCTGACATTTTATGCCATTCTCGGTTAGCATCGTTAATAATTCGTCCACAACAAGACTCCACAGCAGTGGAGAAAGGACTCCGCCTTGTGGGCAGCCTTTTGTTGTTTTGATTCTTATAGTGGTGTTTCCCACTTTTGTTTCTGCAGTTCTAGTGCTAAGCATTTGGCATATCCATCTGCTGAGCATTTACTCCTTTTTTGTGTAAAGACTTCTTCATAGCCTCGTGAGAAGTATTATCAAAGGCTCCCTCTATGTCTAGAAAAGCACAGAGTACGGTTTCTTTGTTTTTGAAAGCTGACTGGATGTTGCTTGCCAACTGGTATAGCGCAGATTCTGTAGACCTGCCCGCCCTATACGCGTGTTGACAGGGGTGCATTGGTGCCTTCTCCAGAATCTCAGTTCTTATATAGTTATCTATTACCTTTTCCATTGTTTTAAGTACAAATGAGGTAAGGCTAATGGGTCTAAACGACTTTGGTAGCGTGTAGTCTATTTTCCCTACTTTTGGTATAAAGGTGACTATCGCCCTTCTCCATTTCCTTGGGATATAGCCCAGCACAAGGCTGCTTCTAGTTATTTTGACTAGGTGAGGCAATATAGTTTCTGCACCTTTTTGTAGAAGTGCAGGAAAGATGCCGTCTACACCTGCTGATTTGAATGGTTGAAAGGTTCTGAGTGCCCAATCTAGACGAGCTTTAGTACAAATGCTCGTTGCAAGTTTCCATTCTTCTTGATTTGGAGTAATCTGCCTGTCTGCTGTCCAGGGTTGCCAACACATACCTTTTCGCTCGGAGACTTCGGGCCTGAGAGCCGATCTCCGGGCTCCGGGCCTGGCACATTTTCTCCGGCTTTCGCTCTAATCTATATTTAAATCAAGTTTTTTTTTACAAAAAAATTTGTTTAACTTATTTATTAGTGTTGATTTACCCTTTTTTAGTGAATGTTTGAACCATTTGTCTTAATGAATGCTAACTTAACTTAGACGTTCTTTCTATTTCTTGAACTTCGTTTTTGAAGGAACGTCGTAACCAGTCGTTACTTTTCTTTTGGTAACTTGACGAACTCGTTTCTGTTTTTCTTTTTCTTTTGAGTTCTGCGGCCAAGGCTCATTTATAAGGTTGTGGCACTTGAGAGCGAGCTTGGTCGAACTGTCAGAATGGATGAAAAGAAATGAAGAAAATGAATGCTTAAAACAAAGAAAAGCGCAATGGCAGTTCGAGCAAAGGCGGGAAAAAGAGTGCATTTCTCTCAAGTGCCACAACCTTATAAATTAACCTTGTCTGCGGCTGAATTTTTAATTAATGTTTGCAGTTCAATTTATGTAAGTTCGGTGAATAATTTGTGTTTTGTGTATTAACTGATACAAAACTATTTTAGAGAACAGCATAATGGAATCTAGTCGCAAGAGGAAACATAACTTAACATCTTTTAACAACGATTGGCTCTCGATACCACGCTAAAGGGTCCGCCATCTAACGTTTTTTTTTTCAACTAGTGCTTATTTCGTGAATGGTAATACTTAGCTCATGTCTGATTTGACAGATAATTAGTTTTATCCTTCCGCTGAACGAATATGGTTGTGTATACGCTTGAATAACGCTGGGAAATATTGCGACATTACTTTGAAAATCATGGTAATGTTGCAGAATGTGTGCGAAAATTGCGTATGGATTTTGGAAGAAGAGAAGCACCGTCAGCTCCGTATGTTCGTTATCTTGTGAAAAAAGTGAAAGAAACTGGTATCCTCATCGATAAACCAAAGCGTAAAAAGCCAAAAACAGTGCGTACACCCGAGAATATTGCTGCTGTGGCAGAAAGTGTGCGTGAAGCGCCATCAACATCAATTCACCGTCGTTCTCAACAATTGAACATTTCTGAGACATCATTGAGACGAATTTTGCATAAAGACCTTGGTATGACGCCAAACAAAGTCCAATTGGTTCAGGAGTTGAAGCCAACTGACCATCCAATGCGTTTTCGCTTCGCTAAGTGGGCCTGCGATTGATCGACTTACAGAAGATGCCGATTTTGCCAAAAAAATCATCTTTTCAGATGAAGCTCATTTTGATCTTGGCGGGTATGTAAACAAGCAAAATTGTCGCATTTGGGGCACAGAAAGCCCGTACGCATACATTAAAAAGACGCTGCAGAGGCATAATTGGGCCATTTTTCTTCGAAAATGAGCAAGGAGTGGCCGTTACAGTCAATGGCGATCGTTATCGGGCCATGTTGAACGAATTTTTGTTCACAAAAATTGAAGAGGAGGATAATGGCAACATTTGGTTTCAACAGGACGGCGCTACGTGCCTGTTTTTGAAGATCGCATTATCAGCCGCAGAGCTGATGTCGTTTGGCCACCTCGGAGCTGCGATTTGACACCGTTGGACTATTATTTGTGGGGTGCCCTCAAAGATAAGTGTTACGCCGACAAGCCACAGACAATTGACGCTTTAAAGGACAATATTCGTGAAGCCATTGGTGAAATACAGCTGCACACAATCGATAATGTGCTCAAAAATTGGACCGATCGTATAGGCTACTGCATGGCCAGCCGAGGCAGCCATTTGAATGAAATTATTTTCCATTATTAACAGAAAGGATTGTACTTTCAAATAAAAAAAGAAATTTGCGAAAATATCCAGTAGTTTTTTTTATAGAATTAAAAAAAAAAGTTATTTGGCGGACCCTTTACAAAGATTGGTTGCTAAAGGAAAACGAGTTTACGGGAAAACGCAAGTTGTGTTGTGTCACATTTGTTGTCAAACATGATTGTTAAACATGACTTAACCAAAGAAAAAAATAATTTTTTAATTAAAAGCAAGCAGACTATAAAAAAATTATTAAATAAAAAAACTCCGGGCCTGGGCTTTTCAAAAGTTGGCAACCCTGCTGCTGTCTCATACTCAGTTACCGGTGTACTGCCCGGGAAATGAGTTTCTAGAAGGTGACTGGCTCGTTGCTCTTCTCTAAGCGTATAGCTTCCGTCTGGCAATAGAAGTGACATTCTTGTCTCCACTCTGCCTTTAGCCATTGCTTTGTGTATCCTGGCTGCTGCTGGCGTGGAAGAAATGTCTTCACAGAAGGTTCTAAAGCTCTGTCTTTTGGCTTTCCTGATTTCTTTATTATACTCCGTCAGAGTCACCGTGTAGTTGTGCCATTCTCCGTTGCGCTTTGCGGCATTAAAGCTGCATCGCACCTTCTTCCGGAGTCTGGTCAGCTCAGCGCTCCACCAAGGAGTATGTTTTGTTCTTGCCTTGTGCCCTGTTGGACAGCTAGATTCGTAGGCATTATATACTGCATTGTTTACTTGCTCTACATAGCATTCAAGTTCTAGGATGTTACTAATTCTACTCCTAGCTTTTACGTTCTGTAGGTTTTCTTTCAGGTTGTTGGTGTATGTGTCCCAACTGGTATTTCTTGGTTTTCTTTTGGATTCTGTCTCTTGACATTTCGCCCCAAATCTAAACTCTATTATTCTATGGTCAGACATTGAAGGTTCCATTGATACCCTCCATTCCCTAATCATACCCCCACATCTGGGCTTCCTATGGTGAGATCTAAGACCTCATCTCTAGCCCTAGTTACAAAGGTAGGTGTTACCCCCACATTGAAAAAGTCTAGATTACTACTTAAAAGAAATTATAAAAGGTACTCACCTCTGGTGTTGACGTCGGTGCTTCCCCAAATTGTGTGGTGCACGTTGGCGTCACAGCCGATGATTAGTGGAAGGTGCTTTTTCCTGCAATGCTCCACGAGTCTTTTTATCTCCGCTGGGGGAATGTTGAGATCGTCCCCAGGAAAGTAAGCGGATGCGATCACTATGGCGCGGTGCTTGCCATCAGTTTCGATGTGAGTCTCGATAACTGAAAGGTCCCGCGTCATAAATTCTGAAAGACAAATATAATTAATATTTTTCTGCATTAGAATACATGCTCTGGGATTGATTGTTCTCTGATCCCAAGTTACCTGACCCTCTTTGCAGTAGAGGCCACTGACTTTTCCCCTGTAGCACCAGGGTTCTTGGATCAGCACGAAGCCCAGTTCCTCCATAAGCAATAACTGCCGAAGCAGCTTTTGCATGGTGGAGGTTTACCTGGGCAAATTTCGTGCTGGTTACTGTGCCGATCCTCATAGCACTGGGCTGCTGCCCCGATCTTCTTCAGGCAGCGTTGCTACTACCTCAGTTGAAGTCTCGCTTTTACAACCGTCAATCGAGAGAGCGGCGAGGTTCATGCCCTCTGCCTGATCTTATTGTACACATATTCAATTCAACATTTGAATTTTGTGATTTCCCTAATTCGTTGGAAATTTATGTCTTTAGACGCTTTTTATTTTCTGAAACTTCTAAGGAACTGAATATCCGTTCAATTTGTATTTTCGTGGAGTAAAGTTGATAAAATTGTGTATCTTCCGACACATACGTTAACAATATTATAAATAAAGATCAAAGTGAATGCGTAGAGTTTACAAATAATTTTTTTTTTATATAAACCGTGTACAGATTAATAACTGCATTTCATTGTAATAAGGAAAAAACTCATGTAAGTTTCTAATATAAGTCTAAATTCGTGTACAATATATTGTATGTGAGGACTCCATCAACCATGGATGAATTGAAATATTTTGTTTGTATATCTGTTACATTTTTTTCGACATACTTTGTTTTTTAGCATTAAATATGGCTTTTTATGGATAAAAATATTTAGATGAGAATCATTGGTATGACTTGTTAGAAAACATGTCAGACGTTGAAAAGATAGAGACGACTCCAATGCACCAAAAAACGAGTTTGACGTTGGAGACGAATAAAGTTGACATAATCCTGAAGAAGATATAGTCTCAGAGGAGGAAGATCGATTTGCATCGCACGAAGAAATTGATGAGTCATTTGTCGACTACTATAGCAAAAACGCAAGCAATATCGGACGTCGCTATTCGCAAAAGGTTTTAAGAAATAGAGTAGTTCCTTCTGACACTATGGCTTCATCTAAGTCTACATTGAGAAGTTCCGTTTCATATGAATATCTTGCTTCATCTACCGTTGAGCAACTTGCAAAGTTCGGTTATCGAATCAGAATCAGCAAGTGTGGATATAAACTCATCAGATTCTTTTCTAAAATCACTTTAATCGGGGGGTCAGGCACAGGAGCCTTCTATAGAGCGCCGCAACCAGAAAATGTTTTGAGTTTACGAAATCGAAGGAAATCCAATGACGTCATGTTAGAAATAACATCAAAACAAGCAATTCAGTATCATTTCTGACCCCTGACTTTACCCATCATGCGATAAAAACACCATACGAATATTTCTCAAAATACCTTTCGTTTGATTTCTTTCGCAGTTCAAAACCATAAAGCCAACTTTAAACCAACTGATGGTCAAGAGATTCAAATTTTATTTGGAATTCACGCCCAAATTAGCATTTTGAAGTACCTTAAAGTTCGTATGTTTTGGGAGGATGCTACAGCATTTCTATTAATTGCAAAACACATGTCAAGAGATCGCTTCTTTCAAATGAGAATGATGCTTCACATTGTACAAAATCAGGCCTATCATGGAAGCCTTGCGTAAATCATTATGGAAACATGAATTAAAAGAAAATCTCTGTATCAACGAACAAATGATTCCGTTCAAAGGAGCACTGTCTATAGAACAGTACATAAAAGAAAAGCCTACTCCATGGGGAATAAAACTGTTTGCTCTATGCGGGAAAAGTGGAAGGCCTTATGATTTTATTGCATATCAAGACAAGAATGCAGAAATATCTGAGCAGTGCTTGAAAAAGCTTGGTTTTGGTGCTACGATTGCACTATATTTATGTAAAGGCGAATTTACACGATTCACTATCATCCTTCACTTTGGATGAATCATCTGATTTGTAAAATGTAAATTGAGTTTCATCTTTAAAATGAAGATGATTGTCATCCACCTTGAACAGTGAAAGAAGTAAAAGGTCTTCCTACTTTTGATGAAAGTGAAAGCAAACCGAACTGATGTCATTCGTACTAAAACACAATTGAAAGGTGTTAACATAATTTGAAGCAGAAAGTTTATATTTTTTTTATTTAATTGCTGAATAGCTTTTATTTACTTAATTTTTTTAAACGTCAATAAAATTAATCAGCCAGAGAATATATTTCGACATTCAACACCGAATCATCCATCAAATTTCAAATTTACACTTTGAATAATGAAAATTAAAAATTGATTCACTGTCATCGTTCAACGTTCACTATCATCGTTTTTAATGAAATGTGTAAATTCGCCTTAAAAGAATTCCGAAGGAGGGAATTGGTTACACACGGTTTTTTGACCATTTCTTTTAAACATTTCAATTGTTAGAAATTTTGTTTGATCGTCACATCTAAAGTGTTGGCACAATTCGTGTCAATCGATTCAATCATCCTCCTCTGCCTATAGATAATGATATGAAAGCAAAGGGCGGGGAGCCTCTGCAGAACTAATAAGTCGAAATGAAAAAGTAATTACAACAAAATGGTATGACAACAAAGTAGTACACTTAGCTTCAAATTATGGTGGCATTGAAAACGAAGACTCTAAACAAGAGAAGAAGTATGTAGATGTAAATCGTCCAGAAGTAGTTCCTATTTATAATAAATTTATGGGTGGGGTGGATCTACTTAACCAAATGCTGCAACATTACCGCATATATTTGAAATCTAAAAAGTGGACATTATGAGTCATTATGTACTTGTTTGATAAGTCAATAATTTGCGCTTGGTACGATTATAACGATGATTGTCAAACAAATGATATACCATCAAAAGATCAAATAGATCTTCTAACTTTTTAAAGAGTTTTGGCTAAAACTTTGATACTGCTTGATTCTAAAGCCAAAAGATTTGTAGGGCGGCCAAGAGCACAGGATTTGCTTGAATTTAATCAAAATTTTGCTTAGTTATTATAAACTGCAAAAGCAAATTTGCACAGGCTTAAAATATGAGAAAAACAATAAAAACAAATTATTTCAATGAACAATCCAAAAAATTAAAAATATAAAAAGTTACGAGTATGTAAAAATATCTCGAATTACATATACAAATGAGGTTATACATTATTACCAATTTAGTTTATTTATTATATATAAACTAGCTGATATACCCGGTGTTACTTGAGAGTCACTTATATAAACATTTTAACATACACTTCTCGATTAAATGTTTTTTAAAATCGGGAATTTTGAAAAACATGTTGAATTTTATTTGAATTTTATTTTATGTAATTTTATTTATCTACCGTTAGAAAGGTAATTGAACGAACATTAATCCAAAAAAGTTTAGGAAAATTTTTGTTGTTGGTGGTTCCATCTCTTGCGGTGAGCTAATTGAATTCAAAGGGGGTACGAAAAACATATTTTAAAAATTAAAAAGAATTTTTATATTTACTCAATGTTAAAGCAAGCACAATTACCTTTTCAACAAAATAAAAATTATGGTAGGACTCAATGCGTCCTTGAGATATGGACATTTTAACGTCTAAACAAAGATTAATATTAAAAAACATATTGAACTTTTTAACAAAAAAAATTTTAATGAAATATATTAAAAACAGCGGAGTTATTGGCATTAAAAGTAAAAACTTTGATTTTCATATAATTTTTTTCTCATTATTAGCCATCAATGTTTTATGAAAATTCGTTGTGCTAAAAATGATTGTATCTACTAAAATTTCTATTAGCTGAGTTTTTTCAATGGAGATCAGGATCATATAATCGCATTTGCAAGCAAATCAAAAACAACAAAAAGTCCAGCAAGTGAGCTAGACATTTAAATTAATACAATTCTATGTTTTTAAGTGTTAATGACGCTAGATGCCGCTGCGACTGAAAAAACTGGCAGTACTGCATTATTTTACTTTTTAAAAGTTTGGTAGCAATAGCATTTTCGCAAAATATTTCGCAAAACTTATCTGCTGGCTGTATAAGAACATCAGATATTCTTCTGTAAGCAGAAAATAGCGCCACCTGTCTGTAATCCTAAACGTGTGGGGTTAAATTTGAAGAAACTTTTGAAAAAACAGTATTCAGCTTTTCACCGCAAGGTGTAAGTACAGTCTGTACCCACACATCTTACAAAGGTGGCGCCATCTATCTGTGAATTTAACGCACAGATCAAAACTAATGAAATAATTGTGCTGACCAGATGAGCATATGTTTTATTATATCGCCACATAGCTAAAACTGATTACATGAAAATATTAACTTTAACAGCATTCTTATTCACAGTCATTTTTTCGATAAAATTGTGATATATATACAACATTTAAAGTACCATTGATAAAGAACTAAGTGACAACGGTGACACAATAGTGAGAAAAAATAGAGCCAACACAACAAAACAAATTTAACAGGAGGGGGGCGGGGGGTGGGGAGGCAAAAAATAAGTAGATCCACTATAAGGAAGATTTTATATAATCCAAAATAATCGTAATAACTTCAGACACACAACTGCATTCTTAGAGATAAATGGGGACATTCAAACTGTATAGAGAATTCTAACACAAAACTAAGTTTTATTAATAGTCTGGTATGAAAAAATAGATTTTTAGCCATAACTCTTGATTGGAAAGAGATATTGGGGTAATTTTTTCACAGAAATTATTTTTGAGACTTGACTTTTTTGTAAAAAATATAAAAACAACATTTTGGAAAAAATAAATTTCGCGAAAAAAATCAAAGCGGGTACCCTTGTTGTTTTGATTACAAAAACAGTAAAATAATGTTTGCGCTTAGCTGGAAGAATTTTTGCAAATAAATGCTATGTCATATGAAAGGTAGTCATTTTTACAACAACAACAATTTTTGAGTCATTTTTTGAGTAAAAAGTCAATATTTTGGACCTTTTTTGGCATACTCATAAAACATATATACACTGACTTAACGGTAGAGTTCAACCTATTTTTGTGAAGTGATTTTATTGAACTTTTGAACACAAAAAATTTGAATGAAATATATTAATGGACAGCGGAGATATTTGCATTGAAAGACCAAACTTTGATTTTCATGTCGTTTTTTTCTCATTCTTAGGTAACGATGTTTTATGAAAAAGTCGTTGTACTGAAAATTTCTCCAATTTTGAAGATATGTGAGTGTTTTTGATGTCAAAATAACAAAACATTTTTAAAATTATATATACAAAAATCTCCGATACTAAAAAGTTTTATAATAACAAAATTACCGTTAGTTGAAAAATTTCAGAGGGGGCGTGGCAAAAACTAAGTATGTAACATTTTAAGTTGGGATGAGCTTAATATGTGTACTTAGTTTGAGCAAAATCCGTTGAGCCGTTTAGATTTGTATAAAGGCCAAACAAACAAACAAACAGAAAATGAGTTTTATTACTATAGATACTTATTATATTTTTTTCCAACATATCAGCCTCTGGCTCAAAAAATTCTCCTCCACTGCTATTTGTTCCTTCGTTGACAAAAATTAATGAAGCTATTGTATCAGTGTTAAGCCTATCTCTTTTTTCAGTCTAATAATTCTTTAATATACTAAATATTGACTGAATCATTGGAAAATGGAAGTATAAAAAGGAATCTTATGACGACCCTAAGGTTAGGAATAAGTTCATCTCTAATAGGATTTTTTAAGACTAAAATTTTTTCCCAATGAGACTTAACATAGGATTGTGATTCTAAAAAAAAGCGTTTTCCCTTAACTCTTCTTTCAGAATGCTTAGAACATATGAGCTGTTCAAAGCACAAGTGGCGTAAGTCCATTTTTTAGGGAAATTGGGTTAAGTACGTAGAAATGAAGAGGAAAATGTAACCTATTTATGAGTACGGGCTTGAAACTCCTAGCTTACGTTATCTCTGCACAAAATGCAATACTTTGTTATTGCTCTGACAAATTATATTATTTTTTCAGAGCACAAGAGGCGTAAGTCCATTTTTGGTAGTTTTGAGAAAATCGAACATTTAGAAAAATCCTTATAATAAATCTAAGTACAAAGAACTCAGTTTTGCTTATAAGCTAGGTCAAGAGCATAAATAGAGCTATTCATATCGTAAAAAGTAAACTAAAAAATACCCAAAAATTATGCAGAATATTGTATATTAGTAAAAAAATTTGGACTTGCGCCACTGGTCCACAGAACATTTTTTACAATGTTTTGTTTCCGCTGTAGGAATCTAATGGGAGATACTTTTCAAGAATTTTTGTATGAGGAATGACAGTATTTTCACCTAAAAGTTGGACAAAACCACCTTATCTTCATTATTAAGGGAGATATAAAATGAATGGACTTACGCCACTTGTCCTCTGAAAAGTTTTTATAATTTGTCATTTCCGCTGTTAAATTGTAATGGGAAATATTTTTAAAAATTATTTAATGAGAAATGACTTAAGAATTTTTTGAAATGTTCGATTTTCTCAAAACTACCAAAAATGGACTTAAGCCACGTGTGCCGATAAGGAGACGTGGCCGGTACAGAAAAGTATATGGGTGAATTTCAAAACCAACGGCTTTTCTCTGTCCCTACTTTTTTCAGCCTTCTCTCTCAAAAAATAATCACAAAAATAAAGAAATCAAAATAATGTTGTAAAATAAAAACTATATATAAGTAAATAAGGCATTTGGAGTTAAGGCAAATTTCATCGTTTAACATTTCTCCAGCGATTATTTTCTCCCCTCTCTAATCTGTTTCATAGAAAAGAATTTGTCTCCACTCTTACCTGCAGTTGTTGAATAGATTTGCGATGCCAATATATATACTAAAGAGTTTTTGGTGTTTTTAATTGCTAAAGTTTACATAACAGTATTTTTTTGCAAAATTTTTGTTGTCATCGTCCCGTGTCTGGAGTGTTATGTTATACTTTATTTGCTCTAATCTCTATTTTAGTCACTGAAACACAAGATTTATCGCTTTCAGTTTTATTAAATAAGTGCCATTTCAAAGTGTTTATTTAAATATAATTAGCAGATTATGGTAAGTATAGATTTATATGTCAAGAGTGTTGTCGCCGATTTTGCGGTTTTGAATATCGATATTAAAAGAAAAGTGTTTGTAATTGATTGCTTAGATAGTTTTCAACTGTTTCTTATATTCTGAGCTTTTAATGCAGAATTTTTTCAACTAAACTCTTACAAAATGGTTAAAAGTCCTGAGTGTTGTTTCAACACCAACGTCTATGCCGCCGAATTATTAATTTTTTTTTTATTTATATTTAAATTTTCAGCCTAAGATAGCTAAATTATCAAATGCTGAAACTCAGAAACGGTATCGGGAGAAAAAAAAACTTGACAAAGCACGGGATGAGGAGTATAAACGAAAGCACAACGAAAAGTTACAATTAATTTGAATACAATATTTTCCTATTTTTATTGAATTTTCGGTCGTTCTCATAGAAAGGAACTCTGAAAGGTTGAAGCGAAGTGATATGCCTAAGAAGCTGCTAATGTCTGCACGAGCTAAGGAAAGAGCCTACAAGCGAATATACAGGGCAAATAAGAAAGGAAAAAACCCCAAGCAGTCGTTTTAATAGATAGCTCTTTTGAAAGCAATAATTGCGTTACAATAGAATCT
Source organism: Dichetophora obliterata (assembly GCA_963920525.1). NCBI lineage: Eukaryota > Metazoa > Arthropoda > Insecta > Diptera > Sciomyzidae > Dichetophora > Dichetophora obliterata. The sequence continues at coordinate 57,226,119 of OY986439.1, forward strand.
GCAATAAATTCATCTTTATATAGAAAAATCTCTACAAGATCACAAACTAACTTTACACCATCTTCGTTAAACTTACTTCCATGCACTAAACAAAGAAGGACAGAAATGTATCAAAATGAATTAAGTAATAAAAACAAAAAGCTTCAACAAGAAAATGAGCTTTTAAAGTTTAAACTGAAAGAAGCCAAAAAGAAGCCAGAAAGAAGCCAGACGTAAAAAAGAAGTTGGTTCTGTTGAAACAAAAGTATAAGGAGATATCAAAAAAAAAACAATGTAGTCATTGCATCGAAAATATTAAAGCGGTATAAATTAAAAGCAATAATGGGCTGCAAAAGAGAAAATATTACTTCACCTATATCGAAAAAACGGTCAATGAAAATGAGTCAAGTTTATGCATTCTTCTTGCGAGATGATGTTAGTAGAGCTTCTGCAGGAAAAAAGGAAACTATTGCTCGTGGCAAAAAGAAGAAACAAAAAAGATACTTGTGCGATACAATGAAAATACTTTACAAGACCTTCAAAACGGAAAATGAAAAGCTTGCTATATCTTATACCAATTTTACAAGGCTTAAACCTTTTTGGATTAGTGAACCTGTACATACTGATAGAAACACTTGTGCTTGCCAACAGCACGCTAACATTACATTAAAAACTTCAAAACTGTTCCATGAAAAGGTCATCTCCGACCAGAGCCATGAGACACTATTAAAAGACATTATGTGTAGTGATGATTCTGCCCATTGTGCTTGGAGCTTCTGTAAAGTTTGCAAGTCTAAAAAAATCGTAGTTTGTAATACTAATCTTGGAAAAACCTGCAAGTGGTTCCAATGGGAAATTGTTAACGAAGAAAGACACAACAAAAAGAAAGACTTCCATTAAACGTATCGTGTAAAAATTATAAAGAAAGTAGAGAAAGTTACAACATTAGCAAGTCTAATAGATAAATATCAAGTTGAAATGCAAAAATTTTCGATTTTTTGAAACAAAAAGCTCCAAATATAACGACTATTCATTTCTTTTCAGACAGCCCATCATCACAGTATCGGCAAAAAAACAATTTTTTTTACTATGCAATAGATTTTTTGACAAAAAATTTAAGTGCGCAACTTGGTCCTTTTTTGAAACATCCCACGGGAAAGGCGCAGCAGATGGTGTGGGTGCTGTTCTGAAGCGAACGGCATATAGTCTTGTTGCCCATGGAATGGATATTATGGATGCCCACCAATTTTATGATGCGCTTAAAGACAAAGTTAATGTGGAATTGTTTTACGTAAATGCACAACAAATTTCCTGCACTAATAAACTATTGCCTTAAAAATTTGAAAACAATACAAGGAACAAGAGATATTCATCAAATAGTGTCATGCTCGAAAGGAACAATAATGCATAGAAATCTCTCTTGCTACTGCGCAAATAATAATTGGCTAAAAGGAAGGTTATGCAATTGCCATGGGTTAAAGGCGAAAACTGTAAAAATTGAAGAAAACGCAAAACGAAACCCGTAAAAAAGATAAGATCTGTTTACAAAGAAGTTTACACAGATTCGGAGTAGAATTTTTTTTCATTTTTTATAGACAAAGAAAAAAAAACATTAAAAAATAATTGAAAATAAATGCTTATTTTTGTTATGTTATTAATTTTGGTTTCATTGTGTCCAGAGTGTTGCTAATTGTCATGAGTGTTGTATTGAACTTTTTATGAAAATTTCTTGCCTAATAAATTCATTTTGAAAATTTATCCAAGAAGAAGGTTGCCTCTCAAATGAGCTTTATTGTAATTCTTTTTCTAGTAAAATTATATAATTTCATAATACTAAAATTATGAAACATAGTAACCCTTACTTGAGAAAGTTGTGATTTTTGAGAGAATACTGTATTATTTAAAAAAAAAAATAAAATATTTAACCAAAACATAAATCAAACAGCTCAACAATATACTTACAATTTAAGAAAAAAATTAGTTCTTTAATTTATTTAAATTTAAACGTATTTTTAGTAAATTTTTAGGGTACAACACTCAAGACAAAAACTCTTTGCACTTCTGCAAAAACTTGAAAAAAATTTAATTTAACAGAATTTTTTAAGGAGCGTAACAGTGATTTTGAATTATACATTAGTTTTCATAACAGTGGCCCTGTTTAAAGTTGTACGATATTAAAGTTGAAAAAATTAAAAAGTTTATCTGGCGTATCCATATTTTTTTAAATTTACCCATATATATTCTTGATCAGCATCATCTCCTTAGTCGATTAAGCCATGTTCGTCTGTCCGTCTGTCTGTATGTGATCACTATAACAGCCGTAATTTTATAGCTATCGTAACGAAGTTCACTATATAAGCTTTTTCAATATATTGTATAAGGCCCAATCGGATAAAAACCACGCCTACCTCCCATACACAGTGATTTAACCAAAACGATTAAATCTCGATTAATTCCATAAAAATTAATCTAATCACTTCAAATTTTGCACATAAGCTTTAACCTTTAAGATGCACTTTGAGTATGAAATTTGTAAAAGTCGAATAAAAACCACGTCTACCTCTCATACAAAGTGAGTTTACCAAAACAATAAAATCTCTTTCAATTCCGCAAAAATGAATCTAATGACTTAAAATTTTGCATAAAAGCTTAAACAATTAATATGCTTATTATAGCTTTAAGTATCAAATTTGTATTTTAAGTAATAAATTTGGAAAAATTTAATGAAAACCACGGCTATCTCCCATACAAAGTAAGGTTACCAAAACGGTAAAATCTCTTTAGATTTCACAAAAATTAATCTTGTGACTTCAAATTTTGCACGTATGAAATTTATAAAGGATAAAAACCGCGACCAATAAAAGTGGCAACATCAAAATAATACAACATTTAAGGCTTCAAATAATTAAAAACACGGCAGTAAGGTATTTTAACTTCGATTGAGTCGAAGATAATTCCTTACTAGTTTTCCGTTGCTTTAGAAAGATCTTCAAAATCTGTCAACTACAAAATTACACAAAATGCTCACAGTACATCGACAGTACAATCTTTTTGGCAACACTGAAAGTGGCAACACTGATGCACAGTGGTGTAGTGGGCAGGGTGCAACTTTGTAACGAATCACCGTTACAAATTAAAAACGTGAAAAAACGGGGGGATAAATTTTTTCTATGCAAAAATGGGGAATTTTTCGCTGACAACTGGCAGCACTGCTTCACGCATTTCTAGCATTTTTTAAAGCGAAGAAAAGATTGAAAGAGATAATTTTAGGAGAGAGTTTTTAAAAGAGAGTGCGAGAGCAATAGGTTTAGCATAGAGTTTTTACGCATTTCTAGCTTAAAATATTTTGAATTTGGCTCTATGAAATAAAACTATATTAAATGTAGGAAATCTGTTGCCAGCAATAATTGCTGTAAATTCCCGTGGATTTTTGTAAGAGTGTACGCATAGTAGCTAGTGTGTACGAAAGAAAAAGACCATTTCGTAAAGTGTATTTGTCCAAAACAAAATTCTCCGTCGCAATTTTTCCAGTGTACTCCAAACAAAAGCGTCAATGTTGACACATTATCGAGGCCAATTACGTTTATATTGTTTCTCATTATAGCTTGCGATGTTGCCATAGGATGCAAAAAAAAAGTTTGGTGGCAAAATGGGTGTCGTTATAAATGAGAAAATGCACTAAAGAGAAGGCAAAGACAATAAAATAAAAATCAGGCATTGCAAAATTGTAAACCTGAGGTCACAAGATCGATTAAATTACAACGTAACAATTACCAAGCCATCAGCCTCCCACGTACATGCACACACACACACACAAACTCACCCAATCTAACACACTCACACAATTGTCCTCAATGGTCGTGCCACGTAGGCAAATGGACTGCAGACCGACTCTTCGCTTGAAAGGACTCGAAAGCATTCTTTGCCTAGAGGCCGCTCCCTCCTTTACAAAAAGTGGCGCCTGAATTTTAGACAGTCATGCGGCAAATGCAATCAAAGTGCACGACCGAGTGCTAGATATTGGTCATGTAGACGTTGGGGAGAGGATGCGTGAACCATCCATTTATGTTGCAGGAAATGGAAAAGCGTAGTGCAGCAGTTAAATTAAAAGCCGTTATTTGCTCGCGGGCTACGGCATGATTCTGTCAAACGATGACGACAAAGTGGTCAGTCAGTCGAGCGAATCGAAGTCCCCCATCCTTTTCCCATGGTCGCAACCATGAAAAAACAGTCCAGTGGTGCTAGGATGCTTACATGACACACTGCATAAACAAGGACACACAATTAGGTAAAATGGAATGTATAAAAAGCCGAAAACGAATAAAACGAAAGAATCACAAGAAGAGAAAAAGGAAAAAAAAACAATGGAATAGATAGTATGTATGTATGTATGTATGAATGGGACGCGGACAATCTGCAACATATGTAAGGATAAATTTGTATACATGTTTATTAGGGCGGGTCGATTTATTAATCGACAATTTCCCTATGATTTCCGTATTCTATGGGTTATTCCATGAAAATTTGCCAAAGGAACCATACCTCTATCGTTAAAATCGAGTCCCCTACTTTTTGTTGGTAGATTTTTTCCCAAATTGACGTTCGTATGAAATATTACCTACACGTTCACATCCATAACTCAAAAACTATCGATCGGGTTTAATCGCTAATCGGCGCGTTGGAAAGGTGAGCTCATTTTGATCAATTTACAAAAAATCTCCAACATTGGTCCAACGGTTCAAAAGTTACGGGCATTTTTGTCCAAATTTTGGAGCATTTTTCCATTTTTTTCATGATTTTGTCCAAGAATATTACTTTCATGGCCATTTTTTTGGCTCAATTTTTTTGACTTACGAAGCTTACGAACCTTACGTTACGACTGGACTGATTTGTTCTTTACATTATTGGCAGATTTTTTCACAGGGTGCACAAGACTTTTAGAAAAAATAATGTTTTTTTTCACATTTTGTCTTTTACTACACTCAAATTGAATATTTTTTTTGATAATAGGTTGATAGATACTTTATTATCTCTTAATTTGAATTTTTGTAGAAAAAGGGAAAAAAAAATCAGAAAGTTGGTTTTATGTGTTATTTTGTTTTAGCAATATCGCATGAATTAATCAACCGAATTCGATAAATTTGGGCTTAAACTCTTCTTTTGAATTGTAAATTGAATTAAATAATGGATTGAGCCAAAAAAATGGCCATGAAAGTAATATTCTTGGACAAAATCATGAAAAAAATGGAAAAATGGTCCAAAATTTGGACAAAAATGCCCGTAACTTTTGAACTTTTTACCAACAAAAAGTAGGGGACTCGATTTTAACTATAGAGGTATGGTTCCTTCGGCAAATTTTCATGGAATAACCCATAGAATACGGAAATCATAGGGAAATTAGTGAATTTTTTCACTCCCTACAAATCGACCCGCCCTAATGTTTATTGTATCTATGTGTGTGTGTGTGTGTATGTATGCTTTGATTGAAGGTCCTTTGAATGCTGTGTGCGTCCTTGTGCAGCCCACCACCTCGTTCGCATACTTTGTCGTTTGTTTTATTTGCTTAAAGCTTAAAAATTCTTTCTGTTTAACTCGACTGGGTCTTAGCACAGCTGCTCCAAGCGCGGAACTTCATCCTATTTTGTATGCTGTTTAGGTCCAATGTTGCTATTGCAGTGGAATCGCCTTTAATATTTTATTCCTTCAGTATGTTGTTCTTGTCCTTGTTATCGTTTGTGCGATGTTGGTTGATTTACTTTACGTGTCTGCGTAATTTTGAGAGGAATGATTTACTGCTATTTATTGCGGTATCGCAAGACATAGCAACCTATTTTGTTAACGACACCGAGAATAATTACAATTTCTATTCCATAACTTTATTGAATTTGAACTATTGCAAGGATCTCTAGACTTCTCGATCTTTGCAGTCTAGTGGAGAGTGCGCTAGACTATCAACCCAGAAGTCCCTGGTTCGAATCTGGGCTCGGGCATGGTTCGTTTCACTTTCTTTTTTCTTTCCTACATTTAAGAATTAAGGAAAACTAAAAAAAAATCCACAGCTAAATTGTGGAAAATGTGGAATTAACAGGACGGGAACAACAAAGGGCTGGAAATGCTTGCCTGAGTTAAGGCATAACACTAGCCTCGGTTTGAACCAATTCAAATTGTCTTTCACGCTTGTTTCGCCTAATCAATAATTCACGTATGGTTTCTAATCAATTCCTCTAAATAATCTATCACTTTCCTTTCAGGTCAAAGACCAAACCTTGTTTGTACAATTCGCATGCCATTGTTCTTTGATCTTTTTAAATAAAAATATACCATAATTTTCATATTGTACGTATATTGTATAACACGGTGCTACAAAAATAAAAATGCTTGTGCTTTTCAAGTGACATAGTCTAGGTAGTAAATGTGACACCCCCTAAATTATCCGTTAACAAATAGACTTTTAGGTATTTGACGCATTACAACAGCAACAACTCAGCAATTTTTTAACCAGAAAAAATTAGCAAAATAGATAAAAATGTTATGTTTGGTCGATTATAACTCAAAAAATTCTTATTTCAGTATGTACTGAAGATGTGTACATTATGTAGAGTGGGTCGGCCTCCATACAAAAAGAAAAGTTTGAAAAAACAACCCCTATATTAAAGCTGACCTCGAGAGTATGTCAAAAACAAAAAAAATTTTTGGACCCTTTGAAAAACAGCCGAAATGGTATTTTTTAAAAACTTTAGTAAAGGGTGTTTTTATAGAGTGATACAACTTTGAGTTGGCATCACTGCTTTATTTGACCACCCATTTAACAGCTAATAGTTGCTTTTTGTGTAGTTTGCTTTGACATTTCATTATGGATCGACTTACACCAGAGCAACGCGTGCAAATTGTGGAAATTTTTCATCAAAATAATGGTTCTGTTCGTCAAACTTATCGTGCACTTCGTCCATTTTATGGCGTACATAATCGTTCTTCAGAGCTGCTAATTCGTAGAACAATAGATCATGTTCGGACCACATTTACTGTTACTGATAATGTGCATCTTGTGAAACGCCGAACTGTGCGCACTGAAGAATCTGAAGCTGCTGTATAGGAAAGCATTGAAGATGATCCTAATCAATCAATTCGTCGCTTCTTGGCTTAAAACCAGGGCTGTGGAGTCGTCAAAAAATAGTTGCGACTCCGACTCTAACCGCCGAAATTTTTAAAGTACGACTCCGACTCCGACTACGACCAAAGACAAAAATAAAAACCTCCTAAATTTAGTCAATTCATAAAAGAAATTCTCAAGAGCAGAATTTTATTTAAATTATTAATTTATTATACACATGTTAATGAAATTTCCATTCTATTTATTGTATTATTCAACTCATTTTTTACAAAGTTAAAAATTGAAAATTCACTTTCAACCGATGCATTTGAAAATGGAAGAGCCAGTAACGAGGAGCTAATTTGCTTATTTTAGGAAATTTATTGAAAATTAATAATTGTATATCTGGAGTTCTATTATAGTGATAACAAATATTTACCCCTAAAATGTACCCTAAATAAAAAAAAAATAACCTAAATCTATGGTAAAATCGCCTAAACTGGCAGCACTGGTTTCCTTTCATTAAAGAATGAATGCAATGCTTTTATCAATCTTAGTGACTTATCAAAATTGCTTTTACTTGTGAGAGAACGTTAATGCTTTTGTTTGCTTCATTTTCTTCTTAATCATGAGAAAACTAAAGCACAAGTTTATAAGTGACAATCAGGGTGACTGTTGAAAATTTTAAAAAAGGAGGAAAAAAGACGTTTTTTTCAAAAAACGAAGAGTCGCACTAAAGTCGGAACATTTTTATTCAATCAAAAACACAACAAAAATCAACAAAATAAATAATTCGAATTAAATAAACTAAAAAATAATTCATTACAAAAGATATAGTCAACTTCTGTAAAAAAGGCAAATATTTGAAAATTGAAAATATTTAAAAAAAAAATTTGAAAGAATTTTTATTTTGGAAAATATTTGAAAAATTCTTTTTCGGAGTCGGAGTCGCGAGTTTTTTTAGCAACTCTGACTCCGGCAAAAACACCGCGACTCCGACTCCACGACTCTGACTCCGACTCCACAGCCCTGCTTAAAACCTTTTAAGATTCAACTTGTGCAGGAATTAAGGCCAAACGACCATCGTATGCGCCGCCAATTCGGCGAATGGGCTGAAGCACAAATTAATATTGATTTTGAATTTCCATGGAAAATTTTATTTTCCGATGAAGCCCATTTTTGGTTAAATGGGTACGTAAATAAACAGAATTCTCGTATTTGGAGTGAGGAGAATCCACAAGCTTTTCTCAAAACACCATAACATCCACAGAAAATTACTATTTGGTGCGCTTTATGGGCTGGCGGAGTCATTGGCCCATATGTCTTCAAAAATGATGATGGTCAGAATGTTACTGTCAATGGTGAACGGTATAGAAACATGATTCGAAGTTTTTTCGTACCTCAGTTAGCTGGCATTAATCGTGCTGATATGTGATTCCAACAGGACGGAGCCACATGCCACACAGCGGGCGCTACAATTGATTTACTCAAGGAAACTTTTGACGAAAAAATAATTTCACGAAATGGCCCAATTAATTGTCCCCCAAGATCGTGTGATTTAACCCTATTGGATTATTTTCTTTGGGGTTATGTAAAATCACTTGTCTACGTCGATAAACCACAAGCAATTGAACACCTGGAAATCAACATGCGAAGAGTTATCGGCGAGATACGGCCGCAAATGCTGCGAAAAGTTTGTGAAAATTGGTGTTCCAGATTGCACCTTGTACGCGCCAACTGTGGCGGCCACATGGCCGAAATCATATTTAAACATTAATGTCATAAAATTTTCTATCCAATATTTCCTTTTATTATTAACTTATATCTATATATATAAAAATGGTGTAAAAAATGTATAGTAAAACATCAATTGAGAATGGCTGGGCCGATTTGTCTAAAATTTTTTTTCAGTTGTTTATAATTGCCAGGAGAAGGTTTTTACGAAGGAAAATTTTGGAAAAACCCTCCGGGAAAGTCCGATAGGTGGCGTTGGGGTGGACTTATATCGAAAATTTGAATTTATGGACCAATTTAACTGAAATTCAGAATGTATGTTTGTTTAATCATAAGAAAATAATTTGTGTATAAATGGACCCGATAGGTGGCGCTGGGGTGGACTTATATCGAAAATTTGAATTTATGGACCAATTTAACTGAAATTCAGAATGTATGTTTGTTTAATCATAAGAAAATAATTTGTGTATAAATGGACCCGATAGGTGGCGCTGGGGTGGACTTATATCGAAAATTTGAATTTATGGACCAATTTAACTGAAATTCAGAATGTATGTTTGTTTAATCATAAGAAAATAATTTGTGTATAAATGGACACGGTAGGTGGCGCTGGGGTGGACTTATTTCGAAAATTCAATGGCGTGAAAAGTGATTTTGGTATTGCCACAATTTTGAAATGCAATCCTGGTACGAGGGGGGTAGCGAAGCACACCGGGTTCAGCTAGTTGTACTATAAAAGAGTTTGCTCTTAGTGTACTCATGCATGTTTCTTTTAAATAAACAAATAAATAAATAAATTTAAATAAACAATAAAGCCCGTTTCATTGATATTAAAAATATATTACTACTAGGAGGTCACTGTTGTCCGCGGCTTCGCCACGGACGTTTTTTTATCAATCTCCTTAACTCCTTAAACATGTTCATATCTGCATCACGATACAAAAAAAATTACTTCGATTGCGCATCTGTGAAGCAAGTGACAGTCGAACGAAGTCAGCGGTAGCGTCAACAACGTGGTTGATGTAATATTGTGTTCACAGTAAAAGTCCGTTATTCTACGAATTAACTATTGCCTATGTCCAGCTTTGAATTAAAAATCAAGAGAGGTATTTTAACGAAAACAAAAGGTTAATTGATCAAATCTAACTGTGGTGTATTCCGAGAAAAACTTGATTAATGAAATTATATTGAAATTATATTGGGCCTTATTTAGACATGGTGGTCCTATTTTATGTTTTTGCTTTATTTTTATGTTTTTGAAAAAAGAATTGAATAAACAAAAATACAAAATTGCAAAAATAAGTTTAAAAAACCCGTTTCTCTTCTTTCTGGTAAAAACCGTTAGGTTGGCCTTATTTGGGTAACTTACCTTACATCTGTCAAACTTAAAATCGCCATTGCTTAATTTCATTAGTGCGCTTGTTACCAAAACAAATCATTTTGTTCATATTTTGTCAAACACAGATTAATACAAAGATATATATAAATCGACTGCCACTCAGCTACAATAGAATTAGTGATAATTTTGTTCTTGCTTGCAGACATTGCGTTAGCTTTTAGGCGGGATTTTATAGAATGCTCTTCTTCTTGTCAAAATTATTATATTCACAATGACTCACACTCATTAAACATATTTGCTTATGGTTAGTGAACACAACTTTCCTTCGCAAATTTCCGACAACTATTTTTCACCTACTCAATAGGGTAATTCACGATCTTGTTGCATCGTTGCAAATGCGTTTTTGCAAGAGAAGATTTTTGTGAACACACCTTTGTTATTATAATGTTGCAAATGCCTTACAACAGCTGTTTTTGTTTACGTTTTTTCATCATTCGTTTGTGATAGTTGAATGCATTATTTTACGAATTTATATAAAATGCCAAAAAAAATCGGTAAAACAAAGAATTATGGATGCTGTGCTTAATAATGCTGTTGAAGAGCTAATGGGTATTTCAATAAATATATATGTACGGAAGATTAATCTGTTTCATCTTAAACTTTCAGAAATTGACAGTGATGACGATGCAGAAAGTGAAATTTTGAATGAACTGGAAGAAGATATATCTACATTACTTCTCTGTCGTCGTGGAGTTTCTACAATGATTCCAAAGTCTTCTCAATGGTGTTATGATATCCTGACAACCATTGATGATGACAGATTTCGATAAATGCTGAGAGTCGATCGGAGTCAATTTCAAAAAATCGCAAGCCTAATATCCTGTGATGAAGTGTTCAACAAAGTTCATTCATCGAAGCAGCTTCCTGTAGAACTGCAACTCGCCATAGTCTTGTTTAGAGTAGGTTCGCCTGGTGAAAGCGCATCCATTAGAAAAATCTCTGCTGTTTTTGGAGTGGGAGATGGCGGAACTTTAGTGAAAATTACTTACAGAGTTTTCAAAGCAGTATTAAACTTAAGGGGGTCCTCTGGTAATCCGAAAAATTTTTTTTCGATTTCATATTTCTATTGCTCAGATACTCAAAAACATTTTCCCAAAAGGATTTTTCAAAATTCGAAATAGTTTAGGAGATACAGGCATTTTTGTGTAGGTATGTTTTCGTCAAAATAACGCATCAGCAAAGTTGTTTATTTGCCTGCAGTCATTAGTCGAAAATTCTGTGGAATTCTTCCAAAATATGTATTGATATTACAAAATATACACACACAGTATGTATACATGCAGTATGTATACATGCATGTTTTGATTTAGGGGTTGAAATGATTTTGAGCCCAGGTGTTCACATGAAAGAAGCAAACGAACGAGATTCAGTTTATTTTCGAACGCTGAAAGCTACGCGTGCGCGATAACTGCTGTTGTAAAATAAAAGAAAAATCGTTTTGTGTTTTTTTTTTTTGCTATGGATAAAAAAAGCCACCCAAACGCGCCGCGTAAGTACGCGTATCGAACAAAAAAGAGGCATTTCCGTGGAAACCAGCACTCCCAAGTAGAGGACACCGACTTTGCCAGCACATCGGCCAAAAAATTGAAGAAAACGCAAGACAATGAAGTCATCATCGAAAACAACCTCCAGTTCTGTTTCTTGGAATTTTTTTCATTTTTCCAAACGCTTGCTGCTCTGGTTATCTGCGCCCAATGTAAACAAAAAATTCGATTTGGAAAAACATGTATGCGTGGAGTCGGCTTCAAAGTGAGTCTGCAGTGCCAATGTAAAGCTACACAGTATATTAATTCTTCGCCGGTGGTCGGTAAATCTTTTGTTGTAAATCGCCGGTTGATATTTGCCATGAGATTGCTTGGAATAGGGAGAGAAGGTATTAATATGTTCTGTGGATTAATGGACATATGCCAAGGATTGTGCCTTGATGCGTACTATGGCACCTTGAAAAACATGCATGTGTCTGCTAAAGCAGTTTACAAGCGGTGCCTGTCAACCGATGCACTGGAGGTGAAACGCAAAATTGTAACGAATCGTTCAACTCGCTTTTGTGGACCTTTGCGCCGAAACATATCCACTGTGGTGCTACCACAGTCGAAATCGCAAATTTTCTGGCAACCTGCATTTTCAACGAAGGCTTCACAAGTATTTTAAAAATAATGTCAACAATGGGTATTGTCATCGGCCCACAAGCCGAGATGTATGCTGAATCTCGCGACGGAAAACGACTTCAACGCTCAGAGCTAAAAACGTACGCATCATCGAAAGAGGGTCGCACAGCCCGCAGAGCCCAAAAAGCCATGGAAAACTCGTTTTATGAGATGGAGGAAGGCACACTTTATGGGGCTGGAATTGCCGATTAATATTCGTAAGTATTGTATTAAAAAAATATGTGTTAATGTCATTTGTGTGCCTCAAAATTGAAGTCAAAACTTTAAACGCGTTTTTCTCGAAACCATGTTTTCCAAAACTTTGCGCACGATAACTCAAACAGTTTTTGACCGATTTTGATATATGAGGCATGAAACGACGCAGAATTTACGCCGCTATAGCCCCTACCTCAAACTTGCCGAAAAAATAATGTTTACTATTTTTTTTCTACACTAGACAACAAAAAAAAAGGTCGAAATTCGATTTTTCATTTTCAAAGTGGCGGCTCCCCCCCTAAAAAAATTTCAATTTTTGTTTCCGAGGTAGGGGCTATAGGGACATTCATTCTAAGTAACTGAATATTTTTTTTTTCAGACGATGTTTACTCTTGGAATCGTGCGCAATTTGGACCCACCTTTTTTCCGGAGAACCTCGTTACCAGGCCGAGAACTTTCTGAACGGTCCATAAATTCACTTTTTCAAAATTTTGTATTTTTTTCAATAAATTAAGCTACCCAAATCAAAAAACGGAACTAAAATATCTTTACTCGTTCTCTTTCCACAATATTTTGAAAAAAGGCTAAAATTTGGCATAGATTACCAGAGGACCCCCTTAAGACGCAAGTATATATTTTGGCCAAGTGCATATGAGCGCGCTAAGCTGGTCACTGCAACTTTACACGAGCTGCCCTGTTGTGTTGGATACATTAATGGCACAGAAATAAAGCTAGCAGAAGATTATTTATAAGATCATGAAGATTATTTTTCTCGCCATCAAGAGTATTCTATAAAGGCCCAAGTCGTTTGCGATTATAAATTGCGAGTTCGGCAGGTCACTGTAGGACACCCGGGCAGCTGGCATGACGCAAGAATTTTTCGCAACAGCTCTATTTTTAAGTGGAAGCAAAACTTTTTTTCACCTGGAGAATAGATTGCAGCTGATTCAGCATATCCGTTGTCACAACATTTTATAACCCCTTTTCGAAGTCGTTCCCAACATCTGGATACATATTCAAGAAGAGCTTTTAACTTACGTCATAGTGAATACCGAGTGCGAGTTGAGAATTGCTTCGGTATTTTAAAAGAAAGATTTGGAAGTCTTAAGGAACTGCGGATGAGATTGCATCACAGGGGAAGCCACAAATTTTGCAATGATTGTTTCATCGTTTGCTGTATTTTACACAATATTTTAATTGAAGATACTGATTCAGAAATTTACGAAAACGAAATTCAACCTGAAATACCCATATTTAGTTTAAATGCCGAAGAAAAACGACAACAAATATATTCACTTATGTTTCAGTAATAATAAATTCATTTTTATTTAACTTAAAACTTAAACTAAAATAATCAAAAAACTTCGTATTAAAAAAGTATGCTTACTATAAAACTTTAAAAACTATTAACGTATTTTAAATTCAATTCATATTTTAAATGTCTCTCTCTCGATTCAATTTCCCATTTCTTAATTTTTTCATTGCTTTCGAACTCTTTTTCTCTTAATTCTATCTCTTTATTCTTTATTTTCAATTCCTCCTCTATCTTGTACTTTTCCAATTCATATTTAGTTTTATTTTCTGTTATCATATAATCGAATTTTTCTGTTTCCAGCTTATTTTTTTCTTTCAGTGAAGACTCCCTTCTAAACTGAATGGAAGCGAATTGATTCATTGCAGTTTAAGGTTCCTTAGCCTTCCTCATTTTGGCAGCGAAGCTGCTGGCAACTGGTTGGGTTGGAGAAGTATTTGCCTTTTCATGTTCAAAAATTTCGTCCACATATACTACAGGGTTGCCAATATTCGAAGCGCCCATTTTATTTTTAAATAAATCAAAGAAACCACCATTTTTTGTCTGTTCGTCATGAATATCATTTAATTGGGTTCAAGTAGATTTGCTTACATTATTTCTTGAATATGATATCTCGTAAATGGTCGCCATTGGCCTCTACGATATATTGTGCCCGTTTTGCAGCATTTTCCATGGTTTTCTTCAACATTTCGATGGGAATGGCGGTTATTTCTTGACGGATGTTGGTTTTCAGCTCTTCTAGGGTCTTTGGCTTGTTGACGTAAACCTTTGATTTCAAATAACCCCACAAAAAGAAGTCTGGAGGCGTTAAATCTGGTGATCTTGGCGGCCAATCGAAATCACCATTTTTTGACATCAAACGGCCAGGGAACAATTGCTTCAAAAAATCGATTGTAGTGCGGCTTGTGTGTGGTGGCGCGCCGTCTTGTTGAAACCAGTAGTGCCTGATACGCTTTCGACGAACGATTGGCATGAAAAAATTGTTTATCATATCGCGATAACGAAATCTTCGTCAAATCATCTTCGAAAAAGAACGGCCCAATTTGCATTTTAGCACAAACGCCGCACCAAACAGTGACTTTTGCATCGTGAAGAGGTACCTCTTGAATCTCTTGTGGATTTTCAGTGGCATAAATACGGCAATTTTGTTTGTTTACCGTTCCGTTCAACTGAAAATGAGCTTCATCGCTCATGATAATTTTATGCCAAAATTGCTCGTCTTCTACAGCCATTTCGATGACTCTTTGGGCCCATTCCAATCGACGTGGCTTATCGGTAGGCAACAATTTGTTTACCAATTGAATTTTGTACGTAAACAAATTCAAATCAACACGTAAAATGCGTTGTAAAGTGGATCGGGGAATGCCGAGCTGCTGAGAACGGCGATTTTGGGATGTTGTTGGTGACTGCTCAATACTGGCTCGTACGGCTGCAATATTCTCATCCGATCGCCTTGGTCGCTTTTTATTTGGCCTCTTTGGGTTACCAAGAGTATAACCAGTTGTAAATCTTTCATACAAACGATAAATTGTTTTCTTGGAAGGCGCACTTTTCACTTTATTTATTTTTTTGAAAGCACGTTGAGTTTTCACTATTGACTTGTTTTGTTGAATGTAAATTTCAACAATTTTAGAGCGTTCGCGTGGCGTGTACTGTTCCATTGTAAACATTTGCTTGGAATGACGCTTCAAATACGGTATGTCATTAGTCGATTTGGCATCACTGCGGAAAGTTACAGTGTTGCCAGATGGGCGCTTCGAATATTGGCAACCCTGTATTTCATGCTCTGGATCCACTTCTATTATTTCCACTTCTGTGTCCATTACAACATCTTCTGATAAACGCTGCCCTTGCTTTGTATTAAATATTGCGTCCAATCTCTTAAAATGAGGGCACATTCTCTCCAGCTTATCTTAAAACGGGAACAAGTTTAGTTTTTTAGAATTAATATCAAAAAAATTTGTTCAATACTTTGCACAGTTGCGCAGCCATCATCGTCTTCGAGTGACCTTCTCCGGTGGAACTACGTAAATCCTTAGCATTTTTATAGGAATCTTTTAAGTGCCTGACTTTCCATCGAACTATGCTCCAATTGGCGTCAATTACTTTTGCTTCAAGGAGTTTTTTATAAAATATCTGCGCGGTTGGTATCTATAAGATAAATAAATTTATTTTCTTTGCTATTCACTAATCCAAAACATAAACTTACCTCAAACCCGTCCGACTCCTACAAAAAATCCAAAATTTTATTTATTTCCTCCTCCGTCCATTTTTTGTTGCTATTTTCCCTTCTTATTTTCTTCTTTTCAACTTTTTCCATCTTTAACTAAAGAATTAAATAACTTGCCGCTAAAAATTTGGAAAATGAAAACAGCTGTTCCAACAGTAGTGTTTATTAAGTACGTTGGTGCTGTTCAATGCACAATTAAGACATTCGTTCACAATAGCGTTATGCAATCCTATTAGATTTGCATACGCAACAGTCTCTTATTATTGCAAATGCATGAATGTTGCAAATGCATATCAATGCTTTTTGTTTCTGTAAAAGCTAATTATTTTGCATTTGCAACGATGCAACAAGATCGTGAATTACCCTAATAGGTGATTAAATTTAAGCAAACTTCGGAAAACCAAAACAACAACAATTGCACTGAAGTATTCGTAAATTTAAGCATTTCGGAAATTTCAGCAGTGAAGTGAATACCCTTATTATAATTTTTTTTTTTTTCTAAAAAAAGCAAATAAGTTGTCTAACAAAAGCTTATTTTCTAATTTGGCAACTTTTGAACCCAATTAATTTTGAACATAAACTGCACACGTCTTGCATTTGCTTATAACGTGATAAGGCAACATCTGAAAATGTTTATAATGCAAGATAAAAACAAAACAGTCTTGCAAACAAGGTGCAAGAAATACAACAATTCAGCACCGATTAAATGCAGGTGCGAAAATAATAAATTAATATATAGTCAAAACTTAACTTGGCAGCAACAGCGTTGCCGCCGCAACTTGTTTATTTTCAATTCAACGCAACAACATGTCAACAACAGGAGAAAAACAAAATTGTTTATAGGCACGATTGCGCTCATCATCTACACATTGAGCAATGATGTTATTCTTTTTGTTTTTAGTGTTTATTTTCATTATTGCTACTCAAGTTACCAAGACTTTGTTTACAGTTTTGTTTAAATTGACATTCACTGAAATCGTTTGCTCTCTACCCGCCTTCTTTATCATCAACTGTTTGTTTTAACAGTCACGGTCTTGGCCGTAAGTCATCGACATCGACGTTGTTGTCGTCGACGTCGTCGTCGCCAATTGCTCAATCAAGTTCAACAAATCATTTGTCCATAAATCCGGTGTACTAGCAGCTAACATGTTAGATTAGGCATGCATGTTAGACAGAATGACATTTGAAAAAGTCCCATTGCAAAATACGGCCACAAAACATTCAAACGATGGGGAGAGAAGAGTTCGTGATACCTGGCTAACAAAGGTGTTATCAAGCTTGTTGCTGTGTGCTGCTTCATTTGAGCGTATTACTGACCGCATCGATCTATTGTGGTGGAAATTAATTGACAGCTTAACAAAGATGTAGCTAAAGCCAAAGCAGACAGCAAATGTGGTCTACAAAGAGTGGGAACTTTGTTTTTCAGTACATGAACTCAATACATTGGCGTCCACAGGGGAATAAAAGGGGGGAACTTGCCCCCTAGGCTTTAAAAAGTTTTTATACATATTCATATTAAATCACAAAAGCCGTAAGTTACAATTTAAAAATGATACAAGAGAAGCAAAAAACTTCATAAATTGGAAGTTGCGCTTAAACTAAGGGATCTTAGAAATTTGTTGATGAAAACGACGTTTTTAAAGCCCAACCAAGTTATGCTTAAGCAAACAAAAGTTTGAGAGCAAAAGCACGCACTTACACAGCAATATATGAAGTCGCCCAAGTTTTGTCTAAGCATTCCTTTCGTTCAGTTTTTCAACTTTCGTTTACTTTTTGAAACTTGAGAGAGAGCGCTTGACATCGTAGTTTTCTAAAAGGGCCCTCAAACGATGCTACATAACGGACGTACATGTAGTTCGATAAAGTGACGGGACTTTTTTCGTTGCCTTCACACACATCGCACATGACGGATAGACTTTGGATCAGGGGTTGCAAATAAACTGTATGAAAAAACTAACTCTACATCTGCTAAAGGCCCAGTTATAATAGACGTAATGTAAAGTAACGTAATGTTGTCAACTGTCATCGTGACGGGACTTAATGTAAGAAAACGTTGTAGCAATTATAATAGGCAGTTATTTGTCGTAAATGATTGCACGTTCCTGTACAAATACAATTAAATCTTCGTCAACCCTAGCTGTGGATACATAAAACTATCACATTAATGACGAAAACTCAACAAAAAGCGTAGTTCAACAATATAAAATAGCGCAATAATCGAATCTAACCTCAATGTTTAGTTGTTCTTTGAATAGACGTAATGTAAAGTAACGTAGAAATCGAAATCCAACGGATCTTTACGTCCCGTTACATTACGTTACTTCTATTGTATTATAATCACTCGTATAAGAAAAGTATTAATTGAAACAGTAAGTGACAGAACACACTGCTGCAGTGGCATTTCACTACATTACGTTACGTCTATTATAACTGGGCCTTGAGTCTGCGAAAGCAAACAGTTTCACTATCTGCTTAGGTTTGGATCTTTGCTACAAACAGAAATACGTACCAAAGCGAACAGAAAATTAAGAGAGAAAGAAAACTATTGTTTTGTGTTCTACGAAAACAACAAGTATTTCGTTTTTTAGATTTTGTTGTCACGATCGCAACCACAACAAGTAACAAATGTTGTGTTCGTTTTACTACGGAAGTTCGACAAAAGAATTTCGTCATTTTTTAAGCAGCATTTTTTCAGCTTGCTTCGGTTTCAGAGAAATAACTATCAAAAAGTGCACATTAGTTATAATTTTAATAATTTGTTCAATTTTAAGCACTCCTATTGTTTCAAATTAAAATTATTCAATTCAAATATTGAACAAATTCAATAAAAGCAAACAAAACAAAGAAAAATTCCAACGCAATAACTTTTTCAACACAAAAAAAAGTCGTATCATAAACGAAACGAACAAACATTGCAGATCTCTCTTCGGATTTTGGTGCTTCCAGCAACCAACAAGAGATCGCTAAAGATACTTTACTTTGATTGTTTTTGTGCACGCGATTCAAAAGCATAACAGTGAGAGGAAGTTTTTTCTATTCGAAAAAAGAAACATTTCATTTTACTTTTCTCTCTTATCTCTACTTGCTTCGGTTTGTGCTACTTTTTGAATCGGAGAGAAAAAACTAAACAAACCAAAATACTTGTTGTGATCTTCAGAAGAAACAAACAGAACAGAAAAATACTTTTCTTTAGAGTTTGTTTGCGAGCCCTGCTTTGGATAGACTTCATTCTTTTTTAGCTGTTGAAGAGTTATCAATTAAAAATATTAATATTAATTGTTTTGAACATTTATTTTTATTTTTTTTTTTTTTCTTTAAATATTCCAAGCCATCACAATTTTAGGTAAAGATAAAAAAATTCGGTTTTTGCCGCGAGATGTGCTCTCTCTGAAAATTTTCAACAAATGGCAAAATGTACTAAGTTGGATGGCCGCCCACGCAACCGGAACTACATGTCGGACGTACTTAGCAAAAAGTCAAAAATTGTTGACTTCCATCGGACATGTCCATCCGCCTTGATTTCTTGCACACGAACGATACTACATGTCTGATGACTTGACAGGTCGGATGGACATGAAGTATCGTTTGAGGGGCCCTTAATACCCCTTTTCCACACGAAAATTTTTCTTGCCAGCAAGTCTGCGGTACAGGCAAGTCTGTACTAGCAAGTTTTTCTTCTATACTGTTTTTTCCTTGATGTTGTGCTCATCTTTCCTTTGTATTTTCGACTTGCTGGCAAGAAAAATGGCCGTTTGGAAAACGGGTATAAGCAGAATGGGGTTGCTTACAGTATTGAGAATGTGTTTAATTAAAAATTTTTTATTTGTATTCCAAATTTTTCAGTGAAAAACATTGTTATTTTTTTTTTGTGCCTATTTAAGCAAACTATGGAAAATTTGTATCGTTTTGCTTGTGAAATTTGACGTTAACCACAGCTTATAAACAAGGCAGCACAAGAAACATGTTTTTTGTGTTAGCTGATGGCTACCCTTTTTAACAAACGTATACAAATTTTTTCTTGTCAATTAAAAAAAAAATAAATAATTTATTGGTTCAAAATGAATGCAGATCCCAATTTTGGTGAAAAACTTATAAAAAGTGTCCAAAAACATATATGAACTAGTAAGGAATTATCTTCGACTGGGCCGAAGTTAAAATACCCCCACGGCCGAATTAGAGCATATATAAAGTCTTAAGCAAACTGTTAAATATATTTAAAGAGATTTTCCCGTTTTCGTTAAGTCACTTTGTATGGGAGGTAGGCGTGGTTTTCATCCGATTTTTACAAATTTAATACGCAAAATAAATATTAAATATTTAAGACACTGTGCGAAATTTGAAGTCACTGAATTGATTTTTGTGGAATTTAAAGAGATTTTCCCGTTTAGGTTAAGTCACTTTGTATGGGAGGTAGGCGTGGTTTTCATCCGATTTTGCTCAGATTCGAACTTGATTTCCATTTTTGTATAAAAAGCTTATAGTTGAATTTCGTTATGACAGCTCAAAAATTACTGCTATCGTGGACACAGACGGACAGACGGACATGGCTAAATCGACTCAGGGGGTGATGCTGATCAGGAATATATATACTTTTCTATACCGGCCACGCCTCCTTATCCGCGTTACAAACGGAGTGACAAAATTAATATACCCCCATTACGTTTTTTAAACGTGGGGGTATAAAAAGCTGACGGGTACTAATTTAACAAATTTTTCAAAGAGCTTTTGAACATTTTTAATATATTTTTGTCAAAATTTTGTAAACCTTTGACATATTGTTAAGCATAAAATCAGCCAACTTGGGTTACTTTTCTAATTAATCCTACTTTTCGTCCACTTTTCTCTGAGACTTTTGTTTGCTTAAGCATAACTTGGTTGGGCCTTTAGTTGTAGGAGTGTAACATTTTGCAGGTACAGTGGCCTGCTAGTGTAAATATATTTTGGAGAGAACACAATCATACTTTTTTTAGGTTTATGTAAAAATAAAGCTGAGCTTAACCATCAATTTTTATGTAGTCACTGTGATAAGTGACGATACCATTTCATTTACCCTTGTTTCACAGACACTTTTCAATACGTATTCTTACACTCAACAAATTTTGTATATAAATATTATTACCCAGCAAACATTTTATGAGCCTTCAAAAAATATGACTCTAAAATGCGTCATTTATGTGAGTGCTTTATAAGTGTTAATAAAAGTGAGTCATAAAAGAGTCTTTTTTTATGCGTGATTTATGAGTGTTAATAAAAAGTAATCATAAAAGAATACTTTTTATAAGTAAATAAAATAATCCTTTTTATGCATGTTTATGAGTGTTCATAAAATGGAGTCATAAAAGAATACTTTTTATGCGTGTTTTATGAGTGCATATAAAAAGGACTCATACAAGAATCTTTTTTATGCATATTTTATGAGTGTTCATAAAAAAAATCTTAAATGAATTCTTTTTATGCATGTTTTATGAGTGTTCATAAAACGGAGTCATAAAAGAATACTTTTTATGTGAGATTTATGAGTGCCCATAAAAAGGACTCATAAAATAATCCTTTTTATGCATGTTTTATGAGTGTTCATAAAATGGAGTCATAAAAGAATACTTTTTATGCGCGTTTTATGAGTGCATATAAAAAGGACTCATACAAGAATCTTTTTTATGCACGTTTTATGAGTGTTCATAAAAGAGACTCATAAAAGACTCCTTTTTATGCATGTTTTATCAGTGTTCATAAAATGGAGTCATGAAAGTCTCCTTCTTTATGAGTATTTTATGACAAATCATAAAAAAGACTCATAAAGCAGTCATTTGTATGCGAGTTTTATGATTTATTATATTTATTTAGAAATAAATATAATAAGTATTTAAAATGTCATTAGTCATTATATACTAGTAAACGAAAATTGAATCTGACTCCAATGCGTTACGAAAAACATTTCTATTTGCCCTTAAAATGTAATTCGCGAAGTTGCCGTGATTTCTGTGAATGTAATTTCTGAATAATAAGGCGCTTGCTATGCTGGGGCCACAGTTCGTGGAATTCCTTTCTTGCTGCGATCAGCTTGCTGCGCTTTTGGTTTGCAGCAAGCATTCAATTCAAATATTCATTTGGAGTTTAAACGTCGAAGTGCGTGGAAGTTATTTAATTTCATACTATTATTTAATTATAAATGTTCATAGTGAGTTCGTGTCCTTAGTGGAGTAATGTAACAAAACTATTATAAATGGATTTGCTGTAACATCAGCTATACGTGGTAAGTGAACTAATAATAAGTTTTCAAATAAAATAAAACTTAACTTATTGTCTTTTTTTCCCTTATACTTTGGCTTTAAAGTAGCCCCTAATGCAATATTACTGCTTAATATTCATCAAAATTATTTTCTTTTTTCATTTTTGTTTTTAGGTGCATTTTTCCGAAAGTTTCCGAATCACACCGAAAAAGAATTTTCACTAACGCTGGTTGCAAACTGCAAAAGATAGAGTTAATTATAAGAACAAACATTGAAATATCCTTTTTTTATTACTTATACTTTACTTATAACTGCTTTCTTTCAATATAAGGACAAACAAATAAATGTAATTTGGTTAAGTTTTTATATTTTTTTTTTCTGAATGAATTAAAAACTTTTATTAAAATATATTTAACGTCTAATATAAATATATGTTATTTGAATATGTTTTAATGTTATTTTTTTAATTATGACTGAATGAATAAAAAATGTAATTAAAATAAATTTAATATATAAAAAAAAATCAATGTTATTGTGTTTCGGATAAAATGTCGTAGATAAAATGTCACAAATATGATCCTTTTATAATCCGTTTTATGAGCTTTTATAAAAAAATCATACCTTTGCTTTAAGCCTCAGAAAATGTTGGCTAATCTTTTAATAACATCAAATCAAAGTCTACAATTTGTGTATAAAAATATCTATTTTCTGAGACTTTAAAGAGTCTTTAATATGAACCTAATGACTTTTAAAATAGTAAATAATATGAGTTCTAAAAGAGTGTAATTTATGATTCCTTACGGATTTCATTACATACGTCTTAAAAAAGTATTAAATATGAGTCTTAAAAGAGTCTTTAACAGGACTCGTAAAATAATGATTTATAAGAGTTCTAAAATAATCTTAATTATGAGTCTTCAAAGAGTCCTTTATATGAGTCTTAAAAGAGTATTACATATGAGTCCTAAAAGAGTTTTAAGTATGACTCTTAAAAGAATAATTTTTATGAGTTCTAAAAGAGTCTTAATTATGAGTCCTCGAAGAGTATTCAATACGACTCTTAAAAGAGTCTTAAATATGAGTCTTAAAAGAGTCTTAAGTATTATATGAGTTCTAAAATAGTTTTAATTATGTGAACACTCAGAGTCCTTTATATGAGTCTTAATATAGTTATAAATATGAGTCTTAAAAGCGTCTTTTTTATGGCTCCAAAAAGAAACATAACACAGTCACTGTTATGAATCATATTTTGGAGCCCATAACATACGAAAAATTACTAATAAAAGAGTGTTTTTGAGCGCATTATGGCTATAAAGGCTCATATATATAAGTCTTAAAATAGTCTTTTAAGAGTCATAATGTTTGCTGGGTAATAGCTACGTCTATTCTAAGAATTTTATTCGTAGTTCTTAGCCACAAAAAGGATTCGTAGAATGGACGTTGTTTGGTACATATAACGAATATTTAATTCGTATTCGTACAAAAACAAATGTTAGTTGTACGAACACATTTGTTACATTTACGAATGATACTAATACCTAATAACGAAAAAAGAAATTCTGTCTGAGCTGGGCTTTGAACCGCGATTCTTTAGCTTACGGGCCACGTACTCTTCCAGTAGGCTACGGCCACCTTGCAATCATACATTTTCTTCTATTCGGCATTTGTTCAACATACCAGGCTGAACGATTTCGGTTTTTTAAACTCAACTTATTTTAACATATACTAACGAATAATACGTATGGTCAACCTACGAATGATTTTTATCTACTAATATTATTTTTAATTCGTAAATAGTACGAAACCATTAGTAAATACTACGAATGTACTGGAAGAAATTACGAAGTTATTTGTACGAGAAATTGACGAATGTTAAGGAATGATATCGCTTATTTGTCGAATATCGTTCTTCAGAGCAACGGATGGCAAGAAGCATTTTAGCCAATAACTCATATAAACTTTGACGATAGGCAAATTTTTGGTTTAAAGTCATTGTAAACAAAGTAAAATAAATTTTATACAAAATTAATGTTTTCCCAAAAGTTGGCTTTAAAAAATCGTTTTTCTGTCATAAATATGATCCAATTTGGATTATTTTTGAAATTTTCCTAAACTTAATAAAATGGCTTACAATCCTGCAGCGTTGTAATTTGAGAAATTTGCAGCGATCAAAGGTAAGATAAAGCTTCTTATTCAAAAGCGAAAGAATAAATTAGGAAATTTTAAATAAAGTTGGCCAATTTTGCATCAAGGGCTAAATTTTGAAAAAATCTGATAACATATTCGGATTAAGCAAACGATTTTATATTAGAGCTTGTTATAGTCAAAAGTTTTTTTATGACTTAAATGTAAAAAATAAACTCGATTTGAAACATCCATTTTACTTCTTCAAATTAACTTTTTTAGCGACGCCCACCCAGTTTGAGAATTTTGTGAACTCTTTTGCGCGTCACGTGCTTATATTACATCCAGGATTCAGAATCAAACCTTCTCAAGGTTCTGGAATCAAAGGTTCTGGAATATTTTAAGAAAATGTGTGGAACCCAAAACCCATATTATATACATGTACCTCTTTATATATTTATTCATACCTTATGAATTTAAAAAAAAAAATATTTTAAATCATTCATATAATAGGTACTCCATTGTAGAAACTTCCAAGCTGCTAGAACTGATGCATTTTGGAAAAATAAAAAAGTGGATTGGTCTCAAAAATATCTCCCTAAGGGCCAGTTTTTCAGTACGAGTTAAAAGTATAGTCAAATTAAACCGAGCTTAACTCACCAAAATCGGACGTTTAAACTGGGTTAAGGCAAAAAAGAAACACTTTATTTGATAATTTAAGTCAATTTAACTTCAACTAATGCTAAAGTTAAATTGAGTTTAAACGTCCAATTTTGGTTAATTAAGCTAGATTTAATTTGACTACAGCTTAAACTGTAACTGACAACTCTAATTTTTAATTTTTACGAATTATATGGATGTTTACCTCCCAAATCCAAGTCTGAAAATTTCAGGCCGCTCGGAACTGGTTTAGGAGTAATAAAGAGGCCTCCAAATTTAAAAAAGGCCTAAAAATCTGGTTTTTTTCAGTGTTCCACCAAAAGAAAAATATTGTTTAATATTGGGAAATTTTTGTATTCTTATTTGAAAATTTAAAAACTTGGGGGCTCAATAGTAATTAATGCTATTTCATTTAATGATAAAGGAGACCTCACATTGTAAATTTTGCTTTTGTAAAAAATTATATATTTGTATTACATGACAAAAAAAAATAAATTTGAAAATTTTTCGGGTATGATATGAGAAAGATTTTTGCTAGTGTGCGTATCATGTTGCCAAAATTAGTACCAAAAATCTCAGACAATGGAATTATATAGTTTAAATTTTCTTTGTGCGCATTCTCGGCTCCTTAATGCCTTTTCCTCCCGACCCCCTTATAACAAATCCTGCTGACGCCCTTGACTCGATACATTAATTAATCAGTGTTCACAAAAACTAGTGATGAGAAGTGATGTGAAAAATCGCATTCCTTCTCATCAATATTATTCAATTGACAAGCGAATCACTTAGCTTCTCGCACTCGCGATGAAAAGCAATATGATCGCTCTTTCGTTATACCCCAGTGGTAAATGGACACATGACGTAACCAATTACTTCTTAAAGGCAGGTTATCATTTAGAGGTCCAAAAACACGTTGATGTTCTTGATTTTTTTTTGTCCATAGAAGGAATTAAATGAACAGCTTGAGTTTTTTGACAGTTATTCATTGATTCTTAAAGTGTAGGAAAATATTTTTTCTGTGCATAAAAGTGTTATGTAAAGTGTCAATATGCCGTCAAACGACACTTTGAAAAAAAGGTACCCAAACTGCCTCCATCGCACAGAACGTTCATGTCATCTGATATAAAAAAAAAATTTATAAATTGTATTGTATTTACTGGAGCTTGAACCTATAATATCAATAAATAGTTAAAAATTACAAAAATGGCGGACATGTGAATTTTTAGTAGCTTTTTTTATATTTTTGTTCTTTAAAGTGCTTTAAAAAAACAACCGTCCCATACAAGCGCGTCGGAAGCGAATTTCATCTGGGGGGGGGGGGGGGGCAGTACAAATGGTGGTGCAAAAAAAGTTCACTAAAATTTTTTCAAAGGAACATGAATGTGAATACACAAATTTTTTATTTTAGTTTAAAATAAAAAAATATAAAAATATTTAACAATATTAAAATTTCATTATTTTTAAAAGTTCTTCCAATTTCCAATTTCCAAGAGATCATTCTTTAAAGGATCTTTCATATCGTCCCCTTAGTATTAAAATAGCCTATAAATTTTTTGATGTTATGAGAAAATGAATTTCAAACTTTTTGTCGAAAGTAGCTCCCACTCAAATCTCGTTATGTCTGTAAATATTTATTTGTTCCGACTTTTTTTTTTAAGACTGTTTAAAAATGAGTCTATTTTGTTAACTGACCAATTTTTATTATTATAATCATCCTTTTAATGAACAAAAAAGCGGTGTAAACTGCAGATACATCAGATAGGCTATTTTATTTTTTAATGTTTTCTATCAAGTTTCTGATACGTTATTTTATTTTGTATGGTATACACTATTTTGTTCAAGAAATACACCAGAATAATAAGTAAATTTAATATGAATTTTTATTACTATAAAATTATGTTTTAATTACAGTCAGATCCAGGCCCTATCAGAGAGGGGGGCAGAGGGGGCTCGAGACCCAGGCCCCGCATCTGAAGGGGGCCCCCAAATTTAGAATAACATATAAGAAAAAACTTAACAAAAGTGCTGTGATATGTAATTTGTTTTCATTCCTCTGGTAGTTTACTGAACTGAGCTGCGAAGAACTGCAGTCAGCAGTCAGCAGCGTACTCAACGATAATATTAAAATGCGTCTTTTTACCTTACATTTTTCGAAGAGATGCAAGTTTCTTACTCTTACTCATACTTTAAAAAACTTACAGTAATAAATTTAATTTTCAATCTTTATTTTCAAAATCAACATTATTAAATGTAAATTAAATGTTTTAGAACATTGCAATTAAAAATTGTTAAAAATTGGAGCCTTTATTTATAGTCGTCTTCGTCCTCTTCTTCGAATCTGTCTGGTTCATCTAAACAATCGCGATTATTCTCTCCTTGTAAATTCAAAAAAAATTTCTGTGAGCCGGGAGGAATTACATTTTTTTTGCATAAATCTTTGAGATCCTTCAATTTTGTGTCAGAAATTGGTAGTTCTTTTTTATATTTGTGAGTTAATGTAAAATTTGTGACCCCTTTCTTTTTCATTCTCGAGCCATCTATATCAATCACTTTGAAGCCTTCGTTCCATTGTTCCTTGTATAACAATTGTCTCTTTTCACTTTTTATTACTTGGAGAACCTTGATTTTAAGCCAATTTACCGATTCATTGTTGACATTTTTCTTCAAGCTATGGTTCAATTTTGGGAACGCCGTTTTGAGATCAATAATATCACTGTAGTTAAGCCTTTCTACAGCGTACGGATTTTTTCGTCTTGCCAGTCTAAGTATAGTTGGCCATTCTTCTGGTGAATATACACAAATATTTCTCTTAGCTCGTTCTATAGCCGAATGCAAAATTTGTGCCACACTCGTGGTGTCGCGATCGCGATGAATCGCTATGTGTGTCACCAGCCATAAAACAACGTAAGCATTGCATAGGCTACTTTTGTTTTTTGTAATTTTAAAGCACATGTTAACCCTCGGAGGTATAAGGGTTTTTTGGCGCTAAACGGTATAACCAGGTCTGTGCAGACCTTTATACGTTTTGTATGGAAATACATAGCCATGTGTCCTAAAAGTTTGTGTAAATGTGTTCTATGCTAGTAAAAACACAAAATAAACAATAAAAACATTTTTTTAAACTTGTTAAGTAGCTATTTACGCTATTTTATTATTAAAAATTTAAAAAACTGATTTTATACGCGGCATTCAAGGCACGCGTACCTGGCATGTGAATGCTGTTGACATACTGGATTTTTGCAATACATGCAATGGAATCGTGTCTTACGCTGCTTTTTTCCAGTTTGTAACATTGCGAGCACGATGGTCTAGTGGATGATGATGCGGCATGGGCTGGTTGATCATCAATCGGCGGGCCTGCAGCTACATGCAAAAAAAAATAAATTGAAAATTTTTTCGAATTTGAATTCAATAAATAAATAAATGAAATGCTTACCTCTACACCGAATAACTCCATTGCCTGTTTCACGTGTTGCATGCCTCTAACTATTGGATTGGCTCCCCTTTCTTCCATGTGAGGGATCACCAGCTGCTCCGCCAATTCCATGAGGAAGACACGTCTCCTGTCGTTCCTCTTTACATGTCCCAATTTGTCATGAATGACAAAAGCTGCCAATCCCGCAACATCCAACATGTTATAAAACAATGCTAGCGGCCACCTGTTTGTGGCCCGTTTACAGGTGTAACCACCGATCATTTGATCCATCGTGTCTACTCCAGATTTATACATATTATTTTCTAAAATCTGGAGTGGCTTCTTCGCTGGTTTCGATGAGTCGATAGCGGAATTATAATGCTCCGTCGAGATAAGCACCACTACCTTCTTCTATTTTGGCACGTAGGAGCACAGAGCGATATTATTGTTGTGGTATCCGAACAATGTGCTCAATACCTCTCTTTTCGGATCCAGCATCTCCTTCGGTATGCAGGCTTTATTTTTTCTGATAGTTCCTACATATGCCAACCGTTTCGTCATCAAGATCGTGGCCAAATCATATGACGAAAAAAAATTGTCAGCATATATTGTTCGTCCAGACCCACGGTACTTCTCAACCAACTTGAGAACAACGTTCTCGCCCAGATTTACCGCACGTGCTTCGCTAGCTTCTTTTCCAACATAAATTATTCCCTTTAGTGGGTAATTAGAGTTGGAGTCGCACACCCACCAGATTTTAATGCCGTATTTGGCTGACTTTGAAGGTATGTACTGAGTGAAGCGCGTGCGGCCTCTGTACGGGAACAGTTGTTCATCAACTGTTATTTGGGCACCCGGAACATATCGACGCTCCAAATTGATCATCAACATGTTCCAAATGTCATCGATGGCAGCTGATTTACTTTGGAGAAGTTTGGAATGTTTTTACACAACTCAAAACCAAGATAGACATATCACGTGATTGCAGTAGAAAAAATACAATAGCAATGCAACAACAAAAGCCAAATTACTATTATTACTATTTGAGGTATGATCAAAACCATTTTTTGTTGATATACTTGCATTTTACTTGCGCTCTATTCAATATGTACAGTATATATGTACATATTTTGCACAAAATCCCTCTCAAAACCGCTTTTAATCACCTGCCCCCCTTTAATTCCATACAAAATATACATAGGTCTGCACAGACCTGGTTATACCGTTTGGACCAAAATATTTGTAAACCCGGATTAATCTGAACCCGGACCCATAATCGGTCTGATTTTTGGCTCATTGTGTTCCCAGCATGTTGCTCCAGGAAGTCATGGAAGGATTTCTCTCTAACACTAAAAACAAAAAAGTTATACCCACTTTAATATACAAAAGGTCTGCACAGACCTATTTATACGTCCGAGGGTTAATTGTTCTGAGAATATAACGGCCTATAAGATTCATACAAATGAACAAATTGAAAATATTTGTTGAAAAACAACGTATATCATTATACGTCATTTTAGGTGCTTGTGTCATGACAAAATTGATTTTTTGCCTAAAAGTTAAAATAGAGTATGTGAGTGTACATTACTATTATATTGAATAAACAGAAAATTTATTTTATGTAAAATACCGTATATGCGTTTACATGATTTTTGAGGAAAATAATTTAATACAAATTTATACTATATTTTTTTGACTGACGTTTTGACCCACTTTGTGGAACTAGAATTTGACAAAATTTTGACCACATATAAAATCGACGATGGAGAATCCAAAAATTCAATAAAAAAATAATAGCCTATGAGCACGTAGGCTATTGTTATACTAAGGGGACGATATAGTAATATGAAAATATAAGAAATAATGGTTGCTTTTATAAAGCAAGACTAGGTATATCTTTACTTGGTTTAAATGCAATAAGGTACAAAAAGTTATATCAATTTAAATTATTCCAAAATGTTTCTTTCTGTCCTTGCAAGAAACAAACTCTTTCACCACCTCCATCGAATTCAATTTTTCGGTTTAATCTTTGTGAATGTGTATAAGTGAGTCGCCGCATGAGTGAGTCGTTTCTGTGTCATAGTTGCTCGAAGATACGTTTTAAGTCGTCTTAGTGCAATAAAAAACGCTCAGATGAAGCTGCTGATGCAGGCAATGTCAAAAGCAAAGCAATAAGTTTTTCAACTTCATTTAATAGTTTTTTTTACAGTATCCGAATTTTTTGCAAATTGGGATACAGTGCCACTACAATTTGAAGGTGTTTGGCCAGGCAATTGCTTCAGCAATTTAAGTTGCGCGTGGAAGTCGCTCACATCAAAGTCATCTGCATAAAGATCTAGTTTTGTTTTAAGATTTTGTTCAGAAGGCACTTTTCCGTTGAAGGTTTCGATTACAATATTACAGTATTAAGCTACATACTTAAGGGTGCTTTTAAACTGAAGTGGTGGGTTTGCAGTAGAAACTCTACATTTTGTTCTATCTTTTTGCAAACACAGAGAAAGTAAATGGTTATCCGCAAGCATGCTTATAAAGAAGAGAGAAAGAAGAGTAAAATATCTAATACAAAAATATTATCGTTGTAAAAAAAACTGACATTTTGAATAACTTTTGAAGTTTTCTTTTTAAATTGTTTATCTAGCTAAAAAAGTGGGGGCAACTGTCCCCTTTCTCCCCGCTTCCGATGCCAATGGTCCCATATTATCTGAATTTAGGTTTAGGATCCAATAAATTGTATCTACTTTAAAAAAAAAAATCCAAATCATCTATTAAGCAGTTCTTACGATATCGTGGAGGCCAGTTTGTAAAACATGATTTTTCAGAAAACGAGTACTCAGGTTTGGTTAGTGAATTTTTCGAGTGCGTCTGTGAAAATATTGGTTCCTTTCGTATGCGATAACTTTTTAATGCAATCGTTATCGGCTTAACCGCTTTGGAACATATGCTATCTATCATAAGCTATTAAAAAATAAAAAAAAAATGCATATAAGTTTTGGGCTGTTTTGGTCAATTTGTGGTAAATGTTAAAAGAATAAAAATCCAAAAAACATTATTTTTTTCTTCTAACATTAAAGCCCAAAACTTATATGCAATCATAAATTATATAGAATTGGTCGAAAGATAATTTTCATAAAAAAAAGTTCGTTTTTTTGTCGAGCTTCAAAGAGAACCTACCCTTAAATACAATGTAGCTGCGAGGCCTCCGAAATCTATTTTCAACTCTCAATTACATTTATGCGAACATAGCCGCTGAAGCACTGATGACATCTACCCTTACACAGTAAGCGACGATGGTAGTAGTTATGCACAAGAAAAAATTACGCACACAACTGTAGAGAACACAAATAAGTTGAACGAAAATTTCTTTCTACGCCAAAAACGCAATGAAAACAAAGAACACATTGAAAAAAGAATTACAATTTAATGAACGAATTTATTACCTTTTATCTAGCATAGATAAAATATGTATGTATTTTTAAGAATTTTAAACATTATTTAACAGTTTTAGAAATCTGAAGTCAGAATATTAAAACTCAATATGGTTAATAGGTGGCAACCCTATTATACAAAAACTACGTAGTTTTGAAATTCTGAAATCCATTCTGAAATTCTGAAATCCAAAACTACGTAATTCTGAAATCCATTTTTACTTAGTGTTCCGAATTGGTAAAAATAAAAAATAAGGTGGCAACCCTATTAGCCATATTGAATTTTAAAATTCTGAATTCAAATCCGAAATCAGCGACCCCTAACACTGATATATAAAATTATATATAAAATTCTTAAAAATACATATTATTAGGTGGCAACCCTAAAATTGGTTTAAATAGAGATAGGACATATTAACCCTCAGTATCACAATGGGCCTCATTGGCCTAAGTGTATCTCGTTTGAGACAGCCATACTAACCTAACCAAACCTAACCTAGGTGGAAACCCTATCAAAAGAAAATTACATAATTTTGAAATTCTGACAACGGATTCCGATTCAGCGACCCATTTTTACCTAGTCTTCGCGCCAGCACCGAATTCGTAAAAATAAAAAAATTAAGGTGGCAACCCTATTAACCAGATTGAGTTTTAAAATTCTGACTTCAGATTAGAAATCAGCGACCCCCTAACATTGTTAAATTATGTTTAAAATTCTTAAAAATACATATTATTAGGTGGCAACCCTAAATACTTAATCCATTCTATAATTATTTGATTCACTTTTTTTTAAACAATCACTTATGAATACTACTTTTGAAACTACTTATACTTATTCATACTCATTTTTGTGTAATTGGTTCATGATTCAAAAATGTGATTCACTTTGTTTTGAACAAATCACATATGAATACTACTTTAGAAACTACTTATACTTATTCATATTCATTTTTGAGTAAGTGGCCCATGATTCAAAAATGTGACTCATTGCAAATCTCTGATTTAAATCACTGAGTTGTGAACGAATAGTACTCGAGTACTACTTATTTTTAAGTATTCATTGCAGATCTCTGGTTTCAACTCAATATTCAGTTAAGAAGTGCTTGAGATATGAATCTTCGTAAAAATCGATTTTCGAACCCTGTAGAAATTTAGTTTTTTATTTCCGCCAGTGATGCTCCATGCTAAATTTGACTCAAATTGGATACGGTGATTTCGTAAGGCCGGTACGTTTAAAATGGCATTGCTGAATGAGTATATTTAATTTAAGTTATTTAAGAAATCATCCCAGCTGCCAAGCATTGCTTAATCCTTTTCTTTTCACGCGTTTGTGTTGCGAGAACTTCAATTAACTCCATGTTGCTCTCTACTACTCTCTATTTTTTGCTCAACTAGCACAATGCAACAAAAAAAAAACACAGATAAGTCTCATGCAAGGTTCTTTTATATTTCCATCCCCCCAACCATCCCCTATCGGTCATCCTTATGAGCGTCTTGAGAAATTAGTTTAAATTGCCTTTAAATTGACTCCTAGAGGATTCAAATGTATGAGCTTTTCCTATTATATTTATACCCCCAACATTTTATCTGAACATGCCCACCCCTATCTGCCACCCTTCTCGGTGTCCCCTTAAAAAAACACATAAACTCGAGAAAAATAGTTCATCTTAATCTTATCTCCTTAATATTTATCTCTACAGGTTTCAAATATTTTCACACCCTTAGGAGTTACAGGGTTAATTAGTATTTCATGACTTTGATGCACATCATTGTTTTTAGCAGAAAAACAAACTCACTTAGAACTTATTTTAAGAAGTAATTTGAAAAGCAATGAACTGACCTTTCTAACCGTGCATCGACGAAGCCACCCGATCCATTCATTGCCGAGCTGTGCTCGTGTGAAGATAAATTAAATCCATTGAAACTACAAAATTTCAAATTTGAGCGCCATTTTCTCAGAATTTCGTGAAATAAATCAAAATTTTTTTAGCACCAAATTTATGATTTATTTCATTTTCTTTCCATTGACATCAAAATCATAAACATATCTTCAAAAATAACAAAGTTAGTTGCACTCCAAAAAGTTCACTAAATTGAAAACATAATGGGCCCTAGTAATAAACACGTTAATGTCGACTCTAAATTTAGTGTGAGCTTTTCTGACATGATTTCTATAGAATACGCTGTCGAAAAGCTTACACTAAATTTGAAGTCGACCTTAAAATGTTTATTACCAAGGCCCAATGATATTATCATGTACCTATTTGTATTTTGTTTAAAAAAAAAGGAAAAATAATAAAAACTGTCCAAAGTGAAATTTTTGCAGCACAACTAACTTTGTAATTTTTTAAGATATGTTTATGATTTTGATGTCATTGGAAAGAAAATTAATTAGATCACAAAGTTGATGCTAACAAAAATTTTGATTTATTACGCGAAATTCTGAGAAAATGGCGCTCAAACCTAAAATGTTGTAGTTTTAACGGATTTATTTCATCTTCACACGAGCACAGCTCGATAATGGATAAATCGGGTGGGTTTGTTGATAAATAGTAAGAAAGGTCTACTCATTGCCTTTCAAATGAGCTCTTAAAACAAGTTTTCCATGAGTTAGTTTTTCTGCTAGAAACAATAGTATTAATGAAAGTCATGAAATACCAATTAACCCCGTAG
Source organism: Dichetophora obliterata (assembly GCA_963920525.1). NCBI lineage: Eukaryota > Metazoa > Arthropoda > Insecta > Diptera > Sciomyzidae > Dichetophora > Dichetophora obliterata. The sequence goes on from OY986439.1 coordinate 57,260,753, forward strand.
CTCCTAAGAGTGTGAAAATAGACCCCCTCCTCCCCTCCCAAACGAGTTTTTGCTTTACTCGACCTCCTCTTTGATCTCCTTATATATTCGTACTCTTTCTCTGGGCACACGCTGTATAAAAAAAAATCTAAAATAGCTATTTTTTTAATGCATACTCGTATCTATTTTAAAAATAAAAATTCCAAAGGGGAAACTTTATTTTGACCCTCAATTGCAAACAACATTTTCTCCATTAATATTTTTATGCAAAAACAAAATTTATTGAACGGAAGCTTATAAAATTCAAGAGCTCGAACTTCATAAAAACTATGTACGCACACTTAACAGAATTGCCTATTAATTACAATAATAACAATAATTATGCCATTAATAATGGCCAGCTACTCGATGAAGGCAACTAACTATTGACTCTTGAGAATAACGACGTGCAGTTTTTTTTATTATTTATGCAGTTTGTTGCTTTATTTAACTAGTTCGCAAACCACTGCACTTTACATTGAGTATAGCAAAAACAACAATCAAATCAACTGTTAAGTATTAGAATCGATTGCCCAGCAATGGCGTTAAAATTAGCTTCAACTTAATATAAATCACTGAATGGCAATCAGTTGCGACGGACGACAACGGGGTCGTTTATTAATATGACCTGGACTTGGACTTGGAATGCAGTTTCAGCGTGACTTTGTTATGCTGTCATGTAATTTTTTCACCATTCCGCTGTAATAAGCATGATAACTTCATCAATACAGTTTTTCTTCTTTTATTTTAGCACATTGTTCAAACTATTACGTACAGGAAAAATTAAAAGAAAACAATACTTATCACATTCAGCGCCTGTCCAAGATCTTAAGGCGCCCTCTCCTCTTCGAGTTCAATCATGCGCCCCCAAAATTGAAATACTCTACATTTTACAAAAAAAAAAGTATAGCAGTGAGGGGACCTATATAAAAAATACTAGTATTCCCGGGCAGACATTTTCCTGCCACGGACCGCCATACTGCTATATACGAATTTTCATGCTAATCGGAAAAAAATTGTATATTTTGATTCTCTTTCCGTATGGTTATTTCTTTCAAAATATTTAATATTAAGTGTTTTTATTTTACAATAATACCAAACTATATTATTATATTTACATTTAATATTGTTGATATAAAAATAAAATACTGGAAGCACTACGTTTTAGAAAATTTCTTCACCGCAGCGCTACCTAGGAAGGTCTAACTAATGTTTGGTTTTCACTATGTCATTTTCAGTGGTCAGTTGTTGTCAATCAAATTGAAAATAACAACATGTTGATATTTTTTATAACTTTGGCAATCTTGGCAAATTAAAAACGAATAACTGTACTAGAGTTTTTTATTGCTCATGTTGTGCAATTCTCTTGCAGCCGTTTGTTTGATATTTGCATGGTGCGGAAATGTCGGGTCATTTTCGCATAGATTTTTGCAATATCCGTGAACTGAGGGCGAATTTTTTCTCGGTATATGTTCATTGTACTCTACATAGGCCTCAAATAATGGCACTAGGCGAGACCCAGGTGGCCGAGGATGCAGATCCACTGGATTTTCATATACCTGGGTACCGCTTACTGCCATTGTTTTCTTTGCATAGAGGCATCGCCCTTTTTATAAGAACGGATGTAGCATACCAGTGTGAGAGGAGTCTGAACGTGACCGATCCAGAGTTTAGCTCAATGTGGGTTAGGTTCAGGCTTCGCTCTCACTTGCTGCATTTTTGTTTTATTTATAGAAGCCTGAATTTGATTACGCATATTTTGGGGTTGTTTCCTGACAGTGAGATCGTTGTAGCAGGCGATTTCAATGTCCACAACCCGGCTTGGTTACGTCATTCGGGCCCGTTGGGCAATATGTTGAGCTATTTGCTGAATCGAACCAATTGATTCAACTAGTGAAAAAACCCACTTTTTTTCCTCAAAGTGATATGCATAGCCATAATACCCTTGACCTTTTTCTGACTTCACATCATGAAAAATATGATGTGAGTGTCAACGCACCTCTTGGTAACTCGGACCATTGTACCATCTCCGCTGTTTTTCCATATTCTAACCCCTGCACCTCTACGCCTAAAGCCCCGAAGAGGACTGCATGGTTTTATGGAAGGGCAAATTGGACTGCATTAAATAATTTTTATAGCAGCTTCAATTGGAAATTATGTTTCGCTGATAGAAATGTGAATGCCGCGGCTGTCATGGTACAAGAAATTATTTTATTGGGTATGCGGTCTTTCATTCCCAATAAGATGAGAAGCATTAAACCAAAAGACCACTCATGGTTTAATGAGACTTGCAGGATTGCAGTCAGGTCCAAAGAGGAAGCCTTTCAGAATTGGCGTTCTAACAAGAATACTGATACTAAAAGACTTCGCATCGAGGCAAGGAATCGCTGCAATGCAATTTTAAAACGCGAAAAGTTTCTGCACGAAGCTCGCATTCGAGAACAGGTTCTTCTCTGCCCCAAAGGGAGCAACAACTTTTGGTCATTTGTTAAAAGAGTGAAGAATCAGACATCATCATCGATTCCAACTCTTTTAAAAGATGACCAAATCTTCACTGACTCGGCTGATAAAGCGAACCTATTCGCTAGATTGTTTGCAAAAAATTCCACTCTCTCGGATAGCAATCAGCCACTGCCCTTTTTTTGGGGTGGATCTTCTGCAATGCAGGAGATATACTTTCGAACGAGAGCAGTTAAAAGGGTCCTTACAAATCTCAACGTAAACAAAGCGGTCCTGACGGCATACCGCCAATTGTGCTTAAAATGTGTGCTTCTTTGCTGGCTCGGCCTTTGCGCAACCTTTTCAACATCTCCTACAGAACAGGAGTATTTCCATCTTGTTGGAAGGTGGCAAATGTCCAGGGTGATGCCACGAACCCTGCAAACTACCGACCTATTGCGATATGCTCTACGCTTTCCAAAGTTATGGAGAGCGTAATAAACTTCAACGTTGTGGACTATCTCGAGCGCAACCAACTGCTCAGTGACCGTCAATATGGTTTCCGTAGGGCTCGCTCTACTGGTGATCTTATGGCGTTCTTAACCGAAGAATGAAATAAATGCGTTCACTTTTTCGGCGAGAGCAGGGTTGTTGCTCTTGATATTTCTAAAGCGTTCGACCGAGTGTGGCATAAAGCGCTCGTGTCAAAACTTGTTGCATATAGTTTTGGTGGTAACTTTGCTCGATGGATCACGTGTTTCCTCAAGGACAGAACGATTCGAGTCGTAGTTGACGGTATTTCGTCCGAGGAGCACGCCATTAACGCAGGAGTACCGCAGAGTTCAGTTCTATCGCCAACCTTGTTTCTGGTTTTTATCAACGACCTTCTGTCGTTGACGCATAACCCAATACATTCGTTTGCGGACGACAGCAGCATTTGTCATTCGTATTCATTTAGTAAACGCCCAAGCTCTATGGAGATTGAGAGAAAAAGGCAAAATATGAATGACACACTCCTACATGATCTACAAAAAATCTCCGAGTGGGGTCTTGCTAATAGAGTAGACTTCAATGCAAGCAATACTCAGTGCTGCCTGTTACCCACAAGGATTGCCTCTTCGCACCCCTCAATATGAATGGTGTGGATCTTGTGGAATCAGCCGCTCTTGACGTTCTGGGCATATCGATCCGATTTGATCTTCGTTGGAATGATCACATTTTCGATGTGTCGAAAGAAGCGGGCAAGTGCCTAGGTTTTCTAAAACGGTGCAAAAAATATTTCACTTCAGATGATCTTCGCATGATCTACACCTCATATATAAGGCCGAAAATGGAGTACAATTCGCACATTGGGCGGGGCTTCAAGATCTTATTTGGAGCTTCTGGATCAAATTTAACGTCGTGCTATATATTTGATAGGGGATGAAAGTATTTCATCCTCGCTCAACTCTCTTGAGCATCGACGCAAAGTAGTAGAAAAACATTGCTTTGAAAGGCGATATACAGCACATAATTCTGTTTTAATTTAACAGAAGGTGTTAGTATAAGCTTATCAAAGTGGATGGTACTGCAGAAGCCACAGAAGACTACTGATGAGTTGATGTAGCTATCAACGAAACAGCTGTCTAGTCTGCTTGGTGGTTTGTTCTGCAAAGAACTTATTGTTGTTGCAACCTGTTGCTTCATGAACTTAATTGGCATTAAGCTTATATATAATTCTAAAAAATATTATTTTTTTAGAATTATTAGAAACAATATTATAATTAAAATATGCCATCATTAACTTTTCATGTTGGTTGCCTAAGCCTACTGTATAGGTATTACCATGGGAAGTGTTCAAGGGAGATACATGGCCTGACGCCACCAGCTCGTGTGTTTCCCAGGTCCACTCGGGCAGCTGTCCAAGCCCATCCTTTTACCATTGCATCGATGCCCAATAGAACATCGCATTACCGTGATAATTCGTTCTTTAGTCGCACGGTTAAAATGTGGAATAGTCTCCCTGCGAGCGTGTTTCCTGGCAGTTTTGAGCTGTGCAAATTTAAAACAAATATTCACCGACACTACTCCAACTATCCACCCTCCAACTAACTATCACCCATCTTCCGAATCAACACAATGCTTACGCATTTATAGGGGGCATCCCCTGAGCGTTGGTTCAGTCTAAAAAAAAAAGAGGTCCATATTTCAGGTGATAAATTTTTGTGTCGTCATAAAAATGACATGGTGAAAACCAAGCATTACATAACACAAAATAAACGGAGGAGTTCGCTCTGAGATCAGAAAACACCCACATGCCCGCAGACCTCTAATGCAACCTTGGGTTGCATATGGCTCCTGAACCAGTGCAAAACTAACACCATTTTCTAACAATAACTGTCCAAATGACTGCATATGTGGCAATCCTTGACAATTTAATAGCATAATTTTTATGCTATTAATGTCTAGAATTCTGAAGCTCAACTATGCTTCCATAAATTGGACAATCCATCGAAAACAATAAATGTGCGATGGCAATCCCCTGAAACATTTTGGCAATGTAATGAACTTTTGCATTTAGTCTCAGCATGTTATTCCAAGAGTGGGGCCAACCTCCTTAACCACCGCGTCAACAACCTCCTTGGTTTTTGCACCAGCTGTCTTGCTACGTACAACCAAGGACCCTGTCTCAACCGGCTTTTTCTACTGAGCAACTGGCAAAGACACAGGTAGAACAGCCTGTGCCACCGGAAGAGCGGTCGCCAAAGCGCTACTCTGAACGCCTACAACAGGAGACGAACTATCTTTCATTGCCTAAAACAGCTTCAGACGTTCATAGAGGCGCTCATTTTCGAAAATGACCTCTGAGATCATTTTTTCATAGCGGCTAGCAACCACAGTAAACGTCTGGAAATGCTCAGCTCTAATTCCACATTCGAGTGCTACTTTAAATAGGTCACCCGAAGTTAATTTAATTTTTCTAACATTATCCATGCCAGAAACCACAACTTTCTTACCTTCCTTATTCACAGCCTTCTACGTCGATTCTGGAAGCTTTGACGAAGATTTCATATCGTCTTTTGCTTTTGGGGTCTTACTCACCATTGAACTAGCAGAGTTAGATCGGACCAATCAGGAACTTCTTTTTACAGCCTTTCCCTTTCCAACCGAAATATTGAACTTATCCAACTAGGCTAGGGCCTTTAAATTCCGACGTTTTATCTCCATAGGTTCCTCAGCACCACTAAGTTGCCTTTAAGGGGCACCAATTGCTGGAAAAATACCAGCATTACCACTCACACCAACACCTCCTACTTTTAGGCCCCTACGAATGCCGAACTCTCCCACACCTGGACGAAACCCGGGTCCACATTTACCAGCAACTAACCCTTTTACACCCATACCAATACCAATTAAAGGTTTTCCTGAAGCTGTCCCTTGCATGGACAATTGCCGGGGTCGCCTTTAGGCGGGAAATTGTACTCAACCTGCACAAAGTGAGAGGACAGCATCAAAAATCACTACAATAAGAACCCTACACAATTCAAAAACGTAAGTGAGTCAATTAGACTGTGACACTCTTCACAAAGTGAAAAGGCCAACGGTTTGAGAGTCACTAAAACCAACAGTTCAAAAGTCACTGGAGTAACAGTTAAAAAGGCACTGTAGCAACAGCTTAACAAGCACTGGAATAAATCGAATCCTAACAATTTTAGAAGCACTAGAGTAATTACAATCTATCCAACTGACTGATGTCTTGGAAAGATACAAAGCTGATATCACTGCTATCCAAGAAATGCGATGGAAGGGACAGGGTTGCATTCGGCATGCACCCTGTGATATCTACTACAGCGGCCATGCGGAGAAGCACGAGTTTGGATGCGGATTTGTAGTTGGCAAGAGACTACGGCCCCACGTCCTGCGATTTACACCTGTGAACGAACGACTTGCCATAATCCGCATCAAGGTTAGATTTTTCAATATAAGCCTAATATGTGCGCACGCTCCGACAGAAGACAAGGACGATGAGATCAAGGAAATTTTCTACGAGCGCCTTGAAAATGCTTACGAGCGCTGCCCTCGCCACGACGTAAAAATCGTGCTTGGTGACTTCAACGCTAAGGTGAGCAAGGAAAATATTTTTGGTCCAGCAGTCGGAAAGTTCAGCCTCCACGACAACACCTCCGATAACGGAATGAGGCTGATTGACTTCGCCGCAGCACGAAACATGGTCGTAAGTAGCACTAGATTCAAGCATCTCAATATTCATAAAGCCACCTGGATGTCCCCTGATCAAAAAACAAAAAATCAAATTGATCACGTTTTGATCGACGGAAGGCACTCTTCCAGTGTATTGGATTTACGCACGATCCGTGGTGCAAACATTGACTCGGATCACTATCTTGTTGCAGCCAAGATCCGTACACGTCTGTGCGCAGCTAAGAATACACGCAACCCTACACAGAGAAAGCTAGACGTCGACAAGCTGCAATCGAAACAGACAGCCGATGCTTTCGCCACTCGACTCTCACTCCTGCTTCAAAGCACTCCTCCAATCGATGATATATGCGCGCAGTGGACACACATTTCCAACTCCATGAGTGCGGCTGCTGAAGAGGTGATTGGCTACCAACGCCCTCGCCGAAACCAGTGGTACGACCAGGAGTGTCGCGACGCCACTGCAGAGAAAGACGCCGCCTACAAAGCCACCCTGCAGTCGGTTGTAACGCGCGCTGCTTAGGAGCGATACAAAGAAAAGAGGAGGGAAGAGAGACATATTTTCAGGCGGAAAAAAAGAGAGGCAGAAAAGCGCGAGCAGGAGAAGATTGAGATGTATGGTGACAGGAATGAGGCCCGAAAATTTTTCGAAAAAATAAGACGCCTTACCGATGGTTTTAAAACCGGGGCCTCTTCCTGCAAGGATGAAAACGGGAATCTAGTGACAGATGTCCAGAGTACACTGACGTTATGGAGGGAACACTTCTCTAAGCTTCTAAATGGCGACGCTGACAACAATCCCGCCAATAGAAATGATATTCCGGAAACCCCAATTTTGGATGACAGCGTTGAGGTTCCGCTGCCCGACTATGATGAAGTTCTGACAGCTATAGCTCGGCTTAAAAATAACAAAGCCACGGGAGCTGATGGCTTACCTGCTGAGCTGTTTAAGAACGGAGGCGAAGCTCTACTTAAATGCATTCACGAGCTTCTATGCAGAATATGGTCGGAAGAATGCATTCCGAACGATTGGAATCTCAGTGTGCTCTGCCCAATCCACAAGAAAGGCGATCCAACTATCTGTGCCAATTGCCGTGGGATAAGCCTTCTTAATATCGCATATAAGGTCCTGTCGAGCGTTTTATGTGAAAGATTGAAGCCCATTGTAAACAAACTGATCGGACCTTATCAGTGTGGCTTCAGACCTGGAAAGTCCACCATCGACCAGATTTTCACGCTACGACAAATCTTGGGGAAGACTCAAGAAAAACAAGTCGACACCCACCATCTTTTTGTCGACTACAAAGCCGCCTTCGACAGCCCAATAAGGAAGCACCTGTATTCCACCATGTCTGAATTTGGTATTCCTGCAAAACTAATACGACTTTGCAGGATGACACTGAGCAACACCAGCAGCGCAGTTAAAATCGGGAAGGATCTCTCCCCACCATTTATTACCAAACGAGGTTTCAGACAAGGTGATTCCTTATTGTGCGACTTTTTCAACCTAATGATGGAAAAGATCATCCGAGCTGCTGATCTGAGACGAAGTGGCACAATATTCTACAAGAGTGTTATGCTGCTTGCGTATGCTGATGACATAGATATCATTGGCCATAATACGCGCGAAGTCAGTGCAGCATTTTCCAGATTAGAAAGAGAGTCAAGTCGAATGGGTCTATCAGTGAATGCAGATAAGACGAAATACTTAGTGTCAACAAACAAACAGTCCCAGCGTCTTGGAACCCACGTTACCGTTGACAATACCTCCTTCGAGGTTGTGAAGAACTTCGTTTATCTGGGATCCAGCATTAATTCAACCAACGACATCAGCATTGAGATCAAAAGAAGAATAACTCTTGCCAACAGGTGTTACTTTGGGCTCAGTAGGCAATTCAGAAGCAGAGCCCTCTCTCGACGAACGAAAATCACGCTCTATAAATCGCTCATCATGCCCGTCCTACTTTACGCATCACAAACCTGGACGCTGAGCAGTTTAGATGAAAAGACTTTAGGAGCATTCGAGAGAAAGATTCTTCGTAAGATCTACGGACCAATCTGCGTCAATGGCGAGTACCGAATAAGGTGGAATGATGAACTGTATGAGCTGTACGCTGACATCGACATAGTCAAGCGTATTAAAATCGAGCGGCTTCGCTGGCTTGGTCATGTTCAGCGCATGAAAGACGATGCTCCAGTGAAGAAAACATTCGATTCGGTACCCAGCGGCGGTCAACGCAGAAGAGGACGACCGCATCTTCGTTGGAAAGACCAAGTAGAGGACAACCTGACGAAGCTTGGAATTTCCAACTGGCGCCAGCAAGCGAAAGACAGAAATGGCTGGCGAAAATTCTTAGATGAGGCCAAGACCGACATACGGTTGTAGCGCCAACTAAGTAAGTAGTAAGAGTAATTACAAAATCTACGTTGTGGAAGCACTGTAATAATCAGTGCCAAGCTTATTGACGAAAGCTAGGCGCTGTCTGTATTGATGACGAATGCTGCTCGCTAACTTGATGACGAAAGCTACGATTTACCCTCTACCACAAATCGCTCAACGCGCCGAAAGAAGTTATCACTTAAAAAAAACTTTATAATTGATAATTCGGTATACCAACTCAGACTGTTTTGTGTAATCAAATATAAATGAAAAATGTGGATATGTGTACTATGTTTTAAATGTTGCTATATTTGAAACTATTCAGTAGAAGGCACCCTTTCGTACTTTGTGTGAAGCAAATTGTTCGATGGTTTTATTATATTGAATTGCATTTGCCATGTCATATTCAAACGATATTGTGGCTAAGTCGTTTAATCGCACTTGCTTTATCGAATTTCGATGATAATTTTTAATTATCTTTAGTTTAGAAAAACTTCTTTAACCTTAATCGGTTATTTGTGTAAAAGTGTACACACTTTTCAACTTTAAGCTGATATTTCTTTAATATAAGTTCATCAATGTAAAAATCGTATGCAAAATGTATGTTTTCAACGTTTTTTTCACTCTAGGTGTCGCTGCTACCATACAGAAAAAAATTTCCCTAATAGGTTCTTGTGTGTAAAATTTGCACACCATAATCTTAGTGAGCCTATGTCACTGTTCTTCTGCTTTATTGTTAATTTTTGTTTCGATATTTTCCCAATTTTTAATTTTTTTTAACTAGCTAAAACCCGGCGCGTTACTACCACGCCCCCCTTGTCCTACGCGCCCATAAAATGTTATGAGTGGAACGAAACGTGTAAATTAAGGTCGTATACCGAACTCCGAGGCTGTGTGCTCTATAATTGCGAAGCTATTCGATATAGCAAATTTGGGTTGCTTAGAAGGTGCCTCGCCCCTTTTTCAATGCAAAAGCCATTCTTGGTATGCGTTTTATAACTTGCTAAAGTTTCACGAAACCAAATTGCGGTGCTGTGTGACCTATTATTCCAAAGTTCCAATCAGCACCAGACTTCACCAAAACATTCTGAAGACTTGCTACAGTTTCCCTGAAAATTTCATAAAAATTGGTTCAGTGGTTTCGGAGTCCTTACACATACATATACTAATTTTTTTTATAAAGATTGACATGAAAAAGTAGGCTTAGATAAAGTGAGACCATGCCCATTTTTAGTACAGTAGCCGATGGTAGCCATCTAAACAAAGTTTTAGTTTTTTACGATCATATCCGTTCGATATATCTGTGGTCACAAGGAATAACGACAAAACTCAAATTATCGTAAAAAAACGATATTTTAATTGCACGAACTACGACTCATTTTTTTAAAATATATGAACCGTTACAAGTAAGTGATGATCACTTCTGGGCAAAAAATGGATATCTGCATACTTCCAAAAATTGGCAGTAAAGTAAATTCCATGTTGCTTTTTTACGATATTTTCAGTTTAGTAACCACAGATTCCTTGTAACCACAGATATAGCATTTTTTATGGTTTGTGGGCGATAGCGTAAATTTAGGTTGTAAGGGAGGTACAGCGCCCTTGTCCAATCGGCACCATTCTTCCCAGGAGCGCTCTCAAGATTTTGTTTCAATTTCCCTGAAAATATCATGAAGATAGGTTCAACGGTTTTTGAGTCTATACACGATATACATACGTACATACCCACATACAAACATCCACTTTTGTATATATAGAATTTTCACTCGATTAATCGATTCAATTTTTTTTTAATTTAATAAAACAATGAATAATTAATTACTTTTCACAAGAAGATTGCATGCGTTTCATTCATGAATCGATGAAAATATTGCTCCTGAAAAAGAGTGTGTAAAATTTACACACAACGAACCCATACTTTTCTAAAAATAAGGGACCGATGAAGGTTCAGCAGATGCAACCGATACTGGACTCGGTTTGGAAAAGAAAAGATCAAATCAATTGATGAACAGAACAGAATTAATGAATTGAATTTAAAAATTCTATTTGAAACTCTATTGGAATTTCAGCAAAGATCAATTTAAATTGAGAAATGCCATGTGAAATTCAGAAAAGATCAATTGAAATTCATAAAAGATGAACTGGAATTCAGAAATTCTATTTGAAATTCAGAAAAGTTGAATTTACAAAATAATTCGAGGTTTTTCGTTATTTTTTACATAAAAGAATTAACGAATTTGTTTAACATTATAAAAAGTTACCCATTGCATTTCCTACTTGATATTTTTAAACATGTTTTTTGTTTGTTTTATTTTTAGATTGGGAACGTGAAGCGGTCTCAAAAGCGGAAATACTGCGTCTCATCTATCAAGGTCGTTTCTTGCATTGTAATGTGACCCTGGGTGCCCTCGGCCTACCACTGGGCAAGACGACTGTTATGCATTTAGTGCCGCGTGATAATCTGCCGGAGCCCAATTCACAAGGTGAGTCCATTAACTAGACATTGAAATATACGCTAGCACATCTAACCACACATTCTATTCACCCTAGATCAAAGACAGAAAAGCAAAGGAGGATCGAGTAGATGCTGTTCGACGACATGCTGTATTTTGTAACTAGCTTTAAGTGAGAATTAAAATAATTTAAATTAAAAAAATTGTGTATTTTATAAAAATTAAACTAGAAATGAACGGAGAAATTTTATGATAGAAATTGAAAATGAGAAAAAAAACTCAAATAAAAAAAAAACAAGCAAAAATATTAATAATAAATATTAATTTATTAAAATGTGTGTGAAAATAAATAAGTACTAAATGGGGAAAACAAGTATAAACAACATTGCTAATTGTAGATATTCGACGTTAATTTAAAGTAATCCACAAAAAAACAGAATGGAAAGAAAAATAAAAATTGTATTAAAATTATAGAATTTATAAGAGTAAAAAAAATTTAGTTTAAATTTGCAATGAAAAAATGTACTATTATGAATATTTATGATGTGTGTGGTATTTAAATGTAGTGTTTAAACCTGCTGTGTCAAATGCCACACTAACGAAGAACTGCTGTTTATAACTGTTTAATCTTCTACTACTACTACTACTCATTACTTATATTCTTACTTGCGTGTGTAGGTAATGGCTTTTTCCGTTTTATTTTATTGTGTGTTTTACGTTTTATTAAGGTTTTGAATTTTAATAGCAAAAATTAGTTGAAATTTTACAAAAAAAAATACAAAATATTGTAATTAAGTAAAGCAAAAAGAGGAAACAGTGTTAGAAGAAAGAAGAAGAAAGAAAAAAAAAGAAGAAAACTTAAGCAAAGTTACAATCGTGCTAATGTGATTATTTTAAAACCTATGCAAAATACATGAAAAAAAGTACTGTTATTTATATTTTAAGCAAATAAATTTAAATGTATTTAAATTGAAAAAATTAACGTAAAAAAAAATTTTTTTTGACACTGTAACAAAAGACAGAAAAAGAAGAAAACTGAATATAATCAAAAATCCAAAATAATTTGAATTAAATCAAGCCTAAGTAACAATAATTATAATTATTATATTCAAATATGAATAATACTAGCCACAACAAAAAAAACAACAATAATGATTGCGAAAATACTTGCTTTTGCTTTGTTAATTACTACACAAACACTCATAAACATACACTTGCCCACACACACACACTACTGCATATCATTTGGCGCTCATCTTTCGATTTTAAATACCTTGTTTTATTCTCTCAAACAATAACTGTATTATATAAAAATGTTATCCTTAAAATACATAACATCTTTTATTTAGATCTATTATTTCAACTAATTGTATTATATTAAATTAAAAAACTAAAACTGTTATCATAAGCATCGTCGTTGTTCATCGATTTTTATTTTTTACTATTTTAATTAGTTTGTAATTTATTAAAAATTTTATATTTTAACCTAAATTTACATATATTTTTTTTTAGTAGTTAGCCTATTTTTAGTCTTTATGTGTTCTATTTTGAATTTTTGTTTTTCAAAACATTACTTTTTATTTTTGTTATTTTATATACATTAATGTATTGTATGAAAAATTTTAAAGAAATTTCCGAGTATGATCAACTGAAAATATTAAAACAAAAATATTCTAGAAAAGATATAATTAATTTTGTTGTTTTATTTAAATTTATTCATGTGGCGAAGATGTGAAGTTTACAAAAATCTATTTCTCATGATCCAAGTCAAAATTCTCTCGAATTAATATTTTTAAGCCATAATTCACATTTTTTTGCTAATGTCGATTTAATTTTAATTACTATTTGAAAATCATGACGTCTTTAAAACGACTACAAAGAAAAATTCATATTTTTGTGGTTTTTAAGTTAAGATTATGAAATCAATATTAAATGATTATTTTAATAGGCATAGATAGGAAAGTGAAAAATATGACCTTGAGTCCCACCAGTGGCGTAGCTAGGATTTTCTAAAGGAATGATGAAATCGTAAATGCTGTTTAAAAATAGATACATCTTTTATTTAAGCTTTTTTAATGCTTGTGCGCTCCTGGCGAACAATAAAAAAGTTAATATTTAAATATGAAATGAATTGATATTTCCTTAAACCACTTTTAGATAGCTCCTTGAGTGTTCGCCAAGCTCATCAGATTTTGTTGGTAAAGATTGATTAATATTTACATGGGTATTCATTTTTATTAGTTCAGTTTGTGTATATAGAAAATTCGTTATATGGAAATAATTAAGTTCGAGGTTTCGTTGCGATATTTTCACTTTGATCAGTGATCACAGGCAACTTTGTCAAAAAGCTTGAATAGATCAGGTAAAAAACTAGATGCTCTGTTAGGAGACTTTTGTTGAAATTTACAAAAGAAACATATAGGAAGTGACTTCATTTAAATACTTTTGGGGTAATTTTGAGTACCCATAAAATTGGTTACTTTGGGTTATTTTGTACTTTTATTAAGCGCTTTTATTTTATAGGTACATTATTGCTTAAAAAGCTTAGTTTTTTGTTTAAACAAAGCTGTTTTACGAAACACTGGCTTTTTATTTAATTATGGGGTCAATTTTGACCCTAAGGGTTAGGTTTTGAGGGTTAAAATGTTCTACGAAATTATTTCCCAGGTAATTGTTAATATTTCACCTGAAGACATGAAGCCGCTAAAGCTAATAAAAAAATTTTTGTAACAAAAACAGTCTTAACATGTATTTGATCTTGAAACTCGAATTTCTCAAAAATGTGTCGAAGGATTAAAATTCGGTTAACGCCATTAAATTCAGCGTCCTCAAATTATGCCTACGCAATTAGGCTTTTATATTACATACAAATAAATTGAAATTTAACTATTTCCCAAGCTAAGTCATTGTTTACATGAAGTCGGATATACAAAAAATTCAAACTATCCGCTTGTCTAGGTTAGGTAAAGGTGGCTGAGCCGATAGACGACTCGTACACTTAGGCCAGTGCAAGCCCGTTGAATAACCACATAATCTCTTTTAAACCTATTAGAGATTTCCCTCCTCAAACCAGTTCGAGCTGGATAATTAATTAAAGGATATGCTTGATTTCCAGGCATAAGACTACGGCAAGTCCATTTAGAAAGGGATGGCCCAGAGTTGCCATTCTCCTTTAAGCTAAAGCCGGACTTTCACAGAGGAGGTGCTGAACATTTTCTACCTCCTCCTCACATCTGCAACTTCTGCAACTTCTGCAAAAATAACTTGATGGAAGTCCCAACCGAAGAGCATGCGTTCCGATTAGGCAGTGACCCGTGAGGATGCCTACTATTTTTGACAGGTTTACCCTGCTTAATTCAAGCAGTGCGTTGGTGCGTTTTAAGTCGTAGGTAGGCCAAGTTATCCTTCTTGTGTCAAGGTGTTGCCAGCGTTCTTGTGCAAGACTTAGGGATCTGTTCTTGCACTGAAGTTTATAAGAGGAAATGGGTATATCAATAAAGTGCTCATTTAACCCTCTGCAGCTGTCGTCGTAGTCTGACAGATATCGCAAAACACAATTTCGGGCATTTCTTCGTGAATTTTGTAAATTGTATCAATGAAATAAGCCACATAATTTCAAGCAAACGTCTTTTATATAAAGTTTTAACCATACATTGGATAATAAACTATGTTTTTATTTAAATAATAAAGGCCTGACAAATAAAGAATTTCATAAAAATAATTGATTTTAAAAAGGTGTCCATCAGACACCACATTAGTAATATTGTTAAAACTAAAGCACGTCAGTTGCAGAGGGTTAAGAGGGTGTTAGAGGTAGTACCCTTCCTTGCCAATTCGTCATCCAAATTATTGTCCTCGATATCCCTAAGTCCAAGCACTCATATGAGGT
Source organism: Dichetophora obliterata (assembly GCA_963920525.1). Classification (NCBI taxonomy): domain Eukaryota; kingdom Metazoa; phylum Arthropoda; class Insecta; order Diptera; family Sciomyzidae; genus Dichetophora; species Dichetophora obliterata. Next base: position 57,276,129 of record OY986439.1, read on the forward strand.
GGATCCTGAGTAGCCTTGCCATCGCGTTAAGAGATCTGCGGCACTCTGTGAGAGTTTTAGAGTTGTCTATGTTTCAGTTCTCAGGGCCTTCAGTGCAGCTTGGCTATCTGAAAAGATGGAAATACTCTTCCCCTCAAGGTCTTTTTAACCTAAAATCTTAAAGGTTTCGTGAAAAACCATCATTTCCGCTTGGTAGACACTAAAATAATTTGGAAGTCTACAGGACGCTTCGATTTCAAGATCCTGGGAGTAAATACCTCCCCCTACTTGTTCTCGAAATTTGGACCCATCTGTGAAAATTTTTATGCCGGAGTACCGTGCGCTTTTTTTAAATTTAAGAATGACATTTGCATTGTCTCAGAAACTATAAAAGCTAGGGCCATGGAATTTTGTACAAATGAGTTTTAGTCTAAATTAAGTAACAGCACAAAAAATTAGAATTCTAGGTCAACTGCATCGCCTGCCTCCCACACAAACGATATTTTTTTAATAAAAATAACCCGCATAAAATTGCTTATTTATGTTTTTAAAGAGTAAATTTAGTTTAATTAACTTCACTTAAACGTCATGCTAAAAATATTTCAAATCAGATGACTTTTAGATACATATTTTTCTTTAAATTTAAGAGTACCTTCGAATTGTCTTGGAAATCAGTGCATGGTTTTTCTTAATAGCAGCTAGATGCAGCAGGTTTTTGCAGAAACAGAAGTTAGAAGTACGATATTTTATGATAGTTATAGCCCTCGACTTTAATAATGCTTAATTAGCTAGATATTTTTTAATAAATTTAACTTAAATTTTCATTCCTTGAAAAATTTACATTCATATTTCAACGATTTTTCTATTTTTATTTATTAACATTTTTTATTGTATTTTATATTAAATTCAATGGCGATTAAGACATAAAAAAGTCCAAAAAACAAAACCTTGAAATATACTTTGTGCTCGAAGTTATTATTGTTTAAACTTGACTTTATTTTTGGGTTTTATTGAGCTTATTTTTGTAAAAAAGTTTCAAGTTTGACGAATTTTTTACAATAAACATACAATGCATCAAGTTTTTAATACCACATTCATAATACATGTTTTATAATCCGACAAATAAAAATATTTTTTTATAAAATTTAACAAAAAAAAATCCAAATGTCCTCCTAAAATTAAAAAAAGCTCACTGTGCGGAGACTTTAAGGGGGACTTTGTTTGCCCAGTCTAGCCGTCAAGGGATAAGAACTACGTAGTTCTGTTCAAAATTTAAGCAAGACCCACAGTAGTCTGTTTTGTCGGGTGCAGAGGAGTTCAGAATAATTGTGTGGCCGTAGTTATTACCTATCCAATTTCCAGATTCTCTTAGTCTAAGAGCTGCTGTGTTAGCACATTCCCTGGCAAAGATATCAAGAGTAGGAAGGTGAAGCATGACATTTCGAGCGCTGGTTGGTGTTGAGGACAATGCCCCAGTAATACAAAGACCTGCACTTCTTTGCACCTTTGCAAATTTCTGAAGTGCAATTGTCTTATCAAGAGCCCTCCACCATACCAGTGAGCCATATATAAGTATGGGGCGAACAATTGCTGTATAAATCCAGCGTACTATTTTGGGGGAAAACCCCATTTTTTACCAATCGATTTTTTACAGGCAAATAGTGCTATGTTTGCCTTTTTAACACGTTCCTTAATGTTAACATTCCAGATAAGCTTCTTATCCAGAATAACTCCTAGGTATTTCGTGCTGTTACTAAAGAGCAACCTTGTGCCGTTCAGGCTCGGAGGTTCTAAGTTTGAGATTTTATATTTCCTAAAAGAGTGATATCTGTTACCTCCGCGTTTACAATTAAACCACACGATCAAGTCCATCTCGAGAGGATTAAGAGTGCTCTCTCAATGAGTTGACAGAGAGTCTGCTGAAATTTTCCGCTTAAAACTATTGCGATAACATTGGCACAAGCAATAACCTTGTAGCCTTCCCCCTCCATGATACGCAACAGCTGGTCAACCGTCATGGACCACAGAAGCGGAGACAAGACTCTTCCCTGCGGAGTATCTCTGCTATTAAACTGCGAGTATAGGATCCCTCCAGTTCTGAGTTCACCACCCTGCCCAAGAGCATCTGGTGTATGAAACTCACGAGAAAATCTTCCACCCCCAGTTCCAACAAGACCGAGGTGACCGCACATGGAAGGACGTTATTGAATGGTCCTGCTATGTCTAGAAAAGCAGCAAGCGCATATTCTTTGTTCTCAAGTGATTTTTCGATTGTAGACACAAGAGAGTGGAGAGCTATTTCTGTAGATCTGCCTTTGATATAGACATGCTGAGATTTTAGAAGCCTGTTAAGTTTTGCTTTAGAAGAAGCCAAATGAGTTTCTCCAAAATTTTAACCAAAAAGGAGGAGAGGCTTATAGGTCTGAAGTCATTCGGTTTAGTGTGAGAGGACTTACCCGCTTTCAGTATAAAGATAACCTTTTGTCTCCAGGCTGTTGGGATATAGTTAAAGAGAGTAGACAGCCATAATAGATTGCCTGAAGCCAGGGTACTATTGCATTAAAGCTATAGTGGAGTTGAGCTGGTATAATGCCATCGGCACTCGAAGATTTATATGGTTGGAACAAATACATCGCCTATCTTAACTTCTCCTTGCTGTTTAGTTGCTCAATCTGTTGAGACGTAAGGTCAGAGAGGAATGTTCGAAAGCTGGAAATGTCAGAGTGAACATTACCAGGAAAATGTGCATCCATAAGTACAGGGTCCGCCATCTAACGTTTTTTTTTTTCAACTAGTGCTTATTTCGTGAATGGTAACACTTAGCTCATGTCTGATTTGACAGATAATTAGTTTTATCTTTCCGCTGAACGAATATGGTTGTGTATACGCTTCAACAACGCTGGGAAATATTGCGACATTACTTTGAAAATCATGGTAATGTTGCAGAATGTGTGCGAAAATTGCGTACGGATTTTGGAAGAAGAGAAGCACCGTCAGCTCTCCGTATGTTCGTTATCTTGTGAAAAAAGTGAAAGAAACTTGCATCCTCATCGATAAAACAAAGCGTGCAAAGCCAAAAGCAGTGCGTACACCCGAGAATATTGCTGCTGTGGCAGAAAGTGTGCGTGAAGCGCCATCAACATCAATTCACCGTCGTTCTCAACAATTGAACATTTCCGAGACATCATTGAGACGAATTTGGCATAAAGACCTCAGGAATTGAAGCCAACTGACTATCCAATGCGTTTTTGCTTCGCTAAGTGGGCCTGCGATCGACTTACAGAAGATGCCGATTTTGCCAAAAAAAAAATCATCTATTCAGATGAAGCTCATTTTGATCTTGGCGGGTATGTAAACAAGCAAAATTGTCGCATTTGGGGCACAGAAAACCCGCACGCATACATTGAAAAGCCGCTGCACCCAAAACAAGTCACTGTTTGGTGCAGATTTTGGTCCAGAGGCATAATTGGGCCATTTTTCTTCGAAAATGAGCACGGAGTGGCCGTTACAGTCAATGGCGATCGTTATCGGGCCATGTTGAACGAATTTTTGTTCACAAAAATTGAAGAGGAGGATATTGGCAACATTTGGTTTCAACAGGACGGCGCTACGTGCCAAACAGCCGAAGCTGCACTCGATATTTTGCGCCCTGTTTTTGAAGATCGCATTATCAGCCGCATAGCTGATGTCGTTTACTAATATTTGTGGGGTGCCCTCAAAGACAAGTGTTACGCCGACAAGCCAGAGACAATTGACGCTTTAAAGGACAATATTCGTGAAGCCATTGGTGAAATACAGCTGCACACAATCGATAATGTGCTTAAAAATTGGACCGATCGTGTAGGCTACTGCATGGCCAGCCGAGACAGCCATTTGAATGAAATTATTTCCCATTATTAACCGGAAGGATTGTACTTTCAAATAAAAAAAGAAATTTGAGAAAATATCCAGTAGTTTTTTTTATAGGATTTAAAAAAAAAATTATTTGGCGGACCCTGTATATCTAAGGTTTCGATACATGAATCTGTCCAGGGACCCTACTCAGTATTGCGATGCGTAAATCAATGCGTTGCGAAAATGAAGTGCGATGCGCATTCAAATAGCAAATCACACGTGGTTATCACATTACAAAGTACCGATTACGCTATTTTGCCCCGGAATAGTGCCCCAGATACCATCTTCCTTTTAAAGAAAGCTTGGTGCTGTCGGGGATTTGGATAGTATTTTTCTGAGCCTTGAAGCCTCAGAAGTACCTTCTATTTCTATGCATAAGATGGACCAAGAGGCTCTCTTTCCTTTCCTGATTGTAGTTTTGCAAATACCTAGTTTGGACTTATATGTAATTCATAAGTCCTCACTATAACTACGCCTTGCGTAATTGAAGTCTCAGTGACAGTCTTTTCTGAGGATTTCAATCTCACAAGACCACCATACTGGTTTATGCGATTTTTTGTAAACTTTTGTTCGCACATGCTTTGTTGAGCGCATCCGATCATTTTTTGATGAAGTCTAGTACCAGAAGGTCCAAATCTTCTTTGTTAGTAACGAGGGGAGAAGTATCTGAATTCAGTGATTTCTTAATAAGTTTATTATACCATCTCCAATTTGTCTTACGGAGATTTCTTATTTTTTTAAAGCAACACTCAAAAATATTTGTGTAAATATTACTAATGACTGCGTCTATTCTACGAATTTTATTCGCAGTTTTCAGCCACGAATAGGATTCGTAGAATCGACGTATATTAATTAGTACATATTACGAATATTTTATTCGTAAAAACCAGCAAAAAAAAATTCTGTCTGAGCTGGGGTTTGAACCTCGGCTTTTTAGTTTACGGGCCACACACTCTACCGGTAGGCTACAGTCACTTGATAATCATACAGTTCCTTATGTTCTATAGATGTACTACAAACAAGGCTGAAAGATTTCGGTTTCCAAGTTTTTAGACTCTACTAATAATTCGTACATTCTACTAATAATTCGTACCGTCAGCCTACGACTGAATTGTTTCTACTAATATTATTTTTCATTCGTAAATAGTATGAAAGCATTAGTAAATACTACGAATGTAATAAAAGAAATTACAAAGTTATTCGTACGACAAATTTACGAATATTATTATTTATATGTACACAATCATTCGTACAATACACTTAGGGGTCGTCCATAAACTACGTTACTGATTTTCCGGTTTTTTTTACCCCCCTCCCCCTGCGTAACTTTTCGTAGTGCTTTTCAAAACCCCTCCCCCCCCCCCATAAAGTATCGTGACATATGAAATTAATTCATTCGAATGATTATATATTTTGACTAGCTCTGACAATTTTCACTAGTATTAGTGACTAGTATGACTAGATACATTAAAGGAACAATTGGAAAAAAATCAATAATTAATATCATCTGTAAAAGCTATTCCATCTGCGATCCAAGATTCGATGCTCTCAATCGCTGGGTTAGAAGAAGCTGGTAGCTCTGTTGAGGATTCTTCAAAATAGAATTTTTCATCGGATTCTATGTCGACCCATTCAGGTGAATCCTCATTTTTAACGCAAAGAAATTCACCTGGTCTTTGACAGAGAACCCTTAAAGGCTGCACCCGAGCTGCACCAAGTTCTGTGTTTTTGTGTAAATGCTTTATGAAAATTGATTTATTTAAATAGTATTTTTTATTCCGATTTATTGTAAACGATATAATACAAACTTATGGCAATTCATAGAAGTTTAAAAAACGAAATACAAGCCGCAGATAGGACACGACCTTGAACCGATTTCTTCTTTCTGAGAAGGACAGTACATGTCATACGGTATCTCCTTTGATCAAGAACATTCAGGCCTTAACGTCAAAGCCTGTCGCAAAAGCAAAGACCCAAATTTTCAGACGTGTGCTGAGATGGTGAAGGAATACCAAAAGGTTCCTGTGTCGAGGGAAAAGGTGGTGGAAGAAATCGTTGAAACAAAAGTTAACCATCAGTTAAGACGATCAAACATAAACATGTAAGGTTAAAAATTTTTGAAATGATTGTGTTATTAATTAGAGGTTTTTCGTAGATTTTTTTAATTTTTGGTAACGTTACAATATCTAAACACCTCCCCCCCCCTACCGTTACTTATCGTAGTGCATTTCAAACCCCCCCCCCCCCTTAATTGGTAACGTAGTTTATGGACGACCCCTTATACGAATTGATTTATTTTTGTTTAAGAATATCATGAGTATATAAAACAAATATATTCGTAGATACTGCATCAGGTATTAGAAAGATTTTATGAATGAATTCGTAAAGTTATCACAATAAAAATACTTTGTATATTGTACGAATATTTGTAGATATATTAGAAATATTTGTTTACTAATATCATTCGTAGAAATTTTCCTAACAAATTTTTTGAGTGAAGGATTGATTGGTTTTTCGTCAGCCGAATTCTATATACCTATGGTCTGAGAACGAGTGTTTCTTTAAGACCTTCCGTGAGTAAATTTCTTCCGAGTAGTTTTCTGATGCTAGAGTGATATCCAGAACTTCCTTCCGATTTTTAATTATAAACGTCGACTCATTGCCCTTGTTCATGATATTTAAATTTGTGCTAAGTAGGTAGTTAAAAAGTGGCTCACTTCTATCGTTGTTGTTGGTACTGCCTTATGCGAGTGGTGCGCATTAGTATCTCCACCCAGAATAATATGCGTGGCTGGATTTGACCCCTTTAGCACTTCTCGGAATGATTGCGTGGGTATAAGCTCATCATACGGGAAGTAGAAGGTAGAAAACCTACACTCACGGTCAAAAAATTATCGGACTTAATAATTTGATAACAAATATTCCTTTTCTTGAGATATAACAGTGTGGCGAAATCAAAAAGCAAGCACAACCAAACTTTATCTTCTTAAAGAGGAACATGTTGAGTGTCCATCACACCTGATTTGACCTCACAATGTTGTCACATTTTTTTCAATATATTTTTAAAGTTGAAGTGTTGGAATTTTGTTGTGTCGACATTTATCGAGTTTTTAAAGCCATTTGCCTTGTTTAAAATTAAAAACAAAATCCTTTTCCTTTCGGTAGAATTTTGCGTAGAATAAGGCGTAGTTCATAAATAAACTGAGCTTTTTGAAAATAACGACTTTGGCTCAAAACTGAATAGCAACTATCTCGGGTTTTTGTAACTAATATTTTAATTTGATCCGTTGCTTGCTGCACATATTGCAAAATATGTCAATAAAGGATAGAGGAAATGTATCATATATGTCTTCTTCCATTTTTGACGAATTTATAGCTTTAATGAGCACTACCGTTTGGGAACGCATACTAGCTGAATATTTTTCCATAATAATATACTCGATTTGTAGAAAAAGCAATAATAATGTCTTCGAAATCTCAATTTTCTTGGTAAATTTCAAAACAACAATAGAAAAACTTTTTGACGAAACTAGTGCAGAGAGCTATGCTTAGAAGGAGCACAGAAAATGAAACGTGAAATTTCCAATGTAATAATTGTAACACTATCCATGAATTTAAGAGAGATAAAAATAGCCTATACTGACGATCTTTTTCCATTCTAACGAAGGTTAAAAACTACTTAAGATCTTAACTGTCCATTCTTTCAATATTAAACATTCAAGCCCAAATTTTAAGGAATATGAGTTGGTCAGAAATTATTGATAAGTTTGCATCTTTAAAATCCAGAAAAAAATTAATATAAGTTTTGTGTTACAATAGACTGAAATATTGTTGGTACAAATAAAAAAAATATTTGATAATTATTATGTTTTTTTTAGAGAAAAACGAAAAAAAAATTTGGGAGGGTCGGCAAATTTTGCACGGCCCCGGGGCGGCGTCTGGTCTTAACGCGGCCCTGCTTATATCTTACGATCGCTTCCACCTTTTACATTAAATATAGTACTAGCAGAGTGCTATCCAACAGTCAAAACAGGACAAAAAAAAGTCTTAAAAGTCTTAAATTTTTAAAAACAAAAAAGTCGTACGAGCGTTACGTGCGCAACCATGGAAATGCCCATATATCAAATTTTAATACGATAGATTTAAAATTGCGGCTGTAATCATGTCGACAGAAAGAACGTAAATTGACTCAGGAGGTGATGCTGATCAAGAATATATACTTTTCTATACCTGCCACTCCTCCTTGTCAGCGTTACAGAGTGACAAAGTTAATATACCTCTTACGAAGTATGCGTGGGCACCACAATTTTAGTTAACGTAATATTTATTATAGCTTTAGTCACATCACATGGTAAAACGATAAAGCATTTCTAACGCCCAAAATTCAAATCACCAGATTGAACTTTTCCAAAAACCGAAAATCCTTTCCCCTATCTATTTCACGTCTAACCACCAAATGTCTAACCACCCTCCACCTTTAACCCTGGATGTGCTTCGTAAGTCAATGATAAATGAAATATGTACAATGATTTTATTTTTTGTGTTTTGTTCGAATGAAGTCACTAACATTTTTGTTCAAAATACCCTATTTTAAAAAAAGAATAATGTATTTTTTTTTTGCTTATTTAGTAAAATATATTGAAATTAAAATGTATGGACACCTACTAGGGAAGTCAATCCCGGACAATTTAAGCCCCTTTAAATCCCGGGATTTTCTTTCCGGGATACCGGGATTTTTACATAAAGAATTTCGTGATCGAAACTTACAAATTGCTTACGATTATAGCACAACTATTTGTCTAACTAGCATAGAATCAGAACGGTGCTTATCATTAGCGCGTTATATTTGTAATACTATCTGCAAAATCAGCTTAATGTTTTGTTTTAAAAAACTTGAAAACCAAAAATGTAATTTTGAAAAGTCTTTTCCAACCTTAATTTGCCTTAAACGCAAAAAAAGCAAAAAAAAAATTTTTAAATTTATATAATAACATCTTAAACTGTTCTTTTTTTATATTTTTTGTTCTTTAAATTAATACAATTTGCGTCATTAATATTATTTAATTTTTTTGTGTTTATTAACAATAAGGGTATTCACAAATGTGTAGTATCGTGGTATTGTGGTTTTTTGCCATAGTTGAAAACCACAATTACGAGTAACCTTTAAAATGGAATTTGTGGTGGGGAACCTCCCACTATAGCTTTTTGTTACAATGCAAATAAATTAACTATTCAATTTTATTAATATATGGCATAAAAAAGTTGAACTTGCATTTTCAGCTTCTTTTATTTTTGTTATTAGAAAATAACTGGCAACCGATCAGTTGTTTATGGAACTTTAAAAATCACGTTCGTTAAACATATCATTGGGCACACTTTTAGTTTTTAGAGATTTCATGTAAAACGACAAAAAATATAAAAACCGCTCGGTAAAGTGTGGTATCAATACCACGGGATTTTTTAACTTCACTAAAAACAAAGCAATTGTGAATACCCTTAATGTTTTTTGTTTTGTTTTTGTTGCTTTATAAATAAATTCATTTATATTTTTTTGTTTCAAGTAATATATAATCAAAAATTGCATTAAAAGCGTTTTGAATTATTTACTTTGTAAAGTTTTCGATCCCGAACTAGTCCCGGGATTATCGGGATTGAGATTCTCAAATATCTTTCTTGTTTTTTTGCGTTTAAGGCAAATTAAGGTTGGAAAAGACTTTTCAAAATTACATTTTTGGTTTTCAAGTTTTTTAAAACAAACATTAAGCTGATTTTTCGGATATTTGAAATTCTTATCGGGACGTTCAAATCAAAACGTTTTTAATATATTAATAAAGTTGTTGTTGTTTCTTTGGAAAAAATTTGTTAGAGCAATAATTCTAACCTGGCCTAAAAGCTCAATAAACGATTTTAAACTATCAAACAACTAGAATTTGTATTTAAAATCAAGAATGATTTGAACTATCAAACATTTAGAGCTTGTATTTAAATCATAGAAAATCTATGTTAATAATGTATACAATTTTTTATTATTTATTACTTGAAACTAAAAAAAAGATAAATTAATTAATTTATAAAGCAACAAAAACAAAACACAACACATTAAGGGTATTCACAATTGCATTGTTTTCAGTGTAGTTAAAAAACCCGTGAGATTTACAATTTCGACAATCCCGGGATCGAGAAAAGCTTCCGGGTTTGGACTCCCTACATACATACAAATACATTCAGTATGTAACACAATTGAGCAAATTAAGAAGCAAAAAAGCTTAAATGCATTATACAAGTTTTCTTTTTTTTTTAAACTCAAAATTTATTTCTGCAGGGTTTGCTAAATAAACTATTTTTACATTAATTTCAAAACAAAACTAAAAAAATGATGTAACATTTATTATCAAAATTGAATTTATTTTAGTGTAAGCCACTTGCTCAATTATGATACAATGAGCTCACTAGCTCTTTTGATATATTCTAGTATTTGGTATAACCACCTTTGGCAGTAATTATTTGTTGTATCCTGGCTGGCATACTGTTGGCTAAGTCTTCACATTCTTTAGCGGCAATACCGTCCCAAACTTCGTGGTATCGTGAAAAAAGCTCCTCTTTGTTTGCTGGCGGATTCGGATAGTAATAGACCCTCTTCTTCGTTAAAAACCATAAGTTCTCAATCAGTTTGAGATCATGGTATTCATGGCATGGTATTGATGTTATTAGTTTGTAAGAGCGCCTTGGTATCTTTAGCCGTATGTTTGGGATCGAATCCCAATTTTTTGGGAGAAGGAAAATGGTCTAATATATTGATGTAGACATTTGCCATCATCTTACCTTCAATCAAAATTAATTTTCCGATACCTTTTTTGGTAAAACAACCCCAGAGTTAAATTTGTCCTCCTCCAAGTTTAACTACAGGAATAACATCGCGATCAGTTATCCTTTTGGATGGCGTTTTCCACACATACCGGATTCCGTCTGATCCGTGCATGTTGATTTTGCTTTCGTCGGTCCAAATCACGAAAGACCACTGCTCCAAGGACCAATTTACAAGAGCTTTTGATAGCGCTAGCCGCGACTTTCTGTGACGTGCTGTTAGTAGGGATTTTTTAGTCTTTCGCCGTGTCTTGTATCCCATTTTTCTTTCCTGAAACTTCTTAATATTGTAGTTATACAATAATAGCACATAGAAGACAGTCTATACTTGACTTCATGAAAAATTTTGTTAACATGCTGCATGTAAAAATAATAAAAAATTATGTTGATTTTATATGATTTAAATACAAATTCTAAATGTTTGATAGGCAGGGCCGAAATTGCAATAAAATCAGCTAGTGATTTTTTCATATTGAAAAAAAGTTGTTGTTGATGTTGTTGTTTCTTTGGAAAGATTCGTTAGAACAATTAATCTATCTAACTTTGACCTAAAGCTCAATAAACGATTTTAAACTATCACACAACTAGAATTTGAATTTAAAATCAAGTGTGGTTTAAATTATCAAACTTTTAGAATTTGTATTTAAATCATATAAAATCAACTTAATACATAACAAGGTCATTCAGAAAAAACTTTAATAATAAAAAATAATTTCTTAAGAAACCATTTTTATTTGCTCAATTCAGTTATGTAAGTAACGAGTATGTTTTCAAAAGTTTTGTACTCAATATTTAATAAAATATTGAAACACATAATATTTTGTGACGTAACGCTCCGACCTGCCCACCCCACAATGTATCGCATTTCGTCATAAATGTTCAACCCCCTCCCAATATCACATTTCGGCATAAATGTCCAAATGTAGAGTAAAAAGTAACAAAATATACAGGCAAGCAAACCGTTTGTACCCTGCAAACCATATGAGACTTTTGAGACTCTTTTATGACTCATTTGTAGGAGCCCTAGCCCTCATAATGAGCTCGTATAAGTTTTATAAAAGAGCAGTTTTTCCTTTGAAAGTGGTCCCTCTTTAAGAGCTCAAATAAGAGTACAAAATTATACTTTTTTGACTCTCAAAAGTAATTTTTTGGACTCCTATTAGACTCTTTTATGAGTCTTATATTGGCATTTCAAAACTCATAAAAGATTCTTAAAAGTTTCAAAAATGTGCTAGATTTCCTTTTAAACTGGTCGCTTTTAAGAGGCATCAATATGAGACTTAAAATACTCTTTTATGATTCCTGTTTTTACCCTCTTTTCCTTCATAAAATAATCCTAAAAGTGCCGAAAATTCGCTTGTTTTCTATTGAATTTAGTCACTCTATATGAGCGTCAATAACAATCGTAAAAGACTCTTTTATGACACTTATTTAGAATTTTATGGTTTCATAAAAATTAGGAGTCTAAGTGGCAAAAAACAGCAAAGTTTTTTTAAAATTGGTCATCCTTCACGTGCTGGAATAAAGCTGAATTTTTCAATTGTTATTTTGTTATTTTTGAAAACAATGACAGAAAAAGCGGATTACTCTTTGAAATTCACCACTATTCCTTTGCTGAAATATATAGTTGTATGCAAATTTCAAAACATCTTATTTTTGAATGTTTATTTTTTACGAAACCGAATAAAATTTTAAGTTAATGAACAGTATTTATTATTTTTTTTATTTATTATTATTATTATTCTTTATTCTCATAGCAAACAAAGTTTTGACAAGATTATTCAATAAAATATTAAAAGCATGCTTTTTTTCTTTAAATTTCTATTCTAAAAATGCTCCCAACTCGAATTTTTTTGCATTTGGTTTTTTGTTAGTACAGGAAATACACATAAGAAGCTCATATTCAGGAGGCTTTGCACAAAACACTCTTTAATTCGAGTTTTTCAGAGCCCTTAACTGAAGTACTCCAAAAACAATCCGAAATCAGTTCTTTTCAGAAATGTACGCTATGAAAATACAAAAGATACTCTTTAAAAACTCATTAATAGGAGGGAAGTCATAAAACCCTCTTCAATAAGGCACTTTTCAGTGTCCGAATTATGAGCGCTCCGAACTGGGTTTAAAGGGTATGAACGAAAATATAGGGTGTCTGAATAAGAGTGCACGATTTAAATATTGTGGCATTTTTTAAAAATTGATCTGAAATTTGACGACTTTAAAAGTTTAAGTACATGTAAACTTTTTAATGAAATAAAAATATCACTGGCTTCATAAATCGGCGTTTTATTTTCAGTTATATTAAATCGTGTACTTTTATTAAGGCACCCTTTATTATGTTTTGTCCCAGCAACGCTATGTGAATGTGACCGAAACGATGGGAAAGAAAAAGCTACAACAACCACACAGCTCTGTTGTTGTTCATTCTAGCATTCTACTCTCAACAGATCTGAGGCTTTGTATTTTGTTTTTTATATGGGGAAAAAAGTGTTTCTAATTTTAAATTTTTACTTATATGAATGGCAAAAATTTTTAACAAAAATTATATTGTGCACTTGATATGAACCAGAACTTTCAAATAGTATAAGTTTCATTCGAATGTGTTGTTTGAAAATCAGTAAAAATGGGGCAAAATTTTTGTGTTCACTTATTAAGATATAGATATGCAGGGCTAGTATTTCAATGACATTTCATCTTTTTTCTACTGCTTCTAGACATTTCCTATTTACCTAGAACGTTAATTTATGTTTCCTAAATTCCAAATATGAAAAGTTTATAGGTCAATTTTGTCATTTTTCAACGTTATTTATCGGTTTTAGTTTTTAGATAATTTTTACTAGATTTAGTTCATTTTTTGGTCATTTTTAGTGATTTTTGAGTTATTTTATTGTCAATTTTGGACATTTTGAATTTGTAGAGTATTTTTGGTTTTTTAGATCATTTTAGTGTAATTTAAATAGAACTTTTTTTCATATTAAAAAAATGTAAAAATGCAAATTTGTACACTTATTCCTTTAACAATAGAGTCTACTTTCAATCAAAAACATTACCTCTCGAAAAAGGAGTAGCTTTGTTTATAAACCTCGATGAAAAAAGCTCTGCGCGAGGTAAAACTGACGAAAGGGTAAATATTAGGGGAAATATTAGGGTGAAAAAATTTTAATACTATGCAATAGTATTACATCCATTACATATAGAGGAACTTACATCCAATGAAACATCCAGCCCGATTCTGAATAATTTTTCCCGGGCAATCGGAAAAGGGAGTTTTCAATTTTAAGATAAAGTTTAGTAACATTATGGAAATTTTTAATACAAATTTCTTCATCAACCCTCAATAATTCAGGAGTGTAAACATAAAAAATATATATTTATAAGCTATCATAAAAATTAAAACTCCCTTTTTCAATTCCCCGGGAAAAGTTATTCAGAATCGGGCTGATCGCCTTTTAAATATTTTCCTCTCGTCAGTGCAGAAGTAGAAAGAAATTTTTCAGTTCTTTTAATTTAAATAACTTAAAAATGTGCCTTGTAACATACTGTACGCTATTCACAAAAATTTTATAAAATAAATTTGAAGTTTAGTAATGTTTTATTTTTAAAGCTTTTTTTTATTTTTTTATGTAATTGTTTGCTTTTTTATGGTAATTTTTGTCAGTTTCAAGGTCGTTTTCTGCAGTTTTTAGGTCATTTTTGCCATGTTTTTAGGTCATTTTTGCAGTTTTTTAGGTCATCAAAATCCGAGCCCTGTAGATATGTACATTAGGCCGGGTCGATTTGTGGGGCGGCAAAAAAATCGCCCATTGCTCAGTGAAAATCGTATTCTAGGGATCCAAATAAGAAACTTTGCCCGAGGAACTATACTTCTAAAACGAATTCTAATGCCCCAACTTTTGACTTTTGTCCCGTAGGGTCAAATTTTGAAAAATCCTTCTTTGACCCATTTAGAGTGCCCCAATCGAGTCCAAATGTATGATCGACCCCCACTAACTTTGGAGGGCCAATCCACCCATGCCAGTGGCGACCCCATTTCGCTGATTTTTTCATGTAAAGTGCCAAAAATGGTGATTTTTTGAAATGTTTGTATGGGAAACCCCCCAGGGGTTTCCAGGGGGTGTGCCACTGGCATGGGTAGATCGGCCCTCCAAATTGAGTGGGGTTCAGTGATACATTTGGACTCGATTGGGGTACTCTAAATGGGTCAAAGAGGGATTTTTCAAAATTTGACCCTACGGGACAAAAATCAAAAGTTGAGGCTTTGACCTATTTAGAGTGCCCCAATCGAGTCCAAATGTATGACTGACCCCCACTAACTTTTGAGTCAAACCCCCTGGGGGGTTCCCCATACAAACATTTAAAAAAATTACCAGTTTTGGCACTTTACATGAAAAAATCAGCGAGATGGGGTCGCCACTGTCATGGGTGGATCGGCCCTCTAAAGTTAGTGGGGGTCGGTTATACATTTGGACTTGATTGGGGCACTCTAAATGGGTCAAAGAGGGATTTTTCAAAATTTGACCCTACGGGACAAAAGTCAAAAGTTGGGGCATTAGAATTCGTTTTAGAGGTATAGTTCCTCGGGTAAAGTTTCTTATTTTGATCCCTAGAATATGATTTTCAGAGCAATGGACGATTTTTAAATCGACCCGCCCTAATGTATATATTTTAATTGATCTTTTCTGAATTACGAGTGGGATTTTTGAATTTCAATTGATCTATTTTTTTTTTAAATTTAGTTATGAATTTCAAATTGATCATTTCCAAATTTGAACTGATCTTTCCTGAATTTTTAATGAATTTTCTGAAGAAAAATTGATATAATTTGAATTTCAATTGATCTATTTTAAATTTAAAATAAAATTCTAAATTTCAATTGATTTTTTCTGAATTTTAATTAATCTATTCAGAATTTCAAATGAAATGTCAGAATTTAAATTTATGTTTTCTGAATTTCAAATGAAATTTCTGAATGCCAATTGATAATTTCAAAATTTAAAATGTTGTTCTGAATTTCAATTGATTTTTTCTGAAATTCAAGTGGAATTTTTAAATATAAATGGATTTATTCCAAATTTCAATTTATCTTTTTTTTAACCCATTAAGCGCGGCTCCCAAACGCTTTGCATGAATTTTTTAAATTTCATGTGCTTTCTTATCTTGATCACAGGAACTACCACATCAAATTTCAACTTTGTATCTATCAGCTTTGTCGAGATATAGTCGCTTGAGAAAATAAATGTCCTATGTGAAAATTTTTATATTTGAGATTATTGACAAAAAAGGGCTATAAATTCTAAAAATTTTGCGGTAAGTCCACAAAAATTTCATAATCTATTGTGAAATGTGTCTGCAAATAGGCCTGAAATTCTGAAGAATATTGCTCCGCTAGATTTTGAATTACAACCCATTTTTCTCAATAATCTCAAAAGTGAAAATTTTCACATACGGCATTTATTTTCTCAAGCGACGATATGAGTTGGGTATAAAAATACCCAACCGTCGTTAATGTGCTCTAAATGGGCACAAATTCATTCTGCAACGGCAGCACAGTTTAATGTCAGGAATTTTTTATCAATAGCAGGTATAGTTGGTTAGTTGGCTAAGAGAGCTTTTACTTTTTTTTTAAATATAAAATTTTTTACAAATGATAACACGAATTTTCTGATTTTTAAACTTAATCGCTTTTGAATTTGAAAATGTAGTAGTTAACGTAAAAATTTCTTGACACACTATAAAAACAATTCATAGCTCTATGTTTTCTTAAAGCAACAAAAAAAAATTAAACACTTAGCTGTTACCAATCCTGAGATATGATCAATTCTGCAGAAGCATTTGCATGGGTAAAAAAATACCCAACGGCGTGGTTAATGGGTTAAATAGAAACCTGAATTTCAATTGATCTGTTCTGAATTTCGAATGAAATTTCTAAATTTAAATTATTCTCTTCTGAATTTCAGATGGAATTTAAAATGGAATTCTTAATTTCAATCGAACTTTTGTGTATTTCATTTGATCTTTCTAAGTTACAATTGGAAATTATGCAAACTTTTGTCATTTTGATTTCTTTTATCACTGAAGCAATATATCACGACAAATTTTTTTTTAAATTGGGTGATTTTTCATATAAAAAAAGAAATGCCAAAAAAATAAAAAGCTAAATGTCGGTTTATTTTTTTTTGCGATTTTTCTATGCACGGAGGGAATAAATAGTCTTATATTAAGCAAATATTTTGCTTGATATAAGAAAATTTAAAATTAAGTCTCATTTGCTAAAATCATGCATTAAAAACTAATATTAAGAAAAAAACAATTATAATGAGCATTTATTGGCAAAATTGAGCCAAATAAACAACAGTTTGAAACAAGCATAAAATACTTGATTCTAGAACCTGAAGCAAGACTTGAATCAAGAAAATATTTACTTAATTTAAGCAAACGCAGAGTTGTCGACTTTGTAAAATTCAGCGAATTACAGCAATCATGAAAATCTTTGAAGTTGGTGTAAAAGAGTTGCTAGACAACAAAATCTACGTTCAAGATCACAGTCGCCAATTTGTGCCAAGAAAGCATGCGAAAGTGTTGTTTCTTTGTGCAAATCTAGCAAATTATTCTAATTTTCAGTAAATTATTTACTTCAATCAAGCAAAATGTTCTCAATTGAAGGAAAATAAATTTCTCAAATTAAGCAAATTATTTTAGTTTTGAATAAATAATTGTTTACTTGAATCAAGCAAATTGTTCTCAATTCGAGAAAAATAAATTTCTCAAATCTAGCAAATTATTCTAGTTTTCAGCCAATTGTTTACTTGAATCAAGCAAATTGTTCTCAATTTGAGAAAAGTAAATTTCTCAAATCTAGCAAATTATTCTAGTTTTCAGTCAATTGTTTACTTGAATCAAGCAAATTTGTCTCATTTCAAGTAAATATTAGACTCGAATGTAGAAAAAATATTCTTGAGTTTTGAGCAAATCTTGCTTGAATTGAGTATTTTTTTTTTCTTAAATTCATGTGTTCTAAATTTGCACAATTCTAGCAAAATAATGCTTGAGTGTAAACTGATAGCCTATTTGCTTGATTCAAGCTCAGAATGCTTGATTTAAGCACAGAATGCTTGATTCAAGCACAGAATGCTTGATTCAAGCACAGAATGCTTGATTCAAGCACAGAATGCTTGATTTTTTCTTTCCGTGTATGCGATAGTGACTACTACCCACGTAAACATTAGTGAAAATTTTTTTTTAATTAGTAAATTTTTAACACAAATTTTAGAAACAAATTGTACAAATTGGACAAATTGTAAAAAAAAACTATTGGAATAAGCCAATTTCGAAAATCGTTATAAATGACTTGGCCTCTTTTGAAGCTAAACTAGTTGAACTTGGCTACTTTTGAAAATTAACTAGGCGAACTGGGTAAGTTTTGAAGTAGTAAAAATATATTTGCCAATTTTAAAAATGCAGAAAATATCATGAACCTATAGAGCCTATTGAAGTTGACCAGTTTTGCACCAAAACGGCATAAAAAATGTACTGTCTTCAAGAAGTTGTTAAGAAAATAGTTTTCGTTGTGGCCAAACATTTTTTTGACATTTGGAAAACGTCCTGCAAAATGTTTTTCCAATATAGTTCTGACTTCAATTTTTAAATTTTGCCATTTTTAAATCTAGACCTATCGTATACAATCGCGTCGGAAGCGAATTTTATCTGGGGGGCAGTACAAATGGTGGTGCAAAAAAAGTTCACCAAAATTTCTTCACATGAAACATGAAGAAGAGAGAAAGAAGAGGAAAATATATAATACAAAAATATTATCGTTGTAAAAAAACTGATATTTTGAATAACTTTTCCTTTTAAATTGTTTATCAAGCTAAAAAAGTGGGGGGCAACTGCCCACCTTTCCCCCCGCTTCCGACGCCAATGATCGTATGGTCATAATTCGTAACCTTCGTCGAAAATTTAAAAAGAATCAAACCACAAAACAGTTTAAAAGAACTAGTTTTATTTCGCCATAAAAAGAAAATATTAAAATATGATATTTGGTTTTGCGAAATATTTATTTTTTCAATTTTTTCTTTACAACTTCATTATATTAATGAAATCGAATTGTGTATAATAAGAAGCATTTTTCTAATGTGTAGCAGTTTTTTTGAATTTTTTTTTTAATTATTATACAATACCTATAGTTAAATAGTAGAAAGTTTTGTTTTTAGTTTCGTTACAAATTAACATATATAGAATAATTTAAAAAACATTTCTAACTAATATTTCTAACTTTAAGATTGATGTGTAAATTGTATATAGAAGACAGATTAGAAAAGTCAAAAAAAATTTTTTCTTTAGAACACTAACCATAGCAGAATATTTGAATGAATGTGCACATAGTATAAGAAGAATTATGATTTGAGATTATGATTAAAATATGTATAATTTTTTTGACTTCCAGAAATTGACTTGAAAAAAGGGCTGAACTTACAGAAAGCTTAGCAATTGTTACATTATGACTGGAAAGATATTATTTTTTTGTCTCATTTCGAAAAAGAAAAAATGTATCTCTGAGCAAATATTTTTTAAATCTTTAAAAAAAATTAACAATTGCTTTGATAGTGGATCCAGTCGAAATTGTTATATTAAGACTGGAAAGATTTTTTTTAGTCTCATTTAAAAAAATGTATCTCTAAGCAAATATTTTTTAAATATTTCAAAAAAATTTTAATAATTGCTTTGAAAAATGTGGATCCAATCTAAATTTGTATATTAAGACTGGAAAGATATTATTTTTTATCTCATTTCACGAAAAAAAATTTTTATCTTTAAGCTGAAATTTTTTTAACTTTTCTTTAAAAAACTTGAATAATTTCTTCGAAAATGTGGGTTGCATTGATTTTTTTTTTCATTTCAAAAAGCAAGCTAATGAAATTTAGAGTCATTGTTAATTTCAATGCTAAAGTTAAACATGGTGTTAAATAAAATTATTAAATATAGCATAGAATTAGAAAAAAAACTTATAAATCTTTGAATAAACTTAAATTTATAAATATATTTTCTTCTTCGCTATTATATGTATATGAAACGCATATTTATGTAAATTAAACAAAACAATTGTGAGAAAAATTTAGTACTTAAAAAATTGATTTAGACTTGCGAATGTTTAAAAGTAATCAATACAAAAAAGTATTTATTTAAACTATATATAAACTAAGTACGCTTAGATACTAAGCTAGAACGGTGCTACAACAAAGAGAAAAGCACTTCATGAAAACAAATGATTTAAGCTATTTAAGCTCTTACATGCATACAAATAAATATATGATATAGTATATATAAATATAGTTAATTTGAAGACGTAAGTATGTCATGTAAAAGTAGAACCATGGAACAACAATTTCTTGATGTTGGAACAAATTCTTACGTGAAAGCATTACAAAAAAAAAAAAACAAATTGTATGAATTGCTACTGAACATGAGTATAAATGAAGTGAAACAATAAAATTATTATAAAAAATAAAAATATATAATTTTTTTAATATGATTGCTTCTCATTCCCTTTGTACTCTTTTAAACCATGAAGAGTAATTTTTTTTCTTTGATTTTTTGGGAGGAGTATCACCACAACAACATCTTACAGTTAATTTCTTCAAACAATTTTTTTACGTATCCACTAATTTCACCCGCTTTCGACCAAATTGAACTAAATATCTAATTATTAGATTTCAAGCAAACTGTTCAAACGAAATCAAAGGGAATTTTTAAGTATTTACATTAAACAAAGGCAGCACAACGCGAGCTAAACATTTGAAATGCCTATAAAAACGTGACTTTAGAACAGCACAGCTCCAGTACGGAACACCTCCTCGACAGAATCATTCGAATACCTGCTGCCTTTACATACTTGTAGTTTCTTAAAACTTTTGTCTGAAATATTTTGGGATAATGTTTAATCCACAACCGGGAAACGATGCTGACTTTCGTTTTCCGATACAGTGTATTTGGCTTAAATTAAATGGCTCCTGGCCATTAGAATCCAACGACAAGCCTGCAAAATTCTATAAGCCGCAAATATTTGCACGCTGCTATGAGTTATGGTCATGGTATGTTGTTGTATCTGTCGGCATTACGATCTTCTTTCAGGCGACTTTTCTCGTTAACAACTTGGGCGATATCATAATGACTACCGAAAATTGTTGCACCACCTTTATGGGTGCCCTGAATTTTGTGCGTCTACTGCATTTACGTTTAAATCGGCGCAAATTCAAGGCCATCATCGAGCAATTTGTTAAACATATCTGGATAGTTAAGTAAGTAAAAATTTCGAAGGGTGTTTTTTATAGAGTGATACAAGTTTATATCATAATAAAACATAGTAATATATTTTTAATATCAATGAAACGGGCTTTATTGGATAGAAAATTTTATGACATTAATGTTTAAATATGATTTCGGCCATGTCGCCGCCACGGCTGGCGCGGCCAAGACGCAATCTGGAACACCAATTTTCACAAACTTTTCGCAGCATTTGCGGCCGTATCTCGCCGATAACTCTTCGCATGTTGATTTCCAGGTGTTCAATTGCTTGTGGTTTATCGACGTAGACAAGTGACTTTACATAACCCCAAAGAAAATAATCCAATGGGGTTAAATCACACGATCTTGGGGCCAATTAATTGGGCCATTTCGTGAAATTATTTTTTCGTCAAAAGTTTCCTTGAGTAAATTAATTGTAGCGCCTGCTGTGTGGCATGTGGCTCCGTCCTGTTGGAACCACATGTCAGCAAGATTAATGCCAGCTAATTGAGGCACGAAAAAACTGCGAATCATGTTCCTATACCAATCACCATTGACAGTAACATTCTGATCATCATCGTTTTCGAAGACATATGGGCCAAACAGTAATTTTCTGTGGATGTAATGGTGTTTCGACAAAAGCTTGTGGATTCTCCTCACTCCAAATACGACAATTCTGTTTATTTACGCACCCATTCAACCAAAAATGGGCTTCATCGGAAAATAAAATTTTCCATGGAAATTCAAAATCAATATAAATTTGTGCTTCAGCCCATTCGCCGAATTGGCGGCGCATACGATGGTCGTTTGGCTTTAATTTCTGCACAAGTTGAATCTTGAAAGGTTTTAAGTCAAGATCTTTTCGTAAAATCTTCCATAAAGTGGAAGGACACAACCCCAGTTGCTGAGAACGGCGACGAATTGATTGATTAGGATCATCTTCAATGCTTTCCTGTACAGCGGCTACAGATTCTACAGTGCGCACTGTTCGGCGTCTCACGGGATGCACATTATCAGTAACAGTAAATGTGGTCCGAAAACGATCTATTGTTCTTCGAATTAGCAGCTCTGAAGGACGATTATGTACGCCATAAAATGGACAAAGTGCACGATAAGTTTGACGAACAGAACCATTATTTTGATGAAAAATTTCCACAATTTGCAAGCGCTGCTCTGGTGTAAGTCGATCCATAATGAAATGTCAAAGCAAACTTAATAAAAAGCAACTATCAGCTATTAAATAGGTGGTCAAATAAAGCAGTGATGCCAACTCAAAGTTGTATCACTCTATAAAAAACACCCTTGGGCATCGAGAAAAAAGGTATGCTGCTTGCGGCCCGGATAACTCGACTTCGGATCATCTGAAATGGAAAAAGTAAGCAGCGTTAGATTCAGTACAGATATAATTCTGGTCTCTACCTCAATTATAATATTTCAATTATTTTTTACAAAATGGCGGTCATTGAAAAATTAAAAACCTATTTTGGGTCTTTTTTTTTTTGTAGTTTAGTGTAAAAAAAATAGTAAAAAATTGTTTAAAATTGTGATTAAGGTAGGGACCAGAATGGTGACAATTCTGCGTCGATTGCACTTTGTTTCATCAAAATCGGTTCAGAGCTACGAGCGCAATCTGGGCCGCAAGCTCGAAAAACGTGGTTTCGAGATAAACGCGTTTAAGTTTGAAGTTATTTTTTTGCATCAATTGAAATGAAAAAGTTGAGCATGCAGTTGCATGCAACAACAATTCTGAGTCGATTGCACTTGGTTTCATCAAAATCGGTTAGTAGAAACGGAGAAAAGTGACTTCAAAGATCAAAAACGTGATTTTGAAAAAAGTCAAATAAAATTTTAGGCAATAAAACATTTATTTTTTTTTTAAATACTTACATATATCAATCTGCAATGCCAGCCCCATAAAGAACTCCTTCCTCTTCTTCAAAAAATTAGGACTCAGCAGCTCTTTGTGCTCTTCGAGCAGTTCTACCTTCTTTTGATGCGGCCAGAGCTCTGGCTTCGGACCATTTCAAACGTTTTTCGCTCCGAGACATGGCGAAATCATATGTGACGTTGTCAATCGGAATGCCCATTAGGTATGTCTTCGTTTTCATTATTTTTAAATTTTTTGCCGATGTACTTGTGAATTCGGTGTCCTTATCTCTTTCCTGTTGGTTATCACGAAACTGACTACTTTTGTTTCTTTTATTTTTATATCTCCTAAAGTATTCGAATTTCAAAAAACCCTTTTAGGACGATATTCTCAACTATTCTCAAGCTATAAAAATATGCGAAAAAAATCGAAAAAATTTTTGCCAACCAGGAATAACCCTTAAGATGCATCGAAAAAACGGCTTTTTTCGACACTCATATTCTGGAAGCTGGATTTAAGTAGATCTTAAATCCAAAAGAATATCGAAATCGGTGTAACCGTCTGCCAGCGGTTTTGATTTTAAAAAAATCACTTTTTCGCTAAAAATCAACGGGTTTTTATCAAGCTCAAATAACTACCCAAAAATAGAGTGCAAATAAAAGGTATCTGGGGCCCCCGAGTTGTGAATAGGAAGATTGCTAAATACGAAAATTTGTTTTTTGCAACAGTGCAAAGTGGGAAATTTTAAAAATCTATGTGGACAAAAAGGAAAAACAAAAAGTTTTAAAAAATGGTTTATTTTCACATATATTACAAAAATAGTGGGACATATTACGAAAATGGTAAAGAGAGAAAAAACAATAAACTAAGTAGATTACTATAAGGAAGATTTTATATAAGCCAAAATGTTTGTAATTACTCTAGACACACAACAGCATTCTAGATATAAATGGGGGCGTTCCAAATTATATAGATAATTTTAAAACAAAACTCAGTTTTATTTATAGTCTATTATCCTTTTATTTATAGTCATCCTTTTAGCTAAAGTCGGACTTTCACAGAGGAGGTGCTGAACATTTTCTACCTCCTCACATCTGCAGCTTCTGCAAAAAGCACCTGATGATGGTAGTCCTAACCGAAGAGCATGCGTTCCGATTAGGCAGTGACCCGTGAGGATGCCTACTATTTTTGACAGGTTTACCCTGCTTAATTCAAGCAGTGCGTTGGTGCGTTTTAAGTCGTAGGTAGGCCAAGTTAGCTAAGTTATCCTTCTTGTGTCAAGGTGTTGCCAGCGTTCTTGTGCAAGACTTAGGGATCTGTTCTTGCACTGAAGTTTATAAGAGGAAATGGTTATACCAATAAAGTCCTCATTTAACCCTCTGCAGCTGACGTCGTAGTCTGACAGATACCGCAAACCACAATTTCGGGCATTTCTTCGTGAATTTTGTAAATTGTATCAATGAAATAAGCCACATAATTTCAAGCAAACGTCTTTTATACAAAAGTTTTAACCTTACATTGGATAATAAACTATGTTTTTGTTTAAATAATAAAGGCCTGACAAATAAAGAACTTCATAAAAATAATTGATTTTAAAAAGGTGTCCATCAGACACCACCTTAGTATTGGGGGTTGGAATTAGTTTTAAAGGTTTTCTAAGAGATGGCGTAACTATCAATAGATCGCATCGGGCACACCTGTGACTATATTCATTTCAAAGCACATTGTCTAAGCTTCATTTTTCAGTATGTGTCATTCCACTGAAGTGTAAACAACATATATTTTTTTCTCTGTGAACATGTCGACTTTCGTTCCAACAAAACGCAATTTGCGGGAAGGTTTACTTTTGTGCTTCCATTTGAAGAAAAAAGCGGTTGAAGCACAACGCACGCTTACTGAGGCTTACGGGGACTATGCTCCATCGATTTCTACTTTTGAGTACTGGTTCCGTCGGTTTAAAAGTGGTGATTTTGATACGGAAGACAAAGAGCGTCCGGGCCAGCCGAAAAAGTTTGAAGATGAGGAATTGGAGGCTTTGCTCGATGAAGACCCGTGTCAAACCCTTCAAGAATTGTCAGAATCATTGGGAGTCGACTTATCAACGGTCGGCAAACGCTTGAAGGCCATGGGAATGATTCAAAAGCAAGGAAATTGGGTGCCGTACCAGTTGAAGCCGAGAGACGTTGAACGGCGATTTTGCATGTGCGAACAACTGCTTCAACGGCATAAAAGGAAGAGTTTTTTGTATCTTATTGTCACTGGCGATGAAAAGTGGATCCATTACGATAATCCTAAGCGAAAAAAATCGTGGGGACCACCCGGCCATGCATCAACATCGAGGGCCAAGCCGAATATTCATGGCGCCAAGCTTATGCTGTGTATTTGGTGGGATCAGAAGGGTGTCGTGTACTATGAGCTGCTAAAACCTAACGAAACCATCACTGGGGAACGCTACCAACAACAATTGATGCAATTGAGCCGAGCATTAAAGGTTAAACGGCCGGAATATGCCAAAAGACACGACAAAGTGGTTTTTCAACATGACAACGCACGGCCACATGTTGCAAGAACCGTCAAGGAAACGTTGGAGGCGCTGAATTGGGATGTGCTACCCCACCCGCCTTAAAGCCCAGACATAGCCCCTTCCGACTACCACCTATTCAGATCTATGACGCATGGCTTGGCTGAGCAGCGCTTCACTTCTTACGAGGATACCAAAAAATGGGTCGATTCGTGGATTGCTTCAAAAGACGAATCGTTCTTCCGGCGCGGAATCCATATGCTGCCAGAAAGATGGGAAAATGTTGTAGCTAACGATGGACAATACTTTGAATAATATACATTGTACCGTTGTTTCTAAATAAATGCTCAAAAACCGAAAAAAAAACCTTTAAAATTAATTCCAACCCCCAATAATATTGTTAAAATTAAAGCACGTCAGTTGCAGAGGGTTAAGAGGGTGTTAGAGCTAGTACCCTTCCTTGCCAATTCGTCATTCATATTATTGCCCTCGATATCCCTATGTCCGGGTACCCATGTGAGGTGGATCCTGAGTAGCCTTGCCATCTCGTTAAGAGATCTGCGGTACGCAGTGAGAGTTTTAGAGTTGTCATAATTGAGATCAGCGCCTTCAGTGCAGCTTGGCTATCTGAAAAGCTGGAAATACTCTTTCCCTCAAGGTCTTTATAACCTAGAATCTTATCGGTTTCGTGAATAGCCATCATTTCCGCTTGGTAGACACTACAATCATTTGGAAGTCTAAAGCGCTCTTCGATGTCAAGATCCTGGGAAATCTGTGAAAATTTTTATGCTGGAGGTTTTAAGGGGGATTTTGTTTGCCCAGTCCAGCAGTGAAGGGATGAGAACTACGTAGTTCTGTTCAAGATTTAAGCAAGGCAAACAGTAGTCTGTTTTGTCGGGTGCAGAGGAGTTCAGAATAATTGTGTGGCCGCTGTTATTACCTGCGTGTTAGCACATTCCCTGGCAAAGATATCAAGAGTAGGAAGGTGAAGCATGACATTTCGAGCGCTGGTTGGTGTTGAGGACAATGCCCCAGTAATACAAAGACCTGCACTTCTTTGCACCTTTGCAAATTTCTGAAGTGCAGTTGTCTTATCAAGAGCCCTCCACCATACCAGTGAGTCATATATAAGTATGGGGCGAACAATCGCTGTATAAATCCAGCGTACTATTTTAGAGGAAAATCCCTATTTTTTACCTATCGATTTTTTACAGGCAAATAGTGATATGTTTGCCTTTTTAAAAGGTCCCTAATGTTAACATTCCAGATAAGCTTCTTAGCCAGAATAACTCCTAGGTATTTTGTGCTGTCACAAAAGAGCAACCGACTCGGAGGTTCTAAGTTTGCGATTTTATATTTCCTAGTGAAAAGGATGAGATCTGTTTTTTCCAGCAATAACCTTGTAGCCTTCCCCCTCCATGATACGCAACAGCTGGTCAACCGTCACGGACCACAGAAGCGGAGACAAGGCTCCTCCCTGCGGAGTATCTCTGCTTATAAAACTGCGAGTATAGGATCCCCCAGTTCTGAGTTCACCACCCTGCCCAAGAGCATCTGGTGTATGAAACTCACGAGAAAATCTTCCACCCCCAGTTCCAACAAGATCAAGGTTACCGCACATGGAAGGACGTTATTGAATGCTCCTGCTATGTCTAGAAAAGCAGCAAGCGCATATTCATTGTTCTCAAGTGATTTTTCGATTGTAGACACAAGAGAGTGGAGTGCTGTTTCTGTAGATCTGCCTTTGATATAGACATGCTGAGATTTTAGAAGCCTGTAAAGAGTAGACATCCATAATAGATTGCCTGAAGCCAGGGTACCATTGCATTAAAGCTATAGTGGAGTTGAGCTGGTATAATGCCATCGGGACACGGAGATTTATATGATTGGAACAAATACATCGCCTATCTTAACTTCTCTTTGCTGTTTAGTTGCTCAATCTGTTGAGACGTAAGGTCAGAGAGGAATGTTTGAAAGCTGGAAATGTCAGAGTGAACATTACCAGGAAAATTTCTCCGTTCCTTCTCGTCAGTTACGCCAGTTTAATGTTTTTTTCTATTCCATTTCATAGAAGCAATTATGCATTCAATGAGCCTCTTAATAGAACTATGTTTGATTTCAATGCTCTCTCTAGAATTCATAACATTGATTTTTCTATATCTAGGAATAATTTTAAATCTATATTAAATGAAATCTTCTTATTTTAGTTAATGGTTCTTAAAGCCTCGATATTGAACTTTTTTTCCTTTAGTAATTAATTAATTTATAATCATAGTTTGTAAATCTAGTCTGTAAGGATTAAATAAATAAAAATGTGCATCCATAAGTATATCTATGGTTTCGATACATGAATCTATCCAGGTACCATCTTCCTTTTGAAGAAAGCTTGGTGCTGTCGGGGATTACCCTCTATTACTGTGCAGAAGGAGGACCAAGAGGCCCTCTTTGCTTTTCTGATTGCAGTTTTGTAAATACCTAGTTTGGACTTATATGTAATTCATAAGTCCTCACTATAACTACGCCTTGCGCAATTGAAGTCTCAGTGACAGTCCTTTCTAAGGATTTCAATCTCCCAAGACCACCATACTGGTTTATGGGATTTTTGAAAACTTTTGTTCGGACATGCTTTGTTCAGCGCATCCGATCATTTTTTGATGAAGTCTAGTACCAGAAGGTCCAAATCTTCTTTGTTAGTAACGAGGGGAGAAGTATCTGAATTCAGTGATTTCTTAATAAGTTTATTATACCATCTCCAATTTGTCTTACGGAGATTTTTTATTTTTTTTAAAGCAACACTCAAAAATATTTGTGTATAAATATTACTAATGACTGCGTCCATTCTATGAATTTTATTCGTAGTTTTCAGCCACGAAAAGGATTCGTAGAATCGACGTATATTAGTACATATTACGAATATTTTATTCGTAAAAACCAGCAAACAAAAATTCTGTCTGAGCTGGGGTTTGAACCTCGGCTCTTTAGTTTACGGGCCACACACTCTACCAGTAGGCTACAGTCACTTGATAATCATACAGTTCCTTATGTTCTGTAGATGTTCTGCAAACAAGGCTGAAAGATTTCGGTTTTCAAGTTTTTAAACTCTATTAATAATTCGTACATTCTACTAGTAATTCGTACCGTCAGCCTACGAATGAATTATTTCTGCTATTATTAGTTTTCATTTGTAAATAGTACGAAAGCTCTAGTAAATACTACGAATGTAATGAAAGAAATTACGAAGTTATTCGTGCGACAAATTTACGAATATTATTATTTATATATACACAATCATTCGTACAATACACTTATACGAATTGATTTATTTTTGTTTAAGAATATCATGAGTATATAAAACAAATATATTCGTAGATACTGCATCAGGTATTAGAAAGATTTTATGAATGAATTCGTAAAGTTATCACAATAAAAATACTTTGTATATTGTACGAATATTTGTAGAATGTACGAGTATTTTGTTTACTAATATCATTCGTATAAATTTTCCTAACAAATTTTTTGAGTGAAGGATTGATTGGTTTTTTGCCAGCCGAATTCTATATACCTATGGTCTGAGAACGAGTGTTCCTTTAGAACCTTCCATGAGTAAATTTCTTCCGAGAAGTTTTCTGATGCTGGAGTGATATCCAGAACCTCCTTCCAATTTTTAATTATAAACGTTTTGTGCTTAAATTTGTGCTAAGTAGGTAGTTAAAAAGTGGCTCACCTCTATCGTTATTGTTGTTACTGCCCCATTACTTAATGGGGTACTTAATGAAGTTGGAATTTAAACACGAATTCAAATACTTTGTTATATTATCATTCTATTTTTACTCTTTAGGAATTCGAATCCGGATATTGAACGCGCGTGTGAGAAGAATATGAATACCTTTCGTGTCATGACTATGCTGCTGGTTGCGCTGATTCTCATGTACTGTATACTGCCGCTAATGGAACTTTTTAGCGTTGGCTGGAATGCACCAGAAAAACCCTTTCCCTACAAGATGATTTTTCCCTACGAAGCAAATCACGGTTGGCGTTACATAGTAACCTATCTCTTTACATCATATGCCGGGCTGTGTGTGGTAACAACGCTCTTCGCTGAAGACTCACTTTTCGGTTTTTTCGTCACTTATACTTGTGGGCAATTTCGAATACTACACCAAAGTATTGATAGCATCATACCGCGATCATATTCAAATGTAAGTCGGCGACTTGGCATGAAGGAGCTACCCGAGCACTATTATCAGCAAGAGTATAAGCGGCAATTAAATTTGATAGCAGAGTTTCACAGCAAATTGATTAAGTATGAATTATTTTAAATTAATATTTAGCTCAATAGAAGGAAGAAGGCATTAATTCACATTATTACTAAGATTTGCAGATAGATTGGATAATTTTATGAGTCCTATACTACTGGTTAATTTTACCATATCGTCGATCTTAATATGTATGGTTGGATTTCAGCTAGTAACGGTTTGTGCTCAGAAATTAATCTTGAGCTATTTGTTTTTAATAATCCATACTTTTTATCTTTAGGGTAAGAACATGTTCATTGGGGACTATATAAAATTTTTGGTTTATATTTCCTCCTCGTTGTCACAACTTTACATACTCTGCTGGAACGGTGATGTGCTAATAAAAAATGTAAGATTAAAACAATTTCAAATATTACTTAAGTCTTGAAAATTTCTACATGCATTACTCTTGAAGTCCACGGATACAGCTTGGCATTTATATGCTTGTAACTGGCAAGGTATTGATGCCAATAATATCAAAACAGAGCGTGCAATTTTTCCCATGAAAACAAGTGAAAATCGCAACAAACTTGCAGCACGCAGTCAGGCTTTTTGCCATGCTGATGCTGATTTTCAAAGACATTTAAGATTTATGATTTCACGCAGCCAAAAACCAGTCCGTATAACTGCTTTGAAATTTTCAGAATTATCCTTGCAAAGTTTTACAAAGGTTTGCAAATATTTCTAGCCATAAAAGGTTGAATATTAATCAATTGTTTTATTTGTAGATTTTAAGCTCTTCAATGTCGTATTTTACGCTGTTGCAAACAGTTTATGATGACGTGAAAATAAATTCAAATGAGGCTGCATTTAATTAAAATTTAAATAATAAACCAATATAAACAAAATTAATTTATATTACACAGCTATTTATGCACTTTGAGACAGTGATAGCATTGGGCACAGTATATCAACGGTTTAGATTCACAACCATCTTTCCTCTTTAGACGATTGGATCTCTACAGACAGCTTATATTCACAATCCTTTTTACTCTAAATATAGTTCTATTGCAGATAGAGATTTTTGAATTTAGTCCGTCGATATATTAAAGTGTCTGTAGCTGGATTTGAAAATATTTATATACCAACATAGGTTAATTTTACAAGTTTGTACAATTCTTAGATAACTGATTAAATAAACTATAGCTGACCACAACTGCGAACTTGACCTTTTTTCTTTGAGGATACAGCAACAATTACGTTACACAATAACTTCTCTGATGTGTCACTTGAAGTCGCCAGAAATCATTGCAATGCTGTACCAGTTTCTTCCTTGGCTTCAGTTAGAGCGCGTGCTTGATGAGTGTAAACAGGCACATTTATACCCTAATGTTAAGAGAGCTTATAACCAAGTTGTCGTTTTAACAATTGAGAGCTTACAGTACCTGCATTTTAGCCGAGCGTATGAAGGCTTTATTCGATGTCACTGTCAAGGCTCGCATTTGCATGCCGAAGGCAAAAATTTTTAAACTACGTTGATTTATTTTTCCACTAAATTTTATAGCGGACAATTCTTCAGGTATTTCAACAACGTCCGGTAGAACTTCTACGCGCTCCATCAACTCTAAGGCACGTAGACGCTCCTTTGGACCAGCTAGCAAGGCGATGATATCTTCAAATGATTTGAAAGCAGTTTCACAGCAAATGAGGCGTTTATCTAAGAAACATTTTATTATTAGGTAGATACTTTTACATATCAACTGAAATAAAAAATATATGCGAATATATAAGAGAGTTATGCCACCTTCGATGACCAATTCTACTCATATTATTATTATTTGTTTTATGGACTCTAAAAGCCACAGAAGATAACTGAATAGTCAATCAAAACTTATATTTTTTTGGATTATAAAATAAATGTATACAAGATTGTTTTTTTTTGTTGACTCGATTGTTCAAAGCTATATTAGAATCCCATAGGTTGAACACAAAAGGGTGCTGTAGTATAAACATTTTAAGAACCACAAAAAAACTTCTTAGCCACAAGAACATGATTTAAATTTAAATTTTAGGCAATTATTTCTTACGGATCGTAAACTTTGAAAAATCTTAACTATTTTGACATCAAAAGAACTCAGTTATTTTAAAAACTATATATTTTCTTAGTACAGCGATTATTATTGATTATTAAAAGTTTGATAGTCTATAGACCAAGGGATCACGAAGGGAAGGGATGACGAAGGGGTCAGTCCCAGATGCCATAATTCACAAAATCTTAAATTTTTAAAAAAATACGAAATTAAGTGACTTGCCCTTTTAGATATGGTGTAATAAATTAGTCACCCACCATATACACTACGCAGGAACCAAGAAGGACCTTACAAATATTTAGGACAAATTATACCCAAAAGTTGCCATATTTTTATGGAATTAACCATATGAAATCTATAATCATATGTGTGTCTGTTTGTCATGAACGACGTAACCCGTATTGAGGTCTTATTTCAACTTTTGTTTATAGCTATACTAGCTGAAACACGGCACGTTGCTACCACGCCCATAAAATTTTATCAGTGAAACTGCATGTGTAAATTGAAGACGAATACTGAATTCCTAAGCTGTGCTACCTATAACTCCAAAGCTATTCGGTATCGCAAATTTGAGTTGAATAGGAGGTGACACGCCCACTTTTCCAACGCTCATAAAATGTTATCAGTAAAACTGTATGTGTAAATTGAGGTCGAATACTAAATTCCGAGGATGTGCGACCTATAACTCCAAAGCTATTCGATATCGAAAATTTGGATTTTATGGGAGGGGCCACGCCCGCTTTCCTAATGCAAATAGCATTCTTGGTACAACTTTTAAATCTGCTTTCTTTAAAAATCTTAGAATTATGATAAATGCTTGTTGGATTATTTAACTTTTACATGGATATGTCAACAGTACATATTTATTGAGTAAAATATACTTTAATATTCCTCTTCGTCCTAGAAGATCTTTTGAATTACTTCACATGAACTTTTGTAGAACTAATTATTTGCAAAATCTGATGTTATATCCTTAAGTGAATCCATGCGCTCAATCAAACATACAATTGTGATCACGTTCTCTCAAACACATATCTAATGCATCTGGTGATGTTTGTTAACACATTAATAGAATAATCTTAATGGATAAATGTCTAAGTCTGCCTAAGTCTGAAATGGCTAAATTCTGGTGTATGTACATTAGATCACCCAAAAAAGCAAAGGTGTTTTTTCGCTCCACCAGCATTTAGTCCAGCAGTCATAATAGAATGACGTTGAAAAACAAGATCTGCATCAAGAGATTGGTATCGTTAGTGGAAAATAGCCATCCGGTTTTCATTTGAAACCTCAAAAGCAGCCTTAAAATTGCTTGAAAATTGCTCAAATAACGTTTTCCCTGTAACTTTTTTAAAAAATGGTAAAAGTTTTTAATTTTTTTTTTCTCAGAAAATTAAACAGGTAAGACTGGCCGTGTAATTTGTTTTTGGTAGGTGTGATATTTAATGGTGTTTTTGAAGACGAAAATAAATTTTTTACCTATTTTTTATGTTATATTTTTGTTCAAAAAATTCCCAAAAATCATAGAAAAATCTGCGAGTTATCAACATTACATCATCATCAAGGGCATTTAATAAGGTCTAAGAAATTAGCTACGTTTCACTATTTTTTTTTTAATCATGAACTTTACGTCTTAAATGCAAAGGAATGGATTTTATTTTTGTTTCATTCAATTT
Source organism: Dichetophora obliterata (assembly GCA_963920525.1). Taxonomy (NCBI): domain Eukaryota; kingdom Metazoa; phylum Arthropoda; class Insecta; order Diptera; family Sciomyzidae; genus Dichetophora; species Dichetophora obliterata. Next base: position 57,309,530 of record OY986439.1, read on the forward strand.
AAATCTTTCAAATTTTAACAAAGTGCTTCTCTTACTCACTTAAATCATTGGTAATGATCCATTTATATGTTCTGAGAGCGTTTGGGCTTTGTTTCAATTTTAAAGAAAATTTAGTTTCTCTTCAAAAACACCATTAAATATCACGCCTACCAAAAACAAATTAACTGTTTAATTTTCTGTGAAAAGAATAAAAACTTTTACCATTTTTTAAAAATGTGGACCTCAAAATAAATCGTGTTCTTTTCTCAAAAATGTTGACCGCAAAAGTATAACATAGGGGTATTCACGATTAAGTGCAGTTGAGAACTTGCGAACTTTACAGAAAAAAATGCACGTGCTTCAAAAAACTGCATATCTGCATTTCTACTATAGCCTTGAGCTTCAGGACTTGAGAGCTTCAGGACAGTTGGGAACATTGAAAAATTTGACAGCTTTGACATGGTGGTGTATTCACGAAAATCTAACTGCACAAGGTTTCAAGTTCTCAACTGCACTAGCAAGTCAAATGAATCGTGAATACCCATAAAATAATTTTGACATTTCATATTTTGTGCTGTGACAATTGTGAGAAGTAAAAATTTGCAATTTTGAAAAATGGCTAAAATTAATATCTTGTTGATAAAAGTGATTAGTTTTATTAAAACTGAATTGCTCTGTGAATATTTGTTAAAAATTTCCTGCAGTCGGCACTATACATAACCTCAATCGTAAATAGATCAGAATTCAAAACAAGACTGAGTTCATAAATGCTTTTATGCAAATCATGAGTGTGTTTTATTTTGAATTGGTGAGTTCAAAAGAGGGCAACATTCTATAAATTCAGGTCAAAATCGAAAAAAATTGTGCATTTTGAGAGGGCAAAATTTTTTTCAGAAAATAATGCGATATAAGTCCAAAAAGAATTTCTGCGCTCAAAAAAATTTGAGAGTGATAAGGCCCAACCAAAATAGACGAAACGAGACGATTGCAAGTTGCCGAATATCTGCACTCGTTTCGTCTGTTTTGATATTTAACCCAAAATGAAACGAATTGCTCAACTCTTATGAAACAGCTGATCAATTGCGAACAGAGTGTCTTTTAGTTATAAATCAATGTGCAATTACAACTTTGTTAATTATTAAATAAACATTCGTGAACTATGAGTGAAAAAAATGTCGCACACATTGAACAGCTGTTGTTGACGAGTTGAGACACTAAAAGTTCGGTTCTTACGGAACAAAACATTTTGTCAAACCGTTTCGTTCAGTTTCGATATGTGGACGTGTGTCTATTTTGGACAGCAACATTGATTGCATTTAAGCGAACATTTTCGTCTTTAAGCCTAGTACTCTGTTCGTTTGCATGAAATTTCGCTGGCAACATCTATTTATTTGTTGCATGAAATTTCTGACTTAAAGTTTGTTGCGAGGAATTCCTATGGCAACGTTTCTCAGAGAGATTTAGAGAATATGTTGGGAGATTTCATATGATCTCTCTCTTTCCACTTCAAAATAAATAGGCAGTACAATTAAATTGTCGTGAAAAAATGTTTCTCAGAAACATGTTGCGATAATTTCACGTTGCGGAACAGAGTACTGCTCTGACGAAAATGTTGTGAAAATTTCCACGCTTGTTTCGCAGCTGTCATATTTTGTATAGAGATTTGAGTGGAAATTCACATGAAACTGAACAGAGTACTAGGCTTTACTCGTTACGTAGCGACTCGTCTATTTTGGTTAGGCCTTATAGAGTACAAAATGTTCCCTCCCTGTGGTAAATAAACACAGCACGTAATAGACTATTTTTTAAATACGATGTAGCTGCTGCGTGGCCTGCAACGCGTGTCTACCATTTACAATTACTTTTGATCAGACATGAACGTTTAAATACTGATGACATCTACCTTACACAGTAAGCGAACATGCTAGTAGTTATGTTGCTAACGACTCAAAAAAAAAGCTATAAAAAACAGCAGCACAAAAAATAGCAAAAACTAAAGGCGCCTGTCACACGTTCAATATTTATTGTGATACTTGGATCGCGATCCAAATTCATGGATTGATGGATCGCGGTTGAATGCTACACTTTCAATATTTATCGCGTCAGTATTCATACAATTTTTGCTAAGTGTGCTCACGACAACCTAACTGCACAAGTACTTAAATGCACAGGCAAGTGAATACCGTGAATACCGCTAATTTTTATTTCACCGCCTTTATTGACAGTTTTGCGATCCGCGATATAGATTTCAAAATATTTAAATATTTTGCGATCTGGATCACGATCCGTCAATATTGCATGCTACACGTTCAATAAATATCACGATACTGTATATTGATCAATACATATTGAACGTGTAACAGGCGCCAAAGAGAACACACTGACAACAAACAAACGAAAAAAGGACGCTACAAATTACTTTAAAAAATTCTTGCGATTTAATGATTGGGCTTTTTTACTTTTTAGGGAGCATTTCAGAGTTGAAAATGGTATGCAAAAAAACAATAAATATTTTAATTTTGACAAAAGCAATTGACATTTTATACATTTGTTTGCATATTTAATTTTTTTGAGCGATTTCTTCTAAATCTCTTGCTTTTTACCATTTAGGTCGAAAGGAAAGTAGATTGAAAACTAATTTATGATAATGATCCATGTAAACGCAGTGTTAGATGTTATGGCTTGTGTTGTCCCTGAGCCCAACCCACATTATGTTGGGTAAAATTTTCTCACTTCAGATTGTTTTGGACCACTCTTATCAATATCGTTTAGGTATTCAATGATATTTGGGTTGGTTCTCAAGATGATCTAATGCAGAGAAAATTCATAAAAGCTGTAGGTAGTAGCTGAACTCTATGTTATTGCATGTTTAAAAAAAATTACCATTTTAGTCCAAAACTACGGGAAAGGATTATGAATTCACCGCATTGAGATTTTTGTTTGCCTTTTTTAGCAGGTACTTTTTAAAACACGTAAGTTTTTAAAAGGCTGGCTTACACTATAGAAAGTTTAAGTATCATGCTTATACTTATTTACCCAGAAATAGTTGATCAAGCACTGGCTTAAGTGGCGCTTGACGTTCCTTCTCCGCTTGTTCTGTTAGGATGGTTTCGCGAAAAATCCAATTGCAGCTGCCATTCGTTACAGCGCTAACGTAGGTCAGCAACGTGGTAATGTCCAAGTTCAAAACGCCTACATTTGCCACATTGTCTTGGCATGCATCAAAATCTGCAGCTGGCTGGGCAAGCGAAGCTGTTTCTACCCCAAGGCTCTGTAGATCAAGAAGTAACGCGTCTTCAATAGCTTGACTAAAATAAAAAACCACCTGTAAAAACCAGTGGCATGCATTAAAATCGAACTCACTTCAATACGTTTTAAAATAGAAAATACCTTCGGTTGCTTGAACATGCACAAGTTTTGTGCAGTAGCATCTACGAATTCCTGTGCTTGATCCAATATGCTACGGGCGCCATAGCTGGCCTCACCTTTTGCAGCATCATTTAGCGACTTGGAATTACGGGCTATTGCTGCAAGTTTTTGCAAATAGATCCGTTATAATTATGATGATACCTATTTTTTGTAGCCCAATACGCGGAACTTACCCTTAATCCAAAGCAGTCCTTGTTCACACACAATATCCACGCGCAGCGGATTCCTGCGTTCCTCCAGCGCAAAGCCACAGTCCAGGTGCACCACATCACGTTGCAACTTCAAGATCTGCACGAGAAATTCATAGTGCGTCAAGTTGCTACATTGCACATGATTCAATTTCAACGTCTCGCTGCGTATAACCTTCGAAAGAATTATAAATTCGACACATATACAATCGTAATATTGAGAATAAAATCAGCTTTGATCTACCTTTTGTAAGAATTTTATTTCGTGATTAATTTTACGTTGAATTTTCTGCACTCCAGGTATTTGATTATAAATTTCTAGCTGTTCGATAAGCTGCTGGCCAAGCATAATCTTTTCGTTGGCTCGATAGACTAAATTTTCAAATTCATTTTCCAATTCCATATTATTTACAAAAAATGTTTAACTCTATGCACAAAATTTTGCAAGTAGTAAAAACAGCTGCTAGCTTCACATATATCAACAAGACAACTCAAAACCAGCTGGTCTATTATGTCAACAAACTGCAAAAATAGAGATGAAATGCTAGGGATTTCATATTGGTTGATCGATAACTAATCCACTTAGTGCCAGGGTTGGGAAATATAGGTATTTTGTACTTTTCAGTGACTTTTGATTAAAAAAGTACTGAAATACAATCGTTGAGAATTTAGTACCTCTTGTTTGTAGTGTCAGAAATAGTATCACAAACAATGGAACATTTCAAGAACAGAGACAATTCCAATTTTTAAAGTTGGAAAAAATGGACTGCAAATTTTGCTACTTTTTAAAATTTTTCAACAAAACTACTTTTTATGGGTATCATAAGAAAGGTAATTAAAGTACCTATTCAACAAGGTATCAAACATGAAAATCTATGTATAACTTTTAAAGATATAAACATTTTTAGTGTAGTGCTTTCGTAAAAGGGAAACCACTAGTTTTTCAGACAAATTGTATATAGAAATTGTAAAAATAGGAATATCTTAAAAAGTTATGAATGGATTTTTATTTTTGATACCTCGATAAATAGGTACTCACATTAACTTTCTTTTGATACCCATAATGCGGAACACTTAAAAAAAACAGCAAGATTTGTAGGCCATTTTTGCAACTTTGGAGGACTATAATTTATAAGCCAATTGAAGAGCGGCCTGAAATTTTTCAAGATTTGGATTTAGGAGGTTAAAATCCGTATAATCCAACAAAAAATATTAAAAAAAAAGAGTTGTCGTTATTCTTGAATTATACACAAAAAATTGTTATATTCTAGTTTTTCATTTCATTACTTTCACAATAACTGTAAAGAATATTGAGGCCCAAGTAGGCCCAGTTTCACTAACTATACTTAACTTATAGCGCCATCTTTTCTGAAAAATTCTTCCTTTACAATATGCATAATTTTTCAGATTCTGACCTGAATTTACTGTTTACACAGGGCAAACATTTTAGCTATAGCTTTATATACAAGCCAAGCTATAAATGTATAAATGTAAATATCGCTATAAATGTAAATATCGCTATAAATGTATCTATAGCTTGGCGCTATAAGTTATAGCTATAAGTTATAGATACATTTATAGCGAACTCTGTTCGTTCGGCCGTAGTGTTTAAACCGAGCGAACGAACGAGTTTTCTTCCGTTCGTTCAGGCGGTCTTAGCCCACAGTTAAGTGAATCAAAAAAGAGTTGGCTGGAATATTAAATTGAATTGTTTAACTTTCAATGGAATCCAAAACATCTGAGCTGCATATTAAAGATTCCAGCGCTGTTTTAAAACTACAAATTAATACTTTCATTTAAGTTGTGCTCATAATTGTCAAAAATTAGTACATTCAAATATTAGTATATCAAAACATTACAATGAACTGTGAAGTGCCCAAGTGTTCGCTATAAATTTATCGCAAACGCTGTTTGCCCGGTGTAAACAGTAAATAAGGGCGAACGAACGAAGATTCCTTCGTTCGATCTTTTTGGGCAAATTCAGTGTTTAAAACAGAAAAGTAGCAAAAAGGAGTGGCTTAAGAGAATAAATTATGCAAAGTACCAAATTACGTCGTAATTTATGTTTTATGTTTTTTAAAGTGTTTTGTACTGTGTAAAGGGCCCATTTGAGTTATTTAAGCTAAAACAACCCTGTATCAAAAGTTTTATTTTAAAGCTTATTTTAGGTAATTTTTTTTTAAATAATTATTATATAAATTTGAATGATAATTTTTTGAGTTAATGGATAGCAAATATTATTTAATATACACGAAACCGTAGTAGGGCTTGTTTATTTAAAATAATAAAATATTTTAGGTCCTGCTGAAACTTTTCGAGTTTTAAATCAAAGATTTTAGAAAAATGTTAATGTTAACTAAAACGGTAGTTGAAAACCCGATTTTTGACTGCAGCAATTTTTAAAGTTGTAAAATAAAAAGTTTTTCTGTAAAATAAAAATCGAACGATTAAAAGTACCAATTGTATTTGCTTAACAAGTGCAAACAATTTGGTAGCGATCCATTGGTTTCAAACAGCACTATTCGAGAAAAACACGTTTAAAGATTGTATATGGATAGTTTTCATTGTCTTTTTAAGTTTTTGCTTATAACTACAACAATTTTTATTTAATTGACGTAATAAAACATTCTGAGAATATTTGTGCGATGCTATACATACGAAAACTTTAAAAACGAATTATTTTTGGCCTCCAAAAAACTTTAATAGGCCCTTAAGTTAAATATTAAATACAAGTATTTTATATAATAACTAATACGAGTAATATATTGTTATAGAGTAGCAAACTAATTGTTGTTGAGATACGGAGCACAAGTTTTAGTACTGATATAAAAATAAGCATTTATTGATGTTCGGTCAAATGCAAAAATTTATGTTTACACCGCTTGAACATACAAGATTGCGGGCAATGTTTGTTCGCGATTAATGTTCGTGCGGTCTAAGCAGTACTCCGAACGAAGAATTTATTGCAATAAATTATTCCCGATGAATTTTTCGTTCGTTCAGACGGTCTAAGCCCTCAGTTAGGGATAGCATCAATCCACATGTAGACTTGCTTGCTGTTAAATGATTGACCATGTAAGGTCCTCAATAGCGGGGTTCACATGATCCTACATGTTTTCACGCCTGGCGTGATGGCCTTGAATTTGAAATATTTCAAATTCAAGATAACATCCCTACAAGAAGACTATCGGTTATTTAACTTAGCATAAACGGTTTTTCTAAACTGAAATATCGGTTACCTCTTTATACAAAGTTTCGGTTATGCTAGGAAGAGCCTCGGGAAGAAATTAACCGAAACTCGTGTATACGTGATCTGGCATCCCTTTTTCACACGTATCAATTTTCAATGCCTTCGAAATATAGCCGTCTCGCTCTGTCTCTAGCTAGGATTAACATGAATACAGGTTATTGTTAACCAAATCTCACCAGATAAATCTAACCGAAAACTCAGTTATATGTAACTGTCAGATATAACGTATATATAAGTTTTATCTAACGTACGTATTTATCATACAATTCTTAAACTTATATCCTACATTTAATTTTTTTATATAAATGTAGTTAAAAAGCCAACTGCTTCGTTTCTTAACTAATATTTAACTCCAGCCACAGTTCCTCGATTTCCGTGTCCATTTGCTATTTGCTGCTCGCTGCGTTACGGGCGGCGGTGTGCGACTCTGAAGACTGTTGATAATTGTAATTGCTGTTGTTGTGATGATGTTCATGCTTCTGTTAATGATTATTACTATAACGATGATGATGCTGACGATTTTATGCTTACGGCGCTAAAACACGGTAAAATAAATTATGGTGACTAGACTTGCAACCTATATTTTTTTTATTGCCAGCGAAACCAAGAATGGTACAATGGCGGATATGCAAAAATTTGATATGCTTCATAATAATGATACCTTCTCTTTCTTTCACATGCATTTGCTTAAATATTCATGTTTTTTTCCTTGTTTAACAAATTTTGACACTGAATGAGTATAAGAATGTGGTTGTAAACAGAAAAATTTATATGCTTGTGTTGGAGTTTCGGTTACATATTTATTGTAGGGTTGTTGTCAGTCAGCTGTATCGAGCGTTCGAACGGTCAAATACGAGGCTTGTCCTACAATGCGTGACAACATGTAGGACCATGTGAACCCCGCTATTAGCTAAGATATTTTTTTTATGAAAAATATTAGGGGTAATCAGGATGTGGTAAATTTGTGATACATTTTTACAAAATATACAGGGTCCACCATTTAACGTTTTTTTTCAACTAGTGCTTTGAAAATTATTCGTATAATTATTATTTCGTAAATGGTAACACTTAGCTCATGTCTGATTTGACACATAATTAGTTTTATCCTTCCGCTAAACGAATATGGTTGTGTATACGCTTGAACAACGCTGGGAAATATTGCGACATTACTTTGAAAATCATGATGCCGATTTTGCCAAAAAAAATCATCTTTTCAGATGAAGCTCATTTTGATCTTGGCGGGTATGTAAACAAACAAAATTGTCGCATTTGGGGCACAGAAAACCCGCACGCATACATTAAAAATCCGCTGCATCCAAAACTAGTCAATGTTTGGTGCGGATTTTGGTCCAGAGGAATAATTGGGCCATTTTTCTTCGAAAATGAGCAAGGAGTGGCCGTTACAGTCAATGGCGTTCGTTATTGGGCCATGTTGAACGAATTTTTGTTCACAAAAATTGAAGAGGAGGATATTGGCAACATTTGGTTTCAACAGGACGGCGCTACCTGCCACACAGCCGAAGCTACACTCGATGTTTTGCGCCCTGTTTTTGAAGATCGCATTATCAGCCGCAGAGCTGATGTCGTTTGGCCACCTTGGAGCCGCGATTTGACACCGTAGGACTATTATTTGTGGGGTGCCCTCAAAGATAAGTGTTACGCCGACAAGCCAGAGACAATTGACGCTTTAAAGGACAATATTCCTGAAGCTATTGGTGAAATACAGCTGCACACAATTGATAATGTGCTTAAAAATTGGACCGATCGTGTAGGCTACTGCATGGCCAGCCGAGGCAGCCATTTGAATAAAATTATTTTTCATTATTAACCGGAAGGATTGTACTTTCAAATAAAAAAAGAAATTTAAGAAAATATTTAGTATTTTTTTTTTATGTTATTTGGCGGACCCTGAAAAAAGTTCGTTCACAATAGTTACAAGTAATTTTGAACGAACCTTCAAAAAAGGATTGCTTTTTTTTAAATAAGCTAATTTTTGTGTGTATTTTTAAATGGAAATATAAATTTAAATAATCATTTAATTGTGGGAAATCATAAGAAAATTTAACAAAAAACTCAATTATAATTATTATATAAACTCACATAACAGCCGGTAGCTTCCTCCGTGTTGAACAGAAATGCCTTCGAGATCAGCTGATCACTTATGCCGTGGTTATGCTAGCCAAACATGATTGCCGAACATTTTTTGTTGTTATTGTTTCACGTATAAAAGGAAAAAATGAACTTTTTCTCATATTCATTTTCTCGCTCTCGGACCGAACATTTTGATTGCTGGTTGAAACGCCAAACTAGGGCACATATTACACGATGATCGTTGATAGGCGTTCAATGAACACTTTTTACGCTCTTTTACATTTTGATCGTTGGTAGGTCACATAATGATCGTTTCATCGCGATCAAGTCTTGTTTTTTCTTTATTCCAGCAAGAATTCTTGTTAAATATAAGGCCTTTTCCACACTTGGTCAACGCAATTCTAACACAACTTCAACGCAACAGCGAAAAAGTTGAAAAGCAATGCAACTATAAACCGAACGCATTCAGACTTGCTTTAAAAGTCATGCAACATAAAATAATTGTTATTATATAATAACTCATGTTTTTCGACTTCTTGCACTAATTTAATATTTAACACTGCTCATTCATCTTGCAAACTATTTCTTCTTCTTTTAGATTCTATTAGGAACTAATTAGTTAGCTTATTCACCTTGATTAATATAAAGCCTACTGCACTACAAATACTTAAATTCACAAAACAAACAAACTGATGCAACACGTCGCCGATGAAAATTGCGGAAAGCCGCGTTGAGTTGAACAGGTTGAGAACGTGTAGAGAACTTGTTGCGTGCAAGTTGTTTAATCTGAAGGTTCCGGTATAAATACACAGGCTATCAACTTGAGTTGGAGTTGCGTTGACCAAGTGTGGAAAAGGCCTAAGGGTTTCATGCAACTTTTTTTTAATACCTTTCAGTCAAAAAGCAGTACTTCTAGTACTTTTTAGCTGCTAAAAGTGAACACATCTTAAATTTTGCCACCCAGCAACACTGTTTCGATTGTGATTGCTGTCGTGTACAGCGTTCAAAAATGAACATATCTTGATCGCCCTAACAATTGTTCATCCGCTGTGGCTCTCAGTGTTTTTTGACAGTTTCGCATTGAAAGCAACAACAAAAATATTTTGAACGATCAACGATCATCGTGTAATATGAGCCATGCCGAACTTTCCAGTGTTGGCTGTGTCATTTTATATAATAGCATCAAAAAAGTAGGGAAAAGTATTAAAAAGTGAAGTTGATTGTGTCTTCAAGTAAAGGCTTGATTACCCAAGCGTAACGTGAGGTGGCGCAGCCGGATGTAGCGTAGTGCGACGTTGCCTCGAGGTTAAGCGATTACCGAAATCGTAATCCAACGTAGTGCAGGCGCCGTAGTGCAGGGCACTCATTTTATTCTAGAAGGCTTATTTACTTCTCCTCGTCAATAAAAGATTGCATTCTTTCTTATATAGTATTAAAATTTACAAAAAAGTGAAGTTAAACAAATTTTTTCGCTTGTAACACAGCTGTCGAACTACCAAAAATCGTAACGTTGCGTAGAAATCTATTTTCTACAGACTTCTACGCTGCGTCACGCCACGTTACTATTTCGGTAACGACTTGTACACATTTATCATTAAACAGATTTTAGCTTGACAATTGGCAACGTCGCGCTACGTTACCTTACGCTTGGCTAATCCAGCCTTAACCCTTAACTTAAACAGCTAGCTAGTATGTCAGATATATGCAAACCATTTTGTTTAAGATATTATAATAAAAATTCAGAGTAAGTAATATCAGTTCGTATATTTTAATTCGTTAATTTTATTTTCAATTCTATAACAAATATGTATAATAAGTACAAAAATGCAAATTAGGGTTGTGCTTTTTTGTGTTTTGACATACTATTATATATAATGCAACTGTACCACCAATCATAGCATGACCACGAAACAAACATTTCAGCGAAGAGAATAAATTAACGAAAATGAACACCAAACATGTTTGGCTAGCATAACCACGGCATTATACAACGAAATTTACAAAGAATACAATGGCTGGTTTCACACGAGAAGCAAATGCTGAAGTTCATCATACCTCTTTTCCTCTTTTTGACTGAATGGCCGCATTCAGCGTAGACAACTGTTGTGAACTGTAATGGTAGCGCTACCTTAGTAAGCGATGTTTTTCTCTGAATGTGTCGCTACTCACGTCAGAAATTAGATTTAATTCAATTATATATAATTTTTATGTGAATTTAATTCAATTGCAAAAGTTTCTCACTTAAATTTGCTTCGTTCTTTCGATTTTTTATTTTAACAACGTCAGAAGCAGCGTCTGACAGTTAATTCAACAGTTGTGTTCATGTAGCATAGAATTTTTTCGCTCGATTAAATGGTGTATGCAGTTTTAGTGAGCGCTACCAAAATTTTACCATTCAGCGAATTTTTATACATCAGTTGCCAACTGCTGTCTGCGCTGAATGCGGTCATTGATTCATGTTTTAGCGTCATCAAAATTTTGATTACGTTTGAAATTAATTTTCGCTATTGCAGAGAGTTCATTTTTTTTAACTGGAAAAACAACAAATTTGGATTCATTTCAGCATTTACTTCTCGTGTGAAACCAGCCAATATGGCTTCGTCGCTGTATCTTTGCTACAGGGTTGTATTACCATTATTCATTTTGCTTTTACTACATATATCAAATGGGTTGGGGACATAGAAATAAAAGATAAGGAAGTGGTGTTATACTCACACACACTATACGTGTGTAGAAGGAATTTTCGTCGCTGAGGAAGAGAGATAGAGCGTCGTTATTTGACATAAACTCTTCCCGAGCAAAAAAAAAAGTATTTTTGAGAGGAAGAACATCTGTCAAAACACAAGTTCTGCTTCATGAGCGCATTCATTATTTAGGGTGGCAAGGGCCTTAATTTTTTTTTCATATTGGGATAAGCTTTAATAGTTATATATTTGTTTACAATTTCTTTGAAAACTTGACATGAAATTAAAGTGGATTAGCAACCTAAGGTTACAAGCTATAACTACGTATTTTTATATAAAAAAACTAATTAAAAGCCCACAGTTCGAAAAAAACTACACAAAACTATTTATTTTAAAAGAGTTTAATTTGGTATGTATTTAATTGTTTAGTTTTTGTGTTATTTTAATATCAATTAAATAGTTTATAAAAAATAGTTTTTTGAAATGAATTCTTAAAAAATCATTTAAAGTAACTTTTGTCGTTTCAGTCTCATTCTGAGTTCATGTCTTTTACATTATTTTAGCAATGCTTTTCTCTGTAAAAAAATTGGTAACGCAACATACTATTATATAACGGTGGTATATAAAAATTGCATAGTAAGCATACATCTAAAAAATAAAAAAAAATTTACGCCTTTATTTACTACATAATTGAATGCGGCCCTGTTTGAATGTTTTTGTGTCTGTGTCAACTTCACTGTGTTTGTAAAATACTTCATTCCACTTCAACTACACCGCTTCCTTATATTTTACTTCTATGGTTGGGGACGTTTCGCAGAATTTAAAAATCTTGAAAACAAAATCTTGAAAAAAAATTTTTTTAATAAAATAAAAATTTTTTTTTTTTAAATCTTGGAAAACTTATTGGGTGTTTTCACTTATTGACAATGACCGATTGAAAGCACTCTCTTTTGTTTGTTTTCCATAAAAACTGTCAACGCTACCTGGGTAATTCTGCTATGCTTTGTTCGAAATAACAACCTTTTTAAAATTTAAATATTTTTTCAAGATTTATACATATTTTTTGTTTTGTAGATTTTTTTTTCATGATTTTTGTTTCAAGATTTTAATTTTTCAAGATTCTTTTTTTCAAGATTATTTTTCTAAGATTTTGGTTGTTTCAAGATTTTGACGTTCAAGAAATCGGACCGATCCCATATCAAATTTATCAAAAATACACAATACAAGGGCATTGATTTTGTTGCAAATGTTATCTACTTTTTTGTATTTTTATAAAAAAAAAAAAAAACTAAAAAGAAATGAGAACAAAATTCTCGATTATCAGATATAATAATTTCAACATCTAAATCTACATGTCCCTATCGAACTTTATAAAATTTGAACATATTAAATCTTTGATACGGGATTCAAACCCAAAATATAAAAGCATTGCTTCAATACGGCGGCAGTAGCTTCACACAGTAGAATCCTGCTACGATTCACTTTAACGATTTCCCCACTCTTATTCTTTTCAATGCAATAGCAGTTATCGTAAAATTCCGAGAACACCGTGCACACTTCATAGCAGAATTCACACAGACAATGCAATAGCAAATCTTTCGAAATCTTTGTTAAAACATCCGGGAATTTAAGTAACGTTTTGGCCAGCTTCCATTCCTTTTCATGCTTCAACTCAAGGGAAACCGAATTCAATACCTTGTCTAGTTGTGAGAAGTCTTCACCACTGTTGCGGGCAATTGAGCAGATGCGTGTAAAAGCATACAATAGATAGACGGCAGTATTGCCCCGATCTTCCAACATTTTGTCAAACGAAAATACATATTCGTTGGTGCGATTATGACACAAATCGGCATATTTAACGCAACCGTAGGCTACTGACTCCTGAGCGGCCTTCAACTCTTCGGGCGTGAGTACCTTATCGCGTTCTTTTTCCTTTAGTTTATCCAAAGCACGTTTGAGTCCTTCGTCGAGCAGTTCAGACAGCTTAACTGTATCACCAGAACGTGTCTTGAATTTTTTGCCATCTTCACCAAGCACAACGCCAAATTGCACATGATCAGCTCGATGTTTCGAAGGATTCAATATGCCACAACGTTCGGCAGCTGAGTATATATTCTTCAAATGTGTGTTTTGACCAGCATCCACAACATAAATCAACCACTCGGCTTTCTCCTCCTCGAGACGATAGCGTATGGCTGCCATGTCGGAGGTGTCGTAAGTATATCCACCGTCAGACTTGACTATTGTTAGTGGAATACCTGTTTTTGCCTCATTAGTCCACATAATTTTGCGTCCCTCATCCAATTCAAGCATATTTTTTGATTCCAAATACTTTACCACCTCAATCATGCGGCTCTGATAGAAGGATTCACCAAACTCTTTAATAGTCACATCAAGTCGATCATACAGTTTTTTAAACTCTCTGCGTGAGACATCACAAATGAGATTCCAAGCTTTGATTGAATTTGGTTCACCACTTTGTAGTTGAACAACGCGGTTATAGGCACGCTTCTTGAAGTCCTCATCTTCGTCAAAACTAAAATTTTAAATGGAGTTTATACGATACTTATTTCGAACTTGAGAGACAGAATTGACTTACCGCTTTTTTGATTCCTTGTAGAATGCTTGCAGATCACCAATTGGAGGGCTTTCACTCAGAAAATTGGGAAAACGATCTTCCAAATGAGCTATCAACATACCAAACTGTGTGCCCCAATCACCCAAGTGATTAACGCGCAACACATCGTGTCCGATGTATTCCAAGAAGCGGCAAATGCTTTCGCCTATAATGGTGGATCGCAAATGACCGACATGCATTTCCTTAGCAATATTTGGCGATGAAAAATCCACCAAGACGCGTTGTTTACGGCAGTGTGGCGGCTTGACACCATAGCGCAGCATTTTAGTGATAGCCTTTATGGCATATGACCTATGCAGAAGGTTAAAGAATTTAGTTAAGCTTAGAACCATTTTTGCATTTTTTACTTCTCCAAGAACACGTTGATGAATCCCGCACCCGCTACCTCAGTTTTGGCAACTAACGGTGATGGCTGCACTTGAGCCTCAATATCCTTTGCTATGTCTCGTGGAGATTTGTTTACACCAGCAGTCTTTAATGTCTTCGAGATAGACATGGAGCTGTTGCATTGATAGTCTCCAAATTTGGCAGTACTTGCATTTACCGGCGAAATAATGGCAGCTGTACCGGCAAGTTGTGGGAACGCCTTAGCAATGGCGTTTGAGAATAGATCAACCAAATGATCTGTAATAGAAATCATTTCATCCACATCTGTTGGAATAGTGGCAAGTATTATGTTAGGGCTGCCGCTGGCTGCTTTCTTTTCGCATTTTATAGCCTTCAGTCAAAATAAAAGTGTGAGTAATTTCTGTACCTTTGTAAATACCTTACTTGACTATTGGTACTAACGTTTTCTAGTATAGCCAAACGATGCTTCAGTTTTGTGTTCTCCACTTGTAGCTTAGCAAGTTCTTCGTCGTTCTCCTTAAAGCCTTGTCCCAATTTGGTGTTCATGATTTGTTCGCGGAGTTCTGCGGTCATTTTTTCCTAAATTTAATACAATTATACCCTGCGTTTTCGCATACATTTCATCATCCAACTTACAAGCTCTTGCAGCCTATCAACTTCTCGCTTTAATCCGGACATGTCACGAGATAAGGTACGTTCCTTTATATTTACTTATTTCACAATTATTCAAATAATTTGTTTAGATTATAACTCAGGGATTTCCTTGTAAAATACTCTGCCACATGGAACAATTGAATCGGAAATTTAGCCGACTCGCTGACAGCTGTTTTTCTGTTGTGAATCTGACAGCAGTGTCTCACATGGTTGCCAGCTTTATAAAAGTATGCAAAGCTTTTCCACATAGGCATGTATGCAAAGCAGGTTCGACAACTTAAGGAGTTTTCAGACAATACTACATGTGCGATGACAAGTACGACGTGTGAAAGCTAAAACATGCCCATCTGACATACGAAAATCAAATTATTTCAATTTTTCTGTCGGTCCATGCGACATGTAGTATGCGTGAATGGTCGTTCATGGGACTCGTTGCATATTTCATTCTGCAAAAATCGTCGAGGTGCATGGTGTAAGAAATTTAGGCGTAAGCGACGTCAACGCCGTTTGCTAAAGCTGTCAAACTTTACATACAAAATCAATTTTTCTGTCTCTCTCACTCATCCACAAGTTTGACAACCTTAGCAAACGACGTTGACGTCGCTTACACCTTGATTTCTTATACCATGTCGAGGAGTAAAACTCGAATCAAAAACCAAAACGAGTATTTAAATTATTTACCTTTTCTTTTCTACACTCCTTAACCCAAATCATATTTTTTTACATGCCGAATAGACATGAAGTATTGTCTGAAATCTGACATAACACATTAGCTGCGCTCCTTTCGCCTTAATCATGATATAATTACTGACAAGATAGTAGCGTAAACTGGCTTTTTTCTTACGAGCGGCGATCGGAAGTTGTCAAAGTTAGCTGTTCCAATGAATCAAATAAAAGTTAAAAAATAAGCAACAACTTAAACATATCTAGTAATCCCCAGCAAACTAAAAACATTAACGAATGAATATAATGAATCAAAGAACTGTTAAAAAACAAGCAGCGACTTAAACATAGCTAGTCAACAGCAGCAAACTACAACTCTTTTAGCTGTTTTTAACAACTCTTGATAGCCAAAAAACTGTCACTACTACCTTGTCAAATAATTATACCATGGCCTTAATATAATCGCGATAAAATTTTTCTGAAAGGACCGGCAAGAAAAACACTCGTAGAGGGCACTACCGTTGCAGTCAGAAATCAATTCAAACAAACAATCATGATACAAGAACTATTAGGTCTCATGAGAATGTGTGCCGTTCAGAAATATAGTAAACTGTTATGGTAGCGATACTTTAGAACACGATGTTTTTGTCTGAATGTGTTTACTCTAAACGTCAAAAAAGTTATAAATTAGTTAATTTAATTATTATAATTATGCAATTAAATAAATAATTTAAGTGCAATTGTTGACTCCGCTGAATGCGGCGAATGTGTGTGACACACGATTTTTATATTATTTTCTTTTGTTTAACATTCGATGGTCGCAGCTCGTGAGAATAAATGTAGCTGTCAACGCTACCTAATAGTATTGTACAATATCATGCGAACAATTAATTAAAAAAATTAAATGACGGCTCATAAAAACATACAGATGCGGCACCTGTGTTTCAAATTGGTATAAAAGGGTGTCATTACGGTGGTCTTTTCATGATCCCTGGTCATGACACTTTTTACTCTCTTTTTTTGTTTGATGAGCTGTGTGACGAAAGTATGTTATGCTGGTGGTCATATGACGCCTAGGCACCAGTACACTTTTTGCTACTTTTAAAGGGCTTACACATCAGCGAGCAGGTTCGTCGAGCGGCGGCCATGTTCGAGCCAGTTCGCTAGTTAAGAAGCTAGTTCGACAGTTCGTCGAACCTATTGGATTGTTGGCAAAAATTTTTGATTTTCTGCGTCGAACAAGAGGTGATCGACGAAAGTGTTCTTTAATTTTAACGTAAGCGTCATACCTAATGAAATTCTGTAGCGACAACATGAACAGCACAAATATAAACGCGTTTTCTTTATTGTTCATTTTGCTGCGTTATCAATATCTATAACAAAATTATGGCAAAAAACAAGGAAAAATCGCATGCTCGACGAACGTGTTCGTTCAATTTAAACGCTAGCTTTTTCCAAAAGGTTCGCCCCGCGATTTTGTTCGACGAACAAGCGCGCTAATGTGTAAGCCCTCTTAGTATTTTTTCAACCGGTGATTAATGCTATTAAGCAGGTTTCATTACTGCTTTCATATATTTCGTACTAAAGTGTACTATTTTCGTGCCTAAACACAAGTGTTGTGGATAATTCCACAACGCAGCACTGTTTTGATCCCATGATTTCATATTTTTGTCGAATCATTTGGTGACCGTGGTGGTGAAAACTTACTCTCTTGCTCTCGCTCTCAAATTTTTAATTAACATTGAAACAACAACAATGCATGACCATGATGAGCCCATGACCGCCACCGCAACAGGACACTATTATTTTGTCTTGTTAGTATTGGTGCGCTCTCGAATAGCGCACACTGAGCGAAAAAGTTGTCACAATTATCTAGATTTGCAAGTTCGTGTGTTTATACCTCCACACATACTGTAATGTGTTTATTTTTTATTTTTAGTCATTGGTATTGTTCACTATTTCTTCTATGTCATTATTGCTCCAGTATTTTCTTCTAAGTAAATATATTATATTAGTCTGCTTGCAGTGGTAAATTACACATTCTGCTTCGCAAGAAAGGTTTTCTGCAGAACAGAAATCGTATTGCGATTCAGAGTCAAACATTGTTTTTTGGGTATTTTGCTTTTGTTTGAATATTATTAAATCCTAATATATACGAATCATTAAAATTATAATCAAAACCTCAAAAAAGTAAGTATCAAAAAATTCATGAATACAAAGAATATAAAATAAATAATGCAAAAAATCTTAATAGGCACTATGTATGAATTATATTAAACCTTAACAAAATAAAAAATATATGCATAAGAATTATGAATCTACAAACCAAAAAGTTGGTTTTTTAAGAGTGTACATAAAATTTCCAATATAGGTTTTCACTGCATCACCGTCAGCGAACGACTGAATTATATTCTCTTCTGTTCATGGTGTAAGAAATAGAGGTGTTAGCGAGTTTGACACTTCTCTCTCAAAATGATAAAATTATGTTTCCCCGCTCTTGTCAAAAACAGCTGAATGGCAATGAAAACAAATTTTGTTGAATTCGTGTCTTTCTGCAAGTTTATAAGATTTTTACTGAGATTAAAGTGAAAATAAAGTGATATGGAAAACAATAAAAAATATATGCGACGCTGTGCGTTATGCAAAAAAAATAACGATGTGAACGCAAGACAATTTGCATGCTGGCCAAACGTCATGTCGGCGGCACCTTCCAGCGCACGTTTCTGATAAAATGGCCAAAACATTCAATGACAAACTTGGCAAATCGGCACAATTAACTGCATTAAATATTTATTTACACTTAATTCGCACAATAAAAAATATAGCACATCATCTAGCTACTCAAACAAATAACACAATTTGACAACTATCAACAGTTCCGCTCTTCGCTCACAATTTTTTGACAGAAGCGAAGAAATTCATGGTATTGTCAAAAACTCACTAACACCTGGTTTTCTTACACCATGCTTCTGTTGTGAGTTTTGTATACATGTGAAAAATTACGCTCAGAGAGCGCTCAGTGAGCTATAGGGCGCCCAGCGCTGGTATATAACATTTTTATATGGATAGCAAAAATAATCCTATTGTTGAAGGATTATTATTTTTGTTTTTGCTTTACATAAAAAATAATCTGGATTATTTTGAAGCGAATGGAACGCAGTGAGTATCGACACATACAATAGGTCTATTCGCGTAATCGAATGCAAACGAAATATTTCAAATATTTTACTAGAAAGTTCCTGAAAAGCGTTCGTTTACTGAGAGAATTGTGTAATAGAGAGGAAATCACCTTTTCTCTCCGTTCAAGTTTTTTAAAGTTTTCAGAAGAAGAATTTTATGTTGTAATAAGATGAAAACTGTCAAATGGTAGCTGTGGGTGTGTAGCAGCTAATTTTTTTTAGATTTTCTTATATTTAACTGACGTATTTGACATTTTGCATTATTTCACCAGAAAAGCGTTCGTTTACTTTTTTAAGTTCAATTCTCTCTCAATTTTATTCTTTTTGACGTTTTTAATTTTTTTACCATAAAAGTACGCAAACAGACCTACAATTTAGTGGGCACTTCATCTCATGAAATTTCATTTTATAATTGCTTGTAAATGTTTATTAAATTCATAATTTCTTCCATTTTAAGTATTTTCACTTTTTTAATGCTTTTGCAATGTATTTTGTTTGAAAGATTCTTAAAATGCACACACTCACATATTTTACTGAAAAGTGACAGCTCATCTAATGAAATATATCAAGAAATATTTCAAGAGATAAATTTCAGGATATGAGGAATTATACACTTGCGGTAGTACGTCGGAGTGAAGTTTATTATGTTGAAATTTTTGCTATTTTTAGTGTGTTCTGGCGCGAATTAATTTTGTTTATTCATTGTTGTTCACAAATTAATATTATTTAAATTGTAAAAACTTGAGCATTTAATAATTCAAAAGAAAACAAACGAAAAAAAAAACAATAAACGCCAAAATGATGCAGCCTCAAAGTGAGGAAACAGTTTGTGTGTGAACACCTGATAGCTAACTCATGTCAAAATGAGGCAAGTAAGTCGCCTCATTTGAGGCAAATCTGAACAGCCTCTTATACGTACTCAGAACGTTTTGACATACGAGCGCTATTTGTGTTGTTTATAGTAACTTAAAAGATTCATCTCGGTCCAAAAATGGAATTAAATCGTGAACATTTTCGTGCGATTATTTTTTACAACTTTCAACGTGGATTAACACAGCAACAGTGCATGGATGAACTTAATTCAATTTTTGGCGATGAAGCTCCATCAAGGACCAGTGTTTATCGATGGTATGGTGAATTCAATCGTGGTCGTAGTTCACTCCAAGACGAATTTCGTGAAGGTCGTCCGAAATCAGCTGTTGTTCCGAAAACCATTGATGCTGTGCGCGAACTGATATTGGAAGATCGTCATGTTACCTATCGTGAGATTGAGGCAACCTTAGGCATAAGTGGGACCAGCATACATTCAATATTGCATAAACATTAGGTTGTCAAAAAAATTTGTTCGCGTTGGATCCCACACAATTTGTCAATCGCTCAAAAAAAGGCTCGTGTCGATTGGTCGAAGGAAATGATCAAAAAATACGATCGCGGTGCTTCGAAACACGTCTATGACATCGTGACAGGTGATGAATCGTGGATTTACGCGTATGAGCCCGAAAGTAAACAGCAGTCGACTGTATGGGTGTTTCAAGATGAGCCAAATCCAACAAAAGTTGTTCGCGCACG
The DNA here is from genome assembly GCA_963920525.1 of Dichetophora obliterata. Taxonomy (NCBI): domain Eukaryota; kingdom Metazoa; phylum Arthropoda; class Insecta; order Diptera; family Sciomyzidae; genus Dichetophora; species Dichetophora obliterata. Next base: position 57,330,202 of record OY986439.1, read on the forward strand.
AAGCACTTCCAAGCAAATGGTCGCCTGTTTTTTCGGAAAATATGGACATGTCGCAACCGTACCACTAGAACAACGCAGAACAGTCAACTCTGAGTGGTACACAACCATTTGTTTGCCAGTTGTCTTCCAAGAAATCAGGAAAACCAACCACCGAAGACGGATCACTCTTCACCACGACAATGCGAGCTCTCACACATCGGCTCAAACAACTGCATTTTTGAGCACCCAAAACATCGATTTGATGGGTCATCCGCCGTATAGTCCTGATTTGGCACCGAATAACTTCTTTTTATTCCCAACCGTGAAGAATAAACTGCGTGGACAACGATTTTCGACGCCCGAAGAAGCGGTTGCGGCATTCAGAATGCATGTTTTGGAGATACCTCAATCAGAGTGGCAAAAGTGCTTCGACAATTGGTTCAAACGCATGCAAAAGTGTATAGATCTTCATGGAGAATATTTTGAAAAACAATAAAGTGATTTTCGATGATTAATATTTATTTTTGTTCTCTAATCCCGAAATATAAAAGGCACCCTTCGTATTAGGTGTCATGAGAACGTGTGTCGTTCACCACTGTTGTGAACTATAATGGCAGCGATACCCTAGTGAACGATGTTTTTCTTTCTCTGAATGTGTTTTACTCTTAAAGTCAGAAATGTTGTAAATTGTTTAATTTAATTATTATATAATTTAAGTGCAATTGTTGGCTCCGCTGAATGTGGCCAATGTGTGTGATACTTCTGTTTATTTTAGTCCATAAAAATTGGGAGGTATTTCATACAAAATAACACATAAAAATGTATGGAAATTTTTTAGGCTTATTTGTTTTTTTTTGCTTCTTTTTTTGTTGGGCTTATTTTATTTAGGGGTTATTTCGTAGTGCCTGAAGAAATATCTGCCTCTCAACATAAAATAATCAACCAACATAAACTGTATCATCTAATTAAAATTCGATAAAATTTTTTTAAATTTTGATAATTTTGAATAAAAAATTACGTAGGGTATTCGTAAGAGATAACAAATTTTGTGCCAAACTGAAACTATTTTTGCATAAAAATTATATGTCATATAAAATAGTATAAGAAATGCAATTTTTAGTTATTATTTTTTAAAACAAACAAAAACAACTTTTGCCCTATTTTTTGCAAAAAAAATAAATTTTTTTGATTTAAAATCTGCTGAAATAATTTTTTTAAGTACTTTAAATGAACCTTTAGACAAAATAAGATTGAATGAAATGTATTAAAAAAACAACGTAGATATTTGCATCAAGAGTCAAAACTTAGAATTTGGAATTTTTTTTTGGCTTTAGGTAACGACGTTATGTACAAAAATTCATTGTACTAAGATTTTCTATAGTTTCTAAGATATGAAAATGTTATTGGTGTGAAACAAACGTGAATTTTTTTTACTTTATTATCTCTAAGAAAATTGAAAAAGTTAGTATACATTTGTATATCTAATACATAAAAATTAATGATTGTTTTTTTTTTAGTTGTATTGTATACGCTGCAATACCGTTCTACAATTGCGATAAAACTTTACCAACTTATTGCTTGCACTTCTGCGAAGAATGTAGGCATAGTTAAAATTTGCCACACCTTCTATTACCGCCCAAAAAGAAATAAAATTCTGGCTATCGCCCACAAAAAACATCATCATTATCATCGACCCCAAACATCCCACTTTTTCTAAATCGTGCTAAAGCCTGAGTTGTACAGGTTTTGACAGTAAAATTTTGTATATAGGTGCTCCAAGTGGCGGTCACTATACATAAATGTTGCCACGCTTACTTTTACCGCACTCTAATTAATAGAACTTATATATATCATACGGTTTTCATCGTATCGTATCGAATAGATATAGAATTATAGGTCGCACAGCTTCGGAATTCAGTATTCGACCTCAATTAACACATGCAGTTTCCCTGATAACATTTTATGAGCGTTGGAAAAGGGGACGTGGCACCTTCTATATAAACCAAATTTTCGACATCGAGAAGCTTTGGAGTTATAGGTCGCACAACCCCGGAATTCAGTATTTGACCTCAATTTACACATACAGTTTTACTGATAGCATTTTATGGGCGTTGGAAAAGAGGGCGTGGCAGATACGCACCGGGTTTCATCGAGTGTTGAATAAAAAATGCTTGCTGTAGGGTACTCATTATAGATAAACGAAAACAGTTCAGGTGGTACAACATTAAAGGGTTGTAGCCCTTTTAATAACCAAGAATTCCTTCACAAGTTGTTCAAACTTATTCTAATGTTTAACTCTCTTTTCAGTGTTTTTATTTTCCATTTTTTTACAAAAGAACCGTTTTTCGAAGAGAATCCTTTATTTAATGATAGAAAGGAGCCTATGTCCCGACCAGAGGAAATACGCGAATAATGTTTAAAGTTGTATCGATTTAATTCAAAACGATAGTGTATGTATTCATTTTATTTGATATAAATTGAAGCTGTATGTATAAAACAAGCTTCATTTTGTTTTTGTTTTGTTTGTTGGTTCAACAATTACAACATTTTTTTGATATTTATCAACAGTACATTTAATATTACAACGAATTTTAATTTTTTCAAACCAAAATTAATATCTAAATTATGATAAACGCACGCAGGACATTTTAGAAATGTGTATAACATGTAATGATCTTATAAAATGGAATTTCTATGTAATGCTTTCTTGAGCAGATATTTACATATTTTTGTATGCAAGTAAAATACATATGATCTAGTTATATTTCACAAATATTATACTAACTATTGGCAAACAATTTTTATTGAGATGAAAGCATAGCAATAGCAATAAACTTATGTATAATTAAATAACAACAAAAAAATCGATTTAAGAGCAAAAATGCTATTAAAACTTACAATTTGCAGAAATAAGTAAGCTGCTTCCATATGCATTTCACGATTTTCCGAATATGCTGTTAACCTCACTTGTCTTTACTTCAATTAAAATTAGGCAATTATTCTAAAAACGAAAAATACTGTGCATAATATACGAAATTTTAACGAACTTATATTTTAATAAACATAAATAATTATTTTAAAATTTACAAGAGTTTAACTAAGTTTTTTTTTCATACAAACAAAAAAAATTTTCTAACGATTCCCAAACACTTCAGGAGGACATGCGATGTTTATTCCAATTTTTTCTTCAACTTGTTTTTTAGCAACCCTGGCACAAGCGACAGGCAGGCACATAGTGTAAGTACGCCCATTGATGTCCATGAGAAAGCTTCACTGGAACTTGTCATTTTCTGTAATGTTTTTCCGGCTTGTATTGCAATTACTGATGGCGGTGCTACGCCGCAAAAGGTGCCTAAAGCAAAAGATAATAACGGTACACCGATCACTGGCGATGCTAAATTTATGAACCAGTTTGGTAGAATAGGCGTCATGCGTAGGAACAACATATAGTTGAATAGGCTATCACGATGTTTCTCTACATGTTGCGACCATTCACTGGTCTTCTTTGGCCAAAAGTGACATATCAAACGACGGCCCACCAAGTTGGAGAGACAGTAACATAAAGTTGCGCCTAATGCTGAACAAAAACAGATAAGAAATAGTGCGATTGGAAATTTGTATAAAAATCCAAGTAAAATTGACAGGAATAATGATCCTGGAATGGCAAAAGTTTGCAGGCTGTGGTCGAAAAATAAGAGTTAAGGATATACAAACAAGTATTTAAAATATTTAGAAAATATAAAAATGTGATAAAAAGAAAATTTGTGGCAAATTAATGTGTAGCTTTCTATAATAACTATGTGCTAAAATATGTTAATACACAGTTACTTAATAACACGGTTTTACCAATTCTGGAAAGTCGTTTGCACAATAAATCCCACATCCATTTCTAATGTTGAATCGGTCTCTGATTTCGAATGCCATTATTTTTTTGTCACACCGTTTTTGAGATATTGCCCACTGTAGTTATTTTCACAAAAAAGTGTAGTGAAATTCTCAAACGTGTTCACAACTATTTTCAATATCGTTAGCTAGCGACAAATGTCATTTTCCATTAACGTGGCACGCTCAATGACCGATAACGTCAACGAATATTATCGTTAAATTTTTGGGAATTGCACTACTGACAACGAATACCGCAAACGAGCAACTGATGATTTACGGCTATGCACTTGAAATGTCCAAACTCTTAGGAAGGTGTATATTCAACTGACTGATGTCTTACAAAGACCCACTGTTATCCAAGAATTGCGATGGAAGGTACAGGTTTCATTCGGCATGCTATATCTTCTACAGCGGCCATGCGGAGAAGCACGAGTTTGGATGCGGATTTGTAGTTGGCAAGAGACTACGGCCCCACGTCCTACGATTCGAAGTTTAAATTTTTTAATATAAGCCTAATATGTGCGCACGCTCCGACAGAAGACAAGGACGATGAGACCAAGGAAATTTTCTACGAGCGCCTTGAAAATGCTTACTAGCGCTGCCCCGTCACGACGTAAAAATCGTGCTTGGTGATTTCAACGCTAAGGTGGGCAAGGAAAATATATTTGGTCTAACAGTCGGAAAGTTCAGCCTCCACGACAACACCTCCGATAAAAGTATGCGTCTGATTGACTTCACCGCAGAACGAAACATGGTCGTTAGTAGCACTAGATTCTAGTATCTCAATATTCATAAGGCCATATGGATGTCTCCTGATCAAAAAACCAGAAAATGAATTGATCACGTTTTGTTCGATGGAAGGCACTCTTTTAGTGTATTGACAGATGTACGTACGATCTGCGTAGGGCTTCAAAGCACTCCTTTAAGCGATGATATATGCGCGCAGTGGGCACACCTATCCCACTCTATGCGTGTGGCTGCTGAAGAGGTGATTGACTACCACCGCCCTCATCGAAACCAGTGGTATGACCAAGAGTGTCGTAACGCTACTGCATAAAAAGACGCCGCCTACTAAGCCATACTGCTGTCGGTTGTAACGCGCACTGCTAAGGAGCGATAAGCGGGGTTCACATGATCCTACATGTTGTCACGCCTTGTAGTGCAAGCCTCGTATTTGACCGTTCAAACGCTCCATACAGCCGACTGACTACATGTTGTTTTGAATTCAAGGCCATCACACCAGGCATGTCAACATGTAGGATCATGTGAACAACACTATACAAAGAGAAGAGGAGGAAAGAGAGACGTATTTCCAGGCGGAAAAAAGAGGCGGAAAAGCGCGAGCATGAGAAGATTGAGATGTATGGCGACAGGAATGAGGGCCAACAATTTTCCGAAAAGATAAAACGCCTTGCCGATGGTTTTAAAACCGGGGCCTCTTCCTAGGCTGAAAACAGAAATCTAGTGACAGATATCCAGAGTACTCTGACGTTATGAAGGGAGAAGCTTTTCTAAGCTTCTAAGGACCGACGCTGACAACAATCCCGCCAATAGAGATTATATTCCGGAAAGCCCACTTACGGATGACAGCTATAACTCGGCTCAGAATAGCTGAGTAATCATACGCTTCGCCACACCCAAATCCTTTGAATTTTTTTTTAATCCAGAGTTTTCCGTCAAATATTAATACAAATTTATGCTGGAATTTCCAAAAACTAAACTTAACGTGATCTGGTGGCGCAAGATTGTTGTATGTGAAGGATTTAAGCCCATTGTAAACCAACTGATTGAACCTTATTAGTGTGGCTTCAGACCTGGAAAGTCCACCATCGACCAGATCTTCACGCAATGACAAGTCTTGGAGAAGTCCCAAGAAAAACAAGTCGATACCCACCATCTTTTTGTCGACTACAAAGCAGCCTTCGACAGCCCATTAAGTAATCACTCCACAATGTCTGAATTTGGTATTCCTGCAAAACTAATACGATTTTGCAAAATGACACTGTGTAACTCCAGCAGCGCAGTTAAAATCGGGAAGGACCTCTCCCACCAATTGTTACCAAACGAGGTTTCAGACAAGGTGATTTCTTATCGTGCTACTTTTTCAACCTAATGATGGAGAAGATCATTCGAGCTGCTGATCTGAGACGTAGTGGCACAAAATTCTACAAGAGTGTTATGCTGCTTGCGTAAGGTGATGGACACCGATATCATAGGCCATAATACGAGCGAAGTTAGTAAAACGAAATACTTGGTGTCAACAAACAGTCCCAGCGTCATGGAACCCACGTTATAGTTGGCAATACCTCCTTGGAGGTTGTGAAGGACTTCGTCTATCTAGGATCCAGCATTAACTCAACCAACGACATTAGCAACGAAGAATAACTCTTGCCAACAGGTGTTACTTTGGGCTCAGTAGGCAAAATTGAGAAACAGAGCCCTCTCTCGACGATCGCGCTCTATTAATCGCTCATCACGCCCGTCCTACTTTATGCATTGCATGAACCGAATACGGTGGAATGATGAACTGTATGAGCTGTACGCTGACATCGACAAGCTCATTAATATCGAGCGGCTTCGCTTGCTAGGTCATGTTCAGCGAATTAAAGACGATGCTCCAGTGAAGAAAATATTCGATTCGGTACCCAGCGGAAGTCAACGCAGAAGAGGACGATTGCATTTTTGCTGGAAAGATCAAGTAGAGGACAACCTGACGAGGCTGGGAGTTTCCAATTGGCGCCAGCAAGCGCCAATTATAATAGTTATTTATCAACTAATAAACTAAATAATAATAAAGCGTGAAAAAATGGCTGGTGCACATTCTTATATGAGGCCAAGACCGACAGACGGTTGCAGCACTAAATAAGTAAATTAAGCGGGATTCACTGAGCACCTTCAAGTTTTCTGCAAAAATTTAAATTATTTTAATCAACTCAAAGAGCGTGCAGGAAGTTTCTGTTACTCTCTTAGTGAGTGTGGAGAGAGATAAAGCTCAAAAACTTCATATAAAAAAATTCTAAAACTTGCTGAAGGTGGTCAGTGAATCCACCTTAAGTGGTGCAAAATTACTTTTCACAATAAGGCATATTTTAGTTTTAACACAAATATTAACATATATTCATTTTGGAGAGGTTTGTGAGCATTTGCTTGGCAACCAAATCAAGGTACAAACATTTTTATGCCATACCAATAAACTGAGGTGTTTAAAATTATTGTTATCTCTTCATCCAATTACAAAAAAAGTTATCAATTCTGCGTCATTTTTTGGTTTTATTTACTTATCACTTATCCAAAAAATGAACTCGAGTATTTAAACGAGCGTGACAAGCAGCATGTTCTACACGAGTGTTTTTTGTTTTATTATATTTTGATTATTTTGTTTACGTATGAATTCATGAGTTCAATGATGAGCATAAAAAACCGCCAAGGTTGAAAATAGTGAAGTTGAGTAAATAAATTAAAAAAATTGTATGTGGTTCTTTGCATGCTACGTTTAACTTAATACAAAAAATTGCATTCAACAAATACCTATTAAAAATTACTTAATCTGGAGAATTTATCAATACTCAATAGATCCTTTAAGACGCGGTGCACAAGGGCCCACTGGAAACTTACCATAGCTAATAATAATAGCTATTCTTAAACACTTATTTTTTTTAAAAAGGATACAATATATACGATACAACAACACCAAACATCACTTCAAAGTAGTACATATCCTTGTAGCGATCAAGCACTTTGGCCAACATTTTAGCATCTTGAATATCACGTGGTATCTTGATGTGCTGCTTTTCCGATCTAGTTAGAGAGAGGGTGTTGATAAGTAAGTTAGTTAGCTTAAAAGCAAATTTAAATTCAACAATACCACACAGCTGGCAATAGCATTTTAAATTTAAAAATGTTCAAGTTTAGCTATTATTTCAGCAAATAACCAATAGACACGTATTTTTTTTTCATTATTAAAAATAAGAGTCAGTAGAAATAAAGGGAAGCATGTTATAAAGCGTTATAAAGCGCAAAAAGTACGACAGAGGCTTTGAATAAATGGCGACTTTAATCAAAATTACATTAATAACAATTCTCCACTGTACATCATGGAAACAGCTTTCATACTAATATTTAATCAAGCTGTTTGTGTGCACGCACACAATTCATTGCAGCAGGTAGTTACAGAGATTAAATTCAATTCTTATGAATGTTTATAAATTCCATATTATATTTAACTGCTTGTTTAATGGCTTCAGTTGCAATTTTATATTAACTTTTTGCTCAAATTAAATGAAACTGAATCCATGAGAAATGCGAAGAAAATATATAAGAAAGATCAAATACTTGAAAAGTTAGATCAATTAGTTAGTTTAGTTAGCAGTAATTGTTGTTGGAGTTGTTGGCTTAAGATTTATTTTTAGCAATTGAACTTACTCATTCAATTCGGGGAATATCATGTAAACGTAACACATGGCGAATAAGCTGGAAACAAAGATTACTGCCAATATGACTAGAGATTTTTGTGTAGCTGTTCGATCATCCGCCGACATGGATATGACTTCTTGTTGTGTTTTTATCTGCTGTTTCTGCTGCTTATCTTTAATATCATCATTCTCTGGCAAGGGTGCCGTTATTGTTTTCGTTGTAGATATTGTTTCTGAGGTTGTTTTGTAGTGACTTTTGTTATGATTATTAACTAGTTTGTCTTCCAAATGCGTCAATAGAAAAAACACATGTTATAGCGTAATTTATACAAACAAATTTTTAACAAGGTGGTATGACAAACGCCCCCTGCCACCCTTAGCTATAAATGAGTGTTTAAAACAAAAACTCACCTTGCTCTACTACAGTACTTGTCTCTGCCGTGACTAATAGATTGACCTTTTCAAATTCCATGGCAAGAATGAGTTTTGCAAATAGTTCGTAGTTCAAACAATTGCGTTCTGCTCTTAACGTTTCCTAATCAATTTCAGATTAGCTACGCGAAAATTAATATACTTCCGCCTCACAGGTCACAGCAACAGAGAGTGTTCTCCACTTAACAACAAAGCGCAGCAAACCGTGGAGCAAAACTAATCAGTAAAAAAATCTTGATGATTTTGAAAGGCAACAATAGGAATTCACAGAATAATACAGAAAAATCAATAAGCTATTCTTCTCAATACATTATTCAGTTTTGCATGTCTTCTAATTCGATCATTTAATCACCAAAATATTGGCGTAAAATTTTGTTAAATTATTATTTTCATATAAAAAAAAACAATTACACTAATATTTTGTTTAAAAAAACTGTTAAAGTTTGTCAGTTTCACGAGTATAAAATTAATTAACTTCTGCTGGGCGCAGATAAAAAACAAAAGCGCCGAAATCCAGCTGCTAACTTTTAAATGTCAAATTAAAAATCATACGATGTTTTTGTGACAAGGCACGGATGCATTCATAAAGTACGAAATGCCTTTGGGCGTTTTTCTTAGCGCACGTTCACACTGCCGACTTCATCGCAGAAAAAATTCTAAGGCCGCGCTCATAATGAACGCTTTTTGCTGAAGGCCCAACCAAAATAGACGTTTTGCTCTGTAACGAGTAAAAACGTAAGTGTTCGGTTAAATGCATATTAATGTTATTACCCAAAATGAGCAAACGTAACTAAAGGAAACTAAACGAAACAGTTTGACAAGACGTGTTTGGGCCTATTCTGCACAATCTGTTATTCTGTTATGATTTCCCATACAAATTTTTGAGCTGTCAAAAAATCTGTATAGGAAATCATAGCAGAATAACAGAATTTTTTCATAACAGATTGTGTAGAATAGGCCCAATTATTCCGTAAGAACCGAACTGCTAGCGTAGCAACTCGTCAACAATAGCTGTGCAGAGTGCGTTTTTATTTTATTTTCATCAATTTGTTTCATTTTCGCCATTATTTCACTAATTTTTCTCAAATCTTTATTAAAAATTACAAAAATGCACAGTATAAATAAATCAATAATACTCGATTGCCTACTGATCAGCTGTTTCATACGAGTTGAGCAAATCGTTTCATTTTGGGTTAAATCCGTAAACATCCGTAACGAGTGCAGACGTTCGTCAAAATGCTATCGTCTCGTTTAGTCTATTTTGGTTGGGCCTTGAGCTGAAAGGCTTATGGGCAGCGTTGCCAAAATGTAAAATTTTTACCAAAACTTATAGAACAAACAAATTTTGTTAAAAACTCTTCGCAGTACAGCAACTGCTGAAATAAAATTTCCATACCTTTCTTTAATAAAAACAGAACTTAGAAACAGACTCGATTTTAAAACTATTATTAATATAATAAGGCAATTCACAGTTCATGCTAATTAAGGTTTAATGTGCTAGTTCTGAAATGTGCTATTTTGCCTGTTAATTTTTTGTTTTGCATGTAAACACAAATTAAACCGGTGTATTAAATGTTGCCATTTTTGTACATGCCCTAAGGCATGCTTTTGTAGAGTGTTAATGTGTTATTTCGTGAATAGCTGTTTTACGTGAATAAAAAAGAGTTGCCTGGTAAATAATTTTGATGAAGTTTTCAATAAAACTGAATATTAAATTAGTTACTTAACTTTAAATAGAATCCAAAACATCTGAGCTGCATATTAAAGATTCCAGTGCTGTTTTGAAACTGCAAATCAATACTTTTCACTTAAGTTGTGCTCACAGTTGTAAAAAATTAATACATTAAAATATTAATATATTAAAACATTACAATGAACTGTGTATTGCCTAAATGCTTTTCAAAGCATTAATTAATAGTGAAAATAGTCCCCACTTTGTATGGTCAGCGTAAAAAATACAAGTAGAACATTCATCTAGACTGACTTTAATTATCAAAAAATGAAACAGCTATGTTTTAAACTATGTTCTTTTTTGTATTTATTTCATATTTCGTGATTTTTTTAACAAAGCGCACAAAAGTTAAAATTGAAAATTATTAAATTTACAGAAAAAATTATTTTGTTTTTAAATTTCAATACATTTATAATACATTTATAATACATTTATAATACAATTATAATAAAGGTAATGCATTTATAATACTGATGGGAACATTTTACCTTTAGCAATAATGGCCTTTTTTATTTTTTTTCCAAATGTGTATTTGAAGTTAAAAAAGGTAGAAATGAAAAATTTAGGGTCGCTCTCAAGTCGTTTAGAAGTTATAGGGTCCAAAGTTATAAAGAAGCCTTAAAAGCTTGTGGTTTTTTGAATTTTCCAACAAAACTAATCTTTATGGGTATCAAAGAAAAGGTAATGCAAATATCTATTTAACGAGGAATAAAACTTAAAAATCCATGCATATCTCGTAAGGATATAGCTTTTTTTGGACTTAGAAAATGTTACGTTTGAATATTTTTTGCGATATAAAATTTTTGTCCTGGAAATGATCCCAAATTGATGTAAAATCGAAGTTTTTACAATGAATAAGGTTAGTGTATAAATACCATTGTGATTTAGAAAATAAGAAATGTTTTAAAAATTTCTATATTGTTTTTAAAATTTTTAAAAGTAATTCTACTCATACGTAGTGTTGAGATTAATGAAATAAACTCCGTAGGTGATCTCTTTATATTAAAATAAGCACTGCAGATGAAAATTTTTTGTAAAAAATCGAACGATTATCTATAAAATTTTTCATGTTTTGATATATTAAGCTGAAAGTCCAAATTAAATAAAAAACAAATCTTATGGTACATGAAAATAGTTATATCTTAAAAAATAATTAATGGAATTTTATGGGTAATAGTTGACAGCGGCCATTAATCAGATTTGAAATTAGAAGTCTCTAATACATACATTCCACAAAAAAAAAAAAAACTAAAAAATGCATTGTTGCTAAAAGTAAAATATGCCAACTGATGATTCAAGAAAAGAGAGTGCAACAACAATATTAATAGACATTTCAAAGTTAATATAACGGTAGTTTGTTAGTTTTGCTTGATGAATTGCAAGAAAATTTATGACATGGGATGTTCGCCAAGGACATATTTCAAATTATAGGAAAATGGTAATATTTACTGATGAAAAGAAGTTCAACCTCGACGGACCTGACGGACTCGACGGTTACAACAATTATTTTCACGATTTACAATTGATTTGATTTTTGAAAAGTCGAGAATGACTGGAGCATCCTACAAGGAAATTTTGAAATCGATTTTTCAAAAGCTCAGATAACTTTTCGGACCTTTGTCATTTATTTAGTAACAAGACAATGCACCAACTCACATGCAGACATTGTAAAATCCTTCATTGCGAGCCAAAGTGTCGAAACTTTTAACTAGCTTCATATTCGCCAGACTTGAACATTATAGAAAATGTTTGGGGTTACTCGAAAGGTGTACGAATGAGGAAGACAATATGATACAAAAGAATCACTTATGACTGGCATAAAAGCTGCCTGGTCAGAAATATCCCTTGATTATCTTAAAGCTCTATATGACTCCCTTAAAAATCCGTATTTTCGAAGTTATAGGTAAGCAAGGTGGAAATACTCATTACACTAAAGGTAAATGTTCAACTTTTGAAAAGACACAAAAAAACTCCGAGACACGTAAACTATATTTTCGGTCATAGAATTTAGTGGCATACTCAATTTTTCTAAATCAGATCAAAATCTCGAGATATTCAGATTTTTGATATTTGACCTTCATTTAAAAAATGTTTATAGTTTTTAACAATTACTTTTCATTTAGGGTTTTCGCAAGCTGTTTATTTATTTACCATTGATTTATTACTGCCAATTTATTGACTTATTTACCATTTAGTAGAACGAATTATATGTTAACTGCTCCATTAAATTGCATGAGTACCTTTGTTAACAACTGTAGCGTGTTTGATGTTAACTTGCCAAAAAGTCAACTCAAAAGTAGATTGAAAACTAATGTAGGATAAGATCTATGTAAACCCATATTATGGTGTGTAAATTTTACTCACTTTTGATTCTTTTGGAGCATTTTTATCGATATCTTTGATATATTTCAATGATATTTGGGTTGGTTCTTAAAATGATCTAACGTGGAGAAAGTTTAAAAAAGCTGTAATATCTAAACTCTATTGTTACTGCACGTAAAAAAAGCTGTCGTATTGTTGTATGTCGTATTGCGTTCTCAATAAAATAATACAACAAATGTGAACGTACCCTAAAGATTTATTTTGTTGTATGTCGTATTTATGCAGTTGACTGCAGAAACAGACAGATGACTGGAGAAAATAGTTTTTTAACATTTTAACATTTCCGCAAAGCGTTTATAAAATCTTTGAGCCATTGGCTTCTCAAAACAATAACATGAGCAAACTTTCAAGTTTGTTTTGTAAAAAGTATTTTTCATTAAAAAGTCAACTAATGTTCTTTCTTCTGAGACTGTTCATTTTTTATTTAGATTACAGCAGTTGGGTTTTGCGCTTCTCCAAACATTTTTGCCTCGCAAAAGAAAAGCTTAGTTTTATATGGAAGGAAACAACAAAAAATGTACAACTGTTGTGAAAAAATACGACAATACAACCATTGGCGTCGGAAGCGGCGGGAAAGGGGGGCAGTTGCCCCCGCACTTTTTTAGCTAGATAAACAATTTCAAAGGAAAAGTTATTCAAAATATCAGTTTTTTTACAACGATAATATTTTTGTATTATATATTTTCCTCTTCTTTCTCTCTTCTTCATGTTTCATGTGAAGAAATTTTGGTGAACTTTTTTTGCACCACCATTTGTACTGCCCCCCCATTTGTACTGCCTCCCCAGATGAAATTCGCTTCCGACGCGCTTGAATACAACAGCTTGTGAAAACCCCAATTGCATTTTCAAAAATGTCTCCAACGTAAAAATCGAGTTAGCCTTGATTCTAATATTTTTTAAAAGTTAAGCAATTTCGCTTTTTCTTCCATTTTGACCAAATTTAAATGTAAAACGTAAAAGCTTTTAAAAAAATCTTAAAAGTTTTTACTCAAATTAGTGTTTTTATTTAATAAGTAGATTAAATTGTGAAAGTTTAAGCAAAATCAAAGGTGGTCCAAATTTTTGATCTCCAAAAATAAGGAAAATATAGCTCTAAAAAGGGTCTAAAAGTGACTAAATTTCAATCGCAAATATCTCGAAATTTTGATCTAATTGGGAAAAACTGATTATGCAACTAAATTCTACGACCAAAAAATTTGTTTATGTGTCTCGGCATTTTTGTGTGTCCCTACAGTGTTATGAAAGTATCTTATGAAAATTAGATTTTATGAATAAAGTTTAACTTTTTGTTTAACCTCACTTTAAGTGTTGATTTTTTTCAAATTAGCTTAGTCGTTATAATCAATTGCACCAAAAATGATGCAGCTTTTTTCAATATGCGTTAAGCAAGGAAAGAACAGAGCAACATCGATGTTGTGTCTTTCCTTTGTATTTTCGAACTTGCCTTCAAGAAAACTTGACAAGTGGAAACTAGCACAAAGCGGGGAAATCAATCAAAGTCTGATACAATTAAGTGGGGATTACTGTATTGGTGTTGGTTCACACAAATGCAGAAACATTCACACAGGACCGTATTCGGTTTTGGAGTCCCTAAACACGAAAATAGCAAAACAATTTTGTATAGATAGGGTCTTTAAAAAAAATTTAAATTTTTTTTAGGTTTTTATTTAATACTAGCTGATATACCCGGTGTTACTCGAGAGTCATTTATATAAAAATTTTAACATACACTTTTCGATTAAATGTTTTTGTAAATTTTGGAATTTTGTAAAAACGTGTTAAATTTAAGTTTGAGACCACTATAAAAATATTAGTTAAAAAATTTACCAAGCTTTTTTAACGAAGAAATAATTTTATCACTGTTTTTCACAGTCAAAAACTGTTTTTTAGTTCTAAACTGAATTTACTGGCTACTGGTAAGCATGTTACTTGCACTTCGCTAATGAAAATCAAATTTATAAAAATCTTCCTAAAAGTTTTTAGTAGTTTTTCCAGTTGGAAAATAACAATTGGATTGTCTCTAAATAAAAAATTAATATAAATTGAGTCTGATAGTTGATTCAATTTCTTAAATCTTCTGAATTACTATTTTATACGAAAAATTGTAAAGTCGTTTTTTAATGTAAATTAGCAAAAAGGTGTAAGTTAAGAAAGCAGTCGCTTTTTAATTTTTATTATAGTATATACAGCAACCTGTAGCAATATTATCGACGTTAACAGATCGACATAAAACCAGCTGAAAAATCTGCAAGAACAGTGCAAGAAGTGCCATTATGTTATTCGCTGCAAGTTTACGCTGTGTGCGAAAAGAACTAAATTGGATAACAGTTACCGACTTTTCTAATATATTGGAATCGTGTCGGTAATGCAGTACTTATTTCTAATTTATAATATTTCCCAGCATACTTTTCAGTATACTTTCGGTTCGAAAAATTTGTTCAATGCAGACAAGCGTAAAAACCAATTTCAATGAAAACATATAAGAAAAGAAGAAAAATGATCCCCAAATCTGATGACGACTACCGCAAACGAAAAACTGATAATGATTTACGGATATGCACCTGGAATGTCCGAACCCTTAATATGTGCGCACGCTCCGACAGAAGACAATGACGATGAGATCAAGGAAATTTTCTACGAGCGCCTTGATCAAATTGATCACGTTTTGATCGACGGAAGGCACTCTTCCAGTGTATTGGATGTACGCACGATCCGTGGTGCAAACATTGACTCGGATCACTATCTTGTTGCAGCAAAGATTCGTGCACGTCTGTGCGCAGCTAAGAATACACGCAACCCTACACAGAGAAAGCTAGACGTCGACAAGCTGCAATCGAAACAGACAGCCGATGCTTTCGCCACTCAACTCTCACTCCTGCTTCAAAGCACTCCTCCAATCGATGATATATGCGCGCAGTGGACACACATTTCCAACTCCATGCGTGCGGCTGCTGAAGAGGTGATTGGCTACCAACACCCTCGCCGAAAGCAGTGGTACGACCAGGAGTGTCGCGACGCCACTGCAGAGAAAGACGCCGCCTACAAAGCCACCCTGCAGTCGGTTGTAACGCGAGCTGCTAAAGAGCGATACAAAGAAAAGAGGAGGGAAGAGAGACATATTTTCAGGCGGAAAAAAAGAGAGGCAGAAAAGCGCGAGCAGGAGAAGATTGAGATGTATGGTGACAGGAATGAGGCCCGAAAATTTTTCGAAAAAATAAGACGCCTTGCCGATGGTTTTAAAACCGAGGCCTCTTCCTGCAAGGATGAAAACGGGAATCTAGTGACAGATGTCCAGAGTACACTGACGTTATGGAGGGAACACTTCTCTAAGCTTCTAAATGGCGACGCTGACAACAATCCCGCCAATAGAGATGATATTCCGGTAACCCCAATTTTGGATGACTGCGTTGAGGTTCCGCTGCCCGACTATGATGAAGTTCTGACAGCTATAGCTCGGCTTAAAAATAACAAAGCCGCGGGAGCTGATGGCTTACCTGCTGAGCTGTTTAAGAATGGAGGCGAAGCTCTACTTAAATGCATTCACGAGCTTCTATGCAGAATATGGTCGGAAGAATGCATTTCGAACGATTGGAATATCAGTGTGCTCTGCCCAATCCACAAGAAAGGTGATCCCACTATCTGTGCCAATTACCGTGGGATAAGCCTTCTTAATATCGCATATAAGGTCCTGTCGAGCGTTTTATGTGAAAGATTGAAGCCCATTGTAAACGAACTGATCGGACCTTATCAGTGTGGCTTCAGACCTGGAAAGTCCACCATCGACCAGATTTTCACGCTACGACAAATCTTGGAAAATACTCAAGAAAAACAAGTCGACACCCACCATCTTTTTGTCGACTACAAAGCCGCCTTCGACAGCCCAATAAGGAAGCACCTGTACTCCACAATGTCTGAATTTGGTATTCCTGCAAAATTAATACGACTTTGCAGGATGACACTGAGCAACACCAGCAGCGCAGTTAAAATCGGGAAGGACCTCTCCCCACCATTTATTACCAAACGAGGTTTCAGACAAGGTGATTCCTTATCGTGCGACTTTTTCAACCTAATTATGGAAAAGATCATCCGAGCTGCTGATCTGAGACGTAGTGGCACAATATTCTACAAGAGTGTTATGCTGCTTGCGTATGCTGATGACATAGATATCATTGGCCATAATACGCGCGAAGTCAGTGCAGCATTTTCCAGATTAGAAAGAGAGTCAAGTCGAATGGGTCTGTCAGTGAATGCAGATAAGACGAAATACTTAGTGTCAACAAACAAACAGTCCCAGCGTCTTGGAACCCACGTTACCGTTGACAATACCTCCTTCGAGGTTGTGAAGAACTTCGTTTATCTGGGATCCAGCATTAATTCAACCAACGACATCAGCATTGAGATCAAACGAAGAATAACTCTTGCCAACAGGTGTTACTTTGGGCTCAGTAGGCAATTGAGAAGCAGAGCCCTCTCTCGACGAACGAAAATCACGCTCTATAAATCGCTCATCATGCCCGTCCTACTTTACGCATCACAAACCTGGACGCTGAGCAGTTTAAATGAAAAGACTTTAGGAGCATTCGAGAGAAAGATTCTTCGTAAGATCTACGGACCAATCTGCGTCAATGGCGAGTACCGAATACGGTGGAATGATGAACTGTATGAGCTGTACGCCGACATCGACATAGTCAAGCGCATTAAAATCGAGCGGCTTCGCTGGCTTGGTCATGTTCAGCGCATGAAAGACGATGCTCCAGTGAAGAAAACATTCGATTCGGTACCCAGCGGAATTTCCAACTGGCGCCAGCAAGCGAAAGATAGAAATGGCTGGCGCATATTCTTAGATGAGGCCAAGACCGACATACGGTTGTAGCGCCAACTAAGTAAGTAAGTAACATTTAATTGGCGTGGAAATTTGACTTTCAACAATATAGTTCAAATAACACATTAAACATGAAAAAATTCACTTTTACGGTATTCTTATTCACAGTCATCTTTTCGATGATACAGTGATATATATAGAACATTTAAAGTACCATTGATAAAGAACTGTGTGACAATGTGTGGGTGAAACAATAGTGAGAAAAATGACAAATCACAATAAAACAGATTTAACAGGAGGGGGGTGGGGAGGCAAAAAGTAAGATTTTATATACACCAAAATGTTTATAGTTACTCTAGACACACAACTTCATTCCTATATAGAGAATTTTAAAACAAAACTCAGTTTTATTAAAAGTCTGGTATGAAAAAATAGATTTTTAGCCATAACTTTTGATTGGAAAGAGATATTGGGGTAATTTTTTACATTAATTATTTTTGAGAATTCACTTTTTTGTAAAAAATATAAAAACAACATTTTGGAAAAAATAAATTTCGCGAAAAAAATCAAAAAATTATTGTTTTGATGACAAAAACAGTAAAATAATTTTTGCGCTTAGCTGGAAGTATTTTTGCAAATAAATGCTTTGTCATATGAAAGGTAGCCAGATGTGCAATTTTTAATTGATTTCATTTTTACAACAACAACAATTTTTGAGTCATTTTTTGAGTAAAATGTAAATATTTTGGACCTTTTTTGACATAATCATAAAACATATACACACTGACTTAACGGTACAGTTCAACCTATTTTTGTAAGGTAATTTTATTGAACTTTTGAACAAAAAAAATTTGAATGAAATATATTAATGGACAGCGGAGATATTTGCATCGAAAGACCAAACTTTGATTTTCATGTCGTTTTTTTCTCATTCTTCCCAAGTAACATTGTTGGAGCAACTAGGTGCGAGTGAGTCCTAAAAGTGTTCTTTAGGTGTATTATATGCGGTTAAAGCTTTACCGCAGCTTTGTTTGCTGCTAGTTACTTTTAATTTTAAAGAAAATGCTCAAAATATGATTTTTTTACCATTTTGAGCTTTAATACTTCATACAGCTCTGTAAAGGATTTTATCAAATCTGCAAAAGAGCAGAACTCTAAAATTTACTACTTGCTCTGTAAAGGATCTTTTAAAGTAATAAAAATTACTATACAGCAGTTTTAAAACTCGTAGATTGAGTATAATATTTGCTTTAATGTGTATTTTTTTATTACATTTTTAAAGCGAATAGATATAAAATACTGTAAATTAATGCAATAAATTTTTTGGGAATAACAAGTGACTAAAAAATCTGATAAAGAGCTTCTTTGAAAAAAATGGCGATCTTATAAAAAATAGAAAATCTTCGGAGTTGAAGCAAGCTTAATATTAGTGTTTACAATAATATTTAAAACGAAATTGATGATTTCTATGATACATATTGGGGGTTGGAATTAATTTTAAAGGTTTTTTTTTTGGTTTTTGAGCATTTATTTAGAAACAACGGTACAATGTATATTATTCAAAGTATTGTCCATCGTTAGCTACAACATTTTCCCATCTTTCTGGCAGCATATGGACTCCGCACCGGAAGAACGATTCGTCTTTTGAGGCAATCCACGAATCGACCCATTTTTTGGTATCCTCGTAAGAAGTGAAGCGCTGCTCAGCCAAGCCATGCGTCATCGATCTGAATAGGTGGTAGTCGGAAGGGGCTATGTCTGGGCTATAAGGCGGGTGGGGTAGCACATCCCAATTCAGCGCCTCCAACGTTTCCTTGACGGTTCTTGCAACATGTGGCCGTGCGTTGTCATGTTGAAAAACCACTTTGTCGTGTCTTTTGGCATATTCCGGCCGTTTAACCTTTAATGCTCGGCTCAATTGCATCAATTGTTGTTGGTAGCGTTCCCCAGTGATGGTTTCGTTAGGTTTTAGCAGCTCATAGTACACGACACCCTTCTGATCCCACCAAATACACAGCATAAGCTTGGCGCCATGAATATTCGGCTTGGCCCTCGATGTTGATGCATGGCCGGGTGGTCCCCACGATTTTTTTCGCTTAGGATTATCGTAATGGATCCACTTTTCATCGCCAGTGACAATACGATGCAAAAAACTCTTCCTTTTATGCCGTTGAAGCAGTTGTTCGCACATGCAAAATCGCCGTTCAACGTCTCTCGGCTTCAACTGGTACGGCACCCAATTTCCTTGCTTTTGAATCATTCCCATGGCCTTCAAGCGTTTGCCGACCGTTGATAAGTCGACTCCCAATGATTCTGACAATTCTTGAAGGGTTTGACACGGGTCTTCATCGAGCAAAGCCTCCAATTCCTCATCTTCAAACTTTTTCGGCTGGCCCGGACGCTCTTTGTCTTCCGTATCAAAATCACCATTTTTAAACCGACGGAACCAGTTTTCACAAGTAGAAATCGATGGAGCATAGCCCCCGTAAGCCTCAGTAAGCGTGCGTTGTGCTTCAACCGCTTTTTTCTTCAAATGGAAGCACAAAAGTAAACCTTCCCGCAAATTGCGTTTTGTTGGAACGAAAGTCGACATGTTCACAGAGAAAAAAATATATGTTGTTTACACTTCAGTGGAATGACACATACTGAAAAATGAAGCTTAGACAATGTGCTTTGAAATGAATATAGTCACAGGTGTGCCCGATGCGATCTATTGATAGTTACGCCATCTCTTAGAAAACCTTTAAAACTAATTCCAACCCCCAATATATTTAAGAATAAAGTACTTAAATCATTTTTAGTTGATCTTAAAGAATGTTAAAAATTTTCCAACTATTTTTAAATAATTAACACTTCTTAATTTTAATTATTTGTTAAGCCCGTTGTAGTTTTTCGAAGTACTGCATTCACGTTTCCGATAAATTCAAAAGCGCACCGAAATTCGCAGCATATAACGAATACACGAACATGAGTCTGATATAATAATCACTTTATTATTTCTATAATTTATTTGTCATTCTTATCATCACAAACACTTGTCAAATTTTATATATTTATTGAGTTTATTTTTAACACATACATACTTAAACGAATAATAAAAAAGAGCTTTGCAAGAGCTCTTATTTGGGTTTGACAGGGACTCTTTTAAAAGTTTACAGCTACTTCTACTCCTCATATGAAGTAAAAATAGTGCTTTTAAACTCAAGAAAGTAGCCTTATATATTCTCTGCAAGAGCTTTAGTAGCGCGACTAAAGCTATAGTTGAAGCTTGCTGCTATATAAGATAGCACTATAAGCTCTGCAAGAATGAATATATGGCTAATATTGTTACTTGGGTTAGGTAACGATGTTTTATGAAAAAGTCGTTGTACTGAAAATTTCTCCAATTTTTAAGATATGTGAGTGTTTTTGACGTCAAAACAACAAAAAAATTTTAAAATTGAATACACAAAAATCTCCGAAAAAGTTTTATAATAACAAAATTACCGTTAGTTGAAAAATTTCAGAGGGGGCGTGGCAAAAACTAAGTATGTAACATTTGAAGTTGGGATAAATTTAATATGTGTATCTAGTTTGAGAGAAATCCGTTGAGCCGTTTAGATTTGTATAAAGGCCAAACAAACAAACAAACAAACAAACAAACAAACAGAAAATGAGTTTTATTACTATAGATAGTTGCATATATTTAAACATATCTTGGATACCAATGCTTATAAAGGGTCCGCAAAATAACGTTTTTTTTTTAAAAAACGCGTTGGGCGGTCAGTTGGCTTCAACTCCTGAACCAATTGGACTTTGTATGGCGTCATACCAAGGCCTTTATGCAAAATTCGTCTCAATGATGTCTCCGAAATGTTCAATTGTTGATAACGACGGTGAATTGATGTTGATGGCGCTTCACGTACACTTTCTGCCACAGCAGCAATATTCTCGGGTGTACGCAGTTTTTGGCTTTTCACGCTTTGGTTTATCGATGAGGATGCGAGTTTCTTTCACTTTTTTTCACAAGATAACGAACATACGGAGCTGACGGTGCTTCTCTTCTTCCAAAATCCTCAGGTAAGCTTCAAATAGTTAAAAGTTGGTTTTTCGCAACGTCCTTAAGAAATGGGTTAAGTATGAAGAGCATGAGCGGAAAGTTTGTTCCAATTGAAAAGGAGTTGCCATTTAGAGTGGATTGTAAGGTGGTTACACAAAATATTGTTATTTTTTCTGCCTTTGGAACAGTTGATCATGTGCCGAGCATTTTGTCAAGAAGCACTAGCCAAAAAGAGAGGACATGAACGTTGGAAGACACAACGTCAAATATGTTGCTCTGGTTAAAATAGAAAAGATAATTTTGCCACATCAAATTGGGACTAATAAAAACTTTATCAAAACTCTAAAGAAGGAAGGAAAAGCGCTCATTTTCTTAAAAAATATTTTCTCCAAAACTGTCATTGGGAAAAAAAATCGCGAAAGGTGTGTTCGATGGCCCACAAATCAAAAAATTGCTGTCTGAAATTCGTTTCTGTTGGTTGACTCTGGATTTTTTGGAAACAATAGTTGCCCGGAATACTCGGAAACCATTCGTGATATGTTTATAAATTAAGCAAAAATTGATATAAAAGACTCTTATTTCATTACATTTTATCACTTCATTAAAAAAATTTAATTTCTTTAACATCAGGTGCAAACACATCATTAAAAATTCATTTCCTGCAATCACATTTGGATTTCTTTCCCCCAAATCTTGGCGAACGTTTTCATCAGCAAATGATAAACATGGTTCCTTTGGTATTAAGAAACCTGACATTAGAACATGATAGGGATTATATTCGGTTTCTCATAAGAGAAACAAATCCGGAAAACTATAGCAAGCAAAAGAGAACAAAGAACTATTTTAAGACTGTTTGACAAAAGAACTCCTCTTGAAAAAAACTCATTCAAAGTAAAATTAAATTAATAATATAAAAAACAGAAAAATGTAAAATTTCAGAAAAATGCCCATATTTTCACACGAATTTCTTTCAACGATAGCTTTTTTCTTCTATTAAAAATGTATTTTTAAGATCAAAAGAAATACTTTTCCACTTTTTGCAGTTTTCGTTTTGTTATGAATTTTTGAAGACATTTTTATCATTTATAAATAGAAAATTTTTATTACAATTTTCGTCTTTAGAGACCGCAAATCTATAAGAAAAGTATAGTGGGATGCCGTGTACATAACATTTTCTGATTTTGGCGCATAGTGTAATTAACCGTTGTTGTTTTATTTGCACAGTCTGGTTCAATTTTGAACAGAAGTTAGTTACATCGTACAATACTTTAAACTTTGTTTTTAAAGGGAAATAAATTTTGCATAGTGACCAGCTACAATATTGAATATTTTCGCATATTTTTGAGGAATGCAACAACATATCGTCGCCCTAATTCTAATAGGTTGTAAGTCAAAATTGGGCAAAGAAGCGTTTCTTAGCGGTTTAGATAGATTGGTCAGAACTACATCTATTTCCGATTTTAGTTTTTAATGTTTGTATGAAAAAAGGGAGGTAGAACGTTTGAAACAATACATTATCGTATGAGCTTCATATAAATAATAAACAGTTTTCTTTGCCTCCTGAACAATAAATAATTTTGACTTACGTCGTATTAGACTTAGGCCGACGATATTAAAAGTAAAAATGTATGTGTTTATGAAGATTTTATTAAAATAAATAAATTACAATTTCCATTTCACAATAGTTTTATAAGAATAAAATACATTTTTCGTTTAAAGCTAATACGAAATAATTTTCGTCTTCATGAGATAATTTTTAGTTTTGATGAATATGTAAAAGTTTTAAGATATGCTATCACTTAGGTACAAGAAAGCAGAACAAAATTAACATAAAATTATGCAATATTCTCTCTTTACTAATAACCAAATGATAATTAAAAGAGAATTGAGTTTTACGAATTCGTAGTTTACGAATTTAAATTTTAAATAATTTTAATAATACAATCAAAGCTTTAAATATCACAACCAACCATTTGGCTCTTAAACTTTTTCCGGTATCCATATTTCTAACTCCAAGTTGGATAATTAAAAAAATTGTAAAAAACACTACATACATGTACATAAAATATAGATATATATATAATTAATTGTGAAATGCCTTTTTTCAAAGGTTATAATAATCAACAAATTCTACAGTACGTCTGTAGCATATAGGATTCAATCTAACTGGTTTCCATTTTTTCTACAAAATTTTCAAAAACGTATTCCCAAATAAGAAGAAAAGAGAAGAAACAAAATTTGAAAATAATTTGTGGTTAAAAGCTTGTGAGTAAAAATAAATATTAGGCGACAGCACAAAAAAAGCATAATTTTACACACACGTTTGCTCCCAGCCATAAACAATAACAATAATAATAATGATATAATAATTGAGAAAATAAAATTACCGAAGAAAAATATGCCTTCTTATAATTTTTGCATGCACAAAATATAGTACACTTTAAACTATTTACGTTTATTTTACGACAATAAGCTCCCGCAATACTGTCGAACAAATGTGCTCAATTTTTTACATGTTCTTAAATTCGACAAATATTTGTTAAATAATATACAAAAAAGTATTTTAATTTAACACAACTATTTTTTAATAAACATTTTTGTCTTGATAAGTGAACATTTTTTATTTTTTGTTTTAATTTTGCATAACTTTTTGTTTAAAATTTTTAATTAAAATTAATTAAAATTAATTTTTTCTATATAAAATGAGAGAAAAAGATATTTATTTTATACAACAACTGAAAATTGAACAAAAATTAATTAAGTTCACCAACAAATATTTTAAAGTGTACAAATTGTTTAACTGCTTAAAGCATATTTAGGCAATAATTATAATTTCAATTTAATTTCTCCGACAGTTTTGTGAGAACTAAATCTTTTGATATGATTTAGCAGTTGCGAGCATACAAAATTGAGACTTTTTTAAATAAATATAAGGAATGATAACAGCCGAGAGATTTGGAATGTTTTGGAGTACTGAATAGTTATGGAATGTTAAATAAGCGCATGTGCAGCAATCAAGACCAGTTACAAGCTATTTGGTATGAGCTCGAAACATATAGGTTATTGTTAGTTAAACGCATAAGATAATGAAAATGAAAAAGAAATAAACTAAACTGTTGAGCTAGTGAGAGGCGCTGTTGGTGGAATTATGTTTGGTATTGTCACAACACAAGCGCCGGCACGATTGTATGTCAGCGGAGCAATTTGATTCCACTCATTCGTTTCGGGGTCGTATTCTTCAACAGTCTTGAGATAATGATTGCCATCGTAACCACCAACAGCGATGAGGCGGTCGCCTAGCAAAGAGCATCCAATCGCATCTCGTCCTATACTCAGGGAGCAGATCTTGAAATAAAGGGGCGAAAATGTTTAAAAAAAAATTTTAGTTGAATGTATTAAATTGTACCAAAGTCCATGTATCTGTGCCTGGATCGTAACGTTCAACAGTATCTGTGCGGCAGACTGAGGGATTACTTGCGGGGCAATCATGACCACCGAGTGCGTATAAATAACCATTTGCCACAGCGACCTTGCAGTAAAAAAAAATATTAATTTAATTAACAAAAAAGCATTAATTACAAATTATTTGTGTGATTAAATAAACGTCGCTACTTACCCCAACGCCGCCACGTCGTTTATTCATTGGAGCTCTGAGGGTCCATTTGTTCGTATGAGGATCATAACATTCGACTGAACGATGGCACACTGAGCCATCACGTCCACCAACTACATAGAGACGTCCACTCAACACCCCTACGCCTGCTGTAGAACGCATAGCTGACATGGGAGCTACGAAGTTCCAGGTACGTGCTAAAGGGTCCCATCTTTAGAAAGGATCCCGTTTGATTTTGAGTTAATTATTTACAAAAAAAAAATTAAATAATTTTACCTCTCTACAGTGTTTAAATAGCTCCAACCATCATGACCGCCCACAGCATATAATGGACCCTCCAACACTGCCACGCCTAGGCCATGTCTATGTGTACCCATTGGATTCAACGGTGTCCATGCCATTGTATTTAAGTCTAAACTCTCAACAGTATTCAAAGTCTTTAAACCATCGCGACCACCAACAATTATCAATTTATCATACATCACAGCGACACCAAATTGTAAACGTCTTGCGGACATATTTTTCCAAACAGTCCACTTATCAAGACGTGGACAATAGCTCTCAATACTGATTGCACCCTGTTCGAAAGTAAAAAAAATTAGTATTCATAAAAAATTTGCTGCCACAATCGTGCTGATATAAATAATACTTTGTGTGCATCCATGCCGCCCACAGCGAGCAAGCGTCCAACCGTCGATTTTCTAGGCTTAGTGCGTTCGGTGGCAATAAGCGTTCTACGTTCTGGCAATAGATGCCATTTGAGCGCTTCCATTACAAGCTGTTGACATTCCGTTGAACCACAAACCGACTCCACATGATCGGCTATGAAGGATGGCTGCAACAGTGGTAGCCGCACTAAAGCCAATAACTCAGGAATGTGTATATCACGCGTTGTAGGATCGTGTTGTATCCATGACATTAAACTATGGAATACATCCTGTTCTGATGGAACATTGAGATCATCACTGGCCAGTAGTTTACCCAATTGTTCGGCATTCAAAAGAAAAAATTCTTGATTTTTGCTAACCTGGTGGGGAAAAAAGAGAGTGATCAATTGCTGTGTATATAGTTGTTAAATAATGATTACTAATCGTAATCATTTGTAATTTGATTATTTTTTTAAAGAGGTGAAATAATTGATTGCGTACAATTAAGTATAATTTTTTGATTACACAAATAATCAAAAAATAATTAAGATTACTTCAGATTACGAAAATAATCAAAAAGAATCAAAAGTAATCAAGAAAAAATAATCCGACTACTTTAGAAAATATTTTTTGATTCTTTTTGATTATTTAAATAATTACTAAAAGTAGTTTGTGTAATTTCAAGTAATCGTAATTACATTTTGATTATTTGTAATCGTAATAAATTACTAATCATAAACTTCTCACTCAAGGATTATATAATGATAATTCTTTTTAAAATATTATATAATTGATTACTAATCATAATCGCAATTTAACAGTCATGATAAAGTTAGCCCCGAACTTTGTGATTTATAACTAGGCATTTTTTTAAAATAGCATAACAAAGGCCACACAAAGGTTAGATTTTAGTCAAAATTTGTCGAATTTATAAGGTATCATCAATATGTATACAAAAAAATGTTCTTCTTTCGAACTACTTCACTGTGTTTGAAACAGGGATGGGATGTAATCTATTACGAAAGTAAAGAAATATAAATTAAAATTTCAATTACAAATTATAATCGTAATCTTAAAAAAATAAAGATTACGATTACAGTTTTTTCTAAATGAACTTGTTATTTATTACGTTGATTTTATATGATTCAAATACAAATTCTAAATGTTTGATAGTTTAAATCATACTTGATTTTAAATAGAAATTCTAGTTGTTTGATAGTTTAAAATCGTTTATTGAGCTTTAGGTCAAAGTTAGAACAACAATTATTTGTTCTAGCTTTGACCTAACGCTTTGACCTAACGCTTTGACAATAACGTTTTTTCAATATAAAAAGGAAAAATCACTAGCTGATTATGATCACTAGCTGAAATCAAGTATGATTACGATTACTGTAATCATAATCGAAATATTTTTAATTATAAATACAGTAATCATAATCATAATTATAGTAATCGGAACTATTAAAAAATTACAATTACTGTAGTCGTAATCAAAAAATTTCTTTATTACGATGACAGTAATTGTAAAACAGCAGAATTATAATTACGATTACTGTAATCGTAATCATTCTTTTTGTAATTAAATTACTGCATAATATGTCTTTTTCATGATGCAATTCCCAAAGAAGATATTTTCTAGAATCTTTATTTGTGGTGGGGCCTTGCTGGAATTATTCTCTTTGTAGTTCTTTCTTTTTGATGCCGTCCACGGTGGCACGCTCTTTCTGATTTTTCATTCGAAAAATAAGTCTTATTTAAGGCAAATACTGATTTTTAATATTTCAGAATTAATTTATTTTTCTCTCGTATCAATTTATACATTTCTTATTATTGAACTGTTTCTTGAGTTGCCTAGATTTTTTTGTATTTTTGCGAATTCTTGTCATTTTTATGTTCTGACAACAGATTTGATTTTGAATCTTATGTCACAGTTTTAAAATATAAAATGGAGGTAAGGGTTGCCATCTAAACTTTTACCACAGTATTGCAACCTAGTAAAATGTATTTTTAAGAGTTTTAAACATTATTTAACAGTGTTAGGGGGTTGCTGATTTCGAATCTGAATTCAGAATTTTAAAATTCTATATGGTGGATAGGGTTGCCACCTATTTTTTTATTTTTACGAATTCGGTGCTGGCGCGAACACTAGGTAAAAATGGGTCACTGAATCCGAATCCGTTGTAAGAATTTAAAAATTATTTAATTTTTTATAATAGGGTTGCTACCTATTAGCCATATCGATTTTTAAAATTCTGACTTCAGATCCAAAATCAGCAACTCCCTAACACTGTTAAATTATATTTACAAGTCTTCAAAATACATTTTACTAGGTGGCAATACTGTGGTAAAAGTTTAGGTGGCAACCATAACCTCCATCTTAAATTTTAAAACTGTGACATTAGATTCGAAGTCAAATCCGTTGTCAGAACTTCAAAATTACAAGAATTCGCAAAAATGCAAAAAAATCTAGGTGGCACCCCTATCCGGCCGGCATCTTCACTTTTAAATTTTCACATCAATTTCGAAATCAGCTACCCCCTAAAACTGCCAACCACGGAGTCCACAGAACCCTTAAAAGTCCTATTACGCTTAAGCTTTTTCTACACAAGATCATTGCATTTTTGAGACTTTCTTTAAATTTAATTAATTGGATACTTGCGAGCTTACAAGCTTTTGCCGATCGTTTCAAGCTTTTCAACTTTCTGCCCGACAAAGTAAGTCTAAACAAGCCAAGCCAACGAGCAAGCATGGATATGACTTGTACCTGTTTGGTATTTTTGCAAGCTGGCTAAAGGTTTTTTAAGTTTGTAGGTTTGTGCAGTTCTCTGATTTATATCATTAAAAACGTATTGTTAAAAATAAAATAGTTTCGGAATAAAAGTGCAATATGTTTGCTTTTTAGTAAGGAGAAAAATAAGACAACTTCTAAATGACATGACTTTCACATAAAAATTTTTTTTTTTAAGCGCCTTTATTTGTGATATAACTTACATAGTAAGTAATTAAATTACAAAAAACATGATTACAATTACAGTAATCTTAATTGTCATTTTCATTGATTGCGATTACTGTAATTGTAATCAATAGATTTTTCTATTGCAATTGTAATTTGCGTATATACCGATTACAGTAATCGTAATATTTAAAAATTAACGATTACGATTACAGTAATTGTAATTGGAAAGTAATTGTAATCGCAAAATACCCAGCTCTTTGAAAAATCCTTTAGTTTTGAAAAAAATTATTTTCGCATGACCCACCCAGCATTTTGAGAAATTTTTGAACATAAAAATGATCGTAAATTCTAAAATCTGATTCAAAATCGACTCATTTGAATGAAAAACAGTCAGTTTTTAAACTACTGTGAGGAGTAAAATATGCTTCCGCACACGACATGTATTTTGTTTTTGTGGATCACCCAGCTGACTCGATAAAGACTCGCTTAGGCGATTGTCTACAAACAATCTTCCAAATGCTGGGTGGGGAAGAAATGGAATTGAACAAGGAAACTTTTACACATTGGCCTGAAGTTAATAAGGAATAGCCGAAATTTATTATTATCATTCTATAATAAATTGGTCATGAGGGGTTATTAGTCATTCATTAAGTTTTGTTTCGAGCCTATAAAAACGATTTTTGTGATCGCCCATCAATTTGAAAAATATTTAAAAATTTTAAAAAATTGTTCTAATAAAAACGTTGACACACTCAATTCCCTGAAGAAGCCAAGAAAAGTCTGCAAAAAATAAGAGGAAAATTAGAATGAATAGAAAGTTATTTTTTCAATATTATTTCAACAATTAGCAAAAGCAAAAAAAGATCACAAATTTTAAAACAAACCACAAAAATCATAGCCCTATAAGCTTTTATCAATGTGACACATTCTAGTCAAGTTTGGGTTGGCGAATCACTATCAGAATCGTTCTCAGTAGACCAAGGGGTAAAACAAGGTTGTTTTTTAAGTCCTACTCTGTTTTCTCTGTATCTCAACGACTTGCACGAATCACTTCCTGATGGTATAGATGTGGCAAACACAAAAGTAAAAATTTTTATGCATGCTGATGACATTGTTCTCTTGTCCACTCCTCCTGATGAATCACAATCTATGATAGATTCCTTATATAGCTACTGCATGCTATGGCAGCTTAAAGTACATCTTTCTAAGTCTAAAGTTTTAATTTTTAGGGAAAGTACGAGAATCAGTAAATCGCTTGCTTGGTCGTTTGTGGACCAGCAAATTGCAATTGTTAACGAATACAAATATCTTGGTGTTCTTTTGACCCACAACTTGTCGTATCGCAAACATTTTGATAGCAAACTAGTGACCGCAAAAAAATGCAATAATGCAACATGGCTTAACTATATAATAATAATAATAATAAACTGGCCATTTCAGCCCTTGGAAGGACTTTGACCTAGCTTCTATTGATCAATTTTGTTGTGCGTGTTATTAAATGTTTGATCACAAATGACCGAGAACTTAACTAAAGAGCTTAACTATATACATAATCCAAAAATATCATTGTCAAATAAATTGAAAATTTTCAATGCCGCCTCTAGGTCCATTATGTTGTACGGTGCCCAAGTTTAGGGTTACAAACAATACTATGACGTTAAAAGCTCTTCAGATACTTCCTTAAGAAAAATACTACAAACCTTGGTAGAATAATACAGGTAGTCTCAATACTACCAGAATTGTCAAAATCAGTTTTTTTTAAAGAAAATAAAGATAACAGCGAAATATTAAATTGCTCCAATTGGATATTTTTGTGTTGTGTTTAAAACTTGATTAAAAGTGAATTCTTTATTTTAAATTAAAATTAAGTGCGAGTTGTGCCAAAAAAATTTGGACAAAGAAAATGGGCCGAGTTTTCGTGTTCCAGCTGACGAGCCTAGAAGACAACGGCAGTTCCGCTCCATGTTTCTATTATTTTGCATTTAGTAATTTAAAACGTAGTTTGCCATCCACCACCATCCAAATTTAATAAGAATCATATAAATAACTTCAACAGAAAGCCTATTTTAATTGATTGATCAATACAAAATTAAAAAAGCAAAATAGTTTCAGCCATGACAGATGCTTTATCATTTTTTCTTTCTCATCGCATTCTCATCGGTTGCAGATTTTGTATGAGCTGTCTCAGTTACCTTTTGACAGTTATGGTAGTTCGCTCTCAGACGTGCGACTACCTCTATTCTTCTACCATGCTCCAAACTATATGCAAACAAAGTGTCAAAAGCGTGAGAATAAGAAAAAATCTCTCAAAAATAGAAAAAAACTTTAGAATACGGGAACATACCTAAAGTCTTCAACCTAACTTCTCACAGACTCCCAAATATTTTAGCTAAAGAATTATTTGAAAAGGGTGTGTTTGTGCAGCGGAATGGAATAGGTTAAATTCTGAGCATCGTGTAGATATCCCATCAAACCTTAGTTCAAATACATTAGTGGAG
Source organism: Dichetophora obliterata (assembly GCA_963920525.1). NCBI lineage: Eukaryota > Metazoa > Arthropoda > Insecta > Diptera > Sciomyzidae > Dichetophora > Dichetophora obliterata. The sequence goes on from OY986439.1 coordinate 57,361,599, forward strand.
TATTACACAAACTTAACTACACTTGTTGAGAATAAACAAAGGCTCTCCAGTACATTGACAGTGCAAAACATCTCAAAATCACGACTTGTAGTCACAACTAGAGCACGAAGGGGTTTAGTATTTTCTACAAAACACATCTGTAAAAGGCGTAAGCTTACTTTTTAAAGCAAGAGGCGGGTTGCTTGATTTAAATGCTCGATCTTTTAGAGTTGTGAGTCGAAATACCTGCACTTTTTGTTATTTAAATAATATAGAAAATACACATCATTTCGTAGGTGTATGTCCTATCTTCAAAAAAAGCAGAATCAGGTGTTTCGGCAAAAAAGAATTAAGGGTGGCAGAAGTTTTAGACTTGCTTAATGGAAGTTATAACAGTGCGCTTTATGAGTTTTTAGATAGCTCTGTCAAATATCGATACTTATTATTAAATGAATTAATCTATAGTAATAAAACTCATTTTCTGTTTGCTTGTTTGTTTGTTTGGCCTTACACAAATCTAAACGGCTCAACGGATTTCGCTCAAACTAGGTACATATATTAAGTCTATCCCAACTTAATATGTTGCATACTTAGTTTTTGCCACGCCTCCTCTGAAATTTTTCAACTAACGATACTTTTGTTATTATAAAACTTTTTAGCATCGCAGATTTTTGTGTATTTAATTTTAAAAATTTCTGCTATTTTGACATCAAAAACACTCTCATATATTCAAAATTGTAGACATTTTCAGTACAACGACTTTTTCATAAAACATCGGTACATAAGAATGAGAAAAAACGACATGAAAATCAAAGTTTGGTCTTTCGATGCAAATATCTCCGCTGTCTATTAATATATTTCATTAAAAAATTTTTTGTTCAAAAGTTCAATAAAATCCCTTTACAAAAATAGGTTGAACTGTACCGTTAAGTCAGTGTACATATGTTTTATAATTATGTCAAAAAAGGTTCAAAACATTGAATTTTTACTTAAAAAATTACTCAAAAATTGTTGTTGTTGTAAAAATGAAATCAATTAAAAATTGCACATCTGGCTACCTTTCATATGACATAGCATTTATTTGCAAAAATTCTCCCAGCTAAGCGCAAAAATTATTTTACTGTTTTTGTCATCAAAACAACTAGGGTACCCTTTGATTTTTTTCGCGAAATTTATTTTTTCCAAAATGTTGTTTTTATATTTTTTACAAAAGTCTCAAAAATAATTAATGTGAAAAATTACCCCAATATCATTCTAATCAAAAGTTATGGCTAAAAATCTATTTTTTCATACAATTGACTATCCATAGTAATAAACTAATTTTCTGTTTGTTTGTTTGTTTGTTTGTTTGTTTGTTTGTTTGGCCTTTATACAAATCTAAACGGCTCAACGGATTTTGCTCAAACTAGGTATACGTATTAAGTGCATCCTAACTTAAAATGTTACATACTTAGTTTTTGCCACGCCCCCTCTGAAATTTTTCAACTAACGGTAATTTTGTTATTATAAAACTTTTTACCATCGAAGATTTCTGTGTATTGATTTGTTGTGATTTATTTCTCTAAATTTATTTTTTCCAAAATGTTTTTTATATTTTTTACAAAAAAGTCAAGTCTCAAAAATAATTTATGTAACAAAATTACCCCAATATCTCCATCCAATCAAAAGTTATGGTTAAAAATCTATTTTTTCATACCAGACTATTATAAAACTGAGTTTTGTGTTAAAATTTGCTATATAGTTTGAACGTCCCCATTTATCTCTAAGAATGGAGTTCTGTGTCTAGAATAATTACGAACATTTTGGATTATATAAGATCTTCCTTATAGTAATCTATTTAGTTTTTTTGCCTCCCCACCCCCCTCCTGTTAAATTTGTTTTGTTGTGATGGCTCTATTTTTTCTCACTATTGTGTCACCGTTGTCACTTAGTTCTTTATCAATGGTACTTTAAATGTTGTATATATATCACAATTTTATCGAAAAAATTACTGTGAATAAGAATGCTGTAAAAGTTAATATTTTCATATAATTAGTTTCAGCTATATGGCGATATAAAAAAACATATGCGCATCTGGTCAGCACAATTATTTCATAAGTTTTGATCTGTGCGTTTAATTCACAGATAGATGGCGCCCCATTTGTAAGAACTGTGGGTACAAACTATACATACACCTTGCGGTGAATAGCTGAATGATGTCTACAAAAATTTCTTCAAATTTAACCCCACACGTTTGGGATTACAGACAGGTGGCGCTGTTTTCTGCTTACAGAAGAATATCTGATGTTCCTATGCAGCTAGCAGATAAGTTTTGCGAAATATTTTGCGAAAATGCTATTGCTACCAAACTTTTAAAAAGTAAAATAATGCAGTACTGCCAGTTTTTTCAGTTGCAGCGTCATCTAGCGTCATCAACACTTAAAAACATAGAATTGGATCAATTTAAATGTCCAGCTCACTTGCTGGACTTTTTGTTGTTTTTGCTCTGCTTGCAAATGCGATTATATGATCCTGATCTCCAATTAAAAAATGCAGCTAATAGAAATTTTAGTAGGTACAATCATCTTTAGTACAACGAATTTTCATAAAACATTGATAGCTAATAATGAGAAAAAAATTATATGAAAATCAAAGTTTTTCATTTTAATGCCAATAACTCCGCTGTTTTTAATATATTTAATTAAAATTTTTTTTTTGTTAAAAGTTCAATATATTTTTTAATATAAATCTTTGTTTAGACGTTAAAATGTCCATATCTCAAGGACGCATTGAGTCCCACCATAATTTTTATTTTGTTGAAAAGATAATTGTGCTTGCTTTAAGATTAAGTAAATATAAAAATTCTTTTTAATTTTTAAAATATGTTTTTCGTACCCCTTCTTTGAATGCAATTAGCTCAATGCAAGAAATGGAACCACCAACAACAAAAATTTTCCAAAACTTGGATTAATTTTCGTTCAATTACATTTCTAACGGTAGCTTACAAATAAAATTCAACACGTTTTTTATTATTCCACATTTTAAAAAAACATTTAATCGAGAAGTGTATGTTAAAATGTTTATATAAATGACTCTCGAATAACACCGGGTATATCAGCTAGTATAATATATAATGTTTAAATTTTAGATGAAATAATATTATATTTCTAGGTAGTAAACTTTTTCAAACGACACACAACTTAAAATGTTACCCACCGGGAAAATGAGAAATAATTCGTAAAAAAATCAGGATTTGAATGGATTCTTGTGATGCATTTTAGAATGTATTCCAAAGAATATATAAATTTAAAGCAGAACCTATGAATTGGAATCAATAAACAAAAATTTATTGATTCGTTTTTATAGCTGCAGGAATCGATTATGAAGTTATAATAATTTATAGTAAAGTAAATGTTGTTAGATTCCTTGCTTGCTTTTATGGTAAGTGAAAAACGAATTGATTCTGAAACAAATTTTGCTATAAGCGAAAAAAGAATCAATCTGTTATGATTTGTATTTTCTGTATGTTGTTGATGTTTTTGTTTTTGTCAGATATTTTTGAAAAAAGATTGTTTTGTTGTTTTCCTTTCACGCGTTTCTTAAAAAGTTTGCTTTCTGTTTGATTTGTCAGCGTTGAAGGAACAAACTGCTTCAGAAGGCTCGAAAATTTTAATAATGTATTGTTTGGTAAGTTATGAAAAACCATTGCTCTTTACTTTTTTAAATCATTTCTTAATGTTTTTTTAAATGCAGAGTGCATTTGCAGAGATAAGACCAGGAACAGTCCCAGACAAGTGGAAGGCAGAAAAGAATGTACTACTTTTTGTAGGACATCACAATGTTAAATATAATCAATTCTAGAATCAATAATTGGAAAAGTGAATTGATTCTTTTTTCATACACAATTGATTCTTTTTTCCCGGTGGGTATTGTCAATAAATTAAGATATTATTATTGTGTATTTTTTATAATATTTTGAATTTATAATAAAATCTTATCTAATCTAATCTAATCATTCTGGCATACATCGAGGACATTGCAACACATTGTCTTGTAAGTTCTGTGTGAGACTTACTTTATCCACATAATTAATTGAGGGTTTAGAACAATTGAATTTAGGGTAACCCTTAGATCAAGCTCTTGAGAAAGACAACAACATGTCTTGAAAATTACTATGATGCTCACTCGTTTGTTTCTCTTTAGCTACTTTAGTTCGGAATGATCTTACTTACCTGCATAAAATGTTGGCAGGTGTAGTCTTTGGCTAGCTTTAGGAGTGTGGTGCAACTTTGTTGCTCCGCAAAAAAGGCAAAGCCCAAACAATTTGAAGGATGTAGCTGGCGAGCCAAAAAGTTGCAGCAAGCTGTAACAACCGCATTCAACTGCAGCAAACAGGCAGTGGCTAATAAAGTTTCCACAGTATCCTCTCTCAACTCTATGAATCCGGTGTAACAATACTGTACAAGAATATGTAAAGCATCGCCGTGCACGTCACCCAGTGTAACTTCTTCCTCTTTGGTTTCGCGTAAGGATCCGGTAAACATTGCAGAGAAATATGCACTCGATGCTGATAGAACAAGACGATGCGCAGGTATTCTGAAAAAAGAGAAGTTATTTTTTTTTTAATCTAGTATAAATATAAGAAAAAGTCTATGTGTAATTAAATATTTAAAGCTCTTATAATTTTACAACCCAAAATATTTTTGCAAATATCAAAAATGTATCAAATAAACAAAAAGTTAAAGTTGCATAATTTTAAAAATCAACCTCCAGAGTTACGAGGAAAATTTAATTTACCAAATCCGTAGTAATTTATTCCAAGTGCAACTTTTTTGGAACACTTTTTTATCTCATAAATTGATTAAATGACATATTAGCACCTTGATTTTTGTTTTTGCTTTTTCTTTGGCATATCAACTGAATTTATTATAAATGTTTTCCAAATTTTTCAAGAGTTTCAATGCCTCTGTGCATTAACCTAGATGCAATACCTCAACTTTGGCATCAGCCCACACCTCGCATTGATATTTACTTTTGTCTTCTCAAGCAATAAGCGTTTAAGCTAACTTCAGTCTAAGTTGAGTCGTTTCAACACCCGATAGCTGTAAATTTGCATAAAAACTAGTGCTTTTATCGTTATTTTTTCAAGAGAGTTATTTTGAAATTAATGTTTTTGCTATTTATCTTTTTTTTTGCATGTTTTACATGTGCTGACTTAAAATTTGAAAGAGCATTTAACGTATCAGTCAAATTAGACTTAATTCATAAACATTTAAAAGTAGATATCTACCAATTTACATTTGTACCCAGGCTAGAATCGATTACGCTTTTGAGTGTGGGTTCTTTGTTGAGCGGATTTCACACTCACATGTGCGAACCAAAAGAACCACATCTGCAGTCATTAAATGCAGTATGTACTTGAAAAAAATTAAAAATCTTACTTTTTTCTTGATATTGTTTATTAGTATTTCTTCAAAACTGTTTACATTGCTTTGGCAGCTATTAATATTGCACCATTGATAGCGATGCAGCAAAATCAAAGAATAAGGGACAACATCGTCAGTTAGGAGGCGTGTTTCCGTTTTCCACACAAGCGAGCATGTCGGCTGGGTCAACCAACTTAAGCACTTGCAAAAAATTATCTTTGTTAGCAGTGCGTGGTGTATATTTTTAGCATTAAAAAGCCATTAAATAAGTTCTCACTTAATTGAACCTTGATCCTTGAAAAGACAAATAAACAAAAAACAGATGGATGCACAGATTTTACCACACTATACAAGAATATGTACACATATGTATGTGTGTAAGAAAACTATAGCCATCATTTCAGACATTAAAAGATAGGCAAAGTTGAGTGGAAAGATCAATGTTCGGGCAGAAGCAGCAATATATTTTGTGTTGCTACAAGTTTTTCCATTCACTCTTTGACTTGTAAAATTTTACTCTTAAACTAATGGTTACGTTCAAGAAATAATTTTAAAGATTAAATGATTTTGAAACTTGGCATTTGGCATCAATGTTGGAATCAAGAGTCAATAAAAATGTTTTGAGCAATAACACTAGTTTATACCAACAGGGAAATGATTTCTCAGCAACATTTTCTATGTATTTGGGGGGGGGGGGAAGTGATTTTTTCGGACTTTTAAAAAATTAGTAATGTTTAGGGCATCCCATTTCAGAACACTTCGGCAATCCCGGGATTTCGGGATTTGACAAACCTTAGAAAACGAATTTTTTGGAAGACGTAATATGAAGTTTCAAAGTAGTTATGCCTTGTTTTACAACACAAAACATTGCAGAAGTTTTTAACAAAACTAAAAAGCACAGTTTCGAGTAAATGTTTGGATAATATGTATTGTTTCTTTCTGAAAAAGAAAGATACATTTTTTAAAAAAATTAATTAAATGAGATCATTCAGAAAGCTCATAAAATTATTTAAAAAAATAAAAAAGTTTAATAATTTTAGTATTTCTAAGCAGGAATTTTGTGGTATTTTGCACAGCTTGTACAGGATTTTTTTTTAATTTTTTATGGTCACATTTTAATTTTTCTAAGGTAGTATTTTTTAATATTTTGTACAGTTAGTTCAAGAAAGGTTTATATTTTTGGGTTTTACGTCATATTTTGTACAGCTAGTTAAAAAAGATTTTTATTTTAGTATTATTAAAATCACATTTCAGTATTTCTAAGAAAGAATCATGTGTTTAAAATATTGTGTTATTTTTCACAGCTAGTTTAAGAAAGGCTTTTTTTTTAAAGATCAAAGAACCAAGGCATGCGCCTTATACAAACTAGGTTTGGTCTTTGACCTGAAAGGAAAGGGATAGATTATTTAGAGGAATTGATTGGAATCATACGTGAATTATTGATTAGGCGAAACAACCGTGAAAGACAATTTGAAGTGCTTTTAACCGAGGCTAGTGTTATGCCTTAACCTCGGCAAGCTTTTCCAGCCCTTAGTTGTTTCTGTCCATTAATTCCACATTTTCCACAATTTAGTTGTGGATTTTTTAGTTTTACACAATTCTCGAATGTAGGAAAGAACAAAGAAAGTGAAAAGAACCATACCCGAACCCGTATTCGAACCAGGGACCTTTGGGTTGATAGTCTAGCGCACTCTCCACTAGACTGCAAAGGCCGAAAAAATTTAAAATTTTTTAAAATCACATTCATTCTTATAAGCTTTTATTTAACTTGCTTCGTTCGTATGTCCGTCAAAATTTGCAAAGCATTTTTCGAACCCTTATTGCTATCCAATTAAGCTGTTTGTTGTAAATTAGTGTGATAAAATTTGTTGCCACACCCCCTTTTACGGCCTTGAAGTAAATAAAAATGCGATATCTCCAAAACTACTACGCTGATTTAGCTGAAATTTTGGCAGTAAATTTCCTTCAAGTGTTAATAATAAACTTTTAAGTCTAAAAAGTAAAAACTAAATAAAAAGTAAAAAAAAATATTGACCATTTCAAACGTCGTCAATGGTCAGAATGGTGGCAAGAAATGGCAACAGTGGATGATCAATTTTCGAAGAAAATCATCTTCAGTGATCATCTTCAGTGATGAGGACATTTTCACCTCAGTTGATTGATTCTTCAATAAGCAGAATTGCCGTATTTAGCAGCCAAGAGTGATTGTCGAAAAACCAATGCACCCATAAAGAGTGACTGTTTGGTGCGGTTTATGGGATGGCGGCATCATCGGGCCGTATTTTTTCCAAAATGAGGCCGGTCAGGCAGTTACTGTGAATGGTGTTCACTTTTTATGGCCCGAATTGGAAGATATGGATGTGGACGATATGTGGTTTCAACAGGACGGTGCCACTTGCCACACAGCTAACGAAACAATGGCTCTTTTTCGCTCATAAGTTCAATGACCGTGTTATCTCACGTGGTGGCGATGTCAATTGGCCGCCAAGATCATGTGATTTGACACCGTTGGACTTATTTCTTTGGGGTTATTTGATAAGCCAGCAACAATTCAAGAGCTAAAGGATGAGATAATTCGGCACATTAACAGCATAGAACCTCAATTATGCCTCAGCGTCATCGAAAATTTGGACCATCGGATGGAGGTGTGCCGCCGAGGTCGCGGAGGCCATTTGGCCGATATTTTGTTCCATACATAATTGAACCATACCAATATTATCATAATAAAAATAAATGACAATATTTCTTAAGTAATTTGTGTTTTATTGAAAATCAACATCGGCCCTTAAAATTCAACCACCCTTAATAAAGTCCACAGAAATGGGTTGGTTTGATAGCGAATATGCAGCATTTCGAGTCCACTTGTCAATTTTCTTAGAGCTTTAGGAAATTTCGTTTAGAACATCAACAATGACATAAAGCGATGCTTTTATAATAAATGAATTTTGAATGCAGATTTAAAAATGGTGTGCTTTTTGCCATCATCTCGAGTTTAAAAGTTAAAACGGACCTTTTTTCAATAGTTTGACCGAATCCTTTAAATTCATTATTTATTTATTTATTATAATTGTATTTAAATTTAAATGTTAAGTCAATGAAGTTAAAGATTTTACATCAGAGTTGTTGAGCTAAGAAAATTTATTTAAATGTGTTGTCCGATTTCGATCATTAAATTTTTTATTACAAATGTTGGGTATTAGGTAAAGGTGGCTGAGCCGATAGACGACTCGTACACTTAGGCCAGTGCAGGCCCGTTGTGTTAAATATTGGGTATTTCTGGTTAAAAATTTAAATCTCAGAAAGTTGCACAAAAATGTATTTATTAGGTTTTAATAAGGGGAATATGTGTGGCGACTGAGTAAACCTTTGTTCGTTTGGGCTTGTTTTATTCCACTTATTTTTTCAACTTTTTGACAAGGTATTTGTATCAGGGACTGTTATCATTATGCTATATCCAAAAACTTAAGCATTAATCATTATTTTATGATTTTCAAGTTTTTGCTCAGAAATAAAAATAGTAATCTGATTTTATCTTTTAAGTCTTAAATGCAAATAATTAATATTTTTTTGGTCAAATAAAAATATAATTTTAAGTTTTTAGTTTTGGTCAAGGACACGGTTGCACAATTGGACTAAAAATGGTCCATTTTTTCCAGTTGGTCCGCTGCTCTCTTTTACATTACTATGCATTACTACTTCCGTACTTTTTTAACAAAATTTATACTATTTTTCTGAACTTTTTCTGCATTTTGCCACAAAGGAGCACTGGATTCGTTTACAACAATTCAACGCTGATACGACTTAAAATAAGTTGGCTGACTGAAGTTTGTTTAAAGTACGATTAGGGCATAGAAGTAAAATATAAGGAAGCGGTGTAGTTGAAGTGAAATGAAGTATTTTACAAACACAGTGAAGTTGACACAAACACAAAAACATTCAAACAGGGCCGCATTCAATTATGTAGTAAATAAAGGCGTAAACTATTTTTTATTTTTTAGATACATGCTTACTATGCAATTTTTATATAGCACCGTTATATAATATGTTGCGTTACCAATTTTTTTACAGATAAAAGCATTGCTAAAATAAAGTAAAAGACATGAACTCAGAATAAAACTGAAACGACAAAAGTTACTTTAAATGATTTTTTTAAAATTCATTTAAAAAAACTATTTTTTATAAACTATTTAATTAATATTAAAATAACACAAAAACTAAACAACTAAAATACATACCAAATTAAACTCTTTTAAAATAAATAGTTTTGTGTAGTTTTTTCCGAACTGTCGGCTTTTAATTAGTTTTTTTTTTATATAAAAATACCTAGTTATAGCTTGTAACCTTAGGTTGCTAATCCACTTTAATTTCATGCCAAGTTTTCAAAGAAATTGTAAGCAAATAAATATTGTAACTATTAAAGCTTATTCCAATATGAAAAAAAATTAAGGCCCTTGCCACCCTAAATAATGAATGCGCTCATGAAGCAGAACTTGTGTTTTGACAGATGTTCTTCCTCAAAAATGGATTTTTTTTTTGCTCGGGAAGAACTTATGTCAAATAACGACGCTCTATCTCTCTTCCTCAGCGTTGAAAATTCCTTCTACACACATATAGTGTGTGTGAGTATAACACCACTTCCTTATCTTTTATTTCTATGGATTAGGGGGTTTCAGACGAACGTACTTGTACGCTGACATGTACGACGACAAACTAACGGGAATATTTTGTTGAGCTTTCAAACAATCGTTCATTTGCGACGACTTCATTTCATTGCTGCCTCTCAAATAGAACACATCGGCGTAATGGCTAAACAATTTTTTGATGACCTTATGATTCAGTAGTCATTTTTCATATTTAGAGAATTGTTTATCAATTTTAATTAATTATAAACAATTATAAAATGTTTCAAACGTTTTCATATTAATTTTCTCTAATATTTTTTCCGCTTCGTTGCTGTTCACCCGCTAACGCTTTTAATGAAATGAAAAAATGCATCGAGTCGGACCGACATGCGTTCATAACATCGTACATGTCGGTCCGACTGGCAGAAAAATCAAAAATTTTTGATTTTCGTACGACATGTCGGTCCGACGGTCTCATTTGCTTTCGAATGATCGTACATGTCGTCGAGCATGCCCAAGTCATCGCACATGTACGATGGTCTGAAAGCCCCTATTGAAAGTGAGTTGACCGACTGAAGTTCGTTTAAGGTACGACTAAAAGTGAATTCGCCGACTGAAGATAGTTTCGGGTATGAATTAAAATGAAATAGTCGACTAAAGTTGGTTTTTGTTATGAAAATGGCAATAAAAGGTACGACTGGCTTTGATGTGTTCATAATTATTGTTTATAAAAATCAATATTTTAAAAATTTTAGTAAAAAATAACAATTAGCTCGACTCTAAAAAAGTAAGGAGGGTAGTCTACCCCTTTTACGCCCCTGGCCACAACAAAAAATGCTTATGCATTCATATGCTTGCTTTTATAGTTTAGTAATTCTAGTTCTGATTGTTTACACGAGAGAATTAAAATTCATGTACAATTAAACGCTTGCTTTTGACCTTCACCTATTGCCTTATACTATTAGGTGCCATCAAAAATTTTCTCTGTCAGTACCTTAGAAACGGGGTTACACTCCAGTAATGATTGAAATGGCTTTATCTGCAGTGCATGCAAAGATGTGAGAAAAAGGTAAAGCGAAAAATCACATCATTATTCCGTTTCCAGTTGAATAGCTGAGAAAATTCGATTCAAATAGAAATAAAAACACGCAATTTATGTGTGCAGGAAATAATACCATTCTTTGTTGCAGTGCCTGCGACAAACAGCGACTGACTACACGAAATGACGTTCAAAAGTAGTTTGAAATAACGAGATCTTACAAACAATTTACTAAATTATACATAAATTGTTTCACATATAGTGACTTTGTTATGGATATCCGACAAGAGAAACGAAATTATAGCCGTAAATGAAGTAAAACAAAATCAATTATAATGTCTAAGCTGGTCATAGAAATCATTCGAATTGCTCATGGGGTGGCTTTTAAAAGGTTTCTTCATAGCACTTGTTTTATTTGTCTATCAAATGCTTACATATGTATATCGCTCATTTGCTGGAATAACGACATAACTAAAAAAAAAGTCATTTTGCCGAAAACGCATTTTAAGTTTTCAATTGGCTCTCACCTTGTATGAATATGAAAGGGCGTAGCTAGAGGGCATTACTTTGAGAATGTCACCTTTTATGGGTCGTGATTTTTATTCAAATACTAGCTGATATACCCGGTGTTACTCGAGAGTAATTTATATAAACATTTTAATATACACTTCTCGATTTAATGTTTTTTAAATTTGGGAATTTTGTAAAAACATGTTGAATTTAAGTTTGAGACCACTATAAAAATATTAGTTAAAAAAATGACCGTGCTTTTTTAACGAAGGAATAATTTTATCACTGTTTTTCACAATAAAAAACTGTTTTTTAGTTCTAAACTGAATTTACTGGTTACTGGTAAACAAGTTACTTGCACTTCGCTTATGGAAATCAAATTTATAAAAAAGGCAAATGGACAGCAATCTTCCTAAATTTTTTAGCAGTTTTCCCAGTTGGAAAATAACAATTGGTTTGTGTCGAAAATAAAGAATAAAATAAACTGAATCTAATAGTTGAAGCAATTTCTAAAATCTTCAGATTACTTTTTTATGCGAAAAATTGTACAGTCGTTTCTTAATGTAAATTAGCAAAAATGTGTAAGTTAAGAAAGCAGACGCTTTTTAATTTCCAATTATAGTATATACAGCAACTTGTTACAATATTATCGACGTAAACAGTTGATCTACATAAATCCAGTTGAAAAAATTGCAAGAACAGTGCAAGAAGTGGCATTATGTTTTTTTACTGCAAGTTTACGCTGTGTGCGAAAAGAACTAAACTAAATAGTGTCGATAAAGCAGTGCTTCCTAATTTAGGAAGCATTTAGGTAGCTCGAGATTTTCCTAAATTATTTAGGAAGCACTGCCTTATCGACCCAATTTAGTTTAGGTCGCATTTAGATCAATTCGCACACAGCCTAAATTGAGAAACAGTTACCGACATTTCTAAAATATTGAAAACGTGGTGGTAATGCAGGGCTTACTTATAATTAATAACATTTTGATGCATTCTTTTCAGCATACTTTCGGTTAGTACGCTACTGAACCTAAAAATGTGTTCAATGCAGCCAAACTTACAACCATGATTGGAGAGTTAAAATGTCAAAATTTCGCTGTCTTTTATATGTCGGTACATTTAGTTGGCGTGGAAATTTGACTTTCAACAATAGTGTTCAAATAACACATTAAACATGAAAAAATTAACTTTTACAGCATTCTTATTCAGTCATCTTTTCGATGAAATAGTGATATATATAAAGTACCATTGATAAAGAACTCCGTGACAACGGTGACAAAATAGTGAGAAAAATGAGAGCCATCACAACAAAACAAATTTAACAGGAGGGGGGCGGGAGTGGGGAGGCAAAAAGTAAGTAGATTACTATAAGGAAGATTTTATATAAACCAAAATGTTCGTAATTACTCTAGCCACACAACTGCATTCTTAGAGATAAATGGGAACGTTTAAATTATATAGAGAATTTAAAAAAAAACTCAGTTATATTAATAGTCTGGTATGAAAAAATAGATTTTTAGCCATAACTTTTGATTGGAAAGAGATATTGGGGTAATTTTTTCACATTAATTATTTTTGAGACTTTTGTAAAAAATATAAAACAACATTTTGGAAAAAATAAATTTCGCGAAAATAATCAAAGGAGGTACAAAAACAGTAAAATAATTTTTTCGCTTAGCTGGGAGAATTTTTGCAAATAAATGCTATGTCGTATGAAAGGTAGCCAGATGTGCAATTTTTAATTGATTTCATTTTTACAACAACAATTTTTGAGTCATTTTTTGAGTAAAAAGTCAATATTTTGGACCTTTTTTGACATAATTATAAAACATAGTTTTACTGACTTAACGGTACAGTTCAACCTATTCTTGTAAAGTGATTTTATTGAACTTTTGAACAAAAAAAATTTGAATGAAATATATAAATGGACAGCGGAGATATTTGCATCGAAAGACCAAACTTTGATTTTCATGTCGTTTTTTTCTCATTCTTAGGTACCGATGTTTTATGAAAAAGTCGTTGTACTGAAAATTTCTCCAATTTTGAAGATATGTGAGTGTTTTTGATGTCAAAATAACAAAAAAAATTTTAAAATTAAATATACAAAAATCTTCGATAGTAAAAAGTTTTATAATAACAAAATTACCGTTAGTTGAAAAATTACAGAGGGGGCGTGGCAAAAACTAAGTATGTAACATTTTAAGTTGGGATAAACTTAATATGTGTACCTAGTTTGAGCGAAATCCGTTGAGCCGTTTAGATTTGTATAACAAACAAACAAACAGAAAATGAGTTTTATTACTATAGTCAATTGTATGAAAAAATAGATTTTTAGCCATAACTTTTGATTGGAAAGAGATATTGGGGTAATTTTTTCACATAAATTATTTTTGAGACTTGACTTTTTTGTAAAAAATATAAAAACAACATTTTGGAAAAAATAAATTTCGCGAAAAAAATCAAAGGGGGTACCCTTGTTGTTTTGATGACAAAAACAGTAAAATAATTTTTGCGCTTAGCTGGGAGAATTTTTGCAAATAAATGCTATGTCATATGAAAGGTAGCCAGATGTGCAATTTTTAATTGATTTAATTTTTTCAACAACAACAATTTTTGAGTCATTTTTTGAGTAAAAAGTCAATATTTTGGACCTTTTTGACATAATTATAAAACATAGTTACACTGACTTAACGGTACAGTTCAACCTATTTTTGTAAAGTGATTTTATTGAACTTTTGAACAAAAAAAATTTGAATGAAATATATAAATGGACAGCGGAGATATTTGCATCGAAAGATTTTCATGCCGTTTTTTCTCATTCTTAAGTAACGATGTTTTATGAAAAAGTCGTACTGAAAATTTCTCCAATTTTAAAGATATGTGAGTGTTTTGGTGTCAAAATAACAAAAAATTTTTAAAATTAAATGCACAAAAATCTCCGATGGTAAAAAGTTTTATAATAACAAAATTAGCGTTAGTTGAAAAATTTCAGAGGGGGCGTGGGAAAAACTAAGTATGTAACATTTTAAGTTGGGATAAACTTAATATGTGTAAATGAGTTTTATTACTATTGATTAAAAATTTGTTAATGAAATTTATTTTTTTTGTATTCAAATATAAAGTGTCGGCCGTGGCCTAGTGGGTAGAGTGCGTGGCCCCTAAGCTAAAGAACCGTTGTAGCCCGAGTTCAATTCCTGCTCAGACAGAAAGTTTTTTCAATTGAATTAATTTTTCTGTTCGGTCGTCACCTCTCTGCAAACAATGGCAAACCTCAGAGAGTAAAAATTGCCATGTAAAAATTTTTGAGAACATAAGCCGTTCGGAATCGGCATAAAACACGTAGGTCCAGTTCTCAGTCATTTGTGATCAAACATTTAATAACACGCACAACACAAATGATCAAAAGAAGCTAGGTCAAAGTCCTTCCTTCCAAGGGCTGAAATATCCAGTTTATTTATTTTTATTTATATTATTAAAAATTTTAGACCAGATTGAACAATATATTGTTAAAACATTTATTTTTGTCGAGTTTATGAAGGTTGCTATTGTGATGACGTCACTTTATATGGAATGTAGGCGGAGTTTTAATTTTATTTACCAAGTTCCAAACGTAGAGTACATAGATAAGATTAAAACTTATTTGCATAATATGAAAGCATCGTATTCATTTCGTGGAATGTAAAGGGATTTACCGTTTTCATGAAGTAACTTTGTATGGGAAGTGGGCGTGATTTTTATTCGATTTTAATAAGTTTCATACTCAGAGTGCGTATTTAATATCAAAGCTTATATGCAAAATTTGAGATGCTTATACTATTTTTTGTAAATTGTTAAGAGATTTTGCCGTTTCACTTTAAGGGGACAGTACGCACCTGAATATTCAAAAAATTACATTTTTTTATGATTGATTTTTGTTCAAAAGATCTCAAAGAATCTTTTTTAAATGATATAAAATTAAAAATTAGTTTCTATGTTAAATGGCGAAGGTTTTAAACGCAGAGTGTCAAGGCTGTATAATCGGTGTTAAAAACTTTAAAGCGCTTTTTCTAGAAATCACATTTTTTTAGGTTGGCGGGCGTGATAAAAAAACTACTACACTAATCGTTCTGAAATTTTAATATGTTATTGTATACAGATAAGTCTATAGATTGAACTACGGATAGAAAGATCGGTAAAGTATTTTTGGTTTTCAAGGGATTTTTTGGTCCAAAATATCGGGTAATTTGAAAAAAACGCCGCCATTTTGTCAATTTTCGCAAAAAAATTCTTTTAGTTCAATCTATAGCGGCTTTGATGCTGATTAAGACCCCGTTTTTATTTTTTTTTTCAGACATTACAGTGAGCCAAAATTACTCCCTCCGTGATTTTTTTAAGTTATTTTCAATAACCTGCAGCAGTCAAAAAACACGCTGGAAAATCCAAAAAAATTTTTGTATACTATTTTTACATAAAAATAAATATGCAAAGTTTCAATAAGATATCTTGTTCCTTTTTTAAAAAAATTTGCATTTTAAAAATTTCATTTTTGAAAAATCTATGTGTGTACTGTCCCCTTAAATGGGAGGTAGACGTGGTTTTCATCCAATTTGACTCATTTTCGAACTTTATCTTAATTTTTTAGATAAATAACTAATTTGTTTACGATAGCACTAAAAATACGGCTGTAATTGTGACGACAGACAGACGGACATGGCTTAATCGGCTCAAGAGGTGATGCTGAGGTGAAGAATATAAATACTTTTCTTTACATGTCATGACTCTTTCTATGCCTTACAAAAGGAGTGACAAAGTTAATCAACCCTATCCAGAATCCGCCGTAGCGTAAAGTTTCTTTCGGATTCGTAATGTCGTATTCTGCAATCCGAATCATTACATCGTATTAGAACATTCGTAGCATTGCTATTCCACAATCCGAACGCATCAACTTTTTACAGCTGTTTTTCGGATTTTTTCACGAAAGATTTGCCTCGACGGATTTGCTTACGACAAAAGAAAGGAATTGAAATTTTATAGAATTAGGCTGCAAAATAAAAATTATAAATGATTTAATTAATAGTAAATGCAGGTAAAAAAATTTTTTAAACCTGTGAATATGTTAACTGAAATTTATTAATTGCATTTCCTACATTTCGTAATCCATTTCCAAATTGTTGATGGAGTCGCGCCAAAGAGATAGAGTCTATCTCTTTGGTCGCGCTATATTCTTCGATGAATTTTCATAGATTCTGTTTGTGAGAAATCTTCCTCTTATTGTGCAAAAATTACAATTGCAATGAAATTTATTAAAAATCAGAGCTAAAAAACACAAAGTTGATCAAAAGCAATTCAGTTTTAAAATTGTTCTTCTTATTTGTTTGTCTGCTGTTGAAATCAGTTGTTTTCGAATTCCCGAAAGTAAATTGGAAAAGGGGAAGTATCGTTCGGAATTTGGATTAGCAAATTTGTCGTATTCGTAGCGTAGCTTTACGTTCGGAATTTCGTTACGACGGATTCTGGAATAAAGCTGAAACCGTACGCAGTACACCTGGGATATACAAATCTGTTTAAGATAGCTCAATAATAACATAAAAATTATATTAATCAAACCCCCAAAATTAGATCCAAATCACTATTTTTTTTTTATTGTTAAGAAGTTATATTTTTTTCTGATATTTTATGAGCATTACTTAATTGCTTTTATCACTCATTGGCAACTTTTTTTGTGAATGTGGCAACGATGGGTAATTTTTTTACCCGACTACGGCGAAGCAAAAGGAGCGGTATATATGTTTGACCGGTATGCATGTAAGTATGTATCAGAGATCTGCAACGAATACTTAAAAATAAGTAGTACTCGAGTACTATCCGTTTCCAACTCAGTGATTCGAATCAGAGATCTACTACGAATCGTATTTTTGAATCAATGAATCACTTTCTCAAAAATGAGTATGAATAAATATAAGTAGTTTCCAAAGTAGTACTCATATGTTATTGTTTCGAAAAAAAAGTGAATTTCATTTTTGAATCATGAGCCACTTACTCTAAAATGAGTATGAATAAGTAAGTAGTTTCTAAAGGTATAGAAAGGTAGGTAGTAAAAAGGTATAGAATGAATTAAATATAAATATTCATATGATTTAGAGTTGTTTGAGGTGAAGCTTATTAATATTAATAAAATAATTAAGTACCTAGAGTATTCCATTAACATTTTGGAATTTTAAAAAAATTACTGATATTGAAGGTGGACCCAATAAATGTTACTTTTTACTATAAGTACAGGCTTTTTTAGTATAAATATACAATTTCTTTCACAAACAGCACTAAAAAATATATTTTCTTTATTTTGGACATGTGTTTTATTTAACGATATTTATTTCATTGCAGTAAAACCAGTTTTCATAAGAAAATTTCGACATTTTCAAATCGTTACACCCTATGAATAAATTGTGACTACGGTTGCAACAACGAGAACCGCCTACGTTACAGCAATGATGGCGGACATGCGCAATACTTTATTTATAGTTCTTTGTATCATGTATGTATATATATTAGGCCAGGTCGATTTGTGGGGAGGCAAAAAAATCGCAGTGAAAATCGTATTCTAGGGATCAAAATAAGAAACTTTGTCCGAGGAACTATACCTCTAAAGCGAATTCTAATGCCCCAACTTTTGACGTTTGTCCCGCAGGGTCAAATTTTGAAAAATTCCTCTTTGACCCATTTAGAGTGCCCCAATCGAGTCCAAATGTATGACCGACCCCCACTAACTTTGGAGGGCCGATCCACCCATGCCACCCCCTGGAATCCCCTGGGGGTTCCCCATACAAACGTTGATTTTAGATTTCGACGGTGAGAATACGATTTTCACTGAGCAATGGGCGATTTTTAAATCGACCCGCCCTAATATATATATATAACAAAAATGCAAATAAGAGATATTATATATACAAAATATTTAAATAATTTAAATAACAAGAAGTAACAAATTTAACAAGCAAGTAAAAGAGTATGGAAAATGGATCGTAAATATTCAAGCTTGTTTTAATTACTACGATTTTTTTAACAACTTTTCTTATATTTCGACGACGTTTAAAATTTTTTTTTTCGTAAATATGACTCTTCCCAACTGCAGCTTTTTCAAGTTAGTTTTTATTAAAATCATTTATTTTCTAGTTTTTTGATAATTCCACAAACACCACAGTTTTTTCTTCTTTTTTACCATATTACCATATTTCAAATTGACTTTAAGGTTCAAAAATGGTTTTTTTTTCAGAAAATCACAAACATACATAAGTATATACAGAACAAAAATGCAAATAAGAGCTATTTAACATATCTAAAAAGTAAAAAAAACATAAAAATCCCGAAAATTGGGGATTTTGAGATTGGGAATTTTTACTTTTAGGATTTTGATTTTGGGGATTCTGTTTATAAGGATTTTTTTAAGATGGGAATTTTGTCTTTAGGGATTGAATTTCTGAGGATTTCGAGCCTCTCCCCTATTGTTCTGTATATTTTCATATCATCTGCACAGATAAGCAGATGAGTGTTCAATGATGTGAGTTATATCATTGATTGCTAAAATAAACAAAAATGGACCAAGGTGGCTACCTTAAGGAACACCTGATTCAGTAATACATTCAGCATACAATACGCCTTGAAATCTTATTTGATAAGATCACTCTATCAGTTACAATTGATGGCATCCTACAAAGTATTGTGGAAAACCCATTAACTTCAGTTATTAGAGTTATTATATAGAATTAATTTTTGTGGTATTCTATCAAATGCTTTTCTAAAATCAGTGTAAATACAATCGACCTAGTTACCTGGTTAAAACTGAATTTAAGCCTAAAGTAAAATCGAGGAGATTGGACACAGTGGATCTGCCATTAACAAATTCATGATGACGAGTTATTATGACCTTCCCACAATGAATTTTCACACGATTATACACAGGCTGCTTAAAAAGTTTTGAAGTCGACGAGAGTTTAGCGATAGACCTATATTTGTTCCTACAACTTTTTTTATAAATAGTTCTTATAAAAGATTTTTTTCCAAAAAATGGGAAATTGGTCGGAGGTTGGCTTGGAACAGAACCACATTGTGTAAACACTGCGGCAGGAACTCCGTTAGGTCTAGCATTAAAATCCTTATCGATCGATTCAATATACTTTAAAATAACTTCTGAAGTAAAGGATTTATAATCGAACGAAACCCTGGGTGTAGAATTCATATATCCAAAGTACTCTTGATCAGGATTAAGAGTCTGAACAAAATTACTCTTTAAAGAGATTGGCAGACAAATTACCAGGGGATCATCAGTAAATCCATCAAAAGTTTTAAATGATGAAGACTGATGAAGAAACAAACTCCTGTAGGTTTCTAGGCCATTTAAGTCTAAGCTACAGACATATTTTTTCCATGCTCTATTCCGAGTCTTGAATTCCTTTGTGTACCAGGGGTAAGCACAATTTTTCGAAAATATAAAAAAAAATCAATTGAATCAACAAGACCGTTATTATTAAAACATGAAGTTTACTTTGAAGAAAATTATTCAACTTCTATTGAGTTAGACTTTACTAAATTATATCTGTCGGACTTGTACCATATGCTCAATGGTGGATGGTATTTATCAACAGTAGTCAAAGCATGAAGGGCCTTCTTAACATTGTTACTGTCTGTAGTTAAAACCAGATCAAGATGTCTTTCACGACCATTATAAAGACAACTCACTTGTTGTAAGTCAGAACATATATTATCAAAAAATACATGCTCTTGGCGTGTCTTCGAATTAGAAGCAGAAAAATGTGTATCATCGTCAAAAGATTCCTAGGTGATTAAAGTCAGACAGATTAAAATCACCTAACAATAAAATGTCGTCATTAACATCAAGAATATTTATAACGTATTCTAAGCAATCCGCAAGGCTTGCATAAACTTCTATATTGCTCTTTAGAGGAACATACGCATTAAAAACGTAGACATTAGAATTACAGTGTACAACCTTAACGGATATACAGCGTTGTGCATATCTAAAGCAACCTAAATTGGAGTAGTAAACTTCCTCATATCTTTTTATCGTCTTGCCTCTTTCCTTAAATTTTAATAGCTTGTTTTACTGTATCATGTATTGCCATCAATATAGCATCAAAATAAATTAAGTAAAAAATAACGGTACTGACAGTAGTATATGGAAAGAGCGAATTTTGACTGTGCATAACAAAAGCAACTTACTTGAGCCAAATAGTTTTTGCTCCAATTAACGGTAAATATCGGCTATAATTTTAAGTTTTTGCTAAGTTAATACTGATTTAGACTAAAAATTGTCATTTGCAAATAATTCTTTGTATGAAGAGACATTCAAATTACCAAAACGTCATGGCGCGTAATAAATA
This sequence comes from Dichetophora obliterata, assembly GCA_963920525.1. Classification (NCBI taxonomy): domain Eukaryota; kingdom Metazoa; phylum Arthropoda; class Insecta; order Diptera; family Sciomyzidae; genus Dichetophora; species Dichetophora obliterata. The sequence continues at coordinate 57,382,531 of OY986439.1, forward strand.
CCCAGACTCCTTTAAACAGCAAATTAATGATGAGTATAAATTAGAAGCATCACAAATTTTTTTTTTATCAAAACAGTACAAAATAAATAATTCAATATTTTCACGCCTTATAAAATGTTTGAGTTTGAAAAAACTGTTAAAACCCTTCACTTGGATGATCCGACGGCATGGCCACAGTACATCTAAAATGGAAAAATTAAGGAGTGGATTTGCGCAAAATTGATTCAGGTATTGGATTGGTCAGCCCAATTGCCTGATCTAAGCCCAACTGAAAATCTATTCGGAATCCTTAAGCGACGAGTCGGTGGGCAAACGTTTTTTAATAACTTTTTCTAAGTGCACTCGTTGAAGCACTGACACAGCAGTGGCGAAGCATACCACAAACTATTACTAATAACCTTATAGCTTTAATGCCACGCAGATATGTTGCGTTTATTTAAAATAAAGGTCGTTTTACCAAATATTAACCCTATAACCTCTATTTTCAATCGATTTAAATTTCTTTTGTTTAAGTTGCTTTAGCTATGCACAGCATAATTTCTACTTTGTACTTTATTTTTTATAAACAAATTTAAAAGCCTGAAATAATAAAGACTTTTGAGTTAGTTTTTAATTATTTGTGTCTTAATATATATAAAAAAATATTAAACAAGTATTTTAGTAAAAAGCGGGAAAGTTTCAGGGTATAATTAACAATGCCTTTTTGGTTGCTTTTGATATGCAAAAAACTGTACATAAGTTCGATATCAAAAGAGCAGGGAATATCAATAATTGAACTAACGAAGAAGTTCCTTACAGCTAATAAGGTACCTCCACCGACAGCAGAAGTATTGTTAGCATGTCTGACCTGTCTTTATACTTCAAAACTGTTTTCAAACAATTATAAGTTACTAATGCTACCGTTTCACCATGTTTCTATCAATGCGATAATAACCTCAGAGAAAGTCTGAGATATTTAAAAAGTGTCTCGCGCCTTTGAGCGTAATCCCCTCACATTTTGATAGTAAAGGGATAGCTTATTCAGTTTTTTGAGTTTGATTGGCGGCTTGAGTCGTCCTTCTAGACTTATTCTTACAAACTTCAATATATTTTCGACAGTAGTGTCGGCTTGAAGACGTGAAATCAATAAATTTTACCTTTTCGACACTGCACTTTAATTTGACTGGTTTATGGGTTCAGTAGAAGATAATACTGGAATATTAGTCAATGGAGGAATATTTGTCAATGGGGGAATATTAGAAGGTAAGGAAGAAGAAACCGAAGTATTTTTGTTCAAAGGCGTGGCTGAAGGCTGGTTGGACTGAGAAAAGGCTTTGTGACGCTTATTTTTGTTTTTCCTATAAAATACTAAAAACAATTATTATTATTATACGTTTTAAATCGAAACCAAAAAAACTAAAAAAAAAAAACATTTTCAACATTAAATTCTTAGCATTAACCAAAGAAACGTGTCAATTTTTTGACAAGTTTTTAAACCATTTTTGGGTTTTCGAGTTTGGTCGTTTACTTTTTTTATTGATGATTACATTACATATGAAGGGCTTATTGCAAAAACATGATAAGCCACACGAAATCCAAAATTCATATTCTCTCTCCATTGTATAGCTAGATTTTTTACCACCATCCGCTAAGGAGATTACGGATATTTTTCTATTAATTCCGGACCTACACGTAATAGTTTCTTGGAACAACTCCGTGTTTTCATACAAATTTATTTTTCTTCAAATTTTCAAAGTCAATTATTTCGAATTTTTTATTGTGTAGCATATCATGTTTTTACAATAAGTCTTTCATATATATAATCTTGTCATGTAACCTTATTGCAATAAATAGGCTTTGAATAACCCAGGTAATGTTGACAGTTGTTATGGGAAACATAAGCTGTCAAAAAATTTACTCAAAAAGAGAGCGCTTTCAATCGGCCATTGTTAATAAGTGAAAACATAACCAATAGCCGCAGGCATCAATCCACCTCCGGCAAGGAGCTTCCTTTTGAGGCACTGAATAGAATTTAAGATCTTGAACTGAAAAGCTTTTCGCACAAATTACACATAATTTTTTTACAACTTTCATGATTTTAAATTTTAATTAGTTTATTTAAACGCAAACAAACAAAACGCAATTCAAACAAAAATTCTGATTTGATTTTTGTGATTTTAGTTTTCGACGCTTGCTTTCTTTTTCGCTTTCTTTCACTAGGCTTGTTTTTGACAGGCTATGTTTTCCTTTTGAATAGAAAATAAGCAGTTGTCAACACTACCTGGATAATTCTGCCATGGGCTTTGACATTATTATTAAAAGTTTACGTTAAAAAATAAAACAAACAAGGTAAACAAAATTCCAAGAAAAATTTGTATAATTTATAAATTTGTAAGCAATACATTTTTTATCGCAAGTTATCGAAAAGTTGTAAGCTACGCCTCTGCGAATTTGACAACATTATGAAAGCTTAAAGTGCGTGCTAATCGATATGCTTTTAAATAAGACTCTGTTTTCGCTGCTTGTTCATCATATTGACTTAACCCATTAAGAGCCAAATGAAAGTTAAAAGTGAAAAGTCCAAAAAAATTTTATTTTACAATAGAAAACAAACTAAAATAGCAAAAAAAAATGTTTTTTTTATTTTTTTTTTATATTTTTTTTAAGAAAATATATTTAAAAAAAAGATGTGAAACAAATGGAATTGACCCGCTTAACAATTGGCAATTAGCAAAAAAATTCACGAATGCTAAACAACAAAGAAGACTTTAAAAGTTAAAAATACCTTTCTGTACCTGTGCAAGTACAGTGGCTATTAATGGGTTAAAGACGGAAGCGCAACTGAACTGCTTTTCAAATAATTATATCTTTTTCGCAATTTGAACCGATTTTCATATATCTCAAAAATTGAAATGTCTTGCAAGTTCAGAAGTATTATTTTTCGAACATTATTAAAGGAAAGCTATTCTAGCATTGAAAAAAAAAAAATAAATTGAAGATCTTTAACCGCAATTTATTTAAATTGTATAAATAATTTCAATACATCTTTTTTGGGTTCAATAAAGGTTGTGCTTGTTTGCTTGACTTGCGAGTGCGTAAGAGGAGCTAGCGCGTCACTTTTGGCGTAATTATTATTATTATCATCATCATCAATTAATGAGTTTTCGTATAAAAGTGCGCCGTTATTTAAGTACTAAAAACCATTTTTGGATATCCAATTTTAATAATTTTTTAAATTAAAGAAGCTGACTAGAAATAAATCCAAAATTTTAAATCTAAAGCAGATTTGTCGATCATAAAATTTAAATCAAATTGTTGAAAAAACAAAATTTAATAATTCTAAAAATCAATAAAAGCATCTTGCCAATTTAGTTTCATTCTCCAACGAATTCTCCACTCGCCAATGCGTGTCGAAGCATTTAAAGAAAAAGAAAATATAAATATATAATTATTTGTGTATAGTTGTGGGCTTTCAAGAACAATGAACTGAAGCAACCGAGAATGCCAGGCAATGTGTCTGCACTCATTTTTCAAATATTCCTTGTGCCTTTCTTTAGTTGATGAATCGCTCTTGTGTGATTGTGACAATTCGTGTTGATGTTGTCATTGCAAATTATGCGTAATAAGCAAGCCCGGTTCTTTGTCCTAGTATAGTATTTATTTATTTATTTTTCACGATCAAGAGCGAGCGCAAAAGGAAATAAATGAAGTGCGGAAATCTTTTTGACTTGAGGCCAACGCCAATGCAATATAGCAAATTATTGGCATCGAGTTTTACAGCACATATAAATGCATGACGGCACAGAAGAGAAAGGATGTCTTGCATATATATTTCCTTTCAAGACATGACTCAGAAGTATGCATAAACTCAATGGCAGTTCTCAAAATTCAATGCAATCTTCTGGTTTGGCATTAAAAAAAAAGAATTAATGTAAAAATTATTCACTTGCTGATTTGAAGTGATTTTCAATGCAAATTGAACATGAGTAAAGGATTTCTTTCGTATCACAAACTTTCAGCATCGTCACAGTTGATTCCATTTATTTACAACTGTAAATTATAGCAATATGACTTTTGATCATATTTCACACAACTCATCATTATCTAGTCTACGACTGCAAATGAAGTGTTACAATTTTTATATTAAATAACCTTTTACTTACCTCTTTCCATCGATTCCAGCAATTAGCACCACATCGCACAGCTGTTGGTTTTCGAAATAAATTTGCATACGTTTGAGTATACTTTCGGCATGATCGCGACACCGGAAGTACTCATCCTGGCTGACAGCCGACGTTAGGCTGCCTAAACTGTAATCGCGCGTTAATGAATCTGCATCCGTAATCATAGATATGCGAGCAGAAGATGAAGTCGTCGAATCGCGACTTGGACTCTCCTTATTCAAAGACATTTGAAATAGACTAGCAGTTGAAATACTTAAGGCAGTTTGATGGAGCAAAGGAAAGTAATCAGTTTAGGATCGACAAGTTCAATACTGATATTAAAACATTAACTAGTATCTATGATATTTCCAGAGCATCCGTAAACACAACTCGATATAGTACAAACTTCAAAAGTTGTAGTTTTCTCTTATAACTTTTGCGTAACTTCTGACTTTGCTATTAAAACTCTAGTAGCTTAGCTCTTAGCTCTGCAAATTATATTCCACAAAAAGCTGTATAAGAACCCGTTTAGTGATTTTTTTTCCTTTCGTATCTTTATGTTTCTGTATAGAACGTGCACTCCTATCCAAACAACAAATCGTACTGATTCTATGTCTGCAGTTTGAGTGCCGTAAAAACTTATAAATTTGCTGCAGCCATCTATAGTATCCCGTCCAGATCAGGCACTGCTACGCGTTGTTCTTCGTCGTCTGTCTAGATGTCTTGATAGTCAATAAACCGCACACATACTCCACTCAAATAGCGTAGATGAGTGAATGGAAAACAAAATGCAATATCTGGCAGTATCCAGCAACTACAGAGAAACAAAAACAGAAACGATGTAAGCAACAGGAACAAGAAAAAAAATAAATAAATACAAATTAAAGCAATCAAATAATACACAGTAGAACAAGTATACGGAGGTGATTGTAAAAAAGATGATTGGAATAAAAACATATTGTGGTTGATGTAGCTGATGTTGGTCTCTTTGTTTCGTTTAAATATTTTACGCTTAGTTATCCATGGACGCGGGGACGGATGACTTCCGTCATAAAAAGCAATAGTGGGAAAAAACATCAGCTAGATGAACAGCAGCAATCCATTGCTTTCCGTGAATAGGAAATAAATAAATATATGAGAACCAAACAAAGCACCTGCGTTTGTCTGTGATTGGCAGGATTTGCGATTGCTTTTTTATCGATATATGGTACACTGGAGCTACATTATATACTTGTTTCCACACTTTGCCTATAACTCTTTTTATTTTTAATAAATTAGATAATTAATGCGCACTTTGTTCAGGAAATAAAGCAAAGAATATGATTTGTTTACAACTTTATGAATACCTGATTTTTCACACAAACACTATTTTACGCTGTAGCACATATATATATATATATATAAGAACATGAAAAATGCATTTTATTCAAGGCCAGTTCACAATAGCACATCAGCTGTCTGGTAGGAACAAAGTTGCACAAGTACGTACTTTCGTACCATTTTGGACACGTTTTTGTTCTTCACGTACGAGGTTCACTCAAAAAAATACTGTAGTAAAATTTACTGCACTATGTGTATTTACTTCGTATATATGTAGTTTTATTTATTTTTAAATACATATGTAGTTATTCAATACATTTTTACTGAATTTACATTTAAATAATTAATACTACAAGTAGTTACATGTAGTAAGTAGTTGTTTACATACATTTATTTAAATAAACAATATCTACATTCAAATTAATTGCATAATATGTATTTGATAGCAATTGTATTTATTTCAACTAAAATAATTAAAAAAGGTTCGTGATGAAGAACTGTGGTAAGTATACTTCTTAAAATGTATATTTTTTAATACAAAAATTCTTTTATTTTCTTATAATAAAAGCAATCTTTGTACTGTGGCAGAAAACGTTTTGCAGTTTTTTTATTAATAAATGAAAAAACATTAAACTTAAATGTAAATGTATTTATTTTCTGTAGTTAAAAAATATGTAGTAAAAGTAAATAATTGAAATTAGTAAAAATAATTAAATTTTTATTTTGACGGTGAGTTACTACTTTACATTTGTTTTAAATACATTTTTATTTATTTTTACTACAGGATTTTTTTGGGTGTACCACATTTTCCATACTAGTACAATTTTATTTTCATCGCTTTTCTGTGTATTTTTTCCCGTGGTGTGACCAAACTCGGTTCGTTTTGGTTCGCATTATAGCTATATGGCAGCAGTTCTAGCATTTGGATGTTTGCTTACGTATGAAGTGCAAAGAAACAGACAGTGCGAAGGGTACCAAGGTACCAAAGGTACTCGTACCCATGGCAAAACTAGACAAGGTCGTGTTAGGGTTGAATGTGTTCTCTTTCTTAGTGACCATAACTGTCAAACTCAGCCTTTTTGGTATGTTTGCCAATTTTTGCTTTCATATGGCATTCTCATTGGTTTCAGATTTTGTATGAAATGTCAACTTCGTTTTGACAGTTTCGGTCACCGGCTCTCCAAATAAAAATTTGTATAGATAGGTATACAAATCGTCCTTGTGTGATGTATGGTTTGGAAGTTATGGCGGAAAAACATGTTAAAAACTTTCAAATTCTTCTAGAATCTAAACGGTGTATCGTAGAGCTTAATGGACCTCCATTTGGTACTAAAAATTTTTTTGTCAATAAGTCGAAAGTGAGGCTTGATATCGATAAAATAAGCTTCATTCATTACCAAATAAAGTATTAAGCTCTGAAAACACGCATTTTCAATGTATTTCTATATGTAATAAACCCATAATTTTTCGCTTTTCATCGTGCGTACGAATATGGTCAAGACCTATATTTATTAAAAAATTATATGTGCACAATATAAAAAAAGTATACATATACTGAAAAATTTTAACTCTGTACGTTGTCAAAATTTCCAAAGCTCATATGCTTTCTTTCGTAAAAAACTTAAAATTGAAAAAAAAGCTCGCAGCTCGACAGGAGATTTTTGGGCTTAAAATTCATCTCTTCTTCTCTACTTTAAAATCCATTAAAAAAACCGGAGGTCCATCAACTTTACACGTATACACATTCACAAAGATAAAACCGAAGAATTGAATTCGATGGAGGTGGTGAAAGAGTTCGTTTCTCACAAGAAACATTTTGGAAGAATTTAAATTGATATTACTTTTTGTACCTTATTGCATTTAAACCATGTAAAGATATACCTGGTCTTGCTTTATAAAAGCAACAATTATTTCTTATATTTTCATATTACCATATGAAAGATCCTTTAAAAAATTATCTCTAATATCGAAATTGGAAAACTTTTAAAAATAATCAAATTTTAATATTTGAAACTAAAATAAAAAATTTGTTTACTCATATTCATGTTACTTTTAAGAAATTTTGGTGATTTTTTTTTGCACCCCCATTTGTACTTCCCCAGATGAAATTATCTTCCGACGCACTTGGCCATCGGTCACCAAAATCGAGCTATTAACTTGGTTCGAAAATTAACTACTGCTAAAAGGCAGAGTTGTTAAATAAAACTGCTTTTTATTGCATACTACTAGGCTGTATTTGTACAGCGTGAATCAAAATAACTGTCGCACTTGTTTTATGCCATAAACCAAAAGCACTGTGTACACTTTATTAAACAACAATTTTTATTTTAAGCATTCTTTATAACTCTTCATCATTAAATTCGAATCTTGCACCATTATTTTTTTTAAATTTAAAACAATTTGTGAAAGACGAGCATGCGGCACGCATTTGGTTTTCAGATATATCATCTGATATTTTCATTGATCATTGCTTAAGTCTATCTACCGTCATGTGTTTATGGTCGTTAATTTGCTCAGCACTATACCCCAAACAGAAAAGTCCATGGGGTTTAGGTCAGGGGATGACGGAGGGCATTCCTTCAACAGAAATAAAACATGCAAATTTGCTCTGCACCACCTTTGAACAATTTTTGGCTTTTGTGCTGGAAAAGAATCTTGCTGAAAACAAAAGTTACCCTCTCTGTAAATTTACTCAGTAATATTCCGAATTAATTTAACGACTTTTCGATAAGAAGAAGGGGCAATTTGCCTTTTTCCGAGAAAGCGCCCCAAACCATGATTGACGAAAAATTTTGAAATCTTTCAATGGTTTTTTTTTTAGAAATTTCTGCCATGCAAGTTGCGTACACTCTATAATTTTGCGAGTTGTGGCTTGCTTGCAAAAACAAGAGTTTTTCGTCGGAAAATCCGACGAAGAATCTGTGCACTTATATCCTTTCGCAATATTATTATTGACAAATCTTTTGAAACGGTTCATGCAATAAGTGTACAATTAATGTCAGAGCCGTAAATAAACAATATATGTTTTCCAGTGTTGCTTTTTTTGCGTAATTGGTAGTAATATAGATGCGACAGTTACTCACGCTGTAAATCTCTTGAAATATCAGGCATATTAAAACTCCTTCGTATCATCTTAATTTTTTATAATGAATATCATACTTGAAAAACGTGTCTACCGTTTTTGCATTAAAATACAGTTATTCTCATTTTAATTATAGTTTAGATATATTTTTATCTTTTACTACTCAAAAAATTATTTATATTAATATTCTTAAAAAATTTTAAGAATAACGATCACATAGCAATAATAAAAAGAAAGAAAAATGTAAATTCTTAAATTTCGACGAATTTGCAAAAATGTTGACTACTTTTTCCAATAAATCGATACGACATGCGAATACTTTGTGTAATATGCTGCCATGTTATATAAATATTTCTATCGTTTTTTTTTTTTTTTTGTAAAGATAAATAAATAAAACACCAAATTTTTACTAATTCGGTGACGTGTTGCGCTTAGGTGTAGATGGTGGCAAGTCCATTGTTTTGCAAACCCAACCCGCAATGTCCACTTCCTCCACTTCTGCCTTGCGAATCCAAGCGTGGTTCTGTGAGTTTTCAAAAGGAAATTGATTTGATTAAACAAAGTTTTAAAAAATTAAAATTAAAGAAAATTTTACAAGCAATGTTTTCAAATCAGCACGCTCATCTGGATTCTTTTTCAAACAGATATCCACAAAATCTTTAAAGTCGTCTGTGAAAATTTTGTGCTCCAGCTTCGGTGGCGGTTCATTGACAATATAGTCCAAGAGCTCAAATATAGCCATTACTTTTGGCTCGACTATTGTTTGATTTCCATCTTCAGTGTGTTGATCGAAAATAGATTCCAACGTTTTGGCATCGGGTGGCGGAATAGGATACATGCCAATGGCCATCTCCACCAGCGACAGACCCAATGACCAAATGTCAGACTGAACAGAGTAATGAGTACCTTGCAAGCGTTCCGGCTTTAGACAAGAATGAAGATAAAATCAAAGATCAAAACTTTCTATATGTCGACTTTTTATTTGTACTTACAGACATGTAGCTTCGGGTGCCAACAAAAGAGTTCGCCATGGAATCAATCAACTGCCCCGATACACCAAAATCGCATATCTTGATTTCTCCACTGCTATTGACAAGAATATTACTGGGCTTCACATCGCGATGCATGATAGCGTGCTTGTCGCGCAAATAGCTAAGACCCTTAAGCACCGCCAGCGTTATTTTGCCCAGTATTGATTCTGGTATGCGTCCAGCACGTTTCAGTATCAAATCAAGCGAACCACCATCCATGTACTCCATACAAATACTGATTTCGCCATCACTATAGAAAGCACCATAAAATCCAACAATGTGTGGAAAGTTGCACTCGTGCAGCACCTTTAGCTCGCGTATGATTTGTTTTTTGATCGCTGGCTTAACTTCCAGGTGGATCAGCTTTCGCGCCATTATCAGCTGTGTAGGTATGTGTCGTACTTTCATGACAACACCTCCGTTGCCCGAACCAAGCTCACCTAGCTTCTCCAGATCTTCGTCCGATAATTCGCCGATCTTCTCCTTTTGACTTAAAAATACCTTGATACGTTTTCGTGCTGTATCGTCCATCTCCAGTTCCTCGAGCGTTTCCGTCAGTGCTTCTATGCTCGTTTTCGGTTTTCCCAGCAAACTATGTTTTCTTTAATTTAACTTTTTAATGAATTTTTGTGCAACAAAACGAAAAGCAAGCAAAAACAAAAAGCCAAGAAGTGGACTAATCAATAAGAAAATGTTCGGATGATATTTACTCTGTTCCCGAGGGTGTCTTGAAGGGTGGCGTCGGCACCACTTGCGATGCAGCAACAGTAGCATCCACTGCTCCCGGCGGCAGTGTCAAGTTGAGTTTGTTTTTCGACATTTATACTGACTTTTTCTGTGGACTCAGCCTCTAAATTTTTCAGACCTGTAAGTTACTTCTTTTCTATATTGGTGTTGGTTTTTTGATTTTTCACTTTTAATAGTTTTTCCATATAATTAAAACGATTTATTTTGTTGAATAAGCCCAACCTATATTTTGTCGTATCTCTGGCAACATTCGATGCAAAATTTTCAAGTCAGCCGACCTACGTTGCCAACTAAACAATTCTGTTTTGTGTTCGAGGGATGCAGCGTCGAATTATGATTTACTACGGTTCCAAGGCAAGTTAAGCCGTAGTTAAGGTTTTCATAAAGTTGTAAAAAAATAGAGCGGTGCTAGCTAGAAACCCTGCAAGACACTCCTAACCGAAACTTTAACACATTCACAAAAAATTTTTGTATTCACTAACACAAATGCATGGTATTTTGTTATTAAAATGGCGGTACAAAATACTATTAGTTATTAAACCTATTATTTAACAGGCAGCAATTTAGTTGTACATCCCTGTTTTCTCTTATTGGTGTGGTAGACAGAGACAAATGATTTTCGTTGTGTTCTACTTGTTTTGTCTTGTTCTTTCTTATGAGAAAAATAAATTTGATGTACACACAATTTAGAAAATTTTCAAACGAACGATTTATATCATGCAACAGCACGTAAGTACTTTTAATTGTGAAATATATTAAATAAAATATTGTATAATGTAAAAACAATTATATTTTAACACTTTTCTAATGAAATAGACGAAGCTGGTGGTCGTCAAGTGCAGGTGATAGCTGCTGCTCCGAGTACTACTGGAATACCATTGACTGCAGCTCCACAACCACAGGCTCAAGCTACACCAGCAGTCACCTCTACGGCTCAATAAAATGGAAATATTACGACCTTGCTTTTCGTTCTGCTAACTTTGGCATTCATCAGCAAACTTTGGTGCAACAAAATACTTCGCCAACAAGTGTCTGACTACCGTGGCCATAGCCAATCCGATAGTTCTCGCCCAACAAGCAGGAGCTCCTAGCATGCTTATCACGAATACTTTTGCTGCTATTACACACAGTGTTTCCAAGTGGATTTGTTTATGGAGCTACGCAGCCAATTTCAATATGCAATTTTCAATAAAAATTCAAAAAATAAATGTGTTCATATAGTTAAAAAATAATAGGGAATTAACCAGTCAGTTAAATGGTAGGTATAACTGGTGTACTTGGCATAACAAATAGTTAATTACTTAGTCATTTCACTGGTAGCTGCGACTGGTATTTTTGCCATATAAATAAGTTATTTAACCCACTATTTAACTAATTGCTTTAACTGGCAAGTTTGACAGATATTTTCAGTTATTTAACTTATTATATAACTGATTGGAATAACTGGCATATAAAATGTGTGAGCGAGATGACTAAGCAATTTAAACTTCTGAAAAAGTATGTGCAAGAAAAGGATACAAAATCACACGTACACAAATGTTTTGGTAAGATTTTTCACATGGCCCTTAAGAAACTGATAGAAAATACTGACCGAAACTTCCGCATTGCTTTTCTTTATATAACCAGTAATATAACCGGTTGTGTTCTTGCAGGGAAGTGCTTCCATGCACAACATCGAGTCGAGTTGGACTCGTCAAGTTCTTTTTAACATGTTTGTTGATTATTTGTTATTAAATTGCGAAAAATGGATATTAATAAAAAAACTAGAAATTTTATGGAAGCCCAGCGTCTACACGGACCAGTGCAAGTCCAAAAAACTCAATGACCCATTATCATAGTAAAATAAAAGTCGACTCTAAATTTAGTTCAAGCTTTTTGACAACATCCCTGCAAGAACACAACCGGTTATATTACTGGTTATATAAAGAAAAGCAATGCGGAAGTTTCGGTCAGTATTTTCTATCAGTTTCTTAAGGGCCATGTGAAAAATCTTACCAAAACATTTGTGTACGTGTGATTTTGTATCCTTTTCTTGCACATACTTTTTCAGAAGTTTAAATTGCATAGTCATCTCGCTCACACATTTTATATGCCAGTTATTCCAATCAGTTATATAATAAGTTAAATAACTGAAAATATCTGTCAAACTTGCCAGTTAAAGCAATTAGTTAAATAGTGGGTTCAATAACGTATTTATATGGCAAAAATACCAGTCGCAGCTACCAGTGAAATGACTAAGTAATTAACTATTTGTTATGCCAAGTACACCAGTTATACCTACCATTTAACTGACTGGTTAATTCCCTATTATTTTTTAACTATATGAACACATTTATTTTTTGAATTTTTATTGAAAATTGCATATTGAAATTTGCTGCGTAGCTCCATTAACAAATCCACTTGGAAACACTGTGTGTAATAGCAGCAAAAGTATTCGTGATAAGCATGCTAGGAGCTCCTGCTTGTTGGGCGAGAACTATCGTATTGGCTATGGCCACGGTGGTCAGACACTTGTTGGCGAAGTATTTTGTTGCACCAAAGTTTGCTGCTGAATGCCAAAGTTAGCAGAACGAAAAGCAAGGTCGTAATATTTCCATTTTATTGAGCCGTAGAGGTGACTGCTGGTGTAGCTTGAGCCTGCGGTTGTGGAGCTGCAGTCAATGGTATTCCAGTAGTACTCGGAGCAGCAGCTATCACCTGCACTTGACGACCACCAGCTTCGTCTATTTCATTAGAAAAGTGTTAAAATATAATTGTTTTTACATTATACAATATTTTATTTAATATATTTCACAATTAAAAGTACTTACATGCTGTTGCATGATATAAATCGTTCGTTTGAAAATTTTCTAAATTGTGTGTACATCAAATTTATTTTTCTCATAAGAAAGAACAAGACAAAGCAAGTAGAACACAACGAAAATCATTTGTCTCTGTCTACCACACCAATAAGAGAAAACAGGGATGTACAACTAAATTGCTGCCTGTTAAATAATAGGTTTAATAACTAATAGTATTTTGTACCGCCATTTTAATAACAAAATACCATGCATTTGTGTTAGTGAATACAAAATTTTTTGTGAATGTGTTAAAGTTTCGGTTAGGAGTGTCTTGCAGGGATATTATATTCAAAAACTGTCAAAAAGGCTTATTCTGAATTTAGGGGGTGATTACGATTTCCGTGGCCCCTACATTTGAGTATGTAGTTTTGAAGCACTCTTTGAGAAAATAAGATTTTCCGAAGGATTTATCGATATATCGATTAGTTACCGAGATATCGATTTTTCAAAAAGTGTTTACTCAACAAAACCAATATTAATTCGGTTATATCTTTGCTAATATTTGTCCGATCTGAATGATTTAGGTTTCATTCGAAAGATATTTTAAATTTTTAATATGGAACGTAAAAATATGGTTCTGCTTTTTACAAAATGTACTTTTTCTGTAAAAGGAGCCAGATAGACTTTTATCAAAGGTTGTTTGTTGATATTTTTCCTAATTTTAAAAAAAGTGGCTCTGCCTTTTACAAATTGCATAGTTATTTTTTTTTAATGATACCCAAATTATCCCGATCGGACAAATATTAGCATAGATATAGTCGAATTTACTTTAAGATTTCTTTTAGTAAAATTTTTTAAAAATCGATAACTCGATAACTAATCGATATATCGATAAATCCTTCGTTCAATCTTATTTTCTCAATGAGCTCTTCAAAACTGCATATTAAGATTTTGGGGTCACGGAAATTGTAATAGTGCCAAATTTAGAGTCGACTTTTATTTTGACCATTATAATGGTCCTATACATTTAAACATTTTTACTAATGCACTCACATTTGATTCACTGTCTGTGGTATACTGTTTACTATCAGCGCTACTGTCAACGAAATTTCAGAGACAGTGGCTTTTGGAACTTGCAGACAGTAAAGGGATTAAAGTGTAGCTTTTGTTGTGCTTTCGGGATATTTTTCGGATTTTTAGGGATATCTGCTATATTAACAATAAGCAATATTAAAAAATTGTTTATGATTGCAAACAAAAAGTGAAGTGAAGCTAAATACGATGCAAATATTAAAGTAAATTGAATATATATAGTTCATAGTTATATAATTAATAAATTTATAATATTTTATAATTATATAAAAATAATTTTTAAATAAAACTGCAATAACAGCGAGAATCTTCGCATTCGGCAACATCTTGTTAATCGACTCGCACTTGCACTAGTAGTCGCTTGGAACTTGCATTTAATTCCGAGTGTTTTTTCGAATATTTTCGAAGACAATATGTATGCTTTACTTTCGAACTTGCACTGCCCCGTATAGACACAGGGTAATTCAGTTAAAAAATGCACCAAAAGTAAAAAAAATGTTAACAAGTCAATACTTATACTATTAAACGAGTAATATTTGTTTGTATGTAAATGAGTTCCTGAAAATGTCCTAAGCGATTTCGATGAAATTTTCTGTATAGAGGTTTACGGGGGCAAAAAATCGATCTAACTAGGCCTCGTTTTTGAGAAAATTCGTTTAACAGCGCACATTGGGGTATTTGACCAATTTAGGCAGCCAAAATGAATTTATTCGGTAAATGGTTTCTATTTAAGTCTGTTATTTGATTTTACCCTCTAAGGCCATTTGGACATATTAAACACTATTTAATATTGCAAAAAAATCGTTTAGCAGCGCATATTGTGGTATTGGACCGATTTACGCAGCCAAAATAATTTTATTCGGAAAATAGTTTCTATTCTGATAAAAGCTTCTGTTATTTGATTATAACCCTGTACGTCCATATTTCACACTATTCAACATTACAAAAATAAAAATGTTTAGCGGCGCACATTGGGGGACTTAACCGATTTAAGCAGCCAAAATTATTTTATTTGGTAAGTAGTTTCTATTCCAGTTTGTTTTTTATTTTAACCCTATACGACCATCGAGACATATTCAACATTGCGAAAAAATCGTTTAGTAGCGCACATTGTTATATTTGACCGATTAAGGTTTTTAAAATTATTTCATTCGGTAAGCAGTTTCTGTTCAAGTCTGTTATTTCATTTTAACCCTGTACGGCCATTCGGGCATATTCAACACTGCAAAAATGATTTTTTTCAAATC
This sequence comes from Dichetophora obliterata, assembly GCA_963920525.1. NCBI lineage: Eukaryota > Metazoa > Arthropoda > Insecta > Diptera > Sciomyzidae > Dichetophora > Dichetophora obliterata. Next base: position 57,397,972 of record OY986439.1, read on the forward strand.
AAATCTGTGTTTTATAAAATTGACTTTTGGCAGCCCAAATCAGTGAAATATCCCTATGTGCATCCCGAAAAGTGTTAACACCCGAAGTTCGATTTCGAAAATCCCGGGGTTGGAATAACTGCTGGCATTCCTTATTAGGACATTATGAAAATCTATAACCCAAGCGTTTTCGATAAAATTTTCAATATAGGGGCTTAGGATCTAACTAGGTCTCATTTCTTATCTCTATTCTTATTTTCTTATGATAAATTACAGTATTCACTTTGAGAGATAGAAGCCAGTTAAATCTAACAAGTTGAATGGAGTTCTGTGGTTTAAACGAAATTAGGGTTTCCATGAAAACTCTGGCTTAACTCGCCATGGAAACGTTGTAGTTGTGAGAGAAGTAGAAATACTAACAGATTCGTTCTTAGAGCCTGTCTACACTGGCCTCACTTCACCGACTCACCGAATGTCAACTCAAAGTGAGTCGAAAAATTTTTAAAATGTTTAATACTCTTGCCTCACTTCAATCACTTCAATCCCACTTCCTTATCTCTTCAAGTGAATCGGTTGAGTGAGGCCAGTAGAGACCAGCACTTATACACAAGGGTATGTAAAAGTTCTTACTTGTACGTGTTCCCATTCTCAAAAATATTGCATAAATTTAAAGCAATTGTTTAATGCCCGGTTTCCATGTGGTCTTCTAATATCTCCTACAATCACATCTTCTGAGCGAAAGCAATAGAATGCGAGTGCCTCTTGATGGGATTGATAAGGGGGCGTGTGAAACAGGCATATATTTTGCATTTTATAGCATGTGATATCCTCTACGATCTCATGTGATGCTGGAAGATCGTAGAAGATCATGAAAGATCAACTTTTTTAACTTTTGCTATGGAAGTCTATCACTTGCTATATACTTGCTAAATACGACAGCCATTTAAGTTGTTTGTTGTTGGACTATTGTCATCACTGACAACTATTTTTTTATCATTCTAAGAATGCATTAACATGTCAAAATAAAAGTTAAATAAAATAGAAAAATCGAAGCCATTGCATTGTTTAGAAATTTGTGAATGTTTGCTGTTATCAAAATGCAATTATTTAAGTTACAAAAAACTGTTTATTAAATCTTTTATTAAATAATATTTATTAATTATTAAATTGACGATTTCATACATTCCGTGTTGTTAGAGTGTTATGCCAAGGTGGCCTCTAAAAGCTTGTTTTATAGAGCCGGCGCCGGTTGGCGTCTTGACTGACCCCGTTGAACTTTTCTGACATTTTTAAATTTTAGAGTTTAAAACAAGTGCAATAAAATAATTTCTTAAGCAAACAAATAAAAGCTACACAACATACAACAACAAACCAAATGTCATTATTTTATAGCAAGAATAACATATATCCATCTCGCTCGTTATAACAGAAGATGTGGTTGTCGGAGATCTTAGAAGATCACATGCAAACCGGGCTTAAACACTGATTTGTAATCAAAGAACTTTTTCTCTTTTTAGGATCTTGTTTGGACTTTTTCGTGTATTTTTTGATTAAAATCGCCATTATTTTTGATCATCAGCCATTGGTTTAGTTGCAGTTTTTTCTAAATGTAAATATTATTATAAATTTATAACATAACACTTGTTTAAATACGCAATGAATGAACGAACGAATAACAATTGAAGCATGGTAGCGTAGAGGCTGTGTAAAGTCTTCAGTGCGTAACTAAATAAGCATTAAGCAGTTGTTTAAGGAAATCTAGTAAATAACACTGTAATTGGTATACAAGTTCTCAAATGTTGCATCACTATTTTAAAGCAGTAACATTTTTTAATGTGCACAAATGAATAATTGCTCAAGTATTCAAGTTTGGGGCTCTTTAGAAATGCACTTCTGAAGATTTTTGATTTAAGTGTATATTGTTTTCGTAAGTCAGTTTCACAAGTCCTCAATTCCTCCTCTGCACTGAATCGTGAGTACCCTTAATAAACTGGTTTAACACTACTGTCTAGTGAAACGCCGTGCTATATATTTTATACTCATGCCTCACTTTATTCACTTTCCCACTTCCTCATCTCTTCTGTAGACGTCAAAGTGAGGCGGTTGAGTGAAGCTAGTATAGACCAGCAAAACGAAATGAGATACTGTCGCAAAAGAAAACCAATGTAAGTACTTTTGAATGACTCCTTTCATATGAGCCATTTGGCTCATTATAAACGTAGTATAAGCATAGAACTCATATTTTTTATTAATAATGGTATTCATTAAAATTTGTTAAGTCCTGCTAAACTGCTAAATTGTTAAAGTTAGCAGCTGTTGATGTGAACATACCTGCTAAGACATTTTATAATCAAGTGCTAAACTGATATGTCAAAATCAGCTGGAAGACTTCTACAGCTTAAAATTGAAAAAACTGAATTATTACAAAATCAAACGACGGCGTTTATTTGCACTTGGCTAATAAATAAATAATAAAGCTTAATTAAATAGAAATATAAGTTTCTTACTTCAACCATTTATAAATAAATAAATTGCAAATATTTTGCAAAAATTGTTTGCAAATGTTAATTTGACAACTTTCAATGTAGCAATAGATCTGTGGTTTTAATAACCCGTGTAACCAGTACTCAGTAACCAAAAATGTATTTTTATTTTTATATTACAGTGCGTTAACACTTTTGATACATTTGCTACTCAGAAACTTTGAAATGTCTTAAATCTCTACCAACATCTTTACAAAGTTTTCACTTTTTTATTAAAAAAGGGAAGTTTTTAGACTTTGAAGCTGCAAATCATAAATAATTTGGTACTTGTTAAAACTCATTCACAAAACGATTCATCACTACACTCAATAACTTTGACGTTTCAGGCTTAACAAATGGTATCTGCTAAACAAAAACACGGTGCTGAGCTTGTTAACTTGCTAACAAGCTGCTAAGTCTTTTCAAAAACAAAATTTTGACAGGAGTTAACAAATTTGTTAAGTTTAGGAAGTTAGCAGGGCTTAACAAATGTAGTGAATACCATTAATATCTTTTTTAGCGTTTTTACTAACAAAAGAAGCCACAAAAATGTTATAAAGAAAATGAAGAGTTCAACTCGACTCGATGTTGTGCATGGAAACACTTTCGAGCAAGCAACGCCATTTTGTCAACTTGACGAAAACCCCAACTCAGGCTTAGCTCGCCATGGAAAAGAAGTAATAGTCCAGTGTCCAATTTCATTCCCTGATAATCATCGTTTCATCAACATCCTGGAAATCACCAAAATTATCCAAAAATTTAGTTGGCAACGCCAAGGTACTTAATTCTGTATCAAATGTCAATTTAGCTATTGTGAATTGTGGTTTATGTGACTTTTGGCGACTTTCTTTTCGCTATCACACAATTAGCCACAATAAATATTTTGGAAGTGATTTTAACAAATTTTCGTGGATATTAAATTAATTATTTTTGTGCAAAAACCAAAATGTTTTTCTAAAAGTTATATTTGTGATAAAAGAAATAAACTAAACAGTAAACAATCATAGAAATTGATGTGCATATTTATGTTCTTGTGGGCTCGCGGGAGGGGACCGTCTCTTGGTACATAGAAGCACGAATGATTGCTTCTGCTGCTGACACAATTTATTGGGAAAAATAAAAATAGTTTTATGTCGAAAATAGGATATATTTACATATGTTGAAACAATTTTTAATGTTCCAAAGACAACGAAAACAGCTAAAGTAGCAAAAGTAAGAACACAGGAAATAGCAGCAGGTACAAACTAACAAGTGCGCAGTGATGCGTTAAAATTTTACAACCATAACAAGGCATTTGCATCAATTATCTCTGCTGCTACAAAACGACTAACAAACTTATTTTTTATTGAAATTGAACTCAGTCGCGATTACAGACGAACTCACGCCCTCGACTTTGCGGTGCAGCTGATAAAGCTGATGACTTCAAAGCGGTAGAACGAACACACACTCACTCACCAAACGTCCTTATCTATTCGCAAATATTCGCGTTAAGCCCATAAATGAGTTGGTTACGTTCGAGTCCAATGCGCCAGAGTCTAACACGTAGCAGTAACAATGGATCCAACGGCCAACACTCGACATTCTCTAATTCTGGAGTACGCCAGCGTTCCATAGACACTGCTACAGATTGTGATCCACGCGCTTGCTACGATAGCTTCTGTAAACATTGGCAGCAGGCTTTTGAGATCATACAGCGTTCTGATCCAGCGAAAAAAGCACCAACACATGACGATGTCTTGGGTGTTGTCTCTCACTTGGATTTTATGGTAACGCTGCTGCTGGTAGAACTGCATCATTGCAATAAGATTGCACTGCCTGCCACGAATGGAGCAGAAGCAACACCGCCTGCACCATGTCTAGAATTTATGCTAAGCGAAAATCTGCTGGATAAACTTTACGAGTGGGGCATAACAACTGGACGTTACGCCAACGCAGTACGCCTTGAACAGCTTAAACTTTACGAACTGTTGGTCAGCCATTCGCGTCACCAGCTGTTGTGTCATGAGCCTTTTCTGCGACCACTTTTAAAGATTCTTGGCTCCAGCCAGGGTGAAATATTTCCACCAGATTTGGAAAAGCGTTTGGTTATTTTGCTAAACCAACTTTGTGTGGTGCTCATGCAAAATGTGCATTTGTTGGATTTGTTCTTTTTCTCGGCGGCGCAAGAGCAGTATAAGCAGCAAAATGAAGGCGCTAACAGTAAAGATACCACATCAACAAAGTACTTTTAATAGATTTGAGCTTGATGAGACAATTTAAAATCTTGTATTATTTTATGCAGCTTTATCATTTTCTCACTCCTCATCCCGTATGTGCACCGTGAGGGCAGCCTTGGTCATCAGGCGCGTGATGCTCTGCTACTTTGTATGGCACTGTCGCAAAAAAACTCTAACATCGGCACCTACATAGCGCAATATTCATCCATGTGTCCACTGCTGGTCACCGGTCTGGGTGGACTCTACTCACGATTGCCAAACTCCATTGAAATCACATCAATTGACTGGCATCGCATCACACCCGATGACATTACCGATATACCCGAATTGACGCTATTTATGAACGCATTGGAATTTTGTAATGCAGTTGTTCAGGTGGCACACGATTTGATTAAACACCAGTTGTTGGATTTTATGTATCAAGGATTTATAGTACCTGTTTTGGGCCCAGCTATATTGCAGGTTAGCTTGTTCGTTTGCAAATGATTTTGCATATATGTTTTCGATTTATCTGTGGTGTTGGTTTGTTCAAGTTATTATTTAGCTTTTTGTGCAGCAATTGTAGCACTTGTTTGTCTGACTATTTTCAATTTTCTTTGTATTTTTTTATGGCGTTGGGAAAATGTTCAGCTAAAAATTTTAGTTTATTGGCAAGCGGATTAGTTGATTAATTAAGAATATGTTAATTTTAATTATCTTTTTCAGCCTATGAATGGCTGAACAATGTTTAAGGTACTTTTATAAAGCGCCTGAAGTATGTTTTTTATAGAAGATGACGATGAAGTGTAGGATTTAAACTTTAGCTTTTTGCTCTCTTGCGAATTACTACACAGCTTTATAGAAGCTTAACTGAATAAATAAACTATAACTTGAAGCTTGCCGCAACCAGCCAAATTAGTACATTACTATTTGCTTTCTAACTGAATAGTTTTATGCAGTTATTTGTTCAGCCTTTCTTATCATATTTCGTGCTGTTTGAGCTCTTCAAATGTAAACTTTTCATTTGCAGTGACGCACAATTAATTAAAAAAAAAATTTTAAAGATACATAGTAGTGTTTAGTACCCTAAGAAGAAGATAATATTCTGCATACCTAGTTTAAAAAAATGGTTGAAAAATATTGTACCGTTTACCAGCAATGGACTTTGAGAGTCATCATTTTTTCACTTTGAGTGCGCGCAGTGACAAACGTCTTTATCTGCAATTTTGAAAGTTTTTTTGTACATTATTTTAAAAAATTTCATAAAACTATGATGGAACCTATTTCTTAAGGTATTTCAGCAACACAAAATCAATTTTTTTTTTAAATAGTGTTTCTATATGTTTTATTTTTTTAACTTTAATTAACCTTAAAAAATGTAAATTTTTCCAATGTTAAAAGAGATATAGTTGTGAGTTGAGTAAAGTTGAGGGGAACTGTGATAATCGTAAACTATGAACATTCTAGTTACCTTCTGTTCAAACTTCGATCCAAAAAAATTGCGTCAATGCTGTTCACTTTCGCGGTATTTAAATTTTTTACTACGACTTCGTGTCACAAATCTATGATTTCCTTGAGAAAAAAAAAAACAAAAAGTACAAAATAGATTTTGTTGTTTACTCATAATGCATAATAAAAACCAAAACTTATGTGCAAAATTTGAAGTCCATTTATTAATTTTTGTGAAATTTTAAGAGATTTTACAGTTTTGATAAAGTCACTTTGTATAGGAGGTATTCGTGGTTTTCATCCGATTTTGTTCATTTTCGATCTTTATCTTTATATTTTAGATACAAGCTAAAAACCAAATTTGATTACGATAGCTTCAAAACTACGGTTGTAATCGTGTCGTCAGACAGACGGACGGACTGACGGGAAATTTTTTTCTTATTTGGACCAGTTCTAACTAAAAATAAAGTAAAAAGTTCCGTCCTTCTTCCAGGTGAATTGATATTTATATTGAACCATTATCAGGGCTCAATACTCCAGTGTGTGACGCCCAGTATCAGTTAATAACCGTAGTACATACATCAATACCAATCAGTGCTCCGAAGATATAAAAAAGATCAACCCAAATAACAAAAATTGAAAAAAATATGAAAATATGTAGATTTTATATGATTTAAATACAAATTCTAACTGTTTGATAGTTTAAATCATACTTGATATTAGAAATACAAATTCTAGTTGTTTGATAATTTTAAAATCGTTTATTGAAACTCATATAAAATCAACATAATAAATAAACAAGGTCATTTAGAAAAAACTTTAATTATGAAAATATTTTGAATGAGTCTTTCCAGTGTCTAAAAATATATTTTTTAGAACCAAATTTTCACCATTTCCAATTCAAAACGTTAAAAATGTTGATTGATCAAAAAAAAATAATTTTTTCCGATAATCTCGAATTGCACAATCATAAAGCAAGATAATCGTGTGAATTTAGAAGAAGCTTATAATAAAAGCACAAACTTAACTTTATGTGAGATATTCAATAGCCCAATTATGAATAATTTTTCGCCCGGGATCGGAAAAAGGAGTTTTAATTTTTAAGATAAAGCTCAAGAACATTTTTAATGCAAATTTCTTGTGCAACCGTCAATATTCATGAGCATAAAAAAATGTGATGTCTTTATCTGCTATTTTAAAAATGAAAATTCCGAAATTTAAGAAATTTTGCACATAAGCTTTGATCTCAAATTTTCACCATATTTTTTAAACTTGTCAAAATAGTATAAAAACCACGCCTACCTCCCATACAAAGTCGCTAAAAATTCCACAAAAATAAATTTAATGCATTAAAATTATGCACACATAAGAATATTATAATTCACTTTGAGTTTGAAATTTGGCAAAATGGTATTAAAACTCGGCCAATCTCCCATACAAAGTGACGTCATCAAAGCAGCATAACTTTAATAAATGCCACAAAAATGTGTGTATTAACAGCATATTTAATACCTAATCTTCCATATCTTAAAGGTGTTCTGCATTTAAGTTTTGGAAAAATGTAATGAACACCACGCCCATTATCTAAACGAAGTGACGTCATTAAACTTTTAAAACATGCATAAGAATATAGTGTGGGGGTATTTTAACTTCGACCCTGTGAACACTGAACTCTATTTCAATACACAAATTCACATGCAAAAACAAAAATAAATTTTGTGCTTTAATACACAAGTAACGGAACAACTAGCTCTGCATGAATTTATTGTTATTTAAGCGCATTTAGAGTTTAGTGTTTGTCGTTTGCATAAGTACACAGAAAAAGTTGATCATAAAAAAATTTGTATAAAGGGCCACGCAAGCCAGACGTGTCACTGGACTCGCAGGTCTGAACTAAGCATATAAACTCTGAAACTATATTTACTGACTAGCAGGGAACTGTTGTCTGTCCACGGCCGGACTTTTTTTATCAATCTCCTTAACGCCTTAAAGACGGGACCATTTTTTCCGACATGTGCTAATTTTTACCTAATTTTTATTTTGACTAATTTGTATGTGATACGGTTAGTTTTGCGACATCCGACTTAGTGATGCGATATGGTATCATCGAGACAATACATATCAAAGAAATAAAAAATAGTATTTTTAAACTCTTGCAACACAAAAGCGTCAAAAAAGAACGAATAAGCAATGCATGGCAGCTGGAATGATTTCTTAAAAACCTTAATGCCTTAATTTAATATACTTATTATTAAAATTTCGAAAGAAATATGCCCCTAAATAAATATGTGGCACAAATTTCATATTTTAAAATTGTTTTCATAAAAATCGGCCTAGTAGTTAGACATGGTTTAAATTTCAGGATTAAGCAACTTTAAATCAATGCTAGCCTAGTTTAATTACTAGATCCTCTGCAATCAAGAAGGAAAGAAACAAGATTATGACATCTGCATGTTTTACCGCTAGATGACGTAATTGGAGCCAACTTTGGCTCCATCTCAAGCATCTCAATTGGCTAAAAAGAGATGGCTAGAAAGGAAAAACAGCGATGACAACATTCAATTGTCTCCAGTGACTTCGATGACGTAATCTTGTTTCTGTCATTCTTGCTCTGCAATGCTATCATAGCACATTGACAATTCTCTTGAATATCAAATATCAGTGCCATTGACATGCCTAATGGGGAATTTCGGGGTTCAAACTCCCCAATAGGGTGCTTTTTTAAACAAATAATTTTTAAATATTTGGATATAAATCTTTTTACGATCTAAAAATTAAGTTTTAAATTAACCTTTAACAAAAGTTCGTAATTTAAAATTCAAAATGCCTATTATTTCGAAATTTATAATATATAATTTTATTATAAATGTTCGGAAATTTTCTTAACAGTTTTTAAAATAATTTCCCCGTAAAGATGAAACCAATTTATAAAAAAAATATTCGTATGACTGAATTTTTTATGGAATTTTTGAAAACATTCATCTGTTGCAAAAATTTCATTTAGCAAGTAAAATAAAATGCATTTCCATTGACCAACTGATTTAAAAAAAGAAAACCATTTCTTTGTTGTTCACGAAAACGAGCGCGAAATAACTTACCACTGAACTTAATTGCATGCAATATGACACAGATGTCAAACACAGTGTAACCAAGTTAAAAACAAAAACATAAAGCCATATCTATAAAGCCTTTGTATTTCAAGGTGACTAGTCCCGTTTATACTTGAACAGCATTTTATGATTTTAATGTTAATTTTGAATTAGTATCATGCTTTATAAGATAAAAGTTGCATGTTTTATTTGTGACCTAATTTCGCAGAGTATAAAAAGATGCAGTAGACTTTGCTAGGGCTGATAGTTTACAATATATCGTATACTATAGAATTTTATTTCTGAACTGATTCTTTAAACACCAAATATAAGAAAAATATTTTTAGTGTAAACCTAAAACTGTTCTTAGTAAAGACGCCCACTTTCCCGACTTGCGTCCCCTATCCAATTGCTGTGTTCAGTGTATTGCGTTTCTATATTTAAAATTTTGTTGCTATTTATTTTATTTTGTGTTTTTTTTTATAAACCGCCACCGAGAGAAATCGAAATTATTGAAAATCATTTACAGACATTGAAAGGCAAACATTTCCAGACAAACATCGATTCACAGATATCAGCGATGTCCTATTTAGACCTTATACTACGCTCCATTACGGAGCCCGGACTACAGCGCGCTTTCATGAAATTTTTACTGGACACTGAAAAGTTTGATGGACAACGCATTCTCGATGCACTCATTGAACGTCTCAGATCAACAGATCCCAATCTTTGCATGGTAACAATGGCACTATTCGACACTTTACTCGGTCTTAATTGTGAGGATCTGATGTTGGAGCTAGTGCTTAAATATCTGCTGCCTGGAAAGCACATACCTATTTCTTATCGTCACAAAATTAACAAAATCGATGCTTACACTAAAGTGTCGGACTTCTTTCTAGAACTGACGCCAAATGTGATGAGACGCGCAAGTGAACTGACGAAACACAAACATGTAGGAGAAACCATCAATAGCAGTCACAATAACAGCGCACAAATGACGAGTGCTCCGCCACTGCCTTCGCCAACAAGCTCGATGAGCAAGACCATTGGTGCCAATTGGAACTACTATGGAGTGCATACGGGCGATAGCCTCTACTCGAATTTCCATGCGTATCTCTATGAGGCTCACTGCAAAATCGAACATTGTCGTAGAGCATGCGCCAAGTGGTCGAATAGCTACAAGTACCAAAAATGGCCTCCGAAACATATGAACACAAATACGGCCCAAGCAATGGATTTAATTAAGCAATTCTTTGCGGAATTCAACGTCAGCTCAACGACGACGAACGCAACGCTGCCAGTGAGTAGTAGCACGCAAGCAAATCTCGATACTCAAGCAAACACAAGCGATGAAAAAAACAAGTTTGACAGTTTGCAATCCATAGGCGATTCCAGCGGCTACGAATCGTTTAAATGGCGACCCAATGACGAAGAGGGGGACTTAAATGATACAGCAACATCAACGCAGAATACGGCAATACTTTCATCGGATGCTGAAAATGATAGTGGACGGAAGTCAGAGACTTGGTGGCGTGTTTCGAATAATCGCTGCAACTTGGTGTTGACCGATTTGGATTTCTCTGAAGATTTGTTTGCTCAAGGGACAGTAAGCTTGGGTAAGTCTTAAGCTATCAATGCTCTCTCACTATATCGCACTTACTCTATCATTTAGGTCCCTTTCTCAATGCAATCTGGGGTAAATTGCAAACATTCACCAGTAATACGCTCTATGTTAATCTTCATCTCACTGGTTTGATAACGCATCTTGCCTGGTATCCACTGCCGCTGTTACACTCAATACTCTTACGTCCAGATATTGTCATAACTTCGGATACACCTTCTTTCCATCAAGTACTGCGAATACTAAAGCAGCAAATTGATGCTGAGTTACCGGTTATTGAAGATTCGCTAGAACTTATCGACGTTGCTCGCTCACATTTGATAGATCGCGAGTTTCGTTTAATAAATGCACGTAAAAATGAGGTGTCATCACCTTTAAATGTGCTGAAACCAACGCAGCAGCAGCAGCAACACAAACAACGTTTTAATTTGCAGACCACGTTTGCCAATATTTCTTCCTCATCACCTGTACAGGTGACACCCTCCTCCTCATATGATCCTTTCAAGCGCAATGATACTAAACGTAAAAGTATAAGTAAATCAATAACTAGCATCTTCAGTCGCAAACCAAACGGTAAGTAGCACAGTTAGATAGAAAACAAAGAGATTATTTATTGTCTTTGTTTTATGATTTAAACAAAACAAAAAAAAAATCGACACACAATTAAAAACAATAACTTAAAGCAGTCACTAAATTTGGGATAAAAAAGGTTATACAAACAATTCGGTTTTGGTATTTATATCATACAAAACTATTGGTTCCAGTTTATTACTTTAGTTTTTCAGTTAAAAGTTTCTTCCAACTCACATTACTATTACATCATTTAAACAGAAAGCGCAAAATTTAAATTTAAAGCCCACAAATATATTTCAAATAATCATGTTTATTTTAAAAATTTAATTTTCTTATCCTAGCTTCATCTGGCTTATCACAAATTTACGCATTCTTCACTGGTAAATATATCACCCAAAGAATATTTTCTTATATAGTATTGCTTAGAGTTTTCCCTCCACTTTTGCACTCTATTCCTTTTGCTTCAGTATTTTTTAGTTTGTAGATTTTGTAAAATGTAAATTTGTAGGATAGTTACACATTATTGAAAAGAATCGGAATGAAAAAATATCCATTATTTTGAGTAAAAATTGTGTATGTAAAATATTGGTGTACTTTTTAAATTGTGGTGTATTGAAAAAATAATTACTTTTTGTCTAAGAAAAAAATCATGAACAGAATTTGGGTTATTTTTTACCTTCAATAGGTTTTTTAAAGTATTGAATATATAAAATTTTTGTAAATACAGCCATTATATTTTTTAAATTTTAAAATTCACTAAAATTGTTTTTTTACAGAAAAATTTGTGTATTATTTTTGGGTTTTTTCGCACTTTTTAAACATATTTAAACATATGCAATTATCTATTTTTTGTTTATTTACACTCATTATCTTCGTTCATAAAACGAAAAATTTACTCAACATGTTGAGCAAGTGATCAGTAGGTCTGTGTCCGTACTCACACTGTGTGACTTGTGAGTCACTATTTTCTATTTCCATACTTTTTGTGTAAGAAATTTGAGAAGAAGAACAAGCATAAAATCGCTCTCTCGAGCACAGAATGTGCACAGAGCGTGCTAGAACTCAAGACTTCGAGCATAGTAGAACTAGACAATGTAGTGTTAGGGCTGAATGTGCTCGCTTTCTTAGTAATCATAACTGTCAAACTCAGCCATTTTGGTATTTTTGCTTTCATATTGCATTCCTTGGTTGCAGATTTTGTATGAGTTGTCAACTTCGTTTTGACATTTTCGGTCACCGGCTCTCCGCCCTAACACTACCTTGTCTAATTTTGCTATGTTCATATTCTTGTTCTTTTTTCATTATTGAAAAGCTTCACATCTAAAAGATTTGACTTATATTCTTTTTTTATATTAGAAAGTTCGCCGAATCTTTAAGAGTGAGAGAATAGGGAGTGAAACAAAATTATCGATTAAGTTCAAATATATCGTTGCCATAAGAATGGCAAAAATATATAATATAGTATCCTCCAATCACCCGAGTTTTAATTTCAGTTGTATCTTCCGTATCAGATGCCGATCGCGATAGTTGTTTAATAAGGCCTTTTACACATGGATCAATTGAAAAGTAATGCAACCAAAACGCAATAGCTTGAAAAGTTGCAAGCCACTACAATTTTCAACTGAATTGCAACCTATGCTTTTAGATGAGCAAGTCACGTCGCAACACAACATTTAAAATTCATAACAACATAAATACTTTTTAATAGAAGCTTTGTTAAATAGAAATAAAAAATTAAATTAGTTCAAGCGATTTGAGTGATGAATATGTTATTTCATATTTTTATACGCGAAAAACCCAACTTCAAAACAGAATTTGGGTGCTTCCATACATAAGGAACAATATTACCTGCAGATTATTAATCGCAGCAAAGGAACGGCAGCAAACTGATGCCAAACAAAACACAATATGCAACACAAAATCGCCCATTAAAGTTGAAGCAAGCAGTGTTGCATTGAACTGGTCGCAAACATGCTGCCAACTTGTTGTGCACAAGTTGCTTCATGTGAAGGCTTTGATATAAATCAGTGATGTGCGGCGTAGACAACTTGATGTCAACAAAACTATTGTCGACGGTGTCGACAATGTCGTGTAGACAATTGCTTTTAACTACGTGTATATAATTAATATAAGAGGCTGCATGTTTATTATGATATTTAATTAAATTGAGTCCAAGTTCGGAGTATTCCTTATTTTTATGCCTTCTGGGCATGGTTTTTGTTTGATAAATTGTAAAATTTGTTAGTTTGTGTTAATTAAACGACTTTTTAAAAGAATTTAAGAATCAGCATAATCTAAATAGAACTTGCATTTTCGCAGTGTTGCATTTTGTTGACATTGTTTACACAATTCTCGACATAGTCTTCATTGTCGACACATTCTACATTATCGACACCAAAATGTCGACAATTAAATACGACGCGTCGAGGAACATCACTGATATAAATACATTGGTTAGCAACTTTTGTTGCAGTTGCATTACTTTTCAATTGCTCCATGTGTAAAAGGTCTAACTTGTTCAAAAGTTTAGGTATGTTCGCGTACTTGAACATTCTTCGTACGAATTCGTGCTATTTTCTGCTATTTCCTGCTCCCGAACCCGAACCCGAACCCGAACAAAAGAGAGCAAAAGGATGATGGTCACCCCCTCCCCTCCTCCTTTGGGAGCTAGATGGGAAAAACTGAAAAATATGTGTTATTATATTTTACTCCATATTTAATGTATCTTTTATCCGATTTGGAAAGTTCATAAATTATTGAGAAGTTAACCAAATTAATATTAAGTTGCTTATAAAACATTTTCCATAAAGTCACAGTTAAGAAAGTTATGAGCAACTAAATTATAAAAAATTTGAATTCAACTTTGATAATAAATATCTCGGAAATTAAATAAATCTTTTGATAATTTTTATGATGTAATATTTTTTATGATGAAGTTTGCTATTTACTTGGTTTTTTATCTTGCCATAGTACTTGAGTACTCAATGCAAACACAAATACTTTTCCATTTTAAATAACCACACATAAAACAGTGAGCTTTTATTGTGGTCAGATTAGAAAAAGACTTTTGTATCATTGGGTTAAGGTCATGTAGTCTCTTTTTCAAGATGCTATTGACTTTGGAGATCGGTTAAGAGATACATCAAATATGGAGTAAAATGTAATGACACATATGTTTAAGTTTTTCCCTTTCTAGCTCCACAGAGGGGTAGGGGTGAGACTCATCCATAAAGTGTTATACTCGCCTAATCAAGGAGAATCACAACCTGAGGGAATATCTGGGGCACCTTGTACATAATTCATGCAGCTTTAAATATAAAAATACAGGTGTCCCTATTTTAAGCACATGAACATAACATCTGTGTTAATAATAATAATAATACATGAATAAAAACTGTGCATTTTGTTTTTGTAATTTTATAAAATGTACTACCTATCGGAAAAGGGAGTTTTACTTTTTAAGATAAAGTTCAAGAACATTTTGGAAATTTTTAATGCAAATTTCTTCATCAACCATCAATCAGCCCAATCATGAAACATTTTTTCCCAGGAGTTGTAAAAGGGAGTTTCCGGTTTTAAGATAGCAGATAAAGACATCTAATTTTTTTCTTTTACACTAATAAATATTAGCGGATGATAAACGAAATTGCATTAAAAATGTCCAAAAAGTTTTTAAACTTTATCTTAAAAGCGGACACTCCCTTTTACAACAAGAAAACTTTTCATGATTGGGCTAAATATATTCATGAGTGTAACCAAAAAAAACTCCCTTTTCCGATTCCCCTGGAAAAATTATTCAGAATCGAGCTCTACAAATATGAAATTTTTCAAAAATGAACAATGCAGGAGCAAATACACTACATCGTGAATACCCCTATTGATTTTTAAACCACTACTTCAGTGCTTCTTCCATTATAAGTTTTTGCAGTGTTGGCAGCTAGGGTAGAGGTTGGTAAAAGACTTAGAAATAAATGGTTGATTATGCGATACAATCCAGTAGCTCGGTTTTGTAACTTTTTTCACCGCAGTTCTCACTTCGTCATCATTGTGACGTCATTATCACTTGCACTGTTCCTGTAATAAAATGAGATAATTCGGTTATTCGAAAATTTCGATTCTACTTTCGGAGCCGAGGTGTTTCTGCAAGCTAAAATTTGTGACTCGAATCGACTGAAAATATATCTATGTTTTTACTTGGTTAGAAAAATAATTCCTTGTTTTTGTTTGTATTTGCACATTGAGCTAAAAACATTTAAGGAAAGGTAGGTTCTTATAATCGCTAACCAGAAATACAAGGTATTCACTATAATTTAACTTTGCTTTACAATATTTTGTTCTCAGCCGTGGTTTCGTGTAGGATATATTTCATTGTAAAAGTATTTTACAGAATAAAAGATATTCGGTATGCGGCTAACCATGGTTTTATAATTATTGCAAAACATTTTTAATTTATTGATTTTAGAAAGCATCACAGATAAAATTATACACAAAGTTCTCTGCCATTCGTTTCACTTTCATATGTTCCCTCTCGTTTTCGTATCTTTTTTATCACGGACCACTATTTGCTCGCTTATTAGTTAGTGCCGCTTTTCACTCGGCCATACTTGCCTTCGCCGCAAACAGTTTCTTGATTATTCGCAAGCATGAGGGGGTTGACGAAAGTTCCCTTTCTACCCGAGTAGTCAACAAACTGCTTGCGTCGAAAGCAATTATTGGGAGTGTTCACATTTCAAACCGTTCATCAAATCGTTTGTTATATACAAATTTCCATGGAATTCCCACATTGTTCCATTGGATTTGACAAACGATTTGATGAGTGTGAACAGGGCAATTATTGTCGAGTGAAAAACGGCTCTTACAGAAACACGAGTTTTCGCGAAAGTGAGTATTTTGGAATGGAATATGTGACGTTGGAAAAAATGACTATATGTCGCAAATGAACGGAGTTATTAGGGGTGTTCACATTTCAAACCGCTCATCAAATCGTTTGTCTATAGGGGTGTTCACATTTCAAACCGCTTATCAAATCGTTTGTCAAATACAATAGAACAACGTGAAATTTCCATGGAATTCCCAAGTTGTTCTATTACATTTGACAAACAATTTGATGAGTGTGAACTCCCTTAAATAGAACAACGTGAAATTTCCATGTAACTCCCAAGTTGTTCTATTGGATTTGACAAACGATTTGATGAGTGTGAACAGGGCAATTGGTGATGCTAATTATTCACTTTGTTCCACATCGTAATCTGCGTGTTTTAAATAAGTTAATTTTTGCTTATTATAACCGGGTAAAATGGAAAGAATTTGTGTTTCGCTTTCGCTAGAGAATTTATGATGAATTGCACTGTTCACACTCATCAAATCGTTTGTCAAATCCAATAAAACAACGTGGGAATTCCATGGAAATTTCACGTTGATCTATTATATTTGACAAACCCCATATAATTTCTATTAAAAAAATAATATATTAAGTCTTGCGGTTGTTTTGTTTACGTCACTATCGAACCAAAAGCTGCTGGCCCTGACTTATTTTTGTTTCAACTTCCAAGATAAAAGGGGTGTTCACATTTCAAACCGCCCATCAAATAGTTTGTCAAATACAATAGAACAACATGAAATTTCCATGGAATTCCCACGTTGTTCTATTGGATTTGACAAACGATTTGATGAGCGGTTTGAAATGTGAACACCCCTAATAGCATTGAAGACGTTTTGCTCTGGCGTTTCCTCGGCTTAAGAGGCTGTCACATTGTTTAAAAACTGTTTAACTCAAAGTTTTGCTTTGCAGTAAACATGAAGTTTACATGTAGTTCTGCAATCAATGTTTGAGAAAATACTTCTAAAACCATTATTTTTGTAAAATATTTTATAGGTTTTATTGTTCATTTCCAAAATGTATTTAACTTCGTGAGCAACCTTTCTAGAGTCTTAACAATTTCTTAACTTCTGTATTTAATATTAATTGTGCAATTACTTAGTATCAAAGTGTTTGCATGTCCCTCCTCCCCCTCTTTTTAGAACATTTAAAGATTTTGTAATTGAAGGGTTTATTGCAAGAACATGATAAGCCACTTACAAAATATTTTGAAACAATCGACTATAAAGTTTTGAAAAAAAATTATTTTTGTATGTAGAAATGGAATTGAATACGGAAACTTTTACAAATAGTTTCGAAATTTTATAAGAAATAGCCAAAATCTATTCTATTCTAAAATAGCCAAAATGTCTCGAGAGAAAAAAAAAATCGATTTTTTAGATCATGTGGCTTATCACGTTATTGCAATAAGCTCTTCAATTGTAGTCTAATACTAACGCTTTTATAATCTGTGTGTTGTGCAGTACTCAAGTATGCTCTAATGATTTTTAATCGTTTTTACATAATATCAATGCATTACAGGTTCATCACAACAGACAAGTGGTGCGGGACTCGTAACAAGCAGCTCCGTTTCGGCTCAACCAAGTACATCTGCATCACAAGAAAAATCGCTCACCCGAGAAACCAGCCTATCCACAATCCCTGTGAAGACCGAACGTCTTATTGCAGAGCAGCAGCCGTCTGCAACATCCTCTACAGCCGCCAACCAACAATCATTATCAACTCAAGCATCATCTTCAATTATCGCTGGCGCTATGCCGACATCAACTACTCTTGGTGTTGGTGGTGGCAATTCAGAGCCGGTATCGCTGGATTCGATTTCGTCAATGGGTGCAATCGCGAATACCAGTGGCACTGAACGCACTCGAGACTTGTCGCTATGCGCTGTGCTGCTGGACGAATGGCTTAAGGAGTTGGCTGCTATTGCTCAAGAACAAACATTGCTTTTGATTAACGATAACATTTGACGGCGCATCAGAAATGATGCTCATGTTTGCTGATTATGACCGATTGGTTGTTGTTGTTAATAATTTTAACAAGAGTCTTCACAACCCGTACACTAGCAATATTAAGTTAAGACCATATTTTTTCATCAAATCGAATTTTATTCTATGCGACAAAAAAGCATAGTAGTTTTAAAAGTATTAAAAAAAAAATCGGTCCATTGTTTATTGAATGATGATAACGAACAAAATATTTTCCATTAGTGTAATTTTAACAAATTGTCTTTTGTTGAGAAGTTAAGCAAGAAATAGTGTAGGTCATTATGAAATCCGCGGCGCTGTAATTGAAAGATATTAACAACATTTAAACTTTTTTCAGTGCAAACAAATTAAATTTTAATTAGAGCAAATTAAATAAACAGAAGCACTGCGGACTTCCTTATCGGCATGTTGTATCATAGAAAATTGCTTTCAGTTTAGTTGATTTTTACTTTTTTTGTTACTTAAGATTATTAAGTGTTTGTTTACAAGCGCAAATCTTTAGCGTTGTTTGTAGATTTAACTTATGTTGGCTTTTGTGCAAACTATCTATGAGCAATAAATGTGAATTTTTTTTTATATATTTTCCTATTTCATCGTTCAAGTATTATGTATTATTTGAAGGTAAAATAGATTCTTTACTTCACCTCAGTTTATTGCATGTGTAAAAAAAATAATACTTTTAACATTTAATACTTTGTTTTTGCTCTTGCTGCACGCATTCTTTTTTTTAATGTGAGATCCTTAATTAAGTCAAATTAAATTTAACATGTTTGTGACAAAAAAGAAAACAAAATAAAAAGAAAAGTGCCTGTCTATGTCCAATTTTGTTGTTGTGTAAAATTTTAAGAAAAAAATTAAGACGACATTTTTTCCTATATTTTTATATATATACACGCACACTTGATGCATACGAAAGAAGTGTTGGAATTTTCAACATCATTGCAAAAAAATGGATAGTTTATATATTTATTTGAAAAAAAAAAGAACATATTAATAACATTTTTAAAATTGTATATTTTGTTTATGATGATTTATTTTAAATGCATGTAAATTTTTATGATAACACATTAAGAAAATTATATGACATTAACCAATTGAATCGGTCTATTTAGGTAACCATTGTAAATTATTTCAGTTGTCTCTGATCACTGATTTAAGCACAAACAGATCTACAGAATAAAAATCGATACAAAAACAAAATACCTTCTACGTTGCTTGTTTAAAATCATCATTACGTGGTCGCTTTGGTATTGCGCCAGTTGATGGACCCGGTGACTTATGCTCATATTGTTGTGGGCTGGATGTTGTGTGGCTATAACTATCTACCTCCTCTGCAATAGTAGGTTTGCTTTTTGATATGCTACAAAAATTTAAATATTAACGTCAATCATTTATTTAAATGCATAATTTTCAATTACCGCAGCTTATTGGCTGCATAGAAGGCGCCCTCAACAGACGTGAGTTTTTGCAAAAATTCGGATTTGATGAAGTTTTGTTCGCTGTCCATGCTTTTGCTTTCATGTAACGGCAGATCATTTTCAGCCAAGCCAAAGTGCACCACAGCAGTAGGAACAAAATTTAATTCTAACAATGTTTTATCCAGAGGCAGCACACATTTAGGTGGTATTGTAACTGAAATAGATAATTAGATAATTTAATCAAAGAGGAGAAATTTGTTTGATTTTATTCTTTATGTTAAAGTGTTGTGTTGCCATTTCAGGCCTTGAAAGGGCTTTGACCGAGATTCTCTATAAATAAATTGTGTTGTGCATGTTATTAAATGTTTAAACACAAATTATCGAGAAACAGACTTACGAGTTTTATTTTTTCTTTTTCTAATAACCATGTTGCCTTGTTGAAGTCCCAAGTGTTGGGTACGTTTTAGTTTGAAGGTTTTAAAACTGTTTTTTGCTATATGTACAACATGCCGTACAGAGTATTGTGTCAAAATTTATCGTACATCGGAGCAAAACTAAGGTAGATGCAGCGTTTCAAGCGACCGGCCCTCATACTGGGATGTCTGAGTATAAAAACTTTAAATCAATCTTCCCACAACTCTCGTTTTTAAAGTCGGTGCCCGTCATAACTTTAAAATTACTGCACCGATCCTTTCGAAATTCTAAACACTACTTCTGTACACTACGAGGTAACGCTAGAGAGAGTTTTTCCCTTCTAAGTGTTCCAAAAATGTGAAAAATTTAAATTTAAAAAAACCCTCCCAGCGTTACCTGGGAAAAACTATTATCTAACGAATGAACTTTGATTTTTTAATTTCAGATGATCCAGCACCGAGTTATGAGGGGCACCGCAATTCTACTTTTTTCAGAGACACGTCCGAATAAATGCTGCCGATACCCAATTTTTTAATATTTCTTCGTGAAAATTTTATACAATATTCTTCGAATGTCATACTTTAATGTACCATGGGTTTAAATAAAGCGATTTTTACTGTGTTGTCACAAAAAAAAAAAAATCGCAAAACCATGCCTTTTTTTGTACGAATTAACCCCGAGAAACAATTTGTGTCCGTACCAAACTACTCAGGCACAAAAGTCCGGAGTATCGGACACAATTTTATTTTTAAAAACTAGGAGTAGTACGAAAAACTGCGAAGTTTATGAAAAAAAATTTAATCGCTCATTGTTATTAAGCCGAATGCAAACGAGCTTCAGCGAACAGGAGCCGAGAAAAAAATTGATATTATCAGACATGTTCTACATTCCACTTCCGAGTGGAAATGAAATTAAATCATACCTAATTTCGATATATGGTGTTCTATATATCACATTTTTGTTTTGTATTTTATTTAATTTTTTAATATAGTTAATTGTATAAACGAAAAAAGTTATATACAGTAAACCAAATATCGAATTCAATTATGATTTATTTTCACTTTCACTTTTATGTACATTGTGCCTGCCCAAGGTGTTCCAGAACTATCACTTCTATCGGTGCAGAGGTTGGACATTTACCGACACGGGCACCGGATATATCAGCTACTTTATTGGCACAAAATATGAAATTGTTTCTCGGGAACCTTACCCCCTTAAAGGATATTACAGGTTTTGAAAGTATACTCACACAAATAGAATTTAGCTTCAGGTTGTGCAATGAATTTTTGCACAAAATCCATAACATTTGTTATATTATCAATGGGTTTGAAAATGCCTTGCAACACGTAACGGTCTGGGAACTTGATGCGTATTACGCAATTTTTGTATTGTGCTATTTTATTTAGCATAGTTTTATTCTCTTCCAACTCTCGTAGCTTTTCCGTAAGCAATGGCATATCTTCACTGCCCGATGCAACTTTTTTTAAATCACGCAAAACCAATTTCAAATCATTTACAGTCAAATCGTAGAAAGAATCTGGAAGATCTTCGATTTGCGTTTGTGTAGCATCTAATGAATAAATGATAGCATTACGTTCGCCAATCTGAAAAAGAGATAATACAAGATTCGACAATATATGTTGTCAATGGAATTTTAAACTGAGGGAATTTTAAACCCACAACATGCACTTCCGGTTCAATTTCCATTTCTGCTTCAGGTTCAGTCTCAGTTGCTTTCACTTCAATGGTACCATTAATAGTTCTACCACTGCCAGTACCCCAATCATATACATGCTTTTCCCGTTCAGTCAACTGAATAGATGCTTCTATACTAGTATCCATTCGACGAGCTGCATCATCATCGTTAGCAGCTGCAGCAGAAGTGTCGGCAGATTGACTTGCAGCAGGTTTCTTTAATGATTGGACCAACTCTTTTGTAATTGCAAATCCTCCACTGCCAGTAGACGTGGCAGATCGTTTGGTGACTTCTGTTTCCTTTGCGATTTCTTTAACAGTTGGCGCAATATAGACATTAGCTTGGCTTTAACACAAAAATACATTAAAAGGTTAAATGTTAACTCTTTTTAAGGAGTATTTTCCTCATAATTTCCTGTTTTCCTATGTAGGAGAAAAATTGGCTTACATTTTAAGATCCTCTGGCTTCTTATTGAGCAAACGTATCATAGCACGACCCTCAGTAATACCCAACGATTTGAGCGAAGTACTTGACATGTTATCCTTGCCAATTATCTCCTGTCGCATATATATTGCTACTGGACTGATATATGTTAGAGCAGCTTCGGTGCTTAAATGCTCCATCACATGCCATAAATTATCACTCGGCACGAATCGACCCTGATTACGAGAACCGTCCTCGAGCTGTACACATATATCGACATTCGAATCCACACGTTTTTTATCAGTCTGCAACATCTCGAGAAGACAGTTATTTGGCAAACCACTGAACCGGAACATTTGTGTGAGTCCCACTTCTTTGTTGTGATGACGTAGCACGTACTCATCGCTTTCAAATCCGTGCTTCAGACAAACCTCTTCCAGTATCTAGACCATAGATAGAAATAGTTAATTCTTCCCATTACTAATTTAATTCGGAAGTTTTGCCACTCCGATGGCATTCATTGTCACTCACCTGCAGCAATGTCGTATTTGGAGTGACCTTTACATTTTGTCTGCGTCCATTAGGTGTTAATATGGTGACTTGCTTATCCATTGTAGTTTTTGTTATTTTAGTTTTGTTGAAAAGTTACAAATTGTTTTTTGGCAAAGATGCACTAAAATTTTGTAGTTGAAACCGGCTGTAAAAATCCAAAACAAAAACTCACTCTAGTTGGCAGCTAGGGTTGCCATTTCAAAATAGAAACATAGTTATTCTATGTTTTTTAGATGCGGTGAAATTTTCTTAACAAAAACTTTATCTGACGAAGTTACTTGAGAAAATGGAATATATACAAGATAATTATATATATTATCTACAGATGAAAACAATAATAGGGGTATTCACGATTCAGTGCACTTGCCTGTGCAGTTTAGGACTTGTGCACTTTACAAATACAAAATACACGTACGTCAAAAATCTGCACAAGTGCTTTTCTACTATTACCTTAAACTTGAGGACTTGAGCAGTTGTGCTCTTGTGTACTTTGAAAAAATTTGAAAGCTTTAAAATAGTGATGGTAGTGTGTTCACGAAAACCTGACCGCGCAACTGCACAAGTCCTAAAGTCCTCATCTACACTGGCAAATGCACTGAATCTTGAATAGCCCTAATGCTTCTTGTATAGTTGAAAGAGAAATGAATACATGTTAGTTTTAGTTAGATAAAATTTCTAAATACTGTTTTTGCTGTTAGTTTTTTTATATAAAGTCGAGTCTACAAGTCGAGTTAACAAAAAATATTTCCCACTGTACAATAATTTTATTAAAAAGTCCATATATAAATATTTACAGTACAAAGCTAATACCTATAGCTAAGTCTACAATAATAAATATATCTGACAATCAAAAGTAATTTTTGGAACGAAGTTGCTTTATACAGCTTGCGGGTAGTGCGATTTGGTAAAATCACTTAACAGTGAGATTGCTGTGTGTGTATGCGTGCGAGAATCGAGCAGACTATAAGTGCTATGCAAGAATGATAGAATACAAAGATTGCGCCGAAGACAATAAAATGAGTACAACAAAATTGTCGTTCTGCGCATGTACGTAATAATATCAATGCTGTTTTGGAGAGCGTTCACTTTGCATACGATTTCTATACAGAAATGAAAATTGCATACAGTTTAGTTTGTATAATTAAAATAAAAGAAGTAAGAAGCAATTTATTGGAACGAGAAGAAGGTAAATTGATTAAGTACTCGTTTGCAAACATTATTTTTACTTAATTTTACTTAATTTTATTACAGCCAGTAAGCGTTTTAGTCAAAAAAAAAAAAATTTGCCTGATAAACCAACTTCAGTGAGCATTATTTTTCGACTTGGATTTTATAAAAATGTTTATTAAGAGTTTAATTGATGTAGTTTGATCATTCCCAGATATTTTATTTCCATTAATTTACCTGTGAATTGAAAGGAAAAATAAATGATAGTGCCAAGTTTTTAAATAATGAAACAAATTTTGTTAAGTCAATATATTTTTGTATTTTTGTTTTCGTTTGTGTGCGTTTTCTACAATTTCTTGGTTTAATTTTTGTATTTATTGCAAACATCAGGTCACCAAATGATTCGACAAACATGGTGTATGTCACACTTGCGCGGACACGGACAAATTTGTTGTTGTTTTCGCGGGTAAAATAAAAATCTGGAAATTGAGAGAGAGCTTCTTTTGGCCGTGAAAACAACAACAAATTTGTCAGTGTCCGCTAAGTGTGACATGCCCCATATGAAATCATGGGATCAAAACAGTGTTGCGTTGTGGAATTATTCACAACGTTTGTGTCTAGGCCCGAAAATAGTACACTTTTAGTACGAAATGTATGAAGGCAGTAATGAAACTTGCGTAAAAGCAACCCTCATCGACTGCAGCACTTTAATTGTTGACAAGTTTATAAATTGCTATTGTTGAGTCCTTTGTTAAAGCTAATAAAGACAAAGCTAAAAGAAATAGTAAAAAGTAAGTATTAAAAGCAGCAAAAAGTGTTTTAGTGCTTAGGCATCATATGACCACCAGCATAACATACTTTCTTCACACAGCTCATCAAACGAAAAAAGAGAGTAAAAAGTGACATGACCAGGGATCATATGACGACCACCATAACAAGGCCCTATGTGTGTGTGCGTGATAGTGTTGATATTTGAGCATACTAACAAACGAGATGGCGAGTGCGCAACTCTTGCTTTCTCTCTGTGTGTCCATGCTTCTGACACGTAGAAATTTCGCTAAGGGTGTTGTTACGGTGGTCGTCATATGATCCCTGGTCATGTCACTTTTTACTCTCTTTGTTTGTTTGATGAGCTGTGTGATGAAAGTATGTTATGCTGGTGGTCATATGATTCCTGAACACCGGTACTCTTTTTGCCAGTACTCATTTTTTCAACCGATGAGTGTTGCTATTAAGCAGGTTTCCTTATTGCTTTCATACATTTCGTACTAAAAATGTACTATTTTCATGCCTAAACACAAATGCTGTGTATAATTCCACAACGCAACACTGTTTTGATCCCATGATTTCATATTTTTGTCGAATCATTTGGTAACCGTGGTCAAGGTTTATCTATAAGGTTGTGGCACTTGAGAGAAATGCACTCTTTTTGCCGCCTTTGCTCGAACTGTCACTGTGCTTTTCTTTGTTATAAGCATTAATTTTCTTAATTTCTTTTTTACCATTCTGACAGTTCGACCGAGCTCGCTCTCAAGTGCCACAACCTTATAAATGAGCCTTGACCGTGGTGGTGAAAATTTACTCTCCTGCTCTCGCTCTCAAATTTTTAATTTACATTGAAACAACAACAATGCATGACCATGATGAGTGCATGACCGCCACCGTAGCAGGGCACTAAAACGTATTTGTTATTTATATTTGTGTGTTTGTTTTAAATCATACTACAGCAAAGGTGTGTTATACAGTGTAATCTGATGTTAGAATTTAGAAAAATTTATTTACACTTTGGTGCACCCTAAAAATGTGCTTTCTTTCCTTTATGCTCTTTTTGTACGTGCTGGCAATATTAAGGGTCGCTGATATCGAATACTATGTAAGAAATTAAATAAAAAATGTACACTAAGGTGGAGTCTAAGAATGTTTTTTTTTGTTTTATACTCTTTGTAGATGCGTTAATCGATGTTTTAGAATCTGTTGTAAGAATTTCAAAAAAGGTTTTTTCGACAATAGGGTGGACCCTAAAAATGCGTTTTTTTGTTTAATACTCTTAATTAAGTACAATTTTAATCTAACTTTTCGATCAATTCAAGCTGTATACGAAGAACACGATGAATGTTCAATGCTCAACGTCTTGTTGTGTCACTAAACAAGCATCACTAGTAGCATTTGTGAAGAATTTCACACATAAATTTTCAATACATGAATCTTTTTCCTAAAATATTAACGTAAACTTTTTGATTTGATAGTTCATTTATATTTGCCTTGAAAAATTATATAAAATAAAAATGTATACAAAAAAAAATATAAAAATTTTATTTGTAATTACATTCGGATTTGAAGAAAAAGCATAAGGAACTTTGTTTCTGATGGGGGTCCCCGACCGCACTACTTTTTTTGATAATAAAAGATTCTATGTTAATGTGACAAATATTTTAAATGAAAAGGATATTGAACTTTTAATATTGGGATACCAAGAGAGAGGAATAAATAAATAAATGCAAATTTAAAGATAAATATTTTTGTTTAAAAAAACATATTATACTATAGTTTTTATGACAAGGCAATCACATTAATTTAAATGAAACTTCATTCAGAAGCTAAAAGCCATAATTTAAAAATAAAACTATTACTTGTAATATCAAATTTTTTTGTTAAGCCTACAAAAACATTAAGCCTACCGCTAAAGTATATTGAAATTGATTTAAATACATTTTTTGCTATGGTTAAAACAAACCCTTATCTTTGAAAAATATTTATTAATACATTACCTGGCTTACTGATAAAAACAAAACTGATGAATATTTTTTGTCAAATTTGCAAAAAAATTAAAAAAAAACATTTATTAAAAAGTGTTTGTTAGTTTTTATCATATAAACGAAGTATGTGACGGAACTCTGCATGTGGATTCAAATCCACATTATTCATTATTTGATAACCGCATCCGAATCTTTTAAATTCCATCTATCACTTCTTTTAAATTAAATAATAGCTGCATTCCCGTGGTCGTTGATCCTGCTCGAAATTAGAACCTGCTCGATTTCTGGAGCTTTTTCTGATCTTAAAATGCTGCCAAGTTTCAAGCATTTTTTATCAAAACGAACATAGTTGGCAAATTTAAATAACTATTAATTTTCGTATTTTGACGTTTCATCGCTCAATTGCCCTGTTAACACTCATCAAATCGTTTATCAAATCCAAAAGAACAACATGGTAATTCCATGGAAATTTCACATTGTACTATTGTATTTGACAAAAGATTTGATGCGTGTGAACAGGGCAATTGAGCGATGAAACGTCAAAATACGAAATTTATAGTTATTTAGATTTGCCAACTATGTTCGTTTTGATAAAAAATGCTTCAAACTTGGCAGCAATATAAGATTAGAAAAAGTTATTTTAAGATCTGCCTCTGAGAGTGCAGAATTTTTTAAATTTTAATCTGAACTCAAAAAATTTTGACCTGTTGTTGAGAAAAGATAAAAAAAAAATGCATAATTGTTTTCAATTATGCTGTGTTGGCTTCACTGTTGCTTACTTTTGAAAAATAAATTAAATTGCAAAACAACAAATGCGAACAATTTCGGAAACATCGTACGAAGAAAAGTAAATAAAGACTTAAATATTTTCTTACTTTCATTATATTGCTCTCAGTAATGGAGAATCATTAGATCTTCATCATTAGATGAGCAACTCTTCTTCAGGCATTTCAAATTAAATTTTAGTTTTTTTCTGGTAAATTTCGCAACCGGTTTGGAAGAACTAGAATGTTTAAATGTTTCGTTGTGTCATAATCAAATGATTCCATCGTTTGGTTGATGCTAAAAAAACGAAGAGGAAACGCTTACATCGAAAAATTATGTTGTATCAATGGATGCGAAATGTAAAATCTTTGAAAGTAAAATTACATATATATAAAATAAATAAAGAAATTAACCAAGCAAATTGTTCTCATGCTTAATAATAATTTCCTTTTGTTAAGCCGAATTTGCAAATGTTTTATTGATTGCCAAAATGATTTATTTGGATCAAGAAAATTGTTGTTTCAAAAAAAGTTTCTAATATCAAGTAAAATGTTTTAAACATGGTATTACCTTGACGCCTCGTAAACTGCTTAATTTTAAGCAAATAGGGAATTTTGGCAATATTTTTTATGTACGTTTTTTAACGATGTTTAAGCTACTTTTTTAGTGGTTAAGCAATGTAAACAAGTTTGCTTAAACTTTCAGCTGTGAAAACTTTTGTTTATTTTGTGCGCTGGTTCTTAATATATTTGTTTAATTCAATTTTTTTAAGTATTTTACTAAGAGCCGCTTTCTCAATGTCCGGTTAGACAAGCTCTTAACCAGGAGTTAGCCAACCATATGATAGCTAAAAAATAATTTTGATTTCACCAAGTGCTCGTTAAGCAACTGTTGGTTTTCTGTAATTTTGTAATCTTGTCAGCTGTTCCTTCGCTAACTTGTCGTTAACTTAATCAGCACATAGCTGACAGTTAAGCCTTAACCGAACTTTGAGATAGATATTTTTTGCTAACTGCTGGTTAAAGTTCTGATTAGTGCTTAACCGGACATTGAGAAAGCGGCTCTAAATCGTTCTTTTTGCTTTGTTTCGGCATGGTCAATGTTAAGGTTATGTTTATTTTGAGATATTTTTGATAAATGAATCGCAAATCAATCAAATGTCTAAAGATGTGTTATCTTAACATTGGGTCGGAATTTTACGAGGTTACGAAATAAAAAACTTTTTTATCGTTAAGTAAATATCATATAGGAATAATTGCTGTTTACGGCCCACGCGAAAATAATTTTATTTTCTTATTTTCATTAAACGTATTTGGGCCTCTGTAGTCCAAAAGTGTCAAATTAAAATGTCGGTCTCCAATGGTTTAGGAGCTAAAATTCGTAAAAACTTGAAAATTACAACTTGAAGCTTGTTTTTATCCATGCGTGCAAGGGAAAATAATTTTATCTGTTAAAATCCCAGTCGAATGAAAAAAAAAACTAAATTAATTTAAATAAATTTAAAAAACTAAATCTTGGGCTTTATCCCACACACTTAATATTATGTACTGAATTTCGAAACTTTCGTGATTTTTAGATCCTAAGCCATTCGAGACCAACATTTTATTTTTGCACTTTTGGATCAATTAGGCCCAAATACTTTTTATAAGAATAAGAAAAAAATTATTTATGCGTGGGCCCTAAACTGCACTTATGCCATTTTTATATATTTACTCATATTTGCAATCTCGATAATCTTTGGATTGTAAAAACCTTCCGAGATTCAACTTCCCTGCAAAAAAAGTGCTTCCAAAAGAAGCTAAAGCGGAAGGGAAAGTCTTGAATTCCATCCCTTCCACTTTCATACCCAGAAGGCATTCTTCTAACATATGCATGTCATTGGAAGGAATGCTTTCCTTAGTCTTCTCTAGAAATGCTTCTAGGACTTTTTCAATGGAAGATTTCTTTGAGCCCTTCAATCAAAGGATTCAGTAGGTGTTTTTCGAAGAACTTTAAGAAGGCATTCCATGGAATGGAATGGTTTTGTGGTTTGGGGGTTAAAAATCCCTGGGAAAATATCCCTTTTCCCCGACATTTTTGCGATTTTAGTGTTGGAAATGAATAGTGTTTGGGTTTTGTTGGGGGATTTAAAAATATTCCACGGTAAAATATCCCTTTCCTGAACTTCAAATAATTTAATGTCTTCCAGAAGTAGTTTATAAAAGTGCCTGTTGAAAGAACTTCTTTATAAGGCTAAGAAGAAGCAGAGTTTGACTTATAGAATGTCTTCTGGAAGCAGTGTCCCTAAGAATGCATGTCACATTTGCATTAAAAATTTTGCTATGACCCCTTTCAGATTGTTCAAGAATTGAATTCAATTTTCATAGTTTGTAGGCAATTCGCCGCAAATCGGAAGCGACGAAAGGGAGAAAAAGTTGACGGTACCGGTATCTCTGTACCGTCAATTTTTTGTGTTCCTTTTGTGCTTTTCTTAATTTTTTGCAGATTGCTTCATTTTGTTTTTTGTGTATCGGCATGCGTTTGATGTACTGAAACTTGAAAACAAGTTATTTTATTGAATTATTTTCAATATTTATTTATAATAAGCATATTTCCATCGCTTATGAATTATAATTAAAATTTTACGAACAATTTTAAGCTGTTGATGCAATCGCTTTTGTTTTTAAGAAAGCAAGCATAGATGAAATACAATTGAATTCAATTCTTGACAAATGTGGAAGCTTTCGTCAAGTCCAAAAGAGAACGTAAAAAAAAAAATTGAATTCAATTCTTGAACAATGTGAAAGGGGACTATGTTCCTGCTAGATCTGTATCGATATAAAAACAACATTCGCAGTAGAGTACTAAAAATATTGAAACCATACTCCTACTAATATTTCATCGCTGGTTGAAACACACAAGGAAAATATTACAATTGTGTGAATGCAGTTTTGATAAAAAAAAAGTTTTCATGATATTTTGTTTATTTGTAAAAATATTATTTAATCAAACTGAAGAAATTTCGCACACTAGTAAATAAAAATCTTAAAGACATTCGCAGAATGGCCTGGCGTTCGGTGGGTACAAACAATGCGGATCTGATTAGACAACTTAAGGGTGAGTAGTGGAAACAACTAGAAACGAATAATAATTTAGAGTCCACTATTTTCTTAAACTTCTACCAGACAACCGAGTAATTACTTCCGATGAAGTCGTCAAAGCCATGGTAGACACGGATCGCAAATTTTATTCGACCAGAAATCCTTATATGGATGCACCGCAGAGTATTGGTTTCGGAGTAACAATAAGTGCACCACATATGGTGAGATTTAGCGGCGTCACAGTGACGTCATGCTTACCTAAAAGTCTCATTCTCATCTTTAGCATGCCTTTGCTTTGGAATACTTGAGAGATCAACTCAAGCCTGGAGCTCATGTGCTTGATGTTGGTTCGGGATCTGGATATTTGACTGCGTGCTTCTTTCGCTTAATTTCGAACAAGGGAGATATGGATGAAAATACGCGAGTAGTTGGTGTTGAGCATCAACCAGCCTTGGTGCGTCAAAGTAAGGACAATATGAATGCCGACGATCCAAATCTATTGCAGTTGGGAAAAGTAATTATTATTGGTTAGTTAGTACATTCGTTTGCCATGATTTGTGTATTTGAAGAATAAATTATTTTGTACAGAGGGTGATGGTCGTGATGGTTGTATCGAGCATGCTCCATACGATGCTATACATGTAGGCGCTGCAGCACCCGAAACACCTACTGCTTTGATTGAACAACTCGCAAAGGGTGGTCGTTTGATTGTGCCTGTCGGACCTGAGGGCGGTGATCAGCGTATGGAACAGGCATGAATGCTACTAATGCAATCATTCAAAAACTTGATTTTAAACCTTTTTATGCTTTCAGTATGATAAAGATGAAAATGGCAAAGTAACGAGAACACCGCTAATGGGCGTTATGTATGTGCCACTGACTGATCTGTATCGATCTTGATATATCAAAGCTGTAGTGATTTTTTCGGCTGCTTTATTTGTTGTGGTTTTTGTTCTTCTCATTATAAATTATTAAAATTCCTACAAAAAGGTAGAAATTAAATATATATCATATGTGTGAACAACTAATTCGTAACCACTCTTGTATATTCAAGGTGAAAAAATGCTATTTTGGGCTTCCGTATTTCAAAACAATGTTTATTTGAAAAGAAAACAATATATGTTGATTTGCTCATATAAGTGCGCAACAATTATTTTGTTGACCCTGTCTTTTATAAGAACAAGATAAAGTAAAATATTTGCACATTTATCACAATGACGAAAGCGAAAATGAATAGAAAGATGTTTGGGACATGTTCATAGCATTCTGTCTGCGAGTTCGAATGCTAAACAATAAATTTTTGACTTTGTCTGCAAATATAAACGATATGCATTTTATGCATTATTTCCCCACCTTCATAAAAGAAGACGAAAAGAAAGAAGTACTGTATACAAAATAATTTAATTTATATGGCGATAATATAGAATATTTTTCTAAAAACTTGATTGAAAAATAATGATATAACTTTAAGTAGGGTAAGTAGAAGAAATATTTTTGTTACCTTAAATGTTATTTGACAAATTACTTTTGATTGCGAAAAATAGTATTCCAAATTCTTCTGTATTGAATACTAGGATCCAGCATAAGCTCCTCCAATGATATCAGCGTTGAGATATAATACAGATAGCTCTTGACAATAACTGAGGCAACTTCTGTCTTAATTGACAAAATAAAAGCAGAGCTCTCTCTCGACAGACACTATTTAAGCTATGTATACTAAACTATATACTCATCTATTCAAATCTATTCAAACTAGATACTCATCTATATCTAGCCAAAACTTTTATGTGCAGCACTTACCTGGATATTGAGCATTTCTGAAGAAGAAAAATGTAGACTTTCAGAAAAAAGATCCTTCAAAAAATCAATGGTTTAATTGCGTCAATGGCGACTACAGAATATAACGATATCAGAATCAACGCGACAAATAACGATATAGTTATTCGCATAAAAATCGCACGTTTTCGCTGACTAGGTCATGCTAAGCGAATGAAAGATTACACTCCGATTAAGAAAATCAGCGGTTTGGTACCTAGTGAGTTACAACAGATCAATAAGTTCCAAATCGACTAACGATTGTCAGCTTAGTATTAAATATAATGCAAAAGTCATGGGTCCAAGAAATCCTTCATAATGATTTCGCCAAGCGTTTTAATTCAAGTAATATGTGGGTTAAAGCTTTGCTTTTTATTTTAAATGAATTAAGAAGAACTGGAGTAAGGATAATATATGCTGATTCATTTGGAAAAGCTCACTTAATGCAATTTTTTTCAAAATTTGACCTCATGCCTTTTGATTTCCTTGAAACTTTGGCTTTAGGTATTTTATTCTTATTCAAATTTTAAGAATAAAAGATCGTTAATTTTTTATCTCCATTCAATGCGTAGCTATAGAGGTGCCAACTTTGGCCAAAATATAGGGTAATTTTCAATAAATCACATCTGCGTAATCTATTATACAATTTTAATAAATGAGCATCCGTTAAAAAGCCATTGAAAATAAATTTTAAAAAACCAGTTTGTATATTTTTATGAGCCAAATACAAAATTGATAAAAAAGACTCTGAAATTGTGAAATAAAGAAAAGTTGCAATGCACATGTAAATGTTAATTATTAAAAAAAAATTCCATATAAAAAATAAAACCATATAATTTTAAAAGAAAAATATTAGAAAAACTGAAGAAATTTTAAAAAAAATTGGTGCGGTGGGGGTAAAATCTGTAAATTTTTATTTTTTGTATTATTTTGTATTCTATATAATTTTTCAAGGCAAATAATGTAAATAAACAATCTAATCAAAAAGTTTTCTTTAATATCTTTAGATAAAAAGATTTATTGATTGAAAATTAAAATGTAAAATTCTTATGAGAGATGAAAATGTTCCTTGTATGGAGCTTGATACAAAAATACATTTTTAGGGTGCACCCTAGTGTCAAAAACACTTTGAAATTTTTACATTAACTTCAAAATCAGCGACCAGCGCATCTACAAAGAGTATAAAGCAAAAAAACACACTTTAAGGGTTTACCCTAGTGTCAAAAACTTTTTGAAATTCTAACATAAAGTTCGAAATCAGCGACCCCTTAATACTGCTAGCCAGTGATGTTCCTCGACGCGTCGTCTTTAATTGTCGACATTTTGGTGTCGACAATGCAGAATGTGTCGACAATGTAGACAATGTCGAGAATTGTGTAAACAATGTCAACAAAATGCAACACTGCGAAAATGCAAGTTCCATTTAGATTATGCTGATTCTTAAAACCTTTTGAAAAGTCGTTTAATTAACACAAAGTAACAAATTTTACAATTAAACAAACAAAAGCCATGCCCAGAAGACGTAAAAATAAGGAATACTTCGAACTTGGACTCAATTTAATTAAATATTACAATAAACATGCAGCCTCTTACATTAATTATCTACACGTCGTTAAAAGCAATTGTCTACACGACATTGTCGACACCGTCGACAATAGTATTGTCGACATCATGTTTTCTACGCCGCACATCACTGCTGCTAGCACACACACAAAGAGTATGAAGAAAAAAAAACACATACTTGGGGTCCACCCTAGTGTCAAAAACCTTTTTAAAATTCTAACATCAGATTCGAAATCAGCGACCAGCGTATCTAAAAATATAAAACAAAAAACACATATTGAGGGTCCACCCCCAGTGGCAGAACAATTTTCTTGAAATTCTATCAGATTCGAAATCAGCGACCCCTTATACTGCTAGCACATATATAAAGAGTATAAGTAAAAAACACTTTTTTATGGTCCACCCTAGTGTAAAAAATATTTTTTAAAATTTTAAAATAAGATTCGATATCAGCGATCAGCGCATCTACAAAGAGTATAGATCTACCCAACATTATAGTACTGGTAGCTTCCTTTTTGCTCTGAGAGCGTCATATGCAAAGAGTATAGTGGTGCGGTCGGGGGACCACACTTATTAACGAAGTTCCGTTGCCAGCGATGTTTGTTTCATGACGCAACAAGGAACACATTTTAAGGGCCACCCTAGTGTCAAAAGATTTTTGAAATTCTTACATTAGGCTCGAAATCAGCAACCAGCGCATCTACAAATAGTATACAACAAGAATGCATTTTTAGGGTACACCCTGGTGTAAAAAATGTTTGAAATTCTAACATAAGATTCGAAATTAGCGACCCCTTAATACTCTCAGCACATAAATAAAGAGCATGAAAAAACATTTTCAGGGTCCACCCTAGAGTCAAAAATAATTTTCGAAATTTTAACATTAGGTTCGAAATCGAACTGCTGGCACATATATAAAGAGTATCAGGCATTTTCTGAATTCCACTTCCGAGTGGGAGTGAAAATAAAACATAATTGAATTCGATATTTAGCGTTCTACATATAACTTTTTCGTTTTGTATTTTGTTCAATTTATTAATGTTATTAATTGTATTAACGAAAAAAGTTATATATAGAATACCAAATATCGAATTCAATTATGTTTTATTTTCACTTCCACTCGGAAGTGGAATGCAGAACATGCCTGTATATTACAAAAAACACAGTCTTAGGGTCCATCCTAGTGCACAATTTTTTTAAAATTCTAACATTAGATTCGAAATCAGCGATAAGCACATCAACAAAAACACACTTTGAGGGTCCACCCTAGTATCAAAAATTTTTTTAAAATTCTAACATAAGATTCGAAATCAGAGACCCGTTATTACTGCCAGCATATACACAAAGAGTATAAAGCAAAAAACACATTTTTAGGGTCCACCCTAGTCTCAAAGGATTTTTGAAATTCTTACATTATGTTCGAAATAAGAGGCTCCCTATATAGCTGGCACATATACAAACAATACAAAAACGCATTTTAAGGGTCCACCCTAGTGTCAAAAAATTGTTTTGAAATTCTAACATCAGACTCGAAATCAGCGAAACCTTAATACTGCCAGTACAAAAAGTATAAAATACAAAAAAACACATTTTTAGGGTCCACCCTAGTGGAGAAAAACCTTTTTGAAATTCTACATCAGATTACACTATATTACACACTAATGCTGTAGTTTCCATTTCTTAAAACTTAATTGCAATACAGACTCTCACGTATGATTTGAAGACACACAAATTCAAATAACAAAGGCGTTTTAACGAAATTTCTACGTGGCAGACACAGAGACACACAGAGAGAGAGAGAGAGAGAGAGAGAGAGAAAGAGAGAGAGAGAGAAAGAGAGAGAGAGAAAGAGAGAGAGAAAGAGAGAGAGAGAAAGAGAGAGATAGAGAGAGAGAGAGAGAGAGAGTTGCGCACTCACCTACTCGTTTGCTACACGAAACGGAAAATGTGCATAAAATTAGTGATTTTGTGCTTTGTTTTAATGAAAGTATTCGTTCTTTTTGAACCAACGCACACTTTGGTTAAAATTTAATGAACGGTATTCATAAACTTGAAATTTAATGAACAAAATAAATGATAACGTATAATTTAATGAAAAATTTCATTAAAATAAACGAAAAAAATCATTAAACTTTATGAATATGTTCGTTAAAGTTAAATGAAGAATTTCTTTAAACTAATGAAAAAGTTAAAAAAATTTAATGAACAATTTCATTAAAATTAATGAAAAGGTCATAAAGTTAATGAAGAAATTCATTCAAAATTTTTTAAATTTTAATGGAAATTTGAGTAAATTTTTCATTAATGAAATTGTTGAAAGAAATGGTGGAATATTTACACACGTTACCTAATAAATTTAAATGAAACTGTTTTGTTTTAATATTCAGAATTATATATATCATACATTTTAATTATTTTATTAATTTGTTTACAGTCTTGAGTAAAAATAACATATAACAAGTCTTATTTTATCACATAAAATGAAAAGAAAGTATTTAAGGAAGAAATTGATGCGCAAAATTAAGAAGTATTTCAAGCTTGAAATTAAATATTTTAAATATTTAAAACGTTAAATATTTTAATCACTGGTAGATACACTTTTATTAATCTTTAATTTACTTCTAAGCACTTTTAACTTATTACTTTTCACAAACAACAATGAAGTAGAACAATTTGTGTCATTCATTACCTACCGCTACAATAAAGCAATGTTCCGTTAGACCACGAGATTGTTTGGCAATTTTAATGAAGAGTGTTCATTAACTTATTCATAAATTAATTTTTCAGAGTTGCTCTGAAAAAATATTTATGAATTGCTTTCATTAAAATTTGTGAACTCGTTCATAAACTTTAATGAAAATTTTCGTTAAGTTAATGAAAAAACCATAAAAAATAATGAATTTATTCGAAAAATGGTCAAGAAAAATTTAATGAACAGCTTTCATTAAAAGTTTATGAATTATATTTTTCCGTGTAGTACGCTTGAATCTCAATACTAGCATGCACACACACAGCGCACTCGCCTGCTAGTTTGTAGTCTGATTGATACTTGCACGCATACACACAAAGCAATCGCACTGTTACGTGACGGTTTCTTCCAAATCAAACCAACCGCAAGCCGCGTAAAGGAACTTCGTTACAAAAATTAAAAATGACTCAAAATAAAATTTTTTTGACGAGTTTTTATATGAAAAATGACTCAAAAAAATTGAGTGATTTTTTGGGCGGTTAATGAATAACAAATGATTAATCAAATCACAAATGATTATTAAAGACCAAATGAATAATGAATAAAAAATGGATAAAAAAAGAATAACTGCAAATTCTAACATTCTTTGTGATTAAAAAATTTATTCATTATTCTGAATAACGAAAATGAATAATTAAAATAAAAAATTTATAAATTTTTTAAAATTGGATGTGAATTAAAAATTTTATTTATGAATCAATTTTGCATAGAATTTTTTTTTGCATTGAATTTTTTTTTTGCATTAAATGAATTCTTAATTCGTTATTCACTGAATAACCTTTTTATAAATAAAATCAAATTGAATGCATTCCTTTACAGTTCTGATGAATATCAGTAGTACTTTAAAGAGTTTTAATAGAGTTGCTAAAGAAAAAGATTTTAGACTCACGAAAATAAGTTAAAAAGTTTGAATTTAAAAAGTAGAAAGTCACACAAAAATAAGCCAAACCTTGGAATATTAATATATCTTCAACTAAGAACTCTCTCAGATTTTTTAACACATATGTAGTTAAGGCATTACCACTTTAAGTTAAATACCTTTTGTTGTATTTGTATTCAGCGTGTCAAATTTTGCGGTTTTTTATACTACCAAAGTCTGATCTCTGGGTGTCGACTTTTTGTGTGCTTCTGTTTAGTGAATTAATATCAAAATAAATCTATTTCTTATGGATCATGTTGGTTAGATCAACATTTCATTATATAAAAAAAAGCTTGTAATACCCTCAAAACTAAATAAAAAACAATTTTGAAATAAAAACGTATAAATTTTATTTATAAAGCAATTATTTCGCTAGTTTGAACCTTAAAAAAAATTATATTATATGTAAATATTTTAATAAACAGTCCTAAAGGCCGTTTTCAATTAATTTGCAATTACAGCGCATAATAACACCTTATCGCATGGCCTTACTTAACACATTCCAGTGGAATATGACAGCTAGCAATAGGAAAAGAAATAAATATGTAAATAAAGCAAAACAGCAAAAACAACCTTCATCAATGATCACCAGTTGCTTGCGTACTATTTGGCTTGTCGGACACGTTGTCGCGAAAAGTATTTCGGCGATTTAATTAGCCGTTTTGCTTGTTTTCCCAAAGAAAAACAATCGGTGGAGATTATTTAAAGTTTAATTTTTTCTAATTTAATATTCTATAATTTCGTAGTTTTAGTAAAACATTAGCGAAAATGTGTGCTTGTATCTTGAGAAACGGTGCAACGGCTATGCTCAAAAACTATTTTCCACGTCAACTCAGAGTGATTAAAAACGTAAATATTGTGGCTTATGTTAAAGATAAAACACAACAACTCAATAACAATACCAATAGAAATAATGAAATAAATGTAGAATAATATTAATTGAATTTAAGAACAATTATTTCCGTTTGTCACGCGTCGATTACATAACTTCCAATACATATGTTTGCAATTTGACAGTTGATTGTATTAAGAACTGTCAAAAAGACTCGTGCAAAAACACGCTCTTGTTTTGTAGTTGTTTTTTGTTTTTTTTACTGATAACACTAAAGAGCGCACTAAATGTTTGCTTATTTGACCTTTGTTGTGCGGATGAATAAAAAGTAAAACAGTGAAGCGGCACATTCCTATTGAAAGTGAAAATAAAAAAAGTGCTATTTTAGTAAATGTTTGTTTTGATTCTTATGTGTTTGGCTAAAATTTTACAAGACATTAAGTTCAGGGTATAGTTGAAAAACAGAGTTTTTTTTTAAATTTTTCTTCGAAAAATGGGTCGATTTAAAATTGTGTAAATGTTTTTCAACTAAAACTTGTTGTTTTGTAGGTTAATTTTTTGTCAATTTTTTGCATATGCATAAAATGAAACGGTTAGTAAACGGAAAGTAAATGTTTTAGTTTATAGGTTATTCGGATTCCTTTTGTTTTGATTTAACTTTTTTTTGACAAAAATCTGTCGATAATTTCCTTACACGTTATGCATTTTTGTATTTTTAGCTGTTTTGATCAATTTATTTTTAAATGCTAAATAATTTAAAATTCAAAAACATAATATTTTCTTTTATCCTTGCGATAATAATCTTTTCAACTATTTTTTGTTTTATTAAAATTCTGTATTGAAGTTAAAAAAACATTATTTTTGTTTTAAATAAATTGTACATACACATCTAACAAAAAACTGGCACTAAAGTTTCTGAACATTTGTACTATAATTTATCGAATTTAAAAATTAAATGTATATTTTACTAATTTGTGTTTTTTATTATTTAGTATTTATAAGTTTAATATAAATTTTATAATTTAAAAAAAATTTTAACCATACTATTTCTAAAAGATCAAGTCAAATTCAGTAATTTTATTAATTTGAATTTTAAAATTCAGAATAGATTAATTTACATTGATACAAATTATTTTAAATCGATATATTCGATTTGAAACAAGCATTTTTGTTTTAAATTTTTTGATCAGAAATAAAAAAAAAAATTTATTGATGTTTTTTCGAGCACAAAAAATTTTTTACTTAATTGATATTTTTCGATCAGATATAAAAAATAAAAAAAATAAAATAATATTTTTTGATAGTATTGTTTTTTTTAAGGGGAACTTTAGACATTGATAAGCAGTGCCTTGCACGAAAGTTCATTCGTTCCTAGAAAAAAAACTACATTATTATGTATCACGAAGAAGCACATCAACGCACAGTGCATTTTTTAATTTTAGGATGACATTTTGGTTTTTTTAAATTTTATAAATTTTTTTATACAAAAAAAAATAAAAAAAAAATTTTTTAAAGAAATATTTTTATTCGTCTGATGTTTTATGAATGTGGTTTTTATAATTTTATAATTTTTTTTATACATAAAAAAAAAATAAAAAAAAATTTCATAAAGAAATATTTTTATTCGTCTGATGTATTATGAATGTGGCATTAAAAACTTGATGTATTGTATGCTTTTTTTATAAATTTCGTTAAAGTTTAAACTTTCTTAGCAAAAATAAGCTAAATAAAACCCAAAAAAATAAAGTCAAGTTTAAACAATAATAACTTCGAGCACAAAGTATATTTCAAGGTTTTGTTTTTTGGACTTTTTATGTCTTAATTGCCATTGAATTTACTATAAAATACAATAAAAAATGTTAATAAATAAAAATAGAAAAATCGTTGAAATATGACTGTAAATTTTTCAAGGAATATAAATTTAAGTAAAATGTACTAGAAAATATCTAGCTAACTAAGCATTATTAAAGTCGAAGGCTATAACTATCATAAAATATCGTACTTCTACCTTCTGTTTCTGTAAAAACCTGCTGCATCTAGCTGCTATTAAGAAAAACCACTTAATTTGAAAAAAAGTCTTAAAGTTTTTTCCTAAATGACCTCTATATTTATTATGTTGACTTAATATGATTTAAATACAAATTCTAAATGTTTGATAGCTTAAATCATACTTGATTTTAAATACAAATTCTAGTTGTTTGATAGCTTAAAATCGTTTATTGAGCTTAAGGTCAAAGTTAGAACAATTAATTGTTCTAACGAATCTTTCCAAAGATAAAAGTCTTAAAAATCAAATTTTGCCCTAAAATGCACTGATTTCAAAGACAATTTGTAGGTACTCTTAAATTTAAAGAAAAATAAAAAAGAATTCATAATTTAAAACAAGTTATGACCTTATTTTGTATTAGCAACCATTTTTAAAAAAATTTTTTTTACTTTCCATAATTTGGTAATATTGTTTTATAGGAGATATATCTAAAAGTTATCCGATTTGAAATATTTTTAGCATGATGCTTAAGTGAAGTTAAATAAACTAAATTTACTCTTTAAAAACATAAATAAGCAATTTTATGTTGGTTTTTTTTATTAAAAAAATATGGTTTGTATGGGAGGTAAGCGATGCAGTTGACCTAGAATTTTTTTTTTGTACTGTTACTTAATTTAGGCTAAAATTAATTTGTTTAAAATTTTATGGCTCTAGGTTTCCGAGATAATGCAAATGTCATCCTAAAATCGAAAAAAGCGCACTGTGCAACGCGTGATGAGAAAGACTCGAGAAGCAATACAATTTTGTATGGAAGAAAGGACGCTTCTTGTGTCTTTCTCATCGTTGGTGTGCTTCTTCGTTATTTAGAATAATGCAGTTAAAATATTTTGTTCGTTCGTAGAGAAACAAAATAAATATTTTGTTCGTTAGTAGAAAATAGTTGTTCTTACGTTCTTTCGTTTGTAGAAAATAGATGTTCGTTCGCTCGTTCGTAGAAAATAGAAATTAAAATGTTGTTCGTTCGTTTCTTCATAGAAAAAAAAATGCTGAAATTAAAATGTTATGTTCGTGCAATCTTCTGTTGATAAGATGTGCGTAGGTACGTTTTATGCCATATCTTACGGATACCCTACAATATGTATTTATGCATAGTTGTAAGGTATTTAGTATTTTCAGTATTACCAATTAAAAGTATTTAAAAAAATAAGTATCAGATACCAATACTAGGTATTTTTATTTGTACTTAAATTGCTCAAATGTAAATACTTTCAATTACCAATTCTTTTCTCAAATACTGTAAATACTTTCTTAGTACGAAGAAGACAAGTACTAAGTTTGTGTAAACAAGTACTGAACAAATTAATAAAAAAATGTTTATTTTTGTAATTTAAGATTTCATCTATCATATCTAACAACTTTTATAAACATATCTTTCATAGCGAAGCTCACGAGAAATTCCAAAAAATAGCCTATTTTCTTAGCCCACGAACTAGACTACATTCTAAAA
This sequence comes from Dichetophora obliterata, assembly GCA_963920525.1. Classification (NCBI taxonomy): domain Eukaryota; kingdom Metazoa; phylum Arthropoda; class Insecta; order Diptera; family Sciomyzidae; genus Dichetophora; species Dichetophora obliterata. The sequence goes on from OY986439.1 coordinate 57,439,907, forward strand.
TCACTATAGAAAAATGGATAAATATTTATTGTTTCCTTACCAATCCTATGTTATATGTTGTTTTCTAAAAACCTCGAAAATATTTAATGCTCGCTCAAAAAATAGGTCAAAAGTTGTTTTTGTTATATATTTTTTTTGGACGAAGTTCTTTTACGCGGCTTGCGGGTGGTGTGATTTGGTAGAAACCGTCACGTAACAGTGAGATTGCTGTGTATGTGTGACGGCGAGTGCGCTGTGTGTGTGCGTGCAAGTTTTTAGATTTGAGCAGACTAACAAACGAGTAGGCAAATGCTCAACTATCTGTTTCTTTCTCTCTTTCTCTCTCCCTCTCTCCTTGTGTGTCTCTGTTTCTGACACGTAGAAATTTTGTAAATACGCATTTGTTATTTTTCTTTGTGTGTTTATTTAATTTATTTATTTACCCAGTGGCGAAAGTTGTCTTTCAAGACGTAGTCTTTGTAGCCGTGGTTGAAGACAACGAAGTAACAATGCTGATTTTTTGCTAGACCCTGCATTCATAAAGGACCTGTATTCTTGTTTGGAAAACAAAATAAAAGTATTTCAGAAAGTTTGGACAAGTGGGCGTGGCAGCTGCCATACAACTTAAACACATTTTGCGCTATATCTAAGAAGTGAGAAAAACTACGATAACGAAATCAAACATAGACGACTCCTATGTGATTTCCAAAATGTTTTAAAAATTTCGGATTGATTCGACAAGTGGGCGTGGTAGCTGCCCATGCAACTAAACCCATTTTGTGCTATATCTTAGAGATAAGCTACGATTACAAAATTAAAGACAGCCCAGCAGGCATTTTAGCTCAATATGAGCTATTTGCGATTTGCAAAATAGACTCTAGAGGTCTAATATGTGATTTAAAAAAAGTGTAAAAAATGGCTACGTGATAAGACAAGTGGGCGTGTCAGCTAAAAAACATACAACTAAAAAACATTTTGTGCTTTATCTTATAAATGAGATGAACTATGATAACAAAAGCAAACATGAATTGTTAACAATTTCGACACAATTTGAAAAATGGGCGTGGCAGCTGTCATACAACTGAAACAAATTTTGTGCTTTATCTTAGAAATGAGATAAATAAACTACGATAACATAATCAAATCTAATCAAAAGTGTTAACAATTTCAACACAATTGGACAAGTGGGCGTGGCAGCTGGCATACAACTTAAAAACATTTTGGGACGTTAACAGCAACACTAATGAATTATCGGTTGATAACTGATGTGTGATCTTTAAATCTTGCTAAATTTTGGTGGGATTAAACAAGTAGGCGTAACATCTACCATATACAACTGTGATATATATTTTAGCCCATAAAAAATAAGCAGTAGAAACTCTTTGAATTCCATAAAAATTAATTAAATCACTTTAAATATGCCAAATAAGCTTAAATCTTAATTATGCACTATGAGTTTTAAAATGAACCCAATCCTATGAAAACCACGCTTACCTCCCATGCAAAGTGACTTTATAAAAACGGTAAAATCTTTAAAATTAAACAAAACTGAATTGAATCACTTCAAATTCAGCGAAAGAACTTAAATCCTAATTACACACTTTGAGCTTGAAAAAGAGTCAAATCGAATGAAAACCACGTCTACCTCGCATACAAAGTTACTTTATGAAAACAGTAAAATTTCTTTTAACTCCACAATAATAAATTTTATTACTTTTAATTTAGCGAATGAGCTTAAATCCTTATTATACACTTTCAGTTTGAATATGAGCCAAATCGGTTGAAAACCACGTCTACCTCCCATACAAAGTGACCTTATTCTTTCCTTTAAATTCCCTTAAAATTCCTTTAAATTCCACAAATATGTATTAAATCACTAAAATCAGGTAAAACTATTAACCGTATTAGAGCTCATAGACCTCAAATTATCTCAATGTCAATTTATCAATATCACAACTATACAAAACAGTCGAAAGCTGGTTTTGAAATTGAAATTAATAGCATTTTTAGGTCCATCAAACAGGTTAAAAACAAGGCAACCTTAAGTTTACTCACCTTAGCACTTTTAGAGCTTAAAGAAGACATAATAGTGATTAAATAAAAAAATATGGTTAAAATTTATTTTAAAAAACCACCACTTAAATATTTTTTTTTTGTTTATTTTATATGCATTGAAATTTTTTTCAGTTTCAAAATATAGTGTGACGTGTTGAGAATATTCAAACCATCGACCAAATTCTCATCGACCTGAAATTCAATGGCCCATTATCATAGTCAAAATAAAGTCGACTTTAAATTTAGTTCAAGCTTTTTGATTATACTAAATTTAGAGTAGACTTTTATTTTCACTATGATAATGGTCCAATACCTTTCATACGAAACGGCCAGAGCGTGGTTTATACAAGCATCTTAAGGACCTTCATATAGATTAGAACAAAAAATAAAAAAGAAAAAAGTTGCGCACCTTGGCACTCTCAGGGCTTAAAGTAGGTAAAATAGCTATTAAAGAAAACAAAATTTTGCAAATATGAAGCTGCCTTTTTTTATTTTCCAATATATTTGACCGAATTTTCCGTTTTTACGTGGGTTTTTACGCATAAAGTGGGTTTTTACGCATATATCCTAAAATGCCGTTTTCTAGCGCCAACCTTTTAAAAGATACGTTATTGAATTTTTTTTATTTCAAAAAAACATATCTTAGTCATGAAGTATGCCGATTTTTTACTTTTTTGGATAGTGGGACTATTATAGTGTAGTTATAATTAAGTATAACTACAAAATTCATATGAAAAAAATACTTTAACAATATTTGCTTTTTAATAAATTTTTGGGCCAAATTCCAAGAATTTTTTTATTTTCTATAGAAAGAGAAGGTAGGTAGGTAAAATTATTCCTGGGATCAATGGATATTTCCTAAGAGTCTTACGTACTCAGAAATAAAAATAATAATTTCCTCTACACGATTAAAAATCTTGAAATAAATTTTAGTCCAGCTAAAATACTACTGCATATTTTTTAACCTTGAGGTTTAAAATTTAAACTTTCACAAATACTAACCCATAGTTAAAACTTTTCTGTACTAAAATTTAAACCAAAGAAACATTGCAATGCTGAAACTCAATATGAGGCTATTAGGTTCATATGCTTGTTTATTGCTTTTCTTTCGTATAGCGAAATAGCTCAGTGTTTAACGTAATGAGCTTACAAACTGGATGTCCCTGGCTCGAATCTCACTGTGTTTTTTTTTTCTGTTGTTGTTATATTTCAATTAAAGCTTGTACTAAATTTTAAGCCAATGCTGTATTAAAACGATTTTTTAGTATTTAGCAAATTTCAAACCAAAGCTCATGTATAAAGTAGAGAAAATTTCAATTTTATTCCAAGATATTTTACAGTGTAGCATGCTTTTTCACACTACTGTGCGAGATACAGTGTAACGAGTGCGGCCAGAAATAACTTAAGAAAAAAATTATTAATTAGTAAATCTAAATATGCAAAATCATAGTTTTCTGAGTATTAATATTTTGAGTGTAAAAGGACTTTGCGATATCTTTTCAGTTACGGGAATGCCAGTCTTCCAAAGTTCAATAGAAAATCTGATAAATTTTTTATTTTTACAGTTTGACACTGTATATTTATTAATAAGACGCTAATTTTAGTAATAAAAGTATGCAAACAAATTAACTTATACTTATTTCATATTTTTTAGTAAAAAAAATTAATTAAAAGCAAACTTACAAACAATTTTGCACAATTAAAGATAGGTTTTAGAAATCTAAAAAAACGAAAACTTTGAGAAACAATAAAAAGAAAACAGTATTTTTTTTTTAATTTTAATATGTCTTATAACAACTCTTACTCAACATATTCCCGAAATTTGGTTTGCCGAAACTCAAAATTAACGACCTTACGCTTACTTTTCTGGAGCATGTTTTTGGACAAAATGAGCAATTTTATATGAAAAAATAACAAACTTATCACAAAGTTCAAAAAACAAAAAAGCATTTTTTCATTATATTTTTATATGCCTATTACCAATATTTTTTCAACACGTTCCCAAAATTTGGTTTGCCGAAACTCAGTTATGACGACTTTACGCCCACTTTTGTGGAGCAAGTTTTGGATAAAATGAGCAATTTTATATGAAAAAATAAAATTTTCACAAAGTTCAAAACACAAAATAAGAAAAACAGCATTTTTGTTTTTTTTTTATATATTAAAATATCTACTATCAATATTTTCTCAACATGTTGCAAATATTTGATTTGCCGAAACTCAATTATAACGACTTTACCCACTTTTGTGGATCATGTTTTGGCGAAAATAAGCAATTTTATATGAAAAAATAAAGCCAATTTTTACAAGCCTCCAAATAAAAAAAAAATATATTTTTTGATAAAATTTTAAAATAAAACACTTCCTTAACATAGCCCTAATATATTACAGATGCAAAATTTTACAGATGCAAAATTTTACAGATGTAGGATAATTTTTTGGGGTACTTTACCAGATTACTGATTTCAGTTATAGGGAAGTTGGGCATGCTAGTCGGCCGATTTGATTTAGTTCCACACTAGCTATTTATAATTACAAAAGAACAATTACAAAAGTAGCAAATTTCACTGATCTAGGTTTATTTTTTGGGGAGTTAATCCAGAATACCGATTCTGTTATATGGGAGGTGGGTGCGGCATTTATTCAATTCGAACGAAATTTAGTGAGAATAATTCCTCTACCATAAAACTCATTTTCATAAAATTAAATGATTCTTCTATTTTTGGCCACTCGCTATATGGGCTCGTTACACTGTGCGACGTGGCGAAGTATTGTCTTTCAAGTCGTTTCGCTAATTTGTATGAAAAGTCTTCGAGTACAGCTATGGAAGTAGATCGATCCGTCGTATAAGACGGAGTGAGTGTCTGGGTATTTAAATTAATTATCATTATAAATAATAATATTACACGAGAAGAGGTACTAGCAATAAAGGCATCGGCCCAGTGTGCTTGCTTTAAATCGTACGTATGAATCTTTATTGCAATTAAGTTTTAAGAAATGGAAACTGCAGCAAATGTGTGCAATACAGTGTAATTTCATGTTAGAATTCCAAAAAAAGTTTTTCGCCACTAGGGTGGACCCTAAAAATGTATTTTTTTGTTTTATACTCTTTGTATATACGATTTTTTGACACCAGGGTTGACCCTGAAAATGTGTATTTTTTGCTTTATACCCATTGTATATGTGCTGTCAGTATTAAGGGGTAGCTGATTTCGAATCTGATGCTAAAATTTAAAAAAAAATTTACACTAGGGTGGACACTAACATGTGTTTTTTGTTTAATACTCTTTTTAGATGCGCTGATAGCTGATTTCGAATCCTATTAAGAATTTTGAAAATTTTTCTAAACTAGGGTTAACAATAATAATGTGTTTTTTTGTAAAGTTACTGATTTCTAATCTTATGTTAAAATTTAAAATAAATGTTCTTACCCCAGGGTCAACCTTAAATGTTTTTTTTTGTTTTATACTCTTTGCATAGGTGCTAGCAGTATAAGGGGGTCGCTGATTTTGAACCTGCTGTTTCGAACCATGTTAGAATTTCAAAAAGTTTTTTACTCTAGGGTGAACCCCAATTTTTTTTAATACTTTTTGTATATGTGCTAGCAGTATGAGAAGTCGCTGATTTCTCATCTGATGTCAGAATTTAAAAAAGTTTTTTACACTAGGGTGTACCCCAAAAATGTGTTTTTTTTTTGCTTTATACTCTTTGCGTATGTGCTGGCAGTATTAAAGGGTAGCTGATTTCGAATCTTATGATAGAATTTTAAAATTTTTTTTTACACTAGGGTTGACCCTGAAAATGGGATTTTTTGTTTTGTACCCTGCATATGTGCTGGCAGTATTAAGAGGTCGCTGCTTTCGAACTTTATGTTAGACCCTAAAAATGTTTTTTTTTCTTTATAGTTTTTGTAGATGCGCTAGTCGCTGATTTCACATCCTATGTAAGAATTTCAAAAAGTTTTTTACACTAGGGTGGACCCCAAAATGTGATTTTTTTGCTTTATACTCTTTGTGTTTGTGCTGGCAGTATTGAAGGGTCGCGATTTCGAATCTTATGTTAGAATTTAAAAAATTTTTAACACTAGGGTTGACCCTGAAAATGTGTTTTTTTGTTTTATACTCTTTGTATATGTGCTTGCAGTATAAAGGGGTAGCTGCTTTCGAATCTTATGTTAGAATTTTAAAATTTTTTTACACTAGAGTTGACCCTGAAAATGTGTTTTTTGTTTTATACTCTTTGTATATGTGCTTGCAGTATAAAGGGGTAGCTGATTTCGAATTTTATGTTAGAATTTAAAAAAAAATTTTTTATACTAGGATGGACTTCAAAAATTTGTTTATTTTGCTTTATACTTTTTATGTATGTGCTGGCAATATTAAATTTTCGCTGCTAGTGTTAAAAATTTTTTAACACTAGGGTTGACCATAAAAATGTGTTTTTTGGCTTTCTACTCTTTGTAGATGCGCTGCTGGTCGCTAATTTCGAATGTGATGTAAGAATTTACAAAAATGTTGACACTAGGGTGGACCCTAAAATTGTGTTTTTTTGTACTCTTAAGGTACGTCCAGTTTTCAATCCAACTTTTCAATCAATTCAAGCTCCATACGATAAACATGTTGAGTGCTCAATGCTCAACGCTTGTTTCGTCATAAATTAAATATCGCTGGCAATGGTAAATGCCTATTTTCATCTCATAAGAAAAAATAAAAAAAAGAAAATGTTCATAAAAAAGGACATAAGAAATGAACAAGAAATCTAATTTTTAAAAGTCTTCCAAGGATGCAGTCTTGTGGGCAGAAGCTTAACGAACATTTTGGTGCATAAATCGTCCTTTCATGATGTATGGTTAGGGAGTTATGGCTAAAAAACTAGAAAATCACCAAAAATGACGTAGAAAAATAAGATTCTTTAAAAATTTTTTTTTTTCTAAAAATGCAGTCTTGTCTATAAATGTATAAGAAACATTTTGGAGCATAAATTGTCCTTGTAGGATGTATGGTTTGGGAGTTATGGCGAAAAATCCAGATGTTTCTTGAGAACGTCTTAATTTTACATAAATAAAACTTTTTTTCCTAAAATATTAAATAAAACTTTTTGATTTGAGTGTTCATTTACATTATTTGCCTTGAAAAAATATATAAAATGCAAAATAATAAAAAAAAATACACAGATTTTTTTTTTTTTGTAAAGATCAAAAAACCAAGGCATGCACTTTATGCAAACATGGTTTGGTCTTTGACTTGAAAGGAAAGGTATAGATTTTTTAGAGGAATTGATTGGATTCGGCGTTGAAGAAAAAACAATAGAATCGTCGTTCCTGACGGGAGTCCCCCGACCGCACCAATTTTCTTTACTAGTTTTCCTTGTTTCTAATCAAAAGAACTTTAAAACACATTCATTTACGACAAAAAGTGGTAATTGGTGGTGGTTTGTGGAGAGAAATTGCTTTGTAACTTGATTTTACTTATGTTAAGTCATAGTGCTTGCCTTGCTTCAGATTAAAAAAAAACAGATTGCACAAAAATTTCACTTTATCACTCCCTTCTTTGTTTCTGTGGTATCACAATGGACCATAATCGGGGTAAGTGGGTTAAGAGACCAACCGCCACTTTAATTTAACCTAACCTATAGCATTTAAATTTATCTTTCCTTAATTTGAAATTAACTTCTGAATTTCAATTGATCCTTTCTGAATTCAAAATTGAACTTCGAAATTCCAATTGATTTTTTCGGAATTTCAAATGACTTTCTGAATAACAATTGAAAGTGTTTTATTTTTTTAGCACGCCAATAAGCAAAACCGCCTGAAGGTGCAACTTTTTTTACACAAGGTTTGAGCTTGTGGCGGCCGTAGCCTAGTGGGTAGAGTGCCATGTAAAGCTTCTTGAGAACATAAGCCGTTCGTACTCTGCATAAAACCAATAGGTCTCGTCCTCGGTCATTTGTGATCAAACATTTAATGACACGCACAACACAATTGATCAATAGAAGCTAGGTCAAAGTCCTTCCAAGGGCTGAAATGGCCAGTTTATTTTATTTTTTTGAGCTAATATGTTTGTGGCTTGGTTTTTTACAAAATAAAATTATCTAAATAATTTATCTTTATTTTTCAGAACTCCTTACTAATCTCAACATCCAATCGTGGCCTGCATGTGACGCCTTGTTTGAAAAAAATTGTCTCCTTTCATTTAAGTGACATTGGTGAAGGCATACGTGAGGTCACTGTCAAAGAATGGTATGTAAATCATGTGGTTTTTCCCTTCTTTCAATATACCGTTATAGTACTTTCTAACTTGCCCCATTTAAGGTTCGTCAAAGTCGGTGATACTGTTGAGCAATTCGACAATCTATGCGAAGTACAATCGGATAAAGCATCCGTGACCATAACGAGTCGCTATGATGGCAAAATTATAAAATTGCACCATAACGTAGACGATATCGCATTGGTTGGAAAAGCATTACTTGACTTTGACGTGGAAGATGACGAGAAGGAAGATGACGACAGTAGCAGCTCATCGGATTCCGATTCTGACTGTGAGGATAAAAAGCATGTAGCTGCAAATAAATCCAAAGAGAGTGCAACAACACCTGCTGCTGCTGCTGCTACTGCTGCAAGTGCCGACGATATAGGTCGTCATATATCACTGGCCACGCCTGCAGTCCGACGCATAGCCATGGAGAATAAAGTCGATCTTTCAAAGGTAGCAGCTACGGGGAAGAATGGACGCGTTCTAAAGGGCGATGTTATGGAGTTTTTGGGTCAAGTACCAGCAGGCACAAATATACCGCATCCAACGATTGCGGCTAAGGCAATGGCGACTGGTACTGACCCAGTTGTTGTGCCTGCAGATCGGGTTGAGCAACTGAGAGGTGTGCGTAAGGCGATGTTGAAGACGATGATGGAGTCTCTGGTTAGTTTGGAGTTTATTGCATAACATAGATAATAGTAATTCACTATTAATTACGTTTTATTTGCAGAAAATCCCCCACTTTGCCTACTGCGATGAGGTAGACATGACGAGACTTGCTGATTTCCGGGATCAGTTAGCGGGTATAGCACGAGAACAGGGCATTCCAAAGCTAACATTTATGCCATTCTGTATCAAAGCTGCCTCTATTGCGCTCGCCAAATACCCGATTCTTAACAGCTCATTGGATGTGGAAAATGAAACCGTTACCTACAAGGGTGCCCATAATATAAGCGTGGCCATAGATACGCCCCATGGTCTAGTAGTGCCAAATATCAAGAACTGCCAGAGTAAAAATATCATTGAAATTGCCAGAGATTTGCAAGCGCTGGTGGAAAGTGGACGCTCGAGTACATTGCAGCCGCAGGACTTTGCTGGTGGCACCTTCACGTTGTCTAACATTGGCGTGGTATGAGCTCTTACTTTCGTGTAATATTCCAAATTAAGTATACATGTTTTTTTGCGTGAATAGATTGGTGGCACGTATACGCATCCTTGCATCATGACGCCGCAGGTTTCCATTGGCGGCATGGGTCGCGCGAAGGTAATGTCCAAACTGCTTTTATATTTTGAACATGTTTTTAAACCTTTCTAATGCCTTTTATTGCAGGCTGTTCCGCGCTTCAATGACAAGGACGAAATTGTTAAGGCCTACATTATGAATGTCAGCTGGTGTGCTGATCATCGTGTCATTGATGGCGTTACAATGGCAAGCTTTTCTAATTTTTGGAAAAAATATTTAGAAAATCCCGCCTTGTTTTTGCTTAATTAACTTCTCGGCTCATTCGACCACCAATCAAGCTCTCAGCGTACTTTCCCCGTAGTGCTGTGGCACGATTTGAAAAACTTTGACTACTTCTCTGTACCCTTTGGTACACTTCTCGATGTGTACGTGTGTGTCTAATGTCTCCACATTTGGCTGTTCTATTGCATTTATTACTTTTAAAGTTTTGTATATTTTGTAATACAAAAAAACCTATTTTATTAAGTCTAATTTTGGGAAGACGAATGTGTGTTGCTGTTGTATTGTGCATTTACCGAGAGGATATCTATGCGTATCCTAGGAATTATTTCTTAATTTTGTGCAACTCACATCAAATTATTGTCATTTAACAATGTGCATTTTATGAACGTATTGCATTATATTACTGCAAATTAAATATAAATATATACATGTATATTTTTCCAGTATTTAGTGTCATTTTTTTGTTCCATGACTCTGCGATAAGTTGAGTAGTGTACCAATTTTTAATAGTTTCAGGAAACTGTGAGCAAATTTATATTTTTGAATCAGAACACATTTTTTGACGTACTTTTTTGAGAAACATTCAAACCTGAGATTCGAATTTGATTATCATGTCGGGGTTTTGAGATATTCAATGTAAAGACCTGAAATACAGTAGTTTTGCCAACTAATTTACAAAATTTCCTGACAAGGGAAATTGAATACATTAACTTATGAGTAGTATATTTTATCGCGATCAAGGATTTGCATTAACTACTCAAACGATTAGCATGAAATTTTGTATGAAAATATTTTCACGTATGATGAGTGTTTTGGTGCTATCTAATTTGAGATCTACATTCAACGGCTGTAGTACAAATCTTTTGCAAAACCTCCAAAACTCCTAAGCCGCTCGTGTTATGGCTTAACCTCGGTAAGCATTTCCAGCCCTTAGCCCTTTCCTGTCCTTTAATTTCAAATTTTAAATAATTTAGTTGTGGATTCACAGTTTTTCATAATTCTTAAATGTAGGAAAGAACAAAGAAAGTGAAAAGAACCATGTCCGAACCCGGATTCGAACAAGGGACCTCTGGGTTGATAGCCTAGCGCACCCTCCACTAGACTACAAAGGCCGACGATATTAGAGATATCGTATTGAATTTTGCAACACAATTTGAAAAATAAATGTTGAGTTTGAAATGAACAAAATCGAAAGAAAACCACATCTACCTCCCATACAAAGTGACTTCATCAATATAGCGAAATCTCTTTAAATTTCACAAAAATATATCTTATGTCTTGAAATTTAGCACATAAGCTTTGATTTTTAATATGCACTCATTTTGCGTACGAAATCGGATAAAGACTTGGTCTACCAAGTTTTTATCCGATTAGCCAAGCCTTTATAAAATCAAAAGGCATCTATTTGAAGCCTTGATTAATAAAATGTTCTTCGGATTTGAAAAAACTGAATGAAAAACTGGTAAGGAATTATCTTTGACTGAATCGAAGTTAAAATACCCCCAATGCCGTATTTTAAATTATTTGAAATTGTAACGACCAATTTTGTCTCTTACAAAACTGAGCGTACATACAACAAAATAACATAGTTTAATTGTAACTTAGATATTTATACACAACTATTAATAATCCAATTTTATAACTTTAAATTTTAATTTTCTATGATTCACTGATGAGAACCAACCACCCTGTACAGGCTAAATACAATAACGGAACAATCGAACGATTGAACAAGTAGAGTAAACAAGCAACAACAAATAACACATAGGAGCATGTCACACTAGCGCGGACACGGACAAATTTGTTGTTGTTTTCGCGGGTAAAATAAGAAACTGGAAATTGAGAGAGCTTCTTTTACCCGTGAAAACAACAACAAATTTGACCATGTCCGCTAGGTGTGACATGCCCCATAGTCAAGAAGGCCCTACGCTGATCACCATGACAACGACAGTATAAAAGGAAGGCACAGGCATGAAATGGGAGAGTTGCTAAAGACATGCAGAGAAGTGAACACCTAAAGTGGAGTGCACAGGAAAAGTCGGCAGAGGTACTAACCACGACGTCAAGAGCCATAACAGAGACGCAGGCAGAACTAGTTACAGAGACGCTGGCAGAACTAGTGGCAGAGCTAGTACAGAGACGCAAGCAGAGCTCGCAGCAGAAACACCGACAGAGACGCAGGCAGAACTAGTGGCAGAGCTAGTACAGAGACGCAAGCAGAGCTCGTAGCTAAACACCGACAGAGACGCAGGCAGAGCTCGCAGCAGAAACAACGACAGAGACGCAATCAGAGACGTCAGCAAAGACATCGACAGAGCACGCAGCAGAAACAAAAGCAGCAACTCGTGGCCGAGGAGTATAAAACACAGTGACGTGCAGAAAGGTAAGAAAAAAGCTTGCTTCAGAAGTTAGATTATTGTTATATTGATTTTTAGTTTTCGCTTGTTTACCAGTTTTCTAGTCTCTACTGGGCTGATAAAGAAGACTCCTTGGTCTTACACAGACATCCATAGAACTTTAGTTTATTTTTATAATCAGTTTTAGTTTTCGCTTGTTTATCAGTTTTCTAGTCTCTACTGAGCTGATAAAGAAGACTCCTTGGTCTTACACAGACATACCTGGATCTTTAGTTTATTTTTATATTTAGTTTAGTTTTCGCTTGTTTATCAGTTTTCTAGTCTCTACTGAGCTGATAAAGAAGACTCCTTGGTCTTACACAGACATACGTGGATCTTTAGTTTATTTTTATATTTAGTTTAGTTTTCGCTTGTTTATCAGTTTTCTAGTCTCTACTGAGCTGATAAAGAAGACTCCTTAGTCTTACACAGACATACCTGGATCTTTAGTTTATTTTTATATTTAGCTTTAGTTTTCGCTTGTTTATCAGTTTTCTAGTCTCTACTGAGCTGATAAAGAAGACTCCTTGGTCTTACACAGACATACGTGGATCTTTAGTTTATTTTTATATTTAGTTTAGTTCTCGCTTGTTTATCAGTTTTCTAGTCTCTACTGAGCTGATAAAGAAGAATCCTTAGTCTTACACAGACATACCTGGATCTTTAGTTTATTTTTATATTTAGTTTAGTTTTCGCTTGTTTATCAGTTTTCTAGTCTCTACTGGACTGATAAAGAAGAATCCTTGGTCTTACACAGACATACCTGGATCTTTAGTTTATTTTTATATTTAGCTTTAGTTTTCGCTTGTTTATCAGTTTTCTAGTCTCTACTGAGCTGATAAAGAAGAATCCTTGGTCTTACACAGACATACCTGGATCTTTAGTTTATTTTTATATTTAGTTTAGTTTTCGCTTGTTTATCAGTTTTCTAGTCTCTACTGGACTGATAAAGAAGAATCCTTGGTCTTACACAGACATACCTGGATCTTTAGTTTATTTTTATATTTAGCTTTAGTTTTCGCTTGTTTATCAGTTTTCTAGTCTCTACTGAGCTGATAAAGAAGAATCCTTGGTCTTACACAGACATACCTGGATCTTAAGTCTATTTTTATATTTAGTTTAGTTTTCGCTTGTTTATCCGTTTTCTAGTCTCTACTGAGCTGATAAAGAAGACTCCTTGGTCTTACACAGACATACCTGGATCTTAAGTTTATTTTTATATTTAGTTTAGTTCTCGCTTGTTTATCAGTTTTCTAGTCTCTACTGAGCTGATAAAGAAGAATCCTTGGTCTTACACAGACATACCTGGATCTTTAGTTTATTTTTATATTTAGCTTTAGTTTTCGCTTGTTTATCAGTTTTCTAGTCTCTACTGGACTGATAAAGAAGACTCCTTGGTCTATTAGGTACCCTCTAAGAAACTATAGATAGCAACATTATTAGTTTACTACTGAATATATGAGTGCGTTATCCGTCACTGTGTTTTGAAGTAACCGTAGGATACGCAGCTACAAGTAATTACAAGCACGCATTAAAATCCAAGGATACGGTGATATCAATAATTGTATAAGTAATATATATAATATTTTAGCATTTTTATAATGTTTAAGAAAGAAAATAAAGAATAGAATTAAATAAGCCCAAAATCAGTGTCTCTATCTAAATAAATAATTGTGCGACCCTGGACACAGGCTAATCTATCCCAGCTATAGATCCTGGGAAACAGGAAGTCGTTACAAAATCTTTAATTTTTTTGTTGTATAATTTTTTTTGTTGTATTATTTTGATGATGTCGCTTGTATTGGTGGCGGTTTTTATCCAAATATTTCACATTTGAAACTCATAGTCCTTTTTATTTATTAGAGCTTTCGTGTACAATTTGGAATTTAAAAAGGTTTAATTGCTCTGATTACGTCATTTTGTGTTTCCAGTTTTTTTAAAAATTTCAAACATCGAGTGGATAGTTCAAATTTTAAGTCATAAGATTAATTTTTGAGGAATTGAAAGAGATTTTACCGTTTTGGCAAATTCACTTTGTATGGGAGGTAGTCGTAGTTTTCATTCGATTTTTCCAAATGTCATACTAAAGCACATATTAATTGTTAAGGCTGATGCTCAAAATTTTAACTTATAAGATTAATTTTTGGGGAATTGAAAGAGATTTTACCGTGATTTTATCGCGATTTTTATTCGACTTTTACAAATTTCATACGTTGAAAATTTGCAGTTACTAGGTTAATTTTTGTGATATTTAAAGAGATTTTACCGTTTTGGTAACCTCACTTTGTATGGAAGGTAGCCGTAGTTTTCATTCGATTTTTCCAAATTTCATACTTAACTTACTTACTTACTTAGTTGGCGCTACAACCGTATGTCGGTCTTGGCCTCATCTAAGAATTTGCGCCAGCCATTTATGTCTTTCGCTTGCTGGCGCAAGTTGGAAATTGCAAGCTTCGTCAGGTTGTCCTCTACTTGGTCTTTCCAACGAAGATGCGGTCGTCCTCTTCTGCGTTAACCGCCGCTGGGTACCGAATCGAATGTTTTCTTCACTGGAGCATCGTCTTTCATGCGCTGAACATGACCAAACCAAAAGCCGCTCGATTTTAATGCGCTTGACTATGTCGATGTCAGCCTACAGCTCATACAGTTCATCATTCCACCGTATTCGGAACTCGCCATTGACGCAGAATGGTCCGTAGATCTTACGAAGAATCTTTCTTTCGAATGCTCCTAAAGTCTTTTCATCTAAACTGCTCAGTGTCCAGGTTTGTGATGCATAAAGTAGGACGGGCATGATTAGCGATTTATAGAGTGTAATTTTCGTTCGTCGAGAGAGGGCTCTGCTTCTCAATTGCATACTGAGCCCAAAGTAACACCTGTTGGCAAGAGTTATTCTTCGTTTGATCTCAATGCTGATGTCGTTGGTTGAGTTAATGCTGGATCCCAGATACACGAAGTTCTTCACAACCTCTAAGGAGGTATTGTCAACGGTAACGTGGGTTCCAAGACGCTGGGACTGTTTGTTTGTTGACACTAAGTATTTCGTCTTATCTGCATTCACTGACAGACCCATTCGACTTGACTCTCTTTCTAATCTGGAAAATGCTGCACTGATTTCGCGCGTATTATGGCCAATGATATCGATGTCATCAGCATACGCAAGCAGCATAACACTCTTGTAGAATATTGTGCCATTACGTTTCAGATCAGCAGCTCGGATGATCTTTTCCATCATTAGGTTGAAAAAGTCGCACGATATGGAATCACCTTGTCTGAAACCTCGTTTGGTAATAAATGGTGGGAAGAGGTCCTTCCCGATTTTAACTGCGCTGCTGGTGTTGCTCAGTGTCATCCTGCAAAGTCGTATTAGTTTTGCAGGAATACCAAATTCAGACATGGTGGAGTACAGGTGCTTCCTTATTGGGCTGTCGAAGGCGGCTTTGTAGTCGACGAAAAGATGGTGGGTGTCGACTTGTTTTTCTTGAGTCTTCTCCAAGATTTGTCGTAGCGTGAAAATCTGGTCGATGGTGGACTTTCCAGGTCTGAAGCCCCACTGATAAGGTCCGATCAGTTCGTTAACAATGGGCTTCAATCTTTCACATAAAACGCTCGCAGGACCTTATATGCGATATTAAGAAGGCTTATCCCACGGTAATTGGCACAGATAGTGGGATCGCCTTTCTTGTTAAATTTCATACTTAAAGCACATATTAATTGTTAAAGCTTATGTGCAAAATTTGAAGTCATTAGATTAATTTTTGCGGAATTGAAAAAGATTTTACCGTTTTGGTAAACTCACTTTATATGGGAGGTAGTCGTGATTTTTATTCGACTTATACAAATTTCATACGTGCAAAATTTGAAATCTAGATTAATTTTTGTGAGATTTGAAGAGATTTTACCGTTTTGGTAAACTTACTTTGTATGGGAGGTAGACGTGATTTTTATTCGACTTTTACAAATTTCATACACAAAGTGCACCTTAAAAATTAAAGCTTATGTGCAAAATTTGAAGTGATTACATAATTTTTTGTGGAGTTTAGAGATATTTTTCCGTTTTGATTAAGTCACTTGGTATGTAAAGCACTTGCCCGATTGCCGCAAGTTTTTGTCAACAGACGGAGACATTAAACGCCCGTTTAAAAAAGTGGGCGTTATTCGACACAGGGGCGTGGCAGTATAAGAAAAACTCTGTACATGGATTAATATTAGCACTAGAGTACTGAAATTTAGTACAGGGGTAGGCACAATTATTAAAAATTATGTTAAAAAAGTGTTATGTTAAAATATTGACACTACACTCAGAGAAAAAACAGAGAGATTAACAGTGAAAACTGTTAAATCCCATCCAACAGATGACTTTTTTTCAAATTAACAGTCTGGACTGTCAATAAAATTACTATTTTACTTAATTCCTAGCAGAATTTTCTTTTCTTTTATGTGAATATGTATTGATATCAGCCATCCTAGTGCAGGACAATTAAAAATTCAAATGAGAATTGAGTAAAACAGTTATTTTATCAACAGTCCAGACTGTTAATTTCAAAAACCCATCTGTTGGATGGGATTTAACAGTTTCACTGTTGGTTTTTTTCTGAGTGTAGGGTACTGAAATTAGGTACAGAGGTAGGCATATTTATGAAAATTTACGGCGAAGAAAGTGGGCGTTGTTGGACAAAAGGGCGTAAATTAGAAAAAGCATTGAAAGTCAAATCTTTGTTTTTCATGTCGTATTTTCTCATTCTAAGGTGACGATGTTTTTGAAAACGTAGTTGTACTAAAAATTTCTACAATCTTGTGAATGTTTTTGGTATTAAAATAACAATAATTTGAAAAAAAAATTAACCGAAAAATTCAGATCATTAAAAGTATTACAATACCGTAAGTTGAAAAAGGGCGGAAGGGGCGTGGTTAGAACAAAGTATATAAAAATTTAATCTAGGTTACGCACAATATGTACCCGAATTTGCGCAAAATACGTCGAGCTATTTAGATTTGTATTTAGTCCAAGCAAATAAAATATTAATGGTATTCACCTCATTTGATAAGCCCTGCTAACTATCTAAGCTTAACAAATTTGTTAAGTCCTGTCAAAATTTTGTATGGGAAAAGACTTAGCAGTTTGTTAGCAAGTTAATAAGCTCAGCACCGTGTTTTTGTTTAGCAGATACCATTTGTTAAGTCCGAAATGTCAAACTTATTGAGTGTAGTGATGAATCGTTTTGGGAATGAGTTCTAACAAGTACCAAATTATTTTTGATTTGCAGCTTCAAAGTAAAAACACTGCTCTTTATGAATAAAAAAATAAAAATTTTGTAATGGGGTTGGTAAAGACTTAAAACATTTCAAAGTTTCTGAATAGCAAATGTATCAAAAGTGTTAACGCAGTGTAATATAAAAATTAAAATACATTTTTCGTTACTGAGTTCTGGTTACACGAGTAATTAAAACAACAGATTTTTAGCTGTAGAATTCTGTCAGCTGGTTTTGACATATCAGCTTAGCGCATGATTGTAAAATGTCTTAGCAGGTGCGTTCGCATCAGCAGCTGCTAACTTTAACAATTTAGCAGTTTAGCAGGACTTAACAAATTTTATTGAATACCATTGTTATGTTGATTTTATATGATTTAAATACAAATTCTAAATGTTTGATAGTTTTAATCATACTTGATTTTATATACAAATTCTAGTTGTATGATAGTTTAAAATTGATTATTGAGCTTAAGGTCAAAGTTAGAACAATTAATTGTACTAACGAATCTTTCCAAAGAAACAACAACAACAACAAGGTTTTTTTTTCAATATGAAAAGGAAAAAATCACTAGCTGATTTTATTGCAATTTCGGCCGTGCTAAAGGCTTCATCAGAAATCTTTGTGATACCCGTGCAAGCGCGCCCTAGCGCACTGCACCACAGAGCACATGAAATTTGAAGTGTCATTTTCTCAGTTTTTCTCCCATTTCACATGCTCACATTTGTTGTTGTATTTTTGCTTTACTTTAGTCTTTATGCTTATGTTATTATATGGAGTCCAACGGTCTGCTGGAAGTCTTCCAATAACAAAGCATGGGAAAAAAACCTTAAATAAATATTATTTTTATTACTATTATGCTTAAATTAAAGCAAGTACCTACTTTGTTTTTATAATTTTTCCCATTCTGAAAATGCAAAAATATTTTCATATGCAATGGTCAAAAAAATACATATATATATATTGTTAGGCCCAAGTGAAAAGTCCGGGTAATTCTAGCCTAACTATAACTCATCAGAAATTTTTTAAGTGGAACACATTTGGGTTGTCGCCTAGTGTAATCACATGCTTTGTGACATAGTATAATTTCTTTGTCATAATTTACAGTTCAAAAAAAGCTTTGAGTATGTGATAAAAAAAAAACAAAAGGATTTTAACCATATAAGATATGAGTAAGAAGATTTTGTTCTCAAAAGAATTAATTGTTCTTAAATTTAATATTACTTTAAATGAAAGTATAATGAATATCTTAACATTTTTATTAAACAACTAAATTTTTATTTAAAAAATGAAACTATAATTTTCTTTTGTGATGCAATCAAACTAAATTTTTTCCCACTTGGCCTTGCAACATAATCAAGCTTATATATTTTTCTTTTACTATGCTTTCTAAAATTTGTCCCACAAAAAAATTAACAAGTGTTTCTTTCAAATATTCTCACAAATTTTTGTGACAGATGCGACATGCGTTAAGCGCGTCTGAAGGACACATTCCTATGACGACGCATGTGCCAGATGTGTAGCAGGAAAAACCACGTGCACGCTCCGTTGCTGCAATGGAAATGTTTGTCAACAAATATGTTGTTGTATGGTCAACAAATACCGGATATGAAAACAAACACATGCGCATTTCAATACTAACAAACACCAACAGGTGCTGCACGCTCAGTGTTCCAGGAGCTTCCAGGAACTGAGAAAAAGAGCTAAACTCACCGTGCCATTGAAGCTTTCAACACTGCAGCTCCCCAATTCAACACAGTCGGGTAAGCTTTAAAGCTTAAGCTTGAAATTTTCTTTTTTGTGCGGAGTCATGAAGTTTTATCAGTTGCAGCTCAGCCTTGGTTCAGTGTGGACGTGGAAAAGTGGAAAAGCGGAAAGCCAAGCAGGAAACAGTTGTTCAGGCTTTTTGTAACTGTAAATTAGAGTGTATAGAGAAAATATTCATTTGTGACCTAGCGCAGAAAATTTATGCAAATGTTTGAAAATTTAGTTTTAAAAGTCATCATATGAGCTACGATTGAGTGTAAAACATACAAAATATAACTAAAAAGTTATAAGTTAAAAATTTTCCAAAAGTTGGTAGACCAAAATTAAGTTTTAACCAAAATGATGCAACAACGGACAATCAATGGATATCGCAATTGGTAAGTTTTCAACGTCTATTTTAATTGAAAACTAAAGTGAATTTTGAAATGGGAAAAAGTTTCTTATTAAATGCGAGCTAGTTTTGGGCATATAGAAAAATGCTAGAAAATAGGAAAAATTCCTTTAGTGCGAAAAAAGTGTGTGTGTATACGTGGTTCTTAGTACCACGGGCTCGTCGTCGTTGCTTTAACGATTTTTCCAGTGACCTTGTTGCGTGTTTCTATACACAACGTTTTCAACATAGTCAGGGTTGTGCTGGTGGAGCTGTAGAGCGAAATGCTGGTTGAAGGGCAGGAAGTGTGTGACAACGTAGAGCAAACGTTGCACGGTGCGATTTTTTAAATTTTAGATGGACAAAAGTCCTAACAAAATTTTGTTGAATTTAAACAAAAGAAGTGTTCGAATTTCGAAAGTGTAATATATTTATCTAATGAAAAACACGGAAATTAATATTTGTAAATTTTTTTTAAATTTGTTACAGATGGAAGTTTATTCAAACGAAAAAATATTGAATGCTAAGCATTAATTGTAGGCCAACTTCTAAAATAAAAACAACACATAGAAGGGCGTCCGCAAGATTTATTCTAGGGGGAGAGCAAAGGCATAAATAAGTCTTGAATGCACATAAAGACCTATGTAACCTATATAATTCTATTTTCTGAGATTTTTGGTACTAATTTTGTTAGCATGATACGCTGGTTGACACACGCTTGTACACATAAGAAAATTATGTATATTTCAAAGATGGGGTCAAAATCTTTCTCGTATCATGCCCGAAACATTTGCAAATTAATTTTTTTTTTCATAAAATTTCAACATTTTTTTCTCAACAAATATTCTTAGTAATTTAGTAAATTAAATAATGTGAGGTCTTCTTTATCCTTAAATAAAATTGCATTATTTACTATTTAGCTTCCAAGTTGTCCTCTTTTCAAACAAGAAAACAAAAATTTCCCAATGTTTTATTTTTTTTAAATTAACAAAACCAGCAAGATTTTTAGACCATTTTTACCAGTTTTGGTGGCCTATAACTCATAAACCAATTGTGAGCGGACTGAAACTTATCAGATTTGGATTTAGGAGGTAAAAATCTATATAATCCGCAAAAATTAAGAATTAGAGTTATCGCTATTCTTGAAATGTTCCCCGCATGAGCATCAACTGACTTATTTCTTTTTGACGTATGAAGAAAAATATAAAGAGGTACATGCATATCTGGGTTTTGGGCTCCATTCATTTTCTAAACATATTCCAGAACCTCCCTGTAAGGCTTGATTCTGAATCCTGGATGTAATAAAGGCAAGTGACTCGAAAAAATCCAGAAAATTCTCAAAATGTGTGGCCTGTTAAAAATCGTGAATTTGAAGAAGTATAAAATAAATGTTTCAAATCGAGTTTTCTATTTAAATGATAGTCATAAAAAACCTTTGACCATAAGATATTCTAATGTAAAAGCGTTTTATTAACAAGAATTTGCCATCAGATTTTTTAAAAATTAGTGCTTGATCTAAAATTAGCCTACTTGATTCAGAGATTCCTAATTTTTTCGCTTTGGAATTAGAAGCTGTGCCCTTTCATAGATCGCTTCAATTTTCTCAAATTCAAATGCTGCAAGATTGTTAGCAATTTTATTAAGTGTACGAATAATTAAAAAATTATCCAAATTGGATTATCTTTATGACAGAAAAACGAATTTTTTTAAGCCAAATTTTGGGAAAACATTCAGTTTTTAAATTTATTTTACTGTGTTTTCTTCTTGTGTTTAATTACTTTAAAACATAAATTTGCTATTCGTCCAAGTTCATATGCGTTATTGACTTAAACGCCCGTTACCATGTGTTGCTCCCAAGAATGATCTTCGACTAATAGGGGTATCATTCCTTATCAATACTCAATTTCTCGTACGAATAACTTCTTACTTTCTTCCATTACATTCGTAGTATTTACTAATGGTTTCGTACTATTTAGTACTAGTTCAGTTTAGCATATTTAAAACCGAAATCTTTCAGCCTGTTTTGTTGAACAATAACCAATTATTAAGGAAATGTAAGATTGCAAAGTGGCCGTAGTCTACTGAATGAATACGTGGCCCGTAAGCTAAAAAACCGTTGTTCAAATCCCACCTCAGAGAGAATGTTTTTTTTTGTTGGTTATTAGTAAATGTCAGAGCTGTAAAATCGGCATTCATATTCAGAATTTTAAGTTCGACTGAATAACTGCATAATGCTTGGTTTTCACTATGTCATTTTTATGACAACACAAAAGTTTATCACCTGAAATATCACCCTAATAAAACTCTATAACATTTTCTGCATAGCTCCTTTTAATAATTTAACTGTTTTTAATTTTCCTAGATTGTTAAAGTTAAAAAAAAAATGTCAATTTGATTGACAACAACTGACCACTAAAAATGACATAGTGAAAACCAAGCATAAGAATGCATTCAATGAATGCAAAATTGGTTTATAAATAAAATTTGTAATTCACATTCATTTTTACAAAAATTACTTATTATTTATTTCAATTATTCATTTTCGTTATTAAGAATAATGAATAAATTTTTTATTCATTTCAATACTATTCACAAAGAATGCAATTCAAAGAATTCCAGAATTCAAAGAATTTCAGAATTTTCAATTATTCTTTTTTTATTCATTATTAATTTTTTATTCGTTATATATTTTTTATTTATTATTTATTTTTCATTAATTATTTATTTTTAATTCATTATTCATTTGTTATTCCTTATTAATTTTTTATTCATTTTAGTCCTAAGTCATAAATAAAGAATGAATAATGAATAAAAAATTAATAATGAATAATGAATAGAGAATTAATATTGAATAACAAGTGAATAATGAATAAAAAAATTAATAATTCATTAGAAAATGAGTAATTCTGGTTAAATGAATAACGAATAAAAAATGAATAATGAATGAAAATGATTGAAAATGATGAAATTCTTTGTGAATTGCATTCCTTTTTCAAATGAATAAAAAAATTATTCATTATTCTGAATAACGAAAATTAATAATGGAAATGAATATGTAATCATTTTTCTAAAAATGAATGTGAATTAAAAATTTTGTTTAAAAGTCAATTTTGCATTCATTGAATGCATTCTTATTTCGTTATTCACTTTTTTGTGCATAAAATCAAATTGATCAAATCTTTTACAGCTCTGGTAAATGTAACGTACAAATGTAACGTAAATGTAACGTAAATGTATTCGTACAATATACATTTGTTTTTGTACGAATACTATTTAAATATTTGTAATATGTACCAAACTACGTCCAATCTACGAATCCTATTCGTGACTGAAAACTACGAATACAATTCTTAGAATGGACGCAGTTATAAGTAATATTTATGCACAAAATTCTTTGAGACTAAGAATAAGTATTGAAAAGTGGCTGTGGAACAAGGGTAAATGAAATGGTATTGTAACTTATCACTGCAACGAGTACAACAAACTATTAAAAATGCATGTATGGTTTAGCTCAGCTTTATTTATAAATATACCTTAAATGTAGTATTTTTGAGTTCTCTTAAAAATATATTAATATATATAATGAACATATCGTGATATAAAATCAAAAAAGCTGTAAGTTACAATAAATTTAAAGTTGACTTTTTGATTGATTATTGATGCACCTTATCAAAATACATGTTCCTGCTAAATTTTTATGACGTTTTATTAAAAATGTTTTAAGATGCCTAAGTAAAACTTAGCGCAACTTACAATTACAATTTAGAAAGTTTTTACCTGTTCCGTAAAATTTTTAAATTGTAGCTTACGGCTTTTTGATTTAATTTGAAGATATTTAAAAAATCTTCATTGCCTAGGGGGGGGGGCAAACGCCCCCTTACCCCTGCGGACGCCCACGAGAAAAACTGAAAAAAATCCTTTATAAAGTATTAAAAAGTGGAAAAACCGCAATAATTTAATACAGGGTCCGCCATATAACGTGTTTTTTTTCAACTAGTGCTTATTTCGTGAATGGTAACACTTAGCTCATGTCTGATTTGACAGATAATTAGTTTTATCCTTCCGCTGAACGAATATGGTTGTGTGTACGCTTGAGCAACGCTGAGAAGTGGGCCTGCGATCGACTTACAGAAGATGCCGATTTTGCCAAAAAAAATCATCTTTTCAGATGAAGCTCATTTTGATCTTGGCGGGTATGTAAACAAGCAAAATTGTCGCATTTGGGGCACAGAAAACCCGCACGCATACATTGAAAAGCCGCTGCACCCAAAACGAGCCACTGTTTGGTGCGGATTTTGGTCCAAAAGGCATAATTGGGCCATTTTTCTTCGAAAATGAGCAAGGAGTGGCCGTTACAGTCAATGGCGATCGTTATCGGGCCATGTTGAACGAATTTTTGTTCACAAAAATTGAAGAGGAGGATATTGGCAACATTTGGTTTCAGCAGGACGGCGCTACGTGCCACACAGCCGAAGCTACACTCGATGTTTTGCGCCCTGTTTTTGAAGATCGCATTATCAGCCGCAAAGCTGATGTCGTTTGGCCACCTCGGCGCTGCGATTTGACACCGTTGGACTATTATTTGTGGGGTGCCCTCAAAGATAAGTGTTACGTCGACAAGCTAGAGACAATTGACGCTTTAAAGGACAATACTCGTGAAGCCATTGGTGAAATACAGCTGCACACAATCGATAATGTGCTTAAAAATTGGACCGATCGTGCAGGCTACTGCATGGCCAGCCGAGGCAGCCATTTGAATGAAATTATTTTCCATTATTAACCGGATGGATTGTACTTTCAAATAAAAAAAAAATTTGAGAAAATATTCAGTAGTTTTTTTTTATAGAATTGTCAAAAAAAAAGTTATGTGGCGGACCCTGTATTTAAAAATGCTGTCCAACTCTTAAAAAAAACAGTTTAGAAAAAAAAAAAAGAAAAAAAACGCAAGAGGTCTTCAGAGAATTCATTCATAAATTGGATACGCTAAGCATTGGATATGATGGCATTTTTAGTTTTTCCCTAGTACATCACTTTTTTTCAAATTTATTAATTTTTCAAAAATATTTTTTCTAACAGAGTTGTCACAAAAACTCACTGGTTTTAAGTCGGTGAGTTCAGTCAGAAAAAGTGTTCACTTTAAAACTCACAGTTAGAGAATCCGACCCCAGCATTAATCAGCTTATGTCAAGTTTTTCATATTGACAATTTGCAATGACAACTTATCAGTTATTTAAAAAGAAACAATAATAATAATAATAATAAAAATGAAAAATTAAAAACAAAGGAAATATGAAAATAAAAAGGATGGGAGCTTTGTGAGAAGCTAGTAGGGGCTAGTAGCAATTTTGGAGAAAAAATTTAAGAGCTCCGGAAATGGCAAAAGAAATGCAACAACTCTATTGCTCCTTCACGATTTTCTCGTTCTTAAATTTATCAAATGAAGTCTTAACTGTCAAATTAAATCTAGCTGTCATGACATGCCAGATGGAAACACATTGAAAGCAATTTTTCAAATTATAAGCCTTTTTTAAACGACCAACTCATTTTTCTTAACCACACTCCACGCTATGAAGTGTCATTAAAATCTTCTGGTGTGCTATATACTTGAGCTTACAGGCACTTACACGGGTTATAGTATCAAAAATTTTGAACAAAACAGTTCAATAGAGCTAATTAGATACTGCTGATCGTTAGTATCACCATCAAGGTTCGGACTAGAAAATTCGTAAATCGCAGTAAATTATTAAAAAAACGCAGTACAACGAATTTTTCGCATTAGTTTTTTTATTTTTTTTTTATTTTACTAATAATTTTTATAGAAATTTATGACAAATTCAATCACGGCTTTTAAAAGAAAATCAATTCTTACTTTGGTCGCAAAAACTTATGTATAACTATGAAATATTTACTTATGTTTAAATGCCTAGACAACAGTATAGAGATGTAATGGGCCACTGAAACTTTATATATTTCCGATCACCGCAGTGACGCAGTAGAATATATAATTTTTCTAAAAAGCGCAGTAGATCTACTGCAATTGCAGTAAAGTCCGAACTCTGATTACCATCAGAGAACAGCTTGAGTGTATTCAAATGATGTTTCGAGAGTCTTGTCAATATGCGAGCTATGAATGTACCTTCTGCATTAAAATAATGCTCGAATAAATGTGTCAATCACTGTGGAGCCGTAAATGCCATAAAATACGTGCACTCGAGGCTACGAATGTCTACGAAACAAGAATGCTCAACGAAGCAAGACATACGAGTAAGTAACATTCGTCAAAAGCAAGGAAAATTCATTATTTTATGTAAATTCGCATCAGAGATCTGCAACGAATGCTTTAAAATAAATAGTACTCGAGTACTATTCGTTCACAACTCAGTGATTAAAATCAGAGATTTGCAATGAATTATATTTTTGAATCATGAGCCACTTACTCAATAATGAGTATGAATAAGTATAAGTAGTTTGCAAAGTAAAGGGTCCGCCAAATAGCTTTTTTGTTTTGAAAATTCTATAAAAAAAACTACTAAATATTTTTTCAAATTTCTTTCTTTATTTAAAAGTACAATCCTTCCGGTTAATAATGAAAAATAATTTCATTCAAATGGCTGCCTCGGCTGGCCATGCAGTAGCCTACACGATCGGTCCAATTTTTAAGCACATTATCGATTGTGTGCAGCTGTATTTCACCAATGGCATCACGAATATTGTCCTTTAAAGCGTCAATTGTCTCTGGCTTGTCGGCGTAACACTAATTTTTGAGGGCAACCCCACAAATAATAGTCCAACGGTGTCAAATCGCAGCTCCGAGGTGGCCAAACGACATCAGCTCTGCGGCTGATAATGCGATCTTCAAAAACAGGGCGCAAAACATCGAGTGTAGCTTCGGCTGTGTGGCACGTAGCGCCGTCCAGTTGAAACCAAATGTTGCCAATATCCTCCTCTTCAATTTTTGTGAACAAAAATTTGTTCAACATGGCCCGATAACGATCGCCATTGACTGTAACGGCCACTCCTTGCTCATTTTCGAAGAAAAATGGCCCAATTATGCTTTTATGGCCCAAAATCCGCACCAAACAGTGACTCGTTTTGGGTGCAGCGGCTTTTCAATGTATGCGTGCGGGTTTTCTGTGCCCCAAATGCGACAATTTTGCTTGTTTACATACCCGCCAAGTTCAAAATGAGCTTCATCTGAAAAGATGATTTTTTTTGGCAAAATCGGCATCTTCTGCATCAAAGGAATGTCGCAATATTTCCCAGCGTTGTTCAAGCGTATACACAACCATATTCGTTCAGCGGAAGGATAAAACTAATTATCTGTCAAATCAGACATGAGCTAAGTGTTACCATTCACGAAATAAGCACTACTTGAAAAAAAAGTTATATGGCGGACCCTGTAGTATTCATATGTGATTGATTTGAAAAAAAGTGAATCACGTTTTTGAATCATGAGCCACCTACACAAAAATGAGTATGAATAAGTACAAGTAGTTTCCAAAGTAGTATTCAACTGATGGTAAAAAGTCTTAAAAATACATATTATTAGGTGGCCAGCCTATTATAAAAAAATTACATAATTTTGAAATTTTGACAACTGATTCGGATTCAGCGACGCATTTTACCTAATGTTCGCGCCAGCACAGAATTCGTAAAAATAAGAAAATAAGATGGCAACCCTATTAACCATATTGAACTTTAAAATTCTGACTTCAGAATCGAAATCAGCGACCCCTTAACACTGTTGAATGATGGTTAAAATTCTTACAAATACATATTATTAGGTGGCAACCCTATTAAAAAATAACATAATTTTGAAATCCTGACAACGGATTCGGATTCAGCGACCCATTTTTAGCTAGTGTTCGTAAAAGTAAAAAAATTAAGGTGGCAACCCTATTGACCATATTGAACTTTAAAATTCTGACTTCAGAATCGAAATCAGCGACCTTCGCGAATTCTTAAAAATACATATTATTAGGTGGAAAACCCCTAATATTTGATTCATTCTATACATATTTGATTCACCTTGTTTTAAATCAATCACATATGAGCACTACTTTGAAAACTATTTATACTCATTCATACTCATTTTTGTGTAAGAGGCTCATGATTCAAAAATATGATTCACTTTTTCGAGCCAATCACATATGAGTACTACTTTGGAAACTACTTAAACTTATTCATACTCATTTTTGAGTAAGTGGTTCATTGATTCAAAAATGTGATTCGTTGCAGATTTCTGATTCGCATCAAGGAAAAAAATGTTAACGACAACTCTCAAAGTAAAGAGTGAACGTTAAAGCATCTGAGCACTTGTTGAAAAGAAATTGAGTCACTCTAGAAAATTGCAGCTTTCTCGTTATTTATTGTGCTGTATTTTCAAAAGAGGAATGCGGTGCTAGAGAACGGCAGGGAAGAATGACAACAGCAAAAATTCATTTAGCAGCAGACACTCGAGTTCTAAGCGAAGCGTCCATATATTGTCTGAATGCTGCCTTTGTATCAATTTGCAATCATGACAAACTGTGCTCTGGAGCAATCATTTACGAACTTGAGCCGTATGCATGCATTAATTTTTGTGTGCAATTATGGCGAATGCTATTCGAGTGACGAAAACGACGAATAGTTTCATGCAAATTCTGATCACCATTCAAATAAACCAATCATCAGCTAACGACTCAACAGCCTTTTTCCAAAATAACATTCTGACAAAATAAAAATAAATGACTTTTTTTTTGTGTGATACAAATTTAATTTCATACTACTTTTTCTACTTAATAAATATATTCAAATTTTTCTTAAGTAATTACTTGAGAGCTAGATAGAGGCCTGTCTGCGCCAAATTAAGCAATTAATAACTGCACATTTTTCTTGAATTCTCGTTTACTTTCTCTCTATTTCACTGCTATTTCTTTTAAAATTCACTTTATTAGATATAAGCTCGTGTTGATTTCATTATTTTAATTAAAGTAATTACCTTAAGTAATTTTTAAATACATATTTGTTCCGAAACAACGAAAAAATTTAAAAACTGTGTTACAACATTATTTCTTAATTATTAAATTTGAATCTTTTTACGATGCTTGAATACCCAATGTGAAAGACCAGTTTTTAAGTTGTGATTAAATAATATACAAGCACTTATTCGAAAATGGACTTTTGAAAAAAATTTTGTTTTTAAAAAAATATATCTATATAAAATTTGTTTTTTATTTTTTAGTAACGGGACTATAACTTATCAGAAATTTAATGTGGTTACTAGCAAAAAATAAGGTTTTTGCCTCGTGTTACTAACATCAAAAAATGCAACCACCATAAAATTGTTTAATGTCAATTCAATGTCAGGAACATTCTTTTTTTTTTATAGAAATTAATAATTTCATTAAATTATTGAGAAATTATTAAGAATGCAATTTTAGTAATCAATAAAAAAAATAAGTCACTCAGTTTTTGCTTGGAAATGTCACTTAAATAGGCGCTTAGCATATCGACTTTCAATTTAAAAAAGTTTCATTGCGGAAAGTTTATCGCCTTAAAGAAATCTTCATATATGAAAGTGTACCTTTTAATACCAATGTTTAACACATTTATCATTTATTAGAAACACTACGAAAATTTGTAAATAACAGATTTGAATCAAGGGATTCTCGAAAAAACGTGTATCAGTTTTAGGTTTACATTATATATATTTAGAAACTTACTAAAATTAAGAGTAAGAAAACCTCTGATATTGAAAATGATATTGATAATGATAATTGATTATTGACCTAAAAGAAAAGTGATAGATTATTGAGAGGAATTGATTGGAACCATACGTGAATTATTGATTGGGCGAAACTAGGCTAGTGTGTTATGTCTTAATCTCAGCAAGAATTTCCAGCCCTCAGATGTTTCTGTCCTTTAATTCTACATTTTCCACAATTTAGTTGGGGAATTTAGTTTACCATAATTCTTAAAAGTGGGAAAGAACGAAGAAAGTGAAAAGAACTGTGCCCAACACCCGGATTCGAACCAGGGACCTCTGGGTTGATAGTCTAGCGCACTCTCCATTAGACTACAAAGGCCGACAAATCTATCTTGTTGACAAATCTATGGTAAAATTTTATAAGAATCATTTTTGTAAAATATTTCCACTCCTATTAAAACACCCTTGTTTTCAGTCTTTTTTGGGTCTTTGCTTAAATGTTAAAAAATTACATTAAAAAGTAGTCGCAGTAGGCTCTTTGGACAATATTTATCTGCAGCTTGTATCTATGGAGATAAAAAACAAAGTAAACAGTTAACTGAGTAATAGTGTAAAGTAAAATGGTAGATAAGAGTGATAAATGACCTATCGAATCCATTTTTAAGCAAAAGCTGTTTTAGTTGTAAGATGAATTAAGCAAGCGAACTTAACTTTTATAGCATGCTTAACACCAATCTTGTGTCGTTTTTCGTTTTTATTTCAGCAGTGTTTTATAAAAATTAGGAGTTGCAGTCACCAAGGGCGTCGGAAGCTAATTTCATCGGGGGGGCAATACAAATGTGTGTGCAAAAAAAAAAATCACCAAAATTTCTTAAAAGAAATATAAATAAACAAATTTTTTATTTTAGTTTCAAAATAAAAAATTTTTTTAAAAGTTTTTCCAATTTTGATATTAGAGATAATTTTTCAAAGCATCTTTTATATGGTAATATGAAAATATAAGAAATAATTGTTGCTTTTATAAAGCAAGACTAGATATTGTATATCTTTACATGGCTTAAATGCAATAAGGTACAAAAAGTTATATCAATTTAAATTCTTCCAAAATGTTTCTTTCTGTCCTTGTGAGAAACAAACTCTTTCACCAGCTCCATCAAATTCAATTCTTCGGTTTTATTTTTGTGAATGTGTATAAGTGTATAAGTATAACGCTTGAGTGAGTCGTTTCTGTGTCATAGTTGCTCGGAGATACGTTTTAAGTCGTCTTAGTGCACTAAAAGAACGCTCAGATGAAGCTGCTGATGCAGGCACAATCAAAACCAAAGCAACAAGTTTTTCAACTTCATTTAATAGTTTTTTTCGGTGTATCCGGATTTTTTTTTCAAATTGGGATACAATGCCACTACAATTTGAAGGCGTTTGGCCAGGCAATTGCTTCAGCAATTTAAGTTGCGCAAATTTTATAATCCATCGGGCCATTTGCCTTTAAAAAAAAATTAAACACAATTTTTAGACTACTGGTTACAAGCTTCAGAATGGAACTGATTGTTTCATTTCATTTCATTTTCTTACTCTAGTCTAACAACTTAATGTAAATGTTGCAATTCTCTTGAATTGCATTTATTAATTTTTATTATTTTAATGCAGAAATTTCATAATTTTAATATTTCGCAATCTTTCCGCATAAAAATGCTTTCTTCATTCATAATGCTGAATTGTCAATTCATGCTTATTTCCTTTTTTAATCTAGGTGGTTTATTTGGAATTGTCAGCATGAATTGCTCAATGGCATTTGGCTTAATTAAATTGTCTTGCATATGTGTAAATCGCGTGGAGGTCGCTCACATCAAAGTCATCTGCATAAAGATCTAGTTTTGTTTTTAGATTTTGTTCCGAAGGCACTTTTCCATTGAAGCTTCGATTACAATATTTTCCAACGATTCCAAAGTGTCAAGATCTGTTTAAATATACAATAAGATTTACAAAGTGTCAGTTTACACTATCTTCACTCAACCAACTCACCGAATGTCAAAAATGTCTGATACTTTTAATAAGTTTTGAGGTTTTTTCAAATTGTTTATCTAGCTAAATTAGCGGGGGGGGGGAACTGTCCCCTTTTCCCCCCACTTGCTACGCCAATGGCAGCCACTCCTATTTTTTGTTACCATAAAGTTTTTATCTTAAAAATACATGTGCAAAATTTCATGTCTCTAGCTGTTATAATTTTTTTCGATATAAATTTTATCCTCCTAAAGTTGGAAAAATTGCACTGTGCGTCGAGGTGGTAAACGATAACAGCAGTAACAGTAATGACAGCAACGCTAGCAACAACAACAAAAAAGTAAAGCAACAAAAACATTGAACACAACAACAAATATACTAAAAATACCCTTAGACATTACTCGCACTTTTTTATAATGTCACATTTAGACGATAATATTGTTGGTTTTAAAGCTACTGATGTTGTTGCTGTTTTACTTTCTGGGATTGGCTACTGCGATGGTGTTATATAGGGGAGCTTATGCTTGTGTGACTTCGTTGGACTAACTTGCATTTTTATTGTTAAATAGTTCTTCTCTTTTGTATCTTAACCTAAAAAGCTTTTATTGCGCGCTATAAAATTGATACATTTCTTAAGCTTCAATAAAATACGTGATTTTCTTTAAAATGCCCAGGATGAGTGGTAATGCAAAGTTAAGGAACGTGTAATCCAAAATAAATTGAACTGTTCCACTTATTTAATTGCCCATTTCGACTAAAGTTTAAGATACAATATTATAGTACCTACTCGTATGTACTGATGTGCGATATTTTTCAGTCACTTTTGTTTTTTACCCCCTTTTATGGGTATGGTATGGGTTAAGGGGTTATAAAAACACATTATTTCATTAACGGTTCAACTGTCCAAAAAGAGTTCTTTAGCATTTTTTAGAAATATACAAGCAGAGAAAATTATACCATCAATCTTATGGGATCTGATAGCATTTGTAATCAAAATAAAGAAAAAATATTTACTTGTCACAAATGTATTCAAATTGTGTTGCATTGTTTTTGTGTGAGTCAATCTAAATACATTATTAATTGTTGTTTTTTTAGGGATAAAATAAAGTTTTTTTAGGGATAATTATGTGGATAATAGAACCAGATTGTGCATTTAATTGGATGCCATTATAGATACTATTTCATCACATTTTTTCCTGATTATATTTATAATAAGAGCTTCTTCTCTATGCTTCTCATTGGAGCACAAAATGAAAAGAAAATTAAATACATTTTTATTATTTATTATTGTTAGGGTAACCCTACAATATAACTGTGGGTCAGGTGGCAACGCTACAGACACGTTGGTTAGAGGTTATGTTCTTAACAGGCATTATTCATTCAATTTCTTTTCTTTAATTAACGAGCTCAAATAAAAGATTATATTAGTAGTTAAACATTAGTCTTTTATTCTCAATAACCGAGACCGCAACAGATTTGGCGACGAGGATTAAAGTGAAATGGCTTTGGATCCAAAACTTTTGGAGCTTCTCGAAGTGCAAAGCAGGCTGCTTGCAACGTTAACAGCAGGAGCACCTGCGCAGCCCAGCATTGGGCCAGAAATGTTAATGGAAGCACTTGCAAGCAGCATCACGGAGTTCTACTACGATCTGGAGAACTCATTGACATTCAACGCGTGGTATGACCGCTACGAGGACACATTCCTGGTAGATGGCAAAAATCTCGGTGACGCAGCGCGCATCCGGCTTTTAATACGGAAGTTGAATCCAGTAGTATACACAAAGTATGCAGCAAGCATTTTGCCGCGGAACTGTTGTGACTAATTAGTCACAAACGTTAATAATTAACTTAAAACAGTTATGATTGCAATGAACACTGATCTGCCTCAATTGAAAGTGAGTAATCAGCATTCATTGCAATTCAAAAGTCAAGCTCATGGTTAATAAGCGACTAAATAGTTGAGTAAAGAATATGCGTATAAAGAAAGCCAGCTTGCTATTTTAGCTGCGCTTCTGTTAACATGACTTGACTACTGTTTTACAAAAATGCAGTCGTTGCATTTTTGGACTTTGGCTTATTAAGCGCGAGGTAAATATTTAAATTGATATTTTATTGTTGTAACCAACATGATTATGAAATATGAGACAAAGTTCCCATGGCTGGGCGGTCGAGTATGAATGTATGTATGTAAATGTAGATATGTATTTTTAAGAAATTGCAACAAGCATCAATGCTAAAATGAATGTATGTATGTAAATGTAGATATGTATTTTTAAGAAATTGCAATAAGCATCAATGCTGAAATGTATGTACGTATGTAAATATTTTAAGGTATTTCCATGAAATAATATTAGATAAAATTATTGTGCAAGATGCAGAAAGCAATCTTGCACAAATATCAATGTTACAACTAATAACCTAGGTGTTAAGTATTAGTATTTTTTAATACAAAAGTCAGTTGAAAAAATAAGATAGAGTGACGAAAGTGGCTCTTAAAATAAAGCGAAGAGTTAAAGTAAAGAAAAACAAAATAAAGACCTTTTTTATTTCAATTCAAAAGGAACAGGGTAAAAATGGACAATTTCGGTAAGTATCCTTTCGGTTTGGGAACCACTAAAAATCCCCATTAATTTTAACTTATCGCGGCAACCTCACGGCTGCCTACTGAATGGCATAAACCACCATGCCTCCCAAACAAAGAGGTGGTTAATATAACAAAATTAGGGAGATTGTAGGACCTACGTGTATCCTCAGCGGAGGATACAACAGAACCCAAGGGATTTAACTTTCACCGACACAGTCAAAACACTCAGTACAATGTTCGGCTCACAAGAGTCAATATTCAGCGCACGATACAGGTGCCTTCAGACAGCGAGATCTCCACAGGAAGATTTAGTGACGTATGCGGCACGCGTCAACGCAAGTTGTGAGAAATTCGATCTCACACAAATGTCAGCAGACCAATTCAAATGTCTTATATTTGTATGTGGCTTACAATCACACCAAGACGACGAGGTTCGCACTCGTGCACTTGCAGTTCTCGAAGAGGACGCAAATCCAACGGTAACCAAGCTCGTCACTATGGCACAGCGATTCCTAAATCTCAAGAAAGACACGGCACTTGTAGAGAAATCTGTAAGCGTGACAGTAAATGCTGTCAGCACACAAAATCAAGCATCAAACAGAGCACAGAGTCAGAAAAAGATTCCAAAAACGCCTTGCTGGAATTGCAGGGCGTTGCACTACTCAAAATATTGCAATTATTTACATCACAAATGCACTCAGTGCGGCATCATTGCCCACAAGGAAGGATTTTGCAAAGCATACGGGTTGCAAGGGCGTCCCCAATCACATTCACAACAAAACAGCAGGAGTCACAAGAACTGGCGACAGCAGCCAAGCGCTCAGACTCGATCAAACATAGTACTCGCGAACTGTGTCACACACACAGCGCGAAGGAAATTTCTTACAGTCAACACCAAGAGTTTACCTTTAACAAATTCTAGTATGGGTCATGACCTCCGTCTCCAACTTGACACTGCATCAGATATAACTATAATCGGAAAGTCAGCTTGGGAGAAAATGGGCAGACCAGGAAAGCAGTTACAAAACTACTACGTCGCCAGCGCCTCAAACGACCATATTAAGTTGCTGGCCGAATTTCCATGTGAAGTTCGCTACATGCATTATTTCGGTCGCAGATATTGAC
This sequence comes from Dichetophora obliterata, assembly GCA_963920525.1. Taxonomy (NCBI): domain Eukaryota; kingdom Metazoa; phylum Arthropoda; class Insecta; order Diptera; family Sciomyzidae; genus Dichetophora; species Dichetophora obliterata. Next base: position 57,474,841 of record OY986439.1, read on the forward strand.
TCTCTTCGCATTTTAGGTACGGACTGATGCGATATTTTCAGGCTGTGGGACAAGCCACTAAGTAGCGTTTGCAGTCAGGTTGCTGGTCCAGCAAAAATTGACGTCAAAGCTGCAGAATCTACGCTCAGGCAACAATATTCTGAGGTTTTTAATGACAGTCCGTCTACATGCAGCAAGGCTGAGGTGCAGCTACAATTAAAACCGAACACTAAACCTGTGTTTAGAGCGAAGTGTCCGGTGACATACGCGATGCTACCACTCATTGATGCAGAACTGCAGCGCCTACAAAATTTAGGCGTAATTACACCAGAATAACACCAGTTTTTAGAATATGCGGCACCGATAGTAGCGGTTAAAAAAGCATCGGGAAAAAAAAGAATATGCGGAGATTACTCATCCGGGTTAAATGCAGCTTTAGAGTCACACCAATACCTTTTGCCTATTCCACAAGATATATATGCGAAAATTGCACACAGTTGTTATTTCACGCATATAAATTTATTCGATGCATATCTACAAACCAAAGTTACTCCGACTCAGCAAAGCTGCTTACAATCAACACACATAAAGGATTATTCACTTTCAACAGACTTGCACCAGGCATTAAAAGCGCTCCAGGTGCTTTTCAACAAATAATGGACGCAATGTTAGCCGGCATCGACGATGCATCAGCTTATATTGATGACATTATTATCGGCGGTTCAACGTGGGAAAGGCATTATGAAAATGCATGCAAAGTTCAAGTACTTCAGCGAGTACAAGTTTAGCATCAAATTTGAAAAATGCAAATTTTTTGCTGTAGAAGTCAAATATTTGGGAAATATTGTGACCCAAACAGGATTGCGGCCAGACCCAGAGAAAATAAAAGTTATTTTAAACATGCAGAGGCCTACAAACGTCAGTGAGGTAAGGTCGTTCTTAGGTTCAATAAACTACTACGGTAAATATATACGTAAAATGAGCGATATAAGGGCGCCTATCGATAAGCTTCTTACCATCAATTCAAAGTTCGAATGGACACAAGAATGTGAGGAAGCTGTTAAAAGCTATAAAAATATTTTAAATTCCGAGCTAATGCTTACGCATTATGACCCCCAACTACCAATCAAAGTGGCCGAGGATGCGTCCGGCAAGGGCATAGGTGCGTTTATTTGCTACGTATATCCGGATAAATCGGAAAAGGTTATTGCACATGCGGTGCGTACATTGACGCCGGCAGAAAAGAAGTATTCACAGATAGAGAAAGAAGCATTGGGTCTGATTTTCGCAGTTAAGAAATTTCATCGCTATATTTTTGGAAGAAAATTCCTACTCTGCACGGACCACAAACCACTGTTGGCAATTTTTGGCAGTCAAAAAGGCATTCCAGTTTACACAGCAAACAGATTGCAACGTTGGGCGCTCATGCTTATGATGTATGATTTTGAAATACAATACGTTAATACGAAGGAATTTGGTTGTGTAGATACACTGTCGCGATTAATGGGCAGCACGGAAAGTCCGGAAGAGGATATCGTCATGGCATGCGCAAGATTCGAGGAAGACCTATCAGAGGCACTCAACGATCAATTCAGTAAACTGCCCGTAAGCTTCAACAAGCAACACAAAATTGTAAAATATTGCAAGCGGTCATAGATTCGCTCAATTTCGGTTGGAAGATTCAGAGGTCTCCAGAACTGTCTTCATACTATGCACGTCGAGATGCACTGTGTGTTGTAAACGGATGTCTTTTGTTCAACGAAAGGGTAGTTATACCTTTCGAGTTACAGAAAAAAAATTTTAAAGCAGCTACATCGAGGCCATCCAGGTAAGGAGCGCATGAAAGCAGTTGCTAGAAGTCACGTCTAGTGGCCGGGTATAGATGCGGACGTTACAACATACGTCCAAAACTGTCAACAATGTGCAGCAGCAGGCAAGCTACCATTCAAACACACATTACAATCATGGCCGATGGCAACAAAACCGATGGAGCGACTACACATTGATATTGCTGGTCCATGCAATTCAATGTACTATCTTGTTGTAGTTGATGCATTTTCAAAATGGCCGGAAATTTTTGAAATCACCAGTATAACTTCGGATATCATCATTAACAAGCTCAATGAAATGTTTTCTCGCTACGGTGACTGTGACAAGCTTGTATCGGACAATGGAACACAATTTGTTAGTGCAAAGTTCCAGAAATTCCTGGAGTTGAGAACAATAACTTATACAAGAACAGCACCGTACCATCCACAATCCAATGGTCAGGCAGAGCGATTTGTAGATACGCTTAAGCGTGCGCTGGGGAAACTGAAAAACGAGGAAACCAGTCTGGAGAATTTGGAAACTTTCCTGCAAACCTATCGTTCAACATCAAATCAAAATGTGCCAGATGGAATTTCACCAGCCGAGGCGTTCTTAAAAAGGAAGATCAAGACAACATTGGATTTACTGAAACCACCATCAGCGCCGCGGGAAGTTAAGGAAAATATAGTGCAAAATAATCAATACAATAAAAGGCATGGTGCGAAGCAGAGGGATTTTAAAGTGGGCGACTTGGTTTTTGCACGAGTATATCGCAATAATCATGAATTTTGGGTTCCAGGCACTATTATGGAATGAGTGGGAACAGTGAATTACATTACAGGGAATTACAATGTGCTTATATTCGATACCAAGAGGAAGCTCATCCGTTCGCACGCCAACCAACTAAAAACAAGATATGCAAACATTCCGGAAGCTGAAAGAAACCCCACCAGAATTTTGTATGATACGTTTGAGTTACTTAACACCCCTGCACAACAACACTTTACGGTTCAAAACAGTTCGGAGTCGATGGAAAAATCTTCAAGCTCAACCAGTCTAAATGAACTTTTGGACCAGGATGTGGATCCAAATGAGAGCAGTCACAGCGCAAACGAACAATCGTCTTGCTATAGCACGCCAGAGCAAACAATGCCGAGGACTTCCACACGTCGTAAATCGTCGGGAAATTTTAAGAAACCTTGCCCAAGAAACTATTGGTCTGACGTCAATATCGAGCTGCCAGAAAATCTGTTTAAGTTTGGAAGTCAGAAAAATATCTTTCTTATACAAATGAGATTAAAATATTATTAATATTTTTATAAAAACTTGGCAAGGGGTTTTTTGTCCGTACAAAAAATCAATTATCAACTTTAATTGCACACATTATTCTGATATGATTAATTTGAATGATGACAATATTTTATTTGAACCACCATTTACAGTATATATTTCATTATGAACATTTGGTACAGTGCATTGACTTTCAAGATCCTTTCAAGAATGACAGGTTCAGCTCTTAAGTAGCGATTGTTGCCCACAAAAATCGCGAAGGAGTTATGGCAGCGATATAGAAAGTCGATGTAAAGTACCCAAAATGGAAAGTAAAAAAGATTATCAAAAAATATGAATTTTTTATTAAAAAAAAATTACAAGTATCAAAATTAATCTATACATATAACAAAAATGTAAAATAAAAAAATCTGTACATTGAATATTTTTTCGAAATTCTTTTAGCACTGAACATTTTGAACGTTGTAGATTCCAAAAATGTAATTTTTAAAAATATTGTCTGTCTGCCTGTCTGTCCGAGCGCACATCACGTGAAAACTACTGTATGGATTTTCTTCTAACGTGACATGTAGGTTCCTTACGTCCCTGCTATGGACATAGCCTATTTTTTATCACAAAAAAAGACTCTCTCTTAAAAAAACAGTACCCTACAATATGCATTTTTTATCCAATATATCGCTCACTTGCTCGAATAACGTCATAACTCAAAAAACAAGATTTTTGGGTTAATGATGCGGAATTGTTCCGTATAAAATGCTTCATAGTGTGTAAAATTTTTTTTTTATTATTTTGAATATTCTCCGCGTGAGAAGAGAAAATGCCTCTATCTCTTCATACAAGATGTGAGTCAATTGAAAACTTTAAATGCGCTTTATGCAAAATGACATTTTTTGAGTTATGACGTTATTCGAGCAAATGAGCGATATGTTAATGAATACTAACTTTTTAAATTTTCATATTGAAAAATGTTGTTGTAGTTGTTTCTTTGGAAAAAATTCGCTAGAGCAATTAATTGTTCTAACCTGACCTTAAGCTCATTAAACGATTTTAAACTATCAAACCACAAGAATTTGTATTTAAAATCAAGAATGATTTAAACTATCAAATATTTAGAATTTGTATTTAAATCATAAAAAATCAACATTTTTAAATTTTCTTAAGGATATTAAATATTCGTTTGTTTGACACCAACAAAATTCTCATATCTTGAAAACTATACAAAATCTAAGTGCAATGATTATTTGTATATAACATCGTTACCTACAGCCAGAAAAACTATTTCAAATTCAAAGTTTTGACTTTCAACGCTTTCGATAGCTTCGTTGTGTTTTAATATATCTGCTTTTGTTTAAAAGTTCAATTAAATTACTTGCAAAAGACTTCTGCAACAGTTCCGTTAGCTAAGGATTTATATTTTTAATCTTTTTTTTTAAAAAAGGCCAAAAAAATGTATGTTTCTTCCAAAAAATGGAGCAAAAGTTGTTTTTGTTGTAAAACTAATAAAAACGGAATATTAATTCAATTTTTTTAAAATGTTTTTATAGTTTTCAAAAAATGCTTTGCCCTTAAGAGTAATTTCTGCAGGATAGTTTCACATTCATGCTTTGCCCTTAAGAGTAATTTAATATACGATAGTTTCACATTGATGATAAGTGTTGCCGTGACGATCCTAAAAAAAGTATCCACAAAAAGGTCAAAAAAGTATCCAAAAGTATCCACTTTTGAAAAAAATAGTATCCTTGTATCAAAATCCAAAAACCAATAATATACTCATTTGTTAACACAAACATACAACTTTAATATTTTTAAATAATGAGACCCAATTTTGTAAGCTTCCATAACAATTTTATTTATTTAATTTTAAGACTAACAAATATTTTTATTAAAATATAATAAAAGGAAATAAAACATGTATAATAAAATTAAAAAGCAACATAATTTTCAGTACTTCTGTCTTTTATATGTGTTGCTATTGCCCTTTAATTACATTTATTTTATGAGTATAATATTAAGACAAAAGCAGTATACAAAACAATATATAATTGCATAAAAAAAATTATTAAGTTGTTTAGTTAAGTGTAAAATATATTATACGAATACTAGCTGACACCCGGCGTGTTGCTGCCACGCTCCCTTGCATGTGTAAATTGAGGTCGAATACTGAATTTCGATGCTGTGCAACCTATAAATCTTAAGTTGCTATTTGGGTTGTATGGGAGGTGCAACGCCCCCTTGACCAACGCCCATTATATGTGATCAATGAAACTGAATGTGTAAATTAAGGTAGAATACGGAATTCCGACGATGTGCGACCTATAACTCCAAAACAATTCAATATCGCAAATTTGGGTAAAATAATTTGGGCGCCCATTAAATTTAATCAATGAAATGGCATGTGTACATTTAGGTCAAATACTGAGTTCCGACGCTGTGCGACAAATAACTCGGAAGCTATTCGATATCGCAAATTTGGGTTGTATGGAAGGTGTCACTCTCCCTTGTCCAACACCCAAAAAATGTTACCATGAAAGTGCATGTGAAATTCTGATTGAATACTGAATTCCGACGCTGTGCGACCTATAATTCCAAAGCTATTCGATAGCACAACTCTGGGTTGTATGGGAGATGCCAGTCCCCCTTTTCCTACGCCCATAAAATGTTGTTAATGAAACTGCATGTATGAATTGAGGTCGAATACTGAACCATAACTGTAAAGCTATTCGATTTTGCATGTTTGGGTTGTACTTGTCCAACGCCATAAAATGTTTTCAGTAAAACTGCATGTGTAAATTTAAGTCGATTACTGAATTTCGATAACTTCAAAGCTATTCGATAGCACAAATTTTGGTTGTATGGGGGGAGGTGAAACTCCACCGTTTCCAACGCCCATAAAATGTTATTAATGAAACTGCATGCATTAATTGATGTCGAATACTGAATTCCGATGCTGTGTGACCTGTTACTCCAAAACTATTCGATATCGCAAGTTTTGGTTGCATCAGAGGTTCCACTCCCCCTTGTTTAACTCCCATAAAATGTCATCAGTGGAACGACATATGTAAATTGTGGTTGAATATCGAATTTCGAGGCTGTGCGACCCATAACTCCACAGCAATTTGATATCGCGAATTTTTATATATTTGTGGGCGGTTAAAGGGGGTGTGGCAATTTTATTTTAAACCATCTCGTACTCGAAACAAATTCACAGCCAAAATTTTAGATCGATCGGACCAGTAATTTCGAAGTCTGTTTATCTTTTCTTAAAAGTAGGCGTAGCTATAGTGAGACCACGCCTATTTTAAATATAGCTACCGATAGTTATCATACGGACTTAATTACCAAATTTTAGTATAATGCGACAAAAACTGTCTTAAATATAGCATTTTTTTTTATTTGTGGGCGGTAAAAGGGGGTGTGGCAAATTTTAATATGCCTATATTGTTTACGTAAGTGCAAACAATAAGTTGACAAAGTCTTATCGTAATCGGATGAACGGTATTGCAGCGCATAGCGAACGAACAAATAAACAAACAAACAAACAAACACTAATTTTTATATATTAGATATAAGAAGCATGGCCGTAGCTGGAATTTTTGAAAGCTGCTACCGGCCTAAGCCCCATTTTCGATTTCGGCACATATTTTTATTAGATTTTTGGCAATAAAAAAGAGGAGGGCGAACTAAGTTTGGGGCTTTTATGAAGAAATTAGGTCAAAAAATTGCAGTTTGGGGCCCCTCACCCCTTTTTTTTATTACCTAAAATCTAATAAAAATATGTGACGAAGTCGAAAATGGGGCTTAAGCCGGTAGTAACTTTCAAATATTGCAGCTACGGCCATGAAAAGAAGGACTTTACTTCTTCTAGAAAGGGGCGTGGCTTCACCCACTTTTAACATGAAGCGACTTCTTTTGATACCGACACCATATGTACCAAATATAATCACCCTACGGCTACCAATGCCTGAGAAATGAGGATTTAAAGTGTTGTTTTGTATGGGCGTGGCATCTCCCCATTGTCTTATCACAACTTTAAATAGCCTATAACCTTCCTGGGGCTTTTTTGAACATTTTCCAAAAAACCCCTTCAAAATCGGATGAGCGGTTTGACAGCGCATAACATACGAACAAACCAACAAACAAACAAACAAATATTAATTTTTATATGCATATGGGTCAATAGCAATAGATGGGTTGCTATTGACTTTTAATTTTATAAAACTAACATTGCACGTTTAAAAAAATTTTATTTAAAATCTTTTGAAATTTTATTTACGTTAATAATACAAAAAAACAATATTCCAAATAAGTTTTTTATTGCATCTTTTTCTCGCTAGTTGGCGTAAAAACAAGTAGTCGTTTTCAGACAGGGTCAATTTTGGTCCCAATTTATCGGAAGCAAAAAAAATCGAAGTGCATTTTTTTATAATTTATTAATAAGGGTACCTTACGGTACAATTTGCAATCGCTCCGAGAATCTTAAGGGTACAAGATTACAAAAAAAGTCGCTTGGATATGGCATATTTAAAATATTTTCCACAAAATTTATAATTTCTTTATAAATAGATTACTTTTATGCATTTTTTGATAGAAAAATATTCCCCAAAAATGTCTCAATGTCATCATTTATCTTAACGTTTTTATCGAATTTAAGGGACTGCTTACTTTTTATATTTAGCAAACAAAAACATACATTCATATTAAAACAGATTTTTTAAAAAAGTATCCAAACTTATACTGAGGCTTAAAAAAAGTATCCATCAATTTTTGAAGGAAAAAAGTATCCAAATGGATCCAATTGGATCCAAACGGCAACACTGTTCATGATCATGCCTATTAGCATGGTTGCGTACAACAGCGAGCAAAGGAAACATCTATAAGTGCATAAATTTTGCTTAATATTCAAGTGATTTTTTAATGTTAATAAGTTCTTGTATTTGTCTAACTTTTTACAAACAAAATTAAAGTTGATTATATTGGGGGTTGGAATTAATTTTAAAGGTTTTTTTCGGTTTTTGAGCATTTATTTAGAAACAACGGTACAATGTATATTATTCAAAGTATTGTCCATCGTTAGCTACAACATTTTCCCATCTTTCTGGCAGCATATGGATTCCGCGCCGGAAGAACGATTCGTCTTTTGAGGCAATCCACGAATCGACCCATTTTTTGGTATTCTCGTGAGAAGTGAAGCGCTGCTCAGCCAAGCCATGCGTCATCGATCTGAATAGGTGGTAGTCGGAAGGGGCTATGTCTGGGCTATAAGGCGGGTGGGGTAGCACATCCCAATTCAGCGCCTCCAACGTTTCCTTGACGGTTCTTGTAACATGTGGCCGTGCGTTGTCATGTTGAAAACCCACTTTGTCGTGTCTTTTGGCATATTCCGGCCGTTTAACCTTTAATGCTCGGCTCAATTGCATCAATTGTTGTTGGTAGCGTTCCCCAGTGATGGTTTCGTTAGGTTTTAGCAGCTCATAGTACACGACACCCTTCTGATCCCACCAAATACACAGCATAAGCTTGGCGCCATGAATATTCGGCTTGGCCCTCGATGTTGATGCATGGCCGGGTGGTCCCCACGATTTTTTTCGCTTAGGATTATCGTAATGGATCCACTTTTCATCGCCAGTGAAAATACGATGCAAAAAACTCTTCCTTTTATGCCGTTGAAGCAGTTGTTCGCACATGCAAAATCGCCGTTCAACGTCTCTCGGCTTCAACTGGTACGGCACCCAATTTCCTTGCTTTTGAATTATTCCCATGGCCTTCAAGCGTTTGCCGACCGTTGATAAGTCGACTCTCAATGATTCTGACAATTCTTGAAGGGTTTGACACGGGTCTTCATCGAGCAAAGCCTCCAATTCCTCATCTTCAAACTTTTTCGGCTGGCCCGGACGCTCTTTGTTTTCCGTATCAAAATCACCATTTTTAAACCGACGGAACCAGTACTCACAAGTAGAAATCGATGGAGCATAGTCCCCGTAAGCCTCAGTAAGCGTGCGTTGTGCTTCAACCGCTTTTTTCTTCAAATGGAAGCACAAAAGAAAACCTTCCCGCAAATTGCGTTTTGTTGGAACGAAAGTCGACATGTTCACAGAGAAAAAAATATATGTTGTTTACACTTCAGTGAAAAATGAAGCTTAGACAATGTGCTTTGAAATGAATATAGTCACAGGTGTGCCCGATGCGATCTATTGATAGTTACGCCATCTCTTAGAAAACCTTTAAAACTAATTCCAACCCCCAATATATAGTTTCAATTTTGTGTTTTATTTCAATTGTTAAACCTATGGAAAAAATTCATTTATTCGTCAAGTTTTACGCTTTTTAATAAGTTTCTATCAGTGAAAAACTAACTACGTTTCGTTAATTTTGTAAAAAAAAATATTGACTTTTTTAAACAAAATTTTTAAGATTTTTTTATTTGGATATTTGACTGCCAAACTATTTGCTTACATTTTTGAAAAAATTAATTTTAAAAATTATTTGTTTCCGCAAAAATACCACCGTGCGGCGTTGGTTCAATCCAGTGGATTAAAACTGTATGGGTCAGCACGTCTCAGGGCTGCATTTAGGATAGGGCCAGCGGGACCAAGGCCCCAGGGCCCCCATCAATTCGGATAAAATATAAAAATTATTGGTATGTTTTTTAATTGATCCCAAACTCGATAGAAACTAAGAAAGGTTTTCTAGTGTAGTTGTTAGCAAGGGTCATTCTTAAGTCATATTCAAATTTCCCGCGCAAAGTAAGTTAGTTGAGCTATGCGTTCCGAAACTCACATTGTGTGTAAAATTTCAATTTCTATAAGCAGCATTCATATTTCCCGCGTGATGTCAATGAGTGGAGTGCGTTCTACAACTCACTTAACCCTGGAAGTGCTTCGTGGTTTACACACGCTGATTAATCACATTATCTTTGTTAGTCGAATCACTTCCAGGGTTAAGTTCAAGTACGTGCGTTGTGAGTGTGTCATTTCCTTTTAACGCAGAGGACTGTTTTGGAACGATTGAGTATTTGAAAAATAATTTATATTTTGAAAAAATAGTGCGAAATTCTTGGTCATAAGTTTAGTCACACAATTGGTCAAAGAATAAAACTTTTTAATAAAAAAAAAAAACCCAAGTTCAAAACCACTACAAAGTCAAACAAAACGTTTAATATAGATTCATATCAATTTCTTGGCATATCTGAATATTTATTTTAACAAGTTACTGTGTTGAATATCTTATAATTTTAATTTTTTCTGATTTGACTTAATATAGTTATTATATTTATTTCTTTATAAATATCAAACCATTAAAATCGGCGCTAACATTGATATTACTTTATAAATTTACGCTATCGATCACTGACCATAGCCATTGCCAGCTTAACGAAAGTTATAATTTAAATTTCGTGAACTTTTAACTTGGCTGCATCGGCACTTCATCTCGCCACTTTTGCAAAACAGTACGAAAAGAAAAAGGGAGAATTGAATGAAATTTTTCTCTACCGGATAATCTTTCAAAATAATGTGCAATCTACTATTTGAAATGCAGAAGTAGCACTTCGTATTTACTTATCGATGATGGTAACTAATTGCAGTGGGGAAAGATCATTTTCAAAACTGAAGATTATAAAGAACAGACTGCAAACGTCGATGACTCAAGAACGCTTGTCGGATCTCATGCTTCTCAGTTTGGAAAGCGACATTCTCCGCGATATGAATTTTGATGATATTGTCAACACTTTTGCTAATAAGAAATCGTGCAAAGTTTTTATTAAATTAGAATTAATAAACGCTTGACAGAAATATAATACAAGAATAAACTTTTTCATATACTGTACGTAATCATATTATTTTACTTGAGTATGCTCCGCTATATACGAACAAATGTTAGGGGCCTCCACCAAATTTTGGCCCAAGGGCCTTCGAATTCTAAATGCGGCCCTGGCATGTCTATATCAGTATCAAGCAGGATGTAATGCTGCCGTATCAAAGATTATATAGTATAAAGATGTGCCACGTAGAACCAGGGTTGCCACTTGTAAAAAAATTTAGTTACCAAATTTTGATCAAAAAATTACCAAAATTAAATATAAATTAATTAAATAAACAAACATTTTTTAAAGTAAAGAATCAATAAAATTATAATTTTTGCTAATAAAAAGCATTTATTCAACATTAAAATACCTAAAATTAATAAACAAAAATAGTGGTAAAACAAATTTAGTAAATATTATTAAGTATTACATTTTTCTTTGTTTAAAATTTCTTATTTTTAATAACTAAAAAATCACAAAATAAGTAAAATTCATAAACTCATATACTTATAAAATTGAGGCGTATATCTTTTTTATTTGAGTTAAATAAAAAACAAATACATATATAGAAAAATTATAACTTTTTTCTTGTTTAAAATTTATTTATAATATTAATATAAGAATCACAAATAAGTAGTAAATACAGGTAAACGTAATTTTTTTGTCACAAAACAAAACATTATATTGTCAATTAATGGTATTATAAAAATGAGATCCTTATCTTTTTTTTTTAATAAGTAGGAACTAAAAAAAACCGCATTCATTGGCAATGAATATTGATTTTAAGAAATTAAATGAATAAGTACAAAGATATGGCATTTAATGCTTTAAAAAAATAATTGGTTTTCTCAAGTTTAAATTTTAACAATCTTTTTAATAACTAAAAATCAGAATAAACATTTGTGTTTGGATATAGGATATCAGTTCTAACTACGGGCACTGATTTTAAATATAAGGAAACTGTTTCACTATCACCTCAAGTTAAGGAGTTACGAAAAAATATGATATACAGTTCTTTTTCCAATAACTGCTCCTAAGCATAAACTATTGCATAGTATTTAAAGATTTTGCTGATATCTTTTTACGTTTTAGAAAGACATATTGTGAAAGAAACGAAAATTTTATTAAATTTATTCAAAGCAATTTTAAGCGGATGGAAACCCCTAATTTTTCAGTGAGCTACTTTAGAAATTTTTCCTATAAATTTTTCATGTAATCAATTTTCGTTATTTTAAAATATATCTGGAATTATCCGCAATATTTTCAAAGGTAAAATGTATGCTTAAACTTCAAAGACAAACGATATTTTTATGATTCAGACAATTCACGGTAGCAAATATGTTTATTATGAAAATGTTTTAAAATTTATGATTTTCAAAGGCCTTTATCTTCAAAACAAAAGATGAAAAAGAATTTGTTTACAAAAATAGTTAGACCTAATCAGCCCTATTATGAATAACTTTTCAAGTTGAATCGAAAAAGAGAGTTTTCATTTTTAAGATAAGCCTCAAGAACATTCAGGAAACTTAACAAACATTTACGAAAAAATAACTTAAAAATGTTCGAAATGTTCTAGAGCTTTATCTAAAAAATTAAAACTCTCTTTTCCGATTTTGCGTGAAAAGTTATGCATAATAGGGCTGAATGTTTCCTTATCAAAGCTATCAAATACGATCGAAGTCGACTGATGCAATTTAAATATATTATTCTGTTAGAACATAACAGGTTTTTACATTTTTGCCTATAACGAAGATGGCGAAAAAAAAAATCTCAATTTAAATCTAAAAATCTTCTTCTGGTTACCACACATAATTAGGCTTTTCTCTCATTTCGCAGAGTTCCTTTGAAATCATTATGCTATTTATTGTATTAAAACCCAACTCGTTTCGTAGCTTCGTTTTTATAAGAGACTTCTTTGTTAACGATAATTTTCAAGATTGAAATATTTTGACATTTTCTTTTGACATGATTCGCAAAATTTTCAGATGATGCGTTCGGAAAACTTAGAGAAATGTTCAATACAAAACATTAAGGTTATGCTGCACTAAAAAATGTTTAATGTAATATTAAATAAAATTTTTTATATAAATCTTGCAAGCAAACCGATTATTTTGAATTTTTTGGAAAAACTAAAGAGAAAAAGTTACCAAATCTATAAAAAAATTACCAAATTACCAAGTCAAAAATTTTCTACCAAATTTGGTAATTAATTACCAAACTGGCAACCCTGCGTAGAACATTAAAAAGTAACAAATATTTTTCAGATCAATACGTAAGCTTTTGTGAGAGCGATGAAAAAGCTTTCTTGAGAGAAAAGTTTCCAACGTTTGCAGGCACATTCTCTCTGAAATGCTCTTTCTCTCGTCACTCCACAATGCTTCACAGCATAGATCGCCACTGCATGGTTTCTCATAGCTAGCGGAGGCGTGGAATTATATGTTGAAATTGTTTTTTCTATTGTTGTTGTTGGAACCATGCTTGACAGCAACAAATGTTTTTGTTTGTTTGCATTATTTTCATGATGATTTCCTTATTTTGTGCGAAGCCCATTTTCTTATTCACTGCTTGCTATTAATATTGACTATTTTTGATTGAATCAGCCAGAGCAGTAAAATCTGCTTATACATTCAGAATCTTAAGGAAAACTGAATAACGACATACAAATCCATCCAATGAATTCAACATTGTTTATAAATAAAATTTTGAATTCACATTGATATTTAAAAAATTGGTAAGTAATTAATTTCAGTTATTTTTGTTCGTTATTCAGAATAATTAATAATTTTTTTATTAATATGAATGCCATTTACAACGAATGCAATTCAAAAATAATTTCAAATTTTTCAATAACTTATTTTTTGTGCATTATTATATCTTGATTCATTGCCTATTCATGTGTTATTTATTAATTTTATAGTCATTATTAATTTTTTATTTATTATTAATTTGGTTCATTATTCAAAAGTGAATAACAAGATTTTTTTTTCATTTTAGTTATTATTCAAAAATGAATGAAAACTTAGAAATTAATATGAAATTTATAATGAATAAAAAATGAATAATGAATAAAAAATTAATAAAAAAATTGATAGCGAACATTTAATTCATAAAATAGTAGTGAATAACTAAATTTTTTATTCATTGTATTTTTTATTTAAAAGTGAATAACAAATTAATAACAGTGGTAAACAATTTGATAAAAAAGGTTGCGCGATGAAAACGACATAGCTAGTTCGATAAAGTATTTTTTATAGATAATAGAAATCATTAAGACTTTTCCAGGTTGGTTCGAATTTTTTTTTTGAAGAATTTTCGACTTTTTTGTGTTTTGAAAAATATTTCCCCAGTTATGATCCTATAAATCAAAAAGTATTAATTTATTTTACAAGATATATAAATATTTACAAATGAGACATTTATAACTTTTATTTAAGCTATTATTTATACGATTATTTGTACGATTTTTGTCAACATTTTCTGAATACTACATATGTGAAAGAGTTTAAAATATAGCGTTTATTTAACATTTCCCCCATATTAAAGTGCGCAAAAATATGACTTCGATATATATATTTGATTTATTTTTACTTTGTTGTTAAAAAAATATTTCAACGAAAATATTAAGGTAAAAAGTATTATTGTAGCAGGTTGGATATTTACGTATTTCAATTTTAGTATAAATACTCAAAATTACCTTCATCAAAGTGGACGTGTTGAGTTCGTACTAAACAAATTCTTCAGACTTTAAAAACCCAATTATCATATATGTAACTCAGGATTTTGTATGCAAACAATGTTCTTAGCGTTTTTAGCTACATTTAAAAATCCCTAAACCGCAATTTTACGTTATAATAGGATTTGCAATACTGTAAACTCTTTGAAATGAGTAAGATAACAGAAATAACGCAATCAAAACAAAACAACGAAATCTTCGCGCTTCTATAAATAACTAGCTGAGACACTGTGTGCTGCTGCCACGCCCCCGTTGCCAAACGCCCATAACATGCCATCAGTGAAACGGCAAGAATAAATTGTGGTCGAGTACCGAATTCCGAGGCTGTGCGGCCACCTATAACTCCAAAGCTATTCAATATCAAAAATTTCAGTTGTGTGGGAGGGGTCACGCCCTCTTGCCTAACGCCCATAAAATGTTATCAGTGAAACGTTTAAATTGTGGTCGAATACCGAATTCTGAGGCTTTGCGAAATATAATTATAAAGCTATCAGATATCGCATATTTGGCCTGTTTAGGAGGTAATTTTGAGTATTAACCATATTTTTTAAACTCTTTCACAAATATACTATTTAAAAAATTTATACAAAAATCATTAGATCAATACAAATGATAGCTTAAATGAAAGATATAAACGTCTATTTTGCAAACATGTATAAATTTTTTAATATGAAAAAATACATAAATATGATAATAAATATGATCCTAAGAAGTTATAGGATCATAACTGGGGACATATTTTACAAAACTTAAAAAAATCGAAAAATCTTTGAAAATTCTTTTCGAATTGCATTCGTTCTATAATACTCATACAATTTAACACAAAGTCTATATTAATAAAACTTATTTTCTGGTTTGTTTATTTAATTGACATTTATACAAATCTAAATGGCTTAACGGACTTCGCTCAATTTAAGTACACATACTGTGTGCATCCTAGATTAGATTGTTACATACTTAGTTTTTATCACGCTCATTCCATCCATTTTCACTTACGTAAATTTTGATATTGAAAATCTTTCTTGAAAAAATTTTTTTGCAAATTAAATTTAAAAAATTTCAGTAATTTTAATACCAAAAACATTCACATATCTTAAGAATTTAGAAGAATGAGAAAAATGGCATGAAAACCAAAACTTTGATTTTCGATGCAAATATATTCGCTATTTTTAAATATATTTAATTAAAATTTTTTTAATCAAAGTTTTAATAGAAGCACTTTACAAAAATAGTTTCAACTGTAGCGTTAGGTCAGTGAATAAATCCTTTATTTTCTTTTCAAAACCGGTCCAAAATATTGAATTTTTACTAAAAAAATTATCTAAAAAATGTTTTTGTTGTATAAATAAGAACAATGGAAAATTGCATTTCTGAGTACTTTTCATATAGTAAAGCATGTATTTGCAATAATATATTAAAAATATGTATATACAAGTAGTTAAATAAAAAAATTTTCCGCAAAAAAACAACTTAAAAAATATTGCTTACAACATTATTCGCGGCTAAGCTTCAACTGATGGAATCGCAATTACAATAATATAACACTAAAAATATCATGTGGCAAAACGGAAAAAAAAACCAAGTCAACACACAAAATATACCCAGATTAAGTCATCTCTATGATATTATATTCTTGAAATTATATAACAACAAGATAAAAGATAATGCAAAAAAATATAATAACTCTAAATTATATAATGCTCGTAGGGTAGTTTAGTAAAAAAATTGCCTACATTTTTTAAGAAAAACCTAATAAAATTCTGCTACATTTTGTTGGCAGCTACATCGTTTATTCAGATGCTTCGTGCATCAAATCTTTACATATCATTTCTATTGCTTTTCAATATTATGCTCACATTTGCTCACATTGTCGCTTACTTATTCTCTCGCTCTCAAAAGCTTTAAATCGCTCGCTCGCTGACTCTCATAAAGCTTTTGTGTGGATTTATGATAAATCCACAATCAAATTTTACTGTGCCACTTGCTTGTATGGCGGTGGCACATCTTTCTATTATATTATCTGTGGCCGTATGCTGGTGATAAAATGCAATTTGGACCCTGCAACAAGACAACAATCCCAAGCATTCTAGCAAAAAAGTAAATAAGTGGTTTCTTCAATGTCATCGCGTTGTATAGCAGTCATTGCCAATAAAGGACACGCGACTTAGTATTTATATAATGTGCACTTAATGCAGTACTATGTCTTAAGTAATCAATAATTTAAAAAATACTCACAGCTTCTTGTATACATTTTTTTTTATATCTGCTTGGTGCTAATTTTCTGACTATCTAATATTGACATTTATGTGCATTAATTTGTCATAAAATTAGAAAAAGATATTCTTGAAGCGATTTTTTCGTGAGTTAGCAACTGTAACTTTGCACCATATTTAAAATTAATTTCGCTTAGTCGCCGTAGTTTCTGATATTTTGCGTCAAAAAACTTGACAACGCCCTTGGTGCTATTATTTTGACCGCTGCTGTATATACTTCACTCGCTTCCGGTAAGGAATAGCATATTTTAGCAATTCATGTCTGCACACAATAACAAATGCATTTATCCAATTATAGTCAATTGTTTATTGATTGAACTTATTTTAATTTTAATGTGAAATTACGTGAAATTACGGTTAATAATTTACAATGTATTTACCAAAAATTCCATTGTTATAAAAAAATCAATCAATCATTGAACTATGTTAAGAAATTATTTTCCTTACTAAATGTTTTCAATAAACAAGAAAGCAGCACGATTAGGAGAAAGAAAATAATGAAAAAAAAAATAACGGAAAAAGAGGCATTTGCTACAAAGAAAGCAAAATGCTGCAAAAATATTCGATGTTCGACACATGAGGCCGCTACATAAACAACCACAACAATTCAAGCAGAGTAAAAGTGGATGGAGCCAACAGCATAACGTATTTGAAATTGATTGCGGAAAACGAAAATTTATATTGAAGAAAAAGAAAACGAAGAATGAGAAAAGAACAATGGCTTTCATTAAGAACAAATAATTGAAAATTCCTGTTATGGCAGCAAAAAGAAGAACCTTTAACCCTTGACCCCTATATATGCACGAATTTTTCTATTTTAACATAAAACATTAAGGGTTCTCATCTAAGCATGTAAACATGTAAATCATTTAAACTTTTGATGAGCGATAAAGTGTAAATATCGTAAATGTGGACAAAATGGCGGCTGCGGCAGCGACAACATTATGACTTTTTTAAATTTTAAACCTTTTAAAAACCTTCATTAACATAGAAAAATAAATAAAACGTGTTCATATTTACTTCAACTACTTTAAATATTTAATGATAAGCGCCAAAGACATGCTAGTTTACACTACAAAATAGGCTCGGAAATGATGTAAACTCACGCACAGCATCGAAATTCAGTAATCTACCTAAATCTACAAATTTTGACAGATCGTTTACACGCATGAAAGTTCACAAGGTTTACAATGTTGACGGGTCAGTTACATGCTTGGATGAGAAGCCTTATTATTTGTACTAAATCGAATGACAGGGTGCAACACATATAATTAAATTGTTGACAAAATTTGACATCGTTGAAAAATTCATAACCCAGCCAGCATTTTCGGTCGCAAAAGAGTCGCGATAATCCAGTGGCGAAATGTTGTAACTTCAACGTCGAAGCGAACATCGAAGCGAAGTTTTTGATATGGCAGTATGTAACATTTTCGTTCGACAGGCGATTTGGTTTGTTTCGAAGTTATTTTCGAACATTTAACAGCTACACGCAAGCTTTTTTCTGATACTTGGCAAGTTAAATAACGTAAATCATTATTTTGAAAAATATTTTATTTATAAAAAATTTAATCTAATATATAAAAATTAATATTTGTTTGTTTGTTGGTTTGTTCGTATGTACATGCGCTGGCAAACCGCTCATCCGATTTTGATAAGGTTTTTTGCAAAATGTTCAGAAAAGTCCCGGGAAGGCTATAGGCTATTTAAAGTTGTGATAAGACAATGGGGAGGTGCCACGCCCATACAAAACAACACTTTAAATTCTCATTTCTCAGGCATTGGTAGCCGTTGGGTTGATTATATTTGGTACGTATGGTGTTGGTATCAAAAGAAGTCGCTTCATGTTAAAAGTGGGCGAAGCCACGCCCTTTTATAGCAGAAGTAAAGACCTCCTTTTCATGGCCGTAGCTGCAATATTTGAAAGTTACTACCGGCTTAAGCCCCATTTTCGACTTCGCCACATATTTTTATTAGATTTTAGGCAATAAAAAAAAGGGTTGAGGCGCTTAAATTTTTTGACCTAATTTCTTCATAAAAGCCCCAAACTTAGTTCGCCCTCCCCTTTTTTATTGCCAAAAATCTAATAAAAATATGTGCCGAAATCGAAAATGGGGCTTAGGCCGGTAGCAGCTTTCAAAAATTCCAGCTAAGGCCATGCTTCTTATATCTAATATATAAAAATAAATGTTTGTTTGTTTGTTTGTTTATTTGTTCGTTCGCTATGCGCTGCAATACCGTTCATCCGATTGCGATAAGACTTTGTCAACTTATTGTTTGCACTTACACAAACAATGTAGGCATATTTAAAATTTGCCACACCCCCTTTTAACGCCCACAAATTAGTAAAAATGCTATATTTGAGACAGTTTTTGCCGTATTAAACTAAAATTTGGTAATTAAGTTCGTATGATAACTATCGGTAACTATACTTAAAATGGGCGTAGTCCCACTTTAGCTACGCCTACTTTTAAGAAAAGATAAAGAGACTTCGAAATTACTGGCCCGATCGAACTAAAATTTTGGCAGTGGATTTGTTTCGAATACGAGATGGTTTAAGAAAAAACTGCCACACCCCCTTTTACTGCCCACAAATCAATAAAAATGCTATATTTAAGACAGTTTTTGTCGTAGTATACTAAAATTTGGGAGTTAAGTCCGTATGATAACTATCGGAATATAGCTTATTCAAAATAGGCGTGGTTCCACTAAAGCTACGCCTACTTTTAAGAAAAGATAAACAGACTTCGTAATTACTGGTCCGATCGAGCTAAAATGTTGGCAGTGGATTTGTTGCGAGTACGAGATGGTTTAAGATAAAATTGCCACACCGCCCACAAATATATAAAAAATTCGCGATATCAAATTGCTTTGGAGTTATGGATCGAACAGCCTCGAAATTCGATATTCAACCACAATTGACACATGTCGTTCCACTGATGACATTTTATGGGAGTTAAACAAGGGGGAGTGGAACCTCTGATGCAACCAAAACTTGCGATATCGAATAGTTTTGGAGTTACAGGTCACACAGCATCGGAATTCAGTATGCGACATCAATTTATGCATGCAGTTTCATTAACAACATTTTATTGGCTTTAGAAACGGTGGAGTTTCACCTCCTTCCAAACAACCAAAATGTGTGCTATCGAATAGCTTTGATGTTATAGGTCGCACAGCATCGAAATTCAGTAATCTACCTAAATTTACACATGCAGTTTTACTGAAAACATTTTATGGCGTTGGACAAGTATTTACAACCCAAAAATGCAAAATCGAATAGCTTTACAGTTACAGTTCAGTATTCGACCTCAATTTATACATGCAGTTTCATTAATAACATTTTATGGGCGTAGGAAAAGGGGGAATGGCATCTCCCATACAACCCAGATTTGTGCTATCGAATAGCTTTGGAATTATAGGTCGCACATCGTCGGAATTCCGTATTCTACCTTAATTTACACATTCAGTTTCATTGATCACATTTAATAGGCGTTGGTCAAGGGGGCGTTGCACCTACCATACAACCCAAACTTGGGATATCTAGCAGCTTTAGATTTATAGGTTGCATAGCATCAAAATTCAGTATTCGACCTCAATTTATACATGCAAGGGAGCGTGGCAGCAACGCGCCGGGTGTCAGCTAGTATAAACTAAAAATGATAAAGTAGTTATTTTCAACAAATAACATTTGTTTGGCAATAATAAAGGGAACTAAATTTGAACAAACTGTTCTAAGGTAACCATATATATACTTCTATTAAAGCCATTACTTTTAGTATTTCACTTAATTGAAACCATAATTTAACACTTCTAGTTAAATAAATGATTAAGCAATGCTTAAACGAATAAATATTTGCATTTATATTTAATTCGCTTCTCGATCACTGCCACCAAATCAAAGTGATATTTTATCGCAAATGTCGCCGCCTGTCGAATGTCATTAATTTCGACAAAGTAAAAAATTTCGAAGTTACAACATGTTGCCACAGAGCATTTTTGTCAAAAAGATTGTAAAAATTGCCAATGAGCGCGTATCCTGATCGCTAAGGTTCAAAGTATCGAAAGTAACTGTTCCTCGTCGACGACTCTTTAAAAGGAGTCATTTGCGATGCATCAAAAATACGCATTAACGCGTCATCACGAACGAGTCCTCATAAAAGAGTCACCCAGACGATTTTTAAAATAATGTTTCTCACTCGCATGGTTCATTTTGCTTTCAGGAGATGTTTATGATTTTATTTTGAACTAGTGTAAAAGCCTGTTCTACGACATGTCCTCCGCAGACTTCCTTTTTGGAGCCGTTTGCCGAAAGCACTTTTTTCTCTTTTTAAAGCTTGATCTTTTATTCAATTTATGTTTGGAAAATACAAATGTACCCCTTTAAATAACACTTTACGTATTAAAGCAGTGTTGAAAAGGTAGTTAGATTAAAAACGTACACAGTAAAAAATTTTAGGGTAAATTTGATCTTTTTTATTAAATTTGTGGGGTATAAACTTTTTTATTCCAAATAATTTATAAATTTTATACCATTCAATATTATAAAAATAATAAAACAAATATAATTTAAAAATTTTATATGGATATCATGTGTAAATCAAAATAATAAATCAAAGGGTTGAAAGAAAAAAATTCACCGAAATCGGGAAATTTAAAAATATAGTGGTTTCGATTTATTATTTCGATTAAAAATTTATAAGATTTGTTGGTGTAACTTTTATAACATTTTTCATTTGGATTTATATGTGTACAAAATAGTATAAAATTTATGCTTATATTTTTTACTGTGTACTTTTGTTAAAACCTAATATTGTCACTGATAAGTATCAAATATATTTTCTGTGCATACTTTCAGGCTGAAAATTTTTGAGAACAGTATGTCTTGTAAAAGTGCTTTAATGTCAAAAAATAATTACAGTTTGAGAAATACTGTGTGCGGAGCAGCATGCTTCTATTTTATGTATTAAGATGTGCATACTTTTAGGCTGAACAGTTTGAGAGATATTGGGCATGGAGCAGCGTGCTTGCCTTTGATATACTAAGATAAGATCGGTTTGAAATTATAGGCCAAATAGTAAGAGTGAATTCCTCCCTTAACAATGTTCAGTGGAACTGCGACTGGTTCCGCTCTGGAAACGTCAAAGGTGTAACCCTGCCTAGCCAGTTCATCCACCTTTTCATAACCATATATGTTCCTATGGCCGGGAACCCAGATTACGGTAATGTTAAGTTGGTTCCTTACCCGGGCTAGTGCACTCTTACACTGCCTAACCAGTTTGGAGTTGGTACTGATTGCAGCTAAAGCTTTAATAGCGGCGTTTTGCCATACGTCAAAATAGTTGCACTAAGGCGATTGGTATTGGCTCTATTTAAGGCGCTACAAGTTTCTCTTATCGCAAAAATCCACCTCCCCAGTTTCTCAGAGTATATGCCAGCTCTCTCTACGCACTTCATTGCAATTTAATGTGCTAAGATATTCGTTCATGGCGATGAGTCCAAGTAGAGGGGAGATCACACCTCTCTGAGGAGTACCCCTACTGACAAATCTCGTGAGTTGACAACCAGCCAGGTCTACCTGTATTATTCTGTTACAGAGCATAGATACCATCAATTTTCTCACGGGTGCTTGCACACCAAGGTTAGTCATAGAATCAAGAATGACCTTAGTGTGTCGATTGTTAAATGCCCCTTCTATGTCTAAGAAGGCTGCAAGAGTGTATTGCTTAAAGAAGATAGATCTTTCAATAGTAATGATAGCTTCGTATAAGACGGTATCTGTAGATCTGCCTTTTGTTACGAATGTTATAAAACATTTGAATCGAGTTCGTTGTCGTTGTGCATTTTTATGTTATTATATGTAAGTTCGCTTATGATGGTTTTAAAGGGTCAAATACAACAAGTACATTTATGAAGGAGAAGAAATCTTCTAGCTACCCCGTGTGCATCTGGCTCGTCCCGGATGTAATTCTTCTAGATGTAATTAGAAGTCCCAACAGAAGATATTGTTAAACCAACTTAATCTCAAACCATAATCTTCAATTCTTCATAATTCTTCATAAATTTATTTTACATAAAAAAAATCAAGTGAAACAAAATGTAAATAAATAATGAACAAATTGTGACTTAAATTTATCAATGCCACTCATAATCTTACTCAGTACAAGGTATTAACATTTATATTATTTATTATATTCGTTACTTTAATATATTATTATATACTTAAATAATATTTATTTATATTATTTACTTTTTGATAAGAGATCTTATCATCATACCCACTGTATAGACATTTTTAAATGTAAGCAAACCAATTCTATGTCTCAAACAGCTGATCATTTTAAAAGTTCATTGACTTCTTAAGTCCTGTATACAGTCCGTTCCCACCCTGCTCCTATTCAATATGTTCAAAGACTAGGAGAAAAACTAATATTTACACATACATATACTAATATAGGGAATACCCAGTGGGCAACTGCAGGAGTCCGAAGGCCTTCAGGAGGCCTGCGTTAGGTTTGAAAAGGCCTTCCACACTCCTTGCAAACACCGTTTTATTGCTTGTATGAAATGGAAAAATTTGTCAGGCCTTCCGCTCTTGCTCAAAAGAGACCTGCCAGAAACGATTTTTCGAGAAGTCACGTTAGCAGTAAAAGCAATATAAATATCAACTCGAAATAAAAAACGACTAACAATTTCAGATTTGACCATGGTCCTCTCATGTGGCGGTCCGACATCTTCCCCACACGTCTATCGTGATTGTTTAGAACCAATGGCTTATTTTGCATCGAGACCCAACTCGGAAGAAAATTTTTTTGTTGTTTTTTTTAAAATCTATATTTTTTACAAACTGTTCTGTGTATTAAAATTATTTTTTAAATTTTTTTATAAATTTTCTTCATACAAAAATATAAGAAAAGTCGTTTTTCCATATAAATAATTTCATATAATATAATATGTAATGTGTTAGTTTTCGGGAGCCCAGGCTCGAGACCTAACTATTCATTCATTTTCAACATTTTTATTGAAGAAAAAAGTGTGATTTCAATAAAGCAAAATTCGTATACAACATGTACATGTAGTTTGGATGTAAAAAAAAACAAATGATGAAAGAAAACAATGATGAAAAATATGACGAGTAATAGAGGTGACGGATAATAGAGAGACGGATAACCGAGGTTTCACTGTATAACGCTTTGTGTTTTTTTTCTCTGGCACTATATCTGTCCCTGTCTTTCTTTTTTATTACTAATACTGCTTTGGATTATAAAGCCTTGCTCTGCAATTTTACTGAACAATTTTTTTCTTAACCCTTGGACAAACACATGGTTCTGGCCAGGCATATTTCATTTTTGAGCGTTAATTAAACATACTTCTAGTTTAGGTATATACCTGTATTTCCCGGTAGCCGCCTAAAATATTGTTGGCTTTCTAATTTAAAAAAAAGTTTTAAAATATCGTTCCAACACGAAAAAAACTGCAAAAAAAATTCCCCCTCGAACAAACACATATGCCTAGCCAGACCCCTATACAATTTGTATGAAATAAATTATTGTTATGCACATTTTGGGTTATTTTTCTGCAAATACAATGCAAATTGTTGTTTCCAGGTATTTTTTTTATATTTTGGGTTGTTTTTTTGTGAATTCACTGCAGATGTTTGCTTCCAGGTAGTTTTTGTGTTCATTTTTCTCTTATTTCTTTCTTTCGTTTGTGATTTTGATTTTGAGTTCAGTTAGTTTATTATTGAATGCTGAACATACAAAATTGACAGTCCGAAATATAAATTTTTTGTGCGGAAGCTAAAGTGAAATTATTACTATTGTTTAATGTAGAGGGTTTAGAATTTGAGTACAATACGCGCTTGCTTACAGGCAGCCTTACTGATAATTTCCAAGAACTACTATCATCAGCATTACAGCGTGATTTCGCACTTCACACAGTGCATATTTCGGATTGTCGATGTTGTATGCTCAACATTCAATAATAAACTAACTGAGCTCAAAACCAAAATCACAAACGAAAGAAAGAAATAAAAGAAAAATGAAGTGAATATTCGTTGCAAGGAAAACAGTACACTGGTAAAGAGGGAGAACAATGAGAGACAAACCAAGGTGAAAATGTGCTCATGAGTTTGGCTAATCGATACGCCAACAGCGGCAGAACTATTAATGCTGATAACTTCTTTACAACATTAGACGCAGCTAAATGTCTTTCGTCGATTGGACTCGCAAACGTTGGCACCATTAGATCCAACAAAAATGTGTCTTCCCAAAAAAGTGAAAAAAGACAGCAAACGGCCAGTGCTTTCATCTGTGTTCGGTTTCTATGATAACCTTGTATCACTATATAACCATATCACTATAACCATATAACACAAATTTGCGATATCGAATAGTTTTGGAGTTATAGGTCGCACAGCCTCGAAACTCTATATTCGATCTCAATTAACACATGCAGTTTCACTGATAACATTTTATGAGCGTTAGACAAGGGGTTTGGCCACAACGCACCAAGGTTTATCAGATTTATGTCAAATTTATTACTCTGGGCTTATTAAGGTCGCTGATCACGACGCTGAAGTCAGAATTTGAAAGTTCTCACATCCAAGACGACGGATCATAAATGTTTTAACCTATTTTTTAAGCATATCTTTGCTTAATTTTTTAGATGGTTGCTTGCAATGCTTACTTCAGATTTGTCATTGAAATTCCAGAAATCCCCCGAATAACAAGTATGACATAAAAAATATCTTTAACATAGGTAAATATATGCTGTAAAGGGTACGCCATATTTGACCCTTACTCTTGGATTTAAAAATGTTCAAATTCTGACTTCAGATTCGTGATGAGTGACCCCGAAAATACTCAAGTAATAAGTTTATTATAAAAAATATCATATTAAAAAATGTATGCCGTAAAGGGTTAAGGGAAAGTGAGTCTTTAAAAAACTCCATCTGTTCCATTGCTAGTTTTTCCTAGCATATGAGAATGAACATTGGCATGCACTTGTGCATAAATATGTGTGTGCGTGTATGTGTGTGTGTGTGTGTGTATGTGTGTGTGTATGTGTGTGTGCTTAGTACTTTAAGTACAATCACTTCAATTCTAAGTACTTGCATGTTTTACGAAAAACTCACAATTCACATTCATTGTATGCGAGGAAATGCCACTAGACACAACAACTCTTCATATCCAGCCGTTTCTGGCTCCTATTTGCACTTGCACTCAATCTTTCCTGTGCACCACCCTCCATTTCTCCCTCCTTTTCAAGCTTACACATTCTTTCTCGCCAACATTGTTTGTCACTTAAGAATGCAACGCAGTGGCAACGTCATGCCACATTACAATGCACACTAGCATACTATCGCATATATGCACACACTCACGTTTCCTGTGGGTACAATTGTTCCATTTTCACTTAATGTCAGCGACACTCAGTCTTTCATTCTCTGACTACCACTTCTAGCGTCGTCTGCTTTTTATCTATTTACAGAAGAAAACTCTTGAATGAAAATTCTTTTGATTTTCCTTTTATAATCTTAACTAATAGTTTAAACTTAGATTCCTTCATTCATTGTGGTTGGTTGTGCATTTATCTGTAAGAAGCTGCTTACGGGATTGTTGAAATTTTTCAATTTTCCTTGGCCGATATTTGAGCAAGAAATTCTTCCTACAATGTGAAAAAAAGCACAATGCTCTAGTTGGACACTTTAATTACTTTGAGTTTGCTTGTGTGTGTGTGTGTGTGTGTAAAGTTTGTTCTTCTATTTGAGTAGAAGTGTGTTTTTGTGTTTTCTCCTTGAATAACTCAAATTGTAGTTAGTAAGTAGAAATTTTTCAATAGTTCTTTGATGTTGTAGAGAGCTATGAGTGCAAAGCTATTTTTAATAAGGAATTTTTCAAATTTGCTCATATTGCAGTAGATGTTGGTGCAAGCATATTTTTACAGAACAAAAGCAACATGCTGTCAATGCTGTTAATTGCAATTTTACAAAAATTAATAAAAACTTAAACGACTTTGTTGATTTCTTAAAAAAGTTCAGTATTTTTTGAGTAAAATGTGTGTAAGGAATTTGTAGTGAATTATTTACATCAGCTATGTTAAATTGGGCATAGAAATTCGACATTTCATGACCTTTCTCAACCTATTGCTACTTAAGTGTCAACCCTTGTTCGTAACTGGTTCGAAAAATTTCAATTAAATCATCGCCAAAAAAATACCCATGTCAATGTCACGAATGAACAATGATTGAAACGCTTTATATTGTGCATTGAAAGTTCAAACAAGTTGTAAAAAACAACTACTAGAACTAGTCTATTAAATAAAATGAAGGAACACAAATGCAAGGAGCAAAAAGGTCAAGCATTCTATACTTGAACCAAGCAAGAAGGATATCAGTGCTTTCTCATGTATTAAATTCTCAGTTTTATGTATCAAGAAAATATAAAATGTGTGTTATTAAGAAATTTTTAAACCTAAGTCTATTTTTTCTTAACTCTAGCCTTATA
The DNA here is from genome assembly GCA_963920525.1 of Dichetophora obliterata. Classification (NCBI taxonomy): domain Eukaryota; kingdom Metazoa; phylum Arthropoda; class Insecta; order Diptera; family Sciomyzidae; genus Dichetophora; species Dichetophora obliterata. The sequence goes on from OY986439.1 coordinate 57,502,231, forward strand.
TAATCTTGGAATGATATTCATTTTTGTGATCCAAGTAAATAACTCTCTAAAAACTACGAATTGAATATCTTGCTTGATATTGGAAAATAATATCCTAAGAAAGAGAAAAATTTGCTTTATCCCAGTTATTACCTACCCCGATTTCAGCGATGTTGTCATTTCACCAATAAAGCTATGTTTTTCCATAGCACGTTGTTATTACAGTTAGCATATGAAAAATTCTGTATGTAAAACTCTGTGTGTCTGCATTTGTTATAGCAAAACAAAAATGTTTTTATGTGTTTGAAAAAAGTCACTGATAATGAATATGATGAAAATAAATGAACAATGCAAAGTAAACGCACCCACGCACAATAAAAGCTTATATCCACTAAATTATCCTTGAAGCTTAAGGGGCTCAATGACCTATGGTTTTTTGTCAAACATTAGCCCTAAACTAGTAGAAGGACTAATATTTTTTCATTAGAAAATGAACACCAGTAAATTTGCTGGTGAGCGACTAATGACTTGTTGATTTTTCAAAAAGTTTCATTTTTGCTGAAGGGACATTACTCGTTTTGCACGCGTGTAGATCAAACAAAAGCAACACAGCATGACGCATGGCGCATGACGCTAATACGCTTAAATGATAAGAACAACATTGATAAGTAACAATAAATTTTTAGATTAATTGTGACGTCATTTGAGTTAGTTATCATTGTTGAAATACATGCTTGATTCATTGAATGAAAGCACTTTAGCTATACAGAGAATACCAACAATTAATTCGGCATTGATACATTAACTCAAGCGAAGTTTATTGAATCAGAAAAATGCGTTAACGCAAATGCGCCATGACGCAGTGAGAATTGCAATGATTCCAGTATCAAAAGGACTTTGATAAACGCTGCTAGATTTTATGTTGGATATCGCTTTGAGCAATGAGCAGCGCCTTTCCAACTGCATGTGCAAACCGTGCAAGGCACGGGGCGCGAGCTAAACAAGGGCGCTGTAGTATATTTTATTTAAAAATACTAGACATTTTATAAATATTTACAAAATATTGAAAACGTGTAAGAATAAATTATTTGAAGTTATGCATAGAAAGTTGTAAGAATTTTTCATAAGGCACAAACAGTAATTTGATAAATTTTGCTTTCAATTGAAAAAGCGCTAAGAAATGCGAAATTGTCCTTTTTAATATTAAAAAGTAAAAAAAAGTTGAATAAAGAAGTATTGTTGAAGTGATTTTTTATTATATTTCTAATCAGTTGAATAAGATATTGCAAATAAAATTCACTATTATAAAGTCATAGAACAATTTGTATCTTTAAAGCACATAAAGATGCCTTCTGCAGAATAATTTAAAATATCGCAACATTTAAAACATCCCGAATATAAATATTATCGGGCGAACAGCGGTCGAACATGGGCCGCACGAACGTACATGGGTTAAATATTGCCTAAAAATAATCAAAAAAGTTTAACAGTTAAAACTTTGGTCGAACAACGGCCGTACAAGGCCTAAATTAAGTTGCACAGCCACTCTATGCCCGCTGTATGCCACCAAAATTTTATATATAGTCAAAATATCAGTTCAATATGACATTGCAAATTCAATTCAATGTGATAAAATCATATAACAATTTTCATCTTCAAAGCACGAAAAGGTGCCTTCTACTGAATAATTTCAAATATCGATACATTTAAAACATCCTGAGTAAAAACATTAGCTGACGAACAGCGGTCGAACAAGGGCCGCACGGCCGTACGAGGATCGAACATGGCCTAAGAATAATCCAAAAAGTTTAACGGTTAAAACTTTGCTTGAACAACGGTCGTACAAGGCATAAATTAAGTTGCACAGCCGCTATATGCCCGCTGTATGCCACGAAATTTTGATATATAGTCATAATATCAGTTCAACATGACATTGCAAATTCAATTCAATGTGATAAAATCATATAACAGTTTTCATCTTCAAAGCACGAAAAGGTGCCTTCTACTGAATAATTTCAAATATTGATACATTTAAAACATCCTGAGTAAAAACATTAGCTGACGAAAAGTGGTCGAACATGGGCCGCACGGCCGTACAAGGGTCGAACATAGCCTAACAATAATCCAAAAAGCCTAGCGGTTAAAATTTTTGGTCGAACAACGGCCGTACAAGGCCTAAATTAAGTTGTACAGCCGCTCTATGCCCGCTGTATGCCACCAAATTTTTATATATAGTCACAATATCAGTTCAATATGACATTGCAAATTCAATTCAATATGATAAAATCATAGAAAAGTTTTCATCTTCAATGAACGAAAAGGTTCCTTCTACTGAATAATTTCAAATATCGATACATTTAAAACATCCTGAGTAAAAACATTAGCTGACGAACAGCGGTCGAACAGGGCCCCACGGCCGTACAAGGATCGAACATGGCCTAAGAATAATCCAAAAAGTTTAACGGTTAAAACTTTGCTCGAACAACGGTCGTACAAGGCATAAATTAAGTTGCACAGCCGCTCTATGCCCGCGGTATGCCAGCAAATTTTTGTATATAGTCACAATATCAGTTCATTATGACATTGCAAATTCAATTCAATATGATAAAACCATATAACAATTTTCATCTTCAAAGCACGAAAAGGTGCCTTCTACTGAATAATTTCAAATATCGATACATTTAAAACATCCTGAGTAAAAACATTAGCTGACGAACAGCGATCGAACATGGGCCGCACGGCCCTACAAGGGTCGAACATGGCCTAAGAATAATCCAAAAAGCCTAGCGGTTGAAAGTTGGTTTGAACAACGGCCGTACATGGTCTAAATTAAGTTGCCACCAAATTTTTAAAACCAATTATTTACTAATAAACCCTTGCGTAACAACAAAAACAAGCCTCTCTGGGCAATGCCGATGTGGATAGTATCGCCACTTGTGTGTGGTGCAAAAGAATTTTTTGTGTATGATATTGGTTGAAAAAAAGCTGTTTGGCCGTTCGGCCAATGTATGGTCACTGTGCGCCCGTTTTACAGCCGAGGCAACATTTCAAGAATAGTGTCAACTCTTACTTTTAATTTTTTTTTATGGATTATATGGATTTTGGCCTCCTAATTCTAAATCTGGAAAAATTGCAGGCCGCTCGTAATTGGGATAGGAATTATGGGCCTCCAAACTTGGAAAAAATGGCCTAAATATCTTGCTATTTGTTTTAATTTTTCAACAAAACTACACTTTATGTGAATCATAAGAAAGGTAATTAAAGTACCTATTCAAACTATTCAACAAACTTGAAAATCCATGCATAACTTTAAAGATATATGCAAATATTTTTAGTGTAGTGCTTTCGTAAAAGGGAGACCACTAGTTTTTTAGACAAATTGTAAATATAAGAATAGGTATATCATAAAAAGCTATGCATGGATTTTCATGTTTGATACGCTGTTGAATAGGTACTTGCATTACCTTTCTTTTGATACCCATAATGCAGAACACTCAAAAAAAAATGGCAAGATTTGTAGGCCATTTTTGCAACTTTGGAGGCCTATAACTTCTAAACCAATTGCGAGCGGCCTAAATTTTTTTCAGATTTGGATTTAAGAGAGCCGTAGAATCCAACACAAAATATTAGAAAACAGATTTGTTGCTGTTCTTGAAGTATACCCAGCCGAGAAATTATTTCAAAATGGCCGCTGTTTGTCGAAAAGGTCCTGCAAACGACCCTTGTTCGACGCTTGCAAGGCCGAAAACAATTTTTAAAATTAGGCCGCCCGCTGTTTAGCTTAGCTGAAAATGATTTTATTTTTACTCGTAAAATATTTCCATATTATTTATCAAATAGAACACAAAACAGTCTTAATAAAAAAAAATTTAATTTCACTCTGATATTATTATTTTTTTTATGAAATGTAGGGTCCCAGCAAGAAAAGTGCTGCCAAAAGAAGGTAAAGTGGAAGGGAAAGTCTTGAATTCCATCCCTTCCACTTTCATACCCAGAAGGCAGTTTTTTAACATATGCATGTCATTGGGAGGAATGCTTTCCTTAGTCTTCTCTAGAAGTGCATCCAGAATTTTTTCAATGGAAAATTTTTTGAGCCCTTAAATAAAAGGATTCCAGTAGGTTATTTTGTGGAGAATTTTAAGAAGGCATTCCATTCAAATGTGAGTAATGCAGTGTAATCTGATGTTAAAATTTCAAAAAGTTTCTTCGTCCTAGGGTGGACTCTAAAAATGGGTTTTTTTTTATTTTGTATTTTTTTTAATGTTAAGGCTCGCTGATTTCGAATCTGATGCTAGAATTTCAAAAAAATTTAACACTAGGGTGGACTTAAAAAATTCCACGGAAAATATCTTATTGCCCGATTTTCTCGCGATTTTAGTGTTGGAAATGAAAAGTGTTTGGGTTTTGTTGGGGGTTTAAAAAAATTAACGTAAAATATTCCTTTCCCCGATTTTCACGGCATTTTGGTGTTTGAAGTAGGAAGCGGTTGTGTTTTGTTGGAGGTTTGAAAAATCTCACAGAAAATAAAAAAATACACCAAAAAAATAATTGAAATTAAATGCTATTTGAATGTCTTTGAGAAGTGGTTTATGAGAATGCTTCTTGATAGCACTTCTTGATAAGGCTTAGAAGAAGCACAATTGGATCTATAGAATGTCTTCCGGAAACAGTGTCCCTAAGAATGCATGTCATATTTGTAACAAAAATTTTGCTGGGGTATTACAATTTTTGGGCACAAGCGCTGGCCATGAGCTTAATATTTTGAGTGTGTTGAGTTGTTAAGCGAATTGAATTACGTCAAGAAGTAAGCGCATTTTGGTGTCACTTACGAAAATTTCAACAAATCTGATCAAATTCCTGCATATTCGTATTTAATTTAAATAATATTTTTATAATAAAGAGATGTGAAGAAAAATTGGACTGAAAAAAGTTTATTCATTAAGGAATTAATATAAGCCATGCCTGAACTAAATGCAGAGCTAACATCCAATAAAAATAAACAAACCTAAATTTCAGGCATACTTCGTAAAAGTTTTTTTACAGCATTCAAACAGATACAAGAAAATTTAGTGTATGCATGTATGGTTTATGGAATGGTATTGAAGTTAAAAAATGTACTATAGCTTCGAATAAGGAAAAAAAGTGGTAATAAATTGTCTTCGACTGGACTGCCGGCTGGCTAAAATACTCCCATGTCCGTGTTTATGCATATTCGAAGTTTTGTTTGTGGTACTGTTTTGATGACGTCACTTTTTACGGGGCGTGGTTTTTATCCAGAATTTTTAAAATTTCAAACTCAGAGTACATTTCGCATATAAAAGTTTATGAGTAGAATAGCACGTTAATATTAATTTAAATGTTAATCAAATATTAATTTGTGTGAAACTGATGAAGGTTTTGCTATTATGATGGGCGTATATGGGAGGTAGGCAACTTTTTAATTTATTTTATTTTAAATTTCTAAAGTAGAGTGCCTAATTTGAAAGCATGTATCAATTTTTGTAGATTTTAAATACATTTTACCCTTTTTAAAAGCCACTTTGTATGGGAGTTAGACGTAGTTTCAATTCGGTCTTGACAAATTTTATACTTAAAGTGTTTATTTGCGGTTAAAGCTTACGTGCAATGTTTGAATTCATTGAATTCATTTGAATTCAAAATCACTTTATCAAATAGGTAAAATCTATTTAAAAAATCCACAGAAATGAATCTATTCTGTCGAATTTTTAACTAGATTTTACCTATTTGATAAAGTGATTTTGTATGGGAGATAGTTTTTATTCGATTTGGCTCAGTTTTGAATTTGATCTTTACTTAAAAAAAAGGTTTAAAATTTTTAATCCTCTAAAAATACGTTATTGTTTTTCCAAATGGACAGATCTATATTGATTCAGGAGTTGACGCTGATCCAAAATTTTTATAGTTTTTGGAACGAAGTTCCTTTACGCGGCTTGCGGGTGGTGTGATTTCGTATAAATCGTCACGTAACAATGAGATTGCTGTGTGTGTATGTGAGCGAGTATCGAGCAGACTGCAAACAAGCAGGCGAGTGTGCTGTGTGTGTGCGTGCGAGTATTGACCCGGTGGGCATTTAAGCTAGCGATACGCAAAAGAATGCATGCTAGTAGTGCTCTTATTGGCGTCAATATATTTTCCATGATCGCTGCATTGATGAGTGCTTCTGTAAGGCCTATCTTTTGAAGGTTTGGAGTCTTTTCCTGTTATTTTATATGAAAAAATTTTTAAAAAAATTTTGAAAAAATTATAAATGATCAGATCAATTAAAAAAATCAAATCTTAAAGAAAAAACAAAAAAAAAATTATTTTTTTTTGTCCGAGTTGGGACACGAACCCAGGTCTCCGAAATCTAACACATTGCATATCACATTATATGAAAACTTTTATATGGAATAATTCTAAGTCTTTTCTATTTTTTTTGTATGAAGAAATTTACAAAAAATTCCAAAAAAAAAAATTTTAAATGAACAGAAAAATTTGTAATAAAATGTAGATTTTAAAAAATATACAAAAAAAATTTTTTTTTTGGTCCGAGCTGGGTCGCGAACCCGCGCTCCCGAAAGCTTATTTTCATTTGTAATGATGCAAAATAAGCTGAAGTTTGTTAACAACTGAGGTGGACGAGTGGGTAAGACGCCAGACAGCCAGATGAGAGGACGCTGGTTCAAATCTGGATTTTGTCAAAAGTTTTTTATTTTAAGTTGATATTTATATTGCTTTTCTTCCTAATGTACATTCTAAAGAAGAGCAAGCTTCTTTAGAGTCGCGAGAGAGGAAGGCCTAGAAAATTTTCTCGTTTCATATAAAAAAGTTTATGTGCTTGAAAACGAGCACGGAAGGGCTAAGAAATCGATATGATGGCCTGTTAGAAGCGCTTTAAAGACCTGCTTTTGCCCACTGGGGAGATTCGAGCAGACTAACAAACGAGTAGGCGAGTGCACAACTCTTTCTCTCTCTCTGTGAGTCTCTGTTTCTGACACGAGAAATTTCGTTAAAACCCATTTGTTATTTTTATTTGTGAGTTTCTTTTATATGATACGTGAGAATCTTTATTGCTATAAAGTTTTAAGAAATGAAAACTGCAGCAAATGTAAGTAATGCAGTGTAATCTGATGTTAGAATTTAAAAAAGTTTCTTTGTCCTAGGCTGGACTCTAAAAATGTGTTTCTTTTATTTTGTATTTGATTTCGAATCTGATGCTAGAATTTAAAAAAACTTTTAACACTAGGGTGGACACTAACCACAAGGGTGGTTTTTGTTTTATACTCTTTGTAGATGAGCTGATCACTGATTTCGAGTCTTATGTAAGAAGTTTGAATTTTTTTACACTAGGAAGGATGCTAAAAATGTGTTTCTGGCTTTATACTCTTTATAGATGCGCTCGTAGCTGATTTGGAATCTGATGTTTGAATTTCAAAAAGTTTCATAATCTTATGTTAGAATTTTGAGAAATTTGTTTACTCTAAGGTGAACCCTAAAAATGTGCTTTTTTGTTTTATACTCTTTGTATATGTGCTGGCTTTATTAAGGGGTCGCTGATTTAGAACCTGATGTAAAAATTTCAAAAAGATTTTTTACTCTAGGGTGAACCATAGAATTTGATTTGGATTCTGATGTTAGAATTTGAAAAAGTTTTCTATTCTTATGTTAGAATTTAAAAAAAAATGTTCTTACTCTAGGGGAACCCAAAACATGTGGTTTTTTGGTTTATACTCTTGTATACGTGCCAGCAGTATAAGGTGTCGCTGATTTCGAACCTGATGTTAGAATTTCAAAAAGTTTTTTGACACTAGGGTGAACCCTGAAAATGTGTTTTTTTCTTTTATACTCTTTGCATATGTGCTGGCAGTTTTGGGGGGCTCTGATTACCTGATGTAAGAATTACCTGATGTAAGAATTTGAAAAAGAATTTTTCCACTAGGGTGGACCCTAAATATGTGTTTTATGTTTTATACTCTTTTTAGATGCGCTGATCGCTGATTTCGAATCTTATGTAAGAAGTTTGAAAATTTTTGTACATTAGGGTTGACCCTAAAAATGTGTTTTTTGCTTTAAACTCTTTGTATATGTGCGAGCAGTATAAGGAGCCGCTGTTTTCGAACCTGATGTTAAAATTTCAAAAAGTTTTTTTGGCACAAGTTTAAATGCTGAAAATGTGTTTTTTTGTTTTATACCCTTAAGTAAATTCAGTTTTCAATCTTACTTTTCAAGCAATTCAAGCCCCATCATACGAGGAATATGATGAATTTTCAATGCTCAACGCCTTGTTGCGACATGAAACAAACATCGCTGGCAACGGTAACTATTTTCATTTCTCATAAGAATTTTACATCTTAATTTTTAATAAATAATTTTGTTTTTAAAAAATAGTAAATACAACTTTTTAATTGGTAGTTTATTTACATTATTTGCCTTGAAAAAATTATCTAATATATAAAAATGAATTTTTGTTTGTTTGCTCGTTCGCTATGCGCTACAATACCATTCATCCGAACAATATAGGCATATTTAAATTTTGCCACACCCCCTTTTACCGCCCTCAATTCAATAAAAATGCTATATTTAAGACATTTTTTGTTGTATTAAACTAAAATTTGGTAATTAAGTTTGTATGATAACTATCGGTAACTTAAAATGGGCGTGGTCCCACAATAGCTACACATACTTTTAAGAAAAGATAAGAGACTTCGAAATTACTGGTTCGATCGAGCTTAAATTTTGGCAGTGGATTTGTTTCGAGTACGAGATGGTTTAAGAAAACATTGCCGCACCCCCTTTTACTGCCCACAAATATATAAAAATTCGCGATATCAAATTGCTGTGGAGTTATGGGTCGCACAGCCTCGAAATTCGATATTCAACCACAATTTACACATGTCGTTCCACTGATGACATTTTATGGGAGTTAAACAAGGGGGAATGGAACCTCCGATACAATCAAAACTTGCGATATCGAATAGTTTTGGAGTTACAGGTCAAACAACATCGGAATACAGTATTCGACATAAATATATGCATGCAGTTTCATTAAAAACATTTTATGGGCGTTGGAAACGGTGGAGTTTCACATCCCCCCATACAACTAAAATTTGTGCTATCGAATAGCTTTGAAGTTATCGAAATTCAGTAATCGACCTAAATTTACACACGCAGTTTTATTGAAAACATGTTGTGGCGTTGAACAAGTACAACCCAAACATGCAAAATCGAATAGCTTTAAAGTTATGGGTAACACAGCGTCCGAATTCAGTATTCCACCTCAATTCATACATGCAGTTTCATTAATAACATTTTATGGGCGTAGGTAAAGGGGGACTGGCATATCCCATACAACCCAGATTTGTGCCATCGAATAGCTTTGGAATTATAGGTCGCACAGCGTCGGAATTCAGTATTCGATCCGAATTTCACATGCACTTTCATTGGTAACATTTTTTGGGCGTTGGACATGGGAGAGTGACACCTCCCATACCACCCAAATTTGCGATATTGAATAGCTTCTGAGTTATTTGTCGCACAGCGTCGGAACTCAGTATTCGACCTAAACGTACACATGCCATTTCATTGATTAAATTTTATGGGCGCTTGCCAAGGGACCTCTTGTTTGACCCAAATTTGCGATATCGAATTGCTTTGGAGTTATATGTCGCACAGCGTCGGAGTTCCGTATTCGACCTTAATTTACACATTCAGTTTCATTGATCACATATAATGGGCGTTGGTCAAGGGGTCGTTGCACCTCCCATACAACCCAAATTTGGTATATCTTGCAGCTTTGGATTTATAGGTCGCACAGCATCGAAATTCAGTATTTGACCTCAATTTACACATGCAAGGGAGCGTGGCAGCAACGCGCCGGGTATCAGCTAGTCTAAAATAAAAAATTATAAAAAAAGTGAAAATATACAAATTTTTTTTCGAATTATATTCAGAGTTAAAGAAAAAGCGTAAGGAACTTCGTTCCTAATGGGGTCATCCGAGCATACCACTTTTTATACCTGCCACGCCTTCTTAAGGGCGTTGAAAACGGAGTGGCAAAGTTAATATACTCCTTACAGTGTATGCGTGCGGGTATAAAAAGAGCAAGAAACTATTTGTATTACTACGTTACTTTTTTGATCCATAAAAAAGTGTATCAGCGCAATAACGCAGTAAATTGCTTCAACTCAATAACGCAATGCAGCGCAGCGTTACCCCATGTCTGATAACAAAAGCACAGAAAAAATTTTAATGAAATTACCATTAAAATATAGAACTTTTATTAACGGATCTGGAGAATAAAAAAATTGCCCATGTTTATGTCAAATCATAGTCCATTGTGATATTTCTGCAAGGAAGCTAGTCCGTTACTATGACGCTACCGTTATGAATACTGAATGAGATAAGCAACGTAAATATCCGACTGAATAATGCATAACTTCCCCAATAACCACACTCAAACCTTCACTAATACAATGGAAGTTAAAGTAAAGACAAGTAAACTAATTAGTTTCTTTGCCTCATAAATAATAAACCACGTGCACGCTCTCGGCCTTCAGGCAATGATTTCAATATGCGTGGGAGCTTTAAAGCTTTTCTTGTAGGACTTTTTAAACGGATGAGTTAGCGAGTGCTATGACACTGGAACAAACAATTTTGCGTTGGCAGAGGAATGTGGGTAGAACTTTATGACGCTGACATTCAAAGAGTGTTGTCACCATTAAGGCTTCAAGTAAAATCCGATAAAAAACTGAGGAAATGGAAACCATTTTATTTAAGCATCTTAATATGTTCAAAACAAGCTAAGTTCAAAAGAATTTCCATCAAAACACAAGAAGGATGTCGAAAGCAAATCCACACTGCAACATAAAAAATTGCTCTACTAAAGTACGCAAGGAAGAAAGACATACAGACTTAAAGAATATGGATAGTAAAGTTTAAAAAAATTTTATGAGCAAAATTTAAGACATTCAGTAAAAGCATACACAAGCGCAAATATGAACAGACAAAAGATATAGCTAATGTGAAAAAAGCAGTTAAACAATTTTATTAAGGGCAGGTTCTCATCTAGAGGTCCAAAATCATAGTGATTTCCTTGATTTTTTTTTATAGAAGGAATTAAATGAACACTTTGAAGCTTTTGGCAGCTATAATTTGATTCTTCAAGTAGAGAAAAATATTTTTTTTGGTGCATAAAAGAGTAATGAGAAGTGCCAATACGCCGTCAAACGTCACCTTGAAAAAAAGGTACCCAAACGGTCTCCATCGCATAGCACGTTAATGTCATCTGATATTTTCATAGGTCAAAAATTTTATAAATTATATTATATATATTGGAGCTTGAGCCTATAATCTTATATATTAATAGGCAAACATCAAATGTTGTCGTACACTTTTTCGATATTAATTTTAGAATAAGAGCAATGAAACTTATATCATTCGAAAGGTACTACGTCCTATATGTGCAGAATTAGATTTTAAATTTATGACCTCTGACCCGAGATATTAATGTTGAAAGTTTGTATTATTTTTAGTAAGGAATCTCAAGGCTAGGAAGAGGTAGAATGGTGAATGAGGTATCAAATGAAATATCTGGCTACACAGTATGAAAACATGTTAGATTGGTGACCTTCGACCTGAGGTATGAGCGTAAAAAGAGCATGTATTAAATAAAATCTAAGCTGTAACAGATGGAAGAATATAATGTAAGAGGGAATTTTAGATATTGATAAGGTGTGCAAAAAATACTTCCGACATTTTGCGCCATCTCTTACGGATACCCTACAATAAGCATTTTTTTATGCAACAAGAGTGAATATATATTGTGATGGTGAAATTTCTTACAAGTAGTAAAGTCCGAAAAATATCCGTTATTTTGACATAAAAACTATAGCGATATCTCGAAAACTATAGATGTTCTCAGTACAACGTATTTTTGTATGAAAAAATGTTGGTTGAGGAATATAACGGTATACGAAAGCTTTTTTGGTAATATTTTGCACGGATAGTATTTTTAAAAATGGTTTTAAAATGACATTAAAATTATTTAGATATCTCGAAACTTATATATCTTCTCAGTACAACGTATTTCCTTGAAGCAAGGGCATCGCCTCAGAATGAGAAAAAAAAACTATTGAAATTTCAAGTTTTGATTTTGCAAGCAAATATCTCAGCCATTTTTTAATTGATTTTCAACAAATTTTCTTTATCAAAAAGATTAATTAAATGACTTTGGAGAAATAAGAAAAGATTTACCGTTATCTCACTAATTCTATGTTTTATGTTGTTTAAAATATTCTGCTTTTGCTCAAAAAATAAAACAAACGTTTTTTTGCAGTAATTTTTTTTTCTTATAAAATTTTCTTTTTTCACACTCTTTCACATGACACATAATTTATTTGCAAAAATTGCTTTATTTTGACACATACTTCAAAAAACAGTTCATATCATTGAAAATCATGAGCTACCCTCTATGATTTTTTGATGAAAATTAAAGTTTTCAAAATGTAGTTTTTATATTTTTTACAAAGTTCTACAGCTTAAGCAATAATTTCTATAAAAGAAAATTTTGAATTATTTCAAACTACTTCAAAGTTATCTACACAAATCTATGTTGAAGCCATTTCGTTATATAGATATAGATATCGTAGGAGAAACAGTTCTTCCGTGTTTCTGAACCGATTTTGAAAATTTTTTTAAATAAATTAAAGTAGGGAGAAAGAGTTCACCGAATATTTTTGTGACCTTTGGCCTGTAATATGAGTGTTTAAACATTATTTCTTAAGAAAAAACCTAAACTATAAGAAATTGAAGAACATGGTGTATGAGGAAATTTGAGACATTAATGCAATGTGCAAAACACATTTTTTGCTATCTCTTACGGATACCCTACGATAAGCATTTTTTTATGAAAATGTGTGAATATATATTGTGATGATGAAATTTCTTACAAATATTAAATTTTGAAAAATTCTTTTTATTTTGACATCAAAGTTATGACGATATCTCAAAAACTTTAGCTTTTCTCGGTACCCAAAAAAAAGCCTATAAAAAAAAAACAAAAACATAATTTTGTATTTAAAGCCCTGGTTGTGAAAAATAACGGTGTACCAAAGTTGTTTTTTTTTGGGTAATGTTTTTACAGATAATATAATTAAAAAAACTTCGGCTATTTTAATATTAATATTATTGTGATAATTTGAAACTTAAGATTTTCTTAGTATAACACATTTTTGAGGCTATCGCCTCAGAATAAGAAAAACGCCGATTGAAATTTCGGAAAGTTGGTCAAATTTTGACCACAGGCGATACTAGTATCAATAAATAGTTGAAAATTACAAAAATGGCGATGGAGATAACAATTTTTAGTAGCGTTTTTCACATTTTTCGCTCTTTGAAGTGCTCTAAAAAAACAAAAACCGGCAAATATCTGAATTTAGGTTAAGGATCCAACCAATCTACTACTAGCTGATATACCCGGTGTTACTCGAGAGTTATTTATATAAAGATTTTTATATACACTTTTCGATTAAATATTTTTGTAAATTTTGGAATTTTGTAAAAACGTGTTGAATTTAAGTTTGAGACCACTATAAAAATATTAGTTAAAAAATTTACCAAGCTTTTTTAACGAAGAAATAATTTTATCACTGTTTTTTCACAATCAAAAACTGTTTTTTAGTTCTAAACTGAATTTACTGGTTACTGGTAAGCATGCTACTTGCACTTCGCTAATGAAAATCTTATATATAAAAATCTTCCTAAAATTTTTTAGTAGTTTTTACAGTTGGAAAATAGCAATTGGATTCTCTCTAAATTAAAAATTAATATAAATTGAGTCTGATAGTTGATGCAATTTCTTAAATCTTCTGAATTCCTATTTTATACGAAAAATTGTACAGTCGTTTTTTAATGTAAATTAGCAAAAAGGTGTAAGTTAAGAAAGCAGTCGCTTTTTAATTTTTATTATAGAATATACAGCAACCTGTAACAATATTATTGACGTTAACAGTTGATCGACATAAATCCAGCTGAAAAATCTGCAAGAACAGTGCAAAAAGTGCCATTATGTTATTTGCTGCAAGTTTACGCTGTGTGCGAAAAGAACTAAATTGAGTAACAGTTACTGACTTTTCTAAAATATTGGAATCGTGTCGGTAATGCAGTACTTATTTCTAATTTATAATATTTTCCAGCATATTTTTCAGCATACTTTTGGTTAGTACGCTATTGAACCGAAAAATTTGTTCAATGCAGCCAAGCTTACAACCATGATTGGAGAGTTAAAATGTCAAAATTTCGCTGTCTTTTATATGTAGGTACATTTAATTGGCGTGGAAATTTGACTTTCAACAATATTGTTCAAATAACACATTAAACATGAAAAAATTAACTCTTACAGCATTCTTATTCACAGTCATCTTTTCGATGATATAGTGATATATATAGAACATTTAAAGTACCATTGATAAAGAACTGAGTGACAACGGTGCAACAATAGTGAGAAAAATGACAAATCACAACAAAACAAATTTAACAGGATGGGGGGTGGGGAGGAAAAAGAAAGTAGATTACCATAAGGAATTTTATATAAACCAAAATGTTTATAATTACTCTAGACACACAACTTCATTCTTAGAGATAAATGAGGACGCTCAAATTATATAGAGAATTTTAAAACAAAACTCAGTTTTATTAAAAGTCTGGTATGAAAAAATAGATTTTAAGCCATAACTTTTGATTGGAAAAAGATATTGGGGTAATTTTTTCACATAAACTATTTTTGAGGCTTGACTTTTTTGTAAAAAATATAAAAACAACTTTTTGGAAACAAAAAATTTCGCGAAAAAAATCAACTTGTTTTGATGACAAAAACAGTAAAATAGTTTTTGCGTTTAGCTTTAAGAGTTTTTGCAAATAAATGCTATGTCATATTAAAGGTGTGCAATTTTTAATTGATTTCATTATTACAACAACAACAATTTTTGAGTCATTTTTTGAGTAAAAAGTCAATATTTTGGACCTTTTTTGACATAATCATAAAACATATAAACACTAACTTAACGGTACAGTTCAACCTGTTTTTGTGAAGTAATTTTATTAAACTTTTGAACAAAAAAATTTTGAATAAAATATATTAATGGACAGCGGAGATATTTGCATCGAAAGACCAAACTTTGATTTTATGTCGTTTTTTTCGCATTCTTAGGTAACGATGTTTTATGAAAAAGTCGTTGTACTGAAAATTTCTCCAATTTTAAAGATATGTGAATGTTTTTGATGTCAAAATAGCAGAAATTTTTTAAAATTAAATACAGAAAAATCTTCGATCTAAAAAGTTTTATAATAACAAAATTACCGTTAGTTGAAAAATTTCAGAGGGGGCGTGGCAAAAACTAAGTATTTAACATTTTTAGTTGGGATGCACCTATACGTATTAGGTACCTAGTATGAGCAAAATCCGTTGAGCCGTTAAGATTTGTATAAAGGCCAAACAAACAAACAAACAAACAAACAGAAAATGAGTTTTATTACTATAGATGAAATAAATAAAAAATCCAAGGCAAAACAATAGAGCAGTTCTTGAAATATCGTGGAGACCTGTTTGAAAAACATGATTTTTTAGAAAATGCGCATAAGGATTTGGTTAATGATTTTTTCAAGTTCATTTATGAAAATTTGGCTTCCTTTCGTTTGCGATAACTTTTTCATGCAATCGTTATCGGCCAAACTGCTTTGGAAAGATATTAGCTATTGGGAACATCATAAGCTAATGAAAAAAAAAAATAATCGGGTTTTTTGGTCGAGCTTCATGAGAACCTGCCCTTAAGATGATGAACGAAACTCTAAAACGACACAAGCTTGAATATAACCTGAACACAAGATGAATATAAGCTGGTGCTTTAGTGACTTGGATAATAAACTCTTAGATGTTATTGCATTTGACTTAGAACTCAATCAATAGTAATAAATATTTTATTGTCATTGAAAATTAATGCATTCATGCTTGAACCCATTTTATAGTCATTAAAGAGAGCACTTACTTTCTCACCATCAACTTTGACATTTAGCTTAGATTGATATTGACAAAACAATATGATATCTCTATTGAGCTTTATATCTTTATTGAACAATTTAATGTTGCCCAAAGTAATAAATCCTTCAACTAATTTCACATATGAGCTTTATTTTGTATGTTCAAAATTTTAATTCTTTCTCTTCGTTTTATCAATTTTTAAAACCTGACCAAATTTAGTTTTCTTGGTTGCTGTGGTGCTCCACACAACATAGATAAACTCTATAAATTTGATTGCTTATTGTTTAGAATTTTGTTATCCTCAAATTGACACTCACATACACAAAAGCACTCCGAGGAAGACATATAAATACAAGTAATTATATGTTGGATGCGTGCGTGTTTTGTTAAATTTTCATTGTGAACTGTGTATTCATTAACATTGAATGTTGTTGTTTTAGGTTTGTTGTCTGTTTATTTCTGCATTAGCCCAAATTTAATTAGGAATTCATTGTAGCTCCATGTGAAGCCCCCATTATTTTGTTAAGTTCAATAAATATTTATTTGTCTGTGTTTAAGCTAAATTAATGACTTTTTGACTGTGCGTTTAGCTGGTAGTATGTGCTAATTTTATGTATTGTCCCTTCAATACATATATTTAGTAGTATACTTTTTAATAGTAATTAAAGTGGTTGAGAAACATAGAAATATAGTAAAAATAAAAAAATTGAGAAATGAAACTTATAGCAGAAAAGGTAGCGATATTTTAGTAGTTAAGAATGTCACATTTTACCATCTATTACTCTTCATAACAAACTTATTATAACACAAGGTAGGCAGGATTTTTCATGGGTTGTAATAGCTTTGATTTGAAAAATGTGTTGGTGAATATGATATATAACGAATATGTATAATAATGTTAATGGCTGGTTTAAATTGTATTGGTGAATATGATATTTATAATAATGCTAATGGCTGGTTAATAATTAATAGGCATTAGTTTAATGACATGTCATTATTCCTGAATGTGACATTTATTTTTTTATGGCTTCTTATATATCTTGATCTATTAAGTTTTGAGAAAAGGTCATATTTTGTTCACCCATAATTTACGCTCATATAATCCAAATTGAAAATTTTTCACGGACTATTAAAAAACGTAATTGTAAAAAATTATTTCAAGTTTATTTAACCCCCCTTCAAACACATATTCTGAAGCCTTCAAACAAACACATATGCCTGGCCAGACCCCTTTACGTTTTTATGCATTTTTATGGCAAAAAGGGTACCATAACTTTGAATTTCTAAGTATGCTCGTTTATTATTTTTGTCTTTAGACTTTTTTTTTTGATTTGTTGATATATGTAGCTACTTAAATGTAAAAAAATTTTACAATGAAATTGTCAAACGGAAGAAAATCGAAGTACCAGATTACGAAACACCGAAAAAAAAGTCCAAAGTCCAAAAAAATTCGAAGACTGACGAAAAAAACAATTTAAACCAAAAAATAAAAAAAAAAAGTAAAAATTTAATGTTATTCTTATTTTTATCGATTTTACGAAGCTTGTTTTGTACGTTTTTATGGGGTAAATAAATTTTTATCAGAAATCTAACTCATTTCATCTTATTCTACATCCTTTTAGGTACCAGAATCCACTCTTAAGTCCGAACCGGTTTTTTGACACACTAGGTCCCTTTTCTCGGAGAAGGTCACATATATGTGTATTGCAATCTGAGCTGTAGACTTCGATAGTCTTTTTTTCAGCAACACTAATGTTCGTTGTCATAAGTAACGAAACCAAATCAGCTATTCAAATTTAAATTTCCGATTGTATTTATTTGTACATTTTTTAATTTATAATAGTTTCTATAAATGGATATATAATAAAGCTTTTTGGTGGTAAAGTCTATATTAGTTTACTGAAAATTATAAGGTCTATGTTTATTTTCTAATCTATTTGCTTTATAGTCAAAAAAATAAAATTAAGTGGCAATAAGAGCAGAATGGAAGAGAAAGATGAGTTGGTTGCACCCACTTGCGAGCTTTTAATTGCAAAAGAATCTATCTACGTCTGCTTCTTCTAGCACATGCAATAGTGAAAGTTTCTGCGAAAACGACTTGGCAAGTGGGTTGACCGATGTGCCATATTGAGTACTTCTCCGAAATTGCAAATGCTCAATGTCTCTTGGGTTCCTTCGAATTTAAGAAGGACTTGATTGGGCCCAAACTTAAATTTTGTTACAATAGGCAACAAACCTATGCGCCGTGGTTAATATACTCAAAAAATCAAAGGTATAGTACACCTTTTTCCACCTAACAACGTTTCAAAGTCTTTCACAAAATGTAAAAATGTGCATGAGTATTGCAGAAGCCACTCTTCAAGTCAGTGGGACATAGGATCAGCAGAAACAGCTCACGCATTCATGACCGACCTGCTTATCGATTTAATGATGCTGTCTGCTCACAAGAAATTACTGGTATAAAATCGAAAGTTTTTGTCTTCGATTATTTCGGTTATATTTTTGTGTGGATCTCGCGACTTGCCGGTTCGTAGAAAATACCAAT
Organism: Dichetophora obliterata; assembly: GCA_963920525.1. Lineage (NCBI taxonomy): Eukaryota > Metazoa > Arthropoda > Insecta > Diptera > Sciomyzidae > Dichetophora > Dichetophora obliterata. The sequence continues at coordinate 57,520,788 of OY986439.1, forward strand.
CCTCCAATCGTCCAGTTAACCCCCCGTCAAACACATATTCTGAAACCTTCTAACAAACACATATGCCTGGCCAGACCCTATACGTTTTTATGCATTTGTATGGCAAAAAGGGTACCGTAACTTTGAATTTCTAAGTATGCTCGTTTATTATTTTTGTCTTTAGCCTTTTTTTTTATTTGTTGATATATGTAGCTACCTAAATGTAAAAAAATGATTATTCATTTTGTGAAATGCATGAAAAACAAGTATAATCAACTTTAGAATGTTGTTCGTGCACTTGGTGCAGTAAAAATGTGTCTTCCTACGCAGCTTTTCGTCTTGCGTGGCACAAATTCTGCAATCTTTTCTGGAATTCAGTGTACTTGGCCACTTTGTTGGTTAGGCAGCATGTTGCTGGGAATATTCAACGGCCTCCAAAGAAAGATTCAATGGCCAACGGGTTGAATGTTGTCCCAAAATATGATTGTTGTTCATGCGATTTTCAGCTTCTCTTTTCTGGTTCCTTCTGTATTTTCATTGCATATGATGTAAGCGGCTAATCCCATGACGTCTATCATGTTGCAAAAAAATGCTAATGGCCAACTTCTGGTTGACCGTTTTGTGGAGTAATGCGTTACCATTTGGTCCATTGTATCAACGCCGGCCTTTGTTGAATTGTAAAATAATATAGTTTCCGGTTTTTTTGCTACACCTTCAACTTTCTCGGTGTAGTGCACAGTGGATAGTAGATTTACTGCTTTGTTCTTCCTTGGAACGTAGTTGCACAGTGATACAAAGTTATCATAGAAACTGAACACAGATGAAAGCACTGGTTGTTTGCTGTCTTTTTTCACTTCTTTGGGAAAACACCTTTTGCTAGATCTAATGGTGCCAACGTATGCTAGTCCAATCTACGAAAGACATTTAGCTGCGTCTAATGTTGTAAAGAAGTTATCAGCAATAATAGTTCTGCCGCTTTTGGCGTATCGATTAGCCAAGCTCATGAGCACATTTTCGCTTTGGTTTGTCTCTCATTGTTCTCCCTCTTTACCAGTGTACAGTTTTCCTTGCAACGGATATTCACTTCATTTTTCTCTTATTTCTTTCTTTCGTTTGTGATTTTGGTTATGAGTTCAGTAAGTTTATTATTGAATGCTGGACATACAACATCGACAGTCCGAAATATACACTATGTGAATTGCGAAATCACGCTGTAACGCTGCTGATAGTAGTTCTTGGAAATTATCAGTTAGGCTGCCTGTACGCAAGCGCGTATTGTACACAAATTCTAAATCCTCTGCCATAACAATAGTAATAATTTCACTTTAGCTTCCGCACAAAAAATTTATATTTCGGACTGTCAATTTTTATGTTTAGCATTTAATAATAAACTAACTGAACTCAAAATCAAAATCACAAACGAAAGAAGGAAATAAGAGAAAAATGAACACGAAAACTACCTGGAAACAAACATCTGCATTGAATTCACATAAAAACAACCCAAAATATAAAAAAAATACCTAGAAACAACAATTTGCATTGTATTTGCAGAAAAATAACCCAAAATGTGCATAGCAATAATTTATTTCATACAAATTGTATAGGGGTCTGTCCAGGCATATGTATTTGTTCCCTTTTTTTTGCAGTTTTCTTCGTGTTAAAACGATATTTGAGAATTTTTTTGAAAATAGAGAGCCAACAATATTTTAGGCGGCTACCTGGAAATACAGGTATCTACCTAAACTAGAAGTATGTTTAATTAATGCTCAAAAATTAAATATGCCTGTCTAGAACCATGTGTTTGTCCAAGAGTTAAAAGTTTCTTTTAAAGCATTAACTTTTATGGATACGCAATTTCTGGAATTTTTTTAACTTCATTCCTGTATGGATACTTTAAATACCAAATGGATCCAAAACAAAAGGTGTAATCTGTGCGAGTTAAAATAAAATTGTCCTAGTTAAAATAAAACAAGGGTCGAACATCGGCCGAACAAGAGTCAAACAGCGGATGTTTTAAAGTGATATCGGTCAAAAAAGGGTTGAACAATGGCGGTGCAACGGGTGTTTGCAAATCTTTCCGAACAACGGCCGTACAAGGGTCGAATACCATATACATAGATACATCAAAAACTACTTTGAAACCATCATCATATACACACAACTTTATACATATAATATGATATAAGAATACATTAGTATATAAGGGCGGTTCAAAAGTAATCTTTATTTTAATTTCTTCCATATATTCGCAGCATGAATGCTTTCTCTTGGCTTTAAGAACCCCCTGAGAATTGCAATAAAATTGAAAAAGGTTTAGAGGCGACGCCATTTGTTTTCGTTTAACCCTTTCAGACCGTGATGCATCAATTGTGCGGGTAACTTTTAGTCTAAAAATCTTTACAGCTATTTCAAGAATGTTTATCAATTTTACATGTATCGATTGCGTAGGTTATTGTTTTATGTTTGCCTTTCATATTGTTTAGCTGTTAATTTTGTCGTTTCTTAAAATTCACGAAATTCTTTTCACTTAATTTTTTTTTTAAATGCATCGTAGAAGTAAGTTGTTTTTTTCATATACTAAAATACTAATAGCGCAATTGTAGTGAAGTTGACACATTTCAACTAAAAAATAATATATTTAAAATCTCTAATGATTTGACAACATTTGATGCAAAAAAATATATTTTCAGTACAAACTTTCGTGTCTTGAAAATCTTTGAAGGATATGAAAATATCAAAATTGAGGCACTGAATATGTTTTCATATCATATAAAGACCATTTACTCCAAAAAATCATAAAAAAGTCTCAGTAGCTTAGCGTCTGAAGGGTTAAAAGTGGGAAAATGTTAGGATAAAAGGGATACATACCTTAACCCATTAATGCTCACTACCAGAACCCGTTGAGTTTAGCTTTTGAAATTTTCAGCAAAAGCTTGTATTAATATTAGACGGAAAACTCTGAAGTTTAAAAATTAATCTAAAGGATTTTGGTCTGGCGAAGTGCATGAATATAAACGCATAAGAGGTCTGTCTATAAGTAGAGAAATAAAAAAAAATCTAAAAAAATTAGAAGAAATGATAAATTGGAAAATTTTCATTTCGTAGCGTAGGCGTTCCACTTTAACCTAATGCACTTTTTTAATTATATTTTCTTTTTTCTTGAGGTTTATAAAACAAAATAACTCACTTGAGTGGCATTGTTCACTGTTTTTTAAATACTGCACGAACTGGCGCGAAAAAGTACACAAAAAGGCCTTTAATGTCAATTTTATAAATTTTTTTGGAAATAGCATACTTTTGGCCATCTCTTACAGTTGGAAGCAAAAGCTTTACAGTGGCTGAGGATTTTTGAGGAATTTTAAAAAATACTTTTATCGCGTATGATATATCATACGTTGTCATTAATGGGTTAATGCAACTTTGTATGTATATTTTTGGGATATAAAAGTAGTTAGACAAAAAAAATTTTTTTAGTTTTTTTTAATATTAACTAAAAACTATTAAAAAATAACGATGTTCACGATTTAAGATCATTCTAACGTCTGATAAAAAACAAAACGGTTTTTAAACAGCATGAAAAACTTTAGGTATTGCACTAAAAAAAAAATTTAGTCGAAAAATCCCAAAATGATGGAAAATTTTTATGTAGCAAATCTTATGCAAAACAAAAACTATAAAGTTTTCGTTTATCAGTAGTTTAATCAATAGAAATCACATGTAGGATAGCAAATCAAAATTTGAGAACGTACGGTGCAGTAAATTTTTTAATCGTATTCACGATTTTTCCTGTTGTTTTTTGTTAAATTAAAATTGTTAAATTGTAAAACTGGAAAAATTATATACAACATTTTTTGTCAACCTTTAAATATCCAAAAATCTATATCCAAAGTTTCATTAAGATATCTCTTTTTTTATTAAAGTTTTCCATTTTCTAAAAAAAATTGACATTTTTGTTAAGTCAGGCGTCACCTTCATATATTGTTGCATTTTCTATCAGTATGTTAATAACGATAGAATATCAATGCAATTTTAGAAAAAATAAGAAAAAAGTAAATTTTTCTTATAATATTTAATTTTCTACAAAAAAAAAAAGAATTCACAATTTTGATGTGCCAGTACCTTTAGAAGTACCTTTAAGACCATGACTAGAGAGGGAAAAGTAAATATTTTCATAGTTACCTGCAAGTGTGTTTTAAATTTTAAAAAATTGCTATATTGGAAATGGATGAAACGAAGTTTTGCCTGAAAGGATAGAATTTTAGAGCAGATATCTTCTTTCTTAACTAATTCGGCCCATAATCATGACTTTAAAATTAACTAGACTGCAAAACACACTTTTTCTGCTTACAAATTGTACGAAACAACAAAAAGCGCCACCGCTAAGCCATTACGAAAAGCTGAGAATATCTGAAAATAGTAAAAATATTTGAACTTTTAAGCACTTTTACATGCGTAAGTATAATTATATAGGTATATACATAAAGTTCGACCCTTGTACGATCACTGTTCGGTCAAAAAGTCCTGTTGGCCATTGTTCGGCCGCTGTTCGACCATTTTTTGGCCGAAATTACTTCAAATAGGCCGCTGTTTCAAACTACATAATTAAATCAAAATAAATTGACACAGCTTAATGTATTTTCTTGTATATTCTATTGTAGTACACAAATATTTAAAAAAATACCAAGTTTTATAAATACGTAAAAAGTTATTTTTCAAATAATTGAAAATTTTCGTAAGCGAAAATTCTATATAAAAATTCTTCACATTATTTTTTACAATTAATTAAAAAAATTTGACCTTTTCAAACCATATTCGAACAGTATTCGAAAAGATTCTCTATCTATTATAATCGAGATACTTTGAGAATATTTTTCATATCTTCACCAATTGGAAATTGTGAACTTTTTGTTAAAAAAAGGATTAAAATTTCATTATTTAAGATAAAAAATACTTCGTAAAATATTAGCGCCACTTCTAAATCTTTACCAAAAGCTGAGAATATCTGAAAAAGTAAACAGAATTGCATTTTCAACCCACCCTGAAATGCATACGTATGACTATAATATAAACTAGTATAATAGCCTGTCCTATGGCATACTTCCTTTTTGGAGCCTTTTGCCGAAAGCACTTTTTTCTCTTTTAAAACTTGATTTTTTACATTTGATTTTGAAAAGTACAAATGTACCACTTTAAATAACACTTTACGTATTCAAGCAGTGTTGAAAAATTAATTCAAGTGTAAAAGTCGAGCTTGGTAACAATCATATTTATACACAACTTTACAAACTGTCCTTGCAACCTTCATATACTTACGTAGCAAGGCTGATACAATTATATTTTTTGATACAATCGACTCAAATCGACTCAAAAGAATTTCATTAAATTCGTCATTACTTTTTTATAAAAGGATGAAAAAAAGAGGTAGTTAGATCGAAAACGTACTATTGTAAAAACCCAATATTTTCACTGATTTCTGTGCATACTTTAAGGCTGAACATTTTTTGAGAACAGTGTGTCTTGTAAAATTACTTTACTGTCAAAAAATAATTACAATTTTAGAAATACTGTTTGCGGAGCAGCATGCTTGCCTTTTATGTACTAAGATCTGCATACTTTCAGGCTGAACAGTTTGAGAGATATTGGACATGGAGCAGCGTACTTGCCTTTTATACATTAAGATAACACGAGTATAATGACCATTTCAGCCCTCGAAAGTTATTACATGTTTGAACACAAATGATCGAGAACTGGACCTAAGAGTTTTATGCCTACTCCGAGCGGCTTATATTCTCCAGAAGTTTAACATGGCAGTTTCTTACTCTCTGAGGCTTGCCATTGTCTGCAGAGAAGTGGCAACCGAACAGAAATATAAATTTATTTGAAAAAACATTTTGTGTTAGCTGGGGTTTGAACCGTTGTTCTTTAGCTTGCAGGCCAAGCACTCTGTCAGTAGGCTACGTCCACCAAAAAATTATATTGGTATCTATATTCTTACCGTTCGACCCTTGTTCGACCACTGTTCGGGCGAAAAGTCCAGGGCTCTCATTACGCAACTTTTAAAACGACTATCGTTTGAACGATACTATCCGACGATGTCGTTTTAGTTTGTTTTATATAAGTCCATCGTCTCGTCTATCGTTGAGTTTTCTAAAGTCTTAAAGCTACTGCAAAACATATATTCAGTGCCAAAAGTTACATTTACTTTTACGTTTAGGTTTTTTTTATGAATTTGTTTACTTCAAAAGTGAAAATTTAGGCAAAAAGGTAAGAAAATTTAATTAGTTATTTTGATAATAATGTTTTGAAAATATATTACTCGGCAGCGACACCTAAGTTAATGGAAAAATTTCTACACTTTATTGATGAACATCCGCAGCTGGCCAACAATAACACAACGCAGGAACGACATTCCATCAATTTTCTATGGACCACTTTAACAAACAAGCGCCCAAAATATTTCAAATTATTTTTATTAATATTTCAAACAAGCAAATTGCCAAACGATACCAAATTAGCTATCGCGCCAAGCAATCGCTTCGACGATATCATTTGACCGTTGTTTGCCATACATAAAGCAAGCGAAACGATATCGTTTAGACGATACATGAAAGTAAAGGTTACGTTATGTTAAAGTATCGTTGAAACGATATCATCAAACGATTCTCGGCATACGTGATGAGAGCCCTGCAAGCGCCCAATGTTCGGCCGCAGTTCGATCCATGTTTGGCCGAGATTACTTCAAATCGTCCGCTGTTTCGAAATAATTGATCGAATTTAAAGAAATAAAAGTAAAGTTAATTAACTGAGTTTAATGTATATTCTTGTATACATTATTTTAGTATACAAATATTTATTTAAGTATTGTAAAAGTGTATAAAGCTATTTTTTATAAAATTTAAAATTCTCAATACTCGAAAATTGTATTAAAGAGTTCTTCCCATAATTTTCTACAACTAATAGAAAACGTTGATTTTTCCAAACAATGCAGATTCCAAGTGAAACCGAATAGATTTTCAAACCACCAGAATCGAGATAATTGGGAATACTTTACATAGCTCAACCAATTGAAAATGGTTAACTTCTACTTCCAATATATTATTAAAAATTAAAAGATATGCTTTCAAAATATTTGCGTAATTTGCTGAAAATTTTGTAAAAATAATAATTTTGTAGTTTTTTTCTTATTTATAATAATTTTTTATATACCTTCGGGCCCCATGGACAGGTTTGAACTCTAAAACCCCACTTTTGACTACGAACCTTTCATAATATATTCATTATTCAAAAGTCACCATACTGCACTTATAATTCTATGAGATTTTGCTTTCATATTTTTTGTAATTAGTCAAGTGATTGATACTTTATATAATTAAAAACAAAAACATTCATCATAAAAGTAAAACGTAGAGTTTTTTTGACGCAAACTAGAAACTATATTACACACTTCACCTAACATGCACTTTCATCACTCACTGGTTTCAATTGTGTCAAGGTCGCAGTAGTTGGCTAACAACCAACACAAACTTATGTGAATTTCAACACGCTTTGAACAGTTAATTACTTCTGGGCGCATTTATTGTATTGGTGCAACACTGCGTATGAGCTACATTAAATATACAGCCATTACGCTATGACACACTGGCACACAGGTAGCTGCATCGAGCTGCCAATGCAATCATCTTTGGTCTGAGTAATATTTTCTAGCACGTAGAGTTGCGCTCTGGTGCGACTAGTAAAGGTGCATTTTGTATACTTGTATACTTTTGTGGTTTGGTCTGAAGTGGCATAGATTGAGCAGGTCAGGCTCATTATTTATTTATCATATGTTTTTACTTGATATTTTTATTTACGGAATCAAAAGATTTCAGTGAAGTAAGTGTAAGTATCTGTAAAGATTTATACGTTTAAGTGAGACTTTAAAAAAATTTCTAAGGATTTTGAATAAGTTAATGTTGTAAAGTTATTAGACACAAATTATAACAAACATCCAGTTTGTGTTTTGTTTTTATTTGCTTTTCACCATAGAAAGCACTTTAATGGCCAAGACTAAAAATTAAATCTGATGAAAAATATTCATATATTTGGGAAAATTCCTTCTTTAAGAATGTATCCATTAAGTTGATGCTTCAAACTTTTTAAAAAAAACTTTTATGCGCAACTTTTCTTAAGGCATTGTTCTAGCAAAGAATTTTTATTGAATTAAATGTCACTCATACGCCACGATGTGCGAGTTAAGTTTAGGCAAATAAAATAAGAACTGTTTAGATCAGTTTCATGTTTTTTTTGCATACATATTATATAAAAAAAAACTCTCATGTAAATTCTTTATTCATGACATTCCAGTGACCTTGTTACGTAGGAAACAGAAGAAAAAATAGAACAGTATATGTAGATGTAGTAGAACATTTACAAGATTCCAAGCAGTTGCCATGTCATCCAACATGTTTGCGCGTTGAGGCTTAAATTCTTTGTTGGCATAAATTTTGTAAAATATTTGTTGTCATTTGTTACACTTATGTGTAAGTATGAGTGTGCGTTTCAGGCCCATAGTCAATGGGGGTTTTTGGAGTTTCGACGCACCTCAAAAGTGGCCGAAGATGTATAGAGATATCAATACTTACGAATAAGAAAACAAAAATTATAATTTTTAATAACAACAATAATTCGCTCGGTTTTTTAAAACTGATGACACCTATGAATGTCATTTTTTGCTTATAGCCCAAAACAGGAGGAAGAATGACCCCCCTGTTATAAAATTTTTTTCTTGTCTTGACTCATGGAATCAACCAGCGCCGGATTGAAACGTTGATCTGGGACACCTTGTATATTAAAATTTGGCATTTCGGGATCCCGAAAAATCCCAGGATCACGAATTTCATATCCCAAAATCCCGGGATTTGCCAAAACCCTTCGAGACTGAAAGCCCTACTACTAGTGATACGCAAAAGAAGGCATGCTAGCAGAGCTTTTATTGGCGTCAATATACCTTCTATGATATTATTTTATATGAAAAAATTAAAAAAAAAAAATAAAAAAAATTATAAATGATTAGAACAATTTCAAAAAAATCAAATAAAATTTTTTGTTTGTCCGAGCTGGGTTTCGAACCCAGGTCTCCGAATTCTAACATATTACATATCATATTACATGTAAACTTTTATATGGAAAGCTTCTAAGTCTTTTTTGAAGAAATTCTGTATGAATAGATTTTATAAAAAAATTAAAATAAATTTTAAGTGTATAGAAAAAATTTGTAAAAAATTTCGATTTTAAAAACACTTGAAAAAAATTGTCCGAGCTGGGTCTCGAACCTGCGCTCCCGAACACTTACGTTAATTTGTTATGATGCAAAATAAGCGAAAATTTGTAAACAACTGCGGTAGACGAGTGGATAAGGAGTCAGACCGGCACATGAGAGGACGTGGGTTCAAATCTGGAAATTGTCAGTAGTTTTTATTTCAAGTTGATATGTATATAATAGTAGTAGTATTAATTAGTTTTATGATCTATTAAATTATTACATGAATTAAATTGCGAGCTTTAGATAAAGTAAGTTATTAAGAAGGCAACAACAACAACAACAAATCTGTATAGAGTCAATCACCTAGCTGACTAGACAGTCTGTTTCGGAAATCGCTACATTTTCCTCTTCATTAGTCTTTGAGTAATTGAACTGTGATCAACTCACTGCTTAAATTAGTATATGACATCGCAGATTTAGGAATTCATTCTTTTGAATTGTATGACTGCTAATCATATGACATTTCAAAGCATTAGGCTATTTATAGATCATTGCCATCAAGTCTATCAAGGTTGCCATCTGAAATACACCATAGAAATGAAACGAATCTTTTTGCATTGTAGTAGTATTTTTATTCAACAATTCATTACATTCTTCATAAAAACAACATATCAATTAGAAGAATTATGTTATACAAATAACTGCAATAAATGTTAAGCTGCTTATATAGTTCATTAAGGAGCTAAAGGCGAATACAGCTTTATAGAAACTTAATATAATAATTATTGAAATAAAAATTAACAATTGATGCATGAAGTAATAATAATTAAATAAAGAAAATAATCGTAAAAGTTAACATGAAAAAATTTTTAAGAGAAAGGCCTAGAAAATTTTCTCGTTTCATATAAAAAAGTTAATGGGCTTGGATATGAGTGTGAAAAGGCTAAAAAATCCATATGATGGCCTGTAAGAAGCGCTTGGAAGCCCCGCTTTTGCTCGCTGGGTAGTTACGTTGATATTTAAATAAAAAAAACTTGAAAATTTACATCCAAAAATAATAATACTGTTATCAATCTTACATTAAAACAACTTAACTCTAAATATCAGATTAGTTTCAATTTCTATAAATATCTTTTGTACCAAAATCCTTCATAGAAAATAATGGCTACGTGCCTGGTGTGTGCTCGTGTGGGTGTGTGCATGAGCATTTGTGAATGCTTTGTTATTCCACTCCTTCCGTTTATCAACTAGAACAAATATTATTTTTATTTATTATTAGCTTAACAGTGCTTGCAGCTTATGTTAAGCCGATTACATATAAACACGTGGTTACTGCATAAGTTGTAAAGTAATATACAATAATTACACAAGCTCAGTTGTTATTATATCAAAATATATTGAATGTATTAATGTTGTAATACAAAATAACTCAGTTCTTTATGTACTAATATTCAGTAGTAATAATTAACAATTAATTAATAAATAAATAAAATGAATAAAGAATAAATTTAAAGTAATTTTAAGTAGCTAAAAGTAAAAATTTTAACAGTCTTAAAAGTCTTTTATAGAAATAAGCTAAAGTTTTCAAAACTTTATATAACCATTATGACATGTTTGCAATACGGTTGAGCTAATAAATTGTATTGAATATATTTTATTGGTTAAAAAAAAATAATGAGGTCCTTTGAGGTTTACTAAGTAGCAACTGAGAAAATTTTAGAGACACAGAGGGCGATCGATTTCTTCTGAAAATTATACACAAGACAACATTTTTTAAGGTTTAAGCTAAAGTTATTTTTGTTTTTTGTGTATTTAATTTGCTTGTAATTCTTGGAAAATAACTGAAAATTCTAAATGCGACAATAGCAATGAAAATTACAACATGTTTAAAGATAAATAATAAAATTTAAAAGATTTTCAGAATTTATCGATTCATAGAGATAGCTAAGAAAAAAAAGATATATAAAAAAAATTAAAAAATGCATTTAATTCAAATATTCAATTAATATTGATGACTTTAATCAATCTTTGATGAAATTGATTTTCAATCAATTTTGATTTGATTTTCAATCAAAAAACAAAAACAGAAAAAAATTGCGACATTACCCTTCAACTTTAAAAGAGCTCGATTTGGTGTGGAAAATGACTAAAATATATTTTTGGAATCAAGCCTAAAAAAGCTAATGAAGCTTATACATTCATGTTATACAGTTTATGCAACAAAATTACAATATTACTTGTTTAGTTAAGGTGCTACGGTGTATATTATTATACGCAAAATATATCCTGATACCCTGACGAAAATAAAAAAGGATTTTGGCAAGGACTAGAACAATAAAAACAAAGATTAGTACCAGGCTTATAACAGCAATTAATAGAAGAATTAGAACAAGGATTAGGACAAGAATTAGGATACAGATTTGGACAAAAACTAGGACAAGGATTTTAACAAAGATTACTACAAGGATTTTAACAAGAATTAAATTACTACAAGAATTAATTACAGGATTAGGAAAATTATTATGCCAAGTACTAGCACAAAAATTTGAAAATGGATTATGGATTTGGACAAGGATTAGGACAAAGATTTGGACAAGAACTAGGCCAAGGATTTTTACAAGTAGAACAGAGATTATAATTACAATAACTAAACAATTAAAACCAGGATTAGAACAAGGATGAGGACAATTTTTAGGATTACAACAGCGATAACTACAAAAATTAAAATTAAAAAAGGAGTATAACAAGGCTTACGTTGAAGATTTAAACAAGGATTGGGACAAGATTTAGGACAAGAGCAAGGATTAGGCAAATTTTGACAAGTATTAGCACAAGAATTTATATAAAAACAAGAAAAAGGCTTCAAAAAATTGTGACAAGTATTAGCATAAGAATTTGGACAAAGATTATAACAGCAATTAGGACAAGTATTATAATAAATATATGGCAATAAATAAGTATTAGGATTTGAACAAGGATTAGAACAAGGACTGGGTGATAATTGTGACAAGTGTTTGCACAAAGATTATAGTAGCAATTAGGACAAACAGTTGGCCAAACATTTAGCGTAAATTAGAATTTGAATAAGGACTAAGACAGGTAATTTGAAAGGATTAGAACATTTATTAGAAAAAGGATTTGGAGAAGGGCTAAAAGTATAAAGACAAGAATAAGTACAAGAATTAGGACAAAGCTTTGGATAAGGATTATGACAAAAATTTGGACAAAGGTAAGAACAAGGACTAGGACAAGTATTTAGATAAAGATGTGGACATGGATTAGGAAGACGATTGAAGCAAGGATTAGGACAAGTACTTGGACATGGATGATAATAGCGATTAAGACAAGAATTTGAAAATACATAAGCTTAAATAATGGCAACGGCTATTTCTAAAATTAATAGAGCTAATTGAACAAGGAAAAGTATTAGGACAAAGGCTATTAGGCGCTATTAAGGATTTGGATTGGGACAAGTTTTAGAACAAAAATTAGGGAAAAGTTTTGGATAAGGACTTGGACAAGTATTTGGAGAAGAATTAGAACAGTTATTAGGAAAAGGATTTGGACACGACTTTTAAAAAGGATTAGAACATGAACTAGGAAAAGTGTGAAGACAAGAATTAGTACAAAGCTTAGAACAAGTATTTGGATAAGGACTATTTTAAGGATTATAACTGCGACTAGGACAAATATTGAAAGTATTAGGACAAAGATTTGGGCAAGAATTTGGACAAGGATTAGAACAAACTACTGGGACAAGTATTAGGATAATTGTGACAAGTATTTGCACTAGGATTATAATAGCAATTAGGACAAGTAGTTGGACAAAGATTTGGCTTAGATAAGAATTTGAATAAGGAATTGGACAGGTATTTTGAAAAGCATTAGAACAATTATTAGGAAAAGGATTTGGACAAACAATTTCAAAAGGGACTAGAACATGAACTAGGAAAAGTGTGAAGACAAGAATTAGCACAAGGCTTAGAACAAGTATTTGGATAAGGACTATTTCAAGGATTATGACAAGGATTATAACTGTGACTAGGACAAAAATTAAAACAAGTATTAGGATAAAGATTTGGACAAGAATTTGGACAAGGATTAGAACAAACTACTGGGATAAGGATTAGGATAATTGTGACAAGTATTTGCACTAGGATTATAATAGCGATTAGGAAAAGTAGTTGGACAAAGATTTGGCGTAGATAAGAATTTGAATAAGGACTTATACAGGTATTTCGAAAAGCATTAGAACATTTGTTATATAAGTGTTTGGACAAGGGCTAGCAAAAGTATAAAGACAAGAGTAAGCACAAGAACTAGGGCAAAGATTTGGAGAAAGAATAGGACGAGAATTCGGACGAGGGTTAGAACAAGGACTAGGACAAGTATTTAGACAAAGATTTGGACATGGCATAGGAAGACAATTGAAGCAAGGATTAGGACAAGAATTTGGACACGGACTAGGAAAAGGATGATAATAGCGATTAAAACAGGAATTAGGAAAAGTAAAAAAACAAAGATTCAGTGCTATTTTGGACTTGGATTGGTACAAGGATTAGGACAAAAACTAGCGAACAGTTTTGGATAAGGACTTGGACAAGTATTTGGAGAAAGATAAGAACAATTATTAGGAAAAGGATTTGGATAAGGTTTTTAAAAAAGATTTCGACATAGACTAGGAAAAATATGAAGATAAGAATTAGCACAAGGCTTAGAGCAAGGTTTTGGATAAGGACTATTTCAAGAATTATGACAAGGATTATGAACTGTGACTAGGACAAAAATTAATAAAAATATTAGGACAAAGATTAGGAAGACGATTGAAACAAGTATAAGGACAAGGATATGGACACGGAAAAGGAATTAGGAAAATTGGGAAAAGTATTAGGACAAAGATTTTGCGCTATTTTGGACTTGGATTGGGACAAGGATAAGGACAAAAACTAGGGAACAGTCTTGAATAAGGACATGGACAAGTATTTGGAGAAGGATTAGAACAAATATCAGGAAGAGGATTTGGACAAGGTTTTTGAAAAGGATTAGAATATGGACTAGGACAAATATGAAGATAAAAACTTACATTTGGATAAGAACTATTTCAAGAATTATGATAAGGATTATAACTGCGACTAGGAGAAAAATTAATAAAAATATTAGGACAAAGATTTGGACATGAATAATGATTGGGATAAGAATTTCGACAAGGATTAGAACAAGGACTGGGACAAGTATAAGGGTAATGATTTGCACATGGATAAGGATATGGAATAGGGCAAGGAATAGGACAAGGATTTAGACAAAAAGTTGAAAAAGGATAAGGACAAGAATATCGACATGGGTAAGAACAAAGATTAAGAAAAGGATTTGAACAAAGATTTGCTGGAGTATTAGGAAAAAGCCTTAGGAAAGTGTTAGGACAAGCATTTCAACAAAAATTAATTCAAGAATTATGACAAGGGCTTTTAGCGTTCAACTGTGGAGGTGGTAAACTGTGGTAAATTGTACCCCCTCTTTACATATTTTTGTCGTCTTTAAAAGAAGGCTTGTGAAAAAGTACCAATTTTGTTAAATTTAACAAAAAAAAAAAACATTAAAATTTGTATTTATTTGAAATAAAAATATTAAAACTTGTTTTTAAAAAAGAAATAATTTTAAAAAACCTCTTATTATTAGAACTTTTTAGTAAAATTTAAATGGGGTAAAATTTACCACCACGTAACAGAGTATGTCAAAAAATTCACGTCCAAAGTTAAAGGTTAAAGCGAATAGGAAAAAATTGGAGAATAATAAGGATTGGATTTCTAAAACTCATACCATACAAATCATACAAATTTTAATACTAATCGGATAAGTGGCTTAGGAGTTTTTACGGTTTTTTAAACAATTTGTACTACAGCGCCCTCTGGCGTTAAAGATATAGCAAAATCAATAGCACCAAAATACACACTGTCAAAAATCAAAATCAAATCAGAATATTTGCCATATTTAAAAACACTCGTATATGAATTTGCTTGTTAATCAGATTACCGGAGTAGGAATATTTTGTAATTTTTTGAGGAATTTGTAGTACAACGCTCTCTGGTGTCTAAGATTGAACAAAATATATGACACTAAAACAATTGTCGTATCCAAAAAACCATTTATACAATTTTAGATGCTACTTGATTGGGCGGTTTAAGAGTTTTTTATGATTTGCTACAAAATATTGTACTACAGCGCCATCTAGTGCACGAGATAGAGTAAAATTGATAGCACCAAAACAATCAGCGTACCCGAAAACTCCGACTTACAAATTTAAATGCTAATCGGATAAGCGGTTTTAGAGTGTTTTACAGATTTTTTTTACATTTTGTACTACAGAGCCCTCTAGTGCTCAAGCAATAGCAAAACAAATACCACCAAAATACTCACAGTACCCGAAAATACCTGTATACAAATTTTCATGCTAATCGGATATCAAGGAATTTGTACTACAGCGCTCTTTGAAATAGAGCAATATTAAAAGGGCTTAAACCGTTCACTGTTCTATTTTATATATATAGATGTCATTCAACATTGCCTTGAGGCACGTATAAATAGGTCAATTTTAGTGAGTAATTTATAATACTTAAAGCTGAACTGTTAAAACTGTTTCTCGTTCACCACTGCGTATGAGCAACACTTAATTCATTTGCTTGAATTTAGTAGCAATCAAATACAGCAATATTTTTATTTTCTTTTGAATTTTTCTTTCCTTTTAGCTTGTACTTCAAGCACTTTAACTTAAGCGGCTACTTATCAGAGAGCAGGAATCATTGAATTCCAAGAGTAGCAGACGTTTGCGTGCACATTCTATATATATATATTACATTAAAATCTTAAGCTTTTAAGAAATATTCTTGTGAAAAAAAGTTTGTACGACCTTTTATATTCATCATGTACACTAACGATGGCGTAAGCAAAATCAGGACATTAAAACCTTGTCACAGAATTATTATAATCAAATTTAAGGAAGCCAATTTTATTATATTATTATAACTTTTGTAAGGTTGTCTGGATTGCTTTTTTTCTAGCGTCATCTAAATGCTTAGTCTTTACTCAAATCTTGGGTTTTGCTTCCCTTTTCTGACGCATGCTGCATAAAAGTCTTCTGTTTTATTCGAGGTTTCATTTTACACGACTGCTTGTTAGGGTTTTGAAAGACAACATCAAGGATTTGTAAATGTAATAATTTAATGAACAAGCAAGAAAAAAAAAATATCCAAAACATTAAACGAAGTTTCAGTTTTCGTCGTTGAAAATCTTGTTTTATTCAATGAGCGACTTGAGCGTGAGTTTTCGAATTATATGCATGTATTAGTGAGTAGCTGTTGTGTTGGGGCGCGTGCATGTTATATCGAGCATGTAAAACAAACTGATTTAAAATCAATTTAATTTCATTGACGTCAGAAGGTTTTTATTTTTATTTCTTTTTTGGGAAAATTGTTGACATGTTTTTGGTAATTTTATGTTGTTGTGTGTCTGGAAAATTATTTTACTCGTATCGTCCTTTTCGTTTAATGAAAAACGTCATTGAGTGCTTGTTAAATTCGTTAGTACTCAATTTACAAAACTTGCGGGAATTTAATATAGCAGTAAGTCAATTGAAGATCTTTAATATAGCTTCATATTATAAAGATAATAATGAAGACAATACTAATGAATACAATTGTGATTATCATGAAAAAGGAAATTACTAATAACAGCATTTACCAACAGTTGTTGGTCATGCTGTATATCAGTTATCAGGAATGATTATTAAGCCTGATTACTCAAGTCATTTAATCTGATTAATAAACTGGGTAACTGTTTTAAACGTTGTATAGGCGAGAGAGAAGATGGAAGAAAAAAATGTTGTTTTTGTACTTTTATTCTTAAAGTTAAAAATGACATTCATGCCCAAAGCATTCATTGACAGGACGATTCATTTGGAACATTTTGAGAACAGTTTAAAAAATTTTTTTAGAAAAAATGAATTTACTCGTTATGTTAATTAATGGAATACTTGAAAAACTTGAATAAAATTTAATACTAAAGCGTTAGGGTTCCATAGTCGATAGCTGCTGAAGTTTTGCTCCAAATACTTGGAAATTTTCTGAGAGCATTCTTAACGAGTTTTACTATTATCTATAGTTTTTCGAAAAAAGAAACAAATTTTGAACCTCATTTCTTATTCACAGCACACGTGCACTTTTAAAATTGTCTTATATTTAAAAAAATTTCATAAAAATTTTGCTTAATTAAGATTAGTTTTTATAAATACGTGTGGAAGAAAGAAAAAATGTTCGATAAATAATCCAATAGCTTACACAGACATTAGAATGAACTGAAAAAAGCAGAATTTGCTTTAAAATATATACAATTCTTTTTCGGTTTATTGCGAAATTGCAAGGAAAAAGCTAACTGTCCTATAGTTTTAAGCATCATAACTTGTTCAATGCGTATGTAATGCTTATAAGGAGGCGTGGCACGTTGTAGCGTGGTGATAGTGTATGTTGCACTCTACAACTCACCAAAAAAACAGAGCTAATTGAAAGAGAGCTTTGAGTCCGTTTATTTTCTCTCTTATTACCTTGCCAGACTATGCTCAGTGCTCTGTCGTGGGACTATAAACGGACAGCCGTAAAAATTTACAAAAACAACTAAAAATAACTAAAACGTCATCTTAGTTAGTGCATAATAAAATGTTTACAAATTAAGTGAGAAAGATTATCACGCTATTGAATGTTGCAGACTTCGAGCTGTTAGCATCATTCCAACCATCAAAATGTTTCTGGATCTTATTATGTTGCTTTCTAACATTATGTTGCTGGAAATGATAGTGTCACTACAGAACACAATGTTATAAGCTTAATGTTAATGTTAAGACGATGTTGCTTAGAAAACATTTTGTTGTTAAAGAACGTAATGATTTCTTAAGGAGCACGATGTTGATAGACATTGCTGCAAAGAAGATCTGCTGTCGCTAAGGCCCTGAAATGTTTCAATGCCCGAATAAAGACATTTGTAAAGTTTTAACAATTAGAAAAATTATATGTTCTTTAATGTTCATGTTCTTCTCTATATAAAGGTATATTTATGTATCTAAGTTTTTTTTTTTATTAAAGTTGACAAAACAAACTTGAAAATAGAAGATCTCTCTCCATAGAAGTAATACATTAATCATATTATTATACATATTTGTATGTATATTGTTTTAACAAATAAGCTCATCTCTTAGAGAAATTATCGCAAAATTTTTCTTGAAGTTATTTAACATTACCTCAAGAGCACAACTTCGCTGTTGGGTAACAGTAAGATGAAAAAAAATGAATTTATATAATTTATGCACTTCAATTTAATTTAAGTAGCTATACTTGTATTTTTATATAATAATTATTTAGTTTAAGTGACATTTAATAGTTTAGTAAATAATACAATTATTATTATAAGAAGACTTACATAGATAGCTCCTGAATCTGACGATCGTGACATGCCATGAGCGTTCGCTGTTCCAGAGTTTACTAAAGTTTTTTTTTTTATATATATATAGATATGAGTAATTGGACTTAAAACTATTAATGATCACTTTTTACACAGAATTATTTAGATTCTCTTTTTTTTTTTTGATATATTAAGAGCATTGAGTTCAAGCTTTATGTGCATTTTAAACACATGACATTGATAGTATTTGCCATTTAGATTCACTGATGGAAGAAACTTGATCCAAAGAATAAATTCTGATCTTTCCTTTGTTTGCACGCATAATGTGATGAATTCCAGATTGCAAAAGATTTAATTAAGTTATTAATTAAAAGAGAAGCATCATGCTTTCTTTAAATTAGAGAAATTTGATTACGTTAGAATTGGTTTGCTTTGTTAAATTTTACCTTACTGAACCTCTTTTTTTATTTGTATATCACGTGGGTATTAAAACCAATTAATATAGATTTTTATTTTATAGCATAAAATAGTAACTTGCTTCGTTGAAGTATAGTATTAGAAAAGAACGACAATTTGCTATCTTTCATATGACATGGCTCGAATACCGAAATTTTTAGTAGCATAATACTACTACTTTTATATGGCTAGTCATGTTGTGGTGTAGGGTCTATTTTTTTTTTTTAGAAATTCGTAACTTTCCTTATAATTTCTTTAATTTTTTATTTTCAACTTTTAACTGAATATCCAATATATATCTATAGGTTTTTTATTTTCTTTTAATTCTAACAGAATTGTGTAAAAATTTCAATAAAATATTATTAATATTAACTAACCTTTCCTTTTTTGTGTGTCGATAATGTTGTGATTCGAAAATATAAGAAACACATTTAACGAAAACCATATTATTCACTTCACATGAGGAATTCCTTTAGCATTACACTAAAGCCCAAAAAAATCTAAGCAATTTTTTTGTTTATATTTAAAAACAAAATTTTATTTTTAAATAAACCCCAGAAAAATTGTTTCTTTAAATTAGATGATGACAGTACAACGTACAGTATATATTTACAAAAGTAAATATATTTTTTATCAGCATTATCCCCTGAGCCAATTTAGCCATGCACGTTTGTCAGTCTTAATTTTTTTTAAAGATCAAGCTTAAGAATTGGCCAAAGCGGATAAAAATTTTGCCTACCTCCTATACAAAGTGACTTCATCAAAAGGGTAAAATTGCTTAAAAATCCACAAAAATCAATATATGATCTGGAAACGCATGTGAGCATTACTATTTTCTATGCATTCTGATTATGATATTGGTCAAAATCTCCTTGGTTTACCTCCAATAGAAAACGGCTTTATGAAAACGGTAAACCTCTTTGAATTCCACAAAAATTAAAACAATTAAAACAAATAAAATTTCAAATTTTGCAAATACACTCGAGTCTAAACTATGCACTTTTTGTATGAAATTAGGTAAAATACAATTAAAACACCACCTAGCTCCCATACAATCTGACGCCATCATAATAGACACATTTTTAGATATGTTGTTTAAATGCTTATTTCTAAGCAATCTTTCTTTTCCTTTTTTACTTCCTATATATGTATGTCTTTTAATCTTTCTCAATCTCTCATTTTTTCTCTACTTGTTCTTCTTTACATTAGTTAATCTAATTTTAGTATGTATCTCAATCTTGTTTAGAGCTGACTCTATGTGTTATCAATCCTGACACTTTCCGACGGTTTGTCTTTTGGTGCTACAGGCAACTATAAAGCATTAATGCTTGTTTTATGCAAACAATGTGATAGTCTGAATGTTTTACATTTTAACGCGAGAAGTTTAAACGGATTTAAATTAGATCAAGCAAGGTATGTGTTTGAAAATTCACCTGTTGATATAGTTTGTGTCACTGAAACATGGTTCAAGAACGATATTCCAGATAGTTTTTACGATTTTAAGGGTTTTAGATTATTCCGTAATGACAGGTATGGTAAAAGGGGTGGTGGTGTGGCTATTTATTGTAAGTCCAGTCTCAATGTCAGATTTATGAATAAAAGTAGTGATGTCTGTGAGTACCTTAATGTTGAGTTATTTGGTCATAATAAAAAAATATTAGTGTCATGTGTTTACAATCCCAATCGTTGCAATAGTCCAGAACAGTTTTTCTCTGACCTTAATACAAAAGTCATTGACGATGATTTTCTCTTAATATGTGGCGACTTTACTATTAACTTGTTGCGGAATGACGCCGCTACATATAACTTTTACTATCTCTCTCCAATGAGCGGTTTAAATGTAGCGAACCATGGCATTCCCACCCGCTATATGCACGATTGTGAGCCTAGTCTGCTTGATGTTTGCTTAGTTTCAGTTAAGTTTAAATATTTTAAAATTTGACCAACTTTTGTCCGAACACGATTTATTTTTTTGTTGTCTTAATATAAATCTTGAAAGAACTTCTCAGGTTAGTTTTTCTTACCGCGACCACAAATCAATTGATTTTTCTGCACTATACTATGATTTATTGGCTACAAATTGGACAGACTGCTGGCTTTATGGCTCGGTGGATAATAAGCTCAGTTGTTTAATGAATAACTTAAATGTTTTGTTAAACCGTCATGTTCCTTTACGTGCAAAAAAATGTCTAATAATTCTTGTCCTTGGTTTACTAGTCGTGTTATGTATGCCATAAAAACAAGAAACAAACTCTACTCTAAATGGAAACACAATCGTACAGATGGAAATTGGGAAAGCTACAGGAGAGCGCGTAATTCAGCTAATATATTTGTTCGACAAGAAAAGACAAAATTTTACAGCTCTAAGCTAAACTCTGGTTTAAGCTCTAAACAACTTTGGCAAAATTTAAAAATATAGGGTATTCAGTTGTTGCGTAGACCTGTGTCTGGTTTCGGGAGTTGAAGTGGCGGTCCACTGGGTTGGTCAGATCTTTGTTGTCTACTGGGACACGATAGGAACATAGGGATTAGAAACATACTGTTGTTGTCTCTTTCTTGTAAGTGTGTGTTGCATATGCTTGTAATTTTTTTGAGCAACTGACAATTTAGAACAAAGTTCATATTAAGAGTTCAAGGTTGATGAATGCAGGCTAAGTCAGTTGAGTGAAAATCATTTCGCCGTTGGTTGAACTGGTAAGGTGGCTGAGAGTGGAAGAAAAAACACGATTCAGTTTGGATTTTTTGCTGATTGCCTTTGGGTTGACTTTGAAAGTCAGAGGAAATTTTTTTTGAAGATCACAAGCTGAATTAATTAACCTTGATCCCTAACGAACTAAAAGAAATTAAAATTTAATCCGTTTGTAAAACAAGTGTCGCGCTGAAGTTTTAAATCGATAATTGTATTAAAAGCATTACAGGTGCTTAGACACTGAAACCACGCAGCAGTTTCCTCTGGCGCTTCCAGGAAACTGGAAAAGGTCGAATCCAGGGTGATTTGATTTCACTTACGCTCGGAAGTGAAATGCAACACCTGCCGATAAACTACGCCGATAGTTAATAAAAAACTTTTAGAAAGTTAATTAAAGACAAAAAAAAAACTCTGCATTCCTTGTGCCCAGTGCTTATTCAGCGCTAAACACCGCATCCACACTAACAACATTAGCTGTGCCGCAAACTTTGGCACCCCAGTGAGAACCGCAACAGTTGCAGCTGCACGTAGGTCCTCTTCTCAGCACTGCAGGGAACTAAGCTGTAGAATTAAATTCGCAAAAGATATATATAAGATTAAAGCTGAAAAAAAAAGAAAAAAAAAGAAGAAAAAAAAGAACACAACTAAATTAAAATTCGTGTCACACACAACCCAAATCTGAAAAGAAAAAAATGTATTAAAATATATTAAAATTGAAAGGCTATTGATAAATATATAAGTAAATTATATTTAAAAATAAGAAAAAGAACATTGAAATTTGAAAGCAAAGAAAATAAATATAAATGAATATTTGCGAGATAAATGAAACCTGAAAAGAAATAAAGAAAACAAATCTACAAATCTGAAAAGAAATACTAAGAAAAAGAAAACTGGAAAGAAAAGAAATTTATGTAACTGAATATTGCTGTGAAATTAAAATCTGAAAAGAAGAAAACGTTTAAGCACATTAGGCTTAAAAATTAAAGCTAGACATAAACAGAAATAGAGATTAATCAAAAACTTGTGTTATAAAGTAAATTTGAAAAAAAGGAGGATAGAGAAAAAAAAATATTGTTCCAAAAATTAAGCTAAAAAAAAAAACCTGAAAAGAAGAATTAAGTTAAAATAAGTATTGTTTTGAAAATTTAGAACCTGAGAAGAAAAACTAGATTAAAGTAGACTTTGTTTTGAAACTTAATACTGAAAATAAAAATAGAATTAAAGTAAAATTTGTTTTGTAAATTATACCTGAAAAGAAAAATTAAATTAAGGGTAAATTTGTTTTGAAAATTACACCTAAGAAAAATTTTGTTTTTTTTAATTAAACTGAGATTCGCTTTGTTAATTTACCCTGAAAAGAAAATATAAAAAAAAATTTACTTTGCAAGTTAGATATGAAAAGAAAAATTAAATGAAGTAGAAATCAAATCATAAAAGAAAAATAAAAATAAATTAAGAATTGCCATAAAAGCAATATAAAAAAAAAAAAGAATAAAAACCCAAAAAATATATCAATCGTGTGAAGCTGCATTGAATACATAAAAAAAAAAATATATAGGTAGTTTTTATTTTTGCAAAATTTTACAGGTTGTGCTATTTGATGCTGGCGCCACCATCTATACAATCTTCACTCGAAATTGGTGAGAGAAAAGATTTTGTGTTAGTTTTGTTTTATGGTTTTTAAAGAAAATATTTAATGCAGCTTTTGGTTCACTTCCGTCTTCATGGTTTTTGAATAATAAACCCATTTTTATTTTTTTTTGTTTCTATATAATTTTTATCAAGTTACCTACTTTTTTATATCTATTACTTAGCTTTTGCTACTAGTTGTACATATGTAATACTTACCTTTATGGAACAAAGATACTTGTATACTTACCACTTACTACTAATAACTACACTAAAAAAAAAGAAAAAAAAGGGGTTTATCAATAATAAGCACTGTTGTTGTATCCTTTATTTATTACTGAATTGTTTTGAAATCTGAATTTTATATTATACTTAAGTTATAAATAGCTTCTTTTGTTTAGGTTTAATAATTTTATAAATAAACAACTGGAATTTTGAACTTATATTTTGTATTTTTTTTATGAGTTGAAATACAACCATTTATTTTATTGGCAATGAAATCGAGTAAAGCAATTATGGATTGCTAAATCATTGAAGTTGGTGTGTGGTGCTTAGCCCATGGAAGGGCCAGCACAAAAGTAAGCTGCGGTTGATCAACGGAATGGACGACGAATTGACTTAAACTAGACTAGACGGAGTCAGTATTAGGGAACCTCGTGAGTATGTGTAGAGCCATAGGAGGTTCAAGGCCATGATCCAGTAGGCTCATGGAGAGGGGTGGGTAGGCTTGGACTGACGGACGTTGACTTAGGGTTATTATAAATGTGAATCAGCATGAGTGTAGGATAAATTCAGTAGTTATTTGTCTCTTTCAATTTACTTCATTTCTCGCTTCTTTTACTGATCTTCTGTTTCTTGGTTTCCTCTATCACTTAAAATTTGGCACGAGTTCTAAAATTCCTTTTTTTTTTTGTTTTTGAGCTTCGGTGTGTACCTATGGCAAGGACCCTCCCACAACCCGTCGAGCAGCCTGGGCCAGCCACCGTGCCAGACCACAACATGGTTATACAACCCGAAAACTGCTCATAACACAGTATAGCGCCAATTGAGTGTACTTTGGAGCCTAATTTACTGAATAATTATTTTTTGTGTAATGGATGTCCAAGTCCTGCCAGTACTAGTTCCGATGTTGAATTTTCAGAACAAAATAACCAATTTCTCTTTCCCTCTTTTGAGTTTGCTTCTGTCAGTGAAGACTATGTTGCCAAGTGTATAATGAAGATCAGTTCGAATGCAGTCGGAATCGATGAAATGCCTATTAAATTTATTAAATTAGTTGTCTACTTTATACTAGCTCCCCTCACTCATATTATTAATCACTGTATAACTTGTTCCCGCTTCCCTGAATTATGGAAAATAGCTATAGTTATGCCAATTCCCAAATCTAACTCTGCTTCAGATCCCAAGGATTTTAGACCCATAAGCATACTTCCTGCTCTAGGTAAAGTTTTTGAACGGATAATGTCTGACCAAATCTCTGAAAAACTAAACGTTAACCACCTTTTATCGCCGCTTTAGTCTGGGTTTCGAACAGGTCACAGTTGTGTGACTGCAGCTATGAAAATTATGGATGACATAAGAATCTCTTATGATAAAAACTTTGTAACCCTTCTTTGCCTGATTGACTTTTCTAAAGCTTTTGACTCGGTCAATCACAATCTGCTTTGTTATAAGCTTAAATATTTGTTCAAGTTTAGTGACAGTGCAGTTAAACTCTTATCTAATTACCTAGAGACAAGAAAGCAGCGTGTAAGAGTTGGAAATAATATTTCTTCCCTGCAATCAGTTGCTGTCGGTGTTCCCCAAGGGTCTATTCTGGGTCCCCTACTTTTCTCCATATTTTTTAATGATATTTTCACTGTTTGTAATTATGCAACAGTTCACGCTTATGCTGATGATACTCAGCTCTACCTCTCTAGACCTATTGGCCTTTTAGAAGATTTAAGCTATAGACTTAACTCTGATTTGTCTTTACTGGAAAAGTGGGCTGCTACTAACTTGCTTTTTATAAATCCGCTGAAATCTAAAGTGTTGCCAATATCCAGAACTGTTTCTTGCTTTGTGGATATTCCGCCTTTATTGATAGGAGCTGATCAGTTGGAGGTTGTGAATAAAGTGAAAAACCTTGGCTTTATTCTTAATTCAAATCTTTCTTGTATTGACCACATCAACTACACTCTAAATAAAATTTATGGGACATTGCGTTACCTGCGCGCTTCTTCTGACTTTACCCCCCTTGAAACTCCGCGAAGGCTTGTAGTACAATTAATTTTGCCACATATAACTTTTGCAGACGTAGTGTACAGTAAGCTTGACATTCACAGCATAAGCTCCTTGTTGAATTTAACAATGCTGCTAGGTATGTTTTTAAAATCCAACGTTGGGATCATATCACTGCGAAATGCAAGGAAATTCTGGGTTGTAATTTAGTTCAATATTTAAATATGCGTAATATAATTTTTTTACACGGACTAATCAATACTCGACACCCTAGATATCTCTATGAAAAATTAAATTTTTTCCAATCCAATCGTTCGACCAACTTTATTGTTCCAAGACACAGCTACCTTAATAGTAGCAGATTCTTTTTTATTAGCACCATAAGACTTTGGAATTCATTGCCCAATTATTTGAAACAAATAAATATTATAACCAGCCTTAAACGGGGAATTTCTAGATAATTTTCAGAAATAGAATAATTATTCATTAAATTAAGTTTCTATGCTATTCTCTTTTCTTTTATCTATTCATTCTTTTCTTTGCTTAAAAACTTTATTTTCTTTCTCTTTTTTAAATAAACTGTTTAAACTGATTACTTAATAACTTTGAAATTATATATATCATATTTATTTTAATATTTTAATTTAATAATTTATTAACATAATTTAAGATAAATGTTAGTATGTAAGTAAATATCTATCAACTTGATTTTCCTCCTTTGATGTACTATAAAAGATAAGTCTTAATGTACAAGAATGAAAATAAATAATAATTTCATGCCAAAATTATCACTTCATTTTTCGATGTCACCGTTATAGACAAAATGTACATTTTTTAAGATATTCAGGAGGTGCATCAAATCACAAATTTTTTGTTGGAAAAATGTGTATTGTTGTTGTTGCGGTAACACAAACAAAGCACGAACATTTACGATTTTTCTGCTTTATGGTGATTTTTACAAATTCATAGATATCTTCATAATATGTTTTTATTGTGTAGAGTAATGGTTATGCTTCCAAATTTTTTTTAAATTATGTAACAAAAAAAAAGAGAGTTTTTGGCTTATATGAAAAAAATGCCATTTCCCACCTGTTCTTCCTCTAGGAGCCAAATTTATGGTAAACCAAAAATTCCTCTGTTTTTCAACTTTCAGAATCAGTAAATAAAAAAATTATTACTTTGACGTACACTCTAACAAAAATTCAGGAGAATTAACTGCAATAATTGCTGGCAACTGATTGCCTACATTTATTGTCGTTAAATCCCATAGAGCAAAATTATAAATATTTATCGTTAAAAATGCGCGAATCCTCTCACCTACAATTATTTCTTTTGCTCTCTTGTAAAAACTCTCTTCTAAAATTATTTCTTCCCATTTTGTCTGCGCTTATAAAAGAAAGCTAGAAATGCGTGAAGTCTCTCAAGTAAGTTTTGAACATGGCAACAACAACAACTCTGTATAGAGTCAATAACTCAGCAGAAGGCGTTTCTCTTTCCAACTTCAGTAGGCTTGAGTAATTAAGCTGTGACCAATCTACTGTTTAAGTTGTATATAATTTGACATTTGTTCGAATAAACTCTTTGAAATCATATGACGTTAAAGCAAAGGTGTTCATTTAAGGTCAAGCGTAAAATATCACTGCTGGCGCGTTATTAGGACTATCTGAGCGAGAACACGCTGAAATAGTGAGAAAAGTAGGGAAAATATACATATTTTAAGACTCTCAGAGCGAAAACACGCTGAAATAGCGTGAAAAGTAGAAAATATACATATTTTAGAATTTCCTGAGAGAAAACACGCTGAAATAGTGTGAAAAGTAGAGAGATATACATATTTTAAGACAAAACACGCTCAAATAGCCTGAAATTTCACAACATTTATTGTAGAGATTTTTCAATCATTTTTAAGACTGTATTACCAGAGATATTAAAATTTCTGTAACTATACCTTTTGTATTTTGTATAGAAAACGTAGCATATAAGAATCTTTTATGCTTTTTTTTTAAGCCAATCTTTACTCTACACAATAAAAAAAATATGAAGATATCTTGCATAACAAAATATACACATTTTGTCCACGGTTACATAAAAAAAAATAAAAAATATTGCTTGCGCATGATACTTTACCTCTAACCTTAGACATTAAAAATGAAGTTTTGAGTCTTGAATTTAAAAAAATTTGGACGCCAGCAAAATCATACAATATTAAAATCTTTGTATACATTTAAACATGGCTGTGAAGGTTTTTTAATTTTGACCCAGTTAAAAATACTCCCTTACTAGTTTAAATACAATCTCTCCAAACATAAGTGGAATTATACATGTTTAGAATAACAAAGCTTAATTAGTTTTTAATAACTATATACATTTTTTTAGAAAGAGTAAGCAAAATGTAACTTTATCAGTTAGCAGAAAATGTTTATAAAAATATAGGTACTGACTAGGGAGTCAAATTCCGGAAGCTTTTCTCGATCCCAGGACTATTGGGTTTGAACATCTCAATCCCGGGATCCCGGGACTGGTTCAGGATTGAAAACTTCAAGGAGAAAATAATTCAAAACGTTTTTAATACAATTTTTTTTTAATATTTATTACTTAAAACTAAAAAATGTAAATTAATTCTTTTATAAAGTAACAAAAACAAAACACATTTAGGGTATTCACAATTGCGTTGTTTTCAGTGTAGTAAAAAACCTCGTGGTATTGATACCACCCTTTACCGAGCGGTTTTTATATTTTTTGTTGTTTTACATGAAATATCTAAAAACCAAAAGAGTGGTTATATTAAGAAGGCCAATGATATATTTAACGAACGTGCTTTCTAAAGTTCCATAAGGAACTGACCGGTTGCCAGTTATTTTCTATATGCAAAAATGAAAAAAGCTCAAAATGTAAGTTAAACTTTTTTATGCTATCTATAGTAATAAAACTCATTTTCTGTTTGTTTGTTTGGCCTTTATATTGTACAAATCTAAACGGCTCAACGGATTTTGCTCAAACTAAGTATACATATTAAGAGCATCCCCACATAATCCCTCAACTTAAACATCCCCCTCTGAAATTTTTCAACTCACGGTAATTTTGTTATTATAAAACTTTTTAGTATCGGAAATTTTTGTGTATTTCATTTTGAAAAATTTCTTTTATTTTGACATCAAAAACACTCACATATCTTCAAAATTGGAGAAATTTTCAGTACAACGACTTTTTCATTAAACATCGTTGCCTAAGAATGAGAAAAAAAACGACATGAAAATCATAGTTTGGTCTTTCGATGCAAATATCTCCGCTGTCCATTAATATATTTCATTCAAATTTTTTTGTTCAAAAGTTCAATAAAATCACTTCAAAAAATTAGTTGAACTGTACCGTTAAGTCAGTGTATATATGTTTTATGATTATGTCAAAAAAGGTCCAAAATATTGACTTTTTACTCAAAAAATGACTCAAAAAAGGTTGTTGTTGTAAAAATGAAATCAATTTAAAATTGCACATCTGGCTACCTTTCATATGACATAGCATTTATTTGCAAAAGTTCTTCCAGCTAAACGCAAAAATTATTTTACTGTTTTTGTCATCAAAACAACAAGGGTACCCCCTTTGATTTTTTTCGCGAAATTTATTTTTTCCAAAATGTTGTTTTTATATTTTTTACAAAAAAGTCAAGTCTCAGAAATAATTTATGTGAAAAAATTACCCCAATATCTCTTTCCAATCAAAAGTTATGGCTAAAATTCTATTTTTTCATACAACTGACTATCTATAGTAATAAAACTCATTTTCTGTTTGTTTGTTTGTTTGTTTGGCCTTTATACAAATCTAAACGGCTCAACGGATTTCTCTCAAACTAGGTACACATATTAAGTTTATCTCAACTTAAAATGTTACATACTTAGTTTTTGCCACGCCCCCTCTGAAATTTTTCAACTAACGGTAATTTTGTTATTATAAAACTTTTTACGATAGGAGATTTTTGTGTATTCAATTTTAAAATTTTTTTGTTATTTTGACGTCAAAAACACTCACATATCTTCAAAATTGGAGAAATTTTTAGTACAACGACTTTTTCATAAAACATCGTTACCTAAGAATGAGAAAAAAACGACATGAAAATCAAAGTTTGGTCTTTCGATGCAAATATCTCCGCTGTCCATTAATATATTTCATTCAAATTTTTTTTGTTCAAAAGTTCAATAAAATCACTTCAAAAAATTAGTTGAACTGTACCGTTAAGTCAGTGTATATATGTTTTATGATTATGTCAAAAAAGGTCCAAAATATTGACTTTTTACTCAAAAAATGACTCAAAAAAGGTTGTTGTTGTAAAAATGAAATCAATTTAAAATTGCACATCTGGCTACCTTTCATATGACATAGCATTTATTTGCAAAAGTTCTTCCAGCTAAACGCAAAAATTATTTTACTGTTTTTGTCATCAAAACAACAAGGGTACCCCCTTTGATTTTTTTCGCGAAATTTATTTTTTCCAAAATGTTGTTTTTATATTTTTTACAAAAAAGTCAAGTCTCAAAAATAATTTATGTGAAAAAATTACCCCAATATCTCTTTCCAATCAAATATTATGGCTTAAAATCTATTTTTTCTTACAACTGACTATCTATAGTAATAAAAATCATTTTCTGTTTGTTTGTTTGTTTGTTTGTTTGTTTGTTTGGCCTTTATACAAATCTAGACGGCTCAACAGATTTTGCTCAAACTAGGTATACATATTAAGTGCATTGCAACTTAAAATGTTACATACTTAGTTTTTGCCACGCCCCCTCTGAAATTTTTCAACTAACGGTAATTGTGTTATTATAAAACGTTTTAGTATCGGAGATTTGTGTGTATTTAATTTTAAAAAATTTTGTTATTTTGACATCAAAAACATTCACATATTTTCAAAATTGGAGAAATTTTCAAATATAAGTGCGAAATTTTGACATTTTAACTCTCCAATCATGGTTGTAAGCTTGGCTGCATTGAACAAATTTTTCGGTTCTGTATGTTGGAAAATATTATAAATTAAAAATAAGTACTGCATTACCGACACGATTCCAATATTTTAGAAAAGTCGGTAATTGTTAATCAATTTAGTTCTTTTCGCACACAGCGTAAACTTGCAGCAAATAACATAATGGCACTTTTTGCACTGTTCTTGCAGATTTTTCAACTGGATTTATGTCGATCAACTGTTAACGTCAATAATATTATTACAGGTTGCTGTATATTCTATAATAAAAATTAAAAAGCGACTGCTTTCTTAACTTACACCTTTTTGCTAATTTACATTAAAAAACGACTGTACAATTTTTCGTATAAAATAGGAATTCAGAAGATTTAAGAAATTGCATCAACTATCAGACTCAATTTATATTTATTTTTAATTTAGAGACAATCCAATTGTTATTTTCCAACTGTACAAACTACTAAAAAATTTTAGGAAGATTTTTATAAATTTGATTTTCATTAGCGAAGTGCAAGTAACATGCTTACCAGTAACCAGTAAATTCAGTTTAGAACTAAAAAACAGTTTTTGATTGTAAAAAACAGTGATAAAATTATTTCTTCGCTAAAAAAGCTTGGTAAATTTTTTAACTAATATTTTTATAGTGGTCTCAAACTTAAATTCAACACGTTTTTACAAAATTCCAAAATTTACAAAAACATTTAATCGAAAAGTGTATATTAAAATGTTTATATAAATGACTCTCGAGTAACATCGGGTATATCAGCTAGTATATTAATAATAAATATCAAATTGGATAGTTAGTTTATTTGCATAGTAACAAAAAGCTATAGTGGGAGCTTCGCCACCAAAAATTATATTTTAAAGAATGGTCATAATTGTGGTTATCAACTGTGGCAAAAAAACACAATATCACGATACCACACAATTTAGAATACCCTTAATGTTAATAAACACAAAAAACCTAAATTATAGTAATTTAGTAGACTAGTAAATTGTATTTAAAGAAAAAATATACATATATAAAAAAAAATACAGAACAGTTTAATAATACTACGTTTACATTGGACCAAACGAAATGAGTCATTCAAAAGTATTTACTGTTGTTGTATCGTGTAAATGCCCTAATCATAGCATTCCTGGTTTGATAGCTCAACTTTCGACTTTAAAGTTGAGTTATCAAACCAGGGATGCTATGATTAAGGTATAATTATATAAATATTAAAAATTTTTTTTGGACACCGTCTTCATGTTTTTTGTGTTTGAGGCAAATTAATGTTGGAAAAGAATTTTCAAAAAAAACTTTTTTGTTTTAATTATTTTTAAAGTAATACATTAAGCTGATCAACGTGTCTTATTTTTCATTAAAGAGTTTTGTTCGGATATTATTACATATATAACCCGCCGATGCGATAGTTGTACGATATTCGCCTTTAACACAAAAAAAATATTTCCTCAGTCAAAATATCTGATAATTTTGAAATACATAGCTTACTTACTGATACTACGGAATTTTTCATTCTAGATTACAATATGGTGTGAGCTGCTAGGGAGGTGCTTATCTGAATAATATACGTCCCCTGTTGATATTACAAAAGTCTGCCGTTAAAATAATCTGTAAAGTAAATCGTTTGACTTCATCTAAAGGCGTCTAAAGATCTTACCGTTAAGGCATCTTTTTTATTTTAAAATTCTAAAAATATTTTTTAAAAGAAGTGGGTATATGCAGAATCCCATATATGGTAATTACAAATTAAGAACGAACCAAAACTCTACCGTGACTGTTCCAGTTTTTCGCACAACCCACTATCGTAATTTTTTTCCGATTTTATCTTATATACTTTACAATAGACCCTGCAAGTATACGCCTTAAAAGAAATTTGAGTACTTTCTTAAGAAAAATAAAATTGTGGATCTTTGAGTTATACTACTCGGAAGTTGAATTTCTGTTGCGCTCTATTAGCTAATTTTTGTTTATTCTTTATTTCTTAGACAGAAATAATTTTTTTTCTCTTCCAATAATCATTGTTAATTTTTATAACTGCTTTTTACTTATATTGTTTAATATAATTCACCACACAAAAAAGCACTTTTTATGTTAATACATTTGATTTAGTTTTATATATTTGTTGAAGTGGCATTTAACACTATTTATTCTAATACTAAATGTCAATACTATTCTTTTAAGTAATAATTGTTCTAATGATTGTATTTTTGAGTGAATAATCTTGTCAAAACTTTTTTACTATGAGAATAAAGAATAATAATAATAATAATACTTCCCGGTGTTGCAACTTCTTCTAAAACTTTGCAAAGTCTTTGCTCCAATGATTCAAAGTCATCGGCCTAACAATCTTTTTCAGCCTAAATAAAAGGTTATTCTAATTCTATATTCATATTAGCTTAAATTGAAATGGTTGCATTTAAATGAATATTTGAAATAGCAATTTTTTATTTAAAAATTCGGAATCCCGGAAAGAAAATCCCGGGACTTAAAACAGCTTAAATCGTCCGGGATCCCGGGATTGACTTCCCTAGAACTGACTACTGAATTTATTTTTATAAAATAAGTATATTTTCAAAGCTCAATATGCTAAGCTTTTTAAAAACTACAGCTCTAATTTACATTTGGTTGATACAGAAATTATAGCATTTATAAAACTAGGCTATGGCGCAATTGAGTTAGCGCATTTCTCTGAAAATGTAAACCACGTTTGACTGACGTGTATTAGAATGGCAATTTTAAGACGTGTACCATGCTTACTGCACCACATATCTAAATACGCTACCTAACACATTGCACGTATAAGATTAACTATATGACTTAACCAAACTTAACACACGATCCAACTCAATAATCCAATGTGTTGATAGAGACCTTCTTATGCATTTCAAACTAACCATGCCACAACTGTTTGATGATTCAGTAAATCGCAATTAAGTTAGTGTGTCCGCGTACAATTTTTTGAGCGTTATCCACGTTTACTGCACCACATTACTCACTTAGTGGCCTATCTAACTCACCGCACTTACAAACTTGCTCACAGAACTTAATACACCACATGACTCAATAACTTAATTCGCTGATAAACATTTTGTTAAGCTTAATACATAACATAAATGAATATAACATACGATTCAATAACTCAATTCGCTGATAAAAATCTTGTTAAGCATTTCAAATCAACCAAGTCACAGTCATATTAAGCCAGTTCAAGGATTCTTTAAATCGCGATTTAGTTGGTGTGTGTGCGTATAATTTTTTGAGCATTACATATGCTTACTCCACCATATAAATTATTGCGCTATCCAACTAACCGCTGTTGTAAAATTTACAGCATAGCTCAATTTGTCAGTCAACTCAATAACTCAATACGCTTCTTAACGTATTTTAAAACATTTTGTTAACGCAATTGTGTTAACACAGTTTGATGATTCATTAAATCCCACTGAAATAAATGTATTAGATCTGATTATTTTTGTGCGTTATCCATGTTAACCGCTCCACTCACTAAGTGCGCTACCCAACTCACCGCACTTACAAAATTTATCACAAAACTAAACAGGCTATTTGTTTAAGTAACTTAATGCGCTGATTAACTCCTTGTTGACTATTTCACACAACAGATTGCGCAATTGTATTAATGCAGTTCGATGCTTTAATAAATCGTGCCTAAGTTGATATAGCATTGCAGTGTTTTTTTTGCGTTGCCTATGTTTATTGGGTACACAAAAACACATAACTTACTTAGTGCGCTATCCAACTCACTGCACTTGCGAAATGTACTACATAACTTTACCTTTCTTAACACACTATATGACTCAATACTAAAATGCGCTAATAAAAAACGTGTTAATCATTTTAGTCATCCATGGCGTAATTGCTTTAACGCAGTTTGATATTTAAGTAAATTGCTCTTAAGTTGGTATAACAGAGCAGCATTTTTCTGCGTTACATAATACGCTCAGTGCGCTGCTCACTTACAAAATTTACCACATAATTCAATAATCTAGATGACTCAATAACTCAATGCGCTGATTAACATCTTGTTAAGCATTTAAAACAGACATGAGCTTTCAGAAGCTCAATTGTCTCAGTTGCCTCAGCTACAAATTTGTTTTGTTTTATCAATTTTGTGTTTGCACATTTGTAAAAACAACAGCACGTACAAAAAGTTACAACAAAATCGACGTTCACTAAATTTTTAACTTGCTAACAACAAAAAATGCATGCAAAGGCAACAAAAAGCAAGCCTTACTTAATGGCGCTGCGCTTGAGATGATTGTGCTGTTACATGTTTTGCATACAACACATGATTTTTTTTTTGTTTTACTGGCCAATTTTTTTACTAGAAATAGAAAATCCGTGTAACCTTATTGGGGTTTTTTATTGCATTAACCTTTATTATTTTGTTATTTTTTTTTTGCAACGATGAGCAAAAGCAATAATGAGGATAATTTTGTGTTTGTTTTAAAAATAAAAAAACATTGGCTCACTAAATTTATTTTCCTGCTCATGACTTATTTAAAACCAACCATGGCGCAATTGTGCTAACGCATTTTGATGATTCAGCAAATTTTGCTAGAGTTGATGTGTTAGCCGAGCATTTTGTGTGCCTTACCCATGTTAATTGCACCACATTATTCAATCATTGTGCTACCCAACTCACCACATTTACAAAATTAACTACATTACTTAATGCTTAAGCTATCGGACTAAGTAACTCAATGCGCTGATTAACATGTTTTTGAGCTTTTAAAACAGAGGCGCAATTGTGTTAACGCTTTTCGATGATTCAGTAGACTACGTTTGAGTAAGTGTTTTAGGGAATCAGGGTTTTTTTTGCTGCTTTACCCGTGTCTACTATCTTCGTTTATTTTATTTGGCACATTTCAAAAAGACTCAATGTGTGACATTTTTCGAAGGTAGTGCTGATACGTATTACTTAAAAAAAACTTCAAGTACTAAGAAGAGTATTGTTTTGGTAAAAAAAGAGAAACGAATAGCGTTGAAAACGCATAAAATATTATAAAGTGAGTTTTTTACACACCTACGTTTAAAAAAAATAATAGGGGTATATCAACTTTGTCGCTCCGTTTGTAACGCCGATAAGAAGGCGTGACCGGTATAGAAAAATATATATATTCTTGATCCGCATCACCTCCTAAGGCGATTTAACCATGTCCGTCTGTTCGTCTATCTGTCTGTGATCACGATACCAGATGTAAATTTATAGCTTTCGTAACGAAATTCAACATATAAGCTTTTTATTACAAAATGGAGGTCAAGTTCGAAAATGAGTCAAATCGGATGAAGACCTCGCCTACCTCCCATACACAGCGACTTAATCAAAACGGTAAAATCTCTTTAAGTTTCACAAAAACTAATCAAATAACTTCAAAGTTTGCACATTAGCTTTAACTATTAATATCAACTTTAAGTATGAAATTTTTTATAATCAGATTGAAACCACGTCTACCTCCCATACAAAGTGATCTTTTTAAATTCCACAAAAACTAATCTAATGACTTCAAATTTGGCACTTTAGCTTTAACCATTAATATAAACTTTGAGAAATTTTTTCGAAAAATCGAATGGAAACTACGTCTACCTCCCATACAAAGTGACTTAAACAAAACGGTAAAATCTCTAAATTACATACAAATTAATCTAATCACTTCAAATTTCGCACATAAGCTTTCACCTTTAAGATGCACTTTGAGTATGATATTTGTAAAAGTCGAATAAAAATCAATTCTACCTCCCATACAAATTGAGGTTGCCAAAACGGCAAAATCTCTTTCAATTTCGCAAAAATTAATCTAATAACTTAAAATTTTGCACATAAGCTTTAACAATTAATATGTCCTTTAAGTATGAAATTTGGAAAAATCGAATGAAAACCACGGCAACCTCCCATACAAAAAGAGGTTGCCAAAACGGTAAAATCTCTTTAAATCTCACAAAAAATAATCTAATGACTTCAAATTTGGCATATATTAAATTTGTAAAAGCCGAAGTAAAATCATGTCTACCTCCCATACAAAGTGAGGTTACCAAAACGGTAAATCTCTTTAAATCTCACAAGAATTAGTCTAGTGACTTAAAATTTTGCACGAATGAAATTTGTTAAAGTCGAATAAAAATCACGTCTACCTCCCATACAAAGTCAGTTTACCAAAATGATAATCTCTTTCAATTCTGCAAAAATTAATCTTATCTATTATACTTATGACTTTAACTTATGATTTTAACTATCCACTCCATGTTTGATATTTTAAAAAAAAAACTGAAAATACAAAGTGACGCAATAGTAAAACCTTTTTAAATTCCAAAAAAAAAATGTATGTTTGAACATGATATTGTACACAAAAGCTCAAATAAATAAAAAGGACTGTGAGTTTCAAATGTGAAATATTTGGATAAAAACCGCGACCAATACAAGTGACATCATCAAAATAAAACAACATTAAAGACTTCAAATAATTTAAAACATGGCAAAGGGGGTATTTTAACTTCGATCCTGTTAATTCCTTACTAGTTTTTTTTAAATATACATTAATTAAGCAATGGAAATAGAACTGTTCATATGCATAATATATTTTTGCAAATAAAGACTGACCCAAGCCATATTGACCTCCTCGATTTCATTATCGATCATTAATTAGTCCTCTACTATTTAATATTAGATAAAATAAATAACTTTATAAATACAATCAAAAAATTACATTCATTAGTGCTTACATCTCCACCGAAATAAATAAAACTTCTTTTATCCACTCAACTACACAAAGCTCAAAGAAGTTAATCTTTTAAAAGGTTTTCTTAATTGAAATTACGAAAGGATTTGAAAGGAAATAAAAAGCAGCCAGTTGCTGATGATTCCTTCTCGAACCGGAGAAAAGCCCAAGGCGATAATTTATTTTAAATTCACCAACAAAAGTTGGAAAGACAAGTGTTGATTTAAAGGCTAATCCATGTTAACACTGAATAAAACATAGATTTTGAATAGCTTGGTAATCAAGAAAAGCAATTAAAACTTTTACTTGCCTTTATGCCAGGCGCATGTAAGCCCCTTGGGCATCATGAATTTTAAATTTTAGTTCAAAGATCCACAAAATTTTTTAGTCAAACTCATGCATGCGTCACTTTAAAGTTTGATTCATATGTTAAGCACGTATTTAGTCGAGCATATAATTTGAGCTGACCCCCCGAAGCGATGTCTGTGAACTCATAACTAGACCGTTTTTGTGACTAAGCGAACCTGGCACTCGTCTAACAAATGTTACAAACAGAAGCTGTTTATAACCTTCAAATGACTTTTATGCACCTCACATGCTGCGAGAACGAAGCCTGACCTAATCTAAGGCAAATAGACGTGTGTCAAAAAAACCTGTGTAAAAGAAGTGTTTTAAGTAATTTTCCCAATGCTAGTAGAGTGGTGGCTTCACACAACATGACAAGAAGCAAATGACTGTACAATTTAGTTAATGTCTGCCTCAAGGACGTGCCAGGAGCAGAAACATATGCATCGTACGTTTCTTGTGCATTGTCAATAGTGACAGAGTTGTGTAATATATTAATTGTTGGGCTAAAGCACATATTTTAATTGTTGTTTTTGTTGCGCATAACATAACCTAGTATAGTAGATATACGTTCACTTTTACAAACGTTTTGCCATGGAAGACAACATACACATACTAAATAAATAATCAAATAAGCAGCAATGACTACTTACTCTCACGAACTGTTTGAGTTGTGAATCCTGAAACTTCCAACTACGTGCTTGTATCTCATTTATATTAATTTATTTTGAGATGTGTAGCTATGACCTTTTGCACTTGAGCATAATAATAGGAGCTGTATGTATTTATTGCTTATTATTTTGTTGTGTGTGTGTGTGTGTCCTTGCTGAAAAAGTTCTTATAAACTTTTTACATTTCAATTTTACACCAAATACGTTCCTAGTTAATTGCCGCAAAATTTCTCATCTACTTCTCTTTCGAGCGTGTTTTCTAAACAAACTTTTTAATGAGTTCTTGTGGTGGCTTAAATCATTTCAGGTCAAATTTGTCAAAAATGGAACATATAAATTTTTTTACTTGAATTCAATTTCAAGTGAAACTTTTCTATCTGAGCGGATTACGTGCAATAGAGGCATCACCAGCTATAAGCCTATGGTTAGGCAAGTTGCTAAATTGCAAAGGCTTCGTGCTTAGTGAGGAACCAATTGCATGGAAAGGTGTCCCCACTCTCGCCCCTATTATGGCATCTTATCGTCAATTAACTACTTTAAGACATTGAAGGTAGAGCCCCGAAGATACTGGCCTATGCAGATGACATGAGCATAATTATAGTGGGAAAATATCTATCAACAATAAGCTCCATAATGGAGAGCGCACTCAAAGAGGTACTTAGATGGTCAAATTCAGTCGGTCTAAGTATTAATGCAGAGAGAATGAATTTAATAATGTTCACGAAAAGGTACAAGATACCACTGTGGATACCAACAAAAATAAAGGACACACACCTCGTACCGAAAACTCACACAAAATATCTAGGAGTCATCATGGCCCCAAACTGACATGAAGAATCAATGTAGAAGAAAGTGTAAAGAAAGCCACCATTGCACTATACACATCAGAGATCTGCAACGAATACTTAAAAATAAGTAGTACTCGAGTACTATTCGTTCACAACTCAGTGATTCAAATCAGAGATTTGCAATGAATCACATTTTTAATCATGAGCCACTTGCATAAAAATGAGTATGAATAAGTATAAGTAGTTTCCAAAGTCGTACTCATATGTGATTGATTCGAAAAAAAGTGAATCGCATTTTTGAATCATGAGCCACTTACACAAAAATGAGTATGAATAAGTATAAGTAGTATCCAAAGTAGTACTCATATGTGATTAATTTAAAAAAAAGTGAATCACATTTTTGAATCATGAGCCATTTACTCAAAAATGAATATGAATAAGTATAGGTATAAGTAGTTTCCAAAGTAGAACTCATATGTGATTTATTCGAAAAAAAGTGAATAATTTTTTGAATCATGAGCCACTTACTCAAAAATGAATATGAATAAGTACAAGTAGTTTCTAAAGTAGTACTCATATGTGATTGATTCGAAAAAAAGGGAATCAAATTTTTGAATCATGAGCAACTTACACAAAAATGAGAATGAATAAGTATGAGTAGTTTCGAAAGTAGTACTCATATGGGATTGATTCTAAAAAAAGTGAATCACATTTTTGAATCATGAGCCACTTACACAAAAATGAGAATGAATAAGTATAAGTAGTTTCGAAAGTAGTACTCAAATGGGATTGATTCGAAAAAAAGTGAATCACATTTTTGAATCACGACCCACTTACACAAAAATGAGAATGAATAAGTACAAGTAGTTTTGAAAGTAGAACTCATATGTGATTGATTCGAAAAAAGTGAATCAAATTTTTGAATCATGAGCCACTTACACAAAAATGAGAATGAATAAGTATAAGTAGTTTTGAAAGTAGATCTCACATGTGATTAATTTGAAAAAAAGTGAATCACATTTTTGAATCATGAGCCATTTACTCAAAAATGCGTATGAATAAGTATAAATAGTATTCAAAGTAGTACTCATATGTGATTGATTTGAAAAAAAGTGAATCACATTTTTGAATCATGAGCCACTTACACAAAAATGAGTATGAATAAGTATAAGTAGTTTCGAAAGTAGTACTCATATGTGATATATTCAAAACAAAGTTTATCACATTTGTGAATCACGAGCCACTTTCTTCTTTCTTTCTGTATAAGGAAACTATAGTCGGATTGTACTGACCATGATATACATTACTTCTTACTTTACTGATGTTAACAATTAGGCGGATGTTATGCAAACAGCCATATACCCAATTTCCAAATTTTATCTATCTAACTTATATGCAGACTCTTTTATAGCGATATGTGTCATATGGGAGGTGGGCGTGCCCGTGGGAGAAGTACAAAAAAATGTAAAAGTGCAGATCTTTGGGTTCATACAGACATGTGTCATGCTAAGTTCCACGAAAAAATCTCAACTCCTTCTCTTAATGCTGAGTTCGCGGACAACAAACAGATGGACATATGAACGAGGGGATGAACGAACAGACGATTATATTTACATGACTACATCGAGTAATATGGTGACGCTGGTCAAGAATATATAAACTTTTCTATACCGGCAACGCCTCCTTCTGGATAAGTTAAGTTAATATATTGTCCAGGCATAGGGTATAAAAATGGTCTCCTTATTAAAAATTCATTACTCTAAATCGCGCAAATTTACAGAATTTTTTTTAAGTGAAAACTTCCTGAGGCGCATTGAGTGATTTTTGGTTGAGAGTAAATCTTTGGTTTGCGTCATCATTACAGCAAGTAGCTTTTGTCTTCAAGACAGCGAGTAGTTTTCGTCAATAAGCTTGACACTGACTATTACAGTGCTTCCACAACGTAGGTTGTGTAATTACTCCAGTGCTTCTCAAACTTTTTCGGATTCGATTTATTCCAGTGTTTGTCAAACTGTTACTCCTGTGACTTTCAAACTGTTACTCTCGTTACTTTTGAACTGTTGGCTATAGTGACTCTCAAACTGTTGGACTTTTCACTTTGTGAAGGGTGTCACGGTCTAATTGACGCACTTACGTTTCTGAGCTGTGTAGGGTTCTTATTGTAGTGATTTTTGGTGCTTGCCTTTCACTTTGTGCAGGGTGAGCACAATATGCTGCCTAAAGGCGACCCGGAAATTGTCCAGGTGAGGCTGTTCGTGCTTCAGAAAAATCTTTAATCGGTATTTGTATGGGTGTAAAAGGGCCTAACTTAGTGTTAGTTGATGGTAAATGTGGTCCCGGGTTTTGTCCCGGTGTGGGAGAGTCCAGCATTCAAATGTGCCCAAAAGAAGGAGGTGTTGGTGTGGGTGTTAGTGCTGGTAGTTTTCCATCAAAGGGTGCTCCTAAAAGGCAACTAAGTGGTGGTGAGGAGCCTATGGAGATAGAACATCGACATTTAAAGGCAATAAAACTGGATAAGTCCAATAATTCGGTTGGAAAGGGAAAGACTGTTAAAGGAATTCGTGAATTGGTCCGATCTAACTTTGCTGGTTCAATGGTGGGTAAGACCCCAAAAGCCAAAGATAATGTAAAACCTTCGTCAAAGCTTCCAGAATCGGCGGAGAAGGCTGTGAACAAGAAAAGTAAGAGAGTTGTGGCTTGGATAATGTCAGAAAAATGACATTAATTTCGGGTGCCCTACTTAAAATAGCACTCGAATGTGGAATGAGAGGTGAACATTTTCAGGTGTTTACTGTCGCTTAGGGCATCCAATTTCGGGACGTTTCGACAATCCCGAGATTTCGGGATAGGAAAAAC
The DNA here is from genome assembly GCA_963920525.1 of Dichetophora obliterata. Taxonomy (NCBI): domain Eukaryota; kingdom Metazoa; phylum Arthropoda; class Insecta; order Diptera; family Sciomyzidae; genus Dichetophora; species Dichetophora obliterata. The sequence goes on from OY986439.1 coordinate 57,562,816, forward strand.
ATAATCCCGGACTAGTCCCAGGATTGACAAACCTTAGAAAATGATTTTTTTGGAAGACGTAATATGAAATTCCAAAGTAGTTATGCCTTGTTTTACAACACAAAAAAGATGTTTTTATAAATAAGGTATTAATTTCAATACAAAAGTTGTTTTTATTTATTTTTACAACTGTTTAAGAGGTGAAAGTTTTTAGGTAAACAATTGAAATATAGGGTTAATATAACATATTTTTAATGAAATAATCCAACTGAAAGAGGGTGAAAATATAAATTTTCTCCGAGTAGCATGAAAGTTCGTATATAGCAGTAAGGTGGTCCGTAGCAGGACAATGCCCTGGAATACTAGTATTTTATGTATAGGTTTTCACTTCGGTCGGCAGTCCCCTCACTGCTATATTTTTTTTTTGTTCTTTCTATTAGTTGAAACAATGTAGAATACTAAAACCGTTTAACAAGCACCCGGACTGTCCCGGAAAGTTAATATTTGTGTAAGGATATATAATTTTTTTAATTAAATTGTAACATCTGACAAGGACATATAAAAAACCATATAACTTTTTTACTATTTTATTCATAAAAATTAATAATAAGTCAAACGTGTCATAATAATTACATACTGGTAGCTTAAATAAAACTAAAAAAATAAAAAAAAAAATTGAAAATACTCCTTAATTGATTGGGAAACAAATAGATCGATAATTTAAAAAAAGTTGACATTAAAAAAAGAAAAATTTTTTAGTAACTCGAAGAATTTGGAAAACTTGATTTTATAAAAACTACTGGTTCCATGATACGTGAACTTTTCATAAAGACCTTTGCGCCCCACCTCCTCCTAAAGAAAATCGTTCGGACCCTCTTGTAGCGTTGAGTTAAAAGGTTTATATTTCAAGTGTGGTTATTTGCATGGAACGAACATTAAAAAAAGATTTTTCAATAAATCGAATTTTTGTGATCTAAAAGTTTATTATATAAGTTAATGTTGAAAAACTTGTATAAGAACCAGGAACCGTAACGATTATGACTTTTTTCAAAAAAGTCAACAAATAATCGTTATTTTTTGACTGATTTCATTTCGATCAAAAATAAAAGTTAAAATTTGACTTTAGGTTTTTTGATAAATATATATTTAAGTTAAAATTTGATTTTTCTTTTAAAAATCAGAAATAAAAGTTAAAATATGACTTTTATTTTTTCGATCAATAATATAAGTTAAAATTTGATTTTAATTTTTTTGATAAAAAATAAAAGTTAAAATTTGAAATTTAATTTTCAATCAAAAATAATAGTTAAAATTTGGCTTTTATTTTTTCGATCAAAAACAAAAGCTGAAATTTGACTTTTACTTTTTTAAATACAAATAAAATTTATAATTTGACTTTTATTTTTCTTATCAAATATGGAGATCAAAAATTTTTTAGATCTATTTCTTATTAACTCTTATAATAGTTTAAAATTCCAAAGAAAATTAACAGAGTAGATTTTATATTTTTTTACACCTATATTTGTAAGATTTTTGCACAGAGATAAAAACATATCGATCTTCATATCATTGCATTGCATCGCTTAGCTGCTTATCACTGGACATTCTGTTTTCATTTATTTCGCAAACGATTGGAACAGCAACTGCAAGCAGATAAAATAGGATTTAGAATATGACTTTTACTTTGATCGAAAAATAAAAGTCAAACTTTAACTTTTATTTTTGAGCAAAAAAAATTAAAGTCAAATTTTAAGTTATATTTTTGATCGAAAAGATAAAAGTCAAATTTTAATTTTATTTGATCAAAAAAATAAAAGTAAAATTTAACTTTTATATATGATCAAAAAAAATAAAAGTAAAATTTTAACTTTTATTTTTGATCGAAATAAAATTTGTCAAAAAATAGCGATTATTTATTGAATTTTTTTAAAAAATCAGAAAAATTAAAATCATTAAAGATTATTATTCCTTAGCTAACAAGCATCATATTGCTATTTTCAAATATCAAATAGACTTACTCTTTCCATTTGACTTTTTGAATAGAGATTTCGAAAATAACTGTTATTTTCGGTCCCTGATAAGAACTACTGGCTTCATGATACTTAACAAAAAAACCTTTAAAACATTTGGTGTAGTAAGCGCACTTAAGTTTCATCTAAATAAAGTTCAACACATAAAATCAAAGACCAGAAATCGAAATAACAAAAAAAAAAAAAAACTTGAACAGGAAACAATTTGTATTATTGCGTTATTGCGTTACTTAAAATAAAACAAGTGCATCAGTTTAATAACGCAGTTAAATACTTCAACTCAATAGCGCAGCACAGTGCTGCGTTACCCAAGCTTGCCTGCCTGCCACCATCTTTTTACATACAAATTTAGTTTATGTTATAATTGAATAAAAACAGAAATAAAATGCTTTTCACTTTGTGTGCTTCTCGTTTCAGCTGCACTTAAGGCAAAACTAAGACAACAAATACAACCAAAGAGCTGCTGCAACAAAAGAGAGTCTATAATTTAATTGGTGACTGACGACAGACTTCGAGCGAGCGAGTACAAAAAAGCAATGGCTGAGCAGCAGAAACTATCCTTGTGTCCACGTCTTGTGGACTACATGGCAATTGTGGGTGCCAGAAGTTCTCCGCCGCAACATAGAACATTGTCGGGGAACAAAACGCCACCCGTGCAGGTAACTAACATACTTGCTAAACATTTAGTTGTGCCTGTTTGCTTTTCCATAACACAAACTTCTTGCTCTCCAGATACCCGAACTCCTGCGTCGTTATCCTCCCTCTGACCATACAGACTTCCCGCTGCCACTGGATATGGTTTACTTTTGTCAGCCCGAAGGCTGCACTAGTGTTGGACCACGTCGCACTGGTTCCGCTATACGCGACATGACATCTTTTGTGTTCGCACTGACAGACAAGGATTCGGGCAAGACACGTTTTGGCATCTGCGTAAATTTCTATCGTCCCATTGAGAAGCATGCGGCGACAGCTGAACGTGCTGGAAGTCACGGTATTGCAGGTGGGGTGCCGCACAGTGCACGTGGAAGACGCAGTTCCGCCTTTCGACGCGAGTCATGGCGAAAGAGTATGGAACGTAGCTCGGATTCAGCATTTAGTAGGCAAGTATTTTGTACTGATTTGCACATTCTTTATGCTAGTTAGTGTCTTGTGTAAATAGTCTTAATTTACATCTTGGATTTTGCATAATTTTTTATAATAGTTACGGCCTCTTAACTTCTTCTAGCGACTACAGAAGTAACGTCGCACCAAGTGATTCGGATCGTGAAATGACCTCGCGACGTGACTCGGATCCACCCAATCAGCATCAGCAGCAGCATTTCTCACTGCATGGTCCACATGGTGTCATTCAGCAGCCTCCAAAGCTGGGTCTGATTGCACCCTCAGCGGATTCAGAGTCCGGTGGCAGTCATTCACCTTCGCCGCGTGCTTCGCGTAAGCGCACAAAACTGCGAAATCAGTCGTTGACCTCGCTGTGCATTATATCACATCATCCATTCTTCACGACCTTTCGCGAATGTTTGTTCATACTGAAAAAGTTGATCGATGCCTGCAACGAGTCTTCATCGCCGAAACGCGTCGGTGCCTCGCAGAAGCTGAATAGGTAAGCTATTGAGAGAGAGTTACAGAGAGAGGGAGAGATTGTAAAATATCACAAATAAGCTTATGAGTTTTTGGAAATTTCAGGGACAATGTGTGGACAGTGCTGACGGGTAATTCCAGTGATACTACGCCTTCAATAGTGCAGCATGATGTGCGCGAAATTGAGACCTGGATTTTGAGGCTGTTGTCAACGCCTGTGCCAGTGCCTGGATCAACGCGAGTAGAGGTTTGTTGCTGGTTCTAATTCTTGTGCATTAAGTTGGTTTCATCTTTCCTAATTTTATGAGAAATATTTGCTACATTGTGCCTGATGTGTTCGCTAGTAATGCTATGAGTTATTTTGAGTGGTACTCCATCTTTATTTTTTTAAGAAATTATGAAATTGTGCTGTTATGTTCTCGAATTGTGCTGATAGTGCTATTGTAATGAAATTTACTGCTTTATTCTGTATAACGAAAATGCCCTCCAACGACAAGCAAGACACGAGAAGCAATAGAATTTCGTATAGAAAAAATTAGTGCTTCTTGTGTCTTGTTTGTCGTTGGTGTGCAGGTTCATGATACAGAATAATGCAGTTAATATCTACCAGAGCTCGCCAGAGGTTAAAATTCGACCTTATCGCATGCATTCTTTGTTGATGCAATACAAAAATTAAATTCTTCACAAGGTATTTTCAGCTTTAGGTCAAATAATTTATGAAAGAAAGCAGCAACATCAACAATAACGCTGTGTAAGTTTAATCACACAGCAGACTAGACAACTTGTTTCGGAAAAAGCTACATTTCCTCTTCAGTAGTCTTGAGTGGATCAATTGACCAACCCTGTTTTACGTGAAAATGATTTGACACATGTAAGAATAAACACATTGCTGAATTGTTATTTCAAGTGTGTTATACAAGTTATACAAGTGGATTTTATTTTTGGTCAAACCTTTAACTTTATTAAAGTTGTGTATGTGCCAAAGTGGCTCCTTCTTCTTTTCACAAGCCCCCTCTTGGTAAATCCCTTGCTTGGCAATAACCACCAGGTGGCGTGATTTTTAGCTTAGATCTTTACCATCCTCTTCTTGGTAGATATTCTTTATTTAATGTCAAAAACATACCTACATTTTTCATACAAATTTGGTATCACTTTTACTTTCCTAATGAATTAGCCACCAGTTCTCTCGCTCAGAAGAGAACGCAATGCGAGTGGCAAATTGAAAATAGAAATTAAGTACTTTTTGTGCCCTCTTTCTACGCTCATCTGAGAACGTAAGAGACTTATATCACAGTGTAAAGAAAAAACAAAACATAACGAAACAATGCCGATATTTTTTTCTCTTTTTTTTGTACGTATCTTCTACATGTATATGAATTCACAATGTGTAAACTACATCATACGTTACTTTAAAGCAGGTTTATTTTTATAAAAATATATTCGGTGCACTTTCTTTCCTTAATTTAATTCATAAAAAAAATATCAACATCGGTTGAGAAACACGGGATAGAATGGTATCGAACTGTTTCGCCTACGCCTATCTAATTATATACAGGGTTTCCCAGATCAACGTTTCAATCTAGAGCTGGTTGATTCCTTAGGCCAAGACAAGAAAGCTGAAAAAAGCGTACAGTTACCGTTTAAAATTGGTTCTTATTTGTAATACTTTTTAAGTTATTGCATTATAACTAATTACTCCTATGAATGCCATTTTTTGATATACTTCCGCTTATATCTCGAAACAGTGGGAAGATGGACCCACCCCTGCCATAGAATTTTTTTTGTCTTGGCCCAAGAAATCAACCTGCTTTGGATTAAAAACGTTGATCTGAGACACCCCGTATAGACATAAGCTTATTTTTGAAAAAGAAAGATAAAGTTTGACAATAAGCCATATCGGATAAGAACCATGCCCGCCTCCCAAGCAAAATGAATTTATCAAAATGCTAAAATCTTATTTAAATTTCACATAAATTATTCTAATGGCTTCAAGTTTTAATAAGTTTAAACGGCAAGTTTGCACTCTGAGCTTGCAAATTTGTCAAAATCGATTGAAACTGCAAATAAGCTTTTGTGCTTTCACACGTATATAAAGCTCACCCATACAAAATATCAAACCAGTTCGCTATGGCAATTCCTCTGGTGAGGACTGCGTCGCTTAGTTCTAGCAATGCACTCAAAAAAAAATTGTATGCATGAACTGTAAAATATGTTCTTAATTAGAGTAAAATATATATTTTTCGAGTAGGTAATTTGATTTAAAATGATTTCTGCTAATGATCAAGTAAAATATTTTTTTATAATGAATGCTTTTAATAAAGCTCAATGTTTGTTTTGCACCACATTAGTTTATACAAGAACATTTTACCTAGATAAAAATTGTAGAAAATCAAATAAAGTGTATGATTCCTATTGCGGGGATGAGAGAAAATTTTTTTTTCTAAAGATTAAAATACGATTTTTTTAAAAAAATAAGACAGTGGTAAAAACAAAATATCACATTATAAGTTGTCAAAAAACAGATCATAAAAATAAGAGACCAATATAACAGCAAGCGTGAACACACTTTATAGTTTTGATCAACTCAAGGCTAAAACATTTTAAAGCTTCACTTGTACTTAAAAAAAAAAGTAAAGCAGTGAGGGGACTGTCGACCGAAGCGAAAACATATATGTAAAATATTAGTATTCCCTGGAAGACTTTGTCCTGCCACGGACCGCCTTGCTGCTATATAAGAATTTTCATGCTAATCCATCATTTCATGCTTTGATTATTTCTTTCAAAATATTTTTTATTTCAATATATATGTAGAGCTGTAGATAAAATAAAATAAATTTACTTTTTTTATATATAATATTTTGTTTGATGGGTCTTGAAGTCTCTGTTAATGCTGCATTTAAGATCTTGCTACAAGGAAAACAGAAAACATAGCAAGCAAAGTGCAGTTTATTTTCTGCCCCCGATTCGGTTTATCCGTACATCCGGTTCATCATTAATGCACATTATTTTCATCTTTTATCACTTCATTATATTTTAAATTATGGGTTTTAATATAAAATACAAAGTAAAACATAAACAAAAATATAAATTAAACTTATTGAAATAATTAATATACACTTAAAATACATAATAATTTACACATACATAAAATTTGTATTTACATACATTTCATTTACTTCATTTACATTATTTTCACTGTTTGCGTCATTAATCATTGCAATATATTTTAAAAAAAGATACTATAGGCTTATGGTAGCTGAAATATGAAACAAAAAATTTTTTACGATGCAGTCCCACTCATGATAAAATTATTATTAGGTAGCCTTGACAACTACTTATTTTCTCACGAGCTGCAATTTCAAACAAAAGAAAACAATAAAAGTGCGTGTGTCACACACAATGGCAGCTTTCAGCGGAGTCAATAGTTGGCAACTGTTTATTTTTTAAATTTGAGTGAGAAACCTTTGCAATTAAATGATCCATTCACAGCAGATGACTCCTCTGAATGCGGCCAATGTGTGTGACACACGTTCTCTTTTTTATTTTCTTTTGCTTGACATTCAATGGTCGAAACACGAAATGTCACTCCTACCTATTACTTATTATACCATGGTCCCAGTCAGAGAATATGCTGGCGACATTTATAAAACTACAAATGTTTTTGTGTTGGTCATGAAACTCAAATACACGCTCTAGAATATTGGCTACCAGGCGCTCAGCAAATGCAGCAAGCATGGTAAAATTAAACAAGGTAGTGTTAGGACGGAGAGCCGGTGACCGAAACTGTCAAAAACGAAGTTGACATTTCATACAAAATCTGCAACCAATGAGAATGCAATATGAAAGCAAGAATTTGCAAATATATCAAAATGGATGAGTTTGACAGCTATGGCCACTTAGAAATAGAACACATTCAGCCCTAACACTACCTTGTCTTATTCTACTATGGCAGCCAGCAAGCAACCATCAATAAGTTTATCTGCTGACAAATCGTTCCTTCATAAAGAAATCATGAAGGATATTTACTGTTTTTCAGTCAATGTATATGTAGATCTGTACCTGAACAAAAATACATTTACAACAACAATTACCATAACGACGAACAGAGAAGAGCAGTATCACATCGGTTTCGCGACGAAATATCAAAAATTTTAAATTTATTTTATTTTAGCCTACAGCTCCACATATACATTGAAAAAACAGTAACATTCAATAGCTGCATTCCCGTGGTCGTTGATCTAGAGTGCGACTCTATTTTATTCACAAAACATAAACAAAAACTAAAACCAGCTCGATTTCTAGCTCTATTTCTGATCTTAAAATGCTGCGAAGCTTCAAGCATTTTTTATCAAAACGAACATAGTTGGCAAATCTAAATAACTACTCATTTTCCTATTTTGACGTTTCACCGCTCAATGGGCGTTTTGGTATTGTTGTTTTCTTTTGTTATTGTTCTTAAAACAGCTGTTTCAAGACTGTGATGACAATTTGACATAAAGTTAAACTAACGTTGTTTTACTGAGATTTGATCTGATCTAGTGAAACGGGAATGCAGCTAATGTTTCGCAGCGGAGCAAAGGGAGGAAAAGAACGATGCGTCAGCAGAGGAACTTATTGATGGTTGCTCGCTTATGTTTTCTAAGTTTCCTATCTTGTTATCTTTGCTGTCTGTATTGATGACGAGGGTTACTCGGAAAAACACAATGACGCAAACCAAAGATTTACCCTCTACCAAAATCGTTCAACTCGCCTAAAGAAGTTTTCACTTCAAAAACCAAACCGGGAAGAACTGTGCAACAGAAAGCTAACACAACTGATTTCTCTCAGTGAAGAAGCTTAAAGCTCCCCAACACAGACGCAAAAATGTCCATGTTGTAGAATGAGCACCACCCCTGCAAACATTTGGAAGACGATTGGAAGAGAAGTTGATTTGGCGAAAAGTTCTTTGGAAGATGGATAGCTTCTCGATCTCCCAAGCGATGAATGCGCAATATAAGAAAAATCTATCTTCGCTCATTTCGGCGATCGATGGAAGATGGCTTTTTAAAAATTTTAAAAAACGATCGTTGTAATATGAAGCAGGCTATTCTTTATATTTCTCACCTAAAAATAGTCATCAACAAATTTTAATAAATATATTTTTGTATTGAATTGCCGTATGGAAACTGAAAGTATTTATATCAGCATGATTTTCGGTGGTCGATTTTCTTTATTGACCGATTTGACAAAGAATGTCGCCTATAAAACAACTTGTAAAAAGACGCTTCGCAACAAGTCACTGAGGAACCCTAGAAGCGATTCGTTTGCCAATCTTGTTGGCGAATCGCTAAGGCCTTCTCTTGGCAATCCGTTTAAGACTCTTCCCAGTGAATTGCTTCAGAAGCCTATCGGCGATTCGTTAGCGACTTTTCCTAGTGAATCGCTTAGGAATTCTTTAAAAGATTCGTTCGCGACTCTTCTCAGAAAATCGCTTACGAACTTTTTAGGGGATTCGCTCGCGAATCTTCTCTGCGAATCGCTTTTATGGCCTCAGCTGCGTACATTCGGCGATACCCGGATGAATCCCAAATGAGCTCGCCGGAGATTGTCTCATCTTCCAAGCGATTCAGAATAGAGTAAAAAATGTCAGAATAGAGTAAAAAATAAAACAAAAACACTGAACAATCCCAATTCCTAGCAAAAATATGACAAGACACGAATTTTTGAATACCTTTTTGACAAATTGCAACACAACTTGAGCACAACACAGCACATTTTACTTATATCTGAAAAAGTGTTCACATCAAAAACACTCATTGAAACCATTTTTTATGATAAAGTATGTGATAGCACATATTGGATACAATGCAGCACATGTTTTCTTCTAAATCACAAATTAAAAATGGCGGAACTTGCCATAATCTTAAGCACATGTCTGTAACCTTCTCATTGGTTTTATTTCTCTCACCTCAACCCTCTCTCTTTCTCAGGTGGAAGTACTGTCACCCACTGTGCATGAGCCGCTACTCTTTGCTTTGCCTGATCATACGCGCTTTTCTTTGGTGGACTTTCCGCTGCACCTGCCGCTTGAGTTACTTGGTGTCGAGACCTGCCTCAAGGTCTGGACGCTGATACTGCTAGAGAACAAGGTGCTCTTTCAGTCGCGTGACTACAATGCGCTCTCTATGTCGGTGATGGCCTTTGTCACTCTTCTCTATCCGCTGGAGTACATGTTTCCGGTTATTCCGCTGTTGCCGACCTGCATGAGTTGTGCTGAGCAGCTTTTGTTGGCGCCAACACCATTTGTTATTGGCGTGCCGGCTACTTTTCTCATGTACAAAAAGAACTTCCGGTATGTGTGACATATTTCCGACATTTTATGCACACTAAAACCTTCAATTTTACTCACAATTACTTCACTTTCTTCTCTACAGTTTACCCGATGACATATGGGTCGTCGACTTGGATTCCACGAAGCTAACACCACCCAGTGGCGGTTATGAGGAAATACCCCCGCTACCCGAGCCAGAGGGCACTATTTTGAAGAATCATTTGAAACAGGTAATTGTTTTTTTTAGCATTAGAAGTAGCCTTAATTGAATTTTATTTTAACCGCTTCTCTCTTTATTTGAATGGAATCGAAATAATTTGAATGTTTTTTAAAAACAGCAAAAAATAATTATCTCTTTTTGGTACACTTAGAAAAAAAATTTTATCTATTTTTTACTAAAATTATTTGGCTTTAAATGTGTTTTTGATATTTTTTCTTAAATCATTGTTGTAAATATTACATTCATGTTCAAATTACAAAAAGAAAAACATTCGTTAATATCCAATTTTCGGTTGTTTTTTCTTGTTTTAAATTTGATTTTTTTTTCTGTTTTCATACCATATTTTATCTACTAATTCTTTTTCTCATTTGCTCAAAACATTCAATCAACATTTACAAAATCTACATCTAAACACTGAAAAAAAAATCTTGCAACCATTTGCTGCGTTTCTGACTTTTCTCCTACTACTACGACTTCTACTATTTAAACTACTTTTTGCTACTGCTACAACTATTTTCAATATTATATCTGATCTTAGGCTATGCAACTAATGGATGAAGCTGGACTTGGTGTAAATATCTTTTATTTATTTTATATACATACATACTTTACTATATCTGATTGTTCTTTTTGTTGCCCAAATCCCCATTTTAATAGCCGCATTTTTAAGTTATGCATGGTTTTCAGTTTAGTTTTGTGTTTACATTTTTTGTTATGAATGAGTTGATTTTCACTTGAAAACAAAACAGATTTTATTGCATTCATAGATAACAGCTTTTCGCAAAATTTTCCAACTTTCAAACTTTTGTTTTAATAGAGGAAAGTTTTTTTACTGTGTTCATAATGCGAAAAGGTTAAGGTACAAGTTGCATTTTTAAAAATATAAGTAGTAGAGATAACATACTACATGTATATTTAATATTAAAACTAACTTTAGAATTGTGTATATTATAGTTAGAAAGATGTAATTTTTTAAGATTGGCATATTACTTTAAAAATATGCCTATTTGGAAGACCAATGTTTCAGTCATAATGTGGGCATTTTTTTTTAGAGGATAAAGGAATATTTTATGTGGAGCTATATTGGAAGGACCCACTCTCATTCAGTCGTCTTTGTCTATTTAAGACTTTTCTTCAAATGAACTTTGCTGATGTTATTCGATAGCAGTAATGAATCTTTATAAAAATATATAAATACACATTTTTTCTTCCGTTAAAACACCAAAAACCGGACAAATTTAAAAACCCGAAAGAATATTTTAAAATGTTCTTAGATATAGTTTTGAGGTAGAAAAAAAAAAATTAAAATAATATTCTCCATGTTAGCGATTTCAAAAAACAAATTTTTGACTGAAAGCTTTAATTGAATTATTCATTTCATATAAAAATTTTTTTCACATTAAGGTCAAGTTTAAAGAAGAAGTGTTCTATTATTTTAAATCGTAATATTATAAATAATGGTATAATATTATGTGTGATAGAAGTAGTATTAATATATTGAATTGAAAATATATCGTTTGTATTCTCAAAAAATAGTGGTATGGTAACTCTAGTATGAGCGTTTGCATAGCGAAAATTATAATTGCGCTCAGAGCCACCCAAAATCAATGTTGCATCCTCAGTGATATAAAAAATCGGGCGTTTTATAACTTTAATCGTAAATACTTTGCAATTAATCCAGTTACATTATCGAGTATGCATTTGTCATAAAAAAACAAAAAAGTTTTACTTAAAGACTTAAAATTTTGAGGAAAAAAAGAGTTTTTTGTTTTTTGTTATTTTACCCAAAAATAAAAAAAAAATTTGCCTGATATTCTACAATGTGAGAGGTTCTAATGGTACCTGCGAAAAAAGGTTAGACTATTTGGTCAATATTCACCACATAACTGCATATTGTGGTATTTATTTTATCATTGAACGTTGAATATTACCTGCAAACATATTCAATCGCCTCAGAATCACCAGCGAATCGCTTGGAAGATAAAACAATCGCCGGCGAGCTCAGTTGGGAGTCATCCGGGTATCGCCGAACGTAAGCAGCTGAGGCCTTTAAAGCGATTCACCGGGAAGATTCGCGAACAAATCGCCTAAAAGGGTCTTGAGCGATTCGCTGGGAAGAGTCGCTAACGAATCGCCGAGAGGGGTTTTAAGCGATTCGCTGGGAAGAGTTTCAAACGAATCGCCAATAGAGTTCCTCAGCTATTTGTTGCGAAGCGTCTTTGTTGAACGTTTCAAGTTGTTTTATAGGGGACATTCTTTGTCAAATCGGGTAAAAAACAAATCTACCACCGAAAATCGTGCTGATATGAATATTTTCAGTTTCCATGCGGCAATTCAATACAAAAATTTTTTTTAATTTGTCGATGATTCCGTGCAAACATTTTCAATCGCCGGCGAGCTCATTTGGGAGTCTTCCAGGTATCGCCGACTGTAAGCATCTGAGGCGATAAAAGCGATTCGCCGAGAAGATTCGCGAACAAATCGCCTAAAGGGTTCTTGAGCGATTCGCTGGGAAGAGTCGCTAACGAATCGCCGAGAGGGGTTTTAAGCGATTCGCTGGGAAGAGTTTCAAACGAATTACCAAGAGAAGTCCTAAGCGATTCGCAGGAAGATTTAAACACGAACTAAGCGATTCGCATATAAGAGTGGCAAACAAACCCCTGTTAGGGTTCCTCACCGATTTGTAGCGAATAATTTTTGTTGAACGTTTCAAACTGTCTTAAAGAGTACTTTTTTTTGTCAAATTGGTCAACAAAAAATCGTCCACCGAAAATTATGCTGATATGAATATTTTCAGTGTCCTTATGGCAATTCATTACACTGGATAATTTTTTGAAATTTTTCGATGATTAGTTTTACAGGAGAAGTGTATTGAATAGCCTGCTCTATATTACAGCGATCGATTTTTAAGGTTTTTTAAAAAGCAATCTTCAACGAAAAGATTTTTCTTGAATCGCGCATTCATTGATTGGGCGATCGAAAAGCAATCCATATTCCAACGATAGCCAAAATGAGCGAAGGAAGATTTAGAAGATGTTTCTTGAATCGCTCATTCATCGCTTGGGCGATGGAAAAGCGATTCATCCTCCAACGATCACCGGAATGAGCGAAGGAAGATTTTGAAGATTTTTTTGAATCGCGCATTCATCGCTTGAACGATGAGACAATCGCCGGCGAGCTCATTTGAGAGTCATTCAGGTATCGCCGGCTGTTAGCAGCTGAGCCAATAAAAACGATTCGCCGGGAAGATTCACGAATGAATCGCCTAAAGTGTTCGTAAGCAATTCGCTGGAAAGAGTCTCAAACGAATCGCCAAGAAAAGTCCTTAGAAATTCGTGGGAAGAGTCTCGTGCTGATATGAATATTTTCATATTTCTTCAAGGAAGAAAATCGTGCTGATATGAATATTTTCAGTTTCCATACTAAAAAATTCTTTTTAAGTTTTCGATGATTATTTTTAGTAGAGAAGTTCATAGAATTACTTACTTACTTATTTGGCGCCAAGTTAGTTGGAAATTGCAAGCTTCGTCAGGTTGTCCTCAATTTGGTCTTTCCAACGAAGATGCTGAAATCCTCTTCTACGTTGCCCACCGCTGGATACCGAATCGAATATTTTCTTCATTAGAGCATCGTCTTTCATGCGCTGAACATGTCCTAGCCAGCGAAGCCGCTTAATTTTAATGCGCTTGACTATGTCGATGTTAGCTATATAGCTGATGTATGAGATATACAGTTCATCATTCCACCGTATTCGGTACTCGCCATTGACGCAGATTGGTCCATATACCTTACGAAGAATCTTTCTCTCGAAGGCTTCTAAAGTCTTTTCATCGGAACTGTTCAGCGTCCAGGTTTGTGATGCATAATATAGAACAGGAATAATGAGCGATTTGTAGAGCGTGATTTTCGTTCGTTGAGAGAGGGCTCTGCTTCTCAATTTCGCCTACTGAGCCCAAAGAAACACCTGTTGGCAAGAGTTATTCTTCGTTTGATATCAATGCTGATATCGCTGGTTGAGTTTATGTTGGATCCCAGATAGACAAAGTCCTTCACAACCTCTGTATTGCCAACTGTAACAAATTGCCAACTGTAACGTGGGTTCCAAAACGCTGGAACTGTTTGTTTGTTGACACCAAGTATTTCGTCTTATCTGCATTCACTGCCGGACCCATTTGACTTGACTCTCTTTCTAATCTGGAAAATGCTGCACTGACTTCGCACGTATTATGGCCAATGATATCGATGTCATCAGCATACGCAAGCAGCATAACACTCTTGTAGAATATTGTGCCACTACGTCTCAGATCAGCAGCTTGGATGATCTTCTCCATCAGTAGGTTGAAAAAGTCGAACGATAAGGAATCACCTTATCTGAAACCTCGTTTGGTAACAAATGGTGGGGAGAGGTCCTTCCCGATTTTAACTGCGCTGCTGGAGTTGTTCAGTGTCATCCTGCAAAGTCGTATTAGTTTTGCAGGAATACCCAACTCAGAACTGGTGGAGTACAGGTGCTTCCTTATTGGGCTGTCGAAGGCGGCTTTGTAGCAAAAAAAAAAAAGATACTGGGTGTCGACTTGTTTTTCTTGAGTCTTCTCCAATATTTGTCGTAGCGTGAAAATCTGGTAGATGGTGGACTTTCCAGGTCTGAAGCCACACTGATAAGGTTTAATCAGTTGGCTTACAATGGGCTTCAATCTTTCAGATAAAACACTCGACAGGTCCTTATATTCGATATTAAGAAGGCTTATCCCACGGTAATTGGCACAGATAGTGGGATCGCCTTTCTTGTGGATTGGGCAGAGCACACTGAGATTCCAATCGTTCGGAATGCATTCTACCGACCATATTCTGCATAGAAGCTCGTGAATGCATTTCAATAGAGCTTCGCCTCCATTCTTAAACAGCTCAGCAGGTGAGCTGAGTCAGCTCCCGCGGCTTTGTTATTTTTAAGCCGAGCTATAGCTGTCAGAACTTCATCATAGTCGGGCAGCGGAATCTCGACGCTGTCATCCATGATTGGGGTTTCCAGAATATCATATCTATTGGAAGGATTGTTGTCAGCGACGCCATTTAGAAGCTTAGAGAAGTGTTCCCTCCATAACGTCAGTGCACTCTGGATATCTGTCACTAGATTCCCGTTTTCATCCTTGTAGGAAGAGGCCCCGGTTTGAAAACCATCGGCAATGCGTTTTATTTATTCGAAAAATTTTCGGGCCTCATTCCTGTCACCATATATCTCAATCTTCTCCTGCTTGCATTTTTCTGCCTCTCTATTTTTCCGCCTGAAAATACGTCTCTCTTCCCTCCTCTTTTCTTTGTATCGCTCCTTAGCAGCCGCGTTACAACAAACTGCAGTGTAGTTTTGTAGGCGGCGTCTTTCTCTGCAGTGGCGTCACGACACTCTTGGTCGTACCACCGGTTTCGGCGAGGGCGGTGGTAGCCAATCGCCGCTTCAGCAGCCGCACGCATGGAGTTGGAAATGTGTGTCCACTACGCACATATATCATCGATTGGAGGAGTGCTTGGAAGCAGGAGTGAGAGTCGAGTGGCGAAAGCTTCGGCTGTCTGTTTCGATTGCAGCTTGTCGACGTCTAGCTTTCTCTGTGTAGGGTTGCGTGTATTCTTAGCTGCGCACAGATATGTAAGGATCTTGGCTGCGACCAAGTCAATGTTTGCACCATGGATCGTGCGTACATCCAATATACTGGAAGAGTGCCTTCCGTCGATCAAAACGTGATCAATTTGATTTTTGGTTTTTTGGCCAGGGGACATCCGGGTGGCTTTATGAATATTGAGATGCTTGAATATAGTGCTACTTACGACCATGTTTCGTGCTGTGGCGAAGCCAATCAGCCTCATTCCATTATCGGAGGAGTTGTCGTGGAGACTGAACTTTCCGACTGTTGGACCAAAAATATTTTCCTTGCCCACCTCAGCGTTGAAGTCACCAAGCACGATTTTTACGTCGTGACGGGGGCAGCACTCGTAAGCATTTTCAAGGCACTCGTAGAAAATTTCCTTGATCTCATCGTCCTTGCCTTCTGTCCTAGCGTACGCACATATTAGTCTTATATTGAAAAAGTTTACCTTGATGCGGATTATGGCATCGTTCACAGGTGTGAATCGCAGGACGTGGGGCCGTAGTCTCTTGCCAACTACAAATCCGCATCCAAATTCGTGCTTCTCCGCATGGTCGCTGTAGTAGATATCACAGGGTGCATGCCGAATCCAACCCTGTCCCTTCCATCGCATTTCTTGGATAGCAGTGATATCAGCTTTGTATCTTTCCAAGACATCAGTCAGTTGGATAGAGGCACCATCCCAATTTAGGGTTCGGACGTTTCAGGTATATATCCGTAAATCATTATCAGTTTTTCGTTTGCGGAAGTCGTCATCAGATTTGGGGATCAGTTTTCTTCTTTTCTGAAGTATATAGAATATCCTGCTTTATATTCCAACAATCGATCTTTAAAATTTTTAAATAAGCCATCTTCTAACGATCGCCGGAATGAGCGAAGGAAGATTTTGAAGATTTTTATTGAATCGCGCATTCATCGCTTGGACGATTGAAAAGCAATTCATCTTCCAACGAACGCCGGAATGAGCGAAGGAAGCTTTTTAAAAAATTTCTTGAATCGCACACTCATCTCTTGGGCGATTGAAAAGCGACCTATCATCCAAAGAACCCTTGGGCGAATCGCAATCAAATTTAGCTTTGCCAATTCAGCTTCTCTTCCAATCGTCTTCCATATGTTTGCAGGGAATAAAAACCCTTTTAAGGAAAAATCGTCTTAATATGCAAAACAAGGTTGCCAGTCAAAATTGGGAACAATTCCCAAGCAAATTACCTTTTCCCACAGTAACATAAATTATATACCACCAAAATTCCCATGGTAAAGGTAAGAAAAAAAAAATTCCCACAATTAAAAAATCTAGAAAAAAAATCCCACGACCATTTTAAATTACCACGAAAATACCACTTCTTTTTTAAAATACTACCAAAAACTCTATGCAATCAAAAATCCCACAAAAAATCCCATACGCATCAAAAAATACCTAAATAAATCCCATATAAATAAAAAATTAAAAAAAAAAAAATAAAAATACCACAAGGAATAATAGTGGTATTCAATGAACGGCTTAGTTGTGATGTGAATAGCGATATATTAACTGAAGAGTATTTTGCAACAACAAAAATGTAAGGAATTTTACATACGCAGCTTATGACAATGCGGTGTAAGCAAAGCGTATAATCCACATAATGGCAACTGTGATTTTATTTACGTTTTAAAAGATAGTTGAAAACCAATGGATTCGATTAGCACACTTGAAAATTGTTTTATTATTGTTTTGGTAGTAATTATATTTTTCACTTATTTTTGGCATTTTAAAATAATTTTTGTTAGCTTTACGCTTGCAAAAAAATAAAAAATTAAGGACAGTATTGCCATGTGTCAAAAAATTTCTACTTAGTTTTCATGCAATTTTGTGATGCCAACTTGTTCCTCAAACAAATAAGCAATTTAATTGTTTTTATTGAGGGTAAGTTCAAGGAAATCTACAGCGTAAACTTATAGCTTTAGCTTCTATATATATACGTCGTTTATCGAATACCATTATTAAATTTTTAATTAAGAAAAGTGAAAAAAATTAGAAAATACCACGCTGGATTAAAAAATACCATGAAAATTTAAAAAAAAAGAATTCCCAAGACCAATGAAAAATTACCACAAATGGGATTTTTTCCACATTACTGGCAACCTTGATGCAACAGCGCTTTTTCATAACAGAATGCGTTCTTCATCCTTCAACCGAGTTCATCACAGCGTCCACTGGTGTATATGATAGATCAAAATTGATGGTGTCAAAAAATTTATCGTGTCTGAAAACGTCTTTTTGACAAATTTTCATGTTAATCATGAACGGCTGAACAGTTTTTTGGCGTTTTGTACTACAGCGCCCTCTGGTGATAAAGATAGATATACAAAACTTCACAGAATCATCCGCTGGGCTAATTTTAAAATTTTCTGAAAATTTCATAATAATCCGTTCAGCCTTTTTGGAGTCCATACAAAAATCGATTTATTAAAATCTTCTTAAATCTTTGTATCTTATAATATGATCTACATATTTGATATATATAACATATTGTAAGATATTTTTAAATTTTTGTTAAACAAGAAAATTCGATGAAGATTCTTTTCTGAAAAACTAAAAATTTTCTCCCTACAAGAAGTTTTGTTGCTGCTTTTTTCAATATTTTTTACATATCCCAGTAAACTATCAATTCCAATCATCTTTTAAAAAACCAAAGGCTCAAAATCGATGTTAGACTAATGGTTTCTTGGGCAAAGTTGCTTAGAATTTTCCGTAGAACATTATCCGTGCCTACGATTTTTTGAAAAAAAATCGACCCGTTCTAATGCACATAGTACATAAACATTATAATCAACCTTTAAAAAACTTATCCAATTAATACAGTCGTTTGAACACAGACTTAAAACAATTTCTCATATATTTTTTCAGTGGAATGCATGCAATACTATAGAAAATGCAATATTTAATTTTCGGCCACAGCATATGAGTTATTTAAAAACTTTGACCACGCCTTCCAAACAATTCTATAGCATTTTTATTTGCCTTTTTTGTGACTCGTTGAAAATTTTATGCTGGGTTTTTTTTTACTACTTGTATTTGCTTATTTTATATTAACTTTTTTATGTGTTTCCTTGCACGCAGGCTCTTACCTCGATGTCCGCCTCCAATCAGGCCGTCGCGACGCAGACACTGATGCCTTCAGTACGTGACAGTCTGACAGAGCCAACACTGCTGGGGTATGTTGAGTACTGGAACATGCATTTCCCATTGAAATTTAGAAGGATCAATTGAAATTAAGAAACTCCATTTGAATTTTAATCTATCAAAAAAAAATCTATCAAAATTCATAAAAGATATGCAGAACTAAAATTATTATCTTAATCATGACCATGACCGTAACCAGAATTATAGCAAAAATCATTACAATTTCCATTTCCATATAATTATAATACAATATTCTTTTTGAGATTTTCCTTTCTGAATTTTTATGGATCTTTTCTAAATTTCCAATGATATTCTCCGAATTTCAAAATAAATTTCTAAATTTCAATGATCATTTTGAATTACACAAGGAACCGGTGTTTTAGTTTAACGAACCTCTTGCGCAAGAAAAATAATAATTTTTTTCCATTGACAGCATTTCTCAAGCACGCCTTCCATTGCAATCGCCCACGCATTCGGCTCAGGTTAGTCAGCGGAATTCGGTGTCAACACAAGGTGCGCTCTCTCGACAACCCAGTCCCATGAATTCGCCCGCCTTAAATCCCTTCATCTATGGCACTGACGTAGACTCAGTGGATGTAGCAACACGTGTTGCCATGGTAACCGTTTTAAAACGCTTTCAAGCTTAACAGTCTCAATCCATACTCTCTCTCTCATAGGTGCGTTTTTTCAATGCTCAAAATACGTTGGCCAACTTTGCCGAACACACACGCACTCTACGCCTCTATCCACGCCCTGTGGTTGCCTTTCAAATAAACAGTTTCCTGCGTTCACGTCCCCGTTCCTCGGTATTTCTCAATAAATTCTCGCGTACGCAAGCGGTTGAGTTCCTGGCCGAGTGGTCGCTGACACCTACAAATGTCGCCTTTCTGCGTGTGCAGACTGGCGTGTTGGATCCGATGCAGGTGGGCGACAAGGCGAAGTGGTTCGCTCATGCGTTGACACCCATACGTTTCTCTGTTTGGGATGATGGTAGCTCGCTGAATGGTGCTTTACGTTCGCTCAAACAACTCGAGTGTCAGCCCACCGATGAGAGTGGATCCGATTCTGAAGGCGCTGAAAGTTCGAGCTCATCGTATTCATCGTTGAGCGATTTCGTATCGGAAATGGTTTCGTCTGATTTGTCGCCAAGTATTCATGATGTTTTCGGAGCACACAATACACGTCACAGTAATGTGCCGCAGACGCTCTCCTCCAATCTGGATCCAGCTTTGGTCTATCATCCGCCCAAAAAGCTGCAATATCCCGAAGGCATGGTTGTCGAGAGTACCAAAGAGGACGAAGAACGTGCCGAATCGCCAGTGTCAACTTCCTCTAGTCGCTCCGACCTAAGTTCGCCTAGCTTCAATCGTGACTCGGAATTTGATTTTCCTGCCGCCAAAGCGCCAATAACGCCCTTTGAGCTGGCTGCACCGGTTGCCATGCGGCTGGATTCCGCTATACGTGCCGGTAGCCTAGAACAGGATTCAGATGCAACCAACTCAACAATGATAGCCAAAACATTTGCACATAACCAGCAAAAAACAGCGGGTTCCGATCTAGAGCGTATGGGTTCCGAGAAAAAAAAGATACCCGTAAGTACTTTAGCATTTTCTATAGATTTATTTTAGGTTCTAAAATACTGTTTGATCTCATAAAAACTGAAGCCGCCCATCGCCATGCCCGCTAAGCAGCCCAGCGTCTCCAACATTTTGGCCCGTACAGGCAGTTCAGGTTCTAGTTCTAGCAGTCCCGGTCGCCAAAGTTCGCAAAGCTCACTCTTTGAGAATTTCGCTTCTCATGCCAAAGAGTTGGTGCGCGAGACTACTCGACAGAGTAGTCAGGAGGGCCTGTTGGCACACGTCGACAAGGTAAGTCGAAGATCTTCAAAGATGTATACCTTTACAACTTAATGTATTAAATGTTGTGCTCTATTTTTTGTTGTTATTTTTTTTAATATATTTATTTCTTTTAATTCTTTTGTTCTTATCTGTTGCATTTTTTTGAAAAAAATATATGTGTGTATCTGAATCACTCTTCAACAAAAAAAAAAAAAAAAACAACACACACTATCGCATGTTCAATTTTTGAAGCTTTCAACGGATGTTTGTGTTACGGATGAACCTGATGATAGAAAACGTCTAACACTTGGAAAGGTTTGTAACAGCCAAACATTCTATACACAAAAAAAAAAAACACCTTAAGTAGATCTTTAACATCGATACCCTGGCAACTAGTGCTAAAATTAGTTCTAATTTAAATAGATATTCATTAAGGCCGCTACTACTACTATTACTTGAGCAGATTTTTATTCCGAATGATTTAATAAATATTTAAGAAGTTGAAGCATTTTTATAAATGTTTTTCTTGAACAGTTACATTTAGAAATTTAAACATATTTAATTGAGTTTTTATATTAAAACAATGATAAAAACAAAGGATGCGAACTTTAAAAAGCAGGAAAGCAGCATTGTCCAGTTTTAAAGCAAAGATTTTAATCAGTCCTTTTTTATTAACAATCATATAGTATTGTTGATCAAAATTAATAAAAAAAACTATTTTTAACGAACATAATGGACCAAAGGTATCCCGTCTCTCCAAATAAAATTTCATCTTTTTCCCTTGACTAACAATTGACCTTTCAAAAAGCTGTTGCGAGGAATATTTCCTCATCCTCGTAGGCACTTGTGTTACGATTCTTCGAAGCTTGTTTTAAGTAGCTTAGAAGAGTTTAGATGAAACAGCCTTTTTCTCACAAATCTATATATAAATAGGCGTAGGTGAAAAAATTCGGTATCATTTTCTCTCGTGTTTCCCAACCGATTTTGATTGTTTTTTATTAAATGAATTAGAGTAGGGAGAAGAAGTGCACCGAATATTTTTGTGACCTTTTACCAGAAATATGAACATTAAAAGACTTTTTCTTAAAAAACCTAAACTATAAGAAATGGAAAAACATAATGTAAGAGAGTTCGAAATTGCTTAAATGTACAAAAAAAATTCCGAACATTTTTCGTTATCTCCCAGCAACATTTTTGATACAAATGTGACATGCATTCTTGGGGACACTGCTTCCTGAAGACATGCTATAGATTCAATTGTGTTTCTTTATTTTCAAGAGGCATTCTCATAAACTGCCATAAGAATTGGGAAAAGGGTATTTTACATGAGATTTTTTAAACACCCAACAAAACGCAAACATTTCTCATTTCCAAAAAAAAAAATCGTGGGAAAAGGACATTTTCCGTGGGATTTTGTAAACCTCCCCTAATCACAAAACCCATTCCTTTCCATTGAATGCCTTCTTACAGTTCTCCTGAAAAACACCTACTAGAATCTTTTCATTGAAGGTCTCAAAGAAGGAAATCTTCCATTGAAATAATTCTGGAAGCACTTCTAGAGAAGACTAAGTTAAGCATTCCTCCCAATGACATGCATATGTTAAAAGAATGCTTGCTTGGTTTGAAAGCGGAAGGGATGGAATTCAAGACTTTCTCTTGCGGAGATTTTCTCAATATAACGCATTTCCTTGAGGCCAGGTCATCGCCTCAGACAGAAAAAACGATTGAAATTTCAAGTTTTAATTTTATAAGCAAATATTTCCAATAACTGAATTGATTATTCCAGTATGGCCTAGGTGAAATAAGCGTGGGGTAGTTTCCATCAAAGGAAAGCAGTGATTTGGATTTTTTTTTAAAAAATCAAAGAAACAAGGCATGCGCCTTCTTACAAACAAGGTTTGGTCTTTGACCTGAAAGGAGAGCGATAAATTATTATAAGAATTGATTGGAACCATAAGTAAATTATTGGTTAGGCGAAACAACCGTAAAAGACAATTTGAATTACTTTTGACTGAGGCTAGTGTTATGCCTTAACCTCAGTAAGCATTTCCAGCCTTTAGTTGTGTCTTTGTCCTTTTATTCCACATTTTCCACAATTTATTTGTGGATTTTTAGTTTTCCATAATTATTAAATGTAGAAAAGAACAAAGAAAGTGAAAAGAACCATGCCCAAACCCGGATTCGATTCAGGGACCTCTGGTTTGATAGTCTATCGCACTCTCCACTAGACTACAAAGGCCGACAAATTAATCAGTCGTTGATGAATTTAAATATAGTTTGTAGATTATGGATGTATGACCTGTGGCCAGGTCTCTCCATACTACAGTTTTCCTGAGTCCGACCGCCAAACAAGCTGCTGTTTGCCTGGCAACCAAGTCGAGTGGTAGAAGAAGGTGAAGTATGGTCCTTAAAGCCGCAGTCAGTGTTGTTCTCAGAGCACCGTTTATGCAAATATATGCCATTCCTTGGACTGTTTGGAGCTGGTTCAAATATGTGACCTTGTCCAAGGATGTCCACCATACAGTTGCTCCGTACAGAAGTATATGTCTAATGAGCCTTGTATATAGCCAGTGAATGATACGTAGGGAAAAACCCCATTTTGTTCCTATAGCTTTTTTGCAAGTGTACAGCGTAACTATTGCTTTCTTTGTACGCTCAGAAATATTAAGTTTCCAACTCAGCTTTCTATCAAGAATGACTCTTAGATATTTTGCATTGTCCGAAAGGGGCAAACCCGCCAGATGACCTTAGGGGAATCTGCCCGTCCAAAGCCAGGTTATGGGTGATGGTTTTTTATTAGGTGGGCAATTCATGGGGCACGGCCCATGAATTGATCTCAAAATGAGTTCATTCTTGAGACACGGCTATTGAATGTTTATATGATATCTGTAAAATGAAAAGGTTTACCTTGAGCCTTGGTTCTTGGCGCCAAATCTTGGAGAGAGCATGGTTTTGATATTAAGCTATCTTAACATTGTTATTGTTATATGCTTTCGATGGACGATCAATCCAATATAACTTGAAGAGCGGGGGCAGTCATCCATCAATGATGAGGAGACCTGACCTATCGTTGTTCTGCAGACCTTGTTTTAGAATGAAGGTTTTTTGTAAGAAGCATAGAATCTTCGACCGAGTATAAGCCAATTGGTATACTACGGCTCACGCTACCTACTTTTCCGAAAGAGGCTTTTAATTAAGCCTTAATTAAGCTAACGAAGTTGCGTAAGTAGGATTGTGGTTCTCTCGGTATTTTACTGGGAAACCAATGGTTATTTTAACCTAGTCATGTACAATTCTAGTGGCTGAAGGTGTCACAGTCAAATGTAACTGTTCTAAGAACTTTTGGTCTATAGACGGGATGTTGAAGAGCCTCTTCTGGTGGAACCTTGAGCCCGGGTTTTGGCTGTCGTGGGCATGGTCCTTCGGGGTTTCATACGCTCTGGCTGTGGTTAGACCAGGAAGGTCGGTGTGATTTACACTGAAGTTGAACTCGGGTTGGTAACTCCCTTAAATTACTTAGAGAATGATGGTAGATTAAACTCTCTTTATTTCAAACAGTAAATGTTAGGAAGGTAAGCAACTGCCGGATCAATATACTGTTACGTAAGGAATTTGAGATCAGGTGACGGGGAAACCGAAATAGTCTGAGTTGTGTCCACAAATGATTGAGGAACCTGATGACATACACGACAGGCCACAGTATGCTCGCTTCCTAGTTTTTCGTGTCAAAGCTCCTCATTTGATCAGGATGACGAAGTTGCGTGCCAAAAAGTAAGGATTATATTATCGGTATTGATACCGATATGACCCAGGGTTATTTAAATAACCTAGTCGTGTTTAAAGTTAAGTGGCTGAATGTGTCACGGTCATGAATATAGTCAATTTGACAGTTCAATGTTGGTCGGTGCTATGGAATTAGAGGAACCTTTCTGGTGGATCTTTTGAATTCCGAAGGGGCGTTGGCCCACACTTCATATTTGTCCCAAGCTTTGGAGCACCGCAGAATTAAGCCATCGCGGCAGGGGTCTACGTTAAATACATAGAGGATTTCAGTTCGAAAGGGGCAGTGCAGACCCATTTAGTATGATTGGTGTGAGAAACAGAATTTTGTGTTGCTTTTTTGAAAGAACCATTTCTTTTTTAGCTGGACTTACTTTAGGCTCATCGCTCGAGTTTGTAAAGAGCTCTTTGCATAACGTCGCATAGAGCAGTAGAAAATTTGCCTCTGACTGTGATTGCTAGGTCGTCGGTGTAGGATGTCACTACTCAGCCCTTCCTCTCCAGAGACAGTTATTCACTTTGTGTTAAAAGTAGACCCCTGCCGTGTAAGCTTAAGTCTACCAATATCTAGCGCATGGGACCAATATTTAGCGTCAGCCAACGCAACTTGGGAATTCAAAGGATCCACCAGACAGGCTCCCCTAATTTGCAAAACCCCTAAAAAACTATGCACATGACCGTGACAGCTTCAGCCACTCAAATTGTACATGACTAGGTTATTTAAACAATAACCACGGGTCATATCGAGTATAAATATCGATGATTAAACCCAGTTTTTTGGCACGCAACTTTTTTATCACGTTCAAAGATTTGGCAGATCTTTGTTATGAAAAATAGGAGGCGATACCATACCACTAGACCTATGGTACTGTTGCTTTTGATAATCCCCCACAGTTCCCCCACCAATTGATGGGCACTACTCAGATTGTTTAGGTTTGCCCATCATCTGTCTTCAAATTCCAAAGGTAACAGTATATTGATCCGGTAGTGGCTTAACTTCCTAAAATTTAATGTTTGAAATTATCGAGAATTCTATCTAGCATCACTCTCTTAGTAATTAACGGGAGTTACCAGTAACTTTTTTGTCTCCAACTACAACCAGCACGAATGAAACTCCGAAGGACCACAGCTCATAACAGTCAGTACCCGGGCAAAAGGTTCCATCAGACAAGTCTCTTCAACATCCCGTCTACAGACCAAAAGTTATTTTATTTATATTTGACTGTGACACCTTCAGTCACTAGAATTGTTCATGTCCGATAATTTAATACCACAATCCCATTTCCGCAACTTCGTTAGCTTAATTAAGGATTCTTAAAATCCTTTTTCGGAAAACTAGGAAGCGTGCCGTAGCATTGGCACTATACTAGATCAAGGATTACTATGTCTCTTATGTAGAACTCTTATTCTAAAACAAAAGTCTGCAGCCAATGATGGATCAAGTCTCCTCGTCTTTGATAGATGATTACCAATGTGCTTTAAGTATTATGGATTGATCCATCGAAAGCATTACAATTTTATAGGTTACTTACTTAGTTCTCGCTACATCCGTATGTCGGTCTTGGCTTCATCTCAGAATTTGCGCAAGCCATTTCTGTCTCTCGCTTGCTGGCTCCAGTTGGAAATTCCAAGCTTTGTCAGGTTGTCCTCTACTTGGTCGATACCGCTCGATTTTAATGCCGATATTGGCGTACAGCTCATACAGATCATCATTCCACCGTATTCGGTACTCGCCTTTGACGCAGATTGGTCCGTAGATCTTACGAAGAATCTTTCTCTCGAAGGTTCCTAAAGTCTTTTCAGTTGTGATGCAAAGTCTTTTCAGCGACTAGGTTTGTGATGCATAAAGTAGGACGGACATGATGAGCGATTTATTGAACGTGATTTTTGTTCATTGAGACAGGGCTCTGCTTCTCAATTGCCTACTGAGCCCAAAGTAACACCTGTTGGCAAGAGTTATTCTTCGTTTGATCTCAATGCTGATGTCGTTGGTTGAGTTTATGCTGGATCCCAGATAAACGAAGTCCTTTACAACCTCGAAGGAGGTATTGTCAACTGTAACGTGGGTTCCAAGACGCTGGGACTGTTTGTTTGTTGACACCAAGTATTTCGTCTTATCTGCATTCACTGCCAGACCCATTTGACTTAACTCTCTTTCTAATCAGGAGAATGCTGCACTGACTTCGCCCGTATTATGGCCAATGATATCGATGTCATCAGCAAACGCAAGCAGCATAACACTCTTGTAGAATATTGCTCCACTACGTCTCAGATCAGCAGTTCGGAAGATCTTCTCCATTATTAGGTTGAAAAAGTCGCACCTTGTCTGAAACCTCGTTTGGTAACAAATGGTGGGTAGGTCCTTCCCTTATATTATATTTGTTATGATGACTTAATACCATAACCATACTTTCTGCAAGATTTGGCCCCAACAACCGAAGTTCAAGGTGGACTTTTTGTTTTACAGAAATCAGATGAATCATTCAAGAGTCGTGCCTCAAGAATGAATTCATTTTGAGATCAATTCATGAGGCGAGCCCTATGAATTTTCCACCCAATATCCAGCCATCACCCTTTTTCCTGGCCTTGGACAGGCAGACATCTCGAAGGTACTCTGGCAGTATTCTGGCAGGTATGAGAGTATTGTAGTTGAGTATAATAATAATAAAAATAATAATAATAATGATATTATTAACACCTAACCCAAGTAGCTCTAGTCGTATAGATTGTGGCGTGACATTATTGAATGCTCCCGCCATGTCTAGCAAAGCAACTAGAGTGAATTCATTATGCAGGAAGAATATTTCGATGGTCCCGACCAGTGAGTGTAAAGCCGTTTCAACGGACATTCCCATGCATGATATGATGCTGATAAGAGTGCAAAGTTAATATTGTTGCAAAGATACAGATCTAAAAGGCGTTCGATAATCGATTATTCACGTATGGTTAAAATCAATTCTTGCTCTAATAATCTATCCCTTTCCTTTCAGGTCAAAAACCAAACCGGTTTGTTTAAGGCGCATGCCTTAGCTCTTAAGTCTTTAATAAAAAGAAAAATATAATAACAGGGAAATAGGAGTCTTTTAGTAAGAAGGAATAGGAAAGCTATGTTCAAGAACTTACTAATACCAATGGCACTGACTCGATAATGAGAATAATGATATATTTTTATCAGATTTTGTCTTCTTTACCGCACTTTTTACACATTAAACACTTATAACGCTACCAACAAGCCTCTGACAACTCTCCAAACACGTTCTTTTTGTATGTTTAAAAATATAATATTATTTCCAATAAGTATTCACTGTTTTTTTGCACGTTATTTGAGTTGATTTCCTTTTCTTCATATGCATTCATTAGATGCCCTTTTATTCATTCATATTTTCGGGTCATCCACAGCTTACGCTGCATGCTAAGAAAGCTGCAGGTGAAGCGTCGAAACAGGCGCTAGAAGTGTCCAAACAGGCGGCTGGTGTCAGTAAAAATACATTCGAAGACTTGACTTATGTGGGCAAATCTACGTTAGGCGATCTGACAAAAACAGCCAAAGAAGCGGCAACTAAAAAGGGTATTATTAAGAACGAAGAGGGCGCTGGTGGTCCAAGTGAGTCTATGTCACCTGGCACACAGGTGGCCACACAACGGCAGATGCAAGGCAGTGGCAATACTTTCTTTTCATCTATTGGCACGGATTTTAATGGACTGGCTAGCTCAACGTCAACTATGTTCTCGGGCATGTTTGGAGGAAAGAGTAAGTTAAAAGAATAATTGGATCGGGTATGTTTAAAAAAAAAACGTTTTTTCTCCCACAGAGAATCAACAGAGGCCACAACCAGGACAACAACAGCAGCAACAGCAACAAGGTGTCTTTCAACAGAAGGGTGCAAAATCCGGCTTTGATTCATTTCCAGGACGCAAAGGCTTAGTGGAACGTACACCTCTGATCAAGCACTCTGGCCCACGTCAGACGCAGGAGGAGCTGCAGCGACAACAGAACCAAGAACGTTCGCATAGCAACACTGAAAATCAAAGTTTTCTCAAGGATGTTGTCGTTCAGGTGTTGGCAGGCGAGGGTGTTGGTTGGCTGAAACTGAATCGTTTCAAGAAACTCATGGAAGATGAGTCCTATCGCATGCTAGTGCTGGGCAAGCTGAACAAGACGTTGGACAAGAAAATAGCGCCTGATGATCACATCGACGATGTGGTAAGTAATTCTTGATGCAACATTGCCTTAGCAGAGGAGCTGTAACACATAGCTATGTCCCCTATTAATAGTGCATCCCGAAGCCTGTATGGAAAGGCATGCTGAAATGTGTGCAGGGTATAGCTGCAGGTCTCGAAGTCACCGCCTCGAACTTTGGCTTGGGCGGTATGGCGTCCGTTTTTCAACTCATGGAAATCGCACACACACACTACTGGAGCAAGGAGCTTAACGATGGCAGCGAAATGTCTTCCAGCCTGCTCTCCAGTCATGCAGCCAGTCCCATGGGCAGTCGTGAGAATTTACGTTCACCCATGTCTCCAAGTGGTTCACATTCGGGTCTCGGCAGCGAATGGGCATCACCACAGGAGTCACGCAAGAGCTCGTCCCAGACAGAACGCACTGGCGCAACGACTGCCACGCGTCGTTTATCATCTGCGGACAGCCAGGAGGGTCAGTCCACGACAGAAATGTTCAAGGACATGTTGGCGCAGAAGCGCAGTGCCTTGATGAGCAAGCTGACGTCTTTTGACTCCGATGTAAGTAGGCCTTAGTTGAGCTTTAATTGAGCTGCAATTGCATTTTCGTTCTAAAGCTATTTAACACTTGCCGCAAGTAGTTTTGTAGTTGTTTTCCATACGAAAAACCTTAGCATTCAATTTTAATCTATAAAAAGAGTTCACCTAGTTTCAGTTGTAGCCATGCTTGAAAGCTTATTTATAACATTTAAAGCTCTACTACCATACCTTGATATGTTGTTGTAGCTGTAAAAAAATGCGTTCCTTCTTTCATTCATTTCATTCTTTAATTCTTAATTCGTTCGTTCGTAGGGTGCTAGCTCCACGGGTGCTCTCTCCGTGGTCAGTGATCTACTACCTTCGGGTAATTTAGGCGCACGCATGCCTGCAAGTTGCCGCTCAACAGTATCCGACACTGAATATGAAAATGTAAGTAAAACTTAAGCAGTCGTAATCAGATTGCCAAAGGTGACGCCAAATAATTCTTAAGCCTAGGTGACGAATTGAAAGAATATGTCTTGCCTCTAATTATAAAAATAAAAATTTATAAATTTGATTGCTAAATTTAAAAACTGTTTATATTTTTTTATAACATCAGGCTTCTAAAGCAATATGAATTTTTTGTTAATAATCGCAATATTATTTTTGTTTGCGATACGTGCTTAAATATGCAAGATAACTTTTTTTATGCTTTTACTAATCTAAGTAGAGAAGTTGATGCTTTGAAAAAAATGTTTGTGGAGTTCTCTAATAAAGTTATGGGTGACTCATCGCCGAATGTTGACACTGATTGTCGTATTTCAAATTCGCGTCTCGCTCCGCGTCGCGACCGCGGTGCAGGCGCTCAAAATGTGAGTACTGCTCTCCCTCGCCTACGCCCCCGGAAAACTGTGACTGCATCTCTTGAAACCACGCCAGCCGTAGCTATAAATGTTGGCTCTGTTTGTGATGGTGCTGCTGCTGCTGCTGCTGCTCCGAGTACTAACTCTCTTGGCACTGCCGCTGATGTATTGGTAACGTCTGCTGATCCTATGCTCTTGAACTCTTGCGCTCTTTCGCTTTCTACTGCATCCGATTTTTCGTCTACCAACACTATGAATCTGCCTAATACAATTGCCCGGAAAACGGTGCCTGCATTTCTTTCACCCACGCCAACCGATGCTACAATTGCTGGCAGTGTTTGTGATGGTGCTGTTACTGATGATGCAGGTCCGAGTACTAACTCTCTTGCTGCTGCCGCTGATGCATTGGTATTGTCTGCTGATCTTAAGCTCTCGAATAGGTGCGCTCTTTCGCTCTCTACTTCTAATACAGTGAACCTGCCTAATAGTATTGCCACTAACAATACAACTGAAAGCCTGTCGATGCCTTTTGCCGCTAGCTATGCTGATATAGCCTCTCTTGGCGCTCAAAGCTCTTATTATGATTCTGGCCTCAATAACATTGCAAAGGGCGCTCTTGATTCAGCCAATGCTTTGACTGTGCATAACTTTCAACGCTCTGCTATGTCTACATCACCAAGCTCTTCACATGGCGGCGCTCTTGCTCCACTACAATCAAATAGTGTGAAAAATAAAGTTGCGGATAAAATAATTGTAAATAATAACTCCAAACCAAAATTAACCCGTACTGGTTTTTTGGGAGTTAATGATACTCACGATCTTGATATCGTCGCTGAAAAAAAATTTGTGCATGTGTCGTCGTTTAAACCGTATGTGTCAGAGAGTGATATTGTAGACTATGTGGTTAAACAATCTGGAATTGAAAGAAGTCATTTTTCATGTGCTAAGCTTGTTAAAAAAGATGCGGTTCTGGATAACCTTAGCAGTGTATCTTTCAAATTGGGAGTGTCAGCGAACCTACTGAATAATATTATAGACCCATCTCTGTGGCCTGCCAATGTAAGAGTGCGCGCATTCCAAAATTTTCAAAAGTTGGGTGCACTGAACAAAGTAAATTAGCGAATGAATTATTAGTGAATAGTTCCTGCCCTGGACTTAAACTTTACTTTCAAAATATGTCGGGTATTAGAACTAAATCGGCTGCTATATTTAATTGGTCCTCGCATAATGATTTTGATCTGATCATCTTTATTGAAACCTGGCTTAATTCAGACTTTTTCGATGGTGAATTTTTCGATTTGGATATGTATCACGTTTATCGGAAAGATAGAGACCCGTTAAGAACTGGCCATTTGCGTGGTGGTGGCGTTCTTATTGCTGCAAAATGTCATCTTCACTCCAGCCTATGCACTTTGTCTAATGGTGACTCTACCTTGGACCAGCTATGTATTTCAATACAGGGTTCCGCTGGTACTCTGTTTCTATGCGCTTCATATATACCTCCGAATAGCTCTGATCAAATTTATGCTGCCCATGTAGATAATATTGTAGCTCTGCATGCTTCGATGGATTCAATTAGTCATTTGTGTGTTATGGGTGACTTCAACCTCTCGAAAATTAATTGGATTCGTATCGCAGGAGAACTTACGCCAACGAATGTAAACCAGCTTCATGAAATTAATTTAGTTGATAATTTCTTTAGTATCGATCTAACACAAATCAATTTTATCGAGAATAATCTCAATAAAAGTCTTGATTTAATTTTTGTCTCCAACAATATTCAGTATCAACTTTCAGAATGTAGTTTTCCAGTTATCCCAGGTGGCATTCATCATCTACCTTTATTTGTAGTTATAAAATTTTATGAATTTATCTCGTTTAAGCAAACGCGAAATATTTTTAACTTTAATTCGTGCAATTTTGATTATTTAAGTCAACTTTTTAATGTTATTAACTGGTCAAGCTTATTTGATAGCCAAAATACCGCAACATGCTTTGATATTTTTAAATTAAATATTCATTACATCTGTTCAAATAATATTCCACTGGTTGAGCAAAGAACCCATAAAAATCCGTGGTACACTAGAGGTCTCAAAAAGCTAAAAAACCTTCGTAATAAATTTTTCAAACTTTTTCAGTCTACAAATGATTACAATTGTAAAGTAAAATATGAGCATTACTCTAGGGAGTTCAATTTTTTAAACAAATTTTTATACAATCAATACATTCTCAGATTTGAATCTAATATTATTTCAAACCCGAAGAGTTTTTGGAATTACATTCAGTCAAAGAAGAATGGTTCTCAAATTCCAACTTCAATGTTCTTTGAAGGTAGGAACTCTTCTTCTAATAGAGATGCAGTGAATCTTTTTGCCGATTATTTTAAATCTAACTTTGTTGATGACGACTCGTGGTTTGATCAATCTATTTTGGAAAACATTGTGTCTAGAGTTGATATTGGCTCTATGTCAGTTTCAATTGAAGATGTTCGCAATGCACTGTCCCTCCTCAAATCCTCAACTAAGTCTGATAATGATGGTTTTTGTGCTATTTTATTTAAACAGTGTGCATCTGCATTAGCTGAACCTCTTTGTTTTATCTTTAATAAGTCACTTTCATCTGGTTCTTTCATTGAGTCTTGGAAGATTGCAGCTATAAGTCCTATTTTTAAAAGCGGACAAAAGAATGATGTTGGCAACTACCGCCCTATCTCCAAATTGACAATTGTCTCGAAACTCTTTGAGTCAATTATCAAGAAGAAGCTTTGCTTTCTTTTAAAGCTTTGTATCTGTCCTGAGCAGCATGGGTTTGTAGCCGGAAAGTCCACTGTTACTAATCTTTCCCTCTTTTCTAATTACTGCATCTCTGCTTTTGAATCTGGCTTTCAAATTGATGCGCTTTACACGGATTTTTCAAAAGCTTTCGATAAAGTCTCCCATAAGGTTCTCGTGGCTAAACTAAGTAAATTGGGTTGCCATTCGATTTTTCTGGAATGGATAAAGTCTTATCTTAGTGGAAGAGTTTGTTTTGTCTCGATTGATAATACGCATTCATATTTCTATCCAGCAACCTCTGGTGTCCCTCAGGGTAGTATTTTAGGACCTTTGCTTTTTGTGCTTTATATTAATGATATAACACAATGTTTTCATTTTGCAAATTATCTTCTTTTTGCTGATGATCTCAAATTGTTTGCGAAAATTAATTCCTTTGGTGACTCGGCCTTACTGCAAGCAGATCTGGACAATGTCTTCGTATGGAGTATCCGCAATGGGTTACCTCTGAACATAAGTAAATGCTACCATGCCACTTTTAGTAAATCTAGTAATACTATCTTGACTTCTTATTCCATTTCCGATATACCTCTTCAAAGAGTAAATACAATTCGGGACCTGGGCGTCATCTTTGATTCCAAATTTACCTTTGTTGAGCACTTAAACTTCTTGTTGCCTAAAGTTTTTTCCTTGCTTGCCTTTATTCGTAGGAATAGTCAAGAATTTAAAGACCCCTATACATTTAAAGCACTCTACTGTTCTCTAGTCAGGTCAAGATTAGAATATGCTTCTTTAATTTGGAACCCTTCAGCTACAATTCATTCGTTGAGGCTCGAAAAAGTTCAAAAAATCGCTACAAAGTATATGCTTTATTGCACTAACTTTAGATTTGACTTACCCTCTTATCATGTGCGATGTCTACTGATGGGTTTAAAGACGCTCGAAATCAGGAGGAAAATAACCTCTTTAATTTTCATTTATGATATAATATGCAGTAATATTGATGACCCTATGCTTTTGAGTTTGATTCATTTCAATATACCACCAAGGCAGTTGCGTTATTTTAAGCTGTTTTTCATTAAAATCCATCGAACGAATTATGCCTTAAATGGGCCTATAACAAGGTCTTTATGTTTATATAATGAATTATCATCTAGGTACTTGTTTGATTTTTCAATGTCGAAATCATCTTTTAAAAATTTTGTTACTAGTTTGTTTTAACATAATTTAAGCTTAAATTTGTGTTGTATTATTTTTATTATGATTATTTTATTAATTGTAACTTAATTGTTATTTTCTCTAGTCTGTAAGGAATTGAATGATCCATAGACTGAATAAACTAAACTAAACTAAACTAAATTTTTTATCATAACTTAAGAACCAATAGTCTAATTTAGTTATCAAATATTGCACAAAATTAATACTTGATATGATTTAAATACAAATTCTAAATGTTTGATAGTTTAAATCATACTTGATTTTAAATACAAATTCTAGTTGTTTGATAGTTTAAAATCGTTTATTGAGCTTAAGGTCAAAGTTAGAACAATTAATTGTTCTAACGAATCTTTCTAAAGAAACAACAACAACAACAAAGTTTTCAATATGAAAAGGAAAAATCACTAGCTGATCTTATTGCAATTTCGGCCCGGCTAAAGGCTTCATCAGAAATCTTTGTAATGCCCGTGCAAGCGCGCACTAACGCACTGCACCACCGGGGCGATGAGATTTGTATTTAAATCATATAAAGTCAACATAATAAATAAAGAAGAGGTAATTTAGGAAAAAACTTTAATTAAAAAATTAAAACTTAATGTCTGGCAAATAATGTTGCAAAAAATTTTATAAATTTTTTGTTGTTTCTGAGCAAACAGCAATCGAAATACGATTAAATTTTTTACAGCAAAATTTTATCAAATTTTGTGGAGTAAATTTCAAAAAAAATTAAAAACGACAAGAAAGTCACAATTAACCCATTCCAGTCTGCACATAGTTTCCGCCTGCCGATTTTGTCCAAATTCACATATGTTAGCAAGGGATACCTAGCTATCTAGTTCTAACACCTGAGATAATGATCAGAAAAATTTTACCACCTTTTTTACCATGAATCATTCCTAATACACAGATCAATCCTCTGATCAATACCAAAATTTCAGGAACTAAACTCCCAATCATTTTCTCTTACTTCACAAAATTTCAAACAAAAAGCTGTGAGCATTCAGTATAGAACAGTGGTCCTCATTTTATAGTTCGCGAACTCGAGTTCAAATTCGAACATAACACCGAAACGATCACATGTATGAAGTTCTCTTATTCAGTTGGCGCTGAGACTTCAAACGAAGAAGTTCACGCCGCTTGGTCAGCTTATCCACTGTACAAAATTAAATCGGAATACGAATATGATTCTTTTATTTGCAAAAAATTTTAAGGGACTGCCATAATGCTTGGTTTGCCAACGCACAGTGGCACATTGGAATATATATTTTTTTATGGGCACTATAGAAATATGGATCCTCAATATTCGTTTGTGGAAAATGAATAATGTAATGCGTTAGTTCTTAAACTAGAATAGGAATACATTGAACATTTTATTCAGGATTTATTGGAATATAAAAATTCACAAATTGGTACAAAGTAAAAAAGGCTTCCATTTTTGTTTCTTTATAATAATAAAATACCAGAAATAGTTTTTTTATAATAATAATACAATTCTTGCATGATAACTGCACAACAATTTGTGTCAGTGCAGAGAGTGAGAGAGCTACTAACATAAGCCCAAATCCGAAAATTGTAATAGTATGTGTTTGGGGACCACTGGTTTAGAATGGGTAAAGCACCTTTATTGTAAAGTACAGATAATTTCCGAATAATTCCGATAATTTCCGCAGTTGTCGTTGCAAATCAATTGATAAATTTTGAATCAGTTATCAATTTAGCAAAGGTACTTCATTTCGACGAAATGTTTGTTTTCAATAAAGTTTTTTATTAACAAAATCGCAGACGGCAAAAATAAGTACATATAGGGGCAATGTCCGTATATTGGGTCAGTTTGTAAGTTTAGCCATCATGGTTCCATCATGAGCCTTCATGTTCCACCAGAACCTTGTGGTGTAAATGTTATGATTCGTGCTGATAATATTTGTTCCAAATTTAGTTAAACATTTTGTCCAAAAAAGGTAAGAGTAGAAGTAACTAAATTGTTTACTTGTACATTTTTACTTGTACCAAGTACAGTGAAGCTACCCTAACTCGAGTTATAGAATCCTTTATTTGGTCCCTTGACCCTTCGAATTAAGGAAGTTTCACTGTATTATGTAAATAATTTAATTTTTGTCTGCGAAGTGATTTCTTTCGAAAATTGTTGGCGTTGGAATATCTTTAACTTTATCATCATCACATTTATCAGTTTCATATAGTCGTTAAGTCGATAAGCATCTTCTTGAATACTGTAAATGAGTCACACTTACCTTTCAAATTCAAAAAATCTCTTTACTTACACAAAACATATACCAACAAAATACACTCAGCACAAGATACAATAACTTTTATATCTTTCGACGAAAGCTAACAAAGATGCCATGCAAATTTTTTTCATGCTGTCGCAGCGCGATGCCCCGACGGAGTCAAATCTTTGAATTACAACACACACACTGAAATATTGAAATTGTAGTAAGTGAGAGACATTTGAATTATGGAGATGAATATTAGACCGGATCGAAATTAAGATTCCGCCGTTCGGGGTTTCAAAAGTTAGAGGAACTCATTAAAATGATTTCTGCATATTTTTTTTTCAAATCAGAGAAAATCTGCCGAAGCAGTTTTGATTCTCCTGAAGGTCCTTTTTGGTGAAAAAAACATGTTTTTTGCTTGTAACTTTTTATTTTTCACAGAACGCATACCCACATCTGCTAAAATGCTAAATTTCTTGCTCATACCAACATTTTGACATAAGAAATTTTATATTTCCGTATAAAAATATCCGTAAAACGAAAGTTGTTGTCAAAACAAACTCCGAACAGTTTTCTTAGTTGCATTTGATTACAAGTTTTAAAATACGGTTCATTAATTAGGGTGGCATTTAAAGTAACTTTATTAGAGAATTCGAAAGTTGGATCAAAATTTAGGTTTTTTTTTTGCTAAACTATTAGTTTTTCTAATACTTGACTTTCAGAGCACCGTGTAACCAAACGAAATAAAAAAATTAAAAAACATTTGGGATCCTTCTTAGTTAGAGTGTTTTCTATCAGAAAACAAAACTTTTTTGGGATTTTTCAAATATTGATTCGTTCCTATTTATGGCAAAAAGAAAGCACTGTGCAGCGTAATCTGTAAATATATCATTCTTTATTGGTCTTTGCAAAACCTTTGAGCCTTCAACTGTACAACTTTTGCTCGCTGCACCGTCTGACCTCTACCTGTTTACCATAAAAACCGGATACCTTTTTACCGTCGAACCGATCACCCGTCATTATAACCGATTACCCGCCATAAAACTGGCTACTTTATTACCAACGAACTGATAAATCAGCCATAAGAACAGATTATTCGTCATAAGAACCAGCTACCTGATTACCAAAAAACTGATTACCCATTATCAAAACCGATAACCCGTTGTAGTGTCCACAAATTGTGAAAATGTTTACTTGTTTTATTTTTTTATTTATTTTTTTTTTTATAACATATATTTTAAAGTAATAAATTCTATGTAAATAAACATATATTATTATTTAGTGAACTATAATGATTAAGTAGATTAAGATTTAAAGTTTTGAAAAAGTTCTAAGAATAGGATTTGAATTTAAGATTAAAAAAATTAAATACGATTTATTAAAATTATTTAAGTTTAAATTTAATTAATAAGCTTAAATTTAATTAAGTTAAGTGATTAATTCATAGTTGGTTTGATGATAAAGTAAGTTAAAAAATTAATATGTATGTTATATATTTAATAATAATAATAAGAATAATAGTAGTAATGAATAATTATATGAACTTATCTTGTAGGCTGGTATTGATGTTAGAAGTTGATAGTTTAATTTGTTGTCGCTGTCATTGTTGCTATTGTTGTTGCTTAAACGGTGGCACAGTAAACTACTGATTATGTTGTTGATGCTGAAATGGATTGTTGTTGTGCAGTTGCTTTTATTCTTTTATTGTGATCCTTAAAATGCGTTTTAATTTTTTTTGTTGATGACTTAGTTGTGTTGCAAGCGATGGAAACTTCCAAACAACGCGTATTTAAAAGCGTAATTTTTTGAAAGAGCGCTTAATTTTGTTGTTGTTGCTATAGTTGGAGTCTGTGCTAGTGATGGTTCTGCAACTATGGAGGATGGCATAAGAGTGTTTATCTCACGTGGCTGCAGTAAATTGTTTCCGTTATTGATGACAGTATTTGTCAATGGAACTCGATATAGGATCGTTGCAGGATCACCAATTATGGTGTTATTTATTTCATACACATTTATTTTATAACACATATATATTTATTTGTTATTCATGTTTTTAAATTGAAATATAATTTTATAATGAAAATTTTTAAACATACATTTTTATCTGTGACTTTTTTTATCATTATAAATAATAAACAGAATTAAACGTAAAGTATAAAAAATAAAACAAGTATACATTTTAAAAATTTGTAGACACTACACCCGTCATTAAAACCGATTACTCTTTAAAAGAACCGGCCACCTGATTACCAACGAACCGATCACTCGTCATAGAACCAATTACCTGTAATAAAAACCGTTTACCCGTTGAGCCGAGTACCCGTTGCATTGAACCGCTTCCGACAACATCCGCTGTACTGCAACAAATTTACAAAGCATTATAAGAACTATCCTAAGGAATTGGAATTGCTCAATAAAGATTGAAAATATATATTCAAATGGCGTTCTTATTCGTTCGTAAAATATATATTCAAATGGCGTTCTGGAGGTTTAATGGATCCTTCAGAGAATCCTGGGACGACTGATTTCTGCCACAGCCTTAGACAAAACCACGTAAAAATGGATAAAAAACATCCACGAAACACTTACCGTATGCAAAAGCTCCTATATTCAAAATGTTATGTTAATCGTATGAGCTGTTTAGGAATATTTGGAAATTTGTAAAGGTTTCATACCATAGCGAATATAGGATCCAATCTTGAATTGTGCGTGGCCATTCGTATGACTCTCTGTTTTATATATAAGAATTACTGTTTAGTTGTTTCTAGAAAGCGTTATGGATAGTTAATAGACATAGCTCTAACTGCCTCGCATCTTTTCTTCATTAATGCCGTAAGACAGTGTAATATCTACCACGTATCTTCAGCAAATAAAGACCTGTCCATGCAAAATCTGTACATACTCTAGTGATTCCTACAGGGTCATTTCGAAGTTGTACTAAAAAAAATTGGTACCCTTCCGTTAAAAATAATATTCCCGTTATCTGTTTGAAGTTTGCCATGATTTGCATGTTAGTTACTAATTTTTTCACGATGGAGTTAGCCGCTCGGAAATTAATTGTGAACAAATTCGTTGAAAATCCCACATGGTCCGGAAATAAGATAGCAAAAGTATTAAAAATTTCAAAGACAACAGTTTGTAGTGTCTTAAAACGGTATAAAGAATCTTTGAGCATCGAAAGAAAGCCAAAAACCGGTGGAAAAAAAACCAAATCTGACAATAAATTAAAGGCAAGCATCCTTGCCTCAATTAAAAATAACCCAGGTCTCTCCGACAATGATCGGGCAAAACAATTCAAAACCAGCAGGAGCACAGCTCGGCGAATACGAGTGGGAGCAGGCTATCAGTCGTATCGAGCTATTAAATACCCGAACCGGTCCGATAAACAAAATTTGTCGGCCAAAAAGCGCACTCGATTACTCTACGATAAAGTCTTGACGAAATTCAAAGGTTGTTTAATTATGGACGATGAAACATACGTCAAACTTGATTTGCAACAGCTTCCAGGACAAAAGTTTTATGCTGCAAAGAAGCGTTTTAGTGTCTCCTCCAAATTTAAATATAAAAAGGTTGATAAATTCGCAAGGAAGGTAATGATCTGGCAAGCCATATGCAGTTGTGGTCTGAAGAGTCGGGCGTATGTAACATCAGCAACAATGAACTCTGATACATACAGGAAAGAGTGTCTAGAGAAACGTTTATTGCCGTTTATTCGTCACCATCGATCTGCTGTAAAGTTTTGGCCAGATTTGGCGTCGATACATTATTCGAAGACAACCATAAATTGGTATCGAACCAATAATGTAGATTTCGTGCCAAAGGACTTCAATCCTCCAAACTGTCCCCAGTTGCGCCCAATCGAAAAATATTGGGCAATTGCTAAATACAAACTGAGGAAATATGGAGGAGTCGTAAAAAAACAGGAATCGATGTTACTCAAGTGGAACAAATATGCTGCCCAGGTCACCAGAGCAGATGTTCAACGATTGATGTTGCCGATTAAGAGGCACGCTCGAAATTTTATACATAATAATGATATATAAAATTTTGTATTACTTTTTTGAAAGCTTAATAAATACTCTATCTGAAAATATTTAAAACATTTTTGTGCCAATATTTTGCTTATGAGATTTATCGCGATTTGTGTGTACAGATTTTGAGTGGACAGGTCTTTATCTCTTTTCTGGATATCAATTGATCTTTTCTGAATTTCAATTGATCTATTTTCAATTTTATTTCTGAATTTCATATTAAATTTCTTATTTCTATGGATATTTCCAGAATTATAATTGATTTTTATTGAAATCTAATTGATCTTTTCTGAATATTAATTGATCTTTTCTGAATTTCAATTCATCTTAACTGATTTTAAATTGATCTATTCTGAATGTTTAATGATCTATTCTAAATTTTAAATAAAATTCTGAAGTTCGATTGATATAATCGGAATCTTAAGTGGAATTTAGGAATTTCAATTGATCTATTCTAAAATATATGACTCTCTGTTTTATATATAAGAATTACTGTTTAGTTGTTTCTAGAAAGCGTTATGGATAGTTAATAGACATAGCTCTAACTGCCTCGCATCTTTTCTTCATTAATGCCGTAAGACAGTGTAATATCTACCACGTATCTTCAGCAAATATCTCTTTTCTGGATATCAATTGATCTTTTCTGAATTTCAATTGATCTATTTTCAATTTTATTTCTGAATTTCATATTAAATTTCTCATTTCTATTGATATTTCCAGAATTATAATGATCTTTATTGAAATCTAATTGATCTTTTCTGAATATTAATTGATCTTTTCTGAATTTCAATTCATCTTAACTGATTTTAAATTGATCTTTTCTGAATTTCAATTGATCTTAACTGAATTTAAATTGATCTATTCTGAATGTTTAATGATCTATTCTTAATTTTAAATTAAATTCTGAAGTTCGATAGATATAATCGGAATCTTAAATGGAATTTCGGAATTTCAATTGATCTATTCTGAAATATATGACTCTCTGTTTTATATATAAGAATTACTGTTTAGTTGTTTCTAGAAAGCGTTATGGATAGTTAACAGACATAGCTCTAACTGCCTCGCATCTTTTCTTCATTAATGCCGTCAGACAGTGGAATATCTACCACGTATCTTCAGCAAATAACTCTTTCCTGGATATCAATTGATCTTTTCTGAATTTCAATTGATCTATTTTCAATTTTATTTCTGAATTTCATATTAAATTTCTCATTTCTATTGATATTTCCAGAATTATAATTGATCTTTATTGAAATCTAATTGATCTTTTCTGAATACTAATTGATCTTTTCTGAATTTCAATTGATCTTAACTGAATTTAAATTGATCTATTCTGAATGTTTAATGATCTATTCTAAATTTTAAATAAAATTCTGAAGTTCGATTGATATAATCGGAATCTTAAGTGGAATTTAGGAATTTCAATTGATCTATTCTAAAATATATGACTCTGTTTTATATATAAGAATTACTGTTTAGTTGTTTCTAGAAAGCGTTATGGATAGTTAATAGACATAGCTCTAACTGCCTCGCATCTTTTCTTCATTAATGCCGTAAGACAGTGGAATATCTACCATGTATCTTTAGCAAATATCTCTTTTCTGGATATCAATTGATCTTTTCTGAATTTCAATTTATCTATTTTCAATTTTATTTCTGAATTTCATATTAAATTTCTCATTTCTATTGATATTTCCAGAATTATAATTGATCTTTATTGAAATCTAATTGATCTTTTCTGAATATTAATTGATCTTTTCTGAATTTCAATTCATCTTAACTGATTTTAAATTGATCTATTCTGAATTTTTAATGATCCATTCTAAAATTTTAAATTCAATTTTTAAGTTCGATTGATATAATCGGAATCTTAAGTGGAATTTAGGAAGTTCAATTGATCTATTCTAAAAATCCAAATGGATTTTTTTAATTACAATTAGAATTGGGGTAGTTTTTGTTAGTTAAATAAAGAAACGTACTGAACTTAATTTTACTGTACCTTACAATTGTCGCTCTCATTAAAATAAAAAATAATCTCTTTTTTCTCTTATTAACTTTGTCTTGCAGACAAACATTTCCAGAGACTCCAAAAAGAGCGCCAACTTGTGGTCCGGTAAATCTACACTTAGTGCTGGCTTCCGCTACACAGGTGGTCATCTAATCAACACCTCTTCGTCTCCGTCACCGGATAGTCCACGCGTGTATCTGTTTGAGGGTTTGCTGGGCAAGGATCGGCTCAACTTGTGGAATCAAATGCAATTCTGGGAAGATGCTTTCCTTGATGCTGTTAGTCAAGAACGAGATATGATTGGCATGGATCAGGCTAGTGTTTTTTAGAGTGCTTGCTACAGAAAATAATCTAATTCATGACTTTTCTGCATTTTAGGGCCCCAGTGAAATGATGGAGCGCTATAAAGCGTTAAGTGATTCGGAACGTAAACGTCTGGAGCACGATGAGGATCGTCTACTGTCGACCATGCTTTACAATCTGACCGCCATTTTGGTCATGCTGAATGTGAATAAAGAAGAAATAAAACGTAAAGTGCGACGACTGTTGGGCAAGAGTCACATTGGTCTAGTCTACTCACAGGAAGTTCACAATTTAGTCGATCAAATCGGCAATTTGGTAAGTCATTTTAGTAAGTCTTGTTGACTGTGACTAATTTTGACTAATTCCAACTTTGACTCGCTTCACAGAACGGCAATGATATCGACTTAAAGCCACTCGGTTCGAGACTTTTACACCGTCAAAGTTTCACCGTGCATCATGGTGTCGATGCCAGCGGTCCACTGCGTTTCATGGAAGTGCGTGACGATGGTCTGGTGTTGCGCTCCGTGAATGGCACTATTGTAGAGCGCTGGTGGTATGAGCGTTTGGTAAACATGACCTTTTCGCCAAAGACAAAAGTTCTGTGTCTCTGGCGCCGAAATGGTGGCCAAACACAGCTGCATAAATACTACACGCGCAAGGTGAGTGACCTAAGATGAAAAATGCCCCATTCATCATACTTACTTTTCACCGATCTTATCTTTTAGTGCAAAGAGCTGTACAACTGCATCAAAGAAGCCATGGAACGTGGCGGTACACCAACAAATGTACCTGAATTGGGCGGCGAGTTTCCCGTTCAAGACATGAACACCGGTGAAGGTGGTCTACTGCAAGTGTGCCTCGAGGGTGTTGGTTTGTTGTTTGCCAACAGCAAGGTTTGTGCAAACTTTTTCTTGTATACATTTATATAGATTTTTCTTAAAGTGTCCGAAAAATAAGAAACAAAAAAAAAATAATGCAGACGCTTTGTCGTCGGTTGGGCGGCTTGATAACTCTTTTTTTAAAATTATTATTCTTCAATTTAAAATCTTTTCAATGTTTTAACTCAACTTATAAATAACTTTGTATAGCTTACATACGTCAGAATTTATATTGTTTTTTGGTATTCTTATATTTTGTTAACTTTTTAATTAATTCAAAATTATTTCTTTAATCGTTTTAGTTTAAAACTTAAAGAAAAAAAAAACACCAAAAACCTACAAACATTATAATTGATATATATATATATATAGAAGTGAAATGTTTGTATGAATGCAAGGACCTTCTCAATTTTTTTAATTCATTGAATCATTTCAAATAACATAAAATCGTTTACAACGATTGTTTTCAGTACATATTTAAACACAACTTCATCAACTCTTCTGTGAGAAACATTCATGATATGCTACAAAAGAACCCATAAAATTTCTTTTAAGTCTATAGACTTTAACATTTATATTTTTTTTTTAATTT
Source organism: Dichetophora obliterata (assembly GCA_963920525.1). Taxonomy (NCBI): domain Eukaryota; kingdom Metazoa; phylum Arthropoda; class Insecta; order Diptera; family Sciomyzidae; genus Dichetophora; species Dichetophora obliterata. The sequence goes on from OY986439.1 coordinate 57,606,949, forward strand.
TGAAAAAATTTTTACAGCCCTATTCTGGAAAATTGATAATAGTCAACCAGTATTTTTATTATTTGTTTGTGTTTGTTGTAATTTTTTATTTCAAAACAAAATTTGAAGCTCAAAAAACAACATTTTTTAATGAAATTGTCAATATCTGAAAAGTAGTTGACAATTTTTATCAACATTTATTATTTTTGAGCTTCAAATTTTGTTTTGAAATAAAAAAATTACAACAAACACAAACAAATAATTAAAATACTGGTTGACTATTATCAAGTTTCCAGAATAGGGCTGTTAGTTTAAGCTACAAAAAAAATATTCGTAAGTATATCTAAAGCTCTTCCATGCCTTAAGAAACACATTTAAAATAATATAACAATAGGTAATGTGGCGATTACCTGACATTTTTGAAGAAAGTTACTCTTAGAGCAGACAATGGGTTGGGTTTTTTTTTAAAAATATATCTTTATTATAATTTATTTAGCCTTGAATAAGTCGGCTGGCATGTGGTTTTCAATTTCACTATTTAAATAAGTCAAAAAATTGCAAATCAAGTGTCTGAATTTTTCGGTTTTCAAAAAACATACGAGTTTAATTTCGTTTAATTCTGCCGATAGGTAAGCTTACATCGAAATAATATCCGTAATACTAATAATGATAAGAAACTTAGTTGTTAATTTAGAATTGCTTGGTTTCTGGCCACAATAACAAAAATAAAAAAAAACAAAGTAGCTGGTAAAATGGCAATATTCTGAGCAACTTAAGAGCAGTAAACCAGGTGGCAGTATGCTATTTTATTGTACTCTAGAGGACTTGGCATTCTGTAGCGTATATGTTTGTGTACACAAACGCTACACAACACAAACATTATCATTCTGTACAGATCGACAGGCAAACACATAGTACAACCCATCTATGTGCCAACCCAAGGGAGCAATAAAAAATTGTTAAGTTTAATTAAATTAATTTTGCATTTTATTTATTGAGCAAATATGTTGGTGTATAAGAATGGATCTTTTGAATGCCGCAAAGAAGGTAGATCACAATTAGACTTACTTACGTTAAACTAAATTATAAAAAAGAATTAAATTAGTTAATTACGATTGGGAAAATAAAGCATAGCAAATTTAAACCCTTGAGACCGAAGCCTAGACAGTTAGAGGTATAGAAAAAAATGACTTTGGATTCGGATTCTCCGTGGTCAAATTAACCAAAAAGAATGGAGTTTGAAAAGCCTTTTGCAGCGCCAATTAGTGGGGTCATATTTGACCCATGGGTCTCAAGTAAAACTTTTACGGATTTTTTAATCTGCAGTCTGTGATGCGTATGATGCAGAGCTGTAAAATCGGCATTCATATTCAGAATTTTAAGTTCAATTAATTAATTGAGATTAGTTCTTAAATTAATTAAGAATGCATTCAATGAATGCAAAATTGCAAAATGCAAAATTTATAAATAAAATTTTTTATTCACATTCATTTTAAAAAAATGATTAATTATTCATTTCAATTATTCATTTTCATTATTAAGAATAATGACTCAATTTTCTTATTCATTTGAATGCTATACACAAAGCATGCAATTCAAAAATAATTTCAGAATTTTAAATTATTCTGTTTTTATTCATTTTAATGTTTTATTCGTTATCAATTATTTATTCATTATTCATTATTCTTTTGTTATTTATTAGTAATTTTTTATTCATTATTCATATTTTATACATTATTAATTTGTTATTCATTATTCTCTTTTTATTCATTATGCATTTTTTATTCATTATTAATTTTTATTCATTATTAACTTTTTATTCGTTACTAAATATTTATTCATTATTCATTATTCCTTTGTTATTTATTATTAATTTTTTATTCATTATTCATATTTTATTCATTATTAATTTGTTATTCATTATTCTTTTTTTATTCATTATTAATTTTTTATTCATTGTTAATTTTTTATTCATTATTAGTTTTTGTTCATTATTATGTTGTTATTCATTATTCATTTTTTATTCATTATTAATTTTTTTTTAATTAGCCATATTTTATTCGTTATAAATTTTTTATTCATTATTCATTTTTGATTCAATTTAGTCCTAAGCCATAAATAAAAAATTAATTACAAATGAATAAAAAATTAATAATGAACAACAAATGAATAATGAATAAAAAACTAATAATGAATGAAAAATGGCTAATTAATAAAAAATTAATAATGAATAAAAAATGAATAATGAATAAAAAATGAATAATGAATAAAAAAATAATAATGAATAAAAATGAATAATGAATAAAAAATTAAAGTGATTAAAAATTTAATAATGAATTATAAATGAATAAAAAAAGAATAATGAATAACAAATGAATAATGAATAAAAAATGAATAAAGAATAAAAAATGAATAGTGAATAAAAAATGAATAATGAATAAAAAATGAATAAAGAATAAAAAATGAATAGTGAATAAAAAATGAAATATGAATAAAAAATGAATAATGAACAACAAATGAATAATGAATAAAAAATGAATAATGAATAAGAAATGAATAATGAATAAAAAACTTATAATGAGTAACAATTGAATAGTGAATACAAAATGAATAATAAATAACAAATGAGTAAAACATAAAAAATTAATAATGAATAAAAAATTAATAATGTTTAACAAATGAATAAAAAAAGAATAATGAATAAATAATGAATATTGAATAAAGAAAGAATAATTGAAAATTCTGAAATTCTCTGTGAATTGCCTTCTTTGTGAATAGCATTCAAATTAATAAAAAAAATAGTTCATTATTCTGAATTACGGAAATGAATAATTGAAATGAATTATAAATAATTTTTTTTAAATGAATGTAAATTAAAAATTTTCTTTATAAATCCATTTTGCATTCATGGAATGCATTCTTATTTCGTTATTCACTGATTCACTTTTTTGTGAATAAAAACAAAGTGAATGCATTCTTTCACAGCTCTGGTATGATGAAAGCGGTTTATGTGTTCAATGCAATTCAATTTTAAATTTAAAAAATTTATATATAAATATTACAGATTAATACCAAATTTCAGTTTACTTTACAAGAAAGAAAGCAACGTTCAAAATTGCGATTGTATGAAAAAATATTGCAAAACGTTTTACTTGAGACCGATGGGGTCATGTAAGACCCCATTTTATTTTGAAAATTTTGGAAAAACAACGGAAATATTTGTTGATCTCGATATTTTTTTCTATGAAACGCATCTAAATTCAGAATTTATATTTACGTTTGGAACGACTTTATTTAATTGAATCGAGCATTTAATCGAAATTAGCGAAATATTTGAGCTGTAAAAACAACAAATCTTGCACGAAAAAAATTATACTTCCAGCTCATCAGCTGTTAGCCTGCCGGCCAGATTCTATAAAGCTTCTAAAAGCAAATTCAAGATAGAAATTGTCGGACAAACTGCAATTAAAGCAACGATAACTAAAACATGCACGGGATCATATAGTACCCCTCGGTCTCAAAGGGCTAAGCAAACAAATTCGTACATTTGATCGCCCTTATTTTAAGACATTTTCTGTGTTTTTTGTAGTGGGACTCCTAGAAGGATGGTGGGTGGACCAGTTTGTATGGGATAGTTACGAAAGCCCCAAAATAAAAATCCCCAAACTCAAAAGCCCCAACATTTTAATAAATCCCCAAAAGCATTATCTCAAATCACAAAATCCTCAAACACAAAAGCCCCAAATTCAAAGCAAATATTTGGGGGTTGGGTACGATATCCCTAAACACAAAATACCCAAATCAAAATCCCCAAACACAATATCCCCAAACACAAAAGCCCAAGAAAAAAAATCACCATGCTCAAAATCCCCAAATGATTCCCAACTTTGGAGATTTTAATTTTTTTACTTTTACTTTTTATTCTAAGGATTTTTTTCAGCCAAGGCTATTTGGTATTATCAAATAAGACAAGGTATGAATCAAGGTCTATGAATCATGCTTAAAATTCTATAAATATATTTCGTACAAGGAAAATACTAATTATTTTCAAAACAAAAAGTAGTTTGGCGCAGGCCTAAATATTTTCTTTGACTTTGGGGCTTTTGTGTTTGGGGATTTTGTGATTGGGGATAATGCTTTTGGGGCTTTATTTAAATGTTGAGAACTTTGCGTTTGGAGATTTTATTTTAGTGCTTTCGTAACTATCCCAATATTTGGGTCTGCGTCAAACTACTTTTCGTTTTGAAAATAATAAGAAATATATTCCTTGTACGAAATATATTGATAGAATTTTGAGCATGATTCATAGACAAATACAAGGCTGATAGAAATACTTAGAATAAAAAGTAAAAATAAGAAATGAAAATCCCCAAATTCGGGGATCATTTGGGCATTTTGACCATGGGATTTTGATCTTGGGGCTTTTGTGTTTGGGTTTTTGTATTTGGGGATTTTGTGACTGGGGATTTTATGATTGGGGATTTTTATTTGGGGATTCTAATTTGGGGATTTTGTTTTTGGGGATATCGTACCCAACTCGTTTGTACATATGACCTGTCAAGAGGTCATTCTGGGGAAGCAATAAATTATTTTTTGAGATGTTCTGGGGTTTTTTTTAGTGGGACCCCTAGAAAGGTGTCTGATAGGAGATGAGCATCTTGAAAGAAATCCTGAGGGTACAGAAATTATATGACTTTCTCATACATGTGGCCCCTCTTAAGATCATTCCGGTAGAGCTGAAAACTATTTTCAACATTTTTCTGTTTTCTTAGTTTTGTGTGGGAGAATCCCCAGAATAGTGCGGCATAAAGGGGATGGAAATGTATGGGATATAATATTAGGGGGAAAAAAGTAATAGCTTTAATTAAGATATTTCACTCATCCAGCGCTCACCCAGGACCTGGATACTTCAACCCGGGTACGCAACAAATGCTTTTATTTTAGTGACAGAATGATAATAGGGGTTTTCACGTGTATTAACAAAAATATTAGGAGTGTAAAGTGTCAAAAACATTTGGGAATTATTGTGTTCCAAACTTTTTTTTTGTTTTCTCTATTTTTAGTTTTATTTCAAGAAAAAAAATTGTCATTTCTTCTAATTTTCTATATATTTTTATAAAAAACATCAAAAAATTGAAATACGCAATTTTTTAATTAAAATTTAAATCAGCTGGTGTTTTGAATTTGCTTCATTTTTAACTCTTTGTATGTTCACGTTAAGTCTAGCAAATCAGAAAATTTTCTTTTACACCTTACACTTGCTAACCAGCATGAACACCCCTAATGTTTTTGTTAATTTTTATGAAATCATAGAATAGTGTTTGTCTTTGCGTTCAAGTGCACAAACTTAAACGCTGCAGAGTAGTGAGTGATACCGTTACAACACACAAAGTTAATTATAATTATAATTATATACAGATAATTATCTGTTCTCTCAAATCCACGCTACAGTACCTTAACATATGCTACGTTAGTTAATGCTTACATAAAAACCATTTCCAACATACATTCCATCATATTATTTTATCGACGTAATCGACCCAAAAATTACGATCCAAGTAAGGTCCAGATTCGCGTTGTAAATGGACAGTGCTGCATATATTTCTGCCTGAGTTTATGAAACGAAGAAAGACTTATTAGACCTGTAATTATTTGGTTTGAGTATTTTTGGGTTTCATATTTAAAATATCTTCTTCTTTCACATTTCTTTTAATATACTGCGTTAAAAGGGCATTTGATATAGAGTATTTCAAAGTCTGACTTTCGATTTTAGTCAAATATGAATACAATGTAATGGTGATTTGGAAATTTTTCTGTTATGGTATGGTATCATTGACACATGCCAGCTATCTATTGTTATTAGTCAAATATTACAAGTCAAAGTGGAGATTATATAATTTTTTGCTATAATATCTTTTTCTATTTCGGAAAGAACCGACCTTTGTTGATGTTAGAACTACCCTAATTGGAATGGTCAATGTTTGTGTGACTCTTTAAGAAATACACTTGTCTTCTTGAAATACAAGTAATACTGATGGTAGACTTGCCTCTTTATACGCTACTATTATATTTTCTAAGTTTTCGCGTTGCAGGCCACTTTGTCTTCATCTCTAAATCTAGGAAGAAACAGAATGTGAATGGGTTTTTCACTTGAGTACAGCTCAACTTATCTCTGTTTGTGGCATTAAAAAAGTTAACCCATTTTTACCTTTTTCAATCTTTTTATTGATAAGGGAAAGTTTTTGGATTAGGACAATATCTATTAACGTTGTCCGCAGACATGCACGCTGTCCTATAAGGTGCCCCTATTTCTTCATTTTTAACCTAAACAAAAGACATCTTGAACAAAAATTTATTTAAAAATTTTAAAGGATTTTAAAATTTAAATGCAATCAAATTGCTTAGTTAAAATTAAGATGGCTACAACTCTAAGAAAGTAATTTTAGTATATGTCTTGGGAGAGCGACAAGACTTGGACACACAATGTAGTACCTATAGAACTTTTATAGTAATTTATTATTTTTGATCTTCTCGTATTATGTATGAATGTTATAAAATAAAGATCGTTTTGGGTGTCTTTGCGGCGGTACAAATTTTTGATGTCTCATGTTTGGTCCAAAATTGTTGGAATGTTCTTTTGAAACCGCATTTTTAATAACTAAATTATATAAAAAAAAAAAAATACCAAAAATGAATATCTTACATATGCCTTTTATTTTATACAATTTTTGTACCAATTCATTGAGGAGACCAATATAAATTTGAGAAAAAAGAGGAAAAGTATAAAAAATTTGTTTCCGTTTTGCTTAGTACTTATTAACAAGGGAAGGTCCCAAAGTATAACTTATAGATTTGAATAAGTTTCGCATATGTAATAGAGAACAAAAACCAAAGGCTGACATAATTTTTTACAAGCACTCAATCGATGGTTAAGGATTGGTTAAGAATGGCATTTTAAAATTAGTGGAGATAATATTTTTGTGCCATAACTTCACTATTTTCAATTGAAATCAACACAAATTTAGTATCAATCAAAAAGTATTCCAAAGCCAATCAAAGCATCAACTTTGTAATGCCACTTAAAGAGAGTTAAACTTTTTGAGGCCATATATTGATAAAATATATCAAATTGGATAGTAAACTTATTTGCATAGTAACAAAAAGCTAAAGCATGAGGTTGCCAACGACAAATTTTATTTTAAAGGGTGCTCATAATTGTGTTTTTCAACTATGGTAAAAAAACCACAATACCACACAATTGTGAATACCCTTAATATTTTCAAGAATATCAACAGAGTTGCTCAGTTTTCATATTTAAACTAAGCACCAATCCAAAATAAAACACACTGATGCATTGCATAAATGCATTTAGGAACTAAGATTTTGCAATTGCAATCTTATATTTTATAATTTTTATTTAGTATTAATATTTTGTATAAAGAAGAAGTCGCTCTGTAGTCAGTCTTATCTTTGATTTAAGAGAATTTGAAAAGTTCCCTTTTTTGATTCTTAATATTTGTAACTTTTGGTATAGTTTATGTTTAGTATTTCGTCAAATGATATAAAAATACATTTTAAGTTATCACTTTTGATTGCTAAAAGGACAGTTTTTCACATAAAATATTTTAAAAGCCTATTTTTTTAATAGCTCAATTATTTTGTATCAAACTTTTACTATCGATAGTAAATTTTTTGGTCATATACATACAAATTTTTACTACTTTTGCAAGAAAAAACAACTTCTGCGCGACTTTTTTAAACATTAAAAAAATCTGCAAATTTTTAGGGTTTTTAAAAAAAAAATTTAAAAAATATACAAGTAGCTTTATTGAACTTTTCCACTGAAAAGAAAAATTGAATGCAGCATTTCAATGATATTTTTACAGTTTTTATCTCATTCTTAGGTAAAAATGGTATGTGAAAAAGTCTTAGTACTAAGAGTAAAGGAAATGGCTATGGAAGTGGTAATGGTAATGGTAATAGTAATGGTAATGGTAATGGTAATGGTAATGGTAATGGTAATGGTAATGGTAATAGTAATGGTAATGGTAATGGTAATGGTAATGGTAATGGTAATGGTAATGGTAATGGTAATGGTTATGGTAATGGTTATGGTTATGGTAATGGTAATGGTAATGGTTATGGTAATGGTAATGGTTATGGTAATGGTAATGGTAATGGTAATGGTAATAGTAATGGTAATGGTAATGGTAATGGTAATGGTAATGGTAATGGTAATGGTAATGGTAATGGTTATGGTAATGGTTATGGTAATGGTAATGGTAATGGTAATAGTAATGGTAATAGTAATGGTAATGGTAATAGTAATGGTAATGGTAATGGTAATGGTAATGGTAATGGTAATGGTAGTGGTAATGGTAATGGTAATAGTAATGGTAATGGTAATGGTAATGGTAATGGTAATGGTAATGGTAATAATAATGGTAATGGTAATGGTTATGGTAATGGTAATGGTAATGGTAATGGTAATGGTAATGGTAATGGTAATGGTAATGGTAATGGTAATGGTAATGGTTATGGTAATGGTTATGGTAATGGTAATGGTAATGGTTATGGTAATGGTTATGGTAATGGTAATGGTAATGGTAATGGTAATGGTAATGGTAATAGTAATGGTAATAGTAATGGTAATGGTAATGGTAATGGTAATGTTAATGGTAATGGTAATGGTAATGGTAATGGTAATGGTAATGGTAATGGTAATGGTAATGGTAATGGTAATGGTAATGGTAATGGTAATGGTAATGGTAATGGTAATGGTAATGGTAATGGTAATGGTAATGGTAATGGTAATGGAACGGTAATGGTAATGATAATGCAATGGTAGCGGTAGCTGTAGTGGTAGTGGTAGTGGTAGTGGTAGTGGTAGTGGTAGTGGTAGTGGTAGTGGTAGTGGTAGTGGTAGTGGTAGTGGTAGTGGTAGTGGTAGTGGTAGTGGTAGTGGTAGTGGTAGTGGTAGTGGTAGTGGTAGTGGTAGTGGTAGTGGTAGTGGTAGCGGTAGCTGTAGTGGTAGTGGTAGTGGTAGATTTACGCATTTTTATATTAAATTATTTTTTCTTAACTTCAATTTAGGTTTTCTTAATTTCAAACCATATTTTCTAAATTTTATTTGATCTTTTTGAGATTTAGATCTTTTTGCAATCTTTTCTGAATTGTAATTGAACTTTACTTTATTTGAATTGATATTTTCTTAATTTCAATTAGTCTGTTCTGAATTTAAAATGCAATTCTGAATTTTAATTGATCCATTCTGAATTTCAGTTGATTTATTCCGAGTGTCAATTTTTTTTTATTTCAAATTGATTTTCTGAATTTAAATTTATATGTTCAGAGTTACAATTCGAAGTGATGTAGAACTATTTTTGGTGGTAAATCTTATGTCATATGAAATTTAATCTAAACAGAAATTTTAAAGATTTATTTTTCTTTTTTATCCATTCTTAGGTAATGATGTTATGCAACAAGTCGTTGTTTACAAGGAGTATTATTGAAATTTAAAAATTTTTGAATGGTTTAATGATAAAATTTTAGAATTCTTAGCAATTAAAAAGACGAATGATTTTGACTTAATTTTTTTTTAATACTGTTAATACTTAAACAAATTTAATGCCTATTGTGTGGTTTTTTAAAACTTTTAGTTAGATACCAACTTTGTTTATATTTTCCTTGAAATAGATAACTTATGGGAAAAATTTAAATTATCGCTGATTCTGAAACACAATTTTGAAATTTTCAAATATTTATGGACCACATATAAAAAATATGACAACCTTATAGTTTTGTTCTCTTTCACATATCATAAAATCATTCGATTCACAGAGTGAGACATGTCTCAAGGTCATGACGACTTTTCCTTGTTAAATTTTAAATCACACTTAATCTAAGTGGCATTTTTTTACTTTTCCATTTTCACAAAAAAAAAACAACAAACAAAAAAATTGGGGTACTCACATAGTTTAGACCCATAAACAATAACCATTTCTTCTGAATAACCATAGTATATGACCTGTACGCTGTGAATACCACTTTGCCTACAGCAAATATGATCTTCAATATTTGATTTTTTTTTTTATTTAATAAGTTATTTAAATTTTCAACATTAAGTTATTTGGTAAATTTTCAACCAATACACTTAGGTAATATTTCTCACACAGATACATAATACAGGTCATACAGACACAAGATTCATACCACAAAAATTATCTTACTCATTTCACTACATCTAATTAGATTTTACTTTTTCATTAAGCTACGTTAACGAAAAATTTTTGAAAAAAATTTAAGAACAACACCAGAACCTATACCTTTAAAGAGCTTTTCTGAGCCTTATATATATATAAAAACCCATTTTTATTTCCTTTTAATATTCTCAATATCTATAGTTTAAGAAATACATTATATGCTAGTGAATGTATCGAATGCTTTAATCATAATTTATTAAATTTTTATTTTATTTTATTATTCCTATACGTAATTAATATGTAACAAAAAATTACGAAAAAAAGAAATTGATATTGAAATAAAAAATAATATTTAATATAGATGTAAACGTGTCAAACGATTATTTTTCTCTTCTTATGTCCATTTTCAAAACTTTTGTCATAAATTTACAAAACATTTTTCATTACATTTTGTTCACATTTTTATAATTTCTGTTTATAATTCATACATTTCATTTTATATGATTTCTTATTTCGAAAGTCCTTCATTTATGGCTGTGCGTGATGAGTGGTAAAACGCGTCTTTTGAAACTAATTAATTTTAATTAATCTTTTTAACATTTTCTGTTGCCTTTTACTGTAAATAAACTCCAGGTATTTTCAATGCCATAACTTTTTTCCAAACGTATTTCGACATTCTTTAACATATTTTAGTATCTTTCACGTTTTTTTCTTAAGGTTTTGCTTCTTTTCATTTTTTTTAAAAATATTTTTAAACAAACAACAACAACAAGAAAAAATAAATAAAATTTGTATTTTGACAGAAAAAAAAGAAACACTGAAAATGTATGATATGATAAAATTGCCGAATTTTCTAAATTGGTAACTTTTGAGATGGTCCTTGTGTACATTCGCTAATTTAAGTATTTTATTTTTCATTTCTTTAATTTTTAAAGTGTCATTTAAGCGTTTTGCGTTAAGTTACTGTGAAGGAAAATCATGCCTTTTTATTTACATTTTATTTTTACATAAAGTGCTTTTTCAGTTTAAGAGCATCATTTCAAAACCTAATTTTTTATGATCTTTTTTTTCAATCATAACAACAACTGATTTGCTAGATGCCAATTATTTGACTTTTTTTATTTATATTTTCTTAATACTTTTTTATGCTCTTCCCACAACAAAAACCATGTGCTGTGAAGTTTTTCTTTTAAAACAAAGTGGCTTACTTTTTCAAATGTTAGCCAATACATGATTTTTTTTGCTATATATTTTTTGTATTCTTGTATTATAATTTTTCGCGGATCGCTGCCGCCTCCTCATTTTTGGATACGTTCGATTATGATTCCGATCCGACTCCTCCGATTGGTCTTCTATGAATCTATGAAATTAACATTGAAAGGATTTCGAGGTACTGCAAAACAAATCATTTTTTATCAATCCAAATAAAATAAGATTTTAAGCATAACATTTTAAATAAAACGTAGAAAAATTAAACCTTTCCATGCTATTCTTTTTTGTTCAAAATTTTGAGTTTTAACTTTTATTTAACAAAAAAAAAAAAAAAAAAAAAAAAAATAAATTCTGTGCACTATGTTAAAAAATGTGAATATAAACAAAAAATTCAGTATAAAACTGTTAGCAAATGACATGAAATAATAAGAAAACAAACACAAAAATTATTAAAACTCATTTCAAAATCAATTCACTTTAATCACAACATGTTCAAATGAAAATCCACCACTCACCACAACAACAACAATAACAATAACTGGTTTAACAAAATTTCCACCCTATCACCTTCTTATATGTTTGTTGTTCTTTTAGTTTTTATCTCAATGTCTTTTTTGTTATTTTATTATTTTTATCTTTGTTTTTTCTCTTTTTATGTTAAATATTTCAAGGTGAAGTCAATGCATCAGTAAGAAAAAGAACTATAATTTCTGCTTGTAACGGTATTTTTGCAGTTTTCGGTAGATTAGTGGTGCTTATCTCAATATATTTTTATAGTATATCTGTACAATTCAGACATGTATTTATATATAATTAAGAGAAAAACAATTTGAATTTAAATTTTACTGTAATATATGAAGAATTATTATGAAGATTCGTCATATCGTCGTCATATCCGAGTAAAAATATGAAATAATCAGGCGAATAGCAGCCGAACAGCAGTCAAACAAAGGCCGAATGACCAAACCCACCCTTAAAAAACCCACTCGTCTAAACAGTTGCCGAACATGGGCCGAATAGTGGTTTTTTTGAAACAATATACCATCATAAATTTTGCCTTCGAGCTTATGTCAAAACAAAAACATGTACACACAAATACAACAAAAACAGCACTCGATATTTCAACAAAAACAAAAACACACATTGTTGTTTATCAAATTTGAAGAAGCGCTTCTACGACAACGTATAATAAGAAAAAAAAAAATCTTCACTGCACGTTCTTGATGGTAACGTTTGGCTATTTGATTAATTCGCAATCACTATTGTGTGGTTCTTTCATTGCATTGAAGAGCTAGATAAAACTATTTCACAAGAAAATAATTTTTGCAAAATATAGCAATCGAATTATTTTACTTCATTAAAATATCTATGCTTTTATATAAAATTTAAGGGCAGTATTGTATGATTAATATATTTATCTTTTTACCCGATTTGGCTATGTGTTCTGAGAAAAATAAAAATTTGAGGCAAAAAACATGATTTTTTTTACCAAAAAGAACATTAAGTAGAATCAAAGGTTGCTTTAACTTACTTTGGTTGAAAAATACATAGAAGTTGACATATTAATTTAAAGTGTTGAAATACTGTAATGTTTGGCAATTTTAAACCTTTTCCAAAATCACAGACTTCGATCAACGGATTTTGATAGAGGAGACAATACAAAAAAAGAAACAAGGGTGCGTCAAATTGGACACCCGATAGAAGCTGAGATTCTTTCGGATTCGTAGATTTGATAGTTGGTGAATAATATTTTTGAATAAATGATCTGACGGACTGACAGACGGACATTCACATATACGTGGTAAAGTACACGAGACGAATTCAAGAAACATTTACCTATAATGTCTATATTTTTAAATACATTAGAGACATTCACGGTTCAGTGCACTTGCCTGTGCAGTAGATGACTTGTGTACTAAGGTTTTCGTGAACACACAACTATCACTTTTTCAAAGCTGTAAAAAATTTTCAGTGTGCACAACTGCTCAAGTCCTCAAGTTTGAGGCTACAGTAGAGAGCCACTTGTGTAGAGTTTTACCGTACGTGTATTTTTTTTTTGCAAAGTCCAAAAGTCCTCAACTGCACTGGAAAGTGCACTGAATCGTGAATACCCCTATTAATGATTGATGTCGTTTACGCTCTTGTAACTAACTTGTAACCTCACTCAAGGCCATATTGTTACTAAGTCACTAAATATATAATTTAATAAAATGAGATATAAAGACAGCTACCGTGACAAAACCCATGTGTGGCATAAAAACAATACCAAAATATTATAAAATTCCTAGGAATCTAAAGTTTAATTAACCCTAAAAGACACACCCGGGTACAAACGTACCCATTTTAAACGTTAGCATATTCAAACTTTGGATCTAGGTAGAAACCGTAACTATACGTCATTTGAATCTTAGTTTACTTTCCCGTAGCCAATGGTTCAGGAGCTATAAGCCTCGAAAGATTACACCTACGACTTTACACACCCGGGATATGTTTATAGCCGCGTGGTTTTTACGCCGAAATAAAGTGGGCTATTTTTGTAATAAATGCAAATATTTTTATATATTTTTTTATTAAATTCGAGAAATTTTGTTTAAAAAAAAAACTTAACCTTGAAAGAATTAGTTTTTAATTTGTACAGCAAAAGCACAAAGTAGTGTTTGTTGAATGTTGTGAGCATATTGTGTTTTGCACGAACAGCATGCACTTCTTGTTTTCCTCAGAAAAAGGCGCAGAGTGATTTTGGTAATTATTTTTGATAGAAGGTATAACCAGAGCTGGGTCAAAAAGTACTAATTACAATTCAATTCCAATTCCTTGGAATTAGGAATGCTGAAATCCTGTAATGGAATTGACCATTTTTTCCCAATTCCTTGGAATTAGGAATTAATTGGAGGAATTGGTAATTGAACCTCTCTTTTCCTCAGGAATGTAATAGGAAAAAATCGTCAATTCCATTACAGGAATTATAATTGGTAAGTGAACGACTCAATTCCTTGGAAAAAAATGGTCTATTCCAATACAGGAACTGTAATTGGTAATTGAACACCTCAATTCCTCAGAAATGGAATTGGAGAAAATAGTCAATTCCATTACAGGAATTGTAATTTGTAATAGAACACTTCAAGTCCTCAAAAATTGAATGGAAAAAGTCGTCAATTCTATTTCAGGAATTGCAATTTGAAATTAAAACTTCAATTACTTTTTAAATAACTCAAAACTTCTTCATTATGTATTAGAAAACTTTATTTGACTCCCACTGTTAGTAGGTCAATGAAATATTCACAAATAAATGTATTATCAAAGATACCAATTTTTTAATTTAATATCACATTTTGAGTTAGAACAAAATATGTATATAGCTGCTACGCTACCTGGTTTAATCCCGCCGACTTTTTGCAAGGTGCTTGGTACACAACTTCCACACCACTGTATAAAATTTCATTAATCTACTAACAAAGCGATGTTTTCCAATTCTATTCCTAAGGAACTGAAGCGTTCTATTACCAATTACAATTCCCGTAATGAAATTTACAATTTTTTTCAATTTCAATCCTGAGGAGTTGAAGTGGTCAATTACCAATTACAATTCCAGTAATGTAATTGAGAAATTTTTCCAATTACATTCCTGAGGAATTGAAATATACAATTACCAATTCCTAATACCAAGGAATTGGAATTGAGGTGGTATTAAATTAAAAAGGAATTATTACAACCCAGCTCTGGGTATAACATATTAACAATTTGTACCTTCAAGTAATCCTTGATACTTAAATAACCGATGTAAATTAAAAAAAAAAAAAAATTGTTTGAAAAACACTCGAAAAAAGCGAAATATTGTTACATTTGTACCCTGGGTATGTACAGGGTGCGGCTAAAGTAACTATATGATTTGTTTTTTAAAGATCTATTGAATGGAATGAAAAAAACAAAAAAAATTATGATAAAAAGAAAGTTTATTTTATGTTATTTTTTACATTAATTATGAAAAATAATATCAGTTAAATGACAACCGTTTTCTCTAACGCAAAAATGTGCTCTTTTTATGGCATTTTCCATAACTTTGTTGAGTGTTTCTTGTGGTATACGATCAATTTCTTCTTGAATGTTGTCCTTTAGTTGCTGCAAGGTTTGGGGCTTATTCAAATAAACTTTGTCTTTGAGATAGCCCCACAAGAAAAAATCCGGTGCAGTCAAATCTGGCGATCGTGGTGGCCATCTCAAATCTCCGTTTTTAGAAATTAACCGATTTGGAAATTGTTGTCTTAATAATCATTGCACGGGCTGTATGAGCTGTTGCACCATCTTGTTGAAACCATATATTGGCGTTTGGTGGCAATTGCGGAAATAAAAAATTTTGTAGCATTACTCTGTAACGTTCTCCATTTATTGTTTCACATACACCTTGATCGTTTTCAAAAAAAAAAAAGGACCGTAAACTTTTTGGGCTGTAATGCCACACCAAACGGTAACACGAATTGCGTGTAAAGATTTCTGATGAAGATTTTTGGGATTTTGGGATCCCCAAAATCTGTTGTTTTGTTTATTTACGAAACCGTTCAAGTGAAAATGCGCTTCGTCGGTCATCATAAAATTTGACAAAAAATTTTCATTTTGATCAACGAGATTTAAAACTGCTCTAGCATATTCCAAGCGCAATACGAAGTCCTCAGGATTTAGTTTTTGGACTAGTTGGATTTTGTAAGGGAAGAGGTGCAAATCGTGTTTTAAAATTCGCCGAAGAGTGCGGTCAGAAAGCTGCAACTGGGAAGATTGTCTTCTCGTTGATGTCTCCGGATTTTCTTCGACGCTCTGTCGCACAGCATCAATATTTTCGGCCGATCTGCCAGTTCGAGGTCTGCCCGTACGTCTTGAATCTCCGACAGTCCCATATTCAGCAAAATTATTCACCAACGAACAAATGGTTGGACCCGTTGGAGCAGTTCTTACACCATAAAATCTTCTGTATGCACGTTGAGTATTAATTATCGAACGATGATTTTCAATGAATAGAAAAACAATCTTAGTTCTTTGCGCAATTGTATAGCGTTCCATTTTTAAATATTCTCCCAAGTTTAATTTCTGAAATAGGAAAAAAGAAAAAGTTTAATACTCGCAAGCAAAGAAGTTACAATTGTTTTACATCATATAGTAACTTTAGCCGCACCCTGTATTTTTGTTGTAGTTTTTGGGTGTGTCTTTTAGGGTTAAGAATAACATTTTTTTTGGCTTAGAGCAGTACGTCTTCAATAGAGGAGCCGAGAATATTTATTGCTTTGTGCACAGAAAAAAATATGAGCATAAATTTTATACTATTTTGTATACATATAAATCCAAACCAAAAATGTTATAAAAGTTATACTATCAAATCTTATAAATTTTTCCAGACCATTTTTCTCGTCAGACCAATCGAAACCACTATATTTTTAAATTTCCCGATTTCGGTGAATTTTTCTTTCGAACCAGAATATATTTTGATTAACACATGATATCCATACGAAATTTTTAAATTATATTTATTTTATTATTTTTATAATATTGAATGTTGTAAAATTTATAAATTATTTGGAATAAAAAAAGTTTATACCACACAAATGTTATAAAAAAGATAAAATTTACTCTCAAATTTTTTACTGTGTGGTTTATGCATTTGCTATTATATTAGATCTGACAAAACGAATCTCCAAGGCCATTAAATATTAATCATAGCCTTGTGGTTTAAGCATTTGCTATTGCATAAGATTTGTTAAACGCATCTCTAAGGACGTTAAATATTAAGGCTATTCACAGTTTGAATACGCTGGGCTGCTATTTGTACGATTTGCTATATGTACGTCAATTTACGAAAGCGTATTTTGCTTTGTTGTTGTTTTGCATATAAATGCAAATACGCGGGCACGCGTAAATTAAAGTAGCCCTTGGACGTGTTTGTTGCACCTCGTATTTTTATGTTCTGTCTACAGCACCATAATCACATACATCACAGGGTTGCATCATTTTTTAATACGACAGTCACATGGCGAGGTGCTCACAGTTTGAACAATAACAAATGCTATAAATACGATTTGTTGAATGTACGGTTAAGCTGTGAATAGCCTAAATAATCATAGCTAGGTGGTTTATAGGCGTTTTTCTTTATTACATCCGAGCTGAGCATGAGTTGTCAAAAACAGATCAGCGTTTATTTTTTACCTCAGACTTAGCTGTGTTCAATATATGCGTTGCTTTTCATGGTCTGATCATGGGCTGAGTGTTAGTCAGATGCTGTCGACGAGCTCAGAATTTTTTTACTGAGCACTAAGCAATCGGCTGCCAACGCATACATAAAAAAAAACAATTAGCAAAAAATGGCTGCCACTAGTTTAGAATGTACTATTTTTTATTAAATTAAGCTATTTATCTAAAAAAGTACATATCTTGACATTTAAGTGACATTTTAAGACGAAAGATGCAAATGTTCCCAAAATGTTTCATTACCAAATCAGACCAATTTTTGTTTGATCTGATGTTGTCAGCTCAGGTTATGGTCGGTTTGATCAGATCTGCTCAGATCTGTGGTCTGATGTGGAAAAAGAAAATCGCCTTATGATTTTACTATCAATCAAATAGTCTAATATTTATAAATAGGCGTAGGCGAATCAATTAAGAATCATTTTCTCCAGTGTTTCCCAAATGATTTTGAAGATTTTTTTTTAAATGAATTACATCGTTGGAAAGGTATTTTCGAAAACATTTGCAGAATATAATAAGAATCTAATTCGAAAAAGTTGTTATTAAGATAGGTAAAACTGAGCAATTGTAAAAAGCTTTTTTACCAATTGGACAGTGCAAACCAATAGCAACACAGCTTGAACATCGTTGCTGTAGAATACAGGAGAGAGAAGAGAGTGACTCAGAACACTTCAACAGAGCTTTGTGGCATTGTTGCTGTTGTTGTTGCTGTTTCTTAATTACTCTCTCGAACTGATAACCTGAACAGAATGAAGTAATTTCATTCAATGAACCCAGTGGTAAATAGACACATGACGTAACCAATTATTTCTTTAATAGCGAGACCTCCAACGCGTGTAGAGTTAATAATTGAGTTTTTAAAGTGAAAACTTTTTTAGGCGCTTTTAGTCATTTTGTGTAGAAGAAAATCTTTACTTTAACGAAACCCTTATTCATGACACGACATCCACAAATTAAGAGAAATGCCATATTTCAGGCAGTTTTAATCGTATTAGCCAAAAATGTAATAAATTTGGTATGTTAGCGCTATACTACTTTCAACGGCTGTTAAACGACAACACTGTTTGTTCGTCCTTTATGCCTTTCAGACCTGACGCTAAGCCACTGAAAATTATTTGTGATTTTTAGAGTAAATGAATTTTACATGATCTGAAAATATATTCAAAGCCAAAACTTTGATATTTTCATGTTTTTCAAGGATTTTCAAGAACCAAAAGTTTGTACTGAATTAATTTTTTTTGCACCAAGTGACCTCAAATCAATTAAGATTTTTAAAGATATTATTTTATTTGTTGAAATGTGTCCACTTCACTAAAACTGCGCTATTAGTATGTTAGTACATGAATTTAAAAAAAATAAGTGTGACGCGAGAATTCCGTAAAAATTTAAGAAACGGCAAAATGAACATCGAAAAAATATAAGAAGCAAACATAAACAATAATCAGCGCAAACGAGATACATGAAAATTTGTTTTACATTCTGATTCTGATAACAGCGAGTATAGAGTACGTAAAATGAGTTGTGGCTATGTATTAGCCAAGAGTATTTATCAATGTAATGATGTTTAACTATGATAAAGGTTTTTCAATAAAAAGTAAAAAAAAACAAAAGACAAATCGATTTTGATATGGTCGAAATTCGACCACAGGCGATATTAGTATTTATAAATATGCGTAGGCGAATCAATTAAGAACCATTTTCTCCAGTGTTTCTCAACTAATTTTGGTTATTTTTTTAAACGAATTAGAGTAGGGAAAATGAGTGCAGCGAATACTTTTTTATAGAAGTTCATCTGCTTTATACAGGTGAAATGATGTATAATGTATTTCACGCATTGTGGATTCATACACACGTAGAAGATCCGCAAAAAAAGAGAAAAAACGTTCGGCATTGTTTCGTTATGCGTTTTTTTTACACTGTGGTATGAATTCGGTTACAAAAAAAATTCGGCAAAAAAAAAGGGAAAAAAAGACTATAGCTGCGTTCCATTTGCTTCAAAATAATCCAGATATTTTTTTCTACATGCAAAGCAAAAACAAAAATAATAATCCAATAACAATTGGATTATTTTTGCTATCAGTATAAAATTGTGATATAGCCTTTAAAAAATTTAGAACACAGTTGCAGCACCTGTATAACTTATACTTATAAAAATGTATAACTTTATGAGCTTATGTTGGCAACAACAGCTGCTGCCAAATGTTTTTTTTCATTAATTGTTTGCATGATACAATCAGTAATAGGTAGGAGTGACAGTTCGTGTTGCGACCATCGAATGTCAAATAAAAGCAAAACAAAATAAAGAGCGTGTGTCACACACATTTGCTGCATTCAGCGGAGTCAACACACGCTCTCTATTTTGTTTTCTTTTGTCTGACATTCAATGGTTCGAAGCTCGGGAGAAAAGGGGTAGCTGAAAGGCTACCTAATAGTGATTATACCATGATTGTTTGTTTGAATTGAATTTTGAATGCAACGGTAGCGGCCTCTACGAGTCGTTTTTTGCCGTTCCTTTCAGAAAATTTGTTTTCGCAATTAGATTAAGGCGAAAGAAATGCAGTTTATGTTTTTATTTTCAGTTCGTCACTCACATAACGTTCTCTTCTGAGCGAGAGAACTGGTGTTAACTAATTAGCAAAGTAAAAGTGATGCCGATTTTTTATGAAAAGCATATGTTTTTTATGAAAAACATAGAATGCATGCGAAAAGGTCAAATTTCGACCACTGGCGAGCTCTGCACGGAGTAAAAAAACCTAACTTAAAGTTGACTACATTTCATTTTATATTCAGCGAAATATGTTTTTATTTCATATGTTGTTTAAAAATATTTGTTGTTATTTTTTTATTAAAAAGATCAAAGAACCAAGGCATGCGCCTGAAACAAACAAGGTTGTCTTTGACCTGAAAGAAAAGGGATAGAATCTTTAGAGGAATTGATTGAAACCATGCGTGAATTATTGATTAGGCGAAACAAACGTGAAAGACAATATGAATTGCTTATAACCAAGGCTAATGTTATGCCTTAACCTCGGCAAGCATTTCCACCCCTTAGTCCTTTCCTGTCCTTTAATTTCACATTTTCCACAATTTAGTTGTGGATTTATAGTTTTACATAATTCTTAAATGAAAGAAAGAACAAAGAAAGTGAAAAGAACCACGCCCCAGCCCGGATTCGAACCAGGTACCTCTGGGTTGATAGTCTAACGCACTCTCCACTAGACTACAAAGGTCGACCCTGTTGTTAGATCTGTTGCTAGATTAATTTGAAATACAAAAATTGTCAAATCAATAACACATTTCGTCCGATTTAACGAAACAACAAAAACAAGTGTTTACTTGGAAAATCAGAGAATAAAATATCTACTCTTGATCTATAGCTAGCGGGTTTGAGTTGCACTAAAATGTAGAATATTTTTACAAATTCAATAAAAATTTGTTTATTTTTATCTGTAAGTTTTTGTGATTTTCATGCAAGCAAATCGAGAAAACAAGATGTGAGAAGCATTGTTTCAAAAATTGTGCGTGTATTGGTGTTATGAAAGTAATAATATTAGCTTTAAATTTACTTTAAAATAAGCCATATACGAACACAAAAACTAAGACAACTATTTAATATATGTGACGTTCTCCGAGAAAAGGGACCTAGTGTGTCAAAAAACGGGTTTGGACTTAAGAGTGGATTCTGGTACCTAAAAGGGTGTAGAATAAGAATAGACCATAGTCTGCACCCAATCATAACTAACCATACCAAATCGCATCTCCCAACTGAAGGTGTGTTCACAGTAATAATGCGTTATGAAACTTTAAATGCGTTTTTCTCAAAACTTCATTTTCACACACTAGGTTCCTTTTCTCGGAGAAGGTCACATATGCCTTTGGCATAGTTTTTGTGCTCTCGAAGCTATAATGGAATTTAATAAGAAATATTTTTGTAGAATAGTCAATAGTTATCCTTTAGTGCACTTTTTATGGGCATTTTATTTGATACTTTTCAAAAAAATGTTTGTTAAAGTACCCGTAAACGTGGAGGATTAAAATATTTTATGATTTGTCTTAGGAATACTTTTATGGTTTTTAATTTTTTTTTAGTTATCTAATGTAATTGTAGTTGTTGAGACCGTAGGCTATTGGTAGTGTGCGTGGTTCGTAAGAACCGCGTTTAAAACCCTAGCCTAGGCCCTCTGGCAAATTTAGTTTTTTTATAATAAGGGTATTCACAGTTTAAGCGCACATTTAACAAACTGTATTTATAGCATTTGTTATTGTTGAAACTTCAGCACCCCGCCATGTGACTGTCGAATGCAATAATTATGCAACTGTTATGTTTAGTTTTTATATTTTTATAGCAGAAACTCAAATGTTTGACTTTTAAGTGAGCCACGCTAAAATTGAAGGCTTCAAGGCCACCACAAAATTGAAGTTCAACACAAATAAAACTATCGCCTGATTGGTTTTAACTCCCAGTCGGAATTTATTTTATTATTCTAAAAGTCTCACTTATATAATAAATTTACAAGATATTCTTTCATCTAAAACACACTCACCTTTCCAGTCATTTCCCAATGTATCTCTTGTAACCAATCATAATTCTTTGATTACAAAAGAAATGTTCAAACTAGCACTTTTAAATGACATAATTTGAAATGTCAGTGCTTCTTTCTTACTCTGATTGATTTCATATTGATATTTCAAGATTTACGAAATACCAATTACGAAGACAATTATTTCATCAGTTGATCTACTCTACTTGAAATATTCTTATGAAATTCTTCTACACATTTCCTCACATACTGACCCACATGTGCACACTGCAATATAATCTTGTCTCTTTTATTATTTTTATTTTCAAACTAAAGTGGCCGCTTGTGCTAACCCACTGGCTAATTTATGATTCATTCACCATTCTTCTTTGTACGTTTTCTGCAAGTAATTTTGTCACTTATTAACCGAGATCATATTGCACTCACATGTGCTCAGCATTTCAAGGTTCCGACCTTGCTTGTCAAATGGTTTGTTTATTTTATTTTAAGCGTTTTATTTTGCCTATTTTGTTTATTGTTTTGTTTTGTTTATTGCTTTGGGTTGTGATGAATACAACCCTGTGATGTGTGTAATTATGCTGCTGTAGACAGAGCATAAAAATACGTGGTACAAAAAACACATCCAAGGGCTATTTTTATTTACGCGTGTTTGCGTATTTGCGTATGTATGTAAAACAACAACAAAGCAAAATATGCCTTCGTAAATTGACGAACAAATAACAAATCGTACAAATAACAGACTAGCGTATTCAAACTGTGAATAGCCTTGATGTAAAAAATGTTTATACTTTTATTTTTAATTTCTTAATCATTTCTCTCAACATTTAGTGCATTATTCTGTATCACGAAGAGGCACACCAACGATGAGAAAGACACGAGAAGCAATACAATTTTGTATGGAAGAAAGTATTGCTTCTCGTGTCTTTCTCATCGTTGGTGTGCTTTTTCGTGATACAGAATAATGTAGTTATTCTCTATGATTTAGCTTCAAAGGCTAAAACTTTTATTATAAAGTATGTTCACGTTAGTTCTTTTTTAACAATAAGAATAGTTTATTAAAAAGATTTTTTATACTTAAGCCAAAAGGAGTGATGTATTAATTAAACAGTAAATTATCAAGTTTAGAAATTCTCAGAACTTGAATTGAATTACGAACATATTTCCATATTGATTTCAAATATGATCAGTAGAGTGGATTTTTATTGCCTACATAAATGTTCACTGTGCATCATCAACACAAATTTTCGTTACATATTTTAGGAAGTTAGGAAATAGTCTCTTTTCAATTACTATATGTAAAAACTTCGTCATCTGCAGAAATGCTGATTATGCAACATCTAAAGAAATGTTCATTGCATAGTTTTAGGGAGTTTATTTTATTTAAATCTACTAATTTTCCCCATAGATATACGCTACAGACAAATATTGTCCAAAAAAGCTTAAAATAATTTTTAAATTGAAAATTTAACATAAAATTTTTTGCATTTGTTTTAGTAGATTCTGTGGAAAAGACACACATTTTTCGTTTTCATGAGATAAATCAAATAAATATGTATATATATGTATATTAGGGCGGGTTAATTTTTTTTTGATGAAGCGTATAGCAAACACGTAATCTATAAGTGATTCTGAGAAATTTTACTATATAGCTCTAAGCTCTAAGTCGGATTTGGAGCCCCCAAAATTTCAAAATAGATATTTTTCCGTATATACATAGAATAATTTAATTAAATTCGCCATAAAATCGGATAGAATTATAGTAGATTTCTTAATCTGGGCTTGTTTGAAAGATATTTTTATCACCTTTCAGAATCTGTATTGATACCTGAAGAATAATAAGTCGTCAATGGCAGCATTGTTCAATTGAACAACTTTGCAACACTGAATAATGACGTTACAAAATAATAACGTTTACCAACACTAAAAGTTGCCAAACTTGCTTTTCCTTGTTCCTTAATCGTTCATCGTGCAATGCGCACGCAGTTTGCCAAAATACTTAAATAAAAACTTGGTTATCACAATACCAATATTTTTTTTATTTTTAAATTTAATTATTAACACAATCAAAGAGTGCAGTGATAATATCAAAGTTATTATGGATAATCAAGAACCATCAACATCGTCTGCGGTGTCTTCGCAAATGGAAGCAACAACATCAACAAGTTTTGAGTCTAGATTGACTAACATGCCTCATCAAGATATTATTGTTTTTGGTTTATCAAGTGATTTAAATGATCTTAGTTTGCCTACAAAATGTGACATTTTAAAATATTATTTTTTTTTTTAAGTGATCGTGCTAAATTTGAAAACAAAATGTTCTCGTATAAAACTTTTACTCCTCACGTAACAGATAAAATTGATCCAAATTTGGTGTAAATTAAATATTGAAATCATTAATAGAAAGAGTGTTTTAAAAAAATGAACTGGTTTGCTTGATAAATACCAGAAACATGTACAACATAGAAACAAAACAGATGAATTTAAAGTATTTGTTGATTCAATAAACGAATTATTTTGTATTGGCAAATGTAATTGCAAATTAAAAACAACAGAATGCTCGTGTGGATTGATTCCAGAACATCTTAAAGAATTTATGATGGACCAGCATAATGATAGAAAATTCACAATACCTGAATATGCGGAAGACGTTGAAGAAGTAGCTACAACAATACCAACACTTACAACTGGTACCGATGATCCAACATACGAACAACCTGAATTACACATGGATGAAGTTGAAAATGAAGCAACAACAGAAGTTCCAAAAGCAACTGTTCAAATGAGACGAGGTCATTATACTCAAAGATACGATGCCTTAAATTTTGCTATGATGTGTGATAGATTCGGTGTTTCAGAAAGAGTCGCTTCATGTTTAAGCCTAGTACTCTGTTCGTTCGCATGAAATTTCGCTGGCAACATCTTTTTATTTGTTGCGTGAAATTTCTGACTTAAAGTTTGTTGCGAGGAATTTCTATGACAACGTTTCTCAGAGAGACTCAGAGAATAAATTGGAAGATTTTATATGATCTCTCTCTTTTCACTTTAAAATAAATAGGGAGCACAATTAAATTGTCGAATTGCTCAGACACATGTTGCGATAATTTCACGCAGCGGAACAGAGTACTGCTCTGACGAACACGTTGTGAAAATTTCCACGCTTGTTTCGCAGCTGTCACTTTTTGTATGGATATTTGAGTGGAATTGCACATGAAAATGAACAGAGTACTATGCTTTAGCAACAGCTTTATT
Organism: Dichetophora obliterata; assembly: GCA_963920525.1. Taxonomy (NCBI): domain Eukaryota; kingdom Metazoa; phylum Arthropoda; class Insecta; order Diptera; family Sciomyzidae; genus Dichetophora; species Dichetophora obliterata. The sequence continues at coordinate 57,632,360 of OY986439.1, forward strand.
CGAAGATATAAATTTTAGAGATGTTCATGGTAATCTTGTTATTATGGATAAATCAAAAGTTTCTAGAGAAAAAGTTAAACCTAGAGATGCAGTGCTTCACGACATACAAATTCTTCCATAACTGCATTCTCTTTCGATGGTGAAAAGATGACTCATTAACTACAGAGAATATTAATGACAAATTTCACACCACTATGGTAAAAGAACCGCATTTAGTTGTTCTGAAAGAGCCCTATAATGAGCTACTTGGATATGTAAATTTGGGTAGTCAAGAAGATGCAAAAACCAAACACAGAAAACTGAATGAATTTTTGCAACAATAGAACATTAACAATTGATCAATTAATTGGCATATGCAGTGATGGTGAGTCAGCAAATACTGGAACAGAAAATGGTGTTTTACGATTATTTGAAAAAAAGTTAAATAGACCAATTCACTGGTTTATATGTCTGCTTCATTTCAATGAACTGCCATTTCGTCATTTATATGAAGCATTGGACAAAACAGTCACCAGTGAACCACGAGCAGCAAGTGGAAAGTTATTCAAAGCTATTCAAGAATGTGAGACACGATACTTACAACCAAACTTACGTAATATTGTAGATGGTGTAATTCATAACAACTCATATTACGCACATCCAGAAAATATCTTATTAATAATGTTATTTGATGATCGAAAAGCAATACGGTATAGAGCTATAAAAAAGATTTTACACTATCGAGAAAAATTGTAAGATCCAACTAAACTCAGAGTTTACAAAAAATATATCTTAAATTTCGATGCTACGGATTATGCCAATATGGTTGATATGAATAACGACGATATATTATTTGAACCAGCATTTTCTCGACAGATTCCATTTGATCACTTGGTAGAATACTTAGATTTCGATGAACCACCACTGGCTGATCCACAAATTCCAATGCACATACAAGGAACAGAGAGACATGTACAATTATTAACGAGTGTTTCAAAACGAGTTATAGAAAAGAATCGTGAAGGAGTTATGGCAGTGACATTAGAAAGTCGTAAGGCCGCGTTCATAGTGGACGCTTTGGCTGAAGCTGATGCATAAAGCTGCTTTGTCAAGCTTTTTTTGATCATAGTGGACGCTTATTCAACGCTGCATAAAGTAGCTTATTGAGCTTATTGGTGTTCATAGTGCGCGCTTTATGCTTATGGCTGATATGCTTTGTTTTCATTTGTCTCTGTTTTTTTTTATTTAATGAGTATGTAGATTCGCGATGATCACCAATGAAAGATCAAACCAATAACAAACAAAAGTTCAAAGGAACTTGAAAACACAAAGCATAACAACGGTGGAAAGTTCAGCACAAAAAGTACCCAAGAAGAAAGCAAGAACAACGAAAACTATGTAAACAAACGAGATAGAATACACAAACGCATACAACTGAAAAGCACCACAAAAGGACCACAACGCAACAACAACACAACAACGGTTAAAACTTCAGCACAAAAAAAATCAACGAAAATATTGTTAACAGGCAAAATAGATAAACATGTGCCGAATAGCATTTTAAAAATGCTCTACAACAAAGCATAAAAAACAAAATTATTTTTCTGTGTGAACAAGCGAGATGGAAATATAAGCGCTGAAAAGCATTTGAAATTAAGCTTTATGCTAGCTTTATGCTAGCACTATGAACGCTTTGAGCTTTTTCCATATGATTATACACAAAGCGTTTTTCAGCTAAACCTCTCGGCTAAGCTAAAAGCGTTTACTATGAACGCGGCCTAAGAAAACTCCTCGAATGGAAAGTAAAAAGGACCTTAAAAAATAATATTACCACGTTAAAACATTAAATTGTAGGTCGAGAATAATATTTACAAATAAATTGAATTAAAAATATAAAAATAGTGTTTTTTTGTTGAAACCTTAAAAATGTTGATTTTTTCAGATCGATTTTCCTACAAAAAGGAGTTCAAAACAAAAAAATTGATCATAATAAAAGTTGTTGGCAACTATCTGAACTTTCATAATCTGCAAAAAAAAAAATCGAAGAAAAAAATCGAAGAAAATTCAGAATTTATTAGTTAAAAGTTCATTTTTGGCTATTTTTCGACAAATAATTCCTAATATCTCTACTAAAAATATTGGTATCAACACAGAATCTGAAAGGTGTTAAAAATACCTTTCAAACAAGCCCATATTGAGAAATCAACTATAATTCTATCCGATTTTATGACGAATTTAATTAAATTATTCTATGTGTATATGGAAAAATATCTATTTTGAAATTTTGGGGGGCTCCAGATCCTACTAAGAGCAATGGTCTCTTGAGCAAAATTTCTCAGAATCACCTATAAATTACGTTTTTTCTATACGCAACATCAAAAAAATCGTTCTGTACATTAATTAATTACCGATGTCATGCCTGCATTAATTAATTCAATATTAATGTAACTTTTTTCTGTTCCATTGATCGATACGCTTGTGGTCAATTGTTAATTTCTCCTTTGCGCTATGCAAAAATAAAAAACCTGTACCAACAACGACACAAACGCATTCACAAAAAAAAAAACACAGCTACTTAACGATACTGATGACAACGTGTAGTAACTAGAAGCAACATTTTTGTTATTTTTTGCTACTTAGGTTATTTGGATAGCTGCTAAATATGAAGGACATGTAGGACAGCCAAAACACAATAATTTTATAGATTATTGCGATCTGCTGCAACATAGCTTTAGTTCATACTTAATATTGAATGAACCACATTGCATAGCAAAGAGTTTTGGATTGGAGGGTAGCGTGTAGCAAGCAACACGTTGTCATCAGCATCGTTAAGTAGGTGTTTTTTTAATGTTAATGTCAATGCGCTTGTGGTGTTGTTGTGGTACATATTTTTTTTTTGTTTTTGCATATTGTTTTTGCAACTGACCAGAAGTTTGTTGACAAATACGTTTTCTAAGTGACCAAAAAAAAAATTATGAAATGTAACAAAATTTTCAGGTGTTAATGTTAAAGTTGGTTTTATAATTAACGTAATATAAGGTCTGTTCGCGTAGTCGAATGCAAATGAAATATTTCAAAAGTTTTTACTAAAAAGTGCCTGAAAAGCGTTCGTTTACTGAGAGAATTGTGAAATAGAGAGGAAATCACATTTTTTCTCCTTTTAAGTTTTTTAAAGTTGTTACAAGAAGAATTTTATGTTGTAAAAAGATAAAAACTGTGAAATGGTAGCTGTATATGTGTAGTAGCTGAGCTTTTTTAGATTTTCTTATATTTAACTGAGGTATTTGATATTTTTCATTATTTTACCAGAAAAGCGTTCGTTTACTTTTTAAAGTTCAAGTTAATTCTCTCTCAATTTTATTCCTTTCGACGTTTTTAGTTTTTTTCCCATAAAAATACGAGAACAGACCTATTATTTGAAATTTTCGAATTTTACAATTATTTTATTGCAAAAAAAAAACATTAAAGTATCAAATCTATGAAACTGAGAAAAAGATTCGCTTCTTTCGTGTGTTCAACGACCCAGCTGTTACCATGATATTTGATTTGCATAGTTACCATGATATTTGACTTCAAAGAATTGTAAAAATTTGAGAAACGATTTTTTCGATAGCTATTAATGCAGTTAAGCAACTGGATAGAATAATTTCTTAACAGTGCTTATTTGAAAATATTAATTGTTTTTCTAAGAAATTGACCTAAATTAGATATTGGATTTATTTTTTATATAGTAATTCGGAAGTTAGTATAAAAAAACTGATTTTGCCATCTTTGCATGTTTTTATATAATTTGTTTTTTTATCAGAAAACAATGCTCGTAGCATAGATATATTATACAAAAAATTATGAATAAGCATATCTTTTGAAAGAATTAAAATTTTTGGAATTTGGAAAATTTGGATTTTTTTGGAAATTTTGATTAGTTTTGAAAATAGATGAGATTAGACTGCTACACTGAGAAACTGAACAATACAGCGCGTTGTGCGGCACCTTTGTACTTTAGTTCATCTATCTTCTATACAAATCGAAATATTAAAATTTTTTTAAATGTTCAAAAGTTATACAGTAGCAAAGAGCCGCACTAACTAACAATTGTATATATATAGATTGTTACCTAGAGTAACTATATTAAGATAAAATTGTCTTAAACATTTAAAAAAAGATCAAAAATGTACCATAAAAAAGCCCACTAGAGGGTTCAAATATTAAAAAAATTAATTGTATGCAATTTTTACAAAGTAAAATACAGTACTTTTGATTAAAATAATAAAAATATTTAATTTTTTTTATATTATAAAAATTATTGGAAGCAAAACTTTTTAAACGCTGGTACCCATACAATTTTTTTTATATCCTCCAGAATTTGCTGATTAAAGCCTACAATGAGTTTTGTTGTGCAGTTACAATTTATGCTTTAATTTGAAATTTATTCTATATCGATATCTATTATATAAAATAAAAGTGCAAATTTAATGTTACCACTTTACTCCAAAAGTACTAAGCCGATTTTTATGAAAAAAGTTTTAAAATATAATTTTTGTGCTACAGAATTTTATAGGAGTATTTTTCTTTCGAAATTTTTTTATAATAAGTTTATTTAATTTTAGTGATAAGTTTTTTAACAGTGCACCCTAAACAAGTGCGCGTTGCGCTGCGTACCCAAGCGCCACGCAACTTTATTTTACGCTTAACCTAAACAAGTGCGCTGCGGAAAGAACTGCTGCTCTCGAGCCAGCTCAGTCTGATGGTTTAAAAATCTTAAAAAACTTTTAGTATTGTGTAAAAATCTATTAATATTGCAAATACTTCCATTTGCAATTGAGATTAATTAATTAATAGCAGCTGATTGCTCTTTGTTCTAATACTTTGGTTTTATGCAGCCAACTTCACATCCGAACGCACTGTCAAAATTGGAAATTCGATTCATGTTGCGGTAGTCCGGTGCGTGTTTAGGTAGGCTTCATACAAAATGTATGTGCATGAGCCAATTTTGACAGTTAAACCACGCACGCGCACTTGTTTAGGGTGGACTGTAAGAAACCATTTCAGCTGCCACGCATTGCTTTATCGTTTTCTTTTCACTCGTTTGTGTTGCGAGAGTTTCAATTAATTCCATGTTGCTCTCTGCTTCTTTCTTGTTGTATAGCGCACAAAAAAAAAATACAGATGAGCCTCGAGCAAGGCGAAAACTGAGATACATAGAAATTTAGTGCTACGCACAAAAACAAAACAAAAGAAGAAATGTTTTTTATTTCGTTCTACATGTATTGTCTTCAGGAGATTGATAAAAAAATCCTGCCTGAGTATTATATATATTACATAAAATAAATACTTTTCACAGTGATCTAAACTTCTTTTATATTAATTTGAAAGTTTTTTAGTTAAAGTGAAGTGTTTAACATTTTTTTGAGTTTTTAATGTGGATTATAAATACTTACAATAAAACCACAAACCATTTCTCCCTGTTGGATAGCATTTTTTATGACTAGTTCTAGTTCTTTTAACCTATTGAAGGAAACTTATTTCACTATTTCTGAATTTAACTCGACCTGGAATACGAATTCTCTAAATTCAATTTGACTTTTTTTTATTACATTCCACCGTTTCTGGATTGAAACTAACTATTCTGAGTTTTGGATACCTTGGTAGTGTAAGCGGAAGCGTGCTTACATGCCACACAGGGGCCCTGGGTTCGAACCCAAGCCAAACCATGGTCCCAATTTTTTCGCATCTTACACTGGAAAAAAATCATAATATTTTTAAATTGCACGCATTGTGTTAATTTTCATGCAAACTTAATTTTTTTTTATAAATCAAATATAAATTTTTAGAGCTTTAGAAGCCTGAGCTCCAAATAAATTATTTTTTAAGTTAATTTTTAAATATAAGATCACAAAAAGTTTTGAGTATTAAAGTTATGATAAGAGAAATTACACTTTACGTTAAAATCTAAGACTATAACCCTAATACATCAAAAAATGTATGTATATACCCTAAAATAAAGTGAGAAATATATTTATCGACTTGCCACAAACTAACCAATATGAGTACATGTGAGTACCAAAGTTTTGCTGAAACATTGACTTCATTTTAAAACATTTATTTGGATACTCTTTCAATTAATTTGTAGTGTTAATTTTCTACCGAAACACCAGCTAGCTGCAAATAGTTCACTGATTATTTTTATTTTGTTGTTCTTTTTTTATTTTTTAATAAATGTTCTTATTTGAGTTAATTTTTGTATATAAATAAGTTAGATTAAGAATTATGAAGAGACAAAAAACACCACTCAAGATTTGACACTAAGAAAAAAAAAAAAAAAGGAAAAACTCCTTGCTTCATGATCAAAGTAAGCACATATTTCAACTGCAAGGAAGAACAACAATTTTTCACATGATAGATACATTAAGTTGTTATGTTTGCTTTTCATTTGCAAAACCAAATTTACAAGGAATGTTAAGAAATCTAAAAAACCTTAAATGATTTTTCGGGAAAAAATACAAAAAAAAAAAAATAAATAAATTGTTATGGTTATTATTTTGCTTGTGTAGATTTACTTGTATAGAAAATTGAACGCAAGTAGTAGTTGTATTTTCAACAGTTTTTTTTTTGTTGTTAACATGTAAGAATTATTTATAATGCATTTCATGATTTTTTGTATTTTTTGTATTTTGAGTTTTTTTTTTACAATCCATTTAAGGCGTATTCTTAACAGTTGAGTTTACTTAAACAAATTTTAGAAACACTGCGAAAGCAACATTTTTTCACAATCTTTGCAGTTCTTCTAAGTTTTTTAAAATAATTTTAGGTTTACAATTATCGTGATTTGCTATAATTTCAAAATTTAAATTTACGTTTACTTGGTATTTTTATTTTTCAAAAATGTTATTAAAAAACGCCATTTTGTGACTTGTTTCTTATTTCTTATTTGACTTTTTGGTTTTGTTAATTAACCAAGCTGAAGACTTTTACTCAGTTTTGTTGCATGTTGTTAGTGCAAAGTTTAAGCATTTTATTGCTGTTCAATACTAGTAAGTTTGTACTCTGACCCGTCTCTCCTACACCACCTCCTTTCTATAAACGTAAGCCATAGACTAAAATCACCTCAACCCCCAACACCTAAGCGGCTATTTTTAAGCCCCCCACCCCTTTGTAAGCAAAATTTTTACCATGCAAAACGCGTTGCTGTCACACTGTATGTTCAACTTCAACTTTAGTTTAAATGCTTTGATTACAAAAAAATAAAATAAAAAAATAAAAAACACAGAAAAAACAAAATTTAGCTATTTTTAAGACCATCTCACAAGTGCTGATTAGAATGAAATACAATTAAAAAATCGAATAATGTTTATCAACATATATAGAAATTGCTTGCTTTAAATTCATAAAAAAAATTAAATATTAAAACAAAAACAATAAAAATAGATTTGTTTTTTTTCATAATATTTTTATTTAATTTCTTCTCTTTTCTGTCTTCTTGGTTTGGTAAAACTTTATTTATATTTATATTTATATTTATATGTAATAATGCGTTAATATATAACTACATTTCTGTAAAGACACACATATATAAGCTTTAATCAAAATATCTTATCCAGTAGCAAAAAGCTTTTTACATCAACACGCTTTTACTTTGTAGTGTACACGTTTATCGCAAGCTTAAGTAGCTTTTCATGCTTTTAGTAATATTTGAGCTTTACTGTTTTTCTTAACTACTACTTTTAAATGAATGAAACTGAATGGCAAGCTTTTCGATTTTTTTTTTGTTCAGTTTGAAAGAGCTTTCGCAAATTTATAGCTTGCACGTTTATTTTAAGAAATATTATTTGTAATTTTAATTTTAGAAATTTTATGTAAAAAGTTAGACACTACTTAAAGTTGCCCTTAACTACTAATTAAGACTAGTGCTCTTTAGAATTCCTACGTAATTATTACTTTTTTTAGAACAAAAGATAAAAAAAAAATTCAAAACAATATCATTATAAGTAACCGATTACTCACTATTTTGGTGTACTGATAAATTTTTTACTGTATGCATAAATTTGATAAAAATTCTAATCTTTCTATGATACTTTCAGTTTTTCGTGCGTTTGGATCATATACGAAAGTGTTTTACACAAAAGGGTGGCATTTTTGTATTGGAGGAATATAGTAAGTATTTTACAATTGTCCTAGATGTTAAGTATCTTACTTGTCAGCTGCAGTTTATTATAGCTTAACTGTAGGATACAGGTGTAATTAATTACAATTTTTTATGTTGCAATGCAAAATTTTTCTAAATAAGGACTACTGTAGGATCATCCATCGAAGTAGCCCAAGATTAATTACGATGTCCGTAATTTTAATTTTGAAACAAATTGTGATGTATATCACATAAATAAAAATGTAAATGCATGTTTGTACAAAATCTCAAATCCACGAAAGTTCGTCACCGATTGCTTTGAAATTTTGGCACAACAGTGCATTCAAATCAAATTGTGTGCCACTCCCCTCTTTTCCTGCCCACAAATCAATAAAAATGCTATGTTTCAGGCGATTTTGATCGTATAAAACTAAATCATATATTTCAGTTCATATGGTTACTATCGGCAGCTGTACAAAAAAATGGCCACGATCAAACAATGTTTACGCCCACATTTCTGAAATCATTACAATTCCAAGTTGTAACGGGTTTTTAGTTGAAGGCTGAGGTAGTTCAGCCGACCCAGGATCAACTGAAGGATCCCCTAACCTTTATTAAATGAAGACGCAGTTAACTAAATTTACATTATAATTCAAGCTTTACTGATGCTTTTCTTCTTAATATAATATAATGCATCACAAAGTCGTCGTCAGCAGTTTGAGTGAGGAAGGAGTGAATGTGGGCGATCGCTGGTCAGAGGTCGTAGGTCCGGTTAGTGGCGGAATCGGTATTTGATGCTCGGTAGTTGGTATGCGGTGCTTCGGTAATCGGTATGTGGTGCTCCGGTAATCGGTGCTCGGTAATTGGTATGCGGTGCTTTGGTAATCCGTACGCGGTGCTTCAGTAATCTGTATGCGGTGCTTCGGTAATCGGTATGCGATGTTTCGGTAATCGGTATGCGAGGCTTCGACTGTCGATAATCGATGGTTCGGTAGTCGGTATGCGATGCTTCGGTAATCGGTATGCGATGCTTTGGTAGTTGGTATGCGAGGCTTCGGTAATTGGTATGCGGTGCTTCGGTATGCGATGCTTCGGTAGTTGGTATGCGAGGCTTCGATAATCGGTATGCGGTGATTCGTTTATCGTTAAGCGATGCTTTGGTAATCGGTATGCGATGATTCAGTAATCGGTATGCGGTGCTTCGGGAACTGGTATGCGGTGCTTCGGTAAGCGATGCTTCAGTAATCGGTATGCGATACTTCAGTAATCGGTATGCGATGCTATGGTAATTGGTATGAGAGGCTTCGGTGGTCGATAATCGATGGTTCGGTAGTCGGTATGCGATGCTTCGGTAATCGGTATGCGAGGCTTCGATAATAGGCATGCGGTGATTCGGTTATCGTTATGCGATGCTTTGGTAATCGGTATGCGATGCTTCAGTAATCGGTATGCGGTGCTTCGGGAATTGGTATGCGGTGCTTCGGTAATCGATGGTTCGGTAATCGATGGTTCAGTAATCAGTATGCGATGAGTCGGTAACCGGTATGCGGTGATTCGGTAATCGATACTTGATGGCTAGGTAATCGGTATGCGATGCTTTGGTAATTAGTATGAGAGGCTTCGGTGGTCGATAATCGATGGTTCGGTAGTCGGTATGGGATGCTTCGGTAATCGGTATGCGAGGCTTCGATAATAGGCATGCGGTGATTCGGTTATCGTTATGCGATGCTTTGGTAATCGGTATGCGATGCTTCAGTAATCGGTATGCGGTGCTTCGGGAATTGGTATGCGGTGCTTCGGTAATCGATGGTTCGGTAATCGATGATTCAGTAATCAGTATGCGATGAGTCGGTAACCGGTATGCGGTGATTCGGTAATCGATACTTGATGGTTAGGTAATCGGTATGCGATGCTTTGGTAGTTGGTATGCGAGGCTTCGGTGGTCGATAATCGATGGTCGATAATCGATGGTCGGTAGTCTGTATGCGATGCTTCGGTAATCGGTATGCGAGGCTTCGATAATCGGTATGCGGTGATTCGGTAATCGTTATGCGATGCTTCGGTAATCGGCATGCGAGGCTTTGGTAGTCGATAATTGATGGTTCGGCAGTCAGTATGCGATGCTTCGGTAATCAGTATGCGAGGCTTCGGTAGTCGATAGCCGATGGTTCGGTAATCGGTATGCGATGCTTCGGTAATCGGTATGCGAGGCTTCGGTAATCGGTATGCGATACTTCGGTAATCGGTATGCGATGATTCGGTAACCGGTATGCGGTGATTCGGTAATCGATAATTGATGGTTCGGTAATCGATATGCGATGCTTCGGTAATTAGTATGCGGTGCTTCGGTAATCGGTATTCGGTGCTCGGTAATCGGTATGCGGTGATTCGGTAATTCGGTCATTAGTATACGGTGCTTCGGTAATCGGTATTCGGTGCTCGGTAATCGGTATGTGGTGATTCGGTAATTAAAAATCAGAAGGCACGAAGGCAGTTTGTTAAGGCAAAAAAAGTTTTATTTCTCAATATAGTCTCCTTTTACCTCGATACACTTCGTCCAACGTTCCTCCAATATTTTTTATCCCATCCAAAAAATACGTTTTCAGAAGGTCCTCAAAATAGGCCTCTGTTTCGGTGATTAGCTCCTCTCTGGTGGAGAATCTCTTTCCGCAGAGCCATTGCTTCAGGTTTGGAAACAGAAAATAGTCTGAAGGGGCCAAATCTGGAGATTTCCTTGCCAAATGGGGACGTTTCTCTTTCAAAGCCTCGTTAAAACGGTCCAATTAGGCTGCATAGTATATGCCATTGATTGTTCTTTTCGGTAGAAGGTTATCGATGTAGATTATACAGCGTTTATCCCAAAATTCTGTCACCATAACCTTTCCGGCCGATAGCACCGTCTTCGCCTTCTTCGGAACAGGTTCGGCCAGTGAAGTCCAGTGTTTCAACTGTTCCTTTGTCCCTGGTGTGTAGTGATGGATCCATGTTTTGTCCACGATTACTAATCGACGGAAAAAAATCCTTCTTATCTTTGTTTAACATCGCCCAACACGCCTCTGAATCAGTCACGCGATCGCGATTATGGCCGAGAGTGAGGGGTTCACCCTCATCCTTGCAATTTCTTATTCGCATAATCAAGAAGAATCACTACCTGAGGGAAATAATGCTATGCACCTTGTATATAATTCATGCAGCTTTGAATATAAAAATACAGTAGCTCGGTTCGGTAACTATTGCGACAAATAGTCACTTCTTCTGACGTCACAGTGTTTCATTCCAAAATACTCACTTTGGCGAAAACTAGTGTTTCTGCAACTGATAAACGAGTAAATAGTGGTCCGTGATGAAAAAGATACACAAGCGAAAGGGAATATATGAAATTTTAACAAGTCACAAACAACTTTGTGTGAAATTTGATGAGGTTCTTCTATAAAAAATAAATAAAAAACAAATAAATACTATAAGTGCTTTATTTATGAAAATGGCGGATATACACGTTTATATGATTTATGCTGACAATTACTTATTTTGATGTTAAACACTTTAACACTTAGTGATGTTGATTTTAAATACACAAACCTTATCCACAAATTAAAATCCTAGTATTATTTTAATGCGGTTGCTTAATGCAATGATACAAATATTATCATGGAATAAATTTAATTTATGAAATATTTCAGTTTATGTATTCAATAATTTATACATTTGTAGTACATATAATATTGCGTAAATAATATATTTATAAACTACATGAAAAAATTTAAGTTGATACCTTGTACCCGGTAGAAGTATTTGTAACATGGATACATTTATTTCCAAAACTTCATTGAATAGGACTGTTGCGTAAACAAGCAAAAATTTTTCTCACCAAGTTAGAAAATAGTGAGAACTGCAATCGATTTGAATCGCATAATTTAGTTTACAGAAACACTTCGCCTATTGATTTCCTCTGAAAGTAGCATTGTAACAAGCGAGACGAGTCACCGATTTTTTTCATTTTATTACAGAGACAGTACAAGTGAGAATGACATCACAATTACGTCAAAGTGAGAAAATCTGGTGAGAACTACGGTGCGAAAAATTACAGAAACGAGCTACAGGTGTCCCTATTTTTTTGCACATTACTGTATATATAAAGCATAAAAAAGAAACTGGCCATTTCAGCCCTTGGAAGGACTTTGACCTAGCTTCTATTGATCAATTGTGTTGTGCGTGCTATTAAATGTTTGATCAAAAATGATCGAGAACTAGACCTACGTGTTTTATGCCGATTCCGAACGGCTTATGTTTTCAAGAAGCTTGACATGGCAATTTTTACTCTCTGAGGTTTGCCATTGTCTGCAGAGAGGTGACAACCGAACAGAAAAATTAATTCAATTGAAAAAACTTTCTGTCTGAGCTGGAATTGAACCGCGGTTCTTTAGGTTATGGGCCACGCACTCTACCCACTAGGCTACGGCCGCCACTATATATAAAGCATTACTTGTTTTTTCATAAAAATTTATTTTATGGCTCATTAGTCAAAAACATATGATAAATATTTTTTATTTCAATATAAAACAAGCAGTTTTCGAAAAAAAAAATTTTTAATTTTATGTTTTTAAAAAAGGACATTTTTTTCAATCGCTTAGACTGCAATAACTGATTAACATAGAAAAATTTGTCCCAAAGAAGACTTTTGCGTCTTTTTGTTGGCTTCAAACTTAATGTTCACTCAAACTTAATCATATTATTTTTGATTGTGTAAAAAGTGATTTGAAACAAATTTTTGTTAGTTTGGACCAATGTTTTTTTTTTTGTAAAAAATAAAAGCCAAAACATTATTCTTAATACTGGTAGAATTTAAGAGTGGACACTTGAATACTTACGGAGCAAAGATTTTTTCAATCGCAACTTACACGTGCGAAGCGTACTGCGGCGTGCTTTTCTTAGCTTGTCAGTTCGCTTTGGTAATGTTCCAGTGACGTTTTTAGAAATTTGTTCTAAATTCAAAGACCGCTCTTGCAATCACTTGACGTGGAAAGTTCATTGCTCCGTAAGTATTCAAGTGTCCACTCTGAAATTCTACCAGTATTAAGAATAATGTTTTAGCTTCTATTTTTTACAAAAAAAAAAAAGTATGGACTACTCCATATAAATAGATTGTTTTTGAGCATTAAGCTCTGATTATAATAGACGTAACGGAACGTTATAGAATACTGAGAAATGTCACTTTACAATCTATTAAACGAGTTTCTTATGAGTTTGCTTATAATAAGACAGAACGGAGCGGCACGAGATGTTAAGATCTATAGATTTTTGATTTTTCCGCTGCGTTCCGTAACGTTTTGACTAAAAAAATTATGTTGACAGATGCTACTATTAATTTTATTCTGCTTTGCTTTGTTTTCCGTATTTTTCATAAAAATTGACTGAATTCATGTTTTAAAATAATAAGAAAAGAAGAATTGATGGAATTTGTTTTGTAATAAAATATATTTTGGAAAAAATAACTCCTCTGTCATTGCTATTATAATTGCCACTCCGTTTGAAACCGTTTCGTCCCGCCACATGACACTTGACTCCGTTCCGTCTATTATAATCAGCGTTTAAAAATTTAAATTTTAATTTAAAAAAATTTTATTAATATTAATTTGTAATATTAAAATAAATTTATTTATATTATATTGTTTGCCAGATGCATTTTTTAACAACTCACCCCTCCCGAAGAAAAATCCTGGATACCACCCTGATCCAAAGCGAGGTAGTCACATACAGCTCCGCCCATTCATTATCCAATAGCATTTTCAAATTCACTCGATCTGTCAGAGATGCCCACCGCACTGCACTGAAATTGAAAATTGGCGTGCCAGTGATGCGCAGTCGTAGAAGCAACAATATTGACCGAACCCTTCAAGGTGAAGCTGCCAATTTAAGATACTACAATTCCCAATTGGATTGGCGTTTGCAATCACGAAAAACTAAACTCATAGTCAATCTTTAGAATTTTGCGGCTTAGATATACACTTGGCATTGCTTCTCACATGGCCCAGTATATGTTGCGTATTTTAGAGTCGGTAAACCAGACAATATCTAGGGGTATTCACGTGTTGATGCGAATTGCAAGAATGTGAAAATGCAAGATATTTTTTCGCACTAACGCGTGAACATCAATATTGCAACTTTAGCAGCTGGTTTTTATGCAATCAAATTTAATGTCGAATGATCAGTAAATATATTGAAACCTTATTGCAAGAGCCTAGAAACTTATTAAAATCAAAGCACAAACTTAACCTTTTTAAAGTTTTACCCAGGTGGCAACTATGTTTGAAAACAAACAAAACATAGATCAGCTGTTTAACATCACTGCTTGTGCGTTTTCGCAATAAGTTTGAGCAGTGCGTAATTCAAGAAGAATTGCAAAATTGCTTCCAATGTGTTTGTTGTTGGAATGATGCGAAAGTACGCAATCTTGCAATTTCGCATTGTCGCAACTGCGTTTCGCATCAACCCGTGAATACCCCTTCTTTATCTGCACAGAAAATGGAACAACAAAAATATTGTGTACCCACAAGCATTATGAAACAACAGATAAATACAGGGAGTTATTTGTTCGAGCGTACAGAAATATACATTAATTAATTCATTAAATTATTCATTATTTCATTTTTCATTCATACGTTCATATCGTGACTTTTGTTTATTTGCGTTGTGCTAGTCACAGCAACGCGTGGAAGGGTACATCTAGTGTATTAAAAATTTGTTTAAAAACAAAAAGCCTTTAGTGTGTTTTTTCAAAGTAAACCGACAAAACAGCACAAGTTAGTTCATTAAAATAGTCCTTACCAGAGATTTGCAACGAATACTTAAAAATAAGTAGTACTCGAGTAATATTCCTTCACAACTCAGTGATTCAAATCAGAGATTTGCAATGAATCATATTTTTGAATCATGAGCTACTTGCACAAATATGAGTATGAATAAGTATAACTAGTTTCCAAAGTGTATTCATATGTGGTTGATTCGAAAAAAAGTGAATCACATTTTTGAATCATGAGCCATTAACATAATAATGAGTATGAATGAGTATAAGTAGTTTCCAAAGTAGTACTCATATATGATTGTTTAAAAAAAAGTGAATCAAATAAATATAGAATTAATTAAATATAAAGGGCTGCCACCTAATAATATGTATTATTTTGAATTTTAAACAGGAGTTAAGGAGTCGCTGATTTTGAATCTGAATTCAGAATTTTAAAACTCAGTATGGTTAATAGGGTTGCCACTTTAATTTTTTATTTATATGAATTCGGTGCTGGCGCGAACATTAGGTAAAAATGGGTCGCTAATTCCGAATCCGTTGTCAGAATATAAAAATGATGAATTTTTGCTATAATAGGGCTGCCACCTAATAATATGTATTTTTAAGAATTTTAAACATAATTTAACAGTGTTAGGGTGTCGTTGATTTCAAATCTGAAGTCAGAATTATAAAATTCCATATGGTTAATATGGTTGCCACCTAATTTTATTTTATTTTTACGAATTCTGTGCTGGCGCGAACGTAAGGTAAAAATGGGTCGCTGAATCTGAGTCCGTTGTCAGAATTTAAAAATTACAAGAATTCGCAAAAATACAAAAAAATTTGGGTGGCAGCCCCATTAACCATTTTTAATTTCAAAATTCTGACTTCAGGTACGAAATCAGTTACTCCCCAACACTGTAAAATGATGTTTAAAATTCTTAACAATACATATTATTAGGTGGCAACCCTTAATATTTAATTAATTCTATACTTATTGGTTCACTTTGTTTTGAATATATCACATATGATTACTACTTTGGAAACTCTTTATACTTATTCATACTCATTTTTATGTAAGTGGCTCATGATTCAAAAATGATTCATACTCATTTTTGAGTAAGTGGCTTATTGATTCAAAAATGTGATCCGTTGAAAATCTCTGGTCCTTACTAATGATTATCGTAATCTTTATAAAAGGAACATAGTTGAATGTGTACTCGAGATACCCGTAAGTACTTTGACGTGACAATGTATGTTTACTCTTGTCGTAGGCTTTGTGCCAATCCATCTAAACTAGGGCGTCCAAGATGCTGCCGGCATAATAAAGAAAACACACGATTTTTTCCAAAACTATTGTTCATTCTAAATTTCAAAGATAGAGTCCTCCCTTTTCAGCTTGATGCATTTATTCCAACGATTTTCTAACATTGCGATGCCGTTTGAATAGTAAGATTTCTCAAGATTACCGAAATACGCTTCAGTTTCCAATTCTACCTGTTCATTCCTCGCAAATCTCCTTCGCTGGAGTCACTTTTTTAAGTTTTGGAACAGATAATCCAAATCTGGAGAATAAAGGGGATAAGGAAGTAGTTCGAAGCGTTGCTCGTGCAATTTAGAATTGGTTTAGATCGATTTGTGAGTCAGAGTTTTGTCTTGCAAAAAGCTGATTATTTTTTCTTCTATAAATGGGGCCGTTCGTTTGCAATTTTGTTCTTCAATCAGCCCAATAATTTGCAGTTATAATCGCTGTTGATGGTTCTTCCTTTTTTCAAATAGTCGATGAACAAAATGCCACTTGAATCCCAAAAAACAGACGCCAACACCTATTCGGCCGTTTGTTGAGTCTTCGCTCGTTTTGGTGCACTTCCACTGGAACCTAACCACTCTTTTGCTGATTCCTTATATTCTGGTGTATAGCGGTGGATCCCTGTTTCATCCATGATCACTATTTTACGCAAAAAATTAGTCGGATTTTCTAAAAATATGTCCAAACATTGTTTGGAAGTGCGAACACGTTCATGTTTTTGATTGATTGTTAACCCATATTGCAGTCAGCTTTCTCATACTTAAATATTCATGTCAAATTGAAACCACTGACCCACTTGATATGCCTATGACTGTAGCTAACTCACGCACTTTCACTTTCTGATTGTCCAATAGGAAATCGTGAACTTTTTCAATACATTCTGAACTGGTCACTGTTTTTGGTGCTCTCCAGGCGTGTTCATCTTTTGTGCTGATTCAACCTCTTTTGAATTCTGCATTCCAATATTTTATGGTTGAATACAACTGGGTAGATTCACCATAATATTTATCGAACTTTACTTTTTTTTTCTTTCGCATTTTGATTACGCAAAAAGTCATGCTTAATCAAGGCACGAAATTCTTTTTTTATCCATTTTTATAACAATACCAAAAGTTGAATGTCGATGAATTGAGCCATTTATTCCATTGAGCAATTTAACCAGATTCTACGTGCAACTTGGCTTGACGAGCCATCAAATCAAAGAAGATTTTGACACATGTTTCAAGTTTGTATTCATGTGAAGTCAAAACATATCTCTTACCTTCAAAAGTCCCGTAAAGAGCAGCAACAATATTATTCCTAACCAAAATATTACTTCTAATCAAAACCCCAGTCCATTTTTTGTCACTTACCAAAATGTAAGAGGACTACGCACCAAAATCTCTACAGTGTTCCTTAATTCCCCTAAGCTTCCCTACGACATATTTGCCCCAACTAAGACCAATCTTACTGCCGACTTCAAAGATACTGAGGTCCTTGCGTCCGATTTTGCGGTTTTCAGAGACGATGGTCTCGACACAGATAATCTTTCCTCAGGTCATGGTGTCCTTCTTGCTATTCACAATCGCTCGATGCAACCTTTATAAAAAATTCCCAAACTGATAACTTTGAATTTGTATGTGCCAAAGTTTGCATCGCGAAACGAAATATATTCATTATCTGCTGTTATATTCATCCGTCTCAACCACTGAATGGTTATCAGCTTGCAGTAGATGCAATAGATTCACTTTTAGATCCGATGGATCCATTTGACACCGTTATATTTCTGGGGGACTTTAATCTTCCCAACCTTCAATGGGTCCTTTCTGATGACGATTCCTACTATTTTTCTTCAAATTCTATCTCTGAAAAAGAAATTCTGTTCACTAGCTGTGTTTCAGACTGTGGCCTTAGCTAGTTGAGCGGAGTTACTAACAATTTAGGTAGACAAGTAGACCTAATTTTTTCTTCTGACTCAGATAACTGTATAGTTTCAGCAAGTAACTCCTTTCAACACTCAATCAGTACCATCCACCACTATCCCTTACCTTATCTTATAACATTAATATCAAAAATACACACTTCGAGCACTCGTACAGCTTCAACTTTCGGAAAATTGATTTTGTAAAATTAGAGATTTTATTCAGTAGAATCGATTTTCAACATCTTTTCGATAATGCTCATGAAAGCCTTGATACTACAGTTGCTCACTTCTACGACATAATTTTCGACTGCTTTACACAATCTGTTCCCTTCACCAGGCAGAAAACTTTTCGTCATGTCCTCCCTGGTACAATGAGGAACTACGTGTACTCCGTAACAAAAGAAACAAACTTTGGATCGCACATTTAATTTCTTGTTTTTCTTTGATCTCACAAATTATCTTCACGCCTGTAACCTATTTTCCGCACTCTGTGAAACGCTATAAGAGTCGAATCTTGCTCTTATTCAAACGAAATTGTTGTCGGATCCTAAAAGCTTCTGCAAGTTCATCAATATCGAAAGAAAATCTGATAACTACCCATCTACACTTACTTTTTTGCTCATCTCCTCTGACAACCCGGAAGTAATTGCAAACCTAATTGCAAACTTTTTCAGTCAGTCATACACAAATCATAACGATGATTTGTACGAACTAGACTACGAATATTTTTCATTGTTTAGGAACTGTCCTCAAACGTTGCTGACTTCTGTTGATATAACACTAGCTGATGTATAAGGAAAGATAAATAATCTAAAGGACGAGTATTCTCCTGAACCCGATTTGCCTGCTATTGTTGACAAAAAATTCGCGAACTCGTTGGCTCATCCCCTATTGGCTCTTTTTCAACTTTCTATGTCTAATTCAGTTTTTCCTAAGTTATGGAAGAGTTCGTACATAATACCTCTGCATAAAAAAGGACCTACAAATGATATTTCCAGACCTATTGCAAAACTGTCATGTACTCCCAACATTTTTGAAAGTATTATCTATGGCATTCTCTTTTTCCATTGCAAATTTTTTTTCCTCCTAGTCAACACGGCTTCCTCAAGGAAAGATCGACTGCCACCTTACAGAATTTGTTTCAAGCGTTTTGTGCTCGTTGGAAAGCGGGTATGAAGTTGATATAGTTTCTACTGACTTTAGTAAAGCGTTTGACTAAATCTCACACACTATCATCTTTCTTAAGCTTAAAGCCTTTAGTTTTCTATCACTGTTTATATAATGACTTAAATCATATCTCGAAGAACGTTGTTACAATGTCATCTTTAGATTTTCCAATTCACAGTATTTTACAGCTACCTCTGGTGTCCCACAAGGTAGTCACCTTGGTAATTTGTTGTTCGCTTTAACAATCTCTGATGTAGATGGAATCATCAAAGATTCCAATCTCTCTGTGTATACTGATGATATGAAAATCTATCGGCGCATACAAAGCAATGCCGATTCTTGCAATCTTCAAGATGATCTGTGGCTCGTTCCTGTAACTCGTAACGATCGTAGTTACCGACTCATATTAACGATTTGACGTCACTCTGACGTCATTCTCACTTGCAATGCTTCTGTACGAATCTGAATCGATTTCTGTTCGATTCGTTCATTCCAAATCGATAAGCTGTCACATGTTCCGATTTCATTTCAATGGAACCTTTTGAAAAAGTGTTTCAGTACGTAAAGTGAATCGATAAAAATGTGTCACTTTTATCACCGGCTTTGTGGCAAGTGAGAACTCTACCGATTTATCTAATGACAGTAATGTTGTCTATTATTAGGTTATAAGTATTCGAAATATACCTTTAAAAATGGTTACTTTCGTATAAGTCGAATTTTTTCTGATTGAAATATTTTGTTATTCTTAAAAAAGTTTTAGTTTTAAAGGTAATACAATTTATAAATAATGCCTTCTTACCAGAGAACTGCACAAGCCTACTTGAAACTCTATTTCAAGTACTTGCTTAAAATACAACTTCAAGCTAGCTTGAGCTTGACAATTTTGAATCAAGTATAGCTTCTAATTGAATATAAATAAGCCCACGACAGCTTGCGACTTGCAAGCTTACAAGCGAACGGCACGAAGTTTTAAGTAAAGGAAAGCTTGATGCCTTCGGCAAAAAGCTTGAGAAGCTTAAAATTGAAGGCAAGTATCCAAAAAATTCAATGAGCTTGTTTAGAGAGAGCTGAAGCGTAATAGGACTTTTAATGATTCTGTGGACTCAGTGGTTGGAAGTTTTAGGGGTAACTTATTTCGAAGATGATGTCAAACTTTAAAATTTAAGATGGCGGATAGAGCTGCCACCTATTAATTTTTTTATTTTTGCGAATTCTTGTAATTTTGAAATTCTGACAACGGATTTGATTTCGAATATAATGTCACAGTCTTAAAATTTAAGATGGAGGTTAGGGCTGCCACATAAATTTTTTCCACAGTATTGCCACCTAATAATATGTATTTTTAAGAGTCTTTAACTTCATTTATCAGTATTAAAGGGTCGCTGATTTCGAATCTAAAGTCAGAATTTTAAAATTCAAGATGGTGGATAGGGTTGCCACCTTCATTTTTTGTAGTTTTATGAATTCGGGGCTGCCAAAAAAAAATGGTACAACAAAAATGGGTCGCTGAATCTGAATCCGTTGTCAAAATTTCCAAACTTTGACATTTTGAAATAGGGTTGCCACCTAATATTATGGCAATAACAACAGAAAAAAAGTTACACGAGCTCCGCGTAATAAATGAAACGAACAACGAACCAAACGATCGTCAGTCGCATAGAGTCGAAACCAGAGTTGAAAAGTAGAAAACTTGACTTTTTCCACCAACTCATATGGGGTAGAAACAAAGTAGAATCACGTCAGACATATGATTCGTTTTTCAGTAAATCAAGTTCCTGCATATCAACTCAATGCTTGATATTTTTTCAAGTAGCTTGATTTTCAATTTACTTGTTGCAGATTTCTGCTACTTACATAAAAGTTAAAAATTTTAGCAAAACAGTATTTGTTTGAGCTATGAAAAAGTAACCGGTTGCATATATTTGCTAAGTTTTTGCAGCACAGCACTAAGTGTAAAATTATTGACATTATTTACAACCGCAACCATTAATACACATCATTATAACATAATTAATTTTCTTAAACTGCAAATCTTCACTTTTTATTAAGAAGACAAGCACCTATTTGTTATAAAGTAAAAAAAATAATATATAATACTAAAGTAATATATTCGAGTAAACAGCTGCTTGTCATTTGACTCAATTTCGCAACTTTTCTTCTCGATTTGTGTTCTTTTTCATCACGGCCCGAGTTTTTACCGATTTAAACGTACAGAAACATTAGTTGTCACGAAATCGGTAACTAGGGATCGATAACGGCTGACGTCACACAAATCGGTAACTTGCTGATTTTGTTACAGGAACGAGCTACTGGTTAGTTTTTCCACTTGCTGTCAAAAAAATCTTCTTGAGCCTAACATCAGTAAGTGTCAAGCAATTACATATTCACGAAAGCGTCTCCAGCTTCCACCAAGAACTTATTACTACTCGGCAAGCCAGTTCCTTCTGTAAGCTATTTACGGGACTTAGTGTAATATGTGACAAGGAACTTAATTTTAGGTATGATATTGATAATATCATTAGTGGAGCCAACTCTGCACTGGGTTTTGTTCCTTGGGTTTTCTGAGCCAACAACAAACACTGGTCCAGAGAGTTCTCCAATTCTTACGTGACTAAATCTCTCTACCTTATCTTTGTTAGACACATCCTTGAATATGCCAGCCAGGTTTGGTCTTCTATCTACAACACCTATTCTGTCCGAAGCCGTTCAACGAAGATTCAGTCGGTTCGCACTCTGCGGTCTTTCCAATTCCGATAGTTTCAACTTACCTGCTTATGCAGGTCGCCTAAAATTGATTAACATGCAAAGTCTTGCAAAACGAAGGAAAGTTGCCGATGTACTCATTCAATTCATCAACTTGTATGCGAATCCATTAACTGCCCAGCACTACTCCAATTAATATCCTTTAATACCAACCCACGTAACATTAGGTCCATTCCTCTCTTCCACCGCACCGACTACGAATGCAGTGAACCTGTAACCAGGATGCTTCGTGTAACCAACAATTTGATCAGCGAACTAGATTTTCATCTGAGCAGTTCTCGATTCCAAAATGCCCTTCTTAACTCCAACGCCACTTCTTGTTAACTCCTACGCCACTTTTTCACCTCTCTAATGATTTTCTTGCAATTAAGAAATGGTACACATTAAAATTACTGATATTTGTGAGTTTTCTTGCTCTCGTATTTTCTTTTTGAAGTCTGACGTGTTCTTAAAATGACGTCATTCAGATGGGCGAATTACGCCCACCACGAATTGGATATTTTTCAAACACCAAAACAAGGAAAAGAGAGAAGGAAAAATAAATAAAATAATAAGTAAATAAACCCTGTTAGAATAAGCTTAGTTCTATGTTTATCAGCTTGTATTGAGCTAAACGAATAAATAAACTAATTTAGAATACTGTAACGTCACTGTTCATTGACAGAACGATCTGACATTTATGGTGTGTTCATGTTAAGGTCGATCAAAAATGGCATGCATTTAAGGAGAGGTGGTGCCGTCACTTCGAAACCAGTAGCATCTTAAATGCCCAGTATATATAAAATAAATAAGTATTTCTTTAAACATTATTTAGATTACGTTTTAAATAAATGATTATTTAATTGTAAAAATAATTGTTGTGTGCTTGGCGCAGGCAGAATTTTCGTAAAATTTTTTGTTCTCTCCAAAAACATCCCAGCAGAATATTTTTATAATTTTGTAAGGCATTTACTTAATATTCGCTTATTTAATGCATTACATAGTACTTAAAGACCAAAAAGCTATTACTTTTTGCTTAAAGTAATGCATACTGTAATGCCTCATAATAACATTTGTTTATTTTTGTTTTCTTTGTTCTTTGTAAGAATCAAGTAATACCAAGAGTATAGTATTTGCTTCTTTAATAAGTTCTTTGTACCAATTATAAAGTGACTTGCGCATAAGATATTATTTATCCGCCTCCGGTATGCATATGCATAAGTACCTCTCTGGTATAAGAAATTGCAATCGCCTACCGCCAATGACATGCCTATGTTAAAGTAATGCATTCTGTAAGCCAGAAGGTAAGTGATGATTGCCGTTTTCTAGATTATTTTAGGCGTTACTTGTAAGCGAAGTTTTTGCTGGGATCTTGTGCGTTATTTTTGGTTATCTCCTATATTATGCATACCTACTCCCATCGTCGCTTACGCTGTAAGGTAGATGTCATCAGTGTTTAAGTGGCCATGTCCGAACAAATGTAATGAAGAATTGTTAACAGGTTTAGGAGGCTTCGCAGCTACATTTTATTTAAGAAGTAATTGGTTACTTTATGTGTAACCATCTACTAAGACTCACGATGGCTCAGCTTTCTTTCTTTCTCTGTAGCATTTCGTAGTAAATTTTTGCGACGAAGCCATGCAAATCTTTGCTTCAAAAACAATAAGCTTTACTATTTTATATTTATAACTATGCAGAAGTTTTTAAAGCCTACTTTAAAATAATCTTTAACCCTTTCTTCTTTCTAGATCCCAAAACGCGACAACTTATACAACGCAAATACAAATCAACGATGGTGAGTTTTATGTAAAAATTTAAAATTTATATGAAATATTTTCCTCTGCCCCTTTTTTTCTGTAAATAATGCACAATTGCCAGTTGTAAATATGTATTTAAATTTGAGAGTTTTAAACAAAATAATGCATGCGCACAAAAAAAAAATATTTGCCTCTGACTTTGGCTATTTTTCCAAATATTCTGTTATTCACAAACTCATATCACATAACACCGTTAACTGATGTCCAAAAAAGCACTTGCTTATTTTATGCTATCTTTGTACTCGTTGTATATATATATTTCTTTGAAAATTAAAAAAAAAACAAAAATTTTCCTTGTGTTTCTCTTATTTGTTTTTTTCTATTTTTTTATATGTTTCCCAACAACACATTCACTGCATTTAAAAAAAACAAAATAAAAAAATAAAAATTCAAAAAATTTTTTCAAAAAAATAATCACACAAAACCAAAATACTAAATTGGCAACCCTGCTAACAACAACAACAACAATGGTAACAACAACAACACCAACAAACACCCACAAAGGCGTCCGAAGCCGCACTCAGTCTACATCGAATGTTTTCCATAAAATTGGCAACAAAGTTAATGGAAATGCCACAAAAATATGCCAAGGATAGTGCTTACAACAACAACAACAACAACAACGACAACCGAAAACCTGTGATAGTAACAACGCCAACAAAAAGTAAAAATACAATCGTAACGGAAACGAATGTCGACCAATTTCAACAAAGAGATGCCTTAAATTGAAAAACATACCATGAACAAACCTTCCAATGTACATAAAAAGTAGTTTTCTAAGCTGAAGCTGAAACAAAAAACATGTTTGCATGTTTGTGTCTTGTAAATATTATGTTAAATTTATATTTGATTTTTTTAAAATACTTTGTAAAAATTAAAATTTCACTCAAAGAATTCAATGTTTTATTTATTGTGCTTTTAAAACCACTTTCAGTTTATTTATTTCCATTGTTTAAGAAGCTTGAATATCATTTTCATTCAGTGTTCACAAAGTTTCACTCAGTATTCATAGCGTGTCGATGAGAAGGTTGCGTGCCGATTCCATTTTCAACGGAACACTGATGATCCAAAAATATTTAACTCGTTTTTGAAAATCACAATTTACTATTTTTATTTATTTCTAATAGAACTATTTATATATATATATATATATATATATTAGGGCGGGTCAAATTCTGGCTCAGCGAAATTCGTAAAATACATGTAATTTCAAGACTTTTTCTCCACTACAGCATATACAAATTCTGAAAAAAAGCTGTGCGGACTTTCGTAAATAGATTCATACACATACATTCCTACATTCATATTTTATAATTGAGAACAAAATCTATTTACGAAAGTCCGCACAGCTTTTTTTCAGAATTTGTATATGCTGTAGTGGAGAAAAAGTCTTGAAATTACATGTATTTTACGAATTTCGCTGAGCCAGACCTCCAAAAAAATTCGTCCATACAAATTGACCCGGCCTAATATATATATATATATATACAGTACGACCTCGCTCAACGCAACCAATTAAATTCAAGCCAATTGCGAAATCTGAGGTTATTGCAAAAACAGAGGAAAAATTTTATATTGGCCAATAGACCTATTTCCAAAAAAATATGCATTTTCTACACATTCAAATTAAAGTGAATCGAAAAATTTTTGTTCAGAAACATAATTTCATTTTATTCAATTTATTTTTTTAAAAATTGGGAAATTTTGGTCTGCACTTTGTTGCAATTTATACTTTGCGTACAATTTGGGTGTTGAGATTATCGAGGAGTTGCGTGTAGCGAGGGTTGCGTTGAGCGAGGTCGTACTGTATATATATATGTATATTAGGGCGGGTCGATTTGTAGGGAGTGAAAAAATTCACCAATTTCCCTATGATTTCCGTATTCTATGGGTTATTCCATGAAAATTTGCACAAGGAACCATACCTCTATCGTTAAAATCGAGTCCCCTACTTTTTGTTGGTAAAAAGTTCAAAAGTTACGGGCATTTTTGTCCAAATTTTGGACCATTTTTCCATTTTTTTCATGATTTTGTCCAAGAATATTACTTTCATGGCCATTTTTTTGGCTCAATCCATTATTTAATTCAATTTACAATTCAAAACGAAGAGTTTAAGCCCAAATTTATCGAATTCGGTTGATTAATTCATGCGATATTGCTGAAACAAAATAACACATAAAACCAACTTTTTGATTTTTTGTCCTTTTTTATTTTTTTTTCTACAAAAATTCAAATTAAGAGATAAGAAAGTATCTATCAACCTATTATAAAAAAAAATATTCAATTTGAGTGTAGTAAAAGACAAAATGTGAAAAAAACACTATTTTTTCTGAAAGTCTGGTTTACTTTCAAGTCTTGGTGTTTTCGTACGGCTCTCTAATGTCGTCGCCATAGCGCCTTCTACATTCTTTCCTGCAACTCGTTTAGCAGTGGCAGGTAGCAATTGGACATGTCTTTCCGTTCCTTGAATGTGTAAAGGAATTTGTGGATCATCGAACGGTGGCACTTCGTAATTTAAATATCCCTCCAAATGTTCATACG
This sequence comes from Dichetophora obliterata, assembly GCA_963920525.1. Lineage (NCBI taxonomy): Eukaryota > Metazoa > Arthropoda > Insecta > Diptera > Sciomyzidae > Dichetophora > Dichetophora obliterata. The sequence continues at coordinate 57,658,721 of OY986439.1, forward strand.
AATAACTTTGCGTAAACGGTGGTTCGAATAAAATGGTATCGTCATTTAAATCAATCATATTTGTATATTCCGTACAATTAAAGTTTATAAGAGATTTTTTATAAACTCTAAGTTCCGTTGGGTCGACATATCTCTTCGGTAATGTAAAATCTTCTTTATAGCAATGTTTCGTTTTTCCATTCTATCATCAAACAACATAGATAGCAAGATATTTTCTGAGTGTGCAAAATATGGATTATCTTGAATTACTGTATTTACAACTCCAAGTAAATTCGGTGGTAAAAATCGTGTCCAAGTAATAAATTTAAAAAGTAATATACTACCGTATGCGGCCAAAAAATTGAGTCAAAAAAAAGGCCATGAAAGTAATATTCTTGGATAAAATCATGAAAAAAATGGAAAAATGCTCCAAAATTTGGACAAAAATGCCCGTAACTTTTGAACCGTTGGACCAATGTTGGAGATTTTTTTTTTGTAAATTGATTAAAATGAGCTCACCTTTCCAACGCGCCTACTGGCGATTAAACCCGATCGATAGTTTTTGAGTTATGGATGTGAACGTGTAGGTAATATTTCATACGAACGTCAATTTGGGAAAAAATCTACCAACAAAAAGTAGGGGACTCGATTTTAAGGATAGAGGTATGGTTCCTTTGGCAAATTTTCATGGAATAACCCATAGAATACGGAAATCATAGGGAAATTGTCGAAAAATAAATCGACCCGCCCTAATATATATGTATATATCCATATAAGAAAATAAGATTCATTTTCTCAGGTGTTTTTAAACTGATTTTTATAATTTTCAATTTTTTTAAATGAATTAAAGTAGAATATTTTCTACAGAAATTCACCTGATTTAAACAGGTGCAATGATGTATTTCACGCATTGTGGACTATATACACGTAGACGGCCCGCACAAAAAAAGGAGAAAAAACGATCGGCATTGTTTCGTTATATTTCTTTTTCTTTGCACTATGATATGAGTTTGCTAGCCTTCTGACCATGGTAGAAGGATAGAGGTATATGCAGCGCTGACTGTGCTCTCTTTCCATACTGCCATGTCTGTCAAATTTAGCTGTGTGGCGAATGGAAACAAAAGAAAATAAAGAAAAAGTTTTGCTTCGTTTTGACAATTTCGGCAGTATGCTCTCATCTGGTGCATATACCTGTATTCTTCTACCATGCTTCTAACGTAGAAAGAGGACAAAAATCTATTTCTATTTTCAGTTTGCCGCTCACACTGCGCTCTCTTCTGAGCGATATAACTGGTGGCTTATTCATTAGGAAAGTACAAGGGGTCTTAAATTTGATCGAATAGCTATGGAATTATAGGTAGCACAGCCTCGAAATTCAGTATTTGACCACAAATTAAACGTGTCGTTCCCCTGATATTTTATGGGAATCGGACAAGGGAGGGTGTCACCTTCTATACAACCCAAATATGCCTTGGAATTATAGGTCGCACAGTGCACAATGGGGTATTTTATAACAAAAGTGAGCATTAATTAAAACAAGCAAAGGTACATAAAAGTGTTTGGCACCCTATGAAAAAAGATATAATTCTGCATCACTAGGTAAAAAAATTGTTGAAAAAAACTGTACGGTTTATCCGCAATGCAATTTGAAATTCATATTTTTTTTTAATTTTGAGTGCGCGCAGTGACAAACGTGTTTATCTGCAATTTCTGCAAAGAAGTTTTTTGTACATTATTTTAAAAAAATTTCATAAAACTATAGGCCCAACCAAAATAGACGTTTTGCTCCGTAACGAGTAAAAACGTAAGTGTTCGGTTAAATACATATTAATGTTGTTACCCAAAATGAGCAAACGTAACTGAACGAAACTAAACGAAACAGTTTGACAAGACGTATTATTCCGTAAGAACCGAACTGCTAGCGTAGCAATTCGTCAACAACAACTGTGCAGAGTGCGTTTTTATTTTATTTTCATCAATTTGGTTTAACTTCGCCATTATTTCACTCATTTTTCACAAATCTTTATTAAAAATTACAAAATGCACAATATAAATAAATTAATACTACTCGATTGCCTACTGATCAGCTGTTTCATACGAGTTGAGCAAATCGTTTCATTTTGGGTTAAATCCGTAAACATCCGTAACGAGTGCATACGTTCGTCAAAATGCTATCGTCTCGTTTCGTCTATTTTGGTTGGGCCTTATGATGGAACCTTCTTGTTTAAGTATTTAAGCAACACAAAATCAATTTTTTTTTTAAAATAGTTTTTCTATATAAACCTTCCAGGAAAAATCGGAAGGCTTCCATCTAAAAGTGATAAGAAACATTCCCAAGTAGTTTTGTATATATATTGTTTCCAAACCGCTTCTTTAACAATGCATGTGGAAACTTTTACTGATTTTCAAGCAATGACTACAGACAATATTAATATTATTGTTTCCCAGCCTTGTGGTAGTGCGTCTAGTGGTAGCGCGCTTGACTGTCGTTCAGAGGTCCCGGGTTCGAATCCTGTGGCAACATGTTGTAACTTCGAAAGTTTCGAAGTTGTCGAAATTATCGAAAGTAGGTATTTTGTAACACTTTCGACAGGCGATATTTACGATAAAATATCACTTTGATTTGGTAGCAGTGATCTAGAAGCGAAGTATATATAAAAGCCTATATTTATTCAACCAAGCATGGTTTTATTTATTGATTAATGAACACAGAAGTGTTTAATAATGATTTTAAGTTAGTAAAATTATAAAAGAATTGGTTTTAATTAGAGTATATACATTAGGGCGGGTCGATTTTCATGGAATAATGCGTAGAATACGGAAATCATAGGGAAATTGGTGAATTTTTTCACTCCCTACAAATCGACCCGCCCTAATATACATATATGTTAACCTTAAAACCGTTTGTTAAAATTAAGTTTCCTTTTTTTGCCAAACAATGTTATTTGTTTAAAATTAAAATTTTTCGACAATTTCCCTATGATTTCCGTATTCTATGGGTTATTCCATGAAAATTTGCCAAAGGAACCATACCTCTATCGTTAAAATCGAGTCCCCTACTTTTTGTTGGTAGATTTTTTCCCAAATTGACGTTCGTATGAAATATTACCTACACGTTCACATCCATAACTCAAAAACTATCGATCGGGTTTAATCGCCAGTAGGCGCGTTGGAAAGGTGAGCTCATTTTGATCAATTTACAAAAAAAAATCTTCAACATTAGTCCAACGGTTCAAAAGTTACGGGCATTTTTGTCCAAATTTTGGAGCATTTTTCCATTTTTTTCATGATTTTGTCCAAGAATATTACTCTCATGGCCATTTTTTTGGCTCAATTTTTTTGACTTACGAAGCTTACGAAGCTTACGAACCTTACGTTACGACTGGACTGATTTGCGCTTTACATTATTGGCATATTTTTTCACAGGGTGCACACTTTCAGAAAAAATAATGTTTTTTTTCACATTTTGTCTTTTACTACCCTCAAATTGAATATTTTTTTTGATAATAGGTTGATAGATACTTTATTATCTCTTAATTTGAGTTTTTGTAGAAAAAAAAAAATAAAAAGGGGAAAAAATCAAAAAGTTGGTTTTATGTGTTATTTTGTTTTAGCAATATCGCATGAATTAATCAACCGAATTCGATAAATTTGGGCTTAAACTCTTCGTTTTGAATTGTAAATTGAATTAAATAATCGATTGAGCCAAAAAAATGTCCATGAAAGTAATATTCTTGGACAAAATCATGAAAAAAATGGAAAAATGGTCCAAAATTTGGACAAAAATGCCCGTAACTTTTGAACTTTTTACCAACAAAAAGTAGGGGACTCGATTTTAACGATAGAGGTATGGTTCCTTCGGCAAATTTTCATGGAATAACCCGTAGAATACGAAAATCATAGGGAAATTGGTGAATTTTTTCACTCCCTACAAATCGACCCGCCCTAATATACATGTATGGTAACCTTAAAACCGTTTGTTAAAATTAAGTATCCTTTTTTTGCCAAACAATGTTATTTGTTTAAAATTACTAATTTATCATTTTTAGTGTCAATAAAATTTTTTCTTAATAACCTTTTTTTTATATATTTAATCACGTTATTAACATGCCAAGTGTGTGAAAAAAAAACTTACGAGCAGTTGTTTAATGTTCGAAAATAACTTCGAAACAAGTCAAATCGCCTGTCGAATGAAAATGTTACAACCAGGGCTGCCAACTCATTTCAATCAAATTCCCCAATTGTGGCTATAAAATTCCCCCATTTTGCAACCGATTCCCCCTGGAAAAAGTATATTTACTTCAAAACAGGCTTTATTAGTAAATATTTTTATCAGTGACATTTTTTAGAACATATCCCTTAAAAATTTGACAAAACATTTTTCAAAACTAACATAAAAACAAAACATAAAATAGATTAAAAGAAATGACTAGAATAAATCAATTGGACATTTAAGTATAAACATGTTTTAAAATGTTTTACTTTTTTAAAGCATTCCAATAAGTTTCTTATATATATACTATAAAAAAGTTATATACTAAAAACTATAAAAGTATTAAAAAAAAAATTCAACTTTTGTAAATATGTTTAAATGCACTACATTTTAGAGATCTGGCATAGGTTTTTTCAACAAATTAAATAAAAAACCAAGCTAACTTCATGTAATCACTTCTTGTGATCGTACATTAGCTGATTAAATTTCTTTAAATGTTTATCGGTTAATACAAAATTAATATCTTTGAGATATGTTTTTGTATGTAGTATAGCTCTTACGGCTTCTGTCGATAATCTGTTTCTTAATGCCGTTTTGTTCATATTTATGCTCGCAATGTACGACCAAAAATCATTTGTGTCACAATTTTCAAATTCGATTACTCTTAAGGAGCGATATTCGTTATCAGTTGCTATAAGTTCTTCATTGGTTATTACATGAGATAAAAGAGTGGCCAAAGGTACAATTGATTTTTGAGTTTTAATTTATTTTGCATCCAATAATTTACAGTGCTTCAAAATTTGTTGATGACTACTACAAAATCTAAGTCTTATTTGGACTAACGACTCAATATAAAAATCAATACACCGCTTCTTAAAAACAGAAATTTCATCGTACCCAATATTTGTGTTACATAATGTACTTTCAACTTTTCCACCAAAATAACAATCCTTAAGGCATAAGTAATTGTTTTCATTCTCAAAATTTACATAATCTATCTGCTGGTTTAGATAACACTCTGTTTTCAAAAAATTTCCAGAAAAAACTTTGAACAGGAATTCAATCTTTGCATACAGTGAGTGAATTTGGAGACACTCGCTCTGCATTTCTAAATTCAGAGATGAAAAATAAGCCAAAACGTATTCTAAAAACTCGAAATAAAGTTGGGTTATTGGGTTTTGAAGGGATTGGTCTATAAAATTATTTGTGGAGTTTGATTCAAATGCAGCTTGAGTTCGAAAAAATGCTTGCAGTGCTTTCCACTGATTATTTATTCGATCCACAGACTCTTTTAATGCAAGCCATCGAGTAAGAGACGGATGAATAAGCTTGAGTTGATTAACGTTCCAAAGTTCTTGAAAGCCTTCAAACATTTGTGCACGTTTAGGACTGTGCGACAAAGTAAGCAAACATCAAACGCATTAGTTCCTCTAAAAATGCTGGCAGCTTTTTGGAAGCTTTTTGCGCGCATAAATGTATCGAATGAGCCGCACATTTAACATGTATCATGTCCGGATTTTTTTCTTTAAGCATAGTGCTTATTGATGATTTTGAACCACACATTACATTAGCTCCATCTGAGCCATAGCCAATACAGTTATTGTAGGGTATTTGGTGTTTTTCGAAAAAATTTATAACAATATTACTAAGCCTTGCAGCAGAAGCATCTTCAACTTCTTCCAAAAATAAAAAGTAGTCTGTGGGCTTTAGATCTACGTCAGTAAGTCTTGCTACTATAGCTAAAGTTTTTTTGTTGCTTCGATCTGTACTTTCATCTAAAAGGATGGAAAACTTTGAAGTCCTTATTTTATTTATTGTATTCTCCTCACTTGCTTAACATAATACATTTTTAATTAGCATTGTACCTTTCGTTCGACTGACCGACATGTCCTTTATATAAGGACCAAAGTCTTTATTAAGTTCTTTTATGAATTTGCATAAATGAGGAATTATGTCGAAAGGTAAATTGTGTTTGACTGCAAAGACAGCTAGATGAAGTTCAGCACGTTTTATATAAGCCAGCAAAGAAGATGAACTAGCAAAACTAGATGAGATTGTCGCCTGGTTTTTCAGCAATTTTCCATTTTCTTTATGACTTTTGGAGTCGGCGTGTCTTAGAATATCAGAAAGGTGCGATTTACCATGAGTGTCGCAAACAGTGCAATAATAATATTCCTTGCCACGTCTACTAGGCTTAAGGCGGTCTTCTCATTCAAAACCCGTTTTTTGGACCCTTTTTAAAAAAATTCTTATTTGAAAACGCAAAGAATAATTGAAAACTTTTTTTATTTATTGTATTACAAAAGGTTCAAAGTAAATAAAAAAAATTTTTTTGCCTCGATACGTGGGCTGTTCAAAAAGTAATGAGACTTCAAAGTTGGTGGTGAAAAAAAGGTGTCGTCACGGCGGCCACGATTCCGGGTCTCCGGAGCGTCTGAAATGAAAAAAAGGGGTTATAATCAGTATAGATGTAATTCTCGGGTGAACCTCAAGCTTAATTTTGTGATTTTTTTTTTGACAAAATGACGGCCATTCAAAAGAAAAATTTCAATTTCGGGTTTTTTTTTTGTAGTTTAGTGTAAAAAAAAATAGTAAAAATTTTTTTAAAATTATGGTCGAGGTTCACCCGAGAATGGTGACAATTTTGCGTCGATTCCACTTTGTTTCATGAAAATCGGTTCAGTTGAACTGGAGATATCATGGCCGTCAGTTCGAAAAACGTGGGTTCGAGATAAACGCGTTTAAAGTTTGAAGTAATTTTTTTAGGAAGGAAATCAAAAATGTTTAAATGCAGTTTTAAAGAGCTGACAATTCTCCGTCGAATTCACTTTGTATCATCAAAATCGGTCCGGTAGAACCGGAGAAAACTTAACTCATAGGTCAAAATACGAGGGTTTCAAAAAAACCCAAAAAATTTTTTTTCAAGAAAAGCAGTTCTGCTGGTATCAAAGTTATTTTTTTGGCAAAAAAAAAAAAAAGTGACAAATTAAAGTACGCAATTAACAAAAGGAGGTAATTCTGCGTCATTAAAGCTTTATTTCATCAAAATTGGTTCAGTAGATGTGAAGAAAACTGGCCAGGTAGTCAAAAAAGGGCCTTTGAAAGAAAATCTAAATATTTCAGATAATTTTTACTTACAAATATTAGTCGGCGATGCCAGCTCCATACAGGCCACCTTCCTCTTTTTCGTAGAAACTGCTTTCTGCTGCCCTCTCTGCTCTGCGAGCCGTTTTGCCAGCTTTTGATGATGCCGCAGCTCGAGTCTCTGATCGGTTCAATCTGTCTTCATTGCGAGATAGTGCGAATTCGTATGCGTTTTTGCCAATCGCAATACCCATCAAACCCATAATTTTAAGTATGGGTATAAAACCGTCGTTGAAGAGGCACGTTGCAATGAAATTGGCCACTTCGATGGTGTGTGCGCCTGAGTTGATGTGTTTGGGCGAAAGTGACCAAAGAACAGAATTGTAGGACTCATTGGAATTCTGAGTTTCAGATCCAAGGCTATACCTTTTGGCCCAATCCCTAAAAGCCGCATAGCAACAACCAAGCGTCGATTAATTTCATATGATTTTCCGATCATAGGTGACGAAGGAATATATGTTGTGCGTGGGCAGGCGCAGTTCAAAGCGATTTTAAATCCAACTCCATTTGGTGAGGCTTCTGAGAACTCAATTTTTTGCTTGCATGAGGCACAAATTACCAACGCTGACAACGTGGTAAACACAGAACAGAACTCGAGAATGCAATACTTCAAATTGTTTTTGATTGATACTTCGTCGTTTTCATTATTCTTGAATTTCTTGGGCGATGTACTGGTATATTCAGAATCCTCTGGTCTAAGATGCTGATTTCCACTAAACCCGCGTTTTTTAGCACGATTCTGACGCTCACTTGGGCGTTTTTTTTTTTTTATTACTTTTCCGATCCATTTTACAAAAATCACAATAAATTTATGAAAAATTTACTTTTCCGTTCACTGAAGCGCATGCGTCTGTTGCTCAACTCGATACAAACTGAACTAAATGATGCTTTCAGTTGAACACCTGCACTCAAAAAATGCTTCAACCCCTAATATAAGCAGAAATGTGTATTCGTATGTTTGTATGAATATGTGTGCAAAAACGTTTTTACCTAACAATAAACATTTTCAACGGAATTCGGTGGTTACTTTATGCCGCTTCGTTCAAAAATGAGTCGAAAAAAATAGCTCATTTTGACGAAGACCTTGCTTCACAAAAAGGCTGTATCTTCTAAAGTATTTCGAATTTCTAAAAATCCTTTTAGGGACATATTCACAACTACCCAAGCTATAAATAAATGCAAAAAAAAAAGTCGAAAAAAAGTTGCTCAATGAGAAGACCCCCGTAAGCCAAATGCTGCATTTAGGATTTTCCTCCCAAGAGTTTTGATATATTCTTGCGTAAGCTTTGGTTTCCTTGGGCATTTTGCTTATTCGCTGTCTAGAACACTTTATTAAAAGCAAAGGTATAAGGCTATATCTAGTAATAGTTTTATACCTTCAGTCTATTGATAGAATAGTTTATATATATTTCTTTAATCGTAAAACTTTGAATTAACTAGCGCACAAAGATGTAGCAAGCCAATACAAGCAGATGTGAGGCAAAAGTTGTTTCAACTTGAAATAAGCTAAGGCGAATGTCAGAAAAGGAAAACAGTAGAAATGCAAGTTGCCAACTTCGCTTTTTAATGAGATGGGTATGTTCAACAATAGAGAAACTTTGTAAAACTTTCTAAGCATACTGAAAAGAAAATTTTTTAATTTGCTATGATTTTTAAATGAACTAAGAATTCCCCCAAAAATTAACATCGAGTCTTAATTTCGCCCAAATGGGGGAATTCCCCCCAGTTGGCATCCCTGGTTACAACATACTGCCACGTCGAAAACTTCGCTTCGAAGTTCGCTTCGACAGTGAAGTTACAACATGTCGCCACTGGCCGAGCATTTTCGAAACAAGGGAGACATTGGCGTAGCAAGCGCGGGGCAAGGGGGGCAGTTGCCCTTCGCTTATTTAGCTAGATAAACAATTTAACAAGAAAACTTCAAAAGTTATTCAAAATATCAGTTTTTTTTTACAACGATAATATTTTTGTATTATATATTTGCTCTTCTTTCTCTCTTTCTCATAACCATGCTTTCGGATAACCACTTTCTTTCTCTGTGTTTGCTATAGTGTTTTGTTCTTTATAGATAGAACAAAATGTAGAGTTTCTTCTGCGATTCCAATTTGAAAAAATATCGGATACATTGAAAAAACTATCAAATGAAGTTGAAAAACTTGTTGCTTTGGTTTTGACTGTGCCTGCATCAGCAGATTCATCTGAGCGTTCTTTTAGTGCACTCAGGCCAACTTACAACGTATCTTTCAGCAACTATGACACAGAAACGACTCACTCAAGCGACACTTATACACATTCACAAAAATAAAACCGAAGAATTTTATTCGATGAAGGTGGTGAAAGAGTTTGTTTCTCGCAAGGACAGAAATAAACATTTTGGAATAATTTAAATTGATGTAACTTTTTGTACCTTGTTGCATTTAAACTATGTAAAGATAAACCTAGTCTTGCTTTATAAAAGCAACATTTATTTCTTATATTTTCATAGTACCATATGAAAGATCCCTTAAAAATTATCTCCAATATCGAAATTGGAAGCACGGTTGCCTCTTCTGAAAAAATTGGTACGTTTATTTTAACTTGGTACCTTGGTACATTATTTTCCGAATTATATATATTATAAATCAGATTTTTGAGACATTTTTTGAGAGTTAAGGATTTTTTGTGAGAATTTTCACTAAAGCATAAAAATATCTCCAATCAGAAAATGTTTCTCTTATTACCAAAGATATTCTAAAACAAATTAAAGACAAGCTCGATTTAGGTAAAGAAGATCTAAATGTTTTGAATGTAATAACAGCTTCACAAGTTATGTCAGAAAACAAAATTTCTTTATTGCCATAATTCAATAATTTAATATATAAAAATTAATATTTGTTTGTTTGTTGGTTTGTTCGTACAATATGTTATGCGCTGCCAAACCGCTCATCCGATTTTGATGGGTTTTTTTGCAAAATGTTAGAGGCTATTTTAAGTTGTGATTAGGCAAAGGGGAGGTGCCACGCCCATACAAAACAACACTTTAAATCCTCATTTCTCAGTCATTGGTAGCCGTAGGGTGATTATATTTGGTACGTATGGTGTTGGTATCAAAAGAAGTAGCTTCATGTTAAAAGTGGGCGAAGCCATGCCCCTTTCTAGAAGAGATAAATACCTTCTTATCATGGCCGTAGCTGCAATATTTGAAAGTTACTACCGGCTTAAGCCCCATTTTCGACTTCGGCACATATTTTTATTAGATTTTAGGCAATAAAAAAAGGCCTCGAAAGTCGAAAGTCGATATTCAACCACAATTAACACATGTCGTTCCACTGATGACATTTTATGGGAGTTAAACAAGGGGGAGTGGAACCTCTGATGCAACCAAAAATTGCGATATCTTATAGTTTTGGAGTTACACAGCATCGGAATTCAGTATTCGACATCAATTTATGCATGCAGTTTCATTAATAACATTTTATGGGCCTTGGAAACGGTGGAGTTTCACCTCCTTCCATACAACCAAAATGTGTGCTATCGAATAGCTTTGAAGTTATAGGTCGCACAGCATCGAAATTCAGTAATCGACCTAAATTTACCCATGCAGTTTTACTGAAAACATTTTATGGCGTTGGAAAAGTACAACCCAAAGATGCAAAATCGAATAGCTTTAAAGTTATGGGTAACACAGCGTCAGAATTCAGTATTCGACCTCAATTCATACATTCAGTTTCATTAATAACATTTTATGGGCGTAGGAAAAAGGGGACTGGCATCTCCCATACAACCCAGATTTGTGCTATCGAATAGCTTTGGAATTATAGGTCGCACAGCGTCGAAGTTCAGTATTCGATACGAATTTATACATGTACTTTCATTGGTAACATTTTTTGGGCGTTGAACAAGGGACCTCTTATTTTACCCAAATTTGCGATATCGAATTGCTTTGGAGCAGGGACCCGATTTAACTCTTATTATTTTTTAAATATGCAAAAGGTTATGGAAAAAATAGCTGAAAAAAAATTGGGCCTGTAATAATAATTATAAATTACCCAGAAAATTGTAGTGCTGCCATAATCATTATGAAAGATTTTTATTTTTTTTGGTCTTTGATAACGATTATAAAAGATAATTGGTTTTTTTGGTCTTCCGTAACCATTACAAAAGATATTTTTTTTTTTTGGTCTTTGGTAACCATTATGAAAGATTTTTATTCTTATTGGTCTCCTGTAACCATTATAAACGATTTTTTTTTTTGGTCTTTGATAACCAATATGAAAGATTATTATTTTTATGTTATGTTATCCTTATTTTACCAATAGTTTAATTAATAGTTTCTTCTAATTTTTACTAAATTTGATGTAGAAAAATCTTTCATAATGTACATGGAAGACCAAAAAAAAAAATCTTTTGTAATGGTTATAGAAGACCAAAAAAAATAAAAATCTTTTGTAATGGTTATAGAAGACCAAAAAAAATAAAAATCTTTTGTAATGGTTACGGAAGACCAAAAAAAATAAAAATCTTTTGTTATGGTTATGGAAGCCCAAAACAAAAAAAAAAAAAAATATAATGGTTATCAAAGACCAAAAAAACATTGGTTATTTGTAACTATTATTCAGAGAGCAGGTTTTAAAAATTCTTGATTAATTATTATTTCAGGATTTTTTCAAATATTGGTTATAACTCTTATGTCCCTGCTTTGGAGTTATAGGTCGCACATCGTCGGAATTCCGTATTCTACCTTAATTTACACATTCAGTTTCATTGATCACATATAATGGGCGTTGGTCAAGGGGGCGTTGCACCTCCCATACAACCCAAATTTGGGATATCTAACAGCTTTGGATTTATAGGTTGCACAGCATCGAAATTGAGTATTCCACCTCAATTTACACATGCAAGGGAGCGTGGCAGCAACGCGCCGGGTTTCAGCTAGTTCATATTAAAATATCATCTCATAGAATGCTACCCTGACGTTATTGTGACTCAGAGGAATCTTGCTCAGGTTTCAAATATCAGTTTTTAAAATTGTAATGACGTTGGTAAAAACTTTGGGTATTTTGAGAAAAAGTCTGGGTCGTGAAGAATTGATTGGTAGTGAAGAATTGATCGGGGAAAATTTGTTTTAATAATTTTATCAATTTTGTAAATAGTTTGATATGCCTTACACACAGCTCAGCAGCTGCTGAACCAATATTTTTTTATTTTAGCCTGATTAAAACTAAAACTAGAAATAAATTGGAATATAAAACACTTAACAACATAAAGCTCTTTAAAAAATTGTGTGTCGAACGCAATGAATCTAATTATATTTAGCCAGCAAAAGAACTATTTTGACGTATTTATTATTTTGTTAATAGCGTAAAACATAACTTAATATTTTTGTTATGTTTGGTATGTAAACAGATATACTCCAGTGAATTATTATAATAAATGTTATCAAATTATTATTTTAAAAAAAGAACTGGTACATTTTTTCCTATTTGGTACATTTTTTCGGAGAATGTGGTACAACAAAAAATAAGCAAGTGGCAACCATGATTGGAAAAACTTTTATAAATAATAGCTGAACCCGGTGTGCTTCGCTACTCCCCTCGTTATAAAATAAAATTAAAAGTATTTATATATTTTTCACGCCATCGAATTTTCGAAATAAGTCCACCCCAGCGCCACCTACCGTGTCCATTTATACACAAATTATTTTCTTATGATCAAACAAACATACATTCTGAATTTCAGTTAAATTGGTCCATAAATTCAAATTTTCGATATAAGTCCACCCCAGCGCCACCTATCGGGTCCAAATATAGCCTATGCTACCCACCGTACCAAGATGAACATTACCTGAAAATTTCATCAAAATCGGCCCAGCCGTTTTGGAGTCCATACGTTACATACATACACACATCCTATTTTATATATATAGATAGATGAAATTTTAATATTTTTTATTTAGCTTTATATTTTTTTTTTATTTTGAAACTAAAATAAAAAATTTGTTTGTTCATATTTATGTTTCTTTTAAGAAATTTTGGTGATTTTTTTTGCACACCCATTTGTACTTCCCCCCCTGATGAAATTAGCTTCCGACGCGCTTGAAGGGATAGGAATGTTTCCACATTATTTATAAGAACAGGAAAGAGGACTACTTCTAATTAAAACAGCGGAAAGGAATGTTTCCACATTAATTTTTAACACAGTGGAGAGGAATGTTTCCTTTTAATGACATGCTATGTAAAAAAAGAAATAGAGTGTCCAAAGAAATGGAATGCTTCCTATATTCCATGGAATGTTTCCTGTTTATATCCGAGAATGTTTCCATTTTCTGGAGGGAAGGGTGATCCAATAAAACTTTTTACTTTGTTTTCTAAATAAAATACATAAAAATCTATGTACTGATGCAAATCTTTATTTGAAATGATAGTTCGGTTCCTACAACTCAATGTTTAAAAATTATTTCGTTCAAATGTTGCCCACGACTAGCTCTTAAATGGTCCATTCTGTGGGTCATATTTTCGACAACTCTTTCGAGCATATCGGCCGGTATTCCTTGAAACACGAGTTATGTTGGTTTCCAATGCATCAATAGTTTCGGGCTTGTCACATATCCCCAAATAAAGTAATTCAATTGCTTCAGCTGTTTTTGGCCAATTTTGAAAATTTTGAAAATAACGTTAATAAACGTTTTTCAGGAGTAAGTCTATTCATGATTGAGTCGTATTGAATACTGAACACAAACGTCATATGGAAAAGCCATTTGACACATAACAGCTGTGAAAACAACCCAGTTGAAAAAGGGGCATCGTATTGGAACACCCTTTTTTTAATTTTTTAATTTTAGTTAAGAGAGATATGGTAGTGAATTGAGTAGAATTGAGGAAAGCAGTTTAGAATATAGACATGCAATAACAATAGAGTTCAGCTACTACAGCTTTTTCGCACTTTCTCCGCATTAGATCATCTTAAGAACCAGCCCAAATAACATTAAAACATCTCAATAAGGCCATTCACAGTTCGAATACGCTGGTCTGCCATTTGTTCGATTTGCTATTTGTACGCCAATTTACGAAAGCTTATTTTGCTTTGTTGTTGTTTTGCATACAAATGCAAATACGCAGGCACGCGTAAATAAAAGCAGCCCTTGGACGTGTTTTTTGTACCTCGTATTTTTATGCTCTGTCTACAGCCGCATAATCACATACATCACAGGGTTGCACAATCTTTTTATACGACAGTCACATGGCGAGGTGCTCACAGTTTGAACAATAACAAATGCTATAAATATGATTTGTTAAAAGTACGCTCAAACCGTGAATAGCCCTAATGATATCGATAAGAGTGGTCCAAAACAATCCAAAGTGAGAAAAATTTACCCACCATAATATGGGTTGGGCTCAGGGACAACACAAGACATGACAACTAACCATGCGTTTACATAGATCTAATCATACATTAGTTTTCAATCTACTTTTGAGTTGACCTTTCGATAAGTTAACATCAAAAAAGCTACAGTTGTTAACAAAGGTACTCATGCGATGTAAAGGAGCAGTAGCCATATAATTTGTTCTACTAAAAGATAAGTAAAAATTGTTAGCATTTCTACTGCTTCTACGGTTAGTGTTAAAATTTATAAGAGTTAGGAGTTCTGGTGAATCGAATACACCAGTTATGAGTTGGTGTAAATAGACGATATCTGCAGACTTCCTTCTCTCATTCAAAGATTGCATTTTTAATAGTTTTAAACGATCCTCATAAGGAGGAAGGTTTAAAGTGTCAGTTGCACTTAAGCCCCTTAGAGCAAACCGAACAAAACGTTTTTCGATTCTCTCTATACGTTCAACATGTACATTGTAACTTGGGGACCAAACTTGACTTGCATACTCTAAGTGAGGTCGCACAATTGCATAATACAGTGTTGTTGTTGTGATCATACTATTAAATTCTTTGGCCCAGCGTTTCATAAACCCGAGCATAGAAGATGCTTTTTTACAAATGTAATCAATATGAACGTTAAACGATAGCTTAGAATCCATGCATATACCCAGATCTTTGACAGCATCTACACGACTTAATGCAGTATCTTTTATCTTATAATCAAAAATTAAATTATTCCTTTTTCGCGAAAAGGTTTGGCATTCGCAAAAATAGTTTGGCATTTATCTGGATTTAGAAACATATTGTTTTTAGAACACCAAATTTCAAAGGATTTCAAATCAGACTGGAGCAGATCTGAATTGTCTTTAGCATCTATTGTTCTGTATATTTTCATGTCATCTGCATAGATAAGTAGATGAGAGTGTTTGATGATGTGGGTTACATCATTAATGGCTAAAATAAACAGAAGTAGACTAAGGTGGCTACCTTGAGGAACACCTGATTCAGCAATAAATTCGGCTGACAATACGCCTCGAAATCGTATTTGATAAGATCGCTGTCAGATACGATTGAATCCAGCTTACAAAAAATTGTGGAAAACCCATTAACTTTAGTTTAAATAGAATTAAGTTGTGTGGCAGTTTATCAAATGCTTTACTAAAATCAGTGTAAATACAGTCGACCTGGTTACCTGAATAAAATGAATTTAAGCAAAACGTTGTAAAATCGAGGAGATTAGACACAGTGGATCTGCCAGTAACAAATCCATGCTGACGAGTTGTCATGACCTTCCCACAGTGAATTTTCACACGATCATACACGAGGCGCTCAAAAAGTTTTGGAATCGACGAGAGTTTCGCGATAGGCCTGTAGTTGTTTATATCGTTCTTACAACCTTTTTTATAGATTCCAAAAAAGAGGAAAAATACTTTCGCTAATTGATTTATTGAATAACATGGACAGTGGTTGACTTAGAACGGAACCACATCGTGTTAACACTGCGGCAGGAATTCCGTCAGGTCCAGCATTAAAATCCTCATCGATCAATCCAATATACTTTAAAATATCCTCTGAAGTAAAGGATATAGAATCCAACGAAACCCTGGGTGTAGAGTTCATATATTCAAAGTACTCTTCATCAGGATTAAAAGAGTCTGAGCAAAATGACTCTTTAAAGAGATTGGCAAATAGACCACAAATTACGACAGGATCGTCAGTAAATCCGTCAGAGGTTTTAAATGATGAAGGGAATCCATCAGATTTTTTTTGGTGTTTATGAAACCCCAGAATTTCTTCGGATCAGACAATATTCTCAGCTTAGTACTGTCTAAATAATTTTGATATAAGGTAGCTGAGCAATTTTCAAAGTCCAGAAACAAACGCTTGTAGATTTCTAGGTCATTCAAGTCCAAGCTACAGACATATTTTTTCCATGCCCTATTCCTGCTGTTGCGAAGAATCTTTAACTCCTTTGTGTACAAGGGGTAAGCACAATTTTTCGTAAATTTGAGGCTATATGGGACGGACAGAGAAAACATAGCAAAGATTTCCATATAAAAAAAAATTAATTGAATCATCAAGAGTGTTATTATTAACATATTCTAAAATAACATGAAGTTTACTTTGAAGTAAATGATTCAACTTCAAAAAGTCAGCTTTTTTAAAATTGAATTCATAAACTTTATCTATTGAGTTAGACTTAACTATATTATCCCTGTCTGATTTGTACCATATTATCAATGGTGGATGGTATTCATCAACAGCAGTCAAAACATGAGGGGCCCTCTCAACAATCACATTGTTACTATCTGTAGTTAAGACCAGGTCAAGAAGTCTTTCACGACTATTATAAATACAACTCACTTGTTGTAAGTCAGAACATATATTATCAACAAATATATGCTCTTGGCGAGTCTTCGAATTAGATGCACAAAAATATGTATCATCGTCAGAAGATTCCCATTTCAAGTCAGGCAGATTAAAATCACCTAACAATAAAATGTCGTCATTAACATCAATTATGCTTATGACATATTCTATGTAATCCGCAAGGCTTGCATAAACTTCTACACTGCTCTTAGGAGGAACGTATGCATTAATAAGATATACATTAGAATTGCAATGTACAACCTTGACGCATATAAGTTCAATGCTAGCAGAGCAGGGAATAACAATAATGGAACTAACTAAGGAGTTCCTTACAGCTAATAAGACACCTCCACCGACAGCAGAAGTATTGTCAGCATGTCTATCTCTTCTATAAACTTCAAAACTGTTATCAAACAATTCTAAGTCAGTAATGCTTCCGTTTAACCTAGTTTCAGTCAGTGAGATAATATCCTCAGAGAAATTCTGAGACATTAAAAATATGTCTCGCGTCTTAGAGCGTAATCCCCTTACATTTTGATAGTAAAGGGATAACCTATTCAGTTTTTTTGGGATTGACGAGCGGCTTGAGTCGTCCCTCTAGGCTTATTCTTAGGCTGAAACTCTGTAACGAGTATATTATCAGTCCACAAATTAGAGTTTAGAACAGTTGCAAACTCTTCAGCTGGAACTGTGAGAATAAAGGAAGCATGGGAAGGTTTATTACCTATTTTTTTGCATGAGCAAAATACATTTTGACTCAACAATTTATTATGTTTGATAAAAGTCAATACATTTTCAACAGTTGTGTCGGGCTGAAGACGTGAAATAAATACATTTTTTTTTTCCTCGACACTGCCCTTAAGCTTGATAGATTTCTAGGCTCAATAGGAGTTTTGTATAAACATTCTAGTTACATAGTTTAAATATAGCTCTATAGCTCTATATAGCTATATGTTCACTTTCGTGGTATTTAAATTTCTTTACTATAACTTCGTGTCACAAATCTATGATTTCATTGAGAAAAATAAAAGACTTTATTGAAATTTGTTGCATCTTTTTTACCTCAAACTTTCTATATTCATAAATAAAGTTCAAATTTATAAATCTTTCCAATATTTTTATGCTAATTTCATATGAAATTTTAAATTGAATAGCTTAGCCATGGGCGTCCACAGGAGGGGAAAGTGCCAACCCCCTAGGCAGTGGACATTTTTTAAGTATCTTCATATTAAATCAAAAAGCCGTAAGCTACAATCAAAAACTTTAACGGGAGAGTAAAAAAAATTTCTAAATTGTAATTGTAAGTTGCGCTCAAACTAAGGGATTTTAGAACTTTTTTAAAAAAACATTGCTTTTAGTTGCAGGCGTGTAAAATTTAGCAGGAACATGTATTTTGATAAGATGCATCAATAACACTGTGCATGAATCGGTCACTTTTTTTTCCAAACAAGCTAGGGACGTATCATTTCAACATAATTCGAGGACGCTGAGTTTAAAGGCGCTTAACTTTTTTTAATCCTTCGGCCCGTTTTCGAGAAATTGAAAGTTAAAGATTAAGTACATGTTGATGCAGTTGTTGTTAGAAAAACTTTTTTCTCATTAACTTTATCGACTTCATGTCCATGAGTGAAACATTGACAATTACCTGTAGAATAATTTTTTAAAACAATTTAACCCTCGAAACCAAACTCTTATGGTCCAAATTGACCTCATAAATAAAAACAAAACATTTTTTTGCATAAAAGCTTTGTTCAAACCAAAAGAAGTAAGCATTTTGATGGAAAAATATTCCCCTGATATGGTGGCGCTAAATAAAATTGCAAATTAAACCAAATTAACCAACCATCTGTGTCCCTAAAATGGCCTGAAAGGTATTAAAACTAATAGCACTAATTCTAAACTAAAACTAATAGTTCACAGCAATAAACTGCTGTGTCTTCTTACGAGTAAACACAACAGTCAAAAAGACACAACAGTTTCGAACTATTATGGTTCACAACAATACGTTGTTGTCACGTTTGATTGTGGAACGTATGTAGAATTCGTTGCTTGACTGGTCCACGGTTGCTTCGGAGAAAAGTAAAAACGTACTCTTTAAAAGTATTTTTTTTTTTTTAATAGCAAAAAGTACTATCTTGATAAGAATTTTTTTGCGATATGAAAAGGAAATATTGAATAAGAGCCCATATTAAAACCCGTTAATTTCAACTGGCGTTAAAAATAGGATTAAATCTAGTATAATGAAATAGCTGGATTTTAAAATGTTTTTAAGTGCAAGGAAGCATTTTTTTACTAAGATTATAATGGTTTGAAAAAAAATCCCGCTTCCCCTCCTTTTGGCCGAGAACACGGACCCTTTTTATAGTAGCAACCAGAGAACTGCACAAGCCTACTTGAAGACTATTTCAAGTACTTGCTTGAAATACAAGTTCAAGCTAGCTTGAGCTTGATAATTTTGAATCAAGTGTAGCTTGTAATTGAATTTAAATAAGCCCACGACAACTTGCGACTTGCAAGTATGCTAGCTTAAAGATATATTATTAGGTGGCAACCCTATTATTCCAAAATTTTATAATTTGGAAATTCTGACCACGGATTCGGATTCAGCGACCCATTTTTGGTGTACCATTGTTTTTGTCAGCCCCGAATTCTTTAAACTACAAAAAATTACGGTGGCAGCCCTATCCACCATCCTGAATTTTAAAATTCTGACTTTAGATTCAAAATTAGCGACCCCTTAACACTGATAAATGATATTTCAAACTCTTAAAAATACATTTTATTAGGTGGCAATACTGGGATACAGCTACGCTGAAAAATTAGGACAACAATCCCCAGACTAATCTGATGAGCATGGCGAACGGTTTCATCAAGTGACAGCGAGACTCGAGCAGTGGTACAATGGTAAAAAACTAGATGATCTCTAAGGAGACATTTGTTGGAATTTCCATGAAGAAGCAGAAGAAATAGATGAATCTATCTGAGAGAATAAAAAAATATGTATGAAAAACTTATTTTTAATACCTTTCAGGTCGTTTCGGGGACACAGAAGGTTGGTTAATTTGGTTTAATTTGCAATTTCATCTAGCGCCAATATATCAAGGGAATATTTTTCCATCAAAAAGCCTACTTGTTTTTGCTTGAACAAAGCATTTATACGATAAAAATGGTTTTGATTTATGAGGTCAATTTGGACCATAAGACTTTGGTAACGATGGTTAAATTGTTTTAAAAAATTATTCCCCAGCTAATTGTCAATGTTTCACTCATCGACATGAAGTCGCTAAAGTTAATGAGAAAAAAGGTTTTCTAACAAAAACTGCATCAACATGTACTTAATCTTCAACTTTCAATTTCTCGAAAACGAGCCGAAGGATTAAAAAACGTTAAAAGCCATTAAATTTAGCGTCTTCGAATTATGCTGAAATAATCAGTCCTATCGGAAATAATTTTTCACGCGGATTCGGAAAAAGGAGTTTTTACTTTTAAGATAAAGCTTAAGAACATTTTGAAAATTTTTAATACAAATTTCTTTACCAACCATTGATGAACAAATTTGCATTAAAAATTTTCAAAATGTTCCTAACACGGGGATTCCACGAGACAGTACTGTTAAGACAGTACTCTACTGCTCTACTGTCTTAAGTTTTTTGTAGACAGTTGGCGGGACAGTAGCTAGGACAGTAGAATGATATTTAGCATATCAAATGACAGAAGACGAGAAAATTTTATAGAATTAATTGAAAATTTGCAATACTTTGGCGTGCTCGTAGTTTTAACGAAAAATGTCTTGATAAAATAAACATTTTTTACTATTTTGACTACAGTCTTGCCAACTGTCTTACCAACTGTCTGTAATCTTTTTCACAGATACAAAGTTTGACAATTAATACGTATTTTTTACTGTCTTAACATACTGTCTCGTGTAGCCCCCGTGTTAGCTTTATCTTAAAAGTGAAAACTTCCTTTTCTGAAGCCGCGTGAAAAAATATTCCCGATATGGCTGAATATGTCTCCAGCTTGTTTGATATTTGGACAGGCACAGAGTAATCAATCAAAAAGTCGACTTTGAATTTATTGTAACTTACGGCTTTTTTGATTTTATATGACGATATTTTCATTTAGGGTATTCACAAGGTGTGCTATCATGTGATACTGTCATATTGTCCTAAAATTGTACACTAAAATTTACAAGATAAATAAATGCGAATAAGAAACAGCTGTTTAATTACGACACTTCAATAAACATAGCTTTCAGAGTTGTAATATATTAGTACTTTTTTATATGGAAGGCAACCATAAAATGTTTAAACTAGTGCCTAATTTGAGGACAGTATGACATTATGACATGATAGCACACCTTGTGAATACCCTAATTATAAATGTTAATATATTTTGAAGAGAACTCAGAAATACTTTTTTTTAAGGTATATTTTTAAATAAAGCTTGCATGCATTTTTAAATTGTATGTTGTACCCGCCGCAGTGTTAAGTTACGATACCATTTCATTAACCCTTGTTTCACAGGCACTTTTCAATACGTATTATTATCTTATAAGAATTTTGTGTGTAAATATTACTAATAACTGTTCCCTTTCTACAAATTTTATTCGTAGTTTTCAGTCGCTAATACACTCAGAGAAAAAAAAAAACAGAGGGATTAATAGTGAAAACTGTTAAATCCCATCCAACACATGAGTTTTTTCAAATTAACAGTCTGGACTGTCAATAAAATAACTATTTTACTCAATTCCTAACTGAATTTTCTTTTCTTTTATGTGAATATGTATTGATATCAGCCATCCTAGTGCAGGACTATTGAAAATTCAAACGAGAATTGAGTAGTAAAACAGTTATTTTATTTAGTCCAGACTGTTAATTTAAAAAACTCATCTGTTGGATTTAACAGTTTTGGATTTAACAGGATTTAACAGGATTTAACAGTTTCACTGTTGTTTTTTTTTCTGAGTGTAGGATTCGTAGATTGGACATAGTTTGGTATATATTACAAATATTTTATTCGTATTCGCACAAAAACAAATGTTCTAACAAACAGCTAAAATTTGTATTTAAAATCAGGAATGATTTAAACTATCAAACATTTAGAATTTGTATTTAAATCATAGATTTAAATCATCATATTTGTTATTGTTTTTGCTCTCATTTGTTAATGTTAATAACTCTTTAAAATCATTCACTCTCTTGTTGTTTATCTGTGGCCTGCTGGTTCAGTATATTTCTAAAAAAGCTATTTGAAATTATTACACTGACTCTTTAAGAACACACGAATAAAGGAAAAAATAATGCAACTGTTGTTAGATATTAAAAAAATACCTTAAAATTGTATTGATTACAATAAAAACAGAAATTTCAGACTTTTTTAAGTTGAAGGTTTTTTGCATATACTTTGCATATTGTTTGCATATAACTTGCATATAACTTGCATATAATTTGCATATAAAAAACTCTAGTTAACTCTATACCATATCGGAATATATGGGTTAGAACCGTTAGAAAACTTATTTTGAGAAAAAACAATTTCTGCATAAAAATCCGCAGTCTAGTTATAATATTAAGTTAGATATAATTTTGGAGTGTAAATCTCCAGTTCTTCAATAAATTAAAATTTTTAATTCGGCAGCTATTGTGGTGAAATCCGAAAAAGTAGTAGGTCTACCACAATTGTGACACTGGCTGTCACAAGACCTCACTCTACCGTAGATCTCAAAATGAAATTTAACTTTTTATTTGTCATACGTTTATCTTAAGGTTGTGAGATAAGATTCTGTTTTTATCTATACTGTTCTAAGCTTCGTTACGTGGTGCATTACCAGATACACACAAAGCCCATACCACAGAAATTCACGTGACATTTAATAATGCAGCATAAGCTTTTATTCTGACATTTGTGTTTCGAAGAATGATACGACGATAATAGGTCAGCTTCCGTACTTTACTCAAGTAATTGTAATAGATTAGAGAGTGACATTTTGCATGTTATTCTTCTCTTTCGACCCAAGGCATATTAATTAGGTAGGCTCGATAGAAGAGACGCCCTCAAAATTTGAAATCTTGTTCTTCTTCTCATTGTGAATTGAAATGCTTGTCACAATCAGCTGTTTCTCAAAATCAAGATCAGGGTGTCGAGCAGTATTTTGTTTGCTTACTTAATGTCTTAGTTCAATACATGTGTTTATATGGGTTGCCGTGCATACTTTGTGTGTTTAAATTTAAATAGGGGTATTCATGACTAAGTGCACTTGCCAGTGCAGTTGAGGACTTGTGCAGTTAGGTTATTATGAACACACCACTATCACTTTTTCAAAGCTGTCAAATTTTTCAACGTTCACAACTGCTGAAGTGCTCAAGTTTAAAGAAATAGTAGAAAAACATTTGTACAGATTTTGGACTGCAATGGCAAGTGAACTGCAATGGCAAGTGCACTGAATCGTGAATACCCCTTATATTTGTAAATACTGCAATGGTGAGTAAGTTTTCCATTTCTCATTAAAAAAATAATTGAGGGATTGAAAATTGATGAAAATGTTTTTAAAATTGCCGGAAAACTTGGGATCTTATCTTTATGTATAAAATCGTTCGTGCGGGTTGGTGTCCATTAAGATCTCAGAAACAGTAACATCTAAGGACATCAAATTTACAACATTTGTTGTCAAGGCTAATATCTCGAATAATAAAACAAACCAAACTTGCCACTCCTCCTATTACCGCCCAAAAATCAATAAAAATGCAATATTTCAGACCAGTAATTTAGTTCGTATAGTTACTCTCGGTAACTCAACCAAATTGAAATCAACTCAACCAAATTTTAAGAAATCACTGTAATTCCTGAGTTGTGCATATTTTTATAATGAAACAGAGACCAAGTGGTGGTCATTATATATATAAATGTTGCCACGCCTACTTTAGCCGAACTTTTATATATATAAAATCCTTCGTGTGGTGTCTCTTAAGATCTCAAGAACGGTAACACCTAAGGTCACTATATTTACAATATCTGATATGAAGGTTAATCTCTCGGTTAAAAAATGCCACACCACCTTTTTTCCGCCCACAAATCAACAAAAATGCTATATTACAGACTTTTGGGTCGTATTAGACTAAAATTTGGTAACTTAGTTCGTATGGTTACTTTCGGGAACTGAATTAAAAATGGGCGTTGTGGGCACTACAGTTATGCCAGTTCAGATAAAAAAAATGTTTTTTTCCGGTTGATATGAAAATTTTTATATAGCAGTAAGGCGGTCTGCGGCAGGGCAACGTCTGCCCGGGATTACTATTGTAGTTAGATATATAAAACTCGTTGTGTGATATAGGTTCCTCTATATTTGGTTGAGGGACAAAAGTTTGCTATTATGTATGAAGGTCCCGGTTTATACTCGTCAAGGCTTGACGGTCAAGTCTTGCCTTTGTGGATGAAAGACGTGGACATTTATGTTTTGTAATTTGGCTTTATTCATATATTAGTACATAAGAAATAGTTATTCTTTTGCGCACAATAAAATAGTATAATATATATCTCGAACAAACATAAGATCAGAATGAAAAAGAAAAAAACAGTTATTAAATTTATATTTAAAAATTACTTCAGTTAAATTCTAAAAATAGTTTAATTAAAATAATAAAACAAACAAAAACTTATATCTAATAAGTAATTTAATAAAAAAGGGTTAAATAAGAAGAAGAGAGAAAGTAAAAGAGAAACGAGAATTCAAGAAAAATGTGCAGATATTAATTGCTTGAAGTCTTGTGCGTTGGAAATAGATTTAAGATACCTCGGCAAGGAGCTCCACAATCTAATGGTGCTTACGAAAAAAAGTCTTGAGGAATTTAAATATTTAAAGCGAGGAACTACCAAATTTAAGCTTCTGGCTGATAAACAAAACTGAAGTTTAGAATATAGATAGTTTGGAGTTTTTGAGTGTATCAGCTTATGCAGGAATAGACAATTTTTGCTTTTAAATAATGTGCCACATTGCATCCCAGAATTTGGGTGCTTAGACCAGTAACATGGCTAAATCTTCTGAGACCATACACATAACGGGCCGCATAGTTTAACGCCACTTGCAGTTTATGTAACGAATGTGAGTCTAGATTACTAAACACCACATCAAAATAATTTATTGAAGGCATAATCAACTGTATTTCTTGAAGACTGACATCAACGTGAGAGAGGTGGAAGTTCAAAAGGAAATGAGCAAAAATTGTCGTCAAGTCTTGACGAGTATAGACCGAGACATTGGGAGTTTTGCAACTCAAAATTCTACGAAATTTAACTTGCTCATAAATTTTTTATTTTTGATTTTTAGAATGTAGAGTAAATTTTACCTATAATTTTGAGATATTTTGTTAAATATCTTGTGATATGTAAAAAATAAATTTATGCCTCCATATCAACTGAAAGTTTTAATTATAGGATTTTTGAATAAGATATTTTTTTTTGCATATTAAAACGCGACTTTAGGAAAAAGTAACGGGTTCATCAGTAATAAAAAGTAAATATAATATGAAATCTCTTATAAAATTCAATATATTGCTAAAATATGTATGCTTTGTATTTTTTTCTGACAGATAATTTAAATACCTTTCAAATAAGGTGTCAATATTTAATATCGATTGGTATTGGCAAAGATTGTTTTGAATTTAGGAAAAATTTGCTATTTGAGTTTATAATAACTTCGCAAATATTTGCTTGAATTAAATACAAATTTGCTTTTGCAGTTTATAATTACTTTTTTTTTTTTGGTTATATCTTTATAATGGTTTATATCTTTTTTTGGTAATAACTTTTAATTGCAATCACATGAGGAGTGATTACAAAAGATTTAGAAATCTTTTTGTAAAATCACACCGTGATTGAGCAAAGTTTTGCTGATTTGCTTTTAAGCAAAACATTTGCTTGATTCAAGCAAAATAATTATCTCCGTGTATAAGCGATAAACCCATTGCTTAGATAAAAAAAACCAATTGCAAACAATTTTTTTCCCCCTAAGATATTTTTTAATAGGCCAATTAAGAATTGAGATTTATTTTTATACTTTGCTATCAGTATACGACTTATTTTTGCGAACGACTTTTTTATCAATCTACTAAAAACAATACATGTCATACGAAATAAATTTATATACTTATGTTGTGTTTTACTTTGTTTTGGAGCGCTTTGTTTTGTGATAAACATATAGTATCACTTTTCGCCTTTCTCAAGGCGCATCTGTTTTTTTTATGCACTGTGCTAGCTGAGCATAAATAGAAAAGAGAAGAGAGCTACATGGAGCTTTTTGAAACTCTCGCAACACAAACGCGTGAAAAGAAAACGATTAAGCAATGCGTGGCAGCTGGGATGATTTCTTAAGAAACTAAACACTTTAGTTTAATATGCATACTTATTATTTCAATTTTGAAAGAAAAATACCCCTGTAAAGTGCTGCAGCATAAAAATTATATTTTTAAGCTTTTTTTATAAAATCGGCCCAGTACTTTTGGAGTTTACCTGGAACAATTATTATTCATAGATCATAAAATCCAATTAAAAAAATTTTCACTCTAATTTTATTCAGTGTTCCTATACAAAATGGAATTGGATCATTAATTAAATAATAATTAAATAATAAATATCTTAAGAATAATTTTTTTACATTACACACATTGTTTAGAATTGTAAGAGTTGAACTACACATTTCATTGTTGGCTATAAACTATTTTGCTCCAAATTAGCTCTAAACATTCATTGTGTTCGATCTTAATTTTGTTTTTTTTTCTGTGACAACACTTTAAATAAATTTCTCTTAAAATCTCACCTCGTTTTATATATATATAAAAAAAAAACCCAGTTTTGACCTAATGACTAAAATTTTGTTTTTTTTTTCTCTATGAAGGCCGACCAAATCTGCTATTCGGTGCTGTGTGTCTTTTCTTATGTAGCTGCAGGACAGGATCAAAAGAAAAACCCCGTTGTTATCACTCCACAAATTCAGGACATACACGCACAACAAAAACAACAGCATCAGCAACAACATCAACATCATCATCAACATCCTCATCAGCAGCAACAGCAGCATTCTCCAGCCAATACCAGCACCACTTCCTCAAACAGTGGAGGTGGTGGTGGTTCTATCAGTCCTCGTCTAGGTCCGCAGCCTATTTCGCCAAAACCTTCGACATCATCTACACCGCTGCCACAACAACCAAGCAGCAAGCTGCAAACCGTAACCATACGTCATACCCTGCCCATGCAGAAGCCCACCATTACCACCTCTACTGTGCAACCCAATGCTAGGCTTCCCAGCGAATGCATTTCCCCCTCAGCTACAGCGTCCCAGCGATCGCCAACGCAACACTTGGCTTCACGTACCGCTTTCAGCAGCAGCGCTGCCGCCACCACCAATAAGGCAGATGCCAACACCTCCGCCGTCACTCCACTACCACAACTTCCACCACGCGTGCCCTCACAAGGGTCCACCGAAAGCATGCCATCCACCTCGCCAACTCCATCGACAGGTGCCGTGCCTAAGCGCAGTGGAGCAGTTCCGCCACTGGGTCCGCCACCTGCTATACCTCCTCGCACTGGTGCCATTGCGCGTAGCGGTTCTGTGCAGGTGCCCACACTAGGATCCGCACGAAGTTTTGTGCGCCAAATATCGGCCACCTCAACTCCACCGCAATACACGCCTCAGGCGCCACCTCCTTTTGTCATACCCTCACGCCGCACCTCATTGACGCGCCAGACATCGATGGCCGCAACGGTTGGCAGTGCGGCCACCTCCAACACCTCAGCCTCCTCAACTACGCACGCACATAATTCGCGGCCAAGCATTGGCGGCGGTGCATCGCAGGGCAACGGTGCTGCTTCGCCTCAAAATGCACGACGTCACTGACGAAAGGGTTCCATATTCAGTTTCACCGAAGAAGGTCAGCCGAGGGAGGTTTGTCGCTCCATTTGTATACCATGGCTGTGAGGCACAGCGAGAAGAGACAAGGATAAGGATGATGGTTGGGTGCGCATAACGCCTAAATCAACGACAACGCAGCCTGCTGCTGATGCTAGGCGCAAGTCATTTGGAACAGTGACGTCGTCAGTGTCGGAAAAAAAAGTCAAGCATGTGCGTTTTATGATTCCGTAAATACGTGTCTACTACGAGGAGGAGAAAACACTCGGTTTGTTGAGTTTTTATCAAAATTAATAAATCTTCAAGTAGCACTTTAAATACAAATTTATTCAATGGGGGTATTCACGATTCAGTGCACTTGCCAGTGCAGTTGAGGACTTGTGCAGTTAAGTTTTCGCGAACACACCATCATGCCTATTTAAAAGCTGTCAAAATTTTCAATACACTCAAATGCACAACTGCTCAAATCCTCAAGTCCACAAGTTTAAGGCAATAGTAGAAAAGCACTTCTGCAGATATTCGACGTACGTGTATTTTGTTTTTGTAAAGGGCACAAGTCCTCAATTCCTCAACTGCACTGGCAAGAGCACTAAATCGTGAATACCCCTAATATTTTCGTTACATAACGTCTTCTCCTAAAGAAGAAAACTATATCTTTGAACCATAGATATTGTAGGCGTGTATTTAAAAGTTGCTGTTGAAGAAGTCCTCTTAAAAACTTTAATATTTATGTACCAAAAACCCCGCTTTGTAGCTCAAGTTATCCAAAAAAAAAAAAAACAAAAAAAAAACACGGAAACATATGGGGTTAAATACCAATCGTGGGAAAAGTGCAGTTGTGCAACAGTATTTTGTTCAAAAACCCTTGAGATGAGATAAAGGCAAGTTTTTAAATATCTTATTGTTTAACCTTAAACTTAACCCAAACTTTTATGAAAATCAAAAAATGTCTATAAAACTGAGTTATTTGCGAGAATTGGAATTGTAAGATAAATAATTTTTACTGTCATATTCTGAGCGAAAACGCATATTTTCGACATAATAACTTATTCAACAAATTGATATCGAGTAGAATTTTCAGACCACAAAATAGTTTTACAAATTAAAAGTTTTAGCTATTACAGTTAAAAATCTGTAATTACTTAATATCGTGATTTCGACACCTCAGTTAAAATGGTCATGTCATGCATTGAATTAGAAAAATTTTATGAATAATACTTTTTGTGTCACGTTTTTTTTTAATGTTGTTCACTCCAAAGCACTATGGTTCAATCATTCCAATGAATGGTAGTAATTCTTTGCAAAAAGTTATGTAGCCCAATTTTGAATAATTTGTCTTCCGGAATCGGAAACGAGAGTTTTAATTTTTAAGAGATCATATTTTTTTTTGCACTCATGAATATTGCATTGGAAATTTCCAAAATGTTAAAAATGAAAACTCCTTTTTCCTATTCCGGTGGAAAAAATTATTCAGAATTGGGCCGATAGTCTTAAAATTTGGCACAATTTTGATTTTTTTTTAAAATTTCATTGTTAAATAAAATTTTTGGCATTTCTTGTCTTAACCATTGCTAATATATCATAGTCATATTTGAATAGATTAAAGAATGACGTGTAAAATGTTCCAGAAATTATTGCCAAATCAATAATATGCAATTTTCTATTTAACTTTTTTAAAAACTTAGACAATTTTATACATTGCTATATATGAAAAATCATCAAAATAAAAGACTTTTTACATGCTAAAGGCCAGTTTCCAGCTCTTACTAAAGAACATTTTTCATATACAAAAGTAATCAAAAAGAAATTTTCTTTTTTCAAAATTACTTAGAAGTTTTTCAATGTACTTTTTTTCAATGAAAATCAGGCACGGAAACACTGAGACTGAAAAGAAATATATGCTCGAGGCATTGTTTCTTTAAGTAAAGTTGTGAAAGTATCTTTGCAGATATATTTATTTTTATTTTTCTTAGCTATAGTTTGGTGATTGTTTACGAAAATGATGATATAAATGCATGTAAGGTAGAGGTAACGCAGAGTTTATGCAATCCATGCAAAAAAAAAAATATTTAGCAAACTACAAAATTATTCAAATCCTATGCTCGAGTAGGAATAGGGTCGAATACAATAAAAGATACAGAAAATAATACCCTTTCAAATCCATTTTTTCTTATATTTAATGCCATTCATACAGAACAAATTTTTAAAATCGGTTACATTGCATGTTTAAGCCTTGATATAAATGCCTGAAAAAAATCTTTGTTTCGTAAACTAAAATGAGTCCAGCGTAACGGAAATTAGATTCGGTTAATTAGATACCATAGCATTATATGGTAAAAGTTATGCGACTTTGGTCAGTGGACGTGGCTGCCAATGCAACAACAAAGAATATAATGTAAAGAAGTAATTACATCCTCAAAATAGTGTACTTTCATTCCCTAGTCTACTTAACATGCACATTCTCGAGGTAGAAACGAATACTTCTTTTCTTCTGATAATATTATAGAATGCTAACTCATTTCATTTCATAAATGCACTAAAATTGAGATTTCAAAAAGGAAAAACGCTGATTTAGGCTCCTGGAAATAGCCATGAGCACTGTTTTTAGGAGATCGCGAGCTACCAATATATAATTATCTAGAGCTTTTATGTTAGGTAAATACTATAGACATCTGTGGATCCTTTCAGTTAATATGAAATCTTTTTCCTTCGGTTCGTTAAATAAGCCCTTTTTTAATGGAGTCTCCACAAATAATTACATTGTATTGTAATGGCAATAATAATGAACTGTGGCATTTGCGACGAACATAATGAAAAAAACACTTACCTACTTTTTAGCGTAAAAAAACACTTACCTACCTCGTCCTAGCCAGGTTTCGATTGAGTACGCTAGGTAAGACTTTTTAAGCAATTTAGTTGAACTTTACAACTACAAAAATAAACAACCTACTGGTTTTTCTTAACCACACTAGACTAAGTGTCATTTTATTCTTCTGGTGTGTTACACTCTTAAACTGACAGGTAGTTGGGGATTATAGTAGCAAAACATCGAAATAGAGCTAATTAGATATCGCTGATCGCTAGTATCACCATCAGAGAGAGTACGTTCAAATGACGTTTAGAGTTTCACGTCAATATACGAGATACGAATATACGCTTTGCATTAAAGTTAACCCAGATTATCCGAATAGCCTACGTGTAAGGCTACGTGAATACATGTGTCAATCGCTGCAAATAAAAATGCTATAGCGGAAGGTTGCAGACAGGGTGAAAGCCGATTCAGGCAGATAGGCAGATATTCGCTGGTAAACTGTGTGAACAAGCGAGATAAAAGTGAGCTTGGCTTTATTTCTCTCTCGTTTCTTTGCAGGTTACTGATTGCGCCTGTCTGCCTGCCTGTCTGAATCGGCGTTTCCTCTGTTTGTAAAATAAGACTGCCCGCAGAGTAAACGCCGAACCAGGCAGGCGCAGGCAGTGCACTGCTAAGAAACGAGATAAAAATAACTCTCGTGATAACGAACGTCTACGACACAAGAATGCAGAAAAGCAAGATATTAGTAACATTCGCAAGAAAATTAATGCTTTTACGTTCATTCGCTCCATGAAAAATATATTAACTGCAGCTCTCAAAGTAAAAAGAAAACGCTAACGAGAACATATCGTACGTAATTATTGCATTTTCATTTCGTGGTTGGCGGATTAACGGAAAGCGTCTGAACGTGTGGAAAAAAAATGCATCACTCTAACAAATTGCAGCTTTCATGATATTTGCTGTGCGACATTTGAAGTACCTATTTGCCGCGGATATTTAATTAAATATTAAATAGGAATGGTTACGCAAAAAATTAATTAAATGGAAACAAACAGGAACTACAACAAAGAGGAACGCGTTGCTAGAGAACGGCAGGGAGGTATAAAAGTATATATATATTGAGTTGCAGACACTCGAGTTTCAAGCGAAACGTCCGAATGTCTTCATTGTCTGAATGCTGCCTTCGTATTCATTCGCAAACCGTTGTTTACGAGCTTGAGCCGTATGAATGCATTAATTTTTGTGTGCGATTGTAGCTGATAGCGATTGTTATTCGAATGGCAAAAATTATGCATGTTCTCATTCGAATCTCTGATCACCATTCAAATGAACCAAAAAAATCAGCTAACGGCTCGACAGCCTTTTCTTGAAAAAATATTCTGCCAAAACAAAAATAAATTATTTATTTTTGTGAGATGTCAAATTTGCTTTCATACTACTTTTTTCTACTTAAGAAATATATTCAAATATTTGAATTTATTCATGAATATATTTCTACTTAAGAAATATATTCAAATATTTGAATTTATTCATGAATATATTTCTACTTAAGAAATATATTCAAATATTTCTTAAGTAATTACTTGAGAGCTGGATAGAGGCCTTAAGTAAGGAATAATAAAAATTTCGTATCTACACTCAGAAAAAAGTTTATCGGAATATGAGAAAAAAGGCATCATATTTAGAGAAAAATGGTATTGACTTTGCTCCAGAGAATGCTTTTCTCTAAATGTGATCCCAAAAATTCCGTAAAAATGGTAAAAAGCTTCCATGTAAAAGATAAATATTTTTTCATCAATAAAGATAGCTTCTCTCTAACAGAAAAATATTTCTTTATAACAGGTTCATCCGTTTTCTTTATTGTGTCAATTTTTCCTAAAAACTGATAAATATTTATTGAATTTTAATAAATCTTCTCTTGAAATTGCGTTCATAGTTTCTCACAAAACAAAAACACTTTCTTCAAATTAGAGATATTTTTTCTTAATACTGGTGCAACATGTTTCTTTATTGCGTACATGTTTTCTCTAAAACAGAGAAGTATATCTTTAATTACGATTAAAAACTTCCTTTATTTGTGCAAATTTTTCCTACAAATAAAAAAGTAACTTTTCTAAAACCAAGAAATATTTCCACAATAACAATAAAAATCTTTCCTATATTGTGTAAATATCTTCTCACAAATAGAGAAAACATTTGAAAGAAGCATTTTTAATTTTTTATTTTTTTTTATTTTGAAACCAAAAATTATGACAAAGGTATATATAAAAGTTATAGTTTTATATAATATATTAATTATAAGCATATAAAAATAATTCATATTCTTTAATGAACTTAAAAAAACATCTTAAAAAAATGTTCAACTCGTCTGCATTGTGTGCATAAATACAAATTACAGTAATAAAAAAACCTGTTTTGGTAGATGAGGCCTGCATAGCGAAAATCATAATTGCGCTCATTGCGCTCAGAGCCGCCCAAAATCAATGTTGCATCTTCAGTGATAAAAAAACCGGGCGTTATGTAACTTTAACCTAATAATAATTAATACTTTCCATTTAATCCAGAAACCGTATCGAGTATGCATTTCGTAATAAAAAGCATAAAATATTAGTAAGTATCTAATGACTTTAAAATTTTGAGCAGTACGACAATTTTTTCACTGTTCAAGGTTTGAAATTAAAACAATAATTATTTTTCACAATCTCTGAATTTATCGGATTGCACTTTTTTTCTTTTTGTGAAATATTTGCTTTAATTCAGTTCTACGCAAAGTAAAAGTACTAATACGGTATTCAGCTCTATTGTGAATAAAACCTCCGCCGAATTAAAAAAGGGAATATGCGTATTTTTAATAATGTTCGCAGAATTTCTTAAAAATTTTAAAACAAATGTTTGCTTTCATAGTAAGTTTTTAAGATTAAAAGAAAAATATATTTAAAAGCATTATCCCCTGTCTAAAAAATGAATTTTCCCTTTTTCAATTCCGGGGAAAATTTTATTCATAATAGGGCTGATTGTGATACGGTTGTTAAAATATTTGTTAAAAATATGTTAATAGGTAGAGGTAGAATTATTGTTGTGCCATTGCTTTTGGGACCCCTTATATATATTCCAGGAATTTCTTCCGAAAAACGGTTTAAATAATGCGTTCAAAGAACCAGTGGTAATAAAACAACATTTTTCTGTGAAGCTATGTTAAATCAAAAAAATCCCTATGAAGGAACATTCGCCATAATATGCAGAATATGCAACACTTCCTTTTTACTAGCATCATTCGCTCGCTCTCACGCTTTCTACTTCTTTTTTCGTACCTAATTCAATATAAGAAAAATTTATCGTTTTTAGAGAAGAAGACTTTTTTATTTTTGAGAAAGGATTTGTTTTTATTGAAGAAATTATTTCGCACAGTGAGTTGTTTATCAATAATAGAGAAAATTTTTCATTTTCAACAAATTTTTCTCTAAAAATGATAATTTTTTAGTGCGAGAAAAATACTTATCATTATTAGAGACATGAAATATTTTCATTTCGCATAAGTGAAGAAATATTTCTTCGAATATGAGAAAATTTATTCTAAATGAAGAAAATTTTATTTAAAATAGAGAAAATTGCTATTACCGAAAATAGAGAAATTTTTTATCACATAAAGATAGGTGTTTTTTTCTGAGTGTACGTTAGGGCGAATCGAATGTAAATTTTTTCGAGTTTCACATTCTAAGAGGTCTTAAAAGTTGCATGGGGTTTTCAGAATCTCCAAAAAAAAAAAATTCAGCGAAAAAAAAAGAATCAGCCAATAAAAACTCACGCGAGTTTATGCGCATGTTTCTGTTTCCTCTATCATGAACCTTACTCGCCAAAAATAACTCGATGCACAGTGACTCGTGTAGAACATGCTAGCTGGACAAAATTTATTTTTTAATTTTGAGAAAAAAACTGTACAAATTGATGAGTAATGATCTAAAAGAGATGGTATTAAGAATTTTTTTTTTTTGCCACTGAAAGATAAGTATTGAGTAATAAGCAGTGTAAAACAGGTATTTAGTTTTAATAATTTTATTTTGATTATCAGTTGAAAATTAGTAAATTGCCTTGCTTGGTGAAATAAATAAATAAAATAAGTAAATAAGTACAGTTTTTAAGACGCAAGTGCATTTTTATACAGTATTTTTTTTTAAATTTTGCAATGGAATTTCAAGTGGAAGGTATGATTCATATAATCTTATTAAAAAAAAGTGTAAGAATGGATACATATTTTGGAAATTTTATTTTATTTTTAAACTTCCTTATAAGGAATTTATTTTTATAAACTTCAAATAAGGTGGGACTTATTTGACACCGGGCTGATTTTTCAGTATATGTTGCATCTGTGTTTATTCAATATTTTAAAACTTATTTGGGGTTGCGCACACGCTGGCTTCTATTGAATTTTCCTTTTTTGATATTACACATTCTCTATCACTAAATGGGAATTTTATGAAATGTGGTGCAAAATTTCGAAGAATGAAAGAAACGAAAATCTATTTAAGTTCGTTGAATCAAAATAATATCTTGTCGATGCTAATAAGGAGTCTTTAAAATCCATTAAAAATAAACTCACAAGTTTTTC
The DNA here is from genome assembly GCA_963920525.1 of Dichetophora obliterata. Classification (NCBI taxonomy): domain Eukaryota; kingdom Metazoa; phylum Arthropoda; class Insecta; order Diptera; family Sciomyzidae; genus Dichetophora; species Dichetophora obliterata. The sequence continues at coordinate 57,694,101 of OY986439.1, forward strand.
TAGAAAAATACTTATAAAGTGGCGCGCTTGTGGGATCCGGAAGGAACGTTTGATAGAAAAATTTTCGGAACTTTTGGAGGAAAAAGTAATTTGCATTGTTTGATATAGTTTTTGTTTTTATTTTATGAGCTTAATTTTAATTTTGTAAAGTATTATAGAAAAACAAGATGAATTTTTTCTAAATTAGTTTCCCTTTTTTTAACTCTTCGTGTAACAATTATTTATATTATAAATGTGCAAAATATGTCAAAGAAGGCAAACAATATTTTGAAAATAAAATTTTCTTAATTGATTTTTGTTGTACAACTATTCAACTATTCAAGAATATGTAAACAAAATGTCAAATCTATATAATTTTGTTTTAAAGGTCACTTTTCATTTATATTAATTTTTTAAAAAAAGGCTAGTTTTTAGCGACCGTTTGAAAAATTAAAAATTGAAATTCAAACTTATGTAGTTTTAAGTTTTTTAATTTATTTTTAGTAAAAAAAAGTTAAAAAAAAATTAAAATATCAAATCATTGCCGCTTATAATACAGATTTTGCGGTTCGGCGCTTAATACCCGTTGCGCCAGAGTACCTTTTACTAACCAGAGTATCTTTAAACGCTTTTTTCTCAAAATATAGTTTTTCAAAACAGGCCACTGTACTGCAAAAAAACTAATCGACTAATTTTAATTTGTATTTCCTTAATCTGTTTACTATGTAATTCTTCGCATCGTTTACCTCAATGAGCGTCTTTGTAAAATTTTTCTTGTTCTTACACGCAACAATATGGGTTAAAATAACGAACATTTTTCTGATTTTTTTCAACGCTTCATAATTTTATATTTTCATTCAATTTTAGTAAAAAACGTACATTGAAGAGTCCATTTTCGAATGCATTTTTTTTTTTGAGCCGAGCTATGATGTGGCTCTATTTTGACCTTTTTTAAGCACACCAACTTCAGTGCCATCTTTTTATATAAAAAATATGTGTTTAAAAAAAACAAAATATATGTTTTACTTACACTGATGATGTGAAATTAACATGCAAATAACAGTTTTAGTATAAATAATAAACTTTTTTATAAAACATATCCTCAAGTATGCCTTAATTTAAACAGCATTTGCCTTAAACCTCCCTTAACAATCACGCTTTCTCATATTTAACACAAATTTAAAGCGTTTTTTAGCTACTGCTTTGATAATCAAAAGTTTTACATATAAAAATAACCATATCAAACAGGTGCACGGTAGGCATAGATGTCATACAAAGCACACATTAAGTGTGGGAGGAATTTAAGTTAAGGATCTGCCTCAAACTAAAATATTTAAACATTAAAATAATCGTTATGCATGTAGCAATGAAGAAATTCAAGAAAATAATTTTGTCCAGCTAGCATGTTCTACACGATTCACTGTGCGATGGTGTAAAAAATTTCCCTTATCATGAACAACTTTTTCCGAGAAAACACTCGTTTTTTCTCATGTAATTTTTCGCTTTTGTTGGTACTTTGGAATATGTTGTATACTTTTCATCACCTTCCTTTAACCCTTGGATCCGATAGACATTAAAAGGACTATGTTGTTTGTCCAGACGAAGTCAGAGGTGTGCCCTTTTACGAAGGTATACATACTCGAAAACTCAAAAGAGCGTTAGCCAATCGAAAAACTAGAATCAAAGTAATTTGAAAAGAAAAATCATTTCGTCTGGCCAGACGATATAGTCCATATATGAAGATTTTGACTTTGTGGCAAAAGTTATCACTACAAACATTAACAGAACTTTTCGATTTTATGCTTGTCAAAAAGAGTGCAAATATATTCGAAAAATCACGAGAGCGCTTGCCAATCAAGCAACTAGAAACAAAGTTATTCAAAACAGAAAAACCATTTCGTCTGGTCAGACGACATATTCTTTTCGAGGGTTAAAGTGTTTAAATGAAAAGAAATCAGCTGAAACTTTTCACTTTAACAGCTGGTCACTGAAGCAGGGTTGCAACTAGGACAATTTTTTTACTCTCCCATCAGGAATTTTTCCTTAGATTGTGCATACTTTTTTATGGCAAAACTTGTTCGATAGTTTTTGCAGCTTATTTAGCTTCTTGAACCATAGTGCAATGGTGATAGTGAAAAACTCTAAAGATAAAAAATATTGTGAAATAAATGAATTCGTGATTTTTGTTAAAAACTTCATTCAATTCGTGATTCAAAATAAAACCAAACAAATTAAATACATCTACATACATATCGAGAAAATTATTTTTTTTTTAATTGTTTTTAAATGAAAATCGAAAACTACAAAATTTTTCTTCCACACATATGATTTAAAAATATATACAATTTTTTGACCGAACTTGTGAAAATGTTTTCTGGCGAAGAAATGAAGTGTTTTTCTAAAATTCTAGGTATCATTTTAAGTAATTTATGCAATGTTTTTTTAAATAAGCTAGTTACTCAATCAGCAACTTGACAGCTTCAAAAACATTTTATTTATGATCTCAAAAAATTACATATTTGAAACTGAATTCTTTTCTGGAAATTGCATTTAAAAATGAAAAATTAAGTAATATTCTCAAATTCTATAATTTTTAATAGGTTTAGGCTTTACAATGTTTTTTGTGTTTGAATTAAATAGGTACTGAATCAACAACTTGTAGCTTTAAAAATATTGCATTTATGTCCTCAAATAATTTCATATTTAAAACAAAAAGCAAATTCAGTGAATTGCCTTTTTCTAAAGATAACATAAATAAAATAAAACATCTAAACATAACAAATATGTTTAAGGGACACTTTCTCAATGTCCGGTTAAGCACTAATCAGAACATTAACCAGCAGTTAGTAAAAAATCCCTTTCTCAATGTTCGGTTAAGGTTGAACTGTCAGTTAAGTGCTGATTAAGTTAACGGCAAGTTGTGGTTTCGGTTAGCGCCAATTTAGGGTAAATGATTTCGAAGATGCTGTCAAACTTTAAAATTTAAGATGGCGGATAGAGTTGCCACCTAGATTTTTTTATTTTTGCGAAATCTTGTAATTTTGAAATTCTGACAACGGATTTGATTTCGAATATAATGCCACAGTTTAAAAATTTAAGATGAAGGTTAGGGTTGCCACCTAAATTTTTACCACAGTATTGCAACCTAATAATATGTTTTTTAAGAGTTTTAAACGTCATTTATCAGTGTTAAGGGGTCGCTGATTTCGAATCTAAAGTCAGAATTTTAAAACTCAAGATGGTGGATAGGGTTGCCACCTTAATTTTTTTTTAGTTTTATAAATTCGAGGCTGGCAAAAAAAGGTACACCAAAATTGGGTCGCTGAATCCGAATCCGTTCTCAGAATTTCAAAATTATAAAATTTTGAAATAATAGGGTTGCCACCTAATAATATATATTTTCACGAGTTTTAAACGTCATTTATTAGTGTTAAGGCGTCGCTGATTCCGAATCTAAAGTCAGAATTTTAAAATTTGCCAGCCCCGATTTTATAAAACTAAAAAAAAATTAAGGTGGCAACCCTATCCATCTTGAATTTTAAAATTCTGACCTTAGATTCGAAATCAACGACCCCTTAACACTGATAAATGACGTTTAAAACTATTGAAAAGACATATAATAAGGTGGCAACCCTATTATTTCAAAATTTTATAATTTTGAAATTCTGACAACGGATTCGGATTCAGCGACCCATTTTTGGTGTACCATTTTTTTTCCAGCCCCGAATTCATAAAAATACAAAAAATTAAGGTAGCAACACTATCCACCATCTTGAATTTTAGCATTCTGACTTTAGATTCGAAATCAGCGACCCCTTAGCACTGATAAATGATGTTTAAAACTTTTAAAAATACATATTATTAGGTGGCAATACTGTGGTAAAAATTTAGGTGGCAACCCTAACCTCCATCTTAAATTTTAAAACTGTGACAATATATTCGAAATCAAATCCGTTGTCAAAATTTCAAAATTACAAGAATTCGCAAAAATAAAAAAATTTAGGTGGCAACTCTATCCACCATCTTAAATTTTAAAGTTTGACAGCATCTTCGAAATCATTTACCCTAAAACTTCACGCCACGGAGTCCACAGAATCCTTAAAAGTCCTATTACGCTTAAGCTTTCTCTAAAGAAGCTCATTGAATTTCTTGGATACTTGCTTTAATTCAATAATTTGGATACTTGCGAGGCTTACAAGCTTTTGCCGAATGCATCAAGCTTTCCTTTACTTGACACTTCGTGCCGTTCGCTTGTAAGCTAGAATACTTGCAAGCTGTGCGTGGGCTTATTTATATTCAATTACAAGCTATACTTGATTCAAAATTATCAAGCTCAAGCTAGCTTGAACTTGTATTTTAAGCAAGCGCTTAAAATAGACTTCAAGTAGGCTTGTGCAGTTCTCTGATTTGCAGCACAAAATCAAAAAATATGTAAACACGAGACAGCTGATATGATGTTTTTACGTATTCACAATTCAAAAATTCACAATTAGTCATCTAACCGACAGTTGCTTAACCAGCACCTGGTGAAATCAAAATTATTTTTTTAGCTATCGTATGGTTAGCTAAGTCCTGGTTAAGAGCTAGACTAACCGGACATTGAGAAAGTGGCCCTAAATATCTTACGAACTTTTAAAATTTTTTTGTCGTCTAAACTGTCGAAGGGCTAAGAATTATCCAAGTTTAGGCATTTCTTATGGAATCTTTTTTTAATTCTATTTAAAAAAAAATAAAATTTGTCTTTAAGTGTCGAAATGAAATCGTCCTTTTGGACTATGATTTGAGAATTTTCATGGTTTTTCCTATTTTTCTTTTCTAAACTTCCACACAACCATTTTAAACCATCTCAAAGGTATTTGAATTAAGGCACTTCCCACAACGTCATACAAGATTTGACAAAACACATAATCTTAGACAACACAAAAATTTGAATACTATACAAAATAGTTTCCTTTAAAAGAAAAGCTTTAAACCTAAACATATTTGAATATTAATGAAAATTGTTTCCTAATAAATATTACAAAGTAAATACCAAATGTTTAAGAACCACTGCAATATAAATGTTATTTAATTATATGATAATTATAAAAAAAATTAAGGAATGGTATTTTTAAGTGTCAAATGCAAGAAGAAAGCAACCAAAACAAAAGAAAAGCAGTAAAAGTAAGTAAATTAACCCTGATCTAAAGGTTCATTCTAAATTAACCCCGTGTAAATGTATTGTAATTGTGTTCTTAGCGAAGGAACACGGTAAAAAATTTTAAGGCAAATTTTGTAGATAGTGCAATAAAACTATAAAGCTGAATTTTTTTTTGTGAAAAAACTAATGCACACCAAAAATCGGGCTACAATTTCAGCATGTTTTGTAATAAAAAAAAAATCATATCTGACCTAGTTTAAGCTAAAAATACAGTCAAACTGTTTAATTCACGAGCTAGTTACATCAAAAATGTGGGTAAATTGTAACCAATTTTTTTGGAAGTTATAGTAAAATTTTCAGATGAAAAGAAGCACTGAACAAAATTTTGTCGCCGATGGAATTTGATGCGTTGTCATTATTTCGAGTACAATAATTAAAAGTAATGCTTTTATGAGAGTAAAACAACAAATGTATTAAAACAGAAATAAATTTTTGTATACCAAATGTATGTGAATTTGTACCTCAGTCAAGTAAGTGTACGATGGATCAAACATAGTTAAATCAATCAATGTCCTAAATGTTAACCAAAAAATATAAATAAAGATATATATATATTTAAAAACGACTATTATAATTAACACACTCACACCAACCACACCCCTACATACATACTAACACGCACACATACACATAAATATAATTGTTAAGTTAAATTTTTGCATATGTTTATACATACTATATTCTTGATTATTCAAAAAAGTTATCATAAAATGTAAAATTTATTAATAAAACTAAATTATTCGTGTTTATAAAACACACAAAAATAATTTATTAAATCTGTATTTCTGTTAGTTGCATGAAGTCTAATGAAGAACAAGAAAACTCAAGCAAACAATAAAAACTCAAAACATAAACTAAACAAATTTCTTTCTATTTTTGGGTTTAAGATAAGAGAATAGCTGTGTTAAGCAATATTTAGTTAGCAGCATGACAATTGTCAATGTTCACAGATAAAAATGAAGAAAGTATTGTATTAGATAGGTACTAATTTTTTTTTAAAAATTATATTTTTAGTAATTACTAGCTGTCTTGGCAGACGTTGTTCTGCCATTTCCGTGAGGTAAAAATTTTGTGATTGAAGAATATAATGGAAATTGCCGAAATATTTAAAATATGGAAATGAAAGTTCAAAAAGTTTCCGCTTTAATTATATAGGCCTATTACGGTTCACAGCAATACACTGTTGTGTCTTATTTTAAGTATTAGGTATGTGCACAATAAAAATAGAAATTACTGTTGTGTTGTGAACCGTAATAGGCCTAATAATGATTGTTGATTTAAAATTCTCTTTTTTTAACAATAAGTAATGAATTAGTTGAGTTGATTAATGCAATGACCAAATATGATATCAAGCGCTACGTATCAAGTTATAGCATTGATCAGACCCTTCGCCTGGATTTTTATGTTTCATGTTTTGGTATATGATATACAGTGTTGCGCAAAACAATAGCAACAAAATCAGTACGCTGCTACAAAATCGTGTATTTTTTTTACTATTAGGTGCACACAAAAATGATTATAGGAACCAAAGCATATATTCATACATCATATTAAAAACAAATCATATTCAAATTTGGTTTTGTTTTCTTTATTTAATTTTAAATTAATGTGATTTCATTCAGTTTGTCTGAGAGCCAAACAAAAGCAACATAATTAATATTTGGTGTAAGATTCATTATTCTTGATAACCGCTGCACATCTGAGCGACATCGATTCTATTAAATTAGATATGTTGGTATTAGGTATATGTTCCCAATTAAGTTTCAGGGATTCATTCAGTGCAGTCTTATTGGAAAACCTTCGACCAGAAACTTTTACCTTCAAAATCCTAAAAAGATTTTCAATGGGATTCAAGTCATTGTGACTGTGCCGGCCAATCAAGGACTTGAATCCCATTGCCTCTAATGTTATCTTTGAAGAAAAACACGAGAAGCAATACTTTCTTCCATACAGAATTGTATTGCTTTAAGTGTCTTTCTTATCGTTGGTGTGCTTCTTCGTGATACAGAATTATCACTTAAGAGTGTGTCACAACGATTAAAGCTTGTTTGTAAACTACTAATTAATTTAATAAATTTTTTTTTAAGTTTTAAGAGATGAAACCTTTTTCTGAAACCTTGAGGACTTCTGCACCTTACAATATCAAAATCAAAAATCTGCACAAGTGCTTTTCTACTGCAGCCTAAAACTTGAAGATTTGAGCATTTGTGCACTTGTGTGCATTGACAAATTTGACAGCTTGGAAAAAGTGTTAGTGATTTGTTCACGAAAACCTAACTGCATAACTGCACAAGTCCTCAACTGCACAAGCAAGTGCACTGAAACGTGAATACCCCTAATATTAATACAACTGATAAATACAAACAGCAAGTTTTCGGAAAAGTGCTTTAAATTGGTAAAATGTTTTTCTTTGAAAACTTTCAAAAGAGACAAAGCATTAATTTTTCTTAATATATATATATCAAAAATTACGATTTTAATTGAAAAATTTTTAATTTTTAACTTAGCGGCAACAAAATATTGGACTCTAAAATTATAGCTTAAAATAAAATTAGTGTTCCTGTAAATCTCTAAAAAAAAGTTAAGAATCGCAGCAATCGCTAAAAATTTAGCTATGACAGCTTTAATTTTATTCTTCGTTAAAAGCTCGTTCAGTCTCTAAATTTTTAGCATAAAAATTTGCGATGGAGTTTTTCAGAATAGCAATATCGCTAAAAACTATAAATTTAGCTTTAGCGGTGGAGATTTAGCTTTAGCGTTTTTCAGAATCCGCCCTCTGGACAACCATCCATAAAGCTTTGGAACAACTTAAGACTTGCTAAGGTATGTAATATTAGGACGGACGAGTGTCAGATATACCCTAATATTCTTAATAAGTATTTTATTACAAGCACATCATCTACACAAATAGCGTCTACTGTTAGTATAAGATTTAATAATTCTGTAAGTCCATTTAATTTTGAGTTCGTTGCTTTGGATGAGTATGAGGTTGCTCGTTGTGTAAATAAGATTAAATCAAATGCCGTCAGTGAGGATCAGAGATCTGCAACGGATAGCTTTTTTGCGACTCTGAGTGTATCCGCAAAAAATAAGTACAAAAACCTACTCACCCTAAGCGCACGCAACTCGACTCATATTCTCTTCTACGAAGCTAGAATGCGGCGGCTCAGATAAATATGAGTATCCTAAAGGCTGGATTACCCAAGCGTAAGGTAACGTAGCGCGACGTTGCCAATTGTCAAGCTAAAATCTGCTTAATGATAAATGTGTACAAGTCGTTACCGAAATCATAACGTGGCGTGACGCAGCGTAGAAGTCTGTAGAAAATAGATTTCTACGCAACGTTACGATTTTTGACAGTTCGACAAGCGAAAAAATATGTTTAACTTTACATTTTTGTAAATTTTAATACTATATAAGAAAGGATGCAATCTTTTGTTGACGAGGAGAAGTAAATAAGCCAACTATAATAAAATGAGTGCCCTGCACTACGGCGCCTGCACTACGTTGGATTACGATTTCAGTAATCGCTTATCCTCGAGGCAACGTCGCACTACGCTACATCCCGCTGCGCCACCTCACGTTACGCTTGGGTAATCAAGCCTTAAGTCATGAGTCGGATCGGGAAAGATCGGATTTTTTCCGTTCATATATACTTATGGTTGTTGTCGTCTTGCTGATACTTATCCTACTTGCCGAAATACTCATAATCGACACAAGTAGCCGAATCACTCGGCTCATCTGCCACGGATATGAAAGAGAGCTCAGTAGAGCGCAGTAGTAAATAGTGAGCGAGTTTTTTGTATTTGTTTTGTGCTATTTTTTCCTACGCATATCTAAATGCTGAATAACAGATGTGTTATTCTTGTGTTGCTTTTTGTTTTTATCTTACACAGTGAAAGCTGCGCATGAGGTAACGTTGTTTAGGCTTAAAAATAATACGCAGTTTCGATAGTATCGTAAGTGTCATTCATTTTCTTCAATCAGCAATTATTATTAAATTTGTAAAGTATTTTTTTATTTTTCTGTAACCTTAAGTTACCAAATCACATGCGCATAATTTAAATTAAACTTCTTTTGCACGTGTTAACGCACAAGAAGCAAACAGACACGTGCGCCGCACAGTGGTTGAGCCACATACAAAAGTTGTCAATAAATAGAAGGACTCATCGTAAACCCATAAAATTTTGTGTATTATTTGGAATTTGCTTTATTAGAATACACACAAAAATATTTTTAAATGCGCCCTCAATCAAGCCTACCTCCCATACAACACAAATATTTAAAACGCCATATTTTTTTTGTCTTGAACCAATACAAGAACCATTCTGTCAGAAAACTTCAATATATGTCTATCATAAAAAGGTCTTTTTTGCCACTCCCACCTCCCATACGATCTACTACGATTCCACTTTACGTTTTTTTCCGTATTCCAAGTGGTTTATAGTATTCCAAGATATAATTTGTTTGCTTTTTATAAAAACAGAAAAAAATCATTAAAAAAGCTTATCGTTTCGTTTTTATTCCAAAAAAAAAAGGAGTGAACCTCATGCTTTTTGCCACAAATTGGCGCTGGTTGTAAATTGATACTATCAACAGTTAAAAAAGATAATAGCATACTTTTTAGCTTTGTGACAAAGTGAGCACAGGTCGTGTAGCAAAAAACATGGCTTGCATACACGGAGAAAACTGTTTGCTAAATTAGTATTGTGGTTAAACAAAACTTGGGCTTGATTCTCAGCCACTTCAAAATTATGCTAAATTTCAGCAAAAACTAATCAAAATGTGCTATTCCAATTTATAATAACTAAGCAAATATTTGCTTGAATTAAGTAAAAATTTGCTATTCCCATTTATAATAACTTAGCAAATATTTGCTTGAATTAAGTAAAAATTTGATTTTCAGTTTATAATAACTTAGCAAAATTTTGCTTGTATTTAATCAAAATTTTTCTTTTTCCTAAATACAAATTGATTCAAGCAAATTAATTTTCTCCGTGTACGTATTCTAATTCTGTTGTTAAGAATCAATGAATATATATTTCACTTTCAGCTAATTGGAGATGTTTGAAGAACATTTCTTGACAAGGGAATTTAAATGTTTGAATAGTTTTGAAAGCATTTTATTGCGAAATTAATTAAAATGTTTCATAGTAAGCTATAAGATAATAAAATCACAAAAGTAGATCATCAGTTTTGGTATTTATTTCCAACTTCAAACCAATGTGCGCCGGCATTTTGATTTTGTTTTATTTTTGTTTATGTCTAACAAACCAAAATCACAAGCGTTGTTATTGTTTTTTCTTCCACAGAGTGCAACAATAAAATACCAAGAACGAGTTTTCGAAAAAAAACAAACAAAAAATGAGAGCTCACATGGCCTACAGACACGTACTTACGAAAAGTGCATACGCAAAAAAAAAAACTAATTAGCGCTAAGAGACGTTCGCAGAGAAGGAGCAGTACTCAGAGTACACTCAAAATACATTCGGATCGAGCGCCTTTGTAATAAACTGACTCAACGCACTCATTGAAAACGGCTCGAAGTGGATCGGATCATGCCGTTCTCGGATATGAGAATGTACTTATACCCGAAAAAATGCTAATGAGCCGAATGCCTATGAGTATTTTACACATATTATTAAGTATGGATAGAGTTGAGAACAGCACGACACTCGGGTATGATTTGAGTATCCGAATTCTGTCGGATACTCGTTGCAGTTCTCTGGTGAGGATGGTATATCAATAAAATTTATTAAAATCATTTTACCATACATATTAAGTCCTTTGACGCACATATTTAATCACTGTTTCACAAGTTCTTGTTTTCCTGAGGCTTGGAAAGCAGCGACGATCATTGCAATAGCCAAAAAAAAATAAGGCTAATGAACCAGCTGATTTTCGTCCAGTAAGTCTCTTATCATCGTTGTCTAAAGTGTTGGAGTCTATAATGTCCGTGCAAATCTCGGAACACATAAAAAAATATAATCTCATGTCCCCACTTCAGTCAGGCTTTCGATCAGACCACAGCTGCTCTACAGCTATTGTTAAATTCTTGGATGACATTAGATCTCATATCCCATATGATCTGGGGCACATAAGCTTGCTGTGCCTGTTAGACCTTCCCAAAGCTTTTGATTCAGTTGATCATGCAATTTTATGTCGAAAACTAGAGTTAGAATTTGGTTTTTCTGATTCGGCGGTCCGTCTGTTATATAGTTATTTAGTCAGAAGGTCTCAAAGAGTCAGGGTGGGAAATTGTTTGTCCGCTTTCAGAAATTTAACCTGTGGGGTACCTCAAGGCTCGGTACTTGATCCGCTTTTATTTACGATGTTCATTAATGACATCTTCAGAATATGCAATCATGTGACCATGCATGCATATGCGGATGATCTTCAGTTGTACCTGTCCAGACCTATTGGTCACGTTGATGATTTATGCATGAAAGTAAACGAAGACTTGTGCAAAATAACAAATTGGGCTAAAGCTAATAACCTTATCCCTAATCCACTTAAATCATTTGTTTTGCCGGTTTTTAAATCTAGTTACTCCTTCCTTAATATACCGGTAATTTTCTTAGATGGTATCGAGCTCAAGTTTGTTGATAAGGTTAAAAATCTCGGTTTTTATATTAACTCGTCACTCTCGTGCGAAGATCATGTAAATTCCTTTGTTAGCAAGGTTTATTATGTACTGCGAAACCTTAGGAGGACTGCATCATTTGTGTCTGTAGAGACTAGAAAAAAATTAGTAATTCAGCTGATTGTGCCAATTATCTCCTACTCAGATATAGTGTATAGTAAAGTTGATTCCCGATCCAAGCTTAAGCTACAACTTGTGTTTAGTAATGCTGTAAGATACATTTTTGGTCTTAGAAAGTTTGACCGCATTAGTCACTTGAGTAACAAAGTACTCGGTTGCAACATCTTCAACTTTTTGGATGCTAGAAACTGCATCTTTTTACACAACCTGATCTGCACTCGCACTCCTGATTACTTATTTGAAAAGCTACAATTTTGTAGGTCAACTAGAAATCTGAATCTTTTAACTCTACTTATAATTTTTAAAACTCTAACAGACTCTTTTATGTGAACGCCATCAGATTGTGGAATTCACTGCCTTTAACCCTCTACCGCATACAACGCCATATAGGGCTTTTTGTTTTTATTGAAATTTTTTTTTTTGTAAAACGGTACTTTTTCCAAGTAAAACCACATGTGTCATTCTTCTTGTACTCTTTTGTTCTAAAAATAAATACTCTCTTGTTGCTAAGTTTGTTTAAGTTCGTGTTTGCGTTAGTTTTGTGCAGGTGCCTTTTGTGATCGGTCGCAAGTGAAATTTTGCATAGTTTGAAATATATTTATATTATAAAAAACAAAGTTTTTCTGTGAAAAACATTTTTTTTAGAAAGAAATAAAAGCTGTTGCACTAAGGTAAGTAAAATATATAGAAAATTTAATCTTCAAGTATAAATATTATGCCAAAAATTAATGGAGCCATATATGGCCTTACATTCATTTATGTATACAAACAGTGTTTGATTAATGTGAATATAAATTTTCTAGAAATGGATACAAAATCATTTTATGGTGACTTAAAATACGTCAATGAAATTGGTAACAGCTTCGAAAGTAATGATGAATTTATTTCTGATACCGATGAAGAGCTTTTAGAGAAAAAAAACCATTCCGATCAGGAAAACGTTTATATATCGGAGACTGATGAGAGCGACTCCGGTGGTATTTGCTGCAAACCTTCTACTTCTAAACAAACAAAAAAGTCAAGACCGCCAATTTGGAAAAAAAGATGCTTGGCCCCATATTCCAGTGAAAATTTTCCATCTCAAGGAAACACTAATCTTCCAAGCTTTATCGAAGAACTTGAGACACCAGATGAGTTCTTCAGTTTTTTTTTCACAGATGATTTGTTGAACGACATTGTGGAGCAATCAAACTTATTTGCACTACAAATTGATGTAAATAAGCCAGCAAAAATAACTCAGCAAGAAATAGAGGAATTCATAGGTATGTAGCTTAATTTATTATTGAGACCCGTTTTGCAAAAATACCTCTTTTTTCAGCCACAGTTATTTACATTTCAAAACCACATAAATGGGGTTTCAAAAATTTCGTGTTGAGTGGAGTGTCGGGGTTTAGCTACGATTTCGACATATTTGCAGGAGCTCAAAGTGATGTGTATCCGGAGGGAGCACCTAACCTTGGAGTTAGCGGAAACGTGGTTACGAGATTAACGAATACAGTACCCAAAGCACAGAACTATAAAGTTTATTTTGATAATTGGTTCAACAGCCCCAACCTTCAGGTGTATCTTAAGAAAAATGGGATTCTGTCCTTAGGTAAGGTAAGGCTTAATCGAGTTCCTAACTGCCGGATGCCATCCGAGAAGGAATGAAAAAATTGGGTCGTGGCAGCATGGTCGAAAAGTTAGCTGAGATTGACGGAGTCGAGATCAGCCTCACCTCGTGGTACGACAATAAAATTGTCAATATTCTTTCAAGTTTCGTCGGAAGCCAACCAGTTACGTCAAAAAAACGCTTCAGCAAAAAGGAAAAAAAACATTTTCAAGTCGAGTCGCCAAAGGCCATTGATGTTTATAATTCATATATGGGTGGCGTTGATTTACTTGACTCATTACTTGGTCTTTATAGAATTCAAATACGAACAAAAAAATGGTATAAAAAATTTTTTTCCATATGATTGACATATGTGTGGTTAATTCGTGGATTCTATGGCGTCGGAAGTCGAATGAATATATGCCATTATTTGACTTCAAGCTTGCAATAGCTGAGCACTTTTGCAAGGCTGGTAAAATAAAAAAAAGGGGACGACCAACAACAACGGCTTCAAACTGTTCAACTTCAACTACCTCCAGAGAAAATACTGATAAAAAAAGAAAGCGGCAAGATTTTCCTCTGAACACCGTACGAGCTGACGGAATTGGGCATTTTCCTCAATGGAGGAAGAACCGGCAACTTTGTCAAAATAATTGCTCATACCGATCATATACAATTTGTGAGAAATGTAATGTGTTTTTATGCTACAATGATAAAAGAAACTGCTTCACAAGCTTCCACACAGCGTAAAGTACCAACATAAAAACTGAATGCATACAGAGCCATATATGGCTTTATAATTTTTTTCTAAAATGTAACTGAATGCATACAGAGCCATATATGGCTTTATAATTTTTTTTCTCAAAATATAATTTTTAAAAATTTTTTTTTCTTTAAATATATATTCGACTATCTCCAATAAGTATAAATTTATCACGTTTTATTTTTTTACTTAGTCAGAACGATGTTCATGCAGTAGAGGGTTAAGTATAAAAAGTATTACAACTAAACGCAACTTTAAGCATGTAATTTTTCAACATTTCTCTTAAGTATCTCTCTTTCACTAATTCTATGCAATTGTATTTAAAAAAAGCTTACTTTAATTAAAATTACTTAATCTTTATTTGTTGTTATTTTTGATTTTGTCGTTTTTCGATTTTTGTTTGAATTAATTTTGAATTAATTATTATTTTGATTAGATCTTTTAGTTACATGATATTAATTGTATTAAGTTAAATTTTTAATTATTTTTTTTGTTGTTTATCACTTGTTATTTTGTTATGTATCTATATTCTTACTGCATTTAAAAGACTCTGTCTTATTTGTGAACCTTTTCTTTTCTTTAAATAAATAATAATAAATAAACATGTATTTTGATGGTGCATCATCATAATCAATCCAAAAGTCGATTTTGAATTTTTTGTAACTTATTGCATTTTTTGATTTCATATGACGACAGCACCACCTCCTGAGTCGATTTAACCATGTCCGTCTATCTGTCAGTATGTCAGTGATTACGATAACAGACGAAAATTATGAGCTATCGTACCGAAATTAAATTGAAAAGCTTTATATTCAAAACTACAAATCAAGTTCAAAAATGATGAAAACCACGTCTACCTCCCAAACAAATTTTACCAAAACCGTAAAATCTCTTTAAATTGCACAAAAAATAAATCTCATAACTTCAAATTGCTATAGTTGCAAAATAAATGCACTCTGAGTATGAAATTTGTTAAAATCGAATGAAAACCACTCCTACCTTTGATAAAAACCACGTCTTATAAGAGTGACGTCATAAAAAAAACAACATTCAAGAATTCAAATAAACTAAAATACTGCCGTTGTTGTAATGCAACTGCGGTGCAGTCGCAGATAAATCCTTATAAGTTTTTCTGAAATTTACGTTTAAGATTGCATAGTTTCAGATTTGTGTCTCTACGATTTTAGTGACTGAAAGGGTTAATTCTAACCAAATACTAATTGAAAAGTTTATAAGAAGCTAGTCTTGTATAACCGTGGCCAGAGTCGTGCGACGAATCTAATTATTGACACCGGTAACGCGCGGTTCTAGTTACTCAAAACAGTTTAAACAATATGAATACGTTTGTGTTAGTGGCCATTGCCTTTTGTGCATTGTTTTTACGTTATTTGAACAACATTTTACATTTTATAAAAATATATAAATTTTCACAAACTATACCGGGTCCCTCAATTCGTGAAATCTTTGAGAATTTTAAAAAAGGACGTAAGTTAAAAAGGAGTAAATTTTGTGTTTCTAGAATTTTGGATGATAGTTATTAATTGATATGTGTGCATGAAGACATAATGCTCATTTTACACATTTCATTGGGACTATATGGTTAAAACCATATGTTAAATTTTTCAACTTTTTTAGTTGAAATATATAGTCTTTCCAAAATATTAAACTTTAAAGTCTGTGTTTTCATTTTTAAAGTTCCATTTTTCAACTTATTTAAATTAAATGTTAAATTTTTTAAGCAAAAAAAAGGTAAAAGTGTCAATCAAGAAATTTTTAACTTAAAGGTTGACTTTTTTAATCCACGAAGTTGAAAAATTTTACTTAATCAACCAAGAAGTTTAAAAATTAAACTAAAACGCAGAACACGAAAATGCTCTGGAGTGGCTAGAAACACAACTCCTTGCATGTCTTTTGGACTGTGTTTTAATTTCTTGTAATACCTAGCTAGTGTAATACCTAGTGGCTAGGTATTAATAGGTGAAAATTTTAAAAATAATTATAATAATTTTAAAAATTTAAGTTAAGCTAAGTTTAAAAATTATTATAAAAATTTTTAATATATAATAAAATAAAATAATAAAATTAATAAATAAGTTTAATAAAAAATTATTATAATAATTATGTTGACTTTATATGATTTAAATACTAATTCTTAATGTTTGATAGTTTAAATCATATTTGATTTTAAATACAAATTCTAGTTGTTTGATAGTTTAAAATCGTTTATCGAGCTTAAGGTCAAAGTTAGAACAATTAATTGTTCTAACAAATCTTTCCAAAGAAACAACAACAAAGTTTTTTCAATATGAAAAGGAAAAAATCACTAGCTGATTTTTTCTGATTGCACAATTTCTGCCTGGCTAAGGGCGTCATTGTTCTAACTTTGACCTTAAGATCAATAAACGATTTTAAACTATCAAACAACTAGAATTTGTATTTAAAACAAGTATGATTTAAACTATCAAACATTTAGAATTTGTATTTAAATCATATAAAGTCAACATAATAAATAAAGAGGTCATTTAGGAAAAAAACGTTAATATTATAATAATTTTTAAACTTATTATTATAATAATTTGTAAACTTCTCAAACACAGAAATATGTCAAAATTTAATAAAAAAAAAACAATTGGAAAACTGAAGAAAATAAAACTTTTAAAACTGAAAAATTCGACTTCACCCCAGACAAAATATTCGACAGGAAAACGGCATTATATCAGCATAATTGTATATAATTGTATCAGCATTGGCAGTATGTTGAAATGTGGTGGCGGCCAGTTTACTTTTTATCAAAAAAGGCTGCCAGAAAGTAGCAGCATGAAGGCATGGAAAAGTCAGTAGAAGGCAGTGTGTCGAAATTCGGCATTGCATTGGACTGCAACTGAAATGTTCAAGCAGCTCAAACAATTTTTGTTTTTTCAGCAGCAGCCTTCCTACGCACTATAACGGCAGGCATATGAACTCTGTTAAATAAAACCATTATTTTAGCATTGAACTAAAAGTTTTGTTTTTTACAGAACAGAATGCTTTCACCCTTTACTGACGGGCACATGAAATCTATTAAAAACAAGCATTGTATTGGCATCCAATTGAAATGGTCTAGCAGCTTAAAAATGTTTTGCTTTCTAGACAACAGAATCATCTCGTCTTATACTGGAAGACGCTTTTATTCTGTCCAGTAGCGTAAAAAGCGGGCCCGCAGAGCCCGCATTGCGGGCGGGCGCAACTAAGCCAGGGGCGCCCTCAAGTTCCTTGATGAAAATGATAAATGAAGTGGAGAAAGACGCACAGAGTAAAATAAGCGGCCAAAAATCTAATATATCGATGTTTGAAATTTTCCAAAATTTGTATGTCTATTGAAAGACAATATCTTGGGTGAAAAAAATTAAAATGAATTTTTTCAGTAGTAGCAACCTTTTCGTTATGACAAGCCGTTAAAGTTGCCTTTTTGAAAAACACAATTGTCTTGTTATTCACATTTTATGTTTTTTATATTTAAAAATAAAGTTTAAAATTTTTTTTTGTCTGGCTACATTACTGTTTTTATTTACATTTTGAACATATGGTCTTAAGTTTATCATAAAAGTAAACACTAAAAGAGGAATTCAAATCCAAATTCAAATCCACTAAATCCAAAAAAAAATTCTTTTTAATATGGAATATACATTTTTTATGGTGACCTGTTTAGTTAAAATATGAGATATATTTGATGTATGGCAGCTGATTAGTTTTCAAAATTTCGACTTATCTACAAACACAAAATAACTTAATTTTAAAATTTCCTGGCTGTAATAAAAAAAGCTTGCAAATTTCCAAGGTAGAAAAGAATTGATGTAGAAATTTCGTTGTTTTGAGACAAGACTTAATGAAGTTTCAGGCAAAAATGGTTTTCGTTTGTATGGGAGGCAAAAGTTTGTTTAGACTTTAAGTTTGTTTAACTTTTTTAAATAATTGATATATGTTTTCTTTTTACCTACTTTGTGATAAAATCTTAATATTTATTATAAATGTTATTATCTTTGATGTTAGTCGCATTTTTTCCAACATCCAAATCCGATTTACATACAATTAAAATCCTGCTATGTATTTAGAATTTGTGAACTTGTAGTTTGAAACATCAAATCAAGTTGGCGTATCATGAAGTAAATGATCGGAAAAAGCATTGTTGGCATTCTCATGTTTGAATTCAACGCCATCTAGTTGTCAAATACTTTTCATGAGCAGCAAATCAAAATCCAAATCCAGATTTGGATATTGGAAAAAACTCAGCTATTATATGTATAAAGTATTTTTTACGTTATTGCTTTTTTCAAAAAATTCTATTAAAATAATATATAAATTTATTAACAAAATAAGATATTTTTAAAATATAACTGTTGTAATTAATGACGACTATTGAATTAAAAAAGTCTCTTCTTGTTCTCTTGTTGTTTGTCAAGAGTTTTCTTGTTTTCTCCGATGCTTTTAGTGACATACTAATAACATAGTTTTTCTCTATAAGTAAATAGCAGGGCGCTTTTAGAACCCTGCGGGCGGGCGCACAAAATAAAGTTACGCTACTGATTCTGTCTAACTCTTTTGAGCTCTAACTTTTTACTGGTTTTAACTTGAAATTTTGAAAACCTTTTCACATGTAACATGTGAACTTGACAGTTTTTTTTTGCAGGTCTGTAACAGTTGTTGCAATGCGCAGTACACTTCATAGCGGAATTTATTTTTATGAAATATTTTTTAAAGACATAAGAGGAGATGGGCGTTTCAGGGCATATGGATGGAATCAATCAATTCCAACAAACTGCTTTATGCAGAACTGCTTAGTTTGTGTCGTAAAACGTATGCTAGAATTGAGGTGAAGACTTCAGATGTTGATACGGAGATCCTAGAACAAATTGATCTTTTCCAGCAATCGGATCTTCACTATCCTCGTCTGATGCACAATTTTTTGATTCTGGGAAGGATGAGTGACCAGGGAATTCATCATCTCAATTAAAAACTTTAACTGATTATATGGTACAAACATTTCTCTGTCAAATTTCGTTAAGGAAATCTGCTTATTTTTTGCGTGTTGGACTATGTTTTTATAGTGCAATAATTTTAAAACTCACCATTCGTTTCAATAAAACTGTTCGCACACGTAGTCTCTGGTATTGTTAGTGGCATTGCTATTATACCCACAGGAGTGGATTTCCTTCTTTGTTTGGGTTAAGATAAACTTTTAAAAAAAAACGTAGAAATTAACGTTTGAAAAATCTGAAAAAAAGTTTAAATAACTTCAACAAAAAAGCCATTATATCTCCTTCAAACAAAGCGGGTGAAGAAACAGTTGTGAAAACTTGAACAAAATGGCTATTGTTCCACTATTGGTTAATTTGGCACATGAACTCGAATCCGAGTACAGCCCACTATCAGGCGATTTGGATCATCTTTTGGACGATGACTTCGGCTTTGGCATCCATCCTATGGAGATTTTCCGTTCATCGCACAGTGGGGTATTGAACCTTGAAAATTGTGATCAAATCACCTAGAAGACGGAGGGAATTTTTTACTTTTTTTTAGTTAGAATGGGTCCAAAGAAGAAAAAAAAATTCTGTCCGTCCGTCCGTCTGTCCGTCTGTCTGTCTATCGACATTATTAAAGCCGTAATTTTGAAGCTATTGTAATGAGTTTTGGTATTTAAGCTTGTTTCTTAAATATAAAGATTAGGATCGAAAATGAACCAAATCAGATGAAAACCACGCCTACCTCCCATACAAAGTGACTTTATTGAACACGGTAATATCTCTTTAAATTCCACAAAACTTCATATATCGACTTTTTTTTTTGTATATAAGCTTTGACATTTAATATCCGCTTCAAGTATGAAATTCAACCAAATCGGATGAAAACCACGCCAACCTCCCATACAAAGTGACTTTATTCAAAACGGTAATATCTCTTTAAATTCCACATAACTTCATATATCGAAAAAACTGAGCTTGCCACCGTATTATACGACTTAAAATTAAGTTGGGGTGTCTCGGCGTTTTTGTGTGTCTTTTTGACGTGCCTACAGTGTTATTTTTGATGCAACCAATACACGAAAAATGAACATAGTGAACAATCACAATTATTTTCTACGCACTATTCTACGGAATAATGATATAAACCAAAATATTTCGTACTTTTACCCCTCTAATAAACAAAATAAAGCTACATCACTAACTGTTGACGTTAATTATATTACTAAAATAAAAACAAAACATAAAAAATCACTAACAAAAGCAACATGAACACAGCAACGTACACACAGAACAGAGTACCTTTACTCCTCCAATAAACAAATAGTTGCTTCGCCACTTGTTGTTAACCTTTATTAATTTATAAAAAAAATAAAACAAAACAAATAAAAAAAAAACAGCAACAACAACAATAGTAACACTAACTTCATGTACACATTTCAAGTTTTCGACTATTACTTGCACATATGTATTTCAATTGCATAGGCATGAAAAAAAGTTTTTCTTAAAAACCGCAGAAAACTTGAAAACTTTTTTTTTTTAAACTTATCACTTATATTTGTTGTAACAAAAAAAAAATAGACTTCCACTGAATTGAGTGGTATTCACAACTATATGCTTACATATGTACCTAAAAACACACATTTTATAAGCCAGCACGGGAAAAAACATTAAAAATACGAACAGACACTTTTTGTAAAAATACCTGAGGTAGAAGGTTCTATTGCTCAAAGAATTTTACTTTTTTAATGTTTCAAGAAAAACCACTTGGAAATATAAAAATTTTTGTGTTTTTTCTAAGCGCGCACCAAAAGTAAAGAAAACTTAAAATTTGCAACCGTAGTGCACGGATACCTTTGACTTTTTTTCAATTTTTCTTTCATATTGTGATGTAGAATTCTATTCTCTTTCGAACGATACCAATCATGATTGGGTAGCTTCGATTTGATTTTTTTAATTAATCACACAAATTGGTATGAAATACCCGAATGTGCATCGCGACCATCCATGCTACTGCATCCACGTCGTCGCCATTTGCCGTATGACCGCCACCATCATGCTTTGGCTCGTCGTGCTGCCATTCGTCATGGTGGAGGCAAAGACGAAGCTTCTTCTATGCAGCTGTTGCCCACTGTTGGCAATGAAGGTTTTCAAGTGTACATGGATGTTTCCAAATTCAAGCCGAATGAATTGACCGTAAAGACCTTGGACAAAACAATTGTAGTTGAAGGTAAGCACGAGGAACGCGAAGACGACCATGGTTTGATTCAGCGTCACTTTGTGCGCAAGTATACGCTGCCAAAGCATTATGATCCCCAGCATGTAATCTCCACAATTTCATCAGATGGAATACTCACTGTAAAGGCACCACCGCCACCAAGCAAAGCAATCAAACAAAATGAGCGCATCGTTCAAATTCAACAGACTGGTCCGGTTCATCTGAGCGTTAAAGCACCTGATCAGTCACAACAACAGGATGGCGGCAAGTCTGTTGATCAGGCTCATAATGGCGCTGGTGAACAGAATAAGATGGAAACTGGCAAATAATTTTACTAAGACTACAGCATTTAAATAAATCTCGTCACATATTTAATTTCTTTTTGTGAATTGTATTGTGATTTAATCGTTAATTCACTTAAGACTTGCATTTCCTTAACGTTTGAATAAAATTTTTGTACCAATTTTTTTTTGTACCAATCTCACTCAAAATTGTATGTCACAACATCAAAGCCGTTCAAAATTTAAGTGAATCGAAACCCAATGACCAAAAACTGTTAGTTGAACAAAAAAGTTCAAATATATAAAATAACCTAAAATATATAAAAGAAACCAATATTTTGCATTCAATGCCCCATCCAATTGCCTGCCACTACCTGCTTGTATTCTGCTCTGTACATTCCCTGCCAAGTTGCTTCCACTGAACGCCACTTGCATGCTCTCTTATACATTTTTGAGCCTCTGTTAGCCAGTCTGCTGTTCTGTACAGTGGCAGTCAACTGGCTGGTTTTGGTACAATTCCCGCCCTGCCCAGCCAAAATTGGGTCAAAATAATTTCATTTATATTCCAATAAACAGACTACCTGTCTGCCGTTTTAAGTTCATTTTCCGGCCAAAAATTTTGTCTGGGGGCATGTCGAAAAATGTTCAACCATAGAGACTATATTTACACAGAGATCCCAGTTCGACTTTGAATGCTTTCGAACTCTAGTTTTCTTGCACAAGCAAATAATTATGCTTTCCTCTTACTAACTTACTTACTTAGTTGGCGCTACAGGTTTGTGATACATAAATTAGGACGGGCATGATGAGCGATTTATAGAGCGTGATTTTCGTTCGTCGAGAGAGGGCTCTGCTTTTCAATTGCCTACTGAGTCCAAAGTAACACCTGTTGGCAAGAGTTATGCTTCGTTTGATCTCAATGCTGATGTAGTTGGTTGCGTTTATGCTGGATCCCAGATAGACAAAGTCCTTCACAACCTCGAAGGACGTATTGCCAACTGTAACGTGGGTTCCAAGACGCTGGGAACGTTTGTTTGTTGACACCAAGTATTTCGTCTTATCTGCATTTACTGCCAGACCCATTCGACTTGACTCTCTTTCTAATCTGGAAAATGCTGCACTGACTTCGCGCGTATTATGGCCAATGATATCGATGTCATCAGCATACGCAAGCAGCATAACACTCTTGTAGAATATTGTGCCACTACGTCTCAGATCAGCAGCTCGGATGATCTTTTCCATCAATAGGTTGAAAAAGTCGCACCTTGTCTGAAACCTCGTTTGGTAACAAATGGTGGGGAGAGGTCCTTCCCGATTTTAACTGCGCTGCTGGTGTTGCTCAGTGTCATCCTGCAAAGTCGTATTAGTTTTGCAGGAAGAGGCTCCGGTTTTAAAACCATCGGCAAGGCGTCTTATTTTTTCGAAAAATTTTCGGGCCTCATTCCTATCACCATACATCTCAATCTTCTCCTGCTCACGCTTTTCTGCCTCTCTTTTTTTCCACCTGAAAATACGTCTCTCTTCTCTCCTCTTTTCTTTGTATTGCTCCTTAGCAGCGCGCGTTACAGCTGACTGCAGGGTGGCT
Organism: Dichetophora obliterata; assembly: GCA_963920525.1. NCBI lineage: Eukaryota > Metazoa > Arthropoda > Insecta > Diptera > Sciomyzidae > Dichetophora > Dichetophora obliterata. The sequence continues at coordinate 57,717,478 of OY986439.1, forward strand.
TTGTACGCGGCGTCTTTCTCTGCAGTGGCGTCGCGACACTCCTGGTCGTACCACTAGCTTATTTTTAATTACTTTAAAGGGCTTCTCTTGGAAAGCTTTTTGTTCTGCTTTGTTCTCAGCAGTTCGTTTTTGTTTTCAAGCTTTTTGAACTGTTCGCTTGCAAAATCAAGTGCTGACATTTTGCTTCTGGAGGAAGCTGCTCACTTTCCGGCCTGTTGGGTATGAACAACTCTAATACACACATACCCACACTCCCGCTTTCCCACTTACCCACTCACAAACATCCATTTTTATCTATACTATTATATAAAAGGAGACTCACGAAATTGATCCAGAATAAGCTCGGTAACCGCTGAACCGATTTTGATAATTCTTTTTTTATTCGATTCCTATGATAATATAGATTGTTATAGCTTACCAAGTTTTTCGAACAATGTATTTTTTAATTATTACAAAATCATGCATTTTATTTGATGCCTATATTCAACCAGCAGCACAATATAACAGCAAACAAAGCTTTTGTCTCTTTTTCGCGAGAGTTTCTCTCAATATAACACGGCAGCCATGTTGTGTAGTTAAAATGGATTCACTGCATGATACAATTATTTTACAAGGTAGCCGCGTAGACTGGCTTTTTTCTCACGAGCGGCGATGGATAGTTGTCAAAATTAGCTGTTTATGCAATTAATCAAAGAAAAGTGAAAAAATAAGCGACGAATTAAGCATAGCTAGTCAACCGCAACAAACTGAAAACATTTCAATCAACTTCACGAATAAAATTAATGAATCAAAGATAAGTAAAAAATAAGCACATTGCTAGTCAACAGCAGCAAACTACAACATTCTTTAGCTGTTTTTGACAACTACCAATCGCCAAAAAGCTGTCACGGCTACCTTGTAAAATAATTGTATCATGGATTCACTGATAACCTTCAGAATGTTTTTGTGTGATTTAAAATAATGGCCGCATTCAGCGCAGACAACAGTTGGCAACTGTTGTGTAAAAATTCGCTGAATGGTACAAATTTGGTAGCGCTAACTAAAACTGATAAAGTAGCGAACGCCTTTTAATCGATTGAACAAATTCTATGCTACATGAACACAACTGTTTGTTTAACACTCACATGCTGTTACTGACTCTGTTAAATTAATAAACGCAGAAAGAACGCAGCAAATTTAAGTGAGAAACCTTTGTAATTGAATTAAATTTACATAAAAATTAAATTGAATCTAACTTCTGACATGTAGAGTAGCAACACATTCAGAGAAAAACATCGTGAACTAAGGTAGCGCTACCATTACAGTTCACAACAGTTGTCTGCGCTGAATGCGGCCAATGTTAATCAAGTTGAGAGCGTGCAGAAATTTTTCTCTCGGAGCGAAAACTTCATATAAAAAAAAATTGCAAAACATGCTGAAGGTGATCAGTGAATCCAGCTTTACTTTCATTGAGATTCTTGCTTTCATACAATGTTGATTAATTTTCTTTGCAAATGTTTTGAAGGGAGTTGCCAGAATTTAGTTATAAGCATTAAGTATGTTTTGTAGCCTTGCCAGCCAGCTTTTCCCCACTTAAGATTGTGTTACAGTCCACCCTAAACAAGTGCGCGTGCGTGGTTTAACTGTCAAAATCGGCTCATGCACATACATTTTGTATGAAGCCTACCGAAACACGCACCGGACTACCGCAACATGAATCGAATTTCCAATTTTGACAGTGCGTTCGGTTGTGAAGTTGGCTGCATAAAATCAAAGTATTAGAACAGAGAGCAATCGGCTGCTATTAATTAATTAATCTCAATTGCAAATGGAAGTATTTGCAATATTAATATATTTTTACACAATACTAAAAGTTTTTTAAGATTTTTAAACCATCAGTCTGAGCTGGTTCGAGAGCAGCAGTTCTTTCCGCAGCGCACTTGTTTAGGTTAAGCGTAAAATAAAGTTGCGTGGCGCTTGGGTACGCAGCGCAACGCGCACTTGTTTAGGGTGCACTGTTAGTCTATCTATACAAATATATAAAAGCGTTGTGACACTGCACAGATGTTTGACAATCACGCAAGAACCACTCAACCGATTAACACGATAAAGGTATCAAACGATTTGTTATTTCAACTTAGTCGTAATATGCTATGTTAGATTTGCCACGTCTACTTTTCATGCCCACTTTTTGCAAAAAATGTTATATTTCAGACAATTTTGGTCGTATGAGACTAGAATTTGGTAATCTACGTTGTATGGTTACGTTCGCTAACTTTACTAAAAATGGACATGACCCACTTTAGTTAAGTCCACTTTTCGGGGGATAAGCTTGGAGTAGAGCAAAGCGCACTAGGTTTAAGCTCAATTGAGCTGAAATTCTGGCATTCTATTGTTTCGAGTATGAAATGGTTTAAGTGAAAAAATTTTAGCCACACCCCCATTACCGCCCAGAATTATTAAAAAATGTTTTACTTCGAACGGTTTTGGTTGCATTAGACTAAAATTAGTTAATTTAGTTCATACGGCTACTTTCGGCAACTGTACTAAAAATGGCGAATATATAAATTTTTTTTTAACAGCGTGAAAATTCGTATATAGCAGTAAGGTGGTCTGCGGCAGGACAACGTCTATACTATACATCAATAAGAATGCTGTATATATCAGAAAATTCTGGTCGTCATGCATTGACGTTTCAAACGGAAATGTCTAGCATGTGTTTTGTTCGAAGGTCAATTTACACTTTTACAAATTCACAAAACGATCATTAAAAATTCATTGAATTAGGTCAGGACAAAGTCTACTATAACTATAACGTTAACTATGAATATATAGATAAGGAAAAGGATTAAAACATAGATTTATGTATATAACTTTAGCATAGTTTGAAATATTTGAAATATTTTTCACAGAATTATTTTTTAAGCTTTATTTGAAAATGTTTTTCACATAAATTAGTTTTTAAGCTGTAGAACATTGCAAAAAACAATAACAAAAGCATTTTAGGCAAATTATTTTTCATCAAAAAATCATAGAGGGGATAGGTGGCCAATGATTTTTAATGATAGACACTGTTTGTGTCAAAAAAGATTAATTTTTGCAGATAAATTATGTTATATGAAAGAATATGAAAAATGAAAATTACAAAAAAAAAATTAAAATTAAAAATACATATGTACAACAAAAGTAACTCTTGGCCTATTTTTGAGTACAAGTTGGATATTTAGAGGTTTTTTGAAAACAACATAAAACATTGTATTGGTGAGGTAACAGTAAACCTTTTCTCATTTTCCCAATGTACTTCATTGAACTTTCAAACAAAGAAAATTTGATGAAAATCGATTTGAAAATGGCGGAAACGTTTGCTTGCTAAGTCAAAACATGAAATTTCAATCGTTTTTTTCTCATTCTGAGGCTTAAGAAAATGAGTTATACTGAGAAAATCTATAGTTTGAAGATATCGCAATGATTTTATTGTCATAATAACAGGTTTTTTAAAACATACCTTATATCCGTACAAAATATATCCGAAAAGAAAAGATTTTAATTTTTACCGTTAATTTTATTAATAAACGACTGCCCATACAAAAATGCATTGTTGTGCATTGAGAAAGTCTATAGTTTTTGAGATATCACCATAGATGGATGTCATTATAACGGTCTTTTTTTTTAAATTTAAGAATATATTTATTTTCAGAATATATGTAAAAAATTACAAAAAAAAAAAAAGAAAGCCAGGTAAATTTTTGTCATCATAACATTTACATTTTAAATAAAATATTCAAAATTAATAAAGTAATTTTTTAATATTTATAACATTTTTACATAATCAAACAAAACAAACACAATAATTTTTATATATAGAATTTGATTCAATATAAATAAATACTTAAATTTTAAGATTTAAAATTTTTACATGGTATTTAATATTTTTATCGCAGGCGACAAAATCCACTTATTATGGATCTCAAAATCTCAAAATTACTTTTGTTTTGCATAACTTTTTTTAGAAATTCTCGATTGGATAAAAGAACTTCGTCAAAGACATGGACCCGTATTTTGCATCTGGCTTGGGAAGGACCTTACGGTGTACTTCAGTGATCCAAAGGATATGAAATGCATTCTCGGTAGCAACACGCTGTTAAAGAAGTCTCCAAGCTATCGATTTTTAGAGGTTTGGCTGGGCAAGGGTCTGGTTACTAGTGATGGCAAGATGTGGCACAGACGTCGCAAATTGCTTACACCCGCATTTCATTTCAAGATACTCAGTGAATTTAAGGGGGCCATGGATGAAAATTGCAAGATACTTTTAAGTAAGTTGCATGCGAAAGCCAACGGAGAGTCATTTGATATATATCCCTACATCACGCTATTCGCTCTGGACGCCATCTGTGAGACGGCGATGGGCATCAAGAAGCATGCTCAAATGCAAAGTAGCTCCGAATATGTCACTGCGGTGAAAGAGTAAGTTTCAACAAATCAGTTAATATTTCATGGTTGTGCCTCATTTTCACTCTTACTGTTGCAGAACCTTACTCCTTTTGCAAAAGAAGTTATTCTCCTTCTGGCAACGCATAAATATTTTTTACATGTACACCACTGAGGGTAAGGCATGCAGTGCCCATCTCAAAGTACTACATGACGAAACAAGTCGCGTCATCCGACTACGTCGCGATATTCTGGCCAATTCAGATATTCAAAAGATGTCTGATCTCGAAAAAACTGATGAATTCGGCAAAAAACGGCGCTTGGCTTTCCTTGACATGCTGCTTATATCGCAAATGGATGGCACGGACCTCACCGATGAGGAAATACGTGAGGAGGTGGACACTTTTTTGCTTGCGGGCCATGAAACAACGAGTACGGCCCTTGGTTTTGCCGTTTTTTTTCTATCACAGCATGCCGTGGTCCAACAACGTGCCTACGAAGAAGCTATAGCTTGCGAGGGCCATGAAAAGGACTCAATGCCTTACATGGAAGCTGTTATTAAGGAAACTCTGCGTATATTTCCTCCGGTACCGTTGTACGCGCGCGAGGTTGAGAACGACCTGAAGGTGGGCAATATTATTGTACCAAAAGGTGTGAACGTCGCCGCATTGGCCTATATGGTTCAGCGGGATGAGATACATTTTCCCGATCCCGAGAATTTTAATCCGGAACGTTTTATGGCCGCTAACAATGACTCGCATCCATTCTCGTTTATAGCATTTAGTGCTGGTCCGCGGAATTGCATTGGTAAGCGGTTTTATGGTTTTGTTTAAATTGTTTTTTTACCAAAAATTTATTTTTCGTGTGTAGGTCAAAAACTAGCGATGTTGGAGTTAAAGTGCATGTTATCAAATCTTTTGCGGAGCTTTGAATTGCTGCCCGATGAGAATTTTAAGCTACATGTTGTTTGCGAACTTGTACTCAAAAGTAAAAATGGTATACGAATTCGTTTGAAAGCTCGTTGAGAATATAATACATAGAACACACAATAATATGTATATACATTTAATTGTGTATAATTAAAATCTTATCAAAAAAATACTTTAAACTACTATTATAATAAAAAATTAAAATACTATTTTTTTTCTTTTAATATATTATTAATATTCTACTTATACTTATTGGTGAGCTTTAAAAATGCTTTAATTCATGATACAATTATTTGACAAGGTAGCCGCGTAGACTGGCTTTTTTCTCACGAGCGGCGATGGGTAGTTGTCAAAATTAGCTGTTTATGCAATTAATCAAAGAAAAGTGAAAAAAATAAGCGACGACTTAAGCATAGCTAGTCAACAGCAACAAACTAAAAACATTTCAATCAACTTCGCGAATAAATTTATTGAATCAAAGATAAGTTAAAAATAAGCTCCTTGCTAGTCAATAGCAGCAAACTACAACATTCTTTAGCTGTTTTTGACAACTACCAATCGCCAAAAAACTGTCACGGCTACCTTGTCAAATAATTATACCATGGATTTAATTTAAACAAAATAAAAATAAATAAAAAACAAATAAACCGGCCATTTCAACCATTGGAAGGACTTTAACCTAGCTTCTATTGATCAAATGTGTTGTACGTGTTATTAAATCTTTGAACACAAATGATCGAGAACTGAACTTACGAGGAGTTTTATGCCGACTCCGAACGGCTTATGTTCCAAATAAACTTTACATGGTAATTTTTACTCTCTGAGGCTTGCCATTGTCTGCAGAAAGGTGGCAGCCGCACAGAAATATTAATTCAATTGAAAAAGACATTCTGTCTGAGCTTGTAGTCTAAAGGATGGTAGAAGAATAAAGGTAGATTCACCAGATGAGAGCATACTGCCGGAAATGTCAAAACGAAGCCAAACATTTTATTTCTTTTCTTTTTTTTCCATTCGCCACACAGCTGAATTTGACAGACATGGCAGTATGGAAAGAGAGCACAGTCAGCGCTGCAGCTACCTCTATTCTTATACCATGGTCTAAAGCATAGTACTCTATTCAGTTTCATGTGAAATTCCACTGAAATCTTCATACAAAAAATGACAGCTGCGAAACAAGCGAGGAAATTTTCACAACATGTTCGCAGTGGCGGATTTAGGCATTCTGCCGCCCTAGGCACGACATTAGCGCCGCCTCTAACATATTAATTTTTTTTTACAATAGAACAAAATTATAGAAATTGCCTTTTCCATTTTTCACACACAATTACACAGTTATTTTAACAAAATAATAAAAATAATTATTTCATTATGTGCTCGTGCGAAATCATTTATTACGTCATCATAACTCAGTTTTTGTACTAGGTTAGGTTAGGTTAAACCGGATGCCTTCGTGAAGGCTCACATAGACCAATTCAGGTCCTTAGTGATACCAGTAGCGAACAAAAGGAACCTTTGCGTTTATTTAAAAGTCTTTAAAGATTTGCGTTAAATTCGCAAACCTTAGGAGGGATTCCAGAGACACCCTGGCTACATCTTTAAGTGACGGGAATGTCGATGAGCCTAGGTATTTTAGTCTCGATCTAAGTATGGCGGGGCATGTGCATAGTAGGTGCTCCAGGGTCTCCAGTGTGCCCGGTTCCTTGCACTTCCTGCAGTTGTCATCCATGGTGATGCCAAGCTTCCTCGCGTGGGCTGCCGTCATGCAGTGACCAGTGAGCATGCCCACTAGTGTGTCCTGCAATCTTTGCACGGGCGTGCCAAGATGAACAGAGTTCGTTTTTCGCATTGTGCATTGCACATGATTTTCGAGATTTTGCACGATGTCGTATCTCTCCATCTACGATTCACTGCTAGTGTGGCTCTTTTTTCGAGGTTCCTGTACAACTCTTGTAGCTGAGTAAGTACATGTTCTGCGAGTTCTGATTCCAGCCCGGCGCCTTCCTTTGCTAAACCATCTGCCATTTCGTTTCCCTCAATGCATTGGTGGCTAGGGACCCAGTAGGTGCGCACTCTATTCGAAGCGAATAGTGCATCTCTGCCAGCCAAGACACTTTTGGACTTGATGCTAGCGGAGCGCATGTATTTGATCGCCGCTTGACTGTCAACGAAAATGTTGATGTAAGAGTGTTGTGTGTCCATCCTGAGGGCTATCTCAGCAGCCTTCCTTATGGCAAATATTTCTGCCTGGAAGATACTGCAGTGCTTCGGCAGTTTAAATGGCTGTCTTATATTAGGCTCTGCGCAATACACAGCCGCACCTACCCCCGAAGGCATTTTGGAGCCGTCTGTAAATATGTTGACCGCCTGCTGTGCTTGTTCTATACCTTTGCACCAGTCTTGGCACCAGGTGATGCATAGCGCTGACTGCCGCTGAGTTTTCTCCAAGTGCCTGAGGAATGTTGATTTGTTCACAGCCGGTCACCACACAATAATCCCATAGAGTAGAATAGGACGCACTACCGTTACATAGATCATCAGAAAGGGTGAGAGACCCCAGGTACTGCCTAGCATCTTTTTGGATGTGTATAGCGCAATGGTGGATTTCTTCACCCTTTCTTCCACGTTGGTTTTCCATGACAGCTTGCTGTCCAGGACGACTCCTAGAAATTTTGTGTGAGTTTTCGGTATGAGACGTATATCGTTCAATTTCGGTGGTATCCACTGTGGTATCTTGTACCTTTTCGTGAACAGAACCAGATCCGTTTTCTCTGCGTTAATACTAAGACCGACTGAATTTGACCATCTAAGTACATCTTTGAGTGTGCTCTCCATTATGGAGCTTACTGTTGATAGACATTTCAATTATGCTTATGTCGTCTGCATAGGCAGTTATCCTCGGGGCTCTACCTGCGAACTTTTCAAGTAGTTCATTAACTACAAGATTCCATAGTAGTGGCGAGAGGACCCCTCCCTGGGGTGTCCCACTGCGAACTTCCCTTACCATGGATTTAGTGCCCCACTCAGCCCGCACCTTTCTGCAGCTTAGCAACTTGTCTAACCATAGGTTTATTGCCGGTGGTGCCTCTATTGCACGTAATCCACTAAGGATTGTGGTGGTTGATACTAGGGCTGGCAATCCCGGGATACCGATCTTTTTTAAGACCCGAATATCCCGGGATTATTCGATTCGAATCCCGGGATTGTTGTAAACAATTTTTTAATGTCTAATTTTTCTAAAATCTAATTAAATCTAAAATTTTCAAACTATCATCACATATATCCCCCTTTCAACGATCAACGATCGAACTAACAAGCGTTGAGGCGGAGCGGTGTTTCTTCTCTGGAGGTTTTATATGCAATAAATTAAAGTCTAAGTTAGGGGATAAAACCATTATTGCTTTAATTTCATAAAGATCGTATTTTGATCAAAGGAAGGAATATTTTTACTAAGCTCTAAATAGAAAGAGTATTGTATTTATTTTTTAATTAATGTATTGACTTTATTATTTTAATTTGAATGTGCTATAGCATATAATAAGAGGGAGGTTTTAGGTCAAAGCGGTTAAAATTAAGGCATATTTTAGAAGATGTTTTCTAAAAAATGTTATTACATACACAAAAAATTTAATTTGCATGTTAATTTTACATCATCACGCTGATCGCCCAAAAATTAAATGTTTTTCGAAGAAAGACTCTGGAATGCACATCTTTTACCAAAATGGAAAATTAAGAAAATTACGAAGCGTGGAAAAAAGTGGAATAAATTGACATTATATTTGACCATATAGTTGCGTATAAAACCAAGAAAAATTTTCCAAAGACGCTCATTTTGGTAAAAGATGTGTAGAATTATAATAGGAACAGATTAAAATAAATTTTCATTGGTCGATTAGTTTGTTTTCAGTAGTGTAGCCAGTTTTGAAAAAGTATGTTTCAAGAAAAATCGTGCTTAATATTACTCTTCTTAGTAAAATTTACTTTGGCGCACCAGGTTTTAAGCGCTGTAGAATCTGTATTATAAGCAGAATTGATTTATTGAAGGATAATTGAACAATAATCAATATAAAAAAATTTGATTTTAAAACAATTGATGTTTAAATACTGATTTAAAACAATTTTATGTAAGCAGTTACTGCTAAAGCTTAGTATGCTGTAGGAACAAAAATTTTTAGGCATTTGATTCAACACGCAAAATTTTTCAACACTAGACTCAACACTAACACATACTTACCATAAAGTGCTTGTTAAATGTGTTAGTTGAACGTTATTGTTGAATGTCAAATTTCCACGCCAATTCAATGTACGGCCATATAAAAGGCAGCGAAATTTTGACATTTTAACTCTCCAATCATGGTTGTTAACTTGGCTGCATTGAACAATTTTTTCGATTTAGCAGCGAACTAACCAACAAAAAAAAATTTCGCTACCTTTTCGGTGTCAAAAATACGATGCATTTCTTACGGAAGATTTTTTTTCGCTTCTACAGCATACTAAGCTTAAACTGAAAATATGTATTTGTGCATGTATTAAAACTATGTTATAAATTACTGAAGATATATGATTGGTGAAATTTTATTTTTGGTTATTTTTTTGTTGAATTGGTACAAATTGTGCTTCTTTGCTATATCAATTTAATACATACAAAGTATGTACTATAAAAGAATAGAAGTGAATGTGTTGCACTTTTTGGCAAAAAAAAATCTCGAAATAAAAACTTTTTGAATTTCGGGACGATCCCGGGATCCCGGGAATGTATTTTCAGATCCCGAATATCCCGGGATCGAAAAAACTCCAAAAATTGCCATTCCTAGTCCCTGTGCGCGGGTAAGGCTGGATAGTACCGGAGGGCACCTGGTATCCGGTACGCTCCGTTTGAGGCTGGACTATTTTTAATGGGCCTCCAGCCTAATAAATCCTCGGCACGGGTCGCATAACACCTTAATTCGGCCCATCGGAGGGACTAGGTGTGGGATAGGAGTGGTGAGATATAGGATGAATAGGAAAGGTATGGGGAGTGAAAAGGGGATATAGGTAGGAGTGAATAGCTACTAGTGCACCGCCAGGATGCAATGACCTGTATGACCTAGGACCTTTGTCAGAAGCTTGCGCTTCCGTCATTCCAGCCCATTGCATCCTAGCGATCTAAGCCCCCACACCAGCGTCAAGGTTGCTATTCCAGTGGGGGTCTAGTTTTTGTACTAGATCTGCTTCAATATTTTATACAGGTAGTGCATTCGACTGCTCCTCATTCAGAATTGTCCGTAAATAGTTTTTAATTCGTTTTAATGTGGAAAATGTACATTTTCCTAAACAGTTTTTTTCCCTCTTTCTCTCAGTCTTCATAGAACTTAGACGTTTTTTTAATGAGTATGAATGACGAATGTCAACAAAAGAAAGTTTTTTATAAAAACCAAAAACAAGGTTGGCAATAGAACTCAACCCTGCGGTACTCCTGCGTTGATGACGTGCTCCTCGGACGATATACCGTCCACTACTACACGAATCGTTCTGTCCTTAAGGAAACTTGTGGTCCATCGAGCATACCACCAACACCATATGGAGTTAGTTTTGACACGAGCGCTTTATACCACACTCGGGTAAACGTCTTTAAAATATCCAGAGCAACAACCTTGTTCTCTCCGAAAAAGTGAGCGCATTGGTTCCATTTTTTGGTTAGGGACGCCAGTAGGCCCTACGAAAACCATATTGACTATCACTGAGCAGTTCCAGATAGTTCATCCTATTAAAGTTGATTACCTTCTCCATAGCTTTGAAAAGCGTAGAGCATATCGAAATGGGTCGGTAGCTTGTAGTGTTCGTGGCATCGCCATTTTTAGGTACTGGCTGGATATTTGTGACCTTCTCTTCCAACAAGAAGGAAATATTCCTGTTCGTAAGAGATGTTGAAAAGGTTTCGCAAAGGCCGAGCCAGCGAAGAAGTACACATTTTAAACAAAATTGGCGGTTTTTCATGAGGACTAGAAGCTTTGTTTATGTTGAGATTTTTAAAGAGCCTTTTAACTGCTCTCGTTCGAAAGAATATTTCTTACATTGCAGAAGATCTACCCACAACAAAGGGCAGTGTCTGATTGCTATCCGAGAGAGTGGAACTCTGTGGAAATAATCCAACTAATAAGTTCGCTTTATCAGCCGAGTTAGTAAAGATCTCGTCATCTTTTAAAAGAGCTGAATCGATGACAATGTCTGATTCTTTACTGTTCAAAAATTTTTTATCACTTTAGGGCAAACTTCAATTAAACACAACGGTTCCTTTTGTTCGCTACCGGTACCACTAAGGACCAGAATTGGTCTATGTGAGCCTTCACGAAGGCATCCGGATTAACCTAAACTAGGGCAAACTTTTCGGTTTTTAAAATCGCATTACAGCGATTTCTTGCCTCGATGCGAAGTCTGTTGTTATCAGTATTCTTGTGGAACGCCAATTCTGAAAGGCTTCCTTGTAGACATGACTGCAATCCTTCACGTCTCATTAAACCATGAGTGATCCTTTGGTTTAATGGTAGTCATCTTATTGGGAATGAAAGACCGCATACTCAATAAAATATTTCTTATACCATGAAAGTGCTGCATTCACAATTCAATTAGCAAAACATAATTTCCAATTGAAGTTGTGATAACAATTCCTTAACACAGTCCAATTTGCATTTTCATTAAACCATTTTTTATGGAAATAATAAATAAATAAATTATTTCTTAAATTCACTTAAATAAATTCACAATGATATTTTTACATTTGTATATACATCGCGAAGATCAAGTAAATGAAAAATGTTATTTATTTTTAATGCATAACTTATATTTTGTTTCTTTTCTTGCAACAATATTAGAAGAAAACTTTTTAAATCAACAAAAAAATTATCGAACACGAATCTTAAAGTTACTTTTTAAATAAGCTACTATATTGTTCTATCTTCCTTTCCTGGCGTCTCGACAGGCAATAATCCATTACTTACCATCTGTCAAATTCTATCGCAGGCAATGGCAATATTTCAATGGTGGGTTTTGTCAAGTTTACGAAATCAACATATAATTTTATCATTTATTATATTAATTTATTATTTTATAAATTTATTCTGCACGCTACTTGATTTTTATAGATATACACATTTAAAATTTTGGAGAAAAATGAAAAATGGCTGTCAAACAAGAAAAAATACAGCTCATTGCTTGGCAATACATGGAAAGCAATATTGCTCCCCATGAATTGCGAACCATGGCAATTGAGTGCTCTCGATTAGCAAAATTGCCAATTGACAGATGGAAAGCAATGAATTATTGCCTGTCGAGACGCCCCGTTAGATTACTCGGCCATCAAAATGATTCCGCCCTGTAAATACATTCAAAGAAACATTTTAAAAATTTTGCAAATCATTACCCTATTTTTGCAAATATGATATATTTTACTAACTTTTTATTCAATAATACCTTATATTAATTCACAAAGACCAAAAATGCACTAATTGCATTACGTTAGTCATTGATTTTTTTAAGTTACCGCCAACACCATGCCCATGTCAAAGTAATACTTTCTGTAACCCAGAAAGTAATCGATTGCAAGAGTTTTCCAAAAATTCACGGCTCTTGTCAAACTTATTTATTGATTTATATTGAGTTTCTTTATAAATTAGCAACCAAATGGATTACGTTTCTAACATTTTGTTTTCCTCAAAATTTTTCAGACCTCAAAAATATTGCCGCCCCTAAAATGTTGCCGCCCTAGGCTCGGGCCTCACGGGCCTAGGCCTAAATCCATTACTGCATGTTCGTCAGAGCAACATTTTTAAACGACAATTTAATTGTATTGTCCACGACTCATTTATGAGGTTGTGGCACTTGAGAGCGAGCTCGGTCGAACTGTCAGAATGGATGAGAAGAAAGGTGCATCCCACACACAGCGGACACGGACAAATTTGTTGTTGTTTTCGCGGGTAAAAGAAAAAACTGGAAATTGAGAGAGCTTCTCACTCATCAAAAAATTTCCAGGCTACCGACAAAAATGTTCACGGCCCAAAGCTGAAAACAATTTGGACAACGGTTGCATTTTCTTGATGTTTTACGTTTAGTAGTAATAATACTGCACTGCAGTAGGAAATGTACTATTTGAATTCATCAGTAATGCGATGTTTGTTGTTTAGTATTGAATTGTACGCTGCAAGTGCTATACATGGCTTGAATGGTATTTATTTATGAAAAGAAGAAGAATACTTGACGAACATGCAAAATGCAACCCGGCTAGCTGCAGCAAATGGATTCAACTGAACAGCTGAATATTATTAGTGATTGTTGTGAATGTAATATTAATGATTTAATATATTGTTTTTTAGTGATTGTGTATTTTTTAAAATTAAAAATATGAAATGTATACATTTTTTAACTATATTTTCCATTTATAAACTATTCCATTGCATATATGAAAGTAACACGTCATTGTATATAGTATTTTTAGTGCTTGTATGTACAGCTGCAGTTGTCTCTTTAACCCTTGTATTTTAGCACAATCGTCAAGAGAAAAAGTGAGCAGTAGATTTACTGATGGTATAACTGATCAAGCTAGTCATACATTACAGCCGCGTAGTTAACAAATAAACTGTTTATATACACATATATCTTGTAATATCGTTTAAATCGTTAAAATTTACAATATACTAAGAGATAAGGTTATGGCTATTAATTGGAGTAAAAATATTACTGAAATGTTCATAAATGAATTTCAAAGCTTTGTGAGATATTCTTAAAAAAATTGTAAATACTTTATCATCAGTGAATCTTAGCTCCTTTGATAAATTTATCATCCCCTTCTTATGTATGCCAATTCTCCATGGCTTAATCCAGCAGGATCTTTTTTCACTTTTTTTAACTCCATCCAGAGTTTCATCAACTCAACAATTGTTTTTATTGTGACCATATCGTTGTCATCTATATATGTGGATACACTTCCTGCATACATATTGGCCAATGTAATTAATTTTAAACCCCGGAGATCAGAATTCAACCCATCAATTTTAAATGCAAATAAAACCACTTATAAACAACCAATAGAGGGTAGCCGTTTTATTGAATAGATTGTATAAAGGAGCATTACCAGCACGAAATGGTAGCAAAAACGTAGTAAATTTAGCTTCCGCCATTATCGAACAGAAAACTACGTGAAGCATGTCGTGGACAAAACAATGAGAGAGAGGAAAAAAATGGCGAAAATTCCTATGTTTGACGGACAAGCAGACACCGTGTGACATGCCCCAAAGCAAGAAAATGAATGCATAGAACAAAGAAAATCACAGTGACAGCTCAAGCAAAGGTGGAAAAAGAGTGAATTTCTTCCAAGTGATAGCCGATATACATTGACTGCGACTTGCGACGAACGCCAATCGTCAAAAAATAGAACGCATGTTTTCTTACGAAGACGTATTTTTTGAAGACGGCACGACAAAGAGAGAACACGACCACAATTGTTGCTGCCGCAGACTTCAATCTATTTCTAATTTGATAGACGACAAGAGCGAACATAGCAGAGTTTGTTTATGGTTTGTATGAAATAGAGATTGTCGCTGTTGCGTTCATTATTATCAAGTCGTCGAGAATACTGCGACATTTCTCTCTGACGGCAAGTTTTCGTTTTGTCGGTGAACGACTGTTGCAGTCAATGTGTATCGGCTATGACACAACCTTATAAATGAGCCTTGGTATTGGCTATTTATTCTGAAGTGAAAAGAGAAAGATCACATGAACTTTCCCCACTCATTCTCTGAGTCTCTCTGAAAAACGTTGCCACAGGAATTCCTCGCAACAAACTTTAAGTCAGAAATTTCACGAAACAAATAAATGAATTTTGTCAGCAAAATTTCACGATAGCAAACATACATAGTACTATGCTCTATAAATAAAACTTCTTGAACAGTAGATTTATTTATGCATTTTTCTATATTTTCATATATATTTTTGCAGGTGTACTAATTTTTTATACTTCTATATTTATTCTATGTACTTCTGTTGATCCTCTTTTTAAAGTCTGTGCGTGTACTTCTTTTTGCTCTGAAAATGTTGGTCACATTAAGTATGTATGGTGTGGTGTTGTAGTCAGGCGCGTACGCAGGGGGTTTTGGAGGTCAACCCCCCGAAACGAATTTTAACGAACTTCGGGAGAAACACTCAGCACAACATGGCAGCCATTGTGTGTTTATGGTCACGACAAAGATCTTGATCAGAGTAGATCATAAATAAAATGACTATTTTTTAAACATTATTGTGAAAAGACTATAATATATAGACTTAAAATAAGTCCACTGTTTAGTAAGTTTTTAAGTACTCTGAGGGAATATGTGCTAAAATTTAAGGAAACTGTGTTCATATTAAACGAATTTATTTTTTGAAATAGAGCTTGAAACAATTTCATTCAAGATAAACTCAAATGTTTGTACAGTTCAATTTAAGACAAAAGTTTTTTTTTCAAAACAAGGTATCAAAAATATACTTTTATAGTAAACACTTACAGTTTAAAACACATCTGCTAAAAAAAAATATAAAACAAAAACTTTAGTGTTGAAAACAAATATTTAAAAATATAATTTTAAAAATATTGTTCTTAACTTAAAAACAATGAATTTGAATCGCCATTTTTTTGATTTTTCGGCGTCAAATTCGTAATAAGCGACCCCTAAAACCCCCCGAATACCATATTTTAACTTCATTCGATGAAGTTTGCGTTTTATTGCGAATAAAATATTGAAATATTTTAAATATTGAAATAATAAATTAGTTTTAATTTCATCGAATGTTCATTACTTGTAAAACCAATTAAAAAATATATTTTCACACAATCAAATGTAAAATCTGGAGTTTTCTTAACTTGATCTCAATTGTCTGGCAATTATTGTCAAAGATTCTACTACACATAATTATTCAATTCAATCTCAGATAGCGACGTATATTTTGTTATTGCAAAGAAAGAATAAGAGAAAATTATAAAAAAATAAATGAGTTTATAGCTGAAAATTAAATACGCTTACCCAGCAAAAAAAAAAAAATGCTACCAAAAAAAGCTAAAGTGGAAGGGAAAGTCTAGAATTCGTACTCAGAAGGCATTCTTTTAACATATGCATGTCATTTAGAGTAATGCTTTCCTTAATCTTCTCTAGAAGTGCTTCCAGAACTTTTCCAATGAAAGATTTCTTTGAGCCCTTCGATAAAAGGATTCTAATAGGTGTTTTCCAGAAGAACTTTAAGGAGGCATTCCATGGAATGGAATGGTTTTTGTGGTTTGGGGGTTAAAAAATCCCTGGGAATTTTGGTGTTGGAAATGAGAAGTGTTTGGGTTTTGATAGGGGTTTAAAAAATTCCACATAGTATAACCTTTTTCCCGATTTTCAAAGGCTTAAAAAGTCCCACGGAAAATATCTTAAACATATATTATAATTACATATAAAGTGGTGGTCACGAATTTAGCACACACTGTGTTAGTAACTCTAATTTGAAATTTTTTATATCTTAGCTTGAGAATTGTAATCAAATATTTTGAGTTCTAACAAAAAATTGCAGAAAGATATGGCGAAAGGCTACTGATGTTCAGAGGCTCAGCGGCATTTGATTCAGCAAATGAAAAATGGTGGAAGCACAGTTTCAGAGATTGCTCTGCTTCTTAGATGTTCGTGAAAGTTATTATATAACGCATTACAACATGTAGAGCAGTATTAGAGCATTAAAAATGTAAAATTGTGATCAAGAGCGCGAAAAACAATAGCAAGAGAGGGCCATTTGATTTATAGAGCTTCACTTAGTGATCCTTTTAAGACCTCAAATAAAATTTAAAATGAAATTTCATCAAAATATGGCATAAATGTATCCTCAAAAGGCATAAGAAGACGCTTGAATGAAAACAATTTCCGTAGCTTTATAACCCAAAAAATACCACATGTGACGCAAAAAAATATTAAATGCAGTCTTGCGTTTGCAAAAGAATATTTAAAACGTCAACGAATTTTTGGAAAAATGTGCTTTGGAGGGATAAATCAAAGTTTTGCCGGTTCGCATCTGACAGCAAACAATATGTGTGGCGTCCTCAAAACATGCAACACAATCCAAAGTACACGCTCAAGATGATTAAACAGGGTGGCTGAAATGTTATGGTATGGGCGGCGTTTTCTTGGCACGGAGTTTGTCCGATTGTTAAAATTTACCAAAAAATGGATCAGCACGCTTACACAACATGATACCGTTTCAAGAGGATAATTTTCCACTTTAATGGCGTTTTATGCAGTATAATGATCCAAAGCACAGTGCTCACATAGTTAAAAGTTGCTTGGAAGACAAACATATTGATATTTTGAAGTGGCCATCGCAATCATCGGACTTAAACCCGATTGAGAATCTGTGGAGGGATGTCGAGCAGCAAATACTAACAGTAAAATCCAAAAATTTGCCTGATTTGTTTAGGGAAATCCAAAGGATTCGGTATAGTTTTCCAAAGTACCGTTGTGAGGCTTTGGTCAAAAGTTTACCAAGGATATGAGATGCAGTAATTAAGAATAAGGGATTTCCTACGAAATATTGAGTTTTATGCAATCAATTTTGATTATATTTTTCATCCTAGACATTTTTTCGCTCGTGTGCTAAATTCATGACCAAGTCGAAATGCATATTTTTAATTTTTATTTGATTTTAAGTCCTATAAGAAAAAGTTTTGAAATAAAAATATGTATATAAGAAACAAAGAAGACATATTATATACACTAAAAAAAAAGTTAATTAAAAATTTACAACAAATAAATGGAAAATATAAGTATTCACTTTACTTTTTTAAGTGTGCTAAATTCGTGACCACCACTGTATATAATTTTTTTACTTTAATTGAATTTAAATGATATTTGAATGTCCTCCAAAAATAGGTTATAATAATGCCACTTAAAAGAACTTCTTTATAAGGCTAAGAAGAATCATAGTTTGATCTATAAAATGTCTTCTAGAAGCAGAGCCCCTAAGAATGCATGTTACATTTTCATCAAAAATTCTGCTGGGTATTTGAAATTTTGTTTTGTAGAAACGCAAAAGCGTTAAATTTCTGTTTTAAAACTTTTTGTTTGATTTTAAAGTATGTTTTTATTCTCAGTGTCAACAAAGTAAAAAATATTCCAAAATAAATTTTCTGTTTGTTTTAAATTAATCTTCTTCTCGATAGGAGGCATGAAAAAAACAGTCAAGATATTTTTGTCCCAATTTATCGGAAACAAAAAAATCAAAGTGCATTTGAATAAGGGTACCTGTAGCTACATCCTTTACTAGAATTAGTAAGTTAATTATTAAAAACGCTGTCATTTTCAATGCTTTTGACAACCGTAGCGGGGAAAAAAATTTTAACCAAACCTGATTTCGGTGGGCCAAAGAGTTTGATAGCTTAATAACAACTACAACTCTGTATTATTCAATCGTGCGTCCTCACTTGGAGTACGCAAGTCAAGTATGGTCCCCACATTACAATGTGCATGTTGATCGTATAGAAAGAATTCAAAAACGTTTTGTTCGGTTTGCTCTAAGAGGCTTGAGTGGAACTGACACATTTAACCTTCCTCCATATGAGGATCGTTTGAAATTATTAAAAATGCAATCTTTAAGTGAGAGAAGAAAATCTGCTGATATCGTCTACTTACACCAACTCATTACTGGTGTATTCGACTCTCCAGAGCTTCTTTCTCTTATAAATTTTAACACTAACCGTAGAAGCAGTAGAAACTCTAACAACTTGATTTATTTACCATTTAGTAGAACAAATTATATGTTAACTGCTCCATTAAATCGCATGAGTACCTTTGTTAACAACTGTAACGTGTTTGATGTTAACTTGTCGAAAGGTCAACTCAAAAGTAGATTGAAAACTAATGTATGATTAGATCTATGTAAACGCATGGTTAGTTGTTATGTCTTGTGTTGTCCCTGAGCCCAACCCATATTATGGTGGGTAAATTTTTCTCCCTTTTGGTTTTTTATTGGACCACTTTTATCGATATCTTTGAGTTATTTCAATGATATTGGATTGGTTCTTAAAATGATCTATTGCGGAGAAAGTGTGAAAAAGCTGTAGTAGCTGAACTCTATTGTTATTGCATGTTATGTTAATAGTAGTTAAGGTTGTCGTAATCTTATTCATATGCACTTTAATTTTTTGTTTGCTATAAATTAGGACCAAAATATCTTGACATCGCCTGAAAGTGACAACTTTTTCTTATGACACCTAGCGGGAAAGATGCGTTTAAAAACAAACAAAAAAAGTACTTTGCTAATTACAAACAAACAAAAAATGTATAAAAAAATTGCTAAATCTGTACAAGGGAGTCCAATCCCGGAAGCTTTTCTCGATCCCGGGATTATCGGGATTGAAAATCTCAATCCCGGGATTAGTTCGGGATTGAAAATTTTAAGAAGTAAATAATTCAAAAAGTTTTTAATTCAATTTTTTGTTACTTATTACTTGAAACTAAAAAATGTAAATTAATTCATATATAAAGTACTAAAAACAAAACAAAACAAATTATTGATATTCAGGATTGTGTGGTTTTCAGTGTAATTAAAAAACCCGGTGGTGTTGTACCACACTTTACCGAGCGGTTTTTATATTTTTTCTTGTTTTAAATGAAATCTCTAAAAACCAAAAGTGTTGTAATTTTAAGTAGCCCAATGATATGTTTAACGAACGTGGTTTTTAAAGTTCCATAAACAACTGATCGGTTTCCAGTTATTTTCTAATTGCAAAAATGGTAGAAGCTCAAAATGCCAGTTTAACTTTTTTATGCCATATATAGTAATAAAACTCATTTTCTGTTTGTTTGTTTGTTTGTTTGGCCTTTATACAAATCTAAACGGCTCAACGGATTTTGCTCAAACTAGGTACACATATTAAGTTTATCCCAACTTAAAATGTTACATACTTAGTTTTTGCCACGCCCCCTCTGAAATTTTTCAACTAACGGTAATTTTGTTATTATAAAACTTTTTACTATCGGAGATTTTTGTATATTTAATTTTAAAATTTGTTTTGTTATTTTGACATCAAAAACACTCACATATCTTCAAAATTGGAGAAAGTTTCAGTACAACGACTTTTTCATAAAACATCGTTACTAAGAATGAGAAAAAAACGACATGAAAATCAAAGTTTGGTCTTTCGATGCAAATATCTCCGCTGTCCATTAATATATTTCATTCAAATTTTTTTTGTTCAAAAGTTCAATAAAATCACTTCACAAAAATAGGTTGAACTGTACCGTTAAGTCAGTGTATATATGTTTTATGAGTATGCCAAAAAAGGTCCAAAATATTGACTTTTTACTCAAAATATGACTCAAAAATTGTTGTTGTTGTAAAAATTAAATCAATTAAAAACAGCAAATCTGACTACCTTTCATATGACATAGCATTTATTTGCAAAAATTCTTTCAGCTAAGCGCAAAAATTATTTTACTGTTTTTGTCATCAAAACAATAATTTTTTGATTTTTTTCGCGAAATTTATTTTTTTCCAAAATGTTGTTTTTATATTTTTTACAAAAAAGTTCTGTGAAAAAATTACTCCAATATCTCTTTCCAATCAAAAGTTATGGCTAAAAATCTATTTTTTCATACCAGACTATTAATAAAAAAATCTTAGTTTTGTGTTAGAATTCTCTATACAGTTTGATCGTCCCCATTTATCTCTGAGAATGCAGTTGTGCGTCTAAAGTAATTACGATCATTTTGGATTATATAAAATCTTCCTTATAGTAAATCTATTTAGTTTTTTGCTTCCACACCCCCCCCCCCCCCTCCTGTTAAATTTGTTTTGTTGTGATGGCTCTATTTTTTCTCACTATTGTGTCACCGTTGTCACTTAGTTCTTTATCAATGGTGCTTTAAATGTTGTATATATATCACAATTTTATCGAAAAAATTACTGTGAATAAGAATGCTGTTAAAGTTAATATTTTCATGTAATCAGTATCAGCTATATGGCGATATAATAAAACATATGCGCATCTGGTCAGCACAATTATTTCATTAGTTTTGATATGTGCGTTAAATTCACAGATAGATGGCGCCACATTTGTAAGATGTGTGGGTACGGACTATACTTACACCTAGCGGTGAAAAGCTGAATAATGTTTTTTCAAAAGCTTCTTCAAATTTAACCCCACACGTTTGGGATTACAGACAGGTGGCGCTATTTTCTGCTTACAGAAGAATATCTGATGTTCTTATACAGCTAGCAGATAAGTTTTGCGAAATATTTTGCGAAAATGCTATTGCTACCAAACTTTTAAAAAGTAAAATAATGCAGTACTGCCAGTTTTTTCAGTCGCAGCGTCATCTAGCGTCATAAACACTTAGAAACATAGAATTGTATTAATGTAAATGTCTAGCTCACTTGCTGGACTTTTTGTTGGTTTTGATTTGCTTGCAAATGCGATTATATGATCCTGATCTCCAATGAAAAAACGCAGCTAATAGAAATTTTAGTAGGTACAATCATTTTTAGCACAACGAATTTTCATAAAACATTGATAGCTAATAATGAGATAAAAATTATATGAAAATCAAAGTTCTTACTTTTAATGCCAATAACTCCGCTGTTTTTAATATATTTCATTAAAATTTTTTTTGTTAAAAAGTTCAATATTTTTTTAATATTAATCTTTGTTTAGACGTTGAAATGTCCATATCTCAAGGACGCATTGAGTCCCACCATAATTTTTATTTTGTTGAAAAGGTAATTGTGCTTGCTTTAAGATTAAGTTAATATAAACTTTACTTTTAATTCTTTTTAATTTTAAAAATATGTTTTTCGTACGCCTTCTTTGAATTCAATTAGCTCACCGCAAGAGATGGAACCACCAACAACAAAAATTTTCCTAAACTTTTTTGGATTAATGTTCGTTCAATTACCTTTCCAACGGTAGATAAATAAAATTAAATAAAATAAAATTCAAATAAAATTCAACATGTTTTTCATTATTTCCGATTTTAAAAAACATTTAATCGAGAAGTGTATGCTAAAATGTTAAGTGACTCTCGAGTAACACCGGGTATATCAGCTAGTATATTAATAAAATATATCAAAATGGATAATTAATTTATTTGCATAGTAACAAAAAGCTAGAGTGGGAGGTCCCAACAACAAGTTCTATTTTGAAGGGTGCTTATAATTGTGGTTTTCAACTATGGTAATAAAACCACAATACCACGATACCACACAATTGTGAATACTTTTATTGTTAATAAACACAAAAAACTTAAATAATATTAATGACTTCCAAATTGTATCAAATTAAAGATCGAAAAATATAAATTAAATTAAATACAAAACAGTTTAAGGAATTATTATATAAATGTAAAAATTTTTTTTATAGACACCGTCTTCATGTTTTTTGTGTTTAAGGCAAATTAAGGTTGGGAAAAGACTTTACGCGTCATATTTTGATTAGAAAGTTTTGTTCCGATATTATTAAAAATATAACCCGCCGATGAGAAGCATCGTTCTGATTTTATGCTAGTTGGAGAAATAGTTATACGATAATCGTAAGAAATAAGTAAGTTTCGATCACGATTGCCTTCACCACAAAACAAATTATTGCCTAAGTCAGAATATCTGACAATTTTGAAATGCATAGCTTACTTCCCGATGTTGCAATTTTTCTAAAACTGTGCAAAGTCTTTGCACCAGTGACTCACACTCATCGTCCTAACAATCTTTTTCAGCCTCAATAAAAGCTTTTTCTAATTCTATATTAAGATCAACTTAAAATGAAATGTTTGCATTTACATGAATATTTATAATAGAAATTTTTTATTTAAAAATCCCGGGATCCAGGAAAGATAATTCCGGGATTCCGAATTTCGGGACATCCCTAGTCTCTACGTATTGTAGTCTTTTTACAATAAATATCAGCGCTAGTTTTATTCGTTGAAAAAGTTTTTACCCTATAACTTCTGAACCCTTAAAGAACACACTTTCTTTCATATCTTTGGAAAGGAAATGAAACGTAAGAAAAATGAAAAGAATGAAAATTAAAAAAAAATTAAAGCGCCTGTTGGTGTTAAACTTTTATATTATTAATGGGTCATGTAATTGCAATTTTTCCAAAAGTTTAGTATTATCCCCTCAAAATGAAATTTCCAATGATATCCTATTTACGAAAATCGCATTTAAATGAACCGAGCAACGTTGCCTCAAAAAAGACTCTATTTTGGCAATCGCATGGCTATGGGTCCGCGAAAAAATCTCAAAACCGCCAACTCTCGATTTGGTTTTCTAAAAAATATACCAATGTAAGCACAAAATTTGAGCCAAATCGGAGATGGTCAGTGCAATTGAAAACAATTTGTTCCTACTTTGACGAAATATGTTTCAGTTAATTTTATATGATTTAAATACAAATTCTAAATGTTTGATAGTTTAAATCATACTTGATTTTAAATACAAATTCTAGTTGTTTGATAGTTTAAAATCGTTTATTGAGCTTAAGGTCAAAGTTAGAACAATTAATTGTTCTAACGAATCTTTCCAAAGAAACAACAACATAGTTTTTTCAATATGAAAAGTAAAAAAATCACAAGCTGCTTTTATTGCAATTTCGGCCCTGCTTAAGGCTTCATCAGGAATTTTTGTTATACCGGTGCAAGCGCACAGAGGCGATGATATTTGAAGTGTCAATTTCTCAGTTTTTCTCCCATTTCACATGCTCACATTTGTTGTTGTATTTTTGCTTTACTTTAGTCTTTATGCTTATGTTATTATTAAGATTGGTGCAAAGTTGCCGGTTTGAGTCGCTTCAAGCGAACTCTCGTTTTCGTCGCTTCGAAGAACTCAAAACATGCATGAGAAATAAAACTGTAGAAGAAAGGCTCAATGGGTTAGCTATTCCAAATGTTCACAGGGATATGGAAGTGATCACGGAAGAAATTTTAAATGCACTAGCCTTAAAAAAAATATATTTTATTATTATATATTTTATACATAAAAAAAATTAGAATAAGTCTAAAAAATCCCCCCGAAATTTTTTCTGGGTACGCGCCTGGTTGTAGGGATTGGCCTAACGATCAAATCTAGAATTACTACGATCAAATCGGTTGTGCAGAACTCGGGATACCTTGGCGCTTCTGGAAAACCTGTTTCTTACGCCAGCTAGCTGTAAATTTAAGGCGGTAGTTCATTAAAAAAAACAAATATTTCATATGCCTTGCATTTGAGTTTATCACAACATATTTTTAAATATAAGTCTCTTTGTAAAGTTCTAATGCTACATGTCACCTTTAAATAAATTAATACAAAACAAAAAAATTTATGTGCCACTTTTTTAACATAGATA
This sequence comes from Dichetophora obliterata, assembly GCA_963920525.1. Lineage (NCBI taxonomy): Eukaryota > Metazoa > Arthropoda > Insecta > Diptera > Sciomyzidae > Dichetophora > Dichetophora obliterata. Next base: position 57,742,162 of record OY986439.1, read on the forward strand.
AGATAGGCACTTGTTGGAAACAAGAGGATAAGCACTTTGAAATAAACATACATATATTTATTTCATTTGCTGGGTACCCAAGCTAATAAAAACACTTAGATTATTTACAAATCTACAAAACAAACTTATAAAAGCTAGTCTCTTTTCAACCGTTGCCAGAGTTGTGCGACAAATCTAGTCAGTGAAACCGGTTACTCGCGTTCTACATAAAACAGTTTGAGCAATATGAATACTTTTGCGTTGGTGTCCTTTGCATTGTGTGCATTGTTTTTGCGCTATTTGCCCAAAATTATACATTTTATTAAACTATATAAATTCTCACAAACTTTACCGGGTCCCTCTCTCAGTGAATTCATTGAGAATGCAAGAAAAGGACGTAAGTTAAAAAGGTGTAAATTTTGTGTTGCTTGAATTTCGAGTGATCGTGATTAATTGATTGATATCTGTGCATTTAAGCGTCATCCTCATTTTTAATATTTCATTGGGACTTGGCAAAACACAAAAAAATAAAAGATAAGGAAATGGTGCATAGTAGAATTAGAGAAGGTATATGCATTTCGGAGAGACAGACTGCCGGAACTGTAAAAACGAAGTTGACAGCGCATACAAAATCTGAAAACGATGAGAATGTGATAAGAAAGCAAAAATAGGCAAGAATAGCAAAATGCTTGAGTTTGACAATTCTGGCTGTTGCCGTGGTTATGCTAGCCAAACATGATTGCCGAACATTTTTTGTTGTTATTGTTTCACGTATAAAATGATGAAATGAACTTTTTCTCATATTCATTTTCTCGCTCTCGGACCGAACATTTTGATTGCTGATTGAAACGCCAAACATGCCGAACTTTCCAGTGTTGGCTGTAGTCATTTTGTATAATAGCATCAAAAAAGTAGGTAAAAGTATTAAAAAGTGAAGTTGATTGTGTCTTCAAGTAACCCTTATCATAAACAGCTAGCTAGCATGTCAGATATATGCAAACCATTTTGTTTTAGATATTATAATAAAAATTCAGAGCAAGTAATATCAATTCGTATATTTTAATTCGTTAATTTTAAGTACAAAAATGCAAATTAGGGTTGTGCTTTTTTGTGTTTTGACATACTATTACATGTAATGCAACTGTGCCACCAATCATAGCATAACCACCAAACAAACATTTCAGCGAAGAGAACAAATTAACAAAAATGAACACCGAACATGTTTGGCTAGCATAACCACGGCATATGAGAAAAAGAGAGCAGTCAGAAATGCATATACCTTTACTAGTTCTACCATGAAATGGTGTTCTACTCACACACACTATACGTGTGTAGAATGAATTTTCGTCGCTGAGGAAGCGAGATAGAGCGTCATTTTTCGCAAGAGCATCTGTCAAAAAACAAGTTCTGCTTCATGAGCGCATTCATTATTTAGGGTGGCAAGGGCCGTAATTGCTTTCATATTGGGATAAGCTTTCATATTTATATATTTGCTTACAATTTCTTTGAAAACTTGACATGAAATTAAAGCGGATTAGTGTAAGTGTAAATCTAAGGTTACAAGCTATAGCTAGGTATAAAAACTAGGTATAAAACACATACATAAAAAACTAATTAAAAGCTGACAGTTCGGAAAAACTACACAAAACTATATATTTTAAAGGAGTTTATTTGGTATGTATTTTAGTTGCTTAGTTTGTGTGTTATTTTATTATCAATTAAATAGTTTTTAAAAAATAGCTTTTTGAGATGAATTATCAGTTGACATCGTCTATTAGTCGGTGTAGATTGTGTTGAACTGTTTTAATAAGTGTACTTTTTGTTTTTGTTAATTTTTGTTAATTTAATTCTAAAACTATCTGTTTGTAATACATGTGAGTGTGTTTATTATAATAAACATTAATAATTAATAACATAACATTTTGCATTTGTGTTTTAATATAATATAATATAATATAAATAACGTAAACTAATAGCTTGCATTTTAGTTTTCAATTTAATGTCTTACTCATATTAACAAAGTGTTGTTGTTTTGCATGCTTGCTGTGTTTTGCTTTGCTCTTTGTGCAGTAATTTGTTTATCTTACTCTCAGTGATTGTTGTTTTTGTTCTTTGTTTGAACTTAACTGTGCGCTCGTTGTGTTAAAATAATAGCCCTAAAAGCACATTTGGCTTACTTTTTCAATCTTTAAGCATGGAATATTTTTCTGTGGAAAATATTGTACCTTGTTCAAAGATTATATAGCAGGGTTCAGAAATTTTCACTCATGTAACAGAAATCTCCAACATAAATGTAAATAAACACTATTTGAAGCACACAACACACAATTTTATTTTCATTTCATTTTTGTGTGTAACGTAGTTATCGTGTTGTTGATCATCCAACATGAATTCTTCGTTTTAATATTTGCTTGTGCGTCAACAACTCAAACAATGATCGATCTCAACAATTCTCTGTGTTTCAGTTTTACACTTATGTTTGCGTCAAAATGTTCATGTTGGAGAATTCAGGCCTTTGTCAAAACCAAAACAAAGACAATTTTTCCAACATGAACATGAACGTGTTTGCAAAATTGTCTTTGTTTGTGTCGGTCATTAAGATCGATCACTACCGTCGTGTGGCGTAAAAAACAAATGCTGTTCTGGTTGCTGTGCAGCGTATTGAACTGGTTTTTGGCCAAGTGTAGCAAATTTCGGCGTCAATTAGAAAATATTTTAAAATATTAAAATAATAACCTAATAATATGTCTCTTCAAGAGTTTTAAACGTCATTTATCAGCGACCCCTTAGCTGATTTTGAATCTAAGATCAGAATTTTAAAATTCAAGATGGTGGATAAGGTTGCCACCTTAATATTTTGTAGTTTTATGAATTCGGAAAATAAACATATAAGATAATTAAAGATTTATTAAAATTTTATTTTAAACATTATGTTTAAATTCTTAAATGTTTAAATTAAAAATAATGTTTAAGTTAAAATTTTAATACACCTTAAAATTTTTGAATTTAAACATTAATTTTAAAAACTAAATCGTAGAAATTATTGTGAAAATAGTTAACAATAAAAAGCATCACTTATTTTTGTTTGTTTCATTTTGGTTTATTAATTTTTTTTTAAATTTAAAAATAATGTTTAAGTTAAAATTTTAATAAAAAAATTTAAAAATTTAAAGTTAAAAATGATGTTTAAGTTAAGATTTTAATAAAAAAATTTAAATTGAAACAATGTTATTAAATAATGTTGAAGTTTAAATTTTAATAAACCTTTAAATTATTAAATTTAAACATTAATTTTAAAAACTAAATCGTAGAAATTATTGTGGAAATAGTTAACAACAATAAGCGTCTTTTATTTTTGTGTGTTTCATTTTGGTTTACTCTCTTTTGTTTACCTTGTAATTTTTGCATAGAGAATAATTTTAGAGGTATTCACTATTCAGTGCACTTGGCAATGCAGCTGAGGACTTAAGGACGGGCAGTTGTGAAGTGAGATTTTCGTAGGCACAGTGCTATCACTTTTTAAAAACTGTCAAAATTTTCAATGTGCACAAGTGCACAACTGCTCAAGTCAATAGAAATTATAAATTCTATTTTATTATTCTTTAAAATTTAAGAGTACATACAAATTGTATAGGAAATCAGTGCATTTTAGTGCAAATATTGATTTTTAAGACTTTTATCAAATCAAGTGGTTTTTCTTAATAGCAGCTAGATGCAGCAGGTTTTTACAGAAAAAAAAGGTAAAAGCACGATATTTTAGGATAGTTATAGCCTTCGACTTTAATAATATTTAACTAGCTAGATATTTTCTACTAAATTTTACTTAAATTTTCATTCCTTGAAAAATGTACAGTCATATTTCAACGATTTTTCTATTTTTATTTATAGACATTTTTTATTGTATTTTGTAATTAATTCAATGGCGATTAAGACATAAAAAGTCAAAAAAACAAAACCTTGAAATATACTTTTTGCTCGAAGTTATTATTGTTTTAACTTGACTCTACTTTTTGGGTTTTATTGAGCTTATTTTGTTAAAAAAGTGTCAACTTTGACGAATTTTATACAAAAAAACCATGCAATACATCAAGTTTTTAATACCACATTCATAATACATGTTTTATAATCTGACGAATTAAAATATTTTTTATAAAATTTAACAAAAAGAAAACCCCACATTTCATCCTAAAATTACAAAGAGCGCACAGTGCAACGCTTCCTTAAAGTCAGACCCATAATCTGAATTAAAGCTACACAGGTCAGTGCTCATTTCCCTTCAAAAATTGATATTCAAAATCAAAAATAATTTTAATTTTCTTATTTGAATATCAATCGGCGAGGATTTTCCGCAAAACGGTCAAAAGTTTCGACTAGAATGTTTTCCTGATTTTCTGCCACAAATTTGCGATGAACACTCAACATGCATGCTCGTAAACTTAAAATGTCACTCTGGCTTAAAAAGTTTGCTACGCTTCGCGTACCACTGGCAATAGCGGATTAACATTTTGCCTGTTTTGTTTTAGGTATTTTAAATTTTTAACTTTTTTTCTTGTGGTTCGATCAATTGCCGAAAAAACGGAAGTGGAAAATATTTTAAAGCATTTCGATATTTGTAATTCCCAGATTTATTCGGTTACAACCGATACTCAAACCTCCAATACAAACGGTATTAAGAAAGTTTATTTTAATTTTTGTATAACGAAAAATTAAATAAAATTGTTCATATTATCTACTCCATGTAAATATTTAAATGTTTAACTTTACCTTTTAACAGTATAAATTAACAGCAAATTTTAGACACATACAACCCGGCTTCCACCAAATGATACAATATCGCTTTAAACTTACGAATTTGCTTTTGGTTTACGCAGCTCTCAGCAATTATATTTTAAACGTACCGGAAAAATAAAAATTTCGGAATAACCATTTCCGATTTGGATGAAATTTTGCATGGAGCATCTCTGACGGAAAAAAAACTTAATTTGTAAGAAAAAAGTTTGGCGTAATTTTTGGCGGAGTTACAGGGTGCACAAAATTGAAAAAAATCGGCAAAAATGTCGAAAATTGATGTTGACTAAAATTCATATCTCTAACATTTCTCAACAAATTGTTTAGTTTAAACTACCGTTGGAAACGTAATTAATTTAACTTAATGCAAAAATTTGGGAATTTGGAATTTTGGGAAATTTAAGTGGTTGGTGGTTTCATCCCTTGCGGTTACGTAATTGATTTCGATATAACTGTTCGAGGAATACAATTAAAAAAATGTTTTTCTTAAAGCTGGCAAAAATACCTTTCCAACAATATAAAATAGGATGGAGACGCAATGGGTTAATAAGATATTGTAATTTTAACACTTAAGCAACAAATTTTTTTATTTTCAAACGAGTTTCTTGACCGAATTTTAAGTTTGAACTACCGTTGGAAAGGTAATTTAACGGACTTTATTCAAAAATAATTTTTGGAATGTTTTGATTGCTTCGGTGGTTGGGGGTTCCATCCTTTGCGGTAAGGTAATTGATTTTAAAGAAGGAGTTCTTTAAAATTTAAAAATATTTTTTTTTATTGAAAAACCGTAAAATTACTTTTCAACAATATACACCTAAATACATCTAAACAAAAAACTTTATTATTAATTCTATTTGAAATGCTAAAATGTCCATATCTCATTGAGTCCCCACTCTCATTTTTATAATGTTGAAAAGGTAATTTTGCCAGCTTTAAAAAAAATTATATAAAATTTGTAAATGGTGTTCTGTGAACCCCTTCTTTGAAATCAATTACCATACCGCAAGGGATAGAGCCAACAACCACAAAAACACCAAAACTTTCTCAAAACTATTTTTTGATTAAAGTCCATACAATTGCATTTAAAACGGTTGTTTCAAACTTAACACTCGGTTAAGAAATTCGTATGCTAATATACTCATACGGTAATTTTTTTGCTAAAATGTTAAAATTACCATACCTAATTAACCCATTGCGTCTCCACCCTAAGTTTTATATTGTTGTAAAGGTAATTTTGCCAGCTTTAAGAATAATAAATGTTTTAATGGTGTTCCTCGCGTCTCTACATCGCAATCAATTCCGTATCCGCAAGATATGAAACTACCAACGCCTAAATTTCCCAAAATTATTTTTGGATTAAAGTCCATTTAATCAACAATTAAATTGGATATTAATTAAAACATAATCTGTTAAGAAATGTTTGAGATATAAATTTTAGTAAAAATTTATTTTCGACGTTTTTGCCGATGTTTTTCCATTTTGTGCACCCTATAACTCCATCAAAAATCACGCCAAACTTTTTTCCTCCAAATTGACTTTTTTATTTCCGTCAATGATGCCAAATGCAAAATTTCATCCACATCGGAGATGGTCATTCCGTAAGGCCGGTACGTTCAAAATGGAATGGCTGCTGTAGTTTAAAAGAAAAAGCTAAAACCACCATTAAATTAAAATCACATAAGAAACTACTGAAAAAGCCATCGATTAAACACAAAATGCCAGATTTAGGGGGAAAGTTTCCCCCTACCTACGCACTTGGTCATCAGTGTTTGAACATTAGAATTATGTTAAGGTGTTACAGGCCTCGCAACTGCATATTATTTAAAAAATAGTAAGTTTTGTCATTGCTCATTGTCCATTTACCACTGAAATGAGCAATATTACAATTATTGATATACATATTTTGTGCGAATGAGCGCAATGAAATACTTTCTATATATTTTATTCAAATAATTTTTATTTTATTTTATGACTTCTTATTTTAAAATATTTTTATTTGAACAATTTTTTATTACTATTTTCTTTGAACAATTTTTTACTACTGAAATTTTCAAAATGAAAATTTCTGAAAATTTAATAACTGAATACAATTCAAAATGTTTTTTATAACAAGTGTTTTACAGACAAGTGTAAGTATTTTCAATAATTGCTAAAATGATATAATACGTTATTAATGATAAATCAAGGTAAGTGAAATGTAAGTTAAGATAAAAATCAACTACAGGAGAGGTAAGTATTAATGTAACTAAAGGTAAGTATCAATGTAACAAAAAGGTAAGTATTAATGTAACGAAAAGGTAAAATAGGATGTAGAGATTTACTCTTTGTGGTGATGTAACAGAGCACCACACATATAAATTACACTAAAAGAATTTCCCAATAATGAATCAACATATTTGATGCACTTTGTGCAATTATACCAACTTAATATGATATAACCTTAATATTACTTTTCTTCTGCATATCTTTTTTTAGAAGTTCTAGAATGGATGAAGGAACTTCGTCAAAAATATGGACCAGTATTTTGCATCTGGTTGGGCAAGGATCTTACGGTGTTCTTCAGTGATCCAGAGGATATCAAATGCATTCTCAGTAGCAACACGCTGTTGACGCTCAACTATCGAATTGTAGAGTTTTGGCTGGGCAAAGGTTTGCTCACAAGTGGTGGCAAAATGTGGCACAGGCGTCGTAAGTTGCTCACACCCGCGTTTCATTTCAAGATACTCAGTGAATTTAAGGAAGCCATGGAAGAAAATTGCCATATACTTTTAAGTAAGTTGCGCGAGAAGGCCAACGGAGAGCCATTTGATATATATCCCTATATCACGCTATTCACTCTGGACGCCATCTGTGAGACGGCAATGGGCATCAAGAAGCATGCTCAAATGCAAAGCAGCTCCGTCTACGTCACTGCGGTCAAAGAGTAAGTTCCGATAGATCAGTTAAATCTTTTTGGGTTAGTTTAAAAACTCCTTATCTTTCTGTTCCAGAACCTGTCGCCTTTTGCAAAAGAGGTCCTTCTCATTCTGGCAGCGCATAAATATTTTTTACATGTACACCGATGAAGGTAAGGTATATAATGCCCATGTTAAAGTGCTACATGACGAAACGAATCGCGTCATTAGACTACGTCGGGAAATTCTGGCCAATTCAGACATTCAAAAGATGTCCGATGCCGAAAAATCTGATGAATTCGGAAAAAAACGGCGCTTGGCTTTCCTTGACATGCTGCTAATCTCACAAATGGAAGGAACGGACCTCACCGATAAGGAAATACGCGAGGAGGTGGACACTTTTATGTTCGAGGGTCATGATACAACAAGTTCGGCCCTTGGATTTGTCGTTTATTTGCTATCACAGCATGCCGCAATCCAACAACGTGCCTACGAAGAAGCTATTGCATGCGAGGGCCATGAAAAGGACTCCATGCCTTACATGGAAGCTGTTATTAAGGAAACTCTGCGTATCTTTCCTTCGGTGCCGAGTTACTCGCGCTTGGTTGAAAACGACCTGAAGGTGGGCAATATTATTATACCAAAAGGTGTCAACGTCACCGCAGCAGCCTATTTGGCACATCGGGATGAGAAAAATTTTCCCGATCCCGAGAAATTCAATCCGGAACGTTTTATGGCCGCTAACAATGACTTGCATCCATTCTCGTTTATAGCATTTAGTGCTGGTCCAAGGAATTGCATTGGTAAGCGTTTTTGTTGATGTTTTTATGGTTTTTCAAGCAAATGTTGTTTTTTTTTAAAAAATATTTCATTTCCGTAAAGGTCAAAAATTTGCCATGTTGGAGTTAAAGTGCATGTTATCAAATCTATTACGTAGCTTTGAATTGCTACCCGTTGAGGATTTTAAGCCACATCCTGTCCACGAACTTGTGATGAAGAGTGATAATGGTATACAAATTCGTTTGAGAGCTCGTTAAAAATATGAAATATATGTAAATTATTATTATATTACATTTTATTACATAAAAATATAATTTATTATGTGGCGCATTCTACGTGTAGCGGACCACATAAAAAAATTTTTGGGTGTCAAAATTTTTTAAAATTTTTCCATAATTTTCTCATAGAAGGACAACATTAATGGACATTTTTTTTATCTGTCTTGGTTGCTAAGTTATAGGCTTCTGAAAATTTGAGTTTTTAAAAAAGAAACGAATTTTTGAAGAAATATTTTTGTAGGTAAAAATTTAGTAAAAAGATTTGTTTTTCTTATATAAATTTTGTCCGGCGTAAGGCTTTTTAAGTACAAGTCCATTCTTAAAAAATTTAGTATGGTTTGGTAGGTTAAGATCTATGATGACCCAGATGTGCAAATTGGACTTTTTATTTCTTAAACATATATGTATTTTAAGTTATAGCGAGCTAAAGTTTGCATATAATTGTTGTTTATGTTGCTTTTTCTCTTCTTAATTTCAGCATATGCCTAAAAATATGTGAGGTATTAAGAGCCACCTATCGGCTAATATCTATGAAACTGTTATACTGACGAATAATCTTTTATAATTTCACAGCTAAAACTATAAATTGACATATTCAATATCAATGTGATAGTGGAATGATACTGGAATGATTACAATTTTAAGCATAGTACTCTGTTCAGTTTCATGTGAAATTCCACTCAAATCTCTATACAAAATATGACAGCTGCGAAACAAGCGTGAAAATTTTCTTAACATTTTCGTCAGAGCAGTACTCTGTTCCGCTGCGTGAAATTATCGCAACATGTTTCTGAGCAACATTTTTTCACGACAGTTTAATTGTACTGCCTATTTATTTTGAAGTGAAAAGAGAGAGATCATATGAAATCACCCAACATATTCTCTGAATCTCTTTGAGAAACGTTGCAATAGGAATTCCTCGCAAAAAACTTTAAGTCAGAAATTTCACGCAACAAATAAATAGATGTTGCCAGCAAAATTTCACGCAAACGAACAGAGTACTAGGCTTAACAGTTGAACAAAGATTTCTAAAATGTTGGTCGGAAAATTTTTTAGTTTTTAAAAATTTACACAAAAATTTAATAAGAAATTGGAAACTGGTAATGGAACATTTTTGTTCAAGCATTTTTCAACTGGAAATCAAAAAATATTCTTACGCCTGTATATGTAAAATAAATTTGGGTATGAAGTTAAATATGCTAACATTATATCGTCGTTGCGATCAATTCAATTCAATTCAATTTCAATTTCGATCAGTTGAAAATCTATTCAATAGCTGAAAATAAAATCTAACAACGTTTGATTTTGGCGTTTTAACGCCACACGGGCTTACTACATAGTTATTATAATTATGCAAATTAAAAGATATTTAACCCATTCACGACCTTGACTGAACCTATTAGTGGCCATTATTTAATAATGGCACTTAATGGCCATTAATAATGGCAATACACATTAACCACTTGATATCCTTGTTTAAGCCCACTAGTGACCATGGAAACATAAATTAAACACAAAACTTTCACATTGAAGTGAAAGTTTTAGAAGTCGATATTAAATGATTTAAGTATTTTGTTTATTAGAATTTTTTATGAAAAATAACTGAGTTTAGGTTACACTATAGATAATTTTCCTATAAAAGATATTAAGTTTTATAGTAATTTAATGTAAAGTAATTTAATGTAAAGTAAAGTAAAGTAAAGTAAAGTAAAGTAAAGTAAAGTAAAGGTAAAGGTAAAGGTAAAGGTAAAGGTAAAGGTAAAGGTAAAGGTAAAGGTAAAGGTAAAGGTAAAGGTAAAGGTAAAGGTAAAGGTAAAGGTAAAGGTAAAGGTAAAGGTAAAGGTAAAGGTAAAGGTAAAGGTAAAGGTAAAGGTAAAGGTAAAGGTAAAGGTAAAGGTAAAGGTAAAGGTAAAGGTAAAGGTAAAGGTAAAGGTAAAGGTAAAGGTAAAGGTAAAGGTAAAGGTAAAGGTAAAGGTAAAGGTAAAGGTAAAGGTAAAGGTAAAGGTAAAGGTAAAGGTAAAGGTAAAGGTAAAGGTAAAGGTAAAGGTAAAGGTAAAGGTAAAGGTAAAGGTAAAGGTAAAGGTAAAGGTAAAGGTAAAGGTAAAGGTAAAGGTAAAGGTAAAGGTAAAGGTAAAGGTAAAGGTAAAGGTAAAGGTAAAGGTAAAGGTAAAGGTAAAGGTAAAGGTAAAGGTAAAGGTAAAGGTAAAGGTAAAGGTAAAGGTAAAGGTAAAGGTAAAGGTAAAGGTAAAGGTAAAGGTAAAGGTAAAGGTAAAGGTAAAGGTAAAGGTAAAGGTAAAGGTAAAGGTAAAGGTAAAGGTAAAGGTAAAGGTAAAGGTAAAGGTAAAGGTAAAGGTAAAGGTAAAGGTAAAGGTAAAGGAAAAGGTAAAGGTAAAGGTAAAGGTAAAGGTAAAGGTAAAGGTAAAGGTAAAGGTAAAGGTTAAGGTAAAGGTAAAGGTAAAGGTAAAGGTAAAGGTAAAGGTAAAGGTAAAGGTAAAGGTAAAGGTAAAGGTAAAGGTAAAGGTAAAGGTAAAGTAAAGTAAAGTAAAGTAAACTTATAATGATTTTTCAATAGTTTACTAAGCGTACTATACAAGGTGTAAAAGCTAAGAGTTGTCAAAAGTTCGACTCTCAGATAGAAGCTACCAAAAATGTTACATTGCGTGACATAAAATAGAAGTGTTTTTTACCTGCATCAATAAAAACGAAAAAATCTGCGAAGTGTGCACGAGTTTTTTTATGAAAGTTTTTTAATATAATCTGGAATAATATTGTTACATATTCATAGTTGTTTCGTTGAGAAATCTTTTTTAAATATTCTTATACAAACCATAGTATGATACGTTACGTGATATACGTTATGTGACAAATTTTTTCCTTCAAAGCCAATGTAAATATTTTATAGCTTTATTTATTTAATTGAACTAGAAAATTATGTAAAGAGTGATTCAGGGCCGTTACAACCAAAAACTGAAAAAATTTAATTTATCTTTGTATTATATGAGCATTTATTATACTTATAAAATTTCAACTTTTGCTAACAGTTTTCAACTTTAGTCACCATTTTTTAACTTTTGTTGCCATTCGTCATGTTTGCTGCCATTTTTTAAAATTAAAATAGAGATCAGCTCTCAGTACTCTCACAATATAAATTTAAACATTTTTTTCTCTATTATGGAGGTTTAAACGAATTTTAAGTAACATTTAATTTTTCAGTCGTGGTAGACCTTTTGGCGGAAATGCTCATATAACACTTATACTTCATAGTCGGAATCCATGTCCGATCCAAGGCACGTTAAACTTGCGCTATTTTTTAACGTTCATCTTAATCTTCATCTCTTCAGCAAAGAAAAACCTCCGGTTTGTGACTACTGCCAACAAGCGTGAGCAAGTAATCAGAGGATCTGAAGAAAGTAATAACATTTTATAATACTAATAACGTCTTCTAAGCTTTCAACGCAGTTTTTCTTCCTGCTATAATTCTCTCTAAATTTTTGGAAGTCCTTTTAGGCCTTTTAATGTCATTCTTAGGCCTTCTCACGCACTCAGTTTTATACGTTTTTCTACAAGAAATCCAGCGGTAGACGAAATCTGGTTGGCGACAGTCAAAAACACTTGTTTTTCGAATAGTTTTTTATATTTATTTTTATTATTATATGAATACTCTATATACATTCTATACTACATTTGCAGCACACTACTTTTTTTAAATTGTGGTGGCCGTAGCCTACTTTTAAAGCTAAATAACCCGTAAGCTAAGGAACCGCAATCTATTCAAACTAGAGATTGGCGCGTGCCGTGCTTTTTCCTTGCCACGGCGTGACATTGTTCACTCACTGTTCATAACAAATGCATACGCATCAGCAAAAACAATCACTCTCCATTGTTTGTTGAATTATTTCAGTTTCTTTAACTAAGTTTTAAATTAGACAAATTTACTTACGTTTTAATGACATTTTTGTGCTTACTTTTGCTGATCCATATCGCACATTGCGTGATTGTCGCAACACAAAATTTTAATGTTCGAAACATATCGTCACATGCCGTTTATGCATCGAATTAAAAAATAATATACAAAAAAATAATTTAATGGATGGTTAATAATGTTATTTAACCCGTGGATGGGTAATAGGGCGGGTCAAATTCTGGCTCAGCGAAATTCGTAAAATACATGTAATTTCAAGACTTTTTCTCCACTACAGCATATACAAATTCTGAAAAAAAGCTGTGCGGACTTTCGTAAATAGATTCATACACATACATTCATACATTCATATTTTATAATTGAGAACAAAATCTATTTACGAAAGTCCGCACAGCTTTTTTTCAGAATTTGTATATGCTGTAGTGGAGAAAAAGTCTTGAAATTACATGTATTTTACGAATTTCGCTGAGCCAGACCTCCAAAAAATTCGTCCATACAAATTGACCCGGCCTAATGGGTAATGATCCGATATGCTCTAAATGGACTATGTCATCTGGCAAGACGAAATCAGAGGTGTGCCTTATAACAAAGGTATAGCATAATGACATGTAGGCTAACACTAGTTTTGTGCTTCAAAGTATGTTTTTATATGTGTGCTATGTATATTTGAGCAATATTTGTTTTGTTTTCTGACGAACACAGGATAAGAGAAGATTATCTTCAACTTAATTTATTTTTCTATCCTTTCTCTTTTATCTTTACATATTCTTTTTCTTCATTCATATTATTATTCTTATATTTATTGATACAATATTTTTTATTTTGATTTTATTATTATTAATCTCTTAATCATTATCTAATGTAATTCATTATCTTATTTATAGTCACTGTTATTCATTTGTTGTTATTTCTAAACAATTTGTTTATTATCTTAACTTATTTATAGGTATTTTTACTTGTTGTACTGTAAAAGAACTTAGTTCTTATTTGTACTAATGTCTTATAAATAAATACAAATACAAATACAAATAAAAAAAAAATGAATTGAACAGCACATCAGAAATTGGTGCTTCTCTTATCTCTCAGAAATTAGTTTCGTCTGGGCAGACGACATAGTCCATGAATGAAGAATTTCACTTTGTGACAGAAGTTATCACTACTAATATTTACTGAACTTTTTGATTTTATACTTTTCATACAGATAGAAAACACACTCGAAAAAACACCAGAGCGTGTGCCAATCGAATAACAAGTAACAGACATCGATTTCCGAAACAGACTGTCTAGTCAGCTAAGTGATTGACTCTATACAGAGTTGTTGTTGTTGTTGTTGCCTTCTTTAAAACTTACTTGATGTAAATCTCACAATTTAATTCAACAAGTAACGAAGTTATTCAAAAACAAAAGCCATTTCATTTGGCCTAACGACATAGTCCATCTGAGGGTTAAGGTAAAATGTTAGGTTTGGTAGATTATAACTTTGAAACTTTGAAAATTCTTATTTTAGAACTAAATATGTACATATTTTGAAAGCCTTATCTCTTTTATGTCTATTTTGTAAATCAAAAATCGAAAATCGGTTGAAAAATTATTGAGTTGTTCATTGTTTAATGAGTCAAGTACCTAAACATCGGGTTTTTAACGGTAAAATAAAATTTGGGGGTGTATGAACAATTTCAAGTATGGTGTCGTATTATACTCGACCAGATTCAATATCCTATTTTTGCGATTTTTTTTTTGTAGCACCGTGTAATATGTGATCCTTATGCTGACTTCACAAAATGCGTTTAAAAATAAATTTTTTGACATTTCTGAGAGAAAATTGTAAAAAATGCATTCTCAGATTTAATTGCATTTACATTTTATAGATGGTTATTGTTTTGTGCTTTTAGTTAAATAATTATACACTTTTACTTTAGTAAACAATAACAAAATATTCATTGAACACGATTTTGAGAGATACAAAAGAAAGGTAATGATGCTTTAAAAAAATGTACTGCCTACTTTTAGGCAGTCTATTTTCAAGCAGCGTTGCCACTGTGGTAGATTTTTTATTTATATCGGCTGTAAGCCATTTGGAAATTTATTTTTTCATTTTGACAAATATTTTAAATTATCAATATATAATTATCAATTCTAATTTCAAAATATAACTAAAAAAAGACATAGTTACGTCTGATCTCGTGGTTTCCGAAAAATTTTAAATTGAAAATGTTATTATTGTTTATTATTGCATGAAATTAAGTACTCGCTTGAACTAGATCTTGTACTAAGATTAACGATTAAACTTATAACACGACTGAAAACATTGATTCTTTGACATTAAATAAAAATATAAATTTTGATAAAAAAATATAGAAATGAGATGTTTAGTCAGGTTCAACAAAAATTCTAAATTGTTGCATTGTGGTGCTCGCATACGAGTAGAAATTGCTACATGCCAGTAAAGGCTGCTTTTATTTCCTCCTCACAAAACGAGACAAACAATTTATGATGTAACGCCGTGAATCTAGATCAAAGTTGAAATGAGCGCGTTACGGTGTTTCATGGAATTATTACTTGGTAAGTATATGCTATAAAAGTATATGTTAAAAAAGTAAAAACCCAAATTGGATACGCGGTCTCACGAAAAAAAAAAATATTATGCAGTCGAAGGTATTAGCTTATGCAACAAAAATGCAATATCGTTACACAGAATTAATAGTATAGCTGAGTGTAAGTGATACGGTTAAAATTATTGCAGGACCTTTAGGGTCGTTTCTTTTTCCTCCTTATAAAGAATTATGACGTTCTGAGATCGGTGCTTAATGAAACAAATATAGAAAAACAGTTACATGGAATTATATCTTGGTGGCCATAGGTATAACAGTAAATTTTGTGGTGCGATAGTAAAGGTAAGTTCTACAGCTTTACCACAAAAAAAAAATATGATCAGTCATCAGAGCACTAATGCACCATGCATGGAAATAGACCATAGCATTAAGGTAAATGCTCAGAAGAAAACAATTCAATGATTGGACAAGGATAAAAATCAGAATTAAGACAGGATTTAGACAAAATTTCGACAATGATTAGGACAATGATTGGGACTAGGATTTGAGCAAAAATTTAAACATGGTTTTGTAGAAGGATTAGGAAAAGGCTTGAGGCAAGTATTTGGGCAGGGGTTAGGGCAAGGATTTCCACAATAATGAAGTCAAAGACTTGTTCAAGAATTTAAACAAGGACTAGAACAAGATTAGCTCTAGGATTAGGCAAATCCCAACAAGGAACCTAACAAGTTTTAGTTCAATGATTGTTACAGTGATTATGACTATAATTTTGGCAAGGTTTAATTCGCCGAAGCAGACTAAGACATGTCAGATCAGATAAAGAGCTAAAAAATGTTACTCTCTAGAAATGCTTAATTTATTAGATAATAATAATTATTCAGACATTGCCGACTGTTTTCAAAAAAACTAAATTTTTGTAAATTAGTTTATTTTGAATTATGTATTAGTGCATTAAATATGTTAAAGTGTTTATGTATTTATGTATTTATGTAAATAGTGTTTTATTTATGTAAAAAATTAAATAAAAAAATTTATAAAATATTTTTGAAAAAAACTTTTTAAAATGTAATTCCATAGACATTCCAAAATAGTAGTTTTATGGGACATTTCTATTGAAGTGAGCGGATCATGCCCTTTTTTTCACAATGATTTTTACTGATAATATAAAATTATTTGCCAATTATTTTTGAAGTATGAAGTACAAGCCGAAAATTATGGCTCCTCAAATAGTTTCTGAAGTGGGACTTGCATGGGAGGTAGGAGTGGACATTAACCGATCACGTCCATTTTCAGTACCAAGTAGGCTATGGAGATAGGTATTCTATACGCTGATCATAAATATATACATATGTTTATACCGGACACGTCTTATTTTCTGCCAATTCTACCTTTGTTCCCTCCCTACAAAGACCCAAACTTCCACAACGCATACCGTTACATCCTGTTAACCTATTCTAATGAAATTTCTCACCATGCAAGCTGCATAATATTTCTATCCATAGCAATTCTAAAAATTATGTGTTTATCTCTGTTCGTTTAGAAGTTATGATTTTTGCAACGGGGCAAGTCAAATCGAGCCACTGTGTGACGAATTGCTGAGGTGCTGCCGACTGAAACAATCAAACAGCGATGCTTGCAAGGACAGACGAAAAGCAGGCAACTGCAAAGTTCGACTGTAAGGTTGCAAACAGAGTAAGCGCCGAAGCGGACAGGCAGGCAGGCGCAGGCAGTGCCCTGCGAAGAAACGAGATAGAAATAACTTTTTTCTCGCTTGCTCACATAGTTTTCCTGTGCCTGTCTGCCTGCCTGTCTGCCTCGGCGCTTACTCTGTTTGTAACCTAAGGCTTGTTTAAGATTGTTCATGTCTAAAAAAATGACGTGTCTGTAGTGTTGTTATTGTTGTTGTTGTCTTTTACATTTACATAGAGTCTACTTATATTTAGTACTGGTTATATTTAGTGTCGTTGTTGTAGTTGTTTTACATTTCCTTAGTGTCTACTAGGGAGTCCAATCCCGGAAGCTTTTCTCAATCCCAGGATCCCGGGATTAGTTCAGGATTGAAAGTTTTAAGAAGTAAATAATTTAAAACGTTTTTAAAAAAATTTTTTGTTATGTATTACTTGAAACTAAAAAATGCAAATTAATTCATTTATAAAGTGTTGTCATTTTAAGTAGCCCAATGATATGTTTAACGTACGTGGTTTTTAAGGTTCCATAAACAACTGATCGGTTGCCAGTTATTTACTAATTGCGAAAAATGGAAGAAGCTCAAAATGCAAATTAAACTTTTTTATGCCATATTAATAAAATATATCAAATTGGATAGTTAATATATGTGCATAGTAACTAAAAAGCTATAGTGGGATGTTCCAAAATACAAATTCTATCTTAAAGGGTGCTCATAATTGTGATTTTCAGCTTTGGCAAAAAAAAAACACAATGCAACTATACCACACAATTGTGAATACTCCTATTGATAATAAACACACAAAACTTAAATTATATTAATGACTAGCAAATTGTATTAATATAAGCCTTTCAGTGGATTTGCCCAATATATTGGACACATCAGAAAGTAATTTTTATATGTATTTATTTTGCAAAGCTTTTGTTTAAATCAAATTGTTTGGTTCTATGAAAAAGAAAGTGCCAACATGATAAGAATAAATTTAGAGAGATATTTAACATAAAAGTCAGTTAAATTTTCGGTTTTGTGCCAAAGAAAAGCAAACAAATTTTTTCGGCCTATTTTCTCAGAAAAAATGAACCGAACTAAAATCAAATTTATGTTTTTTTATTGTTTTTGGCTTTAATGATAAGAATATTAAGAGGGTTTAAGAAACAAAGATCTAAAGGGTTGAAAAACCTTTAAGGGATTAAAAAAACACTTTGTGCCGACCAGGAGCAATATAGTTTTTTCTTTGTACTTGCTTGCAAAACGTAAGTAGCGCAGATTAAAATCAAAGGTATGTTTTTTCATCTTTTAAGGACTTAAATGATAAGAATATTACCTCAAAAAAATTACTTTGTTCTTAGTTTAGCCAAGCCATTGAAAGTGTTAAAGAACAAAATATATAAAGGGTCCGCCAAATAACTTTTTGTTTTTTTGAAAATTCCATAAAAAAACCTACTAAATATTTTCTCAAATTTCTTTTTTTATTTGAAAGTACAATCCTTCCGGTTCATAATGAAAAATAATTTCAGTCAAATGGCTGCCTCGGCTGGCCATGCAGTAGCCTACGCGATCGGTCAAATTTTTAAGCACATTATCGATTGTGTGCAGCTGTATTTCACCAATGGCTTCACGAATATTGTCCTTTAAAGCGTCAATTGTCTCTGGTTTGTCGGCGTAACACTTATCTTTGAGGGCACCCCACAAATAATAGTCCAACGGTGTCAAATCGCAGCTCCGAGGTGGCCAAATGACATCAGCTCTGCAGCTGATAATGCGATCTTCAAAAACAGGGCGCAAAACATCGAGTGTAGCCTCGGCTGTGTGGCACGAAGCGCCGTCCTGTTGAAACCAAATGTTACCAATATCCTCCTCTTCAATTTTTGTGAACAAAAATTCGTTCAACATGGCCCGATTACGATCGCCATTGACTGTAACGGCCACTCCTTGCTCATTTTCGAAGAAAAATGGCCCAATTATGCCTCTGGACCAAAATCCGCACCAAACAGTGACTCGTTTTGGGTGCAGCGGCTTTTCAAATGCGACAATTTTGCTTGTTTACATACCCGCCAAGATCAAAATGAGCTTCATCTGAAAAGATGATTTTTTTGGCAAAACCGGCATCTTCTGTAAGTAGATCGCAGGCCCACTTAGCGAAGCGAAAACGCATTGGATGGTCAGTTGGCTTCAACTCCTGAACCAATTGGACTTTGTATGTCGTCATACCAAGGTCTTTATGCAAAATTCGTCTTAATGATGTCTCCGAAATGTTCAATTGTTGAGAACGACGGTGAATTGATGTTGATGGCGCTTCACGCTTTCACACTTTCTGCCACAGCAGCAATATTCTCGGGTGTACGCACTGCTTTTGGCTTTTCACGCTTTAGTTTATCGATGAGGATGCCAGTTTCTTTCACTTTTTTCACAAGATAACAAACATACGGAGCTGACTGACGGTGCTTCTCTTCTTCCAAAATCCGTACGCAATTTTCGCACACATTCTGCAACATTACCATGATTTTCAAAGTAATGTCGCAATATTTTCCAGCTTTGTTCAAGCTTATACACAACCATATTCGTTCAGCTGAAGGATAAAACTAATTATCTGTCAAATCAAACATGAGCTAAGTGTTACCATTCACGAAATAAGCACTAGTTGAAAAAAAAACGTTAGATGGCGGACCCTGTATAAATAATAAAATACAGAACAGTTTAAGGTATTACTATATAAATGTTACACTTCTTTTTGTACACCGTCTTCAAGATTATTTGTGTTTAAGGCATATTGGAAAAGAAATTCAAAATTAAATTTTTTGTTTTAATTATTTTTAAAGTAATCATTAAGCTGATCAACGTGTTTTATTTTTTATTGGATAGTTTTGTTCGGATATTATTACAAATATAACCCGCTGATGAGAAGCACCGTTCTGATTTTATGCTAGTTGTAGAAATAGTTGCACGATAATCGTAAGCAATTTGTAAGTTTCGATCACGATTGCCTTCACCACAAAAAAAAATTATTTCCTAAGTCAGAATATCTGACAATTTTTAAATACATAGCTGACTTCCCGATGTTGCAATTCTTCTAAAACTTTGCAAAATCTTGCACCAGTTACTCACACTCATCGTCCTAACAATTTTTTTCAGCCTCAATAAAAGGTTTTTCTTATTCTTTATTCATATCAACTTAAAATAAAATGTTTGCATTTACATGAATATTTGTAATACAATAGAAATTTTTTTATTTAAAAATCCCGGGATCCTGAAAGACAATCCCGGGATTAAAGGAAGCTTAAATCATCCAGGATCTCGGGATTGACTTCCCTAGTGTCCACTTATTTTAGGTTAGGTTAGGTTAGGCCAAGGTTCGAATCCGGCGGCTGCAGACGGATATTTTTAACTTTCTCATATTATGTTTCTGAATGTTTCATTATTTTTTTAGACTGTTTTCAATAGTAAATAAACAGAAAATTTAAAAAAAGAGTTTGGAAATAATTCAAATCATTATATCAAAGTTATGGATTTAATTCCACCGCATATATTATTTTGAACTTTCATAAATTAAGTTTTTATGTTTTTATTATATTTTTATTATTTTCTTTATTATTTTTTTTTTATTATTTAGGCGAATATTTTGAACTTTCATAATTTAAGTTTTTATGTTTTTATTATTTTATTTAGCCTATTTTAAATAGTAATTGACAAAAAAAAATTAAATAAAATAGGTTTGGAATAATTTAAATCATTATTTAAATATTGTTTTTTTCATATCTTGTTAAAGCCCGTACGATACTTCATTGTATTGTCCAATTTCAAAATTTGAAAACAAGTGCCGCGTGAGCTAGACAGATATATATTGTCGGAAAAGGATGATATCATGCATCGTGCCACTTTTTTACACATCCGCAACGTGACTATTTTATCTCTCTGTTCTTCTTGGCTGCAGAAGAAAGAGCTCAAGCTTGTTTTTGACACTTAATATTTGATCGAAACTTAACGACGAACGAATTGAGAGAAACGTCATAAACAATGCATTGAAAATTCTGTCCGTCGCACATTTTTTTGTCCAATTCGTTCTATATGCGTATACACTCACACTTCCTAGTTTCAACTGCTTTAGTTTCATTGCCAATGAATAAAAATTGGACAACACAATGAAGTATCATACGGGCTTTACTAACAAATTAATCTTTAGTAACTTAAATTGTATGATTTCATATTTTTATTTAATTTTACTTGTAACAGGTTGTTACAAAGACAAGGACAAAAATTCAGATAATTACTGGAACAAGATAAGCACAAGAATGAGAAGAAGATTTATTTCAAGAATTGTAACAGGATTGGAACAAAAGTTAGAACAAGGTTTTAGTACAACGATTGGAACTGGGACTGTGACAAGAACTGCTACACGCATTTGGACAACAAGACTTCAATGATTTCTTCAAGAATTGTGATAATGATAGGCACAATGACTATGAAAAGGATAAAGATACGCTGCCACGTCAAAGTAATTACAGGTGTGTCGTAGTCATATTCGTTTTTTAATTTCGTAAATTTTTAGAATGAGATTGTTAGAAAAAGTTTAGTTTGTGAGGCAACCCTGGTTGCAAGTCCATTTAGATGTTTATATTCTTTAAAATTTATAATTATTTGCTTTGTGGATTTTTTTTTTTATTGATGAATTTTTTTTAATAGGTTTTACTTTTTTAAAATCTTAAATGCAAATTTCCATATAAATTCTTACAAAAAGCAACTAATAATAATAGACTTGAAGTGGAGTTTTGAAGCATGGTGAGTTGCGAAACACGGCCATAGATGTCGCTTAGCAGTAGTTTTGATAGCTCTTACCTACTGTCAACATTTTTTGACCTAATATCTCAGTTTTGTACTCTTCATCCTCGCTATTTTCCCATGTATCAAAATATTTTCGAATTTCATAGTCAGTAAGCACTAGGGTGGTTTTAAAAATCGATGTCGGATTTTTTTTGGGGCACCCCCCTAAAATGTTTCATTTTGTTAGATTTTAAGATTGCCAAAGTTTGAGCACAATTAGAAGATGTTAGCCCGTGCCATTGGGGCCTCAAAGTTTTGAAAATCTCGATTTTTTTTGGCAGTTTGGCGACTTCGGTGACCCATATCTCTGGAACGGCTAAAGCTATTTGCCCGTTTCATACATCAAATTAAAGGCCATACTGTTTTTAACATTTTATTTTCTGCACAATAAATACGCAACTAGTACTGAGACCGAAAAAATAGAGCCAACGTCCCTAAAAACGTGACTAGGTACCCTTGAGAGCGAAGATGCTTTATTTCCATGCAATAACAATAGAGTTCAGCTACTACAGCTTTTTCACACTTTCTCCGCAATAGATCATTTTAAGAACCAATCCAATATCATTGAAATAACTCAAAGATATCGATAAAAGTGGTCCAATAAAAAACCAAAAGGGAGAAAAATTTACCCACCATAATATGGGTTGGGCTCAGGGACAACACAAGACATAACAACTAACCATGCGTTTACATAGATCTAATCATACATTAGTTTTCAATCTACTTTTGAGTTGACCTTTCGACAAGTTAACATCAAACACAATCGCGTCGGAAGCGAATTTCATCTGGGGGGGAAGTACAAATGGTAGTGCAAAAAAAGTTCACCAAAATTTCTTCACATGAAACATGAAGAAGAGAGAAAGAAGAGGAAGATATATAATACAAAAATATTTTCGTTGTAAAAAAACTGATATTTTGAATAACTTTTCCTTTTAAATTGTTTATCTAGCTAAAAAAGTGGGGGGGCAACTGCCCACCTTGCCCCCCCGCTTCCGACGCCAATGATCAAACACGTTACAGTTGTTAACAAAGGTACTCATGCGATTTAATGGAGCAGTTAACATATAATTTGTTCTACTAAATGGTAAATAAATCAAGTTGTTAGAATTTCTGCTGCTTCTACGGTTAGTGTTAAAATTTATAAAAGAAAGAAGCTCTGTAGAGTCGAATACACCAGTTATGAGTTGGTGTAAGTAGACGATATCAGCAGATTTTCTTCTCTCACTTAAAGATTGCATCTTTAATAATTTTAAACGATCCTCATATGGAGGTTATATAGGTCATAGAAGGTTAAATGTGTCAGTTCCACTCAAGCCTCTTAGAGCAAAACGAACAAAACGTTTTTGAATTCTTTCTATACGATCAACATGCACATTGTAATGTGGGGACCAGAGACCTGCAGCGATGAACTGCAACTGCTTTTACACTCAGTACATACTTGGTTTTTGTATGACTTCAATATCATTAATACCATGCAACATATTCTACGCCATCGAGCTCACTTACAACATCAAGCATGTTGCATTAGCCAATTGTACCAAAGTCAAACACTGTGTGATGTGTGCTTCGACTTCAGTGGAAAGTATAGATGTTTGCATAAAATAATTATGTGTATAAACCACAGCGCACGAACGGCAATCGTTATAATTATGCATTATTTTGAGCTACTGCCTCGTGTACCATTGCAGGTTGATTTCAACTTCGGCTAAGCAGTGATACAAAAGTAAGCTTACGAACGATGAAATCAGCGCGTACACTGCATTTTTACTCAGCCCCGGATCTAAGGGGGGGCAACTGGGGGCACTTGCTCCGGGCGGCAGTTTCGGGGCGCCAAATCCTTGAGACAAGAATTCCAAATATCAAACAAGTGAAGCCAGGGTTTGAATTGCATGCTTCAAATGAACAAAAGCAAACAAATTGTTGCTTTGCTTAAAGTTTTTTGAGTCAAGAAAAGAAACTGAGTTTCAGTTACTTGCCTCACTTGTTGTTATCAACAGGGATGCCAACTCAGTTCTTTTGGCACTAAATCTAGTGCAATTTGAGATTTTAAACCGCGAAATATATATTATTGGAAAAACGCACTGAGCTAGTGCTTTTCCAAATTGTGTTTAGCGTTTTAGCGCTTTTTCATTTTCTTTTAAAGTAAACGATCTGGCAGCAAACGATTAAAAAATTAATTTATGTATCTATGTAAATACTTATTTTCAACTATGAATTTGAAAAAACGAGTGTTCAATTACGATGCACGTTTTTTTTTGCAGTTTTGTATGAAATACATGAAATAAATGTTATGTTTCAAAAATAAATTGTTTTAAGATATGCTTAATAATAAAAGTAATTGACCGTCTGAAAAAATAAAATTTTTAAGAATAACAATGGAAACTAAAACTGCTTAACAACGAATTTTGATTTTAAAAATGTTGGTAAAATTTATTTTTTTGGTATCATATGTATAAATTTTATGAAATATTATAAAAAAATACGTTGGATAAAAGATTTTGCAGAGAAACTTTAATTTTGTGAACTTAAGAACTTTTTTTTAAGGAAAAGACGCGTTTTTCATTCAGTCGGACTTTGAGGAGCTAATAGATTCTTTCGCAGAAAAGAAAGCACGCCGTGTAAAGTTGTAGTCCTTCCTGGTTGTATATTTTTCCTGTGTTTCTGTTTTATGTCATAAATGAAAGTTATAGATAATAAAAAGTTTAAATTTATTAAAGGATTATTATTTTCACAAATGGTCACAAAAAATGCTGCTCATTTGTCAGTTTTAACAGTTTTTCTCAAACATTGAAGGGAGGGGGCGCCACTATCAAGTTTTTGCCCCGGTTCGAAAAAATCGTAGATCCGGGGCTGTTTTTACTCAAGTGTTTGTAGATTACTTCAGTATGAATAGAGTAAATAGTTTTAGGAAGTTTTAGGGGTAACTTATTTCGAAGATGATGTCAAACTTTAAAATTTAAGATGGCGGATAGAGTTGCCACCTAGATTTTTTTCATTTTTGCGAATTCTTGTAATTTTGAAATTCTGACAACGGATTTGATTTCGAATATACTGTCACAGTTTTAAAATTTAAGATGGAGGTTAGGGCTGCCACCTAAATTTTACCACAGTATTGCCACCTAATATTGTAATATGTATTTTTAAGAGTTTTAAACATCATTTATCAGTGTTAAGGCTGATTTCGAATCTAAAGTTAGAATTTTAAAATTCAAGATGGTGGAATAGGGTTGCCACCTTAATTTTTTGTAGTTTTATGAATTCGGGGCTGGCAAAAAAAAAGGTACACCAAAAATGGGTCGTTGAATCCGAATCCATTGTCATAATTTCAAAATTATAAAATTTTGAAATAATAGGGTTGCCACCTAATA
Organism: Dichetophora obliterata; assembly: GCA_963920525.1. Lineage (NCBI taxonomy): Eukaryota > Metazoa > Arthropoda > Insecta > Diptera > Sciomyzidae > Dichetophora > Dichetophora obliterata. Next base: position 57,767,228 of record OY986439.1, read on the forward strand.
ATTTGTCTTTTCAAGAGTTTTAAACATCATTTATCAGTGTTTAGGGGTCGTTGATTTCGAATCTAAGGTCAGAATTTTAAAATTCAAGATGGTGGATAGGGTTGCTACCTTAATTTTTTGTAGTTTTATGAATTCGGGGCTGGCAAAAAAAAAGTACACCAAAAATGGGTCGCTGAATACGAATCCGTTGTCAGAATTTCAAAATCATAAAATTTTGAAATAATAGGGTTGCCACCTAATAATATGTCTTTTCAAGAGTTTTAAACGTCATTTATCAGTTTTAAACTCTTGAAAAGACATATTATTAAGTGGCGACCCTATTATTTCAAAATTTTGAACAATTGAACAAAAGTTGTAGCTTTATTAAAGATCTGCATGCATACAAAATCTTATCAAAATCAGTGATTAAATGTGTTTTTTAGTAAAATGGCTTCTGATATAATTTCTTAAAAAACTAAATTTAATAAATATCTTTAAAAATTTACTTAACAAATTTTATTGCTCACTCAATTAAACTTTAGAATTTATTTTAAAAAAGAAATCAGCTCAACTGAACCATTAGCTTATGAGCTACAAGCTCTCAAAAGTCACGCAAAGTAACTGCAATGTTACTGCAATGTTACTGCAAATACTTTGTGTTCGGAGAACAAAATAAGCGCTGGTTTTTTTATGCAGGAGTTATGCTTTATGTCTTTGTTTTGTTGCTTGTAAATGACCATACTTACCATTGCATACCAGAAGTTGAAAAGACCCTGCGCTGGTTATCAAACCAACAACTCGAACATGCATTATTGTGGTCTTACGACACGCTCGTACACAGTTGGCTTCAATGTTGCAAGTATGTTCGACACAACAATCGCAGCGCTTGCGTAGTGCGGTCAGACTGTCACTGTATTTGTTGAGGGTAGATTGCAAGTAGCGAAAATGCCATCGCTTGCAGATCACTGGTGGGGACCATACTTGACTTGCGTACTCCAAGTGAGGACGCACGATTGAATAATACAGAGTTGTAGTTGTTATTAAGCTATCAAACTCTTTGGCCCACCGTTTTATAAAACCAAGCATAGAAGACGCTTTTTTACAAATTCTATCAATATGCATGTTAAACGACAATTTAGAATCCATGCATATACCAAGGTCTTTGACGATAGTTACACGACTTAAAGCAGTATCTTTAATTTTGTAATCAAAATAAAATTGTTTCTTTTACGCGAAAAGGTCATAGTTTGGCATTTATCTGGATTTAAAAACATGTTATTTTTAGAACACCAAACCTCAAAGGAGTTCAAGTCTGACTGGAGTAGGTCTGAATTGTCATTAGAATCAATTGTTCTGTATATTTTCATATCATCTGCATAAATAAGCAAATGAGAGTGTTTAATGACGTGGGTAACATCATTAATTGCCAAAATAAACATAAGTGGGCCCAGGTGGCTTCCTTGAGGAAACCCGGTTCTGCAACAAATTCAGAAGACAACACGCCTCGTAACCGTATTTGATAAGATCGCTCCATCAAATACGATTTGATCCAGTTTACAAAATATTGTGGAAATCCCATTAATTTAAGTTTATATAAAATTAGATTATGTGGTAATTTATCAAAAGCTTTGCTAAAATCAGTGTAAATACAATCGACCTGGCTACCAGAATCAATAGATTTTAAGCAGAATGTAGTGAAATCAAGGAGATTAGACACAGTGGATCTGCCAGTAACAAAACCATGCTGACGAGTTGTCATGACTTGCTCACAGTGAATTTTCACTCGATCGTACACTATTCGCTCAAAAAGTTTAGGAATCGAAGACAATTTAACGATAGGCCTATAATTAGTGACGTCCTTCCTGCAACCTTTTTTGTAAATAGGACTGATATAAGATTTTTTCCAAAAAAGAGGAAAATTACTTTCATTAATTGATTTATTAAAAAGTAACGAGAGAGGCTGACACAAAACGGAGCCGCATTGTTTTAACACTGCGGCAGGATTTGTATTATTATTGCTAATTATGCACAAATACTTGTACTTTCGAATCCCATTTCATTTAAATATGCTTGCTATGGTATACCGTTAATTTTAGACCCACAACAATGTTTTTTTTTTATGTCAGGTATGTATCTTTTTTTTCCTCATACTGTATCACTGGCGACCCCAAGCAGGTAAAACCAATCTAGTTTAAAAATGTAATGGGTTACCCTACTACCTATTGTTATATGTTAAGTAGAAGTCCAGGGGTTCAGAGTCTGTTATTAAAAAAAAGAAAAGGATAGCTAGGTAGTTCTTGCTTTTATGATTTTGTTTCTTGGTCAGTTGAAAAGTATTCGCTGAACAGTGAAAGTCGTATTTTGTTCTACGTTCGTGTGATCGAGTTTAAAAAAACTCACTAAATATTAACTACAAAAGACATTTTTATTTTACTTAAGTCGGTACCTACTAACACGTACTCTTTGTTTTAGTTAGTGTCATTCTGTGTCATTTTTTCTTTCTTCTAGTGAACATTTTTATGTCTCGTAAAACTGATGGCTTCTAAATCTGGCATGAGAAGTAGAGGTAGAGACAAAATTTTTCTAATTGACTATCCAATCGACAAGTTCTAGCTACTATATCCTACAATTTGCGTACTGTGAAGTTAAATGTGAGAGACTCTGCCACAACTACTGTTGACGAGGTTTTAGTTTTTTGGACAAAAGCTCGAATTCCTACAAAACAAAAGAAAAATGTCATAGTAAAGCTGGAAAAACTAATTATACGATGGTTGGAAAAAATGCAAAAATACAAGGATAGAAAAACGGAAAGTGCAAAAAATGCTGTAAAAGAGTTTACCCTAAAAGTGGATGATCTCTTTGATATTACCCACCAAGATGCCCTGACGATGATGACTTCAGAAGAAAGCAAGGAGTTTCTGTTGAAACAAAGACAGAAAGGAAGACCAGGCTCCATGCTCGGAGTTGACATGAAGTTAGCTCAAGCTGAAGAAACACTACTACAGAAACAACGGAAGGTCTTAGACAAACAACTTGAAGCGGAAAATTTCGGTAAGCATTTAAAAAAAAATATTTTCCTTGTAGCGAAACTTTATAAGATTTAGATCACTAACTGAAACTTCCATCAATATTAACTTTATACTTATTATCTCATCTCATTTTTCACAGAGACGGTGGAGCTCACGAACGACGAGACAACAGAAGAGTCAGAAGGACGTGAAACGCCGTATGAAAAGCTCGAGATGAACGTAGAATCTGAAGGACAATCTGACCCAAGAGAATCAAGCGTGGCTTCAAAGAGGTCCTAACCATGAAATTGTCATTGTTGCTGGACCGCTGTAAGGTGTCCGATAGGAACGCTACTCGTATCATTTTGGCTACAGTAGAAGCTCTCGGAGAGGATACCAAAGAATATAAGATCTCCAGAAGCGTTATTCGTGAACAGCGGAGAATAAACAGTGAAAAAATACACGGAACAAATTCAAGACAGACTTAAGATACCCCAAAACGAGGCTGTTTGCGTGCACTGGGATGGAAAACTACTACCAGGTATCCTCAAAACAGAGCAGAAAGAACGGGTTGCTGTTCTGGTATCACATGGGACTAAAAAACAACTCCTGGGCGTTCCTGAAACTGACAGTATCTCAGGGGCGGAGCAAGCCCTAGCAGTGTACGAATGTCTAGAGGAATGGGGTCTCGCCAGCTCGGTCGTGGCTAGTGCTTCGATACAACAGCATCAAATACTGGGAGACTCAATGGAGCGTGCAATCTCCTGGAGCAGATGTTGGGTCGAGAGCTCCTGTATCTAGCGTGCCGACACCACGTTTTAGAAGTCTTGTTTAGAGGGGTTTTTGACTGCAAGTTCGGAAGCACATCGGGACCTCAACTAGACATATTCAAGAGATTTCAAAAAGAATGGTCGGCGGTTGATAAATCCAAGTTCAATGTAGGCGAGAATGTTTTGAAACTACTCTGCCCAAAGAAGAAGTAGAGAATATCAAAGAAGAACTGCAAAGAAAACTAATGGAATGCCAGCCAAGAGACGACTACAAAGAGCTGTTACAGTTGGCATTGATATATATTGGCCTTCTTCACGGAAAAGATGTGCGCTTCAGGTCTCCAGGTCCAGTACACCATGCCCGGTGGATGGCAAAAGCTATTTACTGTCTGAAAATACAACTCTTCCGTGACCAGTTTAAGCTGACTTCCCAAGAACAAGAGGCCCTAGAAGCACTTTGTGCTTTCATCGTTCGAGTCTACTGTAAAGCCTGGTTTAAAGCCCCCAGTTTTGTAAATTAACAAAATGATAAATCACCTGTGGTATCTTAGTCCTGAACTTGTTGCCCTGGCATTGTTTGACCTGGCAGTGCAAAACACCGTAAAGAGCCAAATGGCGACAAAAATCTTAACAAATCAAGCAGAAGAAAATGAGAAGTGCTCCAAAAATATGCGACCCAAACTAAAAAAAGAAAAACTGCCGAAATTCCTAGAAAAAGGTTTCAAAGCCCTAATTACAAGTGAGACTTAGGGGTCGTCCAAAAACTACGTTACTGATTTTCTGGTTTTTTTTACCCCCCCCCTCCCCCTGCGTTACTTTTCGTAGTGCTTTTCAAAACCCCTCCCCCCCATAAAGTAACGTGACATATGAAATTAATTCATTCGAATGATTATATATTTTGACTAGCTCTGCCAATTTTCACTAGTATTAGTGACTAGTATGACTAGATACATTAAAGGAACAATTGGAAAAAAATCAATAATTAATATCATCTGTAAAAGCTATTCCATCTGCGATCCAAGATTCGATGCTCTCAATCACTGGGATAGAAGAAACTGGTAGCTTTGTTGAGGATTCTTCAAAATAGAATTTTTCGTCGGTTTCTATGTCGACCCATTCAGGTGAATCCTCATTTCTAACGCAAAGAAATTTACCTGGTCTTTGACAGAGTGCCCTTAAAGGCTGCACCCGAGCTGCACCAAGTTCTGTGATTTTGTGTAAATGCTTTCTGAAAATTGATTTATTTAAATAGTATTTTTTATTCCGATTTATTGTAAACGATATAATACAAACTTATGACAATTCATAGAAGTTTTAAAAACGAAATACAAGCCGCAGGTAGGACACGACCTTGTACCGATTTCTTCTTTCTGAGAAGGACTGTACATGTCATACGGTACCTCCTTTGATCAAGAACATTCAGGCCTTAACGTCAAAGCCTGTCGCAAAAGCAAAGACCCAAATTTTTCAGACGTGTGCGGAGATGGTGAAGGAATACCAAAAGGTTCCTGTGTCGAGGGAAAAGGCGGTGGAAGAAATCGTTGAAACAAAAGTTAACCATAAATTTAGACGATCAAACATAAACCTCACCCTCTACCGTTACTTATCGTAGTGCATGTCAAAAACTCTCCTCCCCCTAAATTGGTAACGTAGTTTATGGACGACCCTTACCTGTTGCTCAAGAGATTAAACATTAACACCGAATTTCTGGAAAAAGATCCTGCAACTTGGCCGCAGAACATCAACTACCAGGAGGGGCAAAGGATGGTAAACAACTTGAAAGTTGTGAACGACATGGCAGAGCGAGGAGTCAAGCTCATCACAGATTACAACCAATTACTTACAAAGGACGAGCAACAAAAACAATACGTTCTCCAAGTAGTCAGCAGATGCCGTCAGCTGCATCCAGATAGCTTCAAAACCACATTATGTCAGTCCCTTGAATAAATTTAAGTAAGAATATAATGCAAAAGGCATTTATTGTACTTGATTTTTTTAATAAATAATTGTTTTCATTCCAAAAATTGATAATATAGGAAGGAAAATGGGTTTTTCACAATAGGTTAAAATATTATAAACAGTATCACCTTCAATTTGATGTATGACACGGGCAAATATATTAAACCGTTCTAGATATATAAGTCTGCAAAGTCGCCAAACTGCCAAAAAAATCGAGATTTTCAAAACTTTGAGGCCTCAATGGCACGTGTTAACATCTTTCAATCGTGCTCAAACTTTGGCAATCCTAAAATCTGACAGAAAGAAACATTTTAGGGGGGGTGCCCCCAAAAAAATGCTGACTTTTTTTTACCCTATGAGATAAAACCACCCTAGCAAGCACCCTTCAAAAGCTTACTAAAAGTCTTCAGCTTTAAGTAAAGTTAAATGCATGGAACTGCACTTCTGCAATATAATCTCATATCTGCCACATAATTTTGAAATGTCTCAAATGCATAATATTGCATTTTTGCGACAAAGCCATTTATTTAACATAATTCAAGTTATATTGCCAAAAAACTTTTATGCTTCAAGAAAATTAACTTATATTCCAAAATATTACTTGCATTTAAAGTTTTTATGATGTTTATTGAATAATTATTAAAAATATTCACTTACTTTGTCTACGTATAAGAAATACCGTGTTCGACTCAATATTTCGGACAAACTAAATCATCAATTTGACAATAAGAAACAATAACTAATAAAAATATGTCTAAATTTATTTTCTTAAATCCCGTTACGAATATTAAGGAATATTAAAAGTGTACGCTACATCTGTTAGAAGTCAACATTGCATATGTGCAATCCCATGCAACGAAGGGTCAAGATTTTGCATACAATTAGTTTTTAAAAATGTTCTGATTTTAAGGAAAAACCGGAGCAGAAAGATGGAATCAGATCGAAATGAAATTTTGTAGTTGATATGTTTATTACAATACCTGTCGAATGTGTCTCGAGACAAATCGATGCTAAGCTCTTTGAAAATTTGCTTCGGTCTATAAAATATATCGATTACGCAAACTTTTTCTTTATGTAGAATATTGCACCTAAATCAAAATAATTTTTCTCAGAGATTCAGATAATCAGTAATAAAAACATTTAATTTCGTATGCAGAACGTAAATTCTTTCAACTTTAAGAACATAATAAAATGTTTGCACAAAACAAAAAAGAAAAGGCACCTTTAAGCAACATTTTTATTTCTCACAAATAAATAAGACAATCTTGAAGATAATTTGCATTTTTGACATATTACTTGAGAGATTTCAAACTCGAATCGTTTAGCTGAGCAAAGCTTAAAAAAAAGTAATAAACTGTTTGAACAAGTTTTCGAAGAAAAAAAAACACAAGAGTTTAAGTGGTAGAACAAAAGATTTATGACACAAACTTGATTTTCCTAACAACTTATCACAACATCTCTCAACATCTCTTAAAATAACCGATTTGGCAGGTATTCACCTTAGTTTCAATCGGTTACGCACCCATCTTAATTTTGCGAAACATTTCAGTTTAATTTTATGGATTTAGTTTTAGACCTTAAAATCACACGCTAAAGACAGTTGACAAACATGTTTAATTCAAAAATTTTATTCGAATTTTAAATTCTTGCAACATAATATTACAATTTATGCGAATGACAGACAATCAATACAAATATATATGTATATCAAGGTTAGTTCAAATAACAAAGTAGCTTTATAAACACATTTTCCATTATGCAATATTGTTGTTGCGGCTGCTATATGAGCAGCATAGCACGAACATCACGAGTGAAGTGCACCAAAAGCATTAAAGTAATGGTAAAATGAAGAAAATCAGCAATATTGCACGCACTTTGGACAAGCGATGCGTTGCGCACAAAAACGTGATTGAAAAGCAAAATCAGCGAAATTAACTAATGATAAATTTAAACACTCATAACCTTAAAGAAAAAAAAAGACAAAAAATAAATAAAAGTCGAGAAATTGCATACTCAACATGTTTTAGGAATTTTTCAAAATTGGTCAAAATCCAAGACCTAAGTTCAACATAAGACAAGATATTTAAATACTTACATAATTTTACAGGTTTATAAAAAATGTTGCTCTTCTATTTAAAGAATAATACTACAACCGTCAAATTATCGGCATAATAATGAGCTATGCTAAGGAACACGCAAGAGGAAGTGGTTATTCGAGGCGAAACACAAGAAAATCTACCGTTATCTAGCGTTGTTAGTGGTTTTTTTTTTTGTCTAACCTTGCTTTAAACTCATTTGAAAAGTGAAAATTTAACAACCCATTAAAATGATAACCTTTGACTTGTGATGTTTTTGTTTTGCTTATATGTACAAGCATTCGCAGCTTACGTCTTCTAATTTTGTACTTGGAGTTGTAATTAGAAGCTATTATAATTATAAGCATGCAGTTTTCAAAAGAAAAAAATAGTCAAATCAAGCGTTTAATCATTCCTTCAAACTATCATAAGAAATAATATAGGTATTTTTCAATCATCAATTCCATGCCAGCTCTTCAAAATGCAGCCGGTTATGAAAAAAATATATCTTTTTTAGCCCAAAAAAACACTAAAAAAAAATTTTGCCAAAAAACCAAAGCAAACAAGTTCAATGTCTCAAAAGAATGCATGAGCAGACGTCACATTTTGCGCTGTCAATTTATTTCAAGTTCAATAACCGGCTTAAAAAGCAAACTCATGATTAGATAATGCAAAAAAGCAGGTCAAACATAAATTAACATCTATAAATGTTTTAGTTTAAGGAATTCGTATGCAGTTTGTTCTTTTTTTTTAAACAATTTTTAGTGAATGCTTGATATTTACATGTATAAATAATAATATAAAGCTTAAAAACAATATCAAGTTTGTAGCTTAAGTCTTTTGTTTTGAATCTATTTAATCATTTGATCAACAAGATCAAGTTCATCGATGTCGATTATAATATAAAAAAAAACTATTTTATGATCTTTTAAGTAGATATTTCGCAATATATTGCACTAAAATGTCTTTCAAACATTTTCGCATTAGTAACTACAAATTTAATCTATCTCGCTACACTCTGCTGCAATAGAAAATTGTAAGTGTGATAAGGTTTTATAATCCAGATAACCGGTTACTTTAAGCGTTCGTATACGAAATAATAAATAAATTACTATACATAAAAAAAAGGTAAGTATACAAAAAGCGAACACTGATTTGATACTCGATATCCGAATAAATATAGCCGCAATCTTAGATACTTTTTTACCAAATTAACTGCATTTTTCTGTAACACGAAGAAGCACACCAACGCACAGAGGGTTGACACTGAAAATAGTGGAGATTAATTGAAACATGAAAATTTGTTTTTTTGAAAATTTTTACTACTGGATTAAAGAGCACAAAATTGTACATCACTACTGAAAATTTCAATGTTATATGTTGTTTACTTTTTCTGCTGCATAGCTTTAAAGTTGAGAAATTTTTAGTTTTCTTGCGATCAGTTCAACAAATTGAAATTTGACATAGTTCAAAAACTAAATTTTATATAATGTCTTTTCAAGAGTTTTAAACGTCATTTATTAATGTTGAGGGGTCAGTGATTTCGAATCTTAAGTCAGAATTTTAAAATTCAAGATGGTGGATAGGGTTGCTTAGCACTAATAAATGACGTTTAAAACTTTTGAAAAGATATATTATTAGGTGGCAACCTTATTATTTCCAAATTTTATAATTTTGAAATTCTGACGAAGGATTCGTATTCACGAACCCATTTTTGGTGTTCCAATTTTTTTTTGCCAGCCCCGAATTCATAAAACTACATAAAAATTAAGGTGGCAACCCTATCCACGGTCTTGAATTTTAAAATTCTGACTTTAGATACGAAATCAACGACCCCTTAGCACTGATAAATGATGTTTAAAACTCTTAAAAATACATATTATTAGGTGGCAATACTGTGGTAAAAATTTAGGTGGCAACCCTAACCTCCATCTTAAAATTTTAAAACTGTGACATTATATTCGAAATCAAATCCGTTGTCAGAATTTCAAAATTACAAGAATTCACGAAAATAAAAAAAATCTAGGTGGCAACTCTATCCGCCATCTTAAATGTTAAAGTTTGACATCATCTTCGAAATAGTTACCCCTAAAACTTTCAACCACGGAGTCCACAGAATCCTTAAAAGTCCTATTACGCTTAAGCTCTCTCTAAGCAAGCTCATTGAATTTTTTGGATACTTGCTTTAATTGGATACTTGCCTTCAATTTCAAGCTATTCAAGCTTTTTGCCGAAGGCATCAAGCTTTCCTTTACTTGAAACTTCGTGCCGTTCGCTTGTAAGCTAGAATACTTGCAAGCTGTCGTGTACTTATATATATATAATTACATGCTATACTTGATTCAAAATTACCAAGCTCAAGCTAGCTTGAACTTGTATTTTAAGCAAGCGCTTGAAATAAACTTCAAGTAGGCTTGTGCAGTTCTCTGGTCCCGATGATCGTACAGGGTTAAAATCAAATAACAGACATGAATAAAAACTACTTGCCGAATAAAATAATTTTGGCATCTTTAATCTGTAAAATATCGTCATGTGCACTGCTTACCGAAGTTTCTCAGAAATGATACCTAGTTAGATCGATTTTTCGCCCCCGTAAGCCCCTTTAATGAAAATTTCATCAGTCGCTGGGGCCCTTTTCGAGAACTCATTTACAAACAAGCAAATATTGCTCATTTGAAAGTAAAGGATAAGATATGAGCCATGCATCGTACAACATTCTACTTTAATCAGTTCTTTGTATTGTTGAGAAGCTGTGTAGTTTAAATAAAGAAAACAAATATTTATTAAATAAACACAAATCTTGTTGTAAGTTTTCACGTGTACCGCACCCCGACAAACACCGTTGCTGGCAATTTATAATTTATAAATAAAGGGAGAAGCAAATAGTTCTCTAAAAAGCAAAAACCAAAACAAAAAAGATGGCAACTGATGATGCAAAAATACTCAAGTTAACTTGGATATTTTTATTAACCTTGGTCGAAAGTCCAATCTTGTTGTTTTAACTTACTTAATAGTGGGCCAACAATACTTGAAAGTATTGCTAAATGACGCGGAATGATGAAAAAGTTGATAGAAGCAACGGCTGTGTGCCTGATGCGGATATGTTGACGGCTGCGATGTGCGTGATGTGCATTTAAGTAGCTGTTAACTACGTTTTTTTTTTTGCGTAAAGTCTTTGCTAATAACCAAAAAAAGCGATTTTATGGGAATTTAATGTTCAGTTCTAATTATAGAAAATAGAAGCAAGTTGTCTCATTTTGCTAATGAGTTAAAATATAAATTGGCTGACAAAAGGAAATAAACATCGTTTCTGTGATAAATGTCAATTATCTGAGGTATTAAATATTTGGACTAGATTTATTACAGCTTATTTTACTGAAACTGTGTTTCTTACTTTAATCATAAAAAAAGTTGTAATTTTTAACAACCACTTGGTTTTGAATAGCTAAAAGCTGTTTACAAAAATAATATTAGAATATCTGACTGAAATCTTAAAATTTCAAGACAGTATAAAAAATTTAAGTCTTTTTCTACGCACAAAATAATTTGTTGTAACCCTGAAAATTGAAATGAATTCATTTCTTACGCTTTATACTTAAGTTAATCAATTTTATTGTTGTAAACGCGTTTTGTTATAATTCAGCACGCAAACCATATAATAATGTGTAAAGTATGCTCAATTGTTTTTGAAAAGGTATAAGAAATAAAACTTATCTAACGATTTGTGAGAATAATTTTTTTATGTTGATTTTATATGATTTAAATACACATTCTAAAATGTTTGATAGTTTGAATCATACTTGATTTTAAATACAAATTCTAGTTGTTTGATAGTTAAAAATCGTTTATTGAGCCGTAGGTCAAAGTTGGAACAATTAATTGTTCTAAAGAATCTACCCAAAGAAACAACAACAACGTTTTTTCAATATGAAAAGGAATTTCAATGGGAAAAGGAAAAAGGAAAGCTGATTTTACTGCAATTTCGGCCCTGCTAAAGGCTTCATCAGAAATCTTTGGAATGATTCGTTAGAACAATTAATTGTTCTAACTTTGACCTAAAGGTCAATAAACCAATTTAAACAATCAAACAACTAGAATTTGTATTTAAAATCAAGTATGATTTAAACTATCAAACATTTAAGAATTTGTATTTAAATCATATAAAATCAACATAATAAATAACAAGGTCATTAAAAAACAACTTCAATAATTTTTTATTTATTTTTTGTCTTATCAAGATAGAAAAAATTCGGAAAAAATTATAAAAAACTTCATATTACATAAAAGAAAAAATATTCTTTTCGTTAACAATAAAAATACAGAACTAATGTTGTAGATATTTAAAAACCAGAAGTAAGGAAGCTAATACGTACGCATTGCTTGTGCGTACGCTATGCGAACAGTGATGTTACATCAAATTTTTCTAAGTACTGTTCCGTACAGTAAAATTATTGTACTTTTTTGAAAGAATAAAAACGCCAGTATTCATTAAAAAGCTTTATTTATGCTTACAAAAATATTTCAATAAAGTTAAAATGTTAAGTAACAAAACCAATCACAAAAAATTAGTCAGCTTATTAAAAAAATTATAAATTAAATAGGTACATATTAGGATTGTCACATAAATATGTCTTAAAGTCTTTAGCATAATCTTATTATCATGATACCCGCTTAAGCAAACCGCATAAATCTGAGGCAATATTCAATCCTAAATTGTGCTTAGCAATCCAATAGCACATCCAATCAGAAGTTTCGCCCGCTTTTGTTCACATGTAACACCTGCCTTTAATGCTTCTACGATGGTTTTGTTTGATTATATGATACAGAGCTGTGAAATTGGCATTCCTATTCAGAGTTTTAAGTACAATTGAATAACGGCATAAAAATGTATTCAATCAATGCAAAATGGATTTATAAATTCAATTTTTAATTCACATTAGTTTTTTAAAAAACTATTAATTATTCATTTCAATGATTCATTTTCGTTATTCAGAATAATGATTCAAATTTTTATGCATTTGAATGCTTAATGCAAAGAATGCAATTCACAAAGAATTTCAGAATTTTCGATTATTAATTTTTTATTCATTATTCATTTGTTATTCATTATTCTTTTTTATTCATTATTAATTTTTTATTCATAATTAATTTTTTTAATTTTTTATTTATTATTCCTTTTTTATTCATTATTCATTTTATATTCATTTCAGTCTTAAGCCATAAATAAAAAATGAATAATGAATAAAAAATTAATAATGAATAAATAATGAATAATGAATAAACAACGAAAAATGAATAAAAAATGTATAATGAATAAAAAATTAATAACGAATAAAGAAGTAATAATTGAAAATTCTGAGATTCTTTGTGAATTGCATTCTTTGTGAATATCATTGAAATAAATAAAGAAAATGATTCATTATTCTGAATAACCGAAATGAATAATTTAAAAAATTAATCCTTTTTTTTTAATGAATGTGAATAAAAAATTTTATTTATAAATCAATTCACTGATTCACTTTTTTGTGAATAAAACCAAATTGAATGCATTCTTTTACAACTCTGATTTTATACCATTTGCCTTTTTCACATGGCGCGCACTCAGTTGGTGGTTTTTTACTTCGGAAAAAAACTGCTTTCCTGTCGAAACAACAAAATGATACCCGATATATTTGCTGTCTTCTTGGTTTTTTTGTTGAAGACGCTACGTCGGAGTCCAATTCTGATGAGCTTTCATCTGAATTCATGTTGGCTAAAAGTACGGTTGCAAATGTAATAACAATTTAAATCCGAATAAACTTTATTTCATTACCCTCCAATTGTTGCAATATTGCATAATATTAGTAAGAAAAATTAAGAAACTTAAAACTTCTTTGAGCCTATTGTATACTTGAAATCATTGCGCGTAAAAGAAAACAAAACTACTGTAAAATGCAGTAATTACTGTGCGTGCAATATCAGTGAACGCGATTGCGATTCACATATCTAATTAAAAGTAATGTTTTGAATAAGATTTGTATTTACTAACATAACCTTACCATCTAAATTTTTTCAAGTTTGATAAAGTCAGCACGAAGAGCCTTATTGGCAAAATTATACAAGGTAGAAGTGTGAGTTCTCTTTCCGTTTACTAAATGTAAATAGTAGTAGAAAACAAAAAAATTATTATTATTATCATTATTATTATTATTATTATTATTATTATTATTATTATTATTATTATTATTATTATTATTATTATTATTATTATTATTATTATTATTATTATTATTATTATTATTATTATTATTATTATTATTATTATTATTATTATTATTATTATTATTATTATTATTATTATTATTATTATTATTATTATTATTATTATTATTATTATTATTATTATTATTATTATTATTATTATTATTATTATTATTATTATTATTATTATTATTATTATTATTATTATTATTATTATTATTATTATTATTATTATTATTATTATTATTATTATTATTATTATTATTATTATTATTATTATTATTATTATTATTATTATTATTATTATTATTATTATTATTATTATTATTATTATTATTATTATTATTATTATTATTATTATTATTATTATTATTATTATTATTATTATTATTATTATTATTATTATTATTATTATTATTATTATTATTATTATTATTATTATTATTATTATTATTATTATTATTATTATTATTATTATTATTATTATTATTATTATTATTATTATTATTATTATTATTATTATTATTATTATTATTATTATTATTATTATTATTATTATTATTATTATTATTATTATTATTATTATTATTATTATTATTATTATTATTATTATTATTATTATTATTATTATTATTATTATTATTATTATTATTATTATTATTATTATTATTATTATTATTATTATTATTATTATTATTATTATTATTATTATTATTATTATTATTATTATTATTATTATTATTATTATTATTATTATTATTATTATTATTATTATTATTATTATTATTATTATTATTATTATTATTATTATTATTATTATTATTATTATTATTATTATTATTATTATTATTATTATTATTATTATTATTATTATTATTATTATTATTATTATTATTATTATTATTATTATTATTATTATTATTATTATTATTATTATTATTATTATTATTATTATTATTATTATTATTATTATTATTATTATTATTATTATTATTATTATTATTATTATTATTATTATTATTATTATTATTATTATTATTATTATTATTATTATTATTATTATTATTATTATTATTATTATTGTTATTATTATTATTATTATTATTATTATTATTATTATTATTATTATTATTATTATTATTATTATTATTATTATTATTATTATTATTATTATTATTATTATTATTATTATTATTATTATTATTATTATTATTATTATTATTATTATTATTATTATTATTATTATTATTATTATTATTATTATTATTATTATTATTATTATTATTATTATTATTATTATTATTATTATTATTATTATTATTATTATTATTATTATTATTATTATTATTATTATTATTATTATTATTATTATTATTATTATTATTATTATTATTATTATTATTATTATTATTATTATTATTATTATTATTATTATTATTATTATTATTATTATTATTATTATTATTATTATTATTATTATTATTATTATTATTATTATTATTATTATTATTATTATTATTATTATTATTATTATTATTATTATTATTATTATTATTATTATTATTATTATTATTATTATTATTATTATTATTATTATTATTATTATTATTATTATTATTATTATTATTATTATTATTATTATTATTATTATTATTATTATTATTATTATTATTATTATTATTATTATCATTATTATTATTATTATTATTATTATTATTATTATTATTATTATTATTATTATTATTATTATTATTATTATTATTATTATTATTATTATTATTATTATTATTATTATTATTATTATTATTATTATTATTATTATTATTATTATTATTATTATTATTATTATTATTATTATTATTATTATTATTATTATTATTATTATTATTATTATTATTATTATTATTATTATTATTATTATTATTATTATTATTATTATTATTATTATTATTATTATTATTATTATTATTATTATTATTATTATTATTATTATTATTATTATTATTATTATTATTATTATTATTATTATTATTATTATTATTATTATTATTATTATTATTATTATTATTATTATTATTATTATTATTATTATTATTATTATTATTATTATTATTATTATTATTATTATTATTATTATTATTATTATTATTATTATTATTATTATTATTATTATTATTATTATTATTATTATTATTATTATTATTATTATTATTATTATTATTATTATTATTATTATTATTATTATTATTATTATTATTATTATTATTATTATTATTATTATTATTATTATTATTATTATTATTATTATTATTATTATTATTATTATTATTATTATTATTATTATTATTATTATTATTATTATTATTATTATTATTATTATTATTATTATTATTATTATTATTATTATTATTATTATTATTATTATTATTATTATTATTATTATTATTATTATTATTATTATTATTATTATTATTATTATTATTATTATTATTATTATTATTATTATTATTATTATTATTATTATTATTATTATTATTATTATTATTATTATTATTATTATTATTATTATTATTATTATTATTATTATTATTATTATTATTATTATTATTATTATTATTATTATTATTATTATTATTATTATTATTATTATTATTATTATTATTATTATTATTATTATTATTATTATTATTATTATTATTATTATTATTATTATTATTATTATTATTATTATTATTATTATTATTATTATTATTATTATTATTATTATTATTATTATTATTATTATTATTATTATTATTATTATTATTATTATTATTATTATTATTATTATTATTATTATTATTATTATTATTATTATTATTATTATTATTATTATTATTATTATTATTATTATTATTATTATTATTATTATTATTATTATTATTATTATTATTATTATTATTATTATTATTATTATTATTATTATTATTATTATTATTATTATTATTATTATTATTATTATTATTATTATTATTATTATTATTATTATTATTATTATTATTATTATTATTATTATTATTATTATTATTATTATTATTATTATTATTATTATTATTATTATTATTATTATTATTATTATTATTATTATTATTATTATTATTATTATTATTATTATTATTATTATTATTATTATTATTATTATTATTATTATTATTATTATTATTATTATTATTATTATTATTATTATTATTATTATTATTATTATTATTATTATTATTATTATTATTATTATTATTATTATTATTATTATTATTATTATTATTATTATTATTATTATTATTATTATTATTATTATTATTATTATTATTATTATTATTATTATTATTATTATTATTATTATTATTATTATTATTATTATTATTATTATTATTATTATTATTATTATTATTATTATTATTATTATTATTATTATTATTATTATTATTATTATTATTATTATTATTATTATTATTATTATTATTATTATTATTATTATTATTATTATTATTATTATTATTATTATTATTATTATTATTATTATTATTATTATTATTATTATTAGTATTATTATTTTATATATATTTATTTATTTTTTGGAAACTCAATATAATTTTTAATAAGCAAAGTCCATTGGTAAAGTGGGTTTTTTATAAAATTTCACTGTTTTCCTATTATTTATAAATTGAACACAAAAACAAATTATATTGGAATATTCGCTGAGTTTTGACAATCTTAATTTGCTTGAGTTACACCGATATTTACCACTGCTATTTAATTAATTAGTTACAGGAGTGACAATTTTGGTAGATCACACCATTGCTATTTCTTGTAATACATATGTACATGAGACATTTTTTTACAATAATAACATAAACTTCCGAGAAAACTGAGCTTTAATTCGTACGCATGTCGCGTGAGTTACGATGGAAATGCCCATATACGATATACGATATACGATATACGATACGTGCGCTGTTTGATAAAAAAGTTGGAATTGTTTATAATTTGTATATAATTTTCTGTTTTTTATAATTGTAAATTTGGTCGATATTACAATTATAAAATTTGCAACAAAAGGCCAATAACATCAATAATGTATTTTTTTAAATATAAAATTTCACATCTGGCCTTCCCCGTCAAAATATTTATCATATTTAATTTTTCTTTCTAAATATAATGGCTGTCATACGAAATAATCACATGTGTGGTTAAGTCTGCATTTCTTTTTTCTGCTCAAATTTTTTCAAGGGTATGGTTAAAACGAGCTTAACTTATAGTTTTGTAAGTGACTTCTAAGGCATTTTCAGATAAAAATCCTGCAAAAAAATGTAAGCTTTTACAGTATCTTCTTAGTTTGAAAGCTTAAAAACGTTGCTTTTGCAAACGTTAGAAAAAGAAAAGCAATTAAGAAATGTATGATATGCAGCAATTCCATTTTAACGTACCGGAAAAATAAAAATGACGGAATGAACAGCTCCGTCTCATCTAAATAATTAACAGTTTCATACAAAATATCTATCTTTAAACAGTTATGAGCTAATTTTAATATTTATGTCTATATTAACTTGCATTTTTTTCAATTTTTAAGCATTGCTAAAGAATCCACAAAAAGTCATTTCTTGCAATTAAACTAGCTCTTTTTTGTTTGACGATAAATGGACTCAAAGTTCAGAATTATTTAGAGACCGGTGCAATGAATCTCAGATACACATCACCAACTTCACCTAAGAAAACTTCATATTAAAAATTTCTGATAATGATGTTAATTTAAAAATGCATTCAAAAAAATAAATATCCAATTCATAGCAGTTCGTCTGAAAAATTCACATTATTAAGAAAATAATAACTAGAATTTTTTGATGATTATAACAAATAATCAAATTAGCTATGCCTTCAACTAATATAAGCATACACATCACCAACTTCACTACTTCAACTTCAACTAATATAAGCATACACATCACCAACTTCACCTAAGAAAACTTCATATTAAAAATTTCTGATAATGATGTTAATTTAAAAATGCATTCAAAAAAATAAATATCCAATTCATAGCAGCTCGTCTGAAAAATTCACATTATTAAGACTAAAATAAAAACTAGAATTTTTTTGATGATTATAACAAATAATCAAATTAGCTATGCCTTCAACTAATATAAGCATTTATCTATTATGAGTGTAGAATATGTATGTATGTATATATGCATATATTTCTATAGCGCTTTCGACACGCTTTGGTTGCTTCTCTATCTTAAACTTGAAGCCACAATAGCGTTTACATTGTTAAAAGAGCCTTAACTAATTTTGGGCCACCTTAACAAATTTCATAGCCATGGCTCTCAAAGTCAAGGTCAAAAACGCAAGCAACCACTTGTAACCGAACAAACAAATATTTTTTTCAAGTGATTAATTATATACTAATAAATATTTATGCAACATAAAATTTATTTAACTCACAGCTATTTGTTTTAGAAGCAAATAATGTAAAACCTAAAAGCTGTTGTTAACATATTTAACTGCATTTTTGTTGAACTGCTGGGTCACATGCGGAAAGCATTCACTGCATTAAAGACATGGCATGACATTGAAAGACAATACTGAAGGTCATTAACAAAAGAAAAAAACAACAAAAAAAAACACGTATGAATATTGAGATGAAAATATTATACGAAAGCTGCTTTACAACATTTTTTATAAAGAAAATATACGAATAAATAAAGAAAAAAATAAAAAAAGTAATACTAATAAATAAAGACAAATGTATGCTTTTTGCCTCGAAAATAAAAAAGATTATACCAAAATTGATTGAAATTGAAATTTCTTAATTTTTTCTATTAAAGTTGAAGTCTTTGAATTAAATTGTACAAAACCATCACCAATGTTCATGTTTTATATATACAATAATTATATTTTTGATCAAAAATGAAAACAGTTGGCATTACTTTCATAAGTTTTGACAATATTGAATAAAATTTCTACAATTTTGCAACACAATTTAAATCAAAATTCAAGCAGCATATTAAAAAAAGCAAACTCATAATAAAATTATCAAAAAAAAAAATATGCATTTATCATTGAATCATTGAATCATTGTATCATAACATTGTCGAAATTCATTCAGTTCGTGCTCATTGGCTCAATGAAAACAGGTATGAACTAGTTCTTTAAAATTAAGGAACTTTTCGCTATGACAGTATTCTCGTTCTAAGCTCAGCTAACATAAATTCTCAAAACAACTTTTATGCTTCCGTTTGAGCCCTTGATTGTCTAGAACATCATTTAAATAAATTGTCCAAGGTTGAACCAAACTAAAGACATGTTTATAACATAATGTAAATAAAGAAGATTTGAAAAAAGTGACAATTATAAAATTTCATATAACCAATTCTAAAGAATATCACGTATTTCTAGCTTAGTAAACAATTTAACGACCTTAGCTTGAAACAATGCAAAAGCATTATAGATCTATATAATAGAGCAAATTTTGCTGAATCGGCAAAAAAAAAATAACGTCAAAACGAATTATAACATACGCGTAAAAACAACGTTTAAAACAGTTAATGAACGACTAACAGGGCAGACAAACAAACTGCAAGAGCAAAAAACTCGAATATGCAGGTGAATAACAAGTGAAGTAGATGTGCGCTAAATACATTGAAAATACCATAATTATTTGGGGCAATCGTAGCAAGTTCGCAAAGAGAATGCAGACAAAAGTGAATTGAAACAAAATGAAAGTAAAAGTAAACAGAAACAATCAAAAAACGACACAAAATAGCGTTTGTTGCTTTTATTTTTACATCGAATTGAGAGCATGACAAGCAGGCGCGGATCCAAGGAGACACTATGGGGACTAAATTCCCCCCCCCCAGACGCTAATTTATTTCGAATACACACGATGTGTGTGACAATTTATCTATAAATATGCTAATTCTTATACTTAGAGCAAACAAGTTGCTCTTTTTTTCGTTTCAAGTTGAAAATTTATTACATGTTTTACAGTAACGGGATTAAATATGTAGCAATTCTTCGACTTTTCTTTTGTAGGAAAATCAACTAATTTAAAAGTAGTTGAAAAGTAGTTTTTTGTCAACCACAACTAGTTGAAATTCTGCCTTTTTTCCATAGAACGAACTAACATATTTTGTATGGTGATGTCCGCCAAATAAGTCAATTGACTTTCGTCTGCATATGTTTTCAACTACTTGTTAAATTAGTTGGATTAAAATTATTTTTAAACTACTTTAAAATAAATCAATTGAAAACCGCATATATTTTCAATAACTTGTTAAATTAGTTAAATTTGAATTATTTTTTTTAATTACTTTAAAATAAATCAATTGAAAACTAGTTTATATTTCACTTACTGAAGATGAATTTAAAAGTATAAAAATTTTAAATTCCTGTACATCAAAGTTTTGAAAAAAAAATACATAAATTCATATTGGTGAAAGCCTAAAGTTAATTATATTTGATGAAATAGCATGGTTAAATATATATAAACTTGTAATCTAATAAAAATTTGCAATAAAAACATGTCCAAATCGGAGTAGTCGCCGCCTTAATATAATTCAAAGTAGTTTTTAAACCACTTGCTTTGAAGTAGTTTTTCAATTACTTCATATATAATACAATAAAAACTATTCAAAATTGAAGTGGATGCCGCCTTAATATGATTCAAAGTAGTTCATAAACTAGTTTATTTTAAATTAGTTTTTTTACTTACACAGTGTGTAATTTTTTAAGTCATGGCAAAATAACCATCACTACGTGATAAAAGACTAAAAAAAAGACCCCTGTCTCCCAGTTTTGCCCAAAGTCCTCCAGGTTTTTTTATGGGCCCCCAAAGATGTGGGGCCTCTGTGTCATTTTTGCAAAAAAATGATCATTTTCTCAAGCTCATATCTTCGAATCGAAATCTAATACTTATCAAAAACATCTCCTTCAAGGATTATATAATGATTTTAATTGTTTTTAAAATAGAATCGAATTGTTTATTAATCGTAATCGCTATTTAACAGTTATGTTTTTTATATAGTTTTTGTATAAATATCAAACTTTTACAATTAAAGTAATAAACATAATGTATAAAAAATATAAAAACAACACAAAATATAACAGACTGAGGTACTGAAATGTACATATGTTCCTTTTTAAGGCAGGAGCAGGTTGTCTTAAATTTTTATCTTCTTTACACTGAATAACCAGTAAAAAATCCTGTTTTGGGGCTTAAATTTAAAAAACGCGTCATAATCAAAAAATTTTATTGCAATATACCAATCAGCTAGTGATTTTTTCCTTTTCATATTGAAAAAAAAAAAAAAAAACTTTGTTGTTGTTGTTGTTTCTTTGGAAAAATTCGTTAGAACAATTAATTGTTCTAACTTTGACCTTAAGCTCAATAAACGATTTTAAACTATCAAACAACTAGAATTTGTATTTAAAATCAAGTATGATTTAAACTATCAAACATTTAGAATTTGTATTTAAATCATATAAAGTCAACATAATTGCAATATACCTTTAAAGTTTAAATATCATTGTTCATTATTTTAACTTTTAAAAAAATAAATCCTAAAAATTTTTAAAATATTCAAGCACTAGGTCTTAATAGTATTATTTATTATTTTATATATGTACATGCTTTGTTTCTTACCATTACATTTTAACAAAGCTATTTGTTAGTCTTCAAAATGAATAAATAGAATTGTTATGAAAGGTTAAAAAATTGGGTTTCAGTACTGTAATATGTGAATACTTTTCTTCGGAAGTGGATACATTTGTGACTTTTTCATGGATACTTTTTTTTAGAAACGCAGCGGTAACACTGATCTGAGGTGAAGTCACGTACACAATAAATGAGTTTCACCAAAGCACATAAAAATGGAAAAAACATATGTTTTGACGTCACAAAATTTAAGTTTCCTATCTCTTTATCTCTGATTTATATTACTGCACTATTGCGTTACTATTTTTAAAACAAGAAAATCAGCGCAGTAACGCATTTAAGTGCTTTAACTCAGCGCAGCGTTACCCATGTCTATTCCTTAGTCCCGGTTTATACTCGTCAAGACTTGACGTTCAAGTTTTGCATATTCCCTTTTAAACTTGACGATTCAATTTATACTCGTCAAGAGTTGACGGTCAATTGTTCCTTTCACTCGTCCCTTTTCCTTCTCAAGTTTGTACTGATGACGCCGAAATAAAATTGAAAATAGCGGGACAACGAACGAACGCAAAACGAATTGCCCAAGAATTGACGGTACTGTCAATTTTTTTCTTTCCCTTTTGTTACGATTCCCGCTCCCCGAACGCAAGACTTGACCGTCAAGTCTTGACGAGTATAAACCGGGACTTATAGTAATCTACTTAGTTTTTTGCCTGCCCACCCACCGCCCCTCCTGTTAAATTTGTTTTGTTGTGATTGCTCTATTTTTTTCTCACTATTGTGTCACCGTTGTCACTCAGTTCTTTATCAATGGTACTTTAAATGTTGTATATTTATATTACCATTTCATCGAAAAGATGACTGTGAATAAGAATGTTGTAAAAGTTAATATTTTCAGCTATTTGGCGATATAATAAAACATATGCGCATCTGGTTAGCACAATTATTTCATTGGTTTTGATCTGTGCTTTAAATTCACAGATAGATGGCGCCACATTTGTAAGTACTGTGGGTACAAACCATACACCTTGCGGTGAATAGCCGAATGATGTCTACCAAAAATTTCTTCATATTGAACCCCACACGCTTGGGATTACAGATAGGTGTCGCTATTTTCTGCTTACAGAAGAAAATCTGATGTTCTTATGTAGCAAGCAGATAAGTTTTGCGAAATTTTTTGCGAAAATGCTATTGCTACCAAACTTTTAAAATGTCAAATAATGCAGTACTGCCAATTTTTTCAGTTGCAGCGTCATCTAGCCGTCAATAACGGCTTAATGTTGTCTACTTTTACAGTTGCGCTTTTAACACTTCAAAACATAGAATTGGATCAATTTAGATGTCTAGCTCACTTGCTGGATTATTTGTTGTTTTTGCTTTGCTTGCAAATGCGATGCATATGATCGTGATCTCCCATGAAAAAAACGCAGCTTATATAAATTTTAGTACAATCATTTTCAGTACAACGAATTTTTCATAAAACATTGATAGCTAAGAATGTGAAAAAATTATATGAAAATAAAAGTTTTTACTTTTAATGCCAATATCTTCGCTGTTCTTAATATATTTCATTAAAATTTTTTTTGTTAAAAAGTTCAATATATTTATTAATATAACTCTTTGTTTATATGTTAAAATGTCCATATCTCAAGGACGCATTGAGTCCCACCATAATTTTGATATTGTTGAAAAGGTAATTTTGCTTAAGATGAAGTAAATATAAAAATCATTTTTAATTTTTAAAATATGTTTTTCGTACGCCTTCTTTGAATTCAATTATCTCACCGCAAGAGATGGAACCACCAACAACAGAAATTTTCCAAAACTTCTTTGAATTAAAGTTCGTTCAATTACCTTTCTAATGGTAGCTTAAAAATAAAATTCAACATGTTTTTCATTATTAAATTTAAAAAACATTTATTCGAGAAGTGTATATTAAAATGTTTATATACATGACTCTCGAGTAACACCGGGTATATCAGCTAGTGGCGTTATAAGCATATCGTTGTTGCGCGTGCAATACCGCGTAGCCGCCACTTGCACCTACACACAAATTTTTTAATTGTAACTTCCCAGTGTGCCAAACGGATCTGTAACGAATCCGTAACGAACTCACTTCTTCGTACATTTTGTCCGAAACGGATTGCGTTTCGCATCCGGAACGGATCCTTTTTCGTATGAAATTCCTCTCTCCGTTACGGACTACAGTTGCGAATCCGTTTCGGACTTCAGATACGAATCCGTTTCGGACTTCAGTTACGAATCCGTTTCGGACTTCAGATACGAATCCGTTTCGGACTTCAGATACGAATCTGTTTCGGGCTTCAGATACGAATCCGTTTCGGACTTCAGATACGAATCCATTTCGGACTACATATACGAAACAGACGTTTCAGACTCTTTTTTTTTAAATAATTCGAACTCGCAACGGACTCGTTTGACGCATTTAGCTACATATGTTAAAAATATAGGTTCTCTAAACAAGTTTGACGCATTCAAATTCGAAAACTTTTTGCAGGAAATTAAACGTAAATTAAAACAAAAAAAATTATTTTGTAATAAAATTTATAAGAGAGTAGTGGAGGCTAGTTTAAATGGTAAAAAAAATAATTCAAAATATCAAACAAACGAGTACAATGTTGGTGAGTTCCAGGATGGCTCATACTTGTTTCTTTAAACAGCTAAACATTATTTTTCATTGAAGCATCCCAATAACTTTTACTGCTATAATGACAAAGCGTACCAAATTCACGCAATTAAAAAAGTTTCCGAAAAATAACTTGTGTACGGCTATCCTATAGTCACATTTAACTTGATCACTAATGATAATTATTTAAAAATTCTGACAAGTACTTTTCTTCGATTTGAAGGAGAGCTTGAGGAGCACGAGCTTAACGAAATAAAAAAATTGTTTAAAATAAGTACACAATTGTATTTCGTATCCCTAATCCACTGAAAATAAAATAAGAAATTGTAAAACAAATTTAAGACTGTCTTTTATGTTAACGTTGTGGTAATTTTTTTGTCGGATTCGTAACGGGTTCGTAACGGGTCCGTTAAAACATAAGAGCGATTCCTCTGCGAATTGCTTTTTCCATTTTTTCGGATCCGCCTCGAACTCAGAACGGACTTCAGAAACGAATCCGTAACGGACTTCAGATACGAATCCGTTACGGACTTCATAAACGAATCCGTTTCAGACTCTTTTGGCGGATTCGTAACGGGTTCGTAACGGGTCCGTCGAAACATAAGAAAGCGTAGTGCGTACTGACGGACTCGTAACGGGTTCGTAACGGATCCGCATCCGTTTTTGTGTACATTGGGTTACGGCTTTTTTGATTTAATATGAAATATAGAAAAAATGTTCACAGTCTTGCCGTTCCCCCTCTGTGGACGCCCATGGCGTAATGTGTCAATTTACCACTGGGTATGTACAGCTGAGTAAATGAGAATGCCGTTGAGAGCAAAATAGGCTGCAAGTAATGACCTTGACAATGTAATAGCTACTTAACTTGTGTAACACTAACAGAAATGATTCATTTCCTATAAACAAAATTGACTCTTCTTTTTTTTGTTTGTTTAAAGTTAGAGAAAAATTATAGTCAAGGTCAAGTCAATTTTGGCCTATTAAGCTGCAATTAGATGGGCTGCGATCTGCACACCAGAAAATTTTGAAATTATTTACAAGAATTATACAATTAGCGAGTGGATCATAATAAGCATAGTAAGCATTAGTGATTCGGTTAATTTCGAGACTGGCACCAAGTCACTCAACATAGCATTAAAATGTAGTCATATTTTAATCATAGTCATCTAAAATATCACGAGTAGCTGTTAAAACTTTTGGTATGTGTTATTTTCCCCCAAAAATACGTTGAGCAAATAACACGTCAGCACAATTTTCAGAAGCATTTTTCATTACAAAAACAGCTGCTGCATCTTCGTTTAAGCTGCTCAACGGGCACTTTTTCGACTTATTTCTTTCTTTCTTTCTTCTTTGGAGTAGCAATTATGGACAGACATAAAGTCAGGCGTTAATTTTTTTTATCAAATTTTAAGCTTAAGTGACTTCAGTTAGTACAGCTACGTTAGCGGCTTCTGGTTGTGGCTGCTCTGAGTCATTTTGGATTTTTGATACAAGTGCAATGACCGACACAAAGGTCAAAACACTTAGCAGTTCGAAGTCCAAACGTGATCAATGGCTTGTATAGATTCGCATGTGTTACTTCTAATGTTTCGAAAAGTGGGTTCAAACAACCTAGCTTAAGAAAGACAAAAATCTTATCATCATGCAACACGCACAGTTAAGTGGCCAGCAGCACAAACAGTAACTTTAAAAATGAAAAAAAAGACGCAATTAAATCCGAAAAATACAGATGTTATGTGAAGACCTTGAAAACGTTGTCTAGCAATTCCATCAAATGTCCACACACGTATGTTCTTACCGCACACGACAAGAATTCATGCGTAAATGATTGATACGTCTCCGTATCGCAGAACATTGAGTACGTTTTAATGATGGCTGCCGGAGATAAAAACTTCCTGATCAACTTCTTCAATGCTGACCGCTACTTTGGACATGCATCAAATTGGATGGAGCAACAGTTGTTGTTTGTTTTATTTTATTTCTTAACTCTGCCCATTGTAAATCAATAGAACAAAGCATTTACTTGTAATTCTTCTACATGTATGTACTTGAATTTATTCAATTTTTATGGCCACTTTAGAAATAAACTTTACTGGCCACTTGAATAATAAACGGCTTAACGCACTTTAAGCCATCTATGAAGTTTACAACAAACAAGTAAGCGCTTAGATTGTTTGCGCTAAGAATCTGCACGCTTTTCTCATCGATTAAACTTTGCTTGTTTTTCGACGTCGCTATGGTAAATTGCCAGCATTCTTTTGCTTGTTTACTTTAGAATTAGTTGCTCAAATTTAAACAAAGACCAATATGCTTTGTCATGGGAAACATATTTTAATTTTATGCTATATTTAACGGCATTTTTATTGCTATGAAATTTAATTAAGTTTTTTTTTTTTGTTTATTTATCAGTTTTGTCTTCGAATCCACGCGCTTCCGTCTTTAGTTTAACGCGTCATTAAGGTAGCGTTTGCAATTAATCATAAGACAAAAATTTATTTCGTACATATGCTCATCTAATAGTTAAACTTTTATATTACAGTTTAGCACTTTTAAAGGTTTCTATTTAAAATTTAACTAATTTCATTAAATGCCTGTTGTTTAAAATTTAATTTAAAGTCTTAATATTATAAATTATCTGCCGAATCTTTGTGAAATACAAAACGCAAAAATATCTTATTTGATTCTAGGAATTGAAATAAATTTATCTGCTTTGTTTTAATTAGTTTTTATTCTTAAAATACATATAAAAAATTAATTATCGCAATAAAATAAGTTAAATACTACGAAGAAAATTCGAGAAGTTTGTGAATTTTTTTATTTTCCGCGTAGTAACTCTACATGTAATATTGATCCTGTCAACTACCATCTGTTAATAGACTACTGTCAAAATTTCAGCTCGCTGCAATGATTTAATTACACAGTGTGTAATTTTTTAAGTTATGGCAAAATAACCATATACGGACATTACTACGTGATAAAAGACCAAAAAAAAAGACCCCTGTCTCCCAGTTTTGCCCAAAGTCCTCCAGGTTTTTTATGGGCCCCCAAAGATGTGGGGCCTCGATGTCATTTTTGCAAAAAAAATTATCGTTTTCTCAAGCTCATATCTTGCAAACCGTTCGTAATTTCGATTTACTCTCTGAGGCAAAGTTGTAGCTCTTGTCATAAAAACAAAAATTGTAAACATATAAAATAAAAAACTTCATCTTCGAGGTCAAAATCGCAAAAAAATTAAAAAATTAAATTTTTTTTTACCTTTTTTCCCCTGTTCAGGTCCATAGGTAGCAAACCGTTCAAAGTTTAAGGAAATAATCAACTACAAAAATGAAGCTAAGATCTTAATGAACAACTTTATACAACATATGAACTTCTAGGAATGATTCTTAACACCGTTTAGGTAGCACTTGGTAGCCGCAAAAGTGAAAAATTTCCCGAAAATTTTTTAATTTAATTTGTTTTTTCTTTACTTCAACATTGAGGTACTATAAGGCCTTCTCCCGTAAGTGAAAAGACATGTTGCAGGTTTCATTGTTATACTATTACTGATTTTATTAATCTTAGTTCTTAGGTGGTATGGGTTGACATTTAGAGTTAGGGTTGTAACAAAGAGTAGTAGCATAGATATTTAGTAATAATGATTCAGTGTTGTAGGGATTAGTAGTCTCTGCAGGGATGGCACAACAATACTATGCTATCTATTACAAAAATTTTAAAAAAATATTCGTATTATGTTTATAATGTTGATGGCCCTGGACTTGCAAATCGCACTCTCTTAAGTTGTGGATCCAAATCGTCGTCCAAATTTTCAGGTGCAAGCACTGGTAGTGTCGCTGTTACAGTTGCTTTATAACTTTTGTCCCTCTCAGCATATCGATTTAGACCACATGTGTAATTTACGCATACATAGCAACTGCTTTCATCATGATCACCTGGGAGATTAATCCAGTTTACCGGCTTACAATACTTCATACTATGTTTGCCTCCATTCAACCATGCCATGATGTTGTTATAACATCGGCGGCACACTGTATTAGGTGTGTAATTTTCACTGGTCAAGTCTATTTCGTCGAAAAACAACTTATATGCTTTCTTGAATTGACTAGTTAAAAGATTCTTTTCCTTTTGCAATGTTATAGACTTTTTTTTTTGATTTGATGACCGCAAACGTAGCAAAATAAATCAATATTTTCACACTGCATATGGAAATTGTCAGTTGCCAATGTTGTGTGCGAATTATGCTGTAGCACTTTCACTTTTTTTACTCTCACTTTATAACTTTCACCGCTGAGCTCTCGTTGACGTCGCGCTGTGTAATGCCTCGATGTGAGCGTCGTGTCGCTTTTATATTGTGTGCTGCGTCCCTTGTTGCGTGTGCTGAGCTTACTGCATTGCCTGTGCTGCTGCGGTCGGTGCGTGATCGCGTGATACCTATGCGCTACCTAAACGGTGTTAACCCTTGGACAAACACATGGTTCTGGCCAGGCATATTTAATTTTTGAGCGTTAATTAAACATACAAGACATTAAACATGACAAGAGCTACAATGTGAATTCAATGCAGATGTTTGCTTCTAGGTAGTTTTTTGATAGAAGTTTTTTGATTTTATATGTTCACAATTTCATCTTTATGACAAGAGCTAAAAAGTGTTTTCAGGTATTTTTTTTATATTTTGGGTTGTTTTTATTTGAATTCAATGCAGATGTTTGCTTCCAGGTAGTTGTTTGGCAGTTTGGGCATGGGAACTAAGCCACCAGCTTGAGAATTTTTATTAGAATGCACTTACTATCAGTGAAGGTACAGTGCACTCACACACTCGGCCTCCTAACTGACAATTATCTACGTTCAAAGTTTTGAAATCAACTTTTTTTTTAAGAAATCGCTTATTTTTTACACTTCAATTGTTTTTTTTTTACTAGGGCTTTTTTTGAGAAAACCAGATTTTTATTAAAAAAGTGAAGTTAAAAAATCTTTTTTTTTAATTTGCCCCAATGAGTTAATAAAAATTAACATATTTATATACAGATTTATAGCGTTTTCAAAGGTCTTCTCAACGATGCCCATCTCAACCAGATCGGATAAGAAATGGGTGAGATATAAGCAATTATATACTCAAGCTATAAAGGCCTATATCTCAAGAAGTTGGATAGGCCTCCTTAAAAAACTTTGGGGTTTTAATCAGCGCTGTAAGCCCTACCAGGCCAAAGAAAATTGACGCATTTTTCATAAAATAAATTTGTTCGTAAAAGCGGGAAATAAAAAAAACGCTTTTTGAAACATTTTTCGCTCATTTTTTAAAGTTTTTTGCAATTTTGACCTTGAAGATGAAGTTTTTTATTTTATGTGTTCACAATTTTTGTTCTTTAAGACAAGAGCTACAACTTTGCCTCAAAGAGTAAATTAAAATTCCGAACGGTTTGCAAGATATGAGCATGAGAAAATAATAATTTTTTTGCAAAAATGACACCGAGGCCCCACATCTTTGGGGGCCCATAAAAAAAAACCTGGAGGACTTTGGGCAAAACTGGGAGACAGGGGTCTTTTTTTTTTGTCTTTTATCACGTAGTGGTGTCCGTATATGGTTATTTTTTTCGTGTTGCACTGTGTTATTATAGGTTGTCCATTCGTTTGACAACACCCGTAAATATGTAAACAAAAATATATTCTCTCTCAAATATAAATGACAACCAGGGTTTTGTTGTCTTTTCAGAAAAATTTATGTTTCAGTGTTTCGTTCTGAATTTTTTTAA
Source organism: Dichetophora obliterata (assembly GCA_963920525.1). NCBI lineage: Eukaryota > Metazoa > Arthropoda > Insecta > Diptera > Sciomyzidae > Dichetophora > Dichetophora obliterata. Next base: position 57,798,339 of record OY986439.1, read on the forward strand.
AAAAAGTAGTTATTCTATATATTGCTATGTTCTATATTACAATAACTGGGGCGCCACGATTTGAAAATGGTTTTTTGTGCAAAACAAAAAAAAAATATGTTTGGTCGAACAAATAACGATAATACCTCAACTAGTTATCGATTTTTAAAATTGTTTGCTTGGAACAATATCTGTTCAGTAGAATATCTATATCTTTACCATTAGCTGCGTTCCATTCGCTTCAAAATAATCCAGATTATTTTTTTTTACATGCAAAGCAAAAACAACAAATAGGATTATTTTTCCTATCCATATAAAATTGTGATATAGCCTTGAATTGTGATAATTTGAAACACAGGTGCCGCACCTGTATATTCTTATGAGCTGTCATTTCATTTTTTGAATTGTTTGTTTGTTTGATACAATGACTATTAAGTAGCCATGACAGCTACCTATTTTCTCACGAGCTTGCGACCATCGAATGTTAAACAAAAGAAAACAAAACAAACCGCGTGTGTCACACACATTGAACGCATTCAGCGGAGCCCACAATTGCACTTAAATTATTTATTTAATTGCATAGTATTAATAATTAAATTAAATAATTTACAATATTTCTGACGTTTAGAGTAAAACACATTCATAGAAAAAAATCGTTCACTAAGGTATTGCTACCATAACAGTTCATAACAGTTTTGAACGATACACGTTCTCATGACACCTAATAGTTATTGTATCATGATTGCTTGTTTGAATTTAATTTTGACTGCAACGGTAGTGCCCTCTACGAGTCGTGTTTCTTGTCGTTCCTTTGAGAAAATTTGTTATCGCGATTATATTATGGTGAAAGGAACGCAGCTATTATCTAATAGATCTAAAATATTAACATGTCATTTGTTTTAAGTTATCTATTAGACAAAATACAAATAAAATAAATTACTTTTTCTTTAATTGGTGATAAAACCGTTATTTTCTCAAAAATTTGCAGCATTAAAATGTCAAAAATATATTTTATATTTAAAGCCTACAGTTTTATCTTTTATTTAATACTAGCTGATATACCCGGTGTTACTCGAGAGTCACTTATATAAACATTTTAACACACACTTCTCGATTAAATGTTTTTTAAAATCGGGAATAATGAAAAACATGTTGAATTTTATTTGAATTTTATTTAATTTAATTTTATTTATCTACCGTTAGAAAGGTAATTGAACGAACATTAATCCAAACAAGTTTAGGAAAATTTTTGTTGTTGGTGGTTCCATCTTTTGCGGTGAGCTAATTGAATTCAAAAAGGGGTACGAAAAACATATTTTAAAAATTAAAAAGAATTTTTATATTTACTTAATCTTAAAGCAAGCACAATTATCTTTTCACAAAATAAAAATTATGGTAGGACTCAATGCGTCCTTGAGATATGGACATTTTAACGTCTAAACAAAGATTTATATTAAAAAATATATTGAACTTTTTAACAAAAAAACTTTTAATGACATATATTAAAAACAGCGGAGTTATTGGCATTAAAAGTAAAAACTTTGATTTTCATATATTGGGAATTAGTTTTAAAGGTTTTCTAAGAGATGGCGTAACTATCAATAGATCGCATCGGGCACACCTGGGACTATATTCATTTCAAAGCACATTGTCTAAGCTTCATTTTTCAGTATATGTCATTCCACTGAAGTGTAAACAACATATATTTTTTTCTCTGTGATCATGTCGACTTTCGTTCCAACAAAACGCAGTTTGCGGGATGGTATACTTTTGTGCTTCCATTTGAAGAAAAAAGCGGTTGAAGCACAACGCACGCTTACTGAGGCTTATGAGGACTATGCTCCATCGATTTCTACTTGTGAGTACTATTTCCGTCGGTTTAAAAGTGGTGATTTTGATACGGAAGACAAAGAGCGTCCGGGCCAGCCGAAAAAGTTTGAAGACGAGGAATTGGAGGCTTTGCTCGATGAAGACCCGTGTCAAACCCTTCAAGAATTGTCAGAATCATAATTGTGGGGACTTATCAACGGTCGGCAAACACTTGAAGGCCATGGGAATGATTCAAAAGCAAGGAAATTGGGTGCCGTACCAGTTGAAGCCGAGAGACGTTGAACGGCGATTTTGCATGTGCGAACAACTGCTTCAACGGCATAAAAGGAAGAGGTTTTTGCATCGTATTGTCACTGGCGATGAAAAGTGGATCCATTACGATAATCCTAAGCGAAAAAAATCGTGGGGACCACCCGGCCATGCATCAACATCGAGGGCCAAGCCGAATATTCATGGCGCCAAGCTTATGCTGTGTATTTAGTGGGATCAGAAGGGTGTCGTGTACTATGACCTGCTAAAACCTAACGAAACCATCACTGGGGAACGCTACCAACAACAATTGATGCAATTGAGCCGAGCATTAAAGGTTAAACGGCCGGAATATGCCAAAAGACACGACAAAGTGGTTTTTCAACATGACAACGCACGGCCACATGTTGCAAGAACCGTCAAGGAAACGTTGGAGGCGCTGAATTGGGATGTGCTACCCCACCCGCCTTAAAGCCCAGACATAGCCCCTTCCGACTACCACCTATTCAGACCGATGACGCATGGCTTGGCTGAGCAGCGCTTCACTTCTTACGAGGATACCAAAAAATGGGTCGATTCGTGGATTGCCTCAAAAGACGAATCGTTCTTCCGGCGCGGAATCCATATGCTGCCAGAAAGATGGGAAAATGTTGTAGCTAACGATGGACAATACTTTGAATAATATACATTGTACCGTTGTTTCTAAATAAATGCTCAAAAACCGAAAAAAAACCTTTAAAATTAATTCCAACCCCATAATATTTTCCTCATTATTAGCTATCAATGTTTTATGTAAAATTCGTTGTACTAAAAATTATTGTACCTACTAAAATTTCTATTAGCTGCGTTTTTTCATTGGAGATCAGGATCATATAATCAAAAAAACAACAAAAAATCCAGTAAGTGAGCTGGACATTTAAATTGATCCAATTCTATGTTTTTAAGTGTTGATGACACTAGATGACGCTGCGACTGAAAAAACTGACAGTACTGCATTATTTTACTTTTTAAAAGTTTGGTAGCAATAGCATTTTCGCAAAATATTTCGCAAAACTTCTGTGCTAGCAGCATAAGAACATCAGATATTCTTCTGTAAGCAGAAAATAGCGCCACCTGTCTGTAATGCCAAACATGTGGGGTTAAATTTGAAGAAGCTTTTGAAAAAACATTATTCAGCTATTCACCGCAAGCTGTATAGTTTGTACCCACACATCTTACAAATGTGGCGCCATCTATCTGTGAACTTAACGCACATATCAAAACTAATGAAATAATTGTGCTGACCAGATGCGCATATGTTTTATTATATCGCCATATAGCTGAAACTGATTACATGAAAATATTAACTTTTACAGCATTCTTATTCACAGTCATTTTTTCGATAAAATTGTGATATATATACAACATTTAAAGTACCATTGATAAAGAACGCAATCTCCATTGAACCTAATGCTAAAAACCGCAGCAAAATCAAAAGTTGCGTTATTGGCCGAATATACCATGACCTTTAATTGACCAATAATACCAATTATCGTATAAAGGATACACTATTTCAATTCAATACCTTTAGTCGGTAAATTTCAAATCACTATCAATGAGTGCTAGAATTTTCGCTGCAGTGGGTTTTGTTATGCGAAAGCGGCTTAAAAATCAGTGTCGTCTCATTTACCCATATTAATTCGCGGGAACATTTTGTACTCCCGACGAACCGACACTAGCATTCTCCCCATCAATCTCGTCGTCTGTTCTCCAATTTTTCACCTCCCACACACGATTTAATAGAGACGAGGTCATAATAATTGTAAATTATCGACTGGTGATGAAGTAGAATTAAAGCTGATGAAAGATAAAACGTCGAAAATCGCTTTCCAACTCAAAAATCCTCCTTCCAAGTGTAAATAGAAGGCCAACATTGGCCTTCCAGATAAATCGCCTGCTAACGCTAGCTGACTTCTAACTTAGCAAACGCTCGTAATCTAAACTCTAGCTAAGTCGCTGAAGAAACAAAATTGTTTTTCTAATTTAGAAATTTCCTCCTAGAACGACTTCCAACTCTTAGCAGGAGGTGAAGAAATTAGCCCTTAATAAATTTTTATAAAGTTTTAACAGATGAAACCTTTTTCTAAAAGCATGTTATATGATAACAATAGGGGTATTCACGATTCAATGTACTTGCCAGTGCAGTTGAGGACTTGTGCACTTTACAAAATCAAAATACACGTGCGTCAAAAATCTGCACAAGTGCTTTTCTACTGCAGCCTAAAACTTGAAGATTTAAGCAGTTGTGCATTGAAAAATTTGACAGCTTGGAAAAAGTGGTAGTGGTTTGTTCATGAAAACCTAACTGCACAACTGCACAAATCTTCAACAGCACAGGTAAGTGTACTGAAACGTGAATACCCCTAATATTAATACAACTGATAAATACAAACAGCACGTTTTCGGAAAGTGCTTTAAATTGGTATATTTTTCTTTGAAAACATTCAAAAGAGACAAAGCATTAATTTTTCAGCAAAGCATTAAAACAAAAATCTTTTAATTTTAAACTTAGCAGCAACAAAATATTGGACTCCAAAATTATAGCTAAAAATAAAATTAGAGTTTCTGTAAATAGCAAAAAAAAAAGTTTAGAATTGCATCAATCGCTAAAAATTTAGCAATGACAGCTTTAAGTTTATTCTTCGTTACAAGCTCGTTCAGTCTCTAAATTTTTAGCATGAAAATAAGCGATGGAGTTTTTCAGAATTGCCAAATCGCTAAAAACTATAAATTTAGCTTTAGCGGTGGAGATTTAGCTTTAGCGTTTTTCAGAATCCGCCCTCTGGAGAGCAAAATCAGTTCCTCGAAGAAAAATTTTGGAGTACTTCCTATTACTCTGCTGTGCTACGTTTCTTGGCTGAAGGCGGTTATCAAAAAGGCGTGAGAAATGATGAAATTGTTTTTGGGATGTTATTTTGACACTAAGTAAAAAAAAATTATCAATATTACTATCTAAAAAAACCCATAATTATATATTTTTATTTACCTTTTCTGTTATCTCATCTTCTACACTTAGAAAAACAATGCGAGTAAATTGTCAGTTTAATTTGGCAAGAATGTGTTCAATGTGACAACAAAAACAGCACAAGTAAATGACATGGCGCTGTTCACTATGCCGTTTCTCTTTTCAGTGACAACAAGAATACGAATTTAAGTCACAATGACACGCGTCACCTCACACAAGAAAAAGTGACAGCAAGAATATAGGCAAATGTAAATATAAATATAAATATAAACTATAGAGGTATTGCAATTAAGAAATAATGCCTCTTAACATAAAAGTTTAAAATTTTGGCAAATCTTTCCCTAAAATGTTGCCGCCCTAATCCCGGTCCTCACGAGCCTAGGCTTAAGTCTAGTACTGCTTTGCTCACTATCAACGCATTCCCAATTTTTTTCACAGAAAAAACAAATTTAATGAACAGCGTACGTTAAAAATAATTCATTGATTTTAATGAAAAAATCATTGAATTTTAATGAATTGCTCATAGCTTTTAACGTACTGTTCATTGAAATCAATGAAGTTATATTCATTAAAAATGTCTAAATAAATATCAATGATTTGTTTTCATTATTTTAATGGATTTTTCATTGATATCAATGAAAAGTACATTGATTCCAGTTGTAAATCAAATTTTAACGAACCATACATTGATTTTTAATGAACAGTTCATTGAATTCAATGTTTAGGTCATTAAATGCAATGTATAGTTCATTAAATTCAATGTACAGTTCATTGAATTTAATATATAGTTCATTGAATTTAATGTATAATTCATTGAATTCAATGTATTTTTCATTGAGTTCAATGTAAAGTTCATTAAATTCAATGTATAGTTCACTGAATTCAATGTATAGTTCATTAAATTCAATGCATAGTTCATCAAATTCAATGTATATTAATTTATTCCCTTCCCAATTTTGTTTGAAGTGAAACGCGAAGTTGTAAAGACGTGTGGCAATTGTGTGTGTAAATTTTAGATAAAATGTGATTATAAATTAAATTAAAAGTGAAGAAAATGTTGTGATTTGAATGTAAAAGAAAATTTAAATCTGTTGAATTACTATTAGTTCATATAAAAAAAAATCATATCATATCTGCTAATAGTGTTTACCGCTGTTGCAATGAAATTTGCAATCTAGTATTTAGTAATTTTTCAGCCTTTAAAAAACATTTACGTGTTGTACATAGTCTTGATACAAAAATAAAAAAAAAATTGCTAATTACTAATCGTAATCGCAATTTAACAGCTGTGATATAATTGAACGAAAACGATCTCATTAAATCTATATATATAAAATAGGATGTGTGTATGTATGTAACGTATGGACTCCAAAACGGCTGGACCGATTTTGATGAAATTTTCAGTTAATGTTCATCTTGGTACGGTGGGTAACATAGGCTATATTTGGACCCGATAGGTGGCGCTGGGATGGACTTATATCGAAAATTTGAATTTATGGACCAATTTAACTGAAATTCAGAATGTATGTTTGTTTGATAATAAGAAAATAATTTGTGTATAAATGGACACGGTAGGTGGCGCTGGGGTGGACTTATTTCGAAAATTCAATGGCGTGAAAAATATATAAATACTTTTAATTTTATTTTATAACGAGGGGAGTAGCGAAGCACACCGGGTTCAGCTAGTTAAAAATAAATATTTTATATTCATTTATAATATCTTCTAGATTGAAAAAGATTTCTCCGTCGCTTTCGGAAATATACCTGGCATTTTAAGTGACTGCTGCCATCATTTTCAAAAAATGTTTACATTTTTAAAGGATGAAAACCACATAAAAGATAAAGCTGTGCGGGCAAAGTTGGCAGAAATTGAAGATTTCACTAATTACAGTGGTAAGCTTAATTTTTCTCGAGGCTAAATAAATAAATAGTTATTTTTTCAATTAATATCTTTCCAGACAGTACTGCTATGAAACTTCTTTGGAGCCTTCATGGGTATTTGATGCCCACTCAAAAGTATGCAGTAAGGACAACTTTGGATAAAAACTTTCCTAAACCATACAATTACCAGTTCCCAAGAGGCATTCGTTTTTGTTGGAAGCAGCATCCAGGAAGTCGAGGAGCATATTGAGTTTTAAAAGGCGAAAATACTCAATCATTAATCCTTGCTGTTGGAGAGAAGAACTTCTCCTCATTCCAACAATTTTATGTGTTCATGGATGGTGTAAAATTTTAATTTGCTAGTTTTATTAGAGCCGTAGATGTGTGCTTTGAAAATTTTCAATTATTTCAATTAAAATATCCTGCGGCATGCACTCTCGTGTGGGAGTTTATTGCCGTATATTTTTATAAATTTAAAAACTATTCAAAATCTTCGAAAATTTGTATATTACTTACTTACTTACTTACTTAGTTGGCGCTTCAACCATATGTCGGTCTTGGCCTCATCTAAGAATTTGCGCCAGCCATTTCTGTCTTTCGCTTGCTGGCGCCAGTTGGAAATTCCAAGCTTTGTCAAGTTTTCCTCTACTTGGTCTTTCCAACGAAGATGCGGTCGTCCTCTTCTGCGTTGACCGCCGCTGGGTACCGAATCGAATGTTTTCTTCACTGGAGCATCGTCTTTCATGCGCTGAACATGACCAAGCCAGCGAAGCCGCTCGATTTTAATGCGCTTGACTATGTCGATGTCAGCGTACAGCTCATACAGTTCATCATTCCACCGTATTCGGTACTCGCCATTGACGCAGATTGGTCCGTAGATCTTACGAAGAATCTTTCTCTCGAATGCTCCTAAAGTCTTTTCATCTAAACTGCTCAGCGTCCAGGTTTGTGATGCGTAAAGTAGGACGGGCATGATGAGCGATTTATAGAGCGTGATTTTCGTTCGTCGAGAGAGGGCTCTGCTTCTCAATTGCCTACTGAGCCCAAAGTAACACCTGTTGGCCAGAGTTATTCTTCGTTTGATCTCAATGCTGATGTCGTTGGTTGAATTAATGCTGGATCTCAGATAAACGAAGTTCTTCACAACCTCGAATGAGGTATTGTCAACGGTAACGTGGGTTCCAAGACGCTGGGACTGTTTGTTTGTTGACACTAAGTATTTCGTCTTATCTGCATTCACTGACAGACCCATTCGACTTGACTCTCTTTCTAATCTGGAAAATGCTGCACTGACTTCGCGCGTATTATGGCCAATGATATCTATGTCATCAGCATACGCAAGCAGCATAACACTCTTGTAGAATATTGTGCCACTACGTCTCAGATCAGCAGCTCGGATGATCTTTTCCATCATTAGGTTGAAAAAGTCGCACGATAAGGAATCACCTTGTCTGAAACCTCGTTTGGTAATAAATGGTGGGGAGAGGTCCTTCCCGATTTTAACTGCGCTGCTGGTGTTGCTCAGTGTCATCCTGCAAAGTCGTATTAGTTTTGCAGGCAGGAATACCAAATTCAGACATGGTGGAGTACAGGTGCTTCCTTATTGGGCTGTCGAAGGCGGCTTTGTAGTCGACAAAAAGATGGTGGGTGTCGACTTGTTTTTCTTGAGTCTTCTTCAAGATTTGTCGTAGCGTGAAAATCGGGTCGATGGTGGACTTTCCAGGTCTGAAGCCACACTGATAAGGTCCGATCAGTTCGTTTACAATGGGCTTCAATCTTTCACATAAAACGCTCGACAGGACCTTATATGCGATAAAGAAGGCTTATCCCACGGTAATTGGCAGAGATAGTGGGATCGCCTTTCTTGTGGATTGCGCAGAGCACACTGAGATTCCAATCGTTCAGAATGCATTCTTCCGACCATATTTTGCATAGAAGCTCGTGAATGCATTTGAGTAGAGCTTCGCCTCCGTTCTTAAACAGCTCAGCAGGTAAGCCATCAGCTCCCGCGGCTTTGTTATTTTTAAGCCGAGCTAATTTGTATATTAACTGACTCTTTAAAATAAAAAATATTGTTTAAATTGTAATTATTTTTTTATTTTAAAAATGTTTAGAGATGGATTAACAAATAATTCGTTGAATTTAATGTATAGATCATTCATTCCAATGAACTAAATACATTAAATTTAATGAAATATACATGGAATTCAATGAACTGAATACATTAAATTTAATGAACTGTACATTGAATCCAATAAACTAATTACATTAAATCCAATAAACTAAATACATTAAATTCAATGAACTAAATACATTAAATTCAATGAAATAAACATTAAAATCAATGAACTATACATTAAATTCAATGAACTATACATTGAATTCAATGAACTATAATACATTGAATTCATTGAACTATACATTGAATTCAATGAACTATACATTGAATTCAATGTATAGTTCACGTTTAGTTCATTGAATTCAATGTATAGTTCATTGAATTTAATGTATAGTTCATTGATTTTAATGTTTATTTCATTGAATTTAATGTATTAAGTTCATTGAATTTAATGTATTTAGTTTATTAATGAGGTTCATTGAACTATACATTAAATTCAAGGAACTATACATTGAATTCAATGAACTATACTTTGAATTTAATGAACCGTACATTGAATTCAATGAACTTTACATTAAATCCAATGAACTTTTCATTAAATTCAATGAAAAAAATCATTAATTTTGGCATTTTTTAATGAACGTGTTCATTGAATTCAATGAAGTGTACATTGATATTCAAGGAACCATTCATTGAAAATCACAAAGTTTAATGAACTATTCATTGAAGTATGAAGAAAATTCATTTCAATGACCACAGTTTATTGGACCAAAATACATTGAATCCAATAAACTAAATACATTAAATTCAATGAACTTAATACATGAAATTCAATGAAATAAACATTAAAATCAATGATCTGTACATTAAATTCAATGAACTATACATTGAATTCAATGAACTATAATACATTGAATTCATTGAACTATTTATTCATGAATACATTGAATGCAATGTATAGTTCATTGAATTGAATACATTGAATTCATTGAACTATTCATTCATGAATACATTGAATTCAATGTATAGTTCATTGAATTCAATGTATAGTTCATTGAATTCAATGTATAGTTCAATGAATTCAATGTATTATAGTTCATTGAATTCAATGTATAGTTCATTGAATTTAATGTATAGTTCATTGATTTTAATGTTTATTTCATTGAATTTAATGTATTAAGTTCATTGAATTTAATGTATTTAGTTTATTAATAAGGTTCATTGAACTATACATTAAATTCAAAGAACTATACTTTGAATTTAATGAACCGTACATTGAATTCAATGAATTTTACATTGAATTCAATGAACTTTTCATTAAATTCAATAAAAAAATCATTAATTTTGGAATTTTTTTAATGTACGTGTTTATTGAATTCAATGAAGTGTACATTGATATTCAAAGAACCATTCATTGAAAATCACAAAGTTTAATGAACTATTCATTGAAGTATGAAGAAAATTCATTGAAATCAGTGACCACAGTTCATTGAACCAAAATCAATGAATAATTCATTGAAATTAATGCACCCTTTCATTAATATAGTGTACCTTTTTGGTTCAGTGTTGAAACATTGGCAACCTTTTCACATTCTGTCCAGTTTTGAGTAAGTACGCTTTTTCCATTTAGAATGGTTTGAGCCCATTAAGCTTAATAAATGCAAAAAACCTGAAGGTAATATTCAAAAATATATTTACTATTTTTTACTACTGGAATTAACTTACACAAAATATAGTTCCGTTGCTAAATCAAATAAATCAATATTGATTAAAAGATTGAAAAACAAAAAAATGTACCCTCAAAGTTTATGGGTAAGGTGCAGCTGAAAACAATGCCAACAAATGCAGCAATTAATTCACTGACCCAGTTATTATCCTTGCTATAAAATACCCGATACTAACAACTCATTTTTCTTATATTACAACAGCTTGCCGTAGGCTCACTTGGCAATGGCTGCAGCATTATCAAATCTACAACAACAACAACAACAACCCAATAACAGCAATAGATGCGGCAACTGTTACAATGAAAGTGAATTTGTTCTGGTTGCGCTGCAGTGTATCGCTTTACTATCATCATACTTAACAATAACAATATAAAAAAGCGTGAACAAAAGCAACAAAGCAAAACAAAATATTGACTAGCTGTCTGAGTTGTTATTGTGGTTGTTGTTGTTATTGTTGTTTCTTGCCGTAATGCAATTCTTGCAACAAATCCAGCAATTAAGGCGCGTGTGAAAGCCGAGCTTTTAAGCCTAAATGAAATATGTTAAGAAAAAATACATTCTACAACAACAAGAACCGCTAAAACAAAAAAAAAACCAACAATAAACAATCTCTTTCGCAGGTTGTGCTGACTTTGCATTCAGCTGTCATACGGTGCAGGCAGCAGTTTTGACGAAAAATAATATATGTATATCTAAATAGCACAAGAAAATGTGGCAATCAAATAACTGGCAACAGAATTGCATTGCCGCCAAAAAGCGGTAGCAACCACAACAATACAGCACAACACTAGACATACCCCAAATAAAACTGTAGTAACAATTTTATTGCTGACACAATTGCGGGCAACGTGTGTGTGCAGCAAGTTCTGCAACTTTTAACAGACAACATATTCTACGGGCACAAGCACCACTCACAGCTAGCAACAACAGCAAAAACAACAACAACAACAATTACCACAAGCCAACAAAAACTCTGTCAAAATAATTTCCAGCGAAAACAACCAACAATTATAACCAGTTGCCGGCTTCAACATTAGCAACCAGTTGCCCGACCGACCGTCAATCAGTCAATGGGTAAGTTACTCAGTCAATCAATCAGTAAATTAGTAAATTGGCCACAAAAAACTCTTAGAGCAAGTGAAGAAATGAAGTCAAACTCACTCCAGATATCGTGTTAGTTGAAGTGTAAATATGTTTAACGGTTAGTTTGTTTGTTTCCATGGGTTAATGTTTCCTTCTTGATGTTCGTTCGGTTTTCATGGTCTATTTGTAAGCATGTAGGAATTTTTCAAAAAGTATTTCCCTTTCATTAATATGTGCATTTAGATGCCATTCATGCATCAGACAACAACGCTGGCGTTACTATTTTTTTTTTATTTAAGTGTTTTACTTGGGTGTGTGTTTGTGGGTGTATGAAACCAACAAACCTAGTTCACACCATTTATCAGGTGCTCTCTTATTGGACTAAAAGCTATGGCAATAGTAAGAAACAAAAACAGCATTGCGAAAAAAGTTGTTGTCTTATTTTGTAAAACAAACGCAGTCACTTCCGATGGGTTTTGTTTTCGTTTGCAATTGATGACATTGTAATGCAGAACTGTAAGTGGAATGTGACAAAATTTTGCTTGTGTTATTAAGATTGATAGTTGCTTTTTATTACTCAAATAACAGTTTGACTTTAACCGTCTGTATAGCAACATCGTGCTTTTTAACAGAATATTTAACAGAAAACCAAAACAAAGTTGCATAAAATAATTAAGTGTTATTAACCCTCTAGCAGGCAGGACTGCCAAAAGGTGGGGTTCCCCTAAATAACATTTACGACTGCTGACCATTTTTAAGCACGCCCTAATCGTGTATACGAATACTTTTATGATTTCAAACTAAACATAACGCTACATATTTTTTTGCCGTATGCCAATTGATTGCTGTCAATTGATTAGTCGATGTTGAGATTTTGTGTTGAGTTCACAATAAATTTTTTTTTGGAATATTTTTAGTGGTCTATTTCTAAAGGAAAAACTATTTGTAAGTAAATCAATATACATTTATTTTGGCTCCTTTCACTTTGATATTGCGTTTTGTCAGAAAACACACCCTCAGAGGCCACGAATCGCACCACGCCGTTTGACGGGATGGCCAGGAAACGTGTTTTTATTTTCGTATAGTGAACTTTCTTATATGATGATTAAACTTTTTCAGATGCATTCACCAGATCAAAAACGAAAGTATAAACTTTCAAAACTATCGGAAGAAGAGGTAAGAGAAATTATGGTTTCTATCATTTCCGATGAATCGGAAAATGATGATTAGTTGGGCGATGATTTTGATGATGATAACAGAATATCAGATCCAGACTTAGACTGTCAGCATTTGAGGATAGTTTACGTGTGTGTGATAGTGTCCTGCAATCTTTGCGCGGGCCTGCCAAGATGAACAGAGTTCGTTTTCCGCATTGTGCATTGCACATGATTTTCGAGATTTTGCACGATGTCGTATCTCTCCATCTACGATTCACTGCTAGTGTGGCTCTTCTTTCGAGGTTCCTGTACAACTCTTGTACCGGAGTAAGTACATGTTCTGCGAGTTCTGATTCCAGCCCGGCGCCTTCCTTTGCTAAACCCTCTGCCATCTCGTTTCCCTCAATGCCCTGGTGGCTAGGGACCCAGTAGATGCGCACTCTTTTCGAAGCGCATAGTGCATCTCTGCCAGCCAAGACACTTTTGGACTTGATGCTAGCGGAGCGCATGGATTTGATCGCCGCTTGACTGTCAACGAAAATGTTGATGTTAGAGTGTTGTGTGTCCATGCTGAGGGCTATCTCAGCAGCCTTACTTATGGCAAATATTTCCGCCTGGAAGGTACTGCAGTAGTTCGGCAGTTTATATGGCTGCCTTATATTAGGCTCTGCGAGTTATATAATTTATAATTATATATATATATTTGGTCGTAATAACTTATTAAAAACTCAACACTCTTTATTTTATCTGACTGTTTATTGTCATCGTCAAACTTCAACTGCCACTTTATTCTTACTCTAACTTATGCTCCATCTGAGCTTTATAAATATGTATGTAACTTTTGTTGTATAAACATATATGTATGTATTTATTAAGATAAACTTATGCTCTCTCTGAGCATTATCGTGGCGGAATACATATCAGCTAGAATATGCTGACTTTGTGCATTCCGTCACGTTTCTTGTGTTGATCACTCAACGGTAGCGTGATCGGCATCGTTGAATGATCAACCTGAGGATTGTATGTAACTCCTCCCAGGTTGCTTTTAGGATTCTCCTGAATCCTTTTATTTAAAATTTTTACATTTACATTTCTTTTTCTTAGCCAAAACAAAACTAGAGTTATTACAATTATACCAATTATTACAGCACTTATACTATAAGAAACATTTTTGTGGTACTTTAATTCCTGTATATGTTTTATGTTTTCAAAGTTATTTAATACAATTTTTTCAAAACTAATTTGGCTTTCGTATGTTTGATTTAACATTTTGACAGGGTAGGTATATTTTTCTACAAATTCAATTTTGTTGTTATAATATTTTTGGTTTCTTATCTGCAATTTACAATTTGAAAAATTAATAATATAGTTCTTATATAATGTAAAATTACGTTTGTCACAATTCTGTATCAGTTTTTCATTATGTGCATTTTTTATTAAAATTGTGTCATCATTTATGTCTTTAACTTTAGTTTGATTATTATGCTTAAAAATACAGTTATTTGAAAAAATACAGTTTTTTGTTATTTTTAACTTTTTTAACATCATGTTTTCGATATACTTGTAATTTTTGAAATTTACAGTGACAATAATTTCATCTTTTTCCTCTATTTGCAAATTTTCTTTATTTGGTAGTGGTGTTATCAACTTTCGGTCAGCAGTAATATAATTGTTTGGTATCTGTATAGCAAATATAATTGACTCGTTTTTGTATGATAAAACTCCTAATTTTGCAAGTTTAAGCTTGTAGAAATCTATATCGAAATATTCTATTTCTTCTTTGGTTAGCATTCCTGGATGTATTAAATTATGTTTTGCTGCAGCTATATTATCCTGTATTTCTTTAATCTTTCCTTCCAAATACCGTAGCTTATTCATTTGGTCATTAAACAATAATTGTTTCATTAATTCCTTATTTACTGATTGTGTTTTATTTAATGAGCTCAAAATTTCGATTCTATCGTTTTCAATGGTTGTTTTCATTAAATTCATCGTGTTATTGAAATATTCATTAATGAATATTTGTTTATTTAAATTTGTAATTGCATTGTGATTATTTTCCTCTATTATTTTCATATGATCTACAATATCTTGCCTATCCTCATCATCCATTACGCCGAACATCCATTTATACATGGAGCCCCCAACATTTATTAATCCTCTTTTCTTTCTTGTTTCCTCGCTAGGGGTAATAGATTTGAGTTTAGCTTTAATTATTTTTATCTCATTTATTAGAAGTTCTTTATTATTTATTTCTGTTTTCATTATGTTTTCTTCAAACTGATTTATTACACTAGCTATTTCATGTGGTCGTATAACATGTAACACTGTATTTACCTCATTTACTATTTCAACCACCCCCATTTGTATTATAGTATAACCTGCTTCTTCAGTTATTGGGGTTACTTGTAGGCGTCCTCTTGCTGTTATTGCTGTTGCAATTAAAATTACGATCGTCAATATTCCCTGCAAATTATAATTATATAATCACTCCGTTTAAATGATTCGATACTTATAAAATAAATTTTAATGGATATATTCATTGTGTTTTTCAATAACCAGGATCACCAGCCATTGCCCTAGTACTAAATCTATCATCATCTTCATTATTATTCAAGATTTCAATGCTTGCGAATTTATATGGTCTTTTTATATTGGCAATATGGACATTTTTCAATGGATTACTTCTATAATACGGTTGGTCTTTGTGTCTGACTCTACGATAATTTTTTATAAAGCCGCTTGGTCTATATTCAGTATATTGTTCTCTAGTTCTATTTCTTTTCTCTATGATGTGATTTTTGGATTGATTTATTCTATCTTGTAAAATTGTGGAGCAAACGTTTTCTTTTGCGGACCTAGGAGAACATTTGATGGTAGAATGATAGCGATCATTATAGTTACCTATAACGATCTGTATCCTCATTTCCGTTGAGAGACTTGGATCATCAATTCCTGTTAGGTTCTCAACAGGGTTGAGTGAAGCCTCTCAATGTCTGCATTTCCTGTATGGTTGTTGGGCTTTGTTAAATGTACCTCTATACCTTCTGTAGACAAAAATTCTATTAGTTGTTCTGCTCTAAATTCATTATCCATAATGATTTTTTTAGGTTTCCCAAATTTGGCAAAATGTTCTACTATTATTGTTTTCTTTGATCTCCAATTTCTATCAGTAATGTTATAAGCTGCTGCGAATTTGGTTAATTTATCAATAACTGTTACAAATGATAATTTTTTAAAATGAAAAATATCGATATGAATGATTTCGTTCTTTTCGGTTGCAGTTTCCGTTAAATGAAGTTTGGGCCTAATTGGTCTCCTATCATATTTGATTTGTTGACACTTTTGACAGTTATTAATTATTAGCTGAATATGCTCCTTGAATTTTGGATAGTATATTATTTCCTTTAGTGTGTTATAGGTTTCGTTAATGCCGCTATGCATTGATTCATTACTATGATATAATGAAATTTGTTTGTGCAACTCTTCCTCGTCTTCTATTTCGGAAGCCTTTTTTGTACACTTTACGAATTCAATTTGGTTTTCGTGTGAAAACATAGATATAAGTATCAGTTGTATTTTGTGATAATCTGACTCAGAGACCTCTGAAAAAATGCCTATTTTCCCTTTTTTTATATAACGTTTAAAAATATTTTTAATATAGTTTTCATCCTCCATTGGATTAATTCCAATAATCTTTCTGTTATGGAGTGTTTGCAACTCGGCTTTTGGGCTATATGTAATTATTATTTGTATCTTGTATTTATTAACTATCTCTTCCTTTATAAAAAAATGGTCTAACAACTCCTCTTCAGCGGAATGTATAGTGTCTGTCAGTTCGTAGTTTGATTCATGGTCATTATTTTCATTTATTTTGGGCGAATTCTCAATTCTACTCAAAAAGTCTGCCACAACGTTATCTTTACCATTTAAATATTCTATCTCATAACTATACTCCTGGAGTTTCAAAAGCCACCTTTGGTGACGTTGGGAGAATTCCTTCCCTTTATATTTATTATTTAAATATTTAATTGGGCAATGGTCAGTTATTATTTTAAACTTCTTTCCATAGATATAGGGTCTAAGATACGTGATAGCATATATTATAGCCAAAAATTCCTTGTCAGTAGTCGCATATTTTTGCTCATGGTTATTTAATGTTCTAGAGATATAACATACAGATTGTCCCTGCTGAGAAAGGACAGCACCGATAGCGTAATCACTAGCATCTGTAGTGATAGTGAAGTCCTTGTCATACTCTGGGAATTTTAAAATAGGGTGTGATATTATTAAGGCTTTCAAATTTTCAAAACTGCTTATATATTGTGGATCTTTAGGATTAATTTTAAATCCTTTCTTCAGATACTTTATCATAGGATAAGCTATTTTAGAATAATTTTTAATAAATTTTCTATAATAGCCTGTGGCTCCCAAGAATCCTTTAAGTTGCTTTTCCGTTTTAGGCACCACCAGATTTTGAATAGCCATAACTTTCTCAGGGTTTGGCTTAATGCCTTCTTTAGTTAGTATATGCCCTAAAAATTGTGTTTCCTTCTTTAAGAAGCTACACTTATCGGCTTGAATTTTAAGGTTATGTTTTTCTAATGTCGAAAAAATTTTTACAAGAGAACTTATATGCTCCTCCAATGAGGTTGAAAATACGAGAACGTCATCCAGATAGACAACACATATCTTATTGATATATTCTCTCAAAACTTCGTTCATCATTCTCTGGAAGGTGGCTGGGGCATTTTTCAGCCCGAAAGGCATACGGACATATTCATATAGTCCAGCCGGAGTTACAAAAGCTGTCTTTTCGATGTCTTCCTCTGCCATCAATATTTGGTGGTAACCCTTGGCTAAGTCAATTGTGCTAAAGTACTGTGCTTTGCCCAGTTTGTCAAGGATACCTTCAATATTTGGCATTGGGTATTTATCGTCTACCGTCAATTGATTTAATCTCCTATAATCAACCACTAATCTGTACTTTTGTATGCCCGAGTTATCAATTTTTTTCGGAACTATTAGAATCGGAGAGCTATATCTACTCCTGCTTTCTCTGATGATTCCCTGATTTTGTAAGTCAACAATTTGTTTTCGGACTTCTTCTTCGTGCTTTGGAGGCAACCTATAAATTCGTGAATTTATTTGTTGATTAGTTGTGGTTTTTATTTTATGTACCACTGCTTTTGTATTTGTAAGGGCGTCCCCTTCTTTATAAATTAATTTATTGAATTTTTTCAAAAGCTTCTGCACTTGGTTTTTTTCATTCGAATTTAAATGGTTTAATTTGATATTTTTTACCTCACTTGTATCCAACGAATAAACCTGTTCTTGCAAGGTCTTCGATTGGAAAGGAAGCTTTACCCCATTGTTTAGGATGATTTCTTTACTTGCGATATCAATTACTTTTACATTGTTGAATATAAAATCATTTCCTAAAAGAAGATCATATGGCTTATTAAAATCCATTTTTAACCATCTCATTTTCGCATTTGAAGGAAAACAAAATTCCGAAGGACACGGCGTTTTTACTTTCTCATTTGGCTTCTCGATATTCCCGCCTATTGTACTTATAATAGTATTTTTACGTTCTACTATGGGCAATTTGTATTCTAAAAAACTTTTCTTTTTCATGATGCTGATAGTGGATCCAGGGTCCACTAAAGTGCGCCATTTTTTGTCAAATATTGTTAGAGATATTATAATTTTGTTTTGATTTTCCGAGGCTAATTTATAAAAAAAATCGTTATTATTTACTTCTTCAACCTCCTCGGATCTACTCATAGTATCTACTTCCATAGGCTCTGGTCGAAAAGAGCGTCTTGACTGTTGTGTTCTGTTTTGATAGCTTTGCCTAGTATTAGCTGAATTGGCATTCCACTGACGATTTTGATTGTGTCCTGAGGGGCCTGCCTGAATTTGAGGTTTGTAATTATTTTGATTTGAAAAATTTTGAGGACGAAACTGCCCTGAAACATTTTGAAAACGATTTTGTGTACCAGAATTTTGTGGAATATAATTGTTATAGCCTTGCCTAGGTAAATTAAGTTGATCTGAACTATTATTTCTTGGTTTCCATTTGTTTTTATATTTGGTTTCACTTGCTGTATCAATTTGCTGACTATAAGTTTTATTTTTGTTTTTCGGAGTCCAATAATTATTTTTTAAAATTAAGTTTGGATTTAAATTGCCTTCATCCAATCCTTCAAATTCGTGAATTTTATCTGTTATTTCCGACAATGATGTAACCCTCATAATGGTATATGCCAAAGTGCCTGATGCTAACTGTTTTATTCTTTGTAATAACAAAGCAGAAAAAATTTCCTTCATTGGTCCTTCATTTTCGCTTAGTGCACTGAATTCTGTAATATTATCAATTAACTCTTTTATTTTTCTACTAAGTTCCCTTATACTACCTACTCTTAGTGTCGTAATGTCTTTTGTAATTGTCATTTGGTCTTTTGTAGGCTTGTAGTGCTGTCTTAACTTTGTTTTACAGTCAGCCCATGTTAATGGTGGATTTGTTTGTAAATAGTTTTTAGCTGAACCAAGTATTTTCATATTATAAACTACTTGAAAAACTGCCACCTCTTGTCCTACATAATCTAATAAAATTCTATCTATAGCTCCCATGAACGCTGGTAACTTTTTCGAATCACCCTCAAAAGATTGCATATACTTTAAATCTTTTTCGACTCGCTGCCTAAACGTATTTCCTTGATGATTTGCATTCTGTTGCAGCAATTGTGTTATCGCCACTAAACAACGCTCTATTTGTTGGTTTGCCATTTTTGTATTTGCTATTTTTTTTTTTTTTTTTTTTTTTTTTTTTCTTCTGTGATAACACCACTAATCATTCACAACCAAAATAAAATCTTTACACCTAACGGCAAAATTTAATTACAAAAATCAAATCTTATTATTAAGTACAATTAACAATTTATGTTATTATTAATTACATTAATTTTGAGTATGATTTAAAATGCATTCTTACTTTTATCCTCATTTTCAAACTGATGCTAAGTATATTGATATGCTGATCCGATTTACACTTCTGAATTTCACAACACTTTTTCGTCTTATGTACTGTAGTATATTTCGCTGCTGCCTTCAGGTATACAGATCCGCTGGTAATGATTGTGATAATTTGCTGAGAATTTCACAATTCTTCTTCGTATTTTATTCCGTAGGATGCTGTGCTGCTGCCTTCTTTGCGGTAATCACACTTTTTCCGAGATAAATTAGTTCACTTTAATCAGTGATCTTTATTGATTTTTATTTATAAGTGTTGGCTTGAGTTGGTCTTAATTTGAGCTGAGTTGAATTTGAATATATTTTATTCTTTATATATTTTATATAATAATAAGGAACTCGGTATCGTTCATCGACTGCGCCAGTTATATAATTTATAATTATATATATATATTTGGTCGTAATAACTTATTAAAAACTCAACACTCTTTATTTTATCTGACTGTTTATTGTCATCGTCAAACTTCAACTGCCACTTTATTCTTACTCTAACTTATGCTCCATCTGAGCTTTATAAATATGTATGTAACTTTTGTTGTATAAACATATATGTATGTATTTATTAAGATAAACTTATGCTCTCTCTGAGCATTATCGTGGCGGAATACATATCAGCTAGAATATGCTGACTTTGTGCATTCCGTCACGTTTCTTGTGTTGACCTGAGGATTGTATGTAACTTGCGCAATGCACCGCTGCACCTACCCCCGTAGGCATTTTGGAGTCGTCGGTAAATATGTTGACCGCCTGCTGTGCTTGTTCTATACCTTTGCACCAGTCATTTGGTCCCAGAAGAGTTCGTGCTTTGGAATTGACTATCGTGCGAGGCACCATGTAGTCCGTGCTACTAGGTAGATCCTTTCCGATTGTACAATGTCCAAAATTTGAATGTGCATGCTGCCTGCTGCTGTAAGGCGTTGTGCCGTTTTCCCGGATATGAGTTTTGCATGTATGTCCAGGGGGTCCATACTTAGAATGGTTTTAAGCGCTTTAGTTGGAGTTGACTTCAGTGCCCCCGTGATGCATGGCGCTGCCTGCCCCTGGGTTTTCTCCAAGTGTCTGAGGAATGTTGATTTGTTCACAGCCGGCCACCACACAATAATCCCATAGAGTAGAATAGGACGCACTACCGTTACATAGATCCAGTGCATCAGAAAGGGTGAGAGACCCCAAGTACTGCCTAGCATCTTTTTAGTACTCATATATTATTAATTAAAAAAAAAAGTGAATCAAATTATTGAGCCACTTACACAAAAATGAGTATGAATAAGTATGAGTAGTTTCCAAAGTAGTATTCTTATGTGATTGATTCAAAACAAAGTGAATGCCATTTTTGAATCATGGCCCACTTACACAAAAATGAGTAAGAATGAGTATAAGTAGTTTCCAAAGTAGTATTCATATGTGATTGATTCGAAAAAAAGTGAATCACATTTTTTAATCATGAGCCACTTACACAAAAATGAGTATTAATAAGTATAAATAGTTTCCAAAGTAGTATTCATATGTAATTGATTCAAAACAAAGTGAATCAAATAAGTATAGAATGGATTAAATAATAAGGGTTTAAATTAAATAATAGGGTTGCCACCTAACAATATGTATATTTAAGAATTTTAAACATCATTTAACAGTGTTAAGGGGCCGCTTATTTCGGATCTGAAGTCAGAATTTTAAATTTCAATGTTAATAGGGTTACCACCTTAACTTTTTTTTTAATTCGGTTCTGGCGCGAACACTACGTGAAAATGGATCGCTGAACCCGAGTCCCTTGTCAGAATTTCAAAACTATGTCATTTTTTATAATAGGGTTGCCATCTAATAATATGAATTTTTTTAGAATTTTCAACATCATTAACCCATTTCCGGCGGCTCCTTAACTACCGGACCAAAATCGATGAAACTTCGTCCAGAGTCTAAATATGGCCCTAACTTTGTCTGGCAAAATTTAAAATTTTTACCTAAACAGGTAAAAGCTGGGCGGACTGATGCATTTTTGCACCACTAGCTGCATCACATACCTTAACAGCCGTACTTGCCCATTTTAAAACAGCAAACTGGCTCTACATTTTGTTTAACATAAAAATTAAAACTTATAATAGTTACTACTGAAGAGCAATTTTCGACATAGCAATTTGAAATTTTTCCGAAATTTTCAAAAATAAAAAAAATAAAAAAGCCAAGTAAAATCCAAGTAAACGACCGAATCGACTCAAACCAAAAATAATGCATATTGTTAAAGGTGCATACTAACATAATCCAAACAGTGCCGGGTAATATAACTTTCGCGCTCACCTGGAGAAAATTCTAAAGTTACTGGTGCAAAAATGCTCCAACAGCTGGAAATGGGTAAAACAGAGTTAGAGGGTCGCTGATTTCGAACCTGAATTAAGAATTTTAAAAATCAATATGGTTAATAGGGCTGCCACCTTAATATTTTTTATTTTAACGAATGCGGTGCTGGTGCGAACACTAGGTAAAAATGGGTCACAAAATTATGTAATTTTTTATAATAGGGTGGCAACCTATTAACCGTATTGAATTTTAAAATTCAATACTTCGCCCCAAATACTTCGCCTCTACAGATGGCCAGCCGTGAGCTGGCATGGTTTGAAATAACCTCTAGAAATCGATTTTTCTATAAAAATATTGTGTAAAAATATTTTGTGTAAAAGTATTGGCTGGCGTAATAGTTTTAAAAAAACAAACTATCAGAAATTATAAGCCGGAAAAATCTCTTAAAATCTGCATAAAAAAATGTTTGATATTTTTTATTTTAATTCCAAACAAAATCTTTAAAAATTTAAATAACTTCAAAACTCTTTTTTAATATCTTACAATATCTTTTCTTAATATTAAATTAATATTTTAGTTTTAGTTTTTTTCAGTTTAAGCAATTCTGGCCAACAATTCTGACCAGATATTCTGAAGTAAATAGGTTTTTGAACTTGAGTGAAAATAACTTAAAAAAAAAAAATAATAAACGAATGCAAAAATTTTAAATTTTTCGATGCAGATTGGGAGAACTTTTTCAAAAATATTATTTCAGATCATTTCACTTTTTCTAACTAACACACCAGCCAATATTTTTACAAAAAACTCGATTTTTAGAGGTTATTTCAAACCATTGCAGCTCAAGGATGGCTATCGCTAGAGTCGTAATATTTGGGGAATCATCATAACATAAGCCAAGGATTATTTTGAGGATCTGCGCCGAACAACTTTTTTTCGAATGTCTGTTTTCGTTATGTTACTTAAATAAATACTTGTCGTCATGCTCTACATGAAGCGATTGAATCAATTTTTTATATTTTTTGCTTCAGCAACCACCCCCCGTCCCCCCCTCACCCATCAAAATCAGCAGCTTTGTAAAAAGCTCACATTAGTTCAAATAGAAATTGAGTAGGGAAATTAACCCCATGGTATCACAATGGGCCTCATTGGCTTAAGTGTGTCTCTGAAAAGTGACAGCCACTTTAACCTAAGCCCCCCTTATAAAACACCTATCTACGGCGTTGCCTACATATAACATCACTCACTCTTCACCATCACTGGAACCCCAATTTAAAGAGGTCAAATCAAATGCACCCCGTATTGGGGCTAACAATGCAAATGAATCCGAAGGCTTAGTAGAAGACTCTGTTTTCTGTAATTTACTAGGATCTGTTGGAATTAATCATCCTAGAAAGAAAAACGCACGTCTGAAGCGAGCACGTTCACCACTGCCACAAACAGAAGAAAGCGCTCCCAAACCAAATATTTTGATAATTTCACTAAATATAGGCATTATGTGAGGGACTTCAATTTTCTCAAAAAATATCTCTATTTAAATTATATTTTAAAATTTGGAAGAAAAATTAAATCAAATCCAAAAGATTTTTGGCGATAAATCAATTCAAAAATACACTTTTTATACACTCAGGGAAAAACACTCTTACCTGATCCAGGTTACTTTTAGCTGACGAATTTAGTTAGAAGAGTCAACAACATTGGATTTAACTGATCCACGTTATTTTCACCTGACGTATCTGGTTTACAAAAATAAAAATATAATAAACTGGGCATTTCAGCCCTTGCAAGGACTTTGACCTAGCTTCTATTGATCAATTGTGTTGTGCGTGTTATTAAATTTTTGATCACAAATAACCGAGAACTGGACCTACGTGTTTTATGTCGACTCCGAACGGCTTATGTTCTCAAGAAGCTTTACATTACTTAATTACTTTACATTACAAATATTTACTCTCTGAGGTTTGCCATTGTCTGCAGAGAGGTGACGACCGAGCAGAAAAATTAATTCAATCGAAAAAACTTTCTGTCTGAGCTAGAATTGAACCCGGGCTACCGCAGTTCTTTAGCTTAGGGGCCACGCACTCTACCCACTAGGCTACGGTCGCCACTTCACAAAAAAACGTGTCGAAATAAGCGAAGCGACAAAAACATGGTGGCTTACAGCGGAAAAAAATAAACCTGCCAACTGTCAAATTCTGCTCTAGTGATGCAGACTTTGTAACAAAGGGTACATTGGTAGGTGAATTGAGCCTGTCTTTAGGATTTCCATTTTATCTAATTCTGTGGACACTTGGGCTAAAAATTAAATTCATTTTCTCTAGCATTCTCTCTGATCCATGCTGTGGGTAAAAAGGGTTTTTTTGTCATAATTTCGTTTTTCATGATGTAATTGTTAAAAAATTCCAAAATTTGCATGTAGGTGATTGAGTTTAAAATATTTAAACCTAGCTTTCGGTTAGTTCAACCTGATTCAAACCAAAAATACTGGTTAAAATTCGGTTAAGACAACCACATTTGTCAGTTTCATTAAACCACAAAAGCAGGTTAAATTGATCTGAATGGCTTGTGGTTATCTAACCTGGCGATTCATGTTGGCACATTTTAACCTGAAATTTAGTTAAAATATGGTAAAATTAACCAGATTTTTTTTTGGGTGTATATTCCAGTTTCGATGTTTTTAAATGGCAAAAAGTCCGACAGTTTTTTGGAAACTAAAAACCTATTTGCTGAATACTTTCAGTCAAATTTTGAATGTGATTCAGACCCTTATGACAGTGATAACATTATGTCTAACTCACTAAATATTGGTTCTCTTTGCTTGACGTTAGTATGGGCGTTTTAAATCTAAATGAATCTAATAAGAATGATTCGGATGGCTGTCTGCAACTTTGCTAAAAAAGTGCTTATATTCTATAGTGAAACCAATATTTCTAGTATTAAGCAAATCACTTCAATCTGGTATTTTTATCAATGACTGGAAGGTGTATTTTGTAACACCAATTTTAAAATCGGGAAATAAGAATAATATTGGTAATTATCGACCCATCACTAAGCTTTCGGCAGTAAGTAAGCTTTTTGAAAGTGTTGTTAAAATTAAGATTATTTTCTCGATAAAAAGCATTACGTCACCGAAACAGCATGGGCTTTTATCCGGTTGCTCCACTGTTGCAAACCTTGCTCTATTTTCAGATTTTTGTTATTCAGCATTTAAAAATGAAAATGAAGTGGATACTATTTATACTGACTGTAAAGGCGGCGGCAAATATACTTTTAAAATTTATTTATTGAATTATTTAAAGATATATATGTATACAAAGAAAACTTGTTTAAAAATTGATGTTCTTTTCGCCGCTACTTATTCAACTCTATCCATCAGCAAAAAACTTTTTTCTTGTCCCTTTCGTGCTCACGGTAGTAGAAAACATTTTACTCCTTTTGATGCGTGTTGCCATCGTGCGGCAACATTGACTTTTCTAAGGCTTTCGAAAAAGTCTGTCACTCTTTTATCTCTAGGATCTTGAATTGGTTTAGATCGTATCTTAAAAATATAATGCGTTTTGTAAAGATTGAAAATGTTAGATCTACTTCATTTATGGCATCTTCTGGTATGCCATAAGGTAGTATTCTTGGACCAGTTCTCTTTTTGATATTTATAAATGATATAGTCGATGTAATTAAGAATTCAGACTATCTGTTGTTTGCTGATGACTTGAAAATATTTAAGAGAATTGTAAGTTACTCAGATTTTGATCTACTTCAAGTAGATAGATATAAACTCAATTAATGAATGGTGTATTCGAAACAGATATTATTTAAATATTGGTAAATGTGCATTTGTAACATACTCTAAATCAGAAAATCCTTTATTAACGGGTTATGACTAAAAATCTGCACTAATTTGAATTGCTTGCTTTGTTTTCCAACGAAGACATTGCGTAAATAAATGAGTTATTGTATTATCTTTTTATCATATTACTCGTGGCAGCGCACTTGTTAAGTTAGTCCTTTAAATGACTACACAGCAGCAACATCTCCGCGTATTGTATGAGAAACGAAAAAAGTTCACATACGAACACTTTATGGTTCAGGGTATGTCAAAAAGGACGATATATTTTATCCAGAGTACCATAAAAATGGAAAGAAACACTGTTTCCTAAATAAAACCGATTATTATAACTAAAAAAAATCCATTTAAAGCTTAAAACCGCTATTAACAACAAAGACAACCATATATTTGCAAAACAGAAAAAAGAGAAAAAAGAAGCAGCGATCTCCAGGGTACACTGAAGAGCAAATTCAATTAGTAAAATCTAAATGTCGGCGAATGGTCAAAAATTACAAAGGAAAATCGTTCATTTTGCATGACGAGAGTTATTTCACACTAAGTGCTCCACAAATGCCAGGAAACGATATATTTTACACAAATAATGATAGATCTTCAAGCTCTCCTGATATCTATACTATTATATAAAAGGCTTCACACGTATATGCGACGACGCTAAACTTAAAAACTACTGAACCGATTTTAGTAATTCTTTCACTAATATAAAGCTACATGTTTAACTTAAAATCTTGCAGACTTCATTTTTTTAAAATCACTCTTAAAAGTAACTAAAATTTAAATTTATAAAGTAGCCAAAAAACAAATATAAAAATTATTGCTTCATTAAATTGTTAGACACACATGCAGCATAAAGCTTTATCTCTCTTTTCCTCTGCTGAGTTTCTCATTGTTTCTATGGTGGTGTCGGGTAGCTTTGCACATTTATACTCTCCCATACTGAGTTTGATGAGCGCTTTAAAAAGCATACTGATAACAACCCAGTGGTAAATGGACACAAGACGTAACCAAGTATTTCGTAAATACAATGTAGCTGCGAGGCCTCCAACAGCTTTACACAATTCTGAATTACATTTGTGCAGGCATGGCCGCTAAACAACTAATGACATCTTTCAACACAGTAAACCGCTTTTTGCAGAATTCTTATAAGACTTTAGGTGATTTTTTTTGTGTTCTGATTTATATTGCAAAATTTAATAAATGTGTAGTGGACGGGCTGTCAAAAGCAAATATGCCGACAGACGGATAATGTGGAATACAGAGTAATAGACAGACATGTAAAAATGCAGACGAAGAGTTAAAAGAACAAATATTTTTTAGCTGGAACAAAAACTGACATATGAACTTACAGTAAGGTGGAGCGAAAACTATTTGTTTTTTGCAAATTTTATTTTGCCCGGCCACGGTAAAGTTGAGAATGAATGTAAAACTTATTATAAAGTGTGTGCGCATTAGTTAATAGGTATTGCTAAGAAAGTACTGCTAGATGTGGTGCCAGGAAATTCATTAGTAAAATCTTTAATCTAAAATTATTGGAACAATGTATAACCCAAAACTACTTATATTAAAACATGATTTTAGAAAATTATAAATATTTCAAAAATGTGTATTCGTGTTAAATAAAACAAAATGAAAATGTTTTTTATATGAAACGAAAATAGATTCCTGAGGGAATCCGAGGGCCACCGAGTTTTGAACCGAATATTTTTTGATAATTCTTTATATAAGTTCTTTGATTGCTATTTAATAATTTTGATAATTCTTTAATAATTCAATTTCTATGGTAATTTCCAGTGTCATATATTACAAAGTTTTTCGAACAGTTTATTCTTTAATTATTACAAAACTGACGTGTTTTATTTAATGCTTACATTCAACAAGCAGCACAACACAACAGCAAACAAAGTTTTCCTCTCTTTAACGCGAGAACTTCTCTCAGTATAACACGGCAGCCATGTTGTGCAGTTGCTTTCAGGAAGATTCTTGCTGTCATACAGTAATGATTAATTTTCTTTGTGCCCTGTTACGGTGGCGGTCATGGGCTCATCATGGTCATGCATTGTTGCTGTTTCAATGTAAATTAAAAATTTGAGAGCGAGAGCAAGATAGTAAATTTTCACCACCACGGTCACCAAATGATTCGACAAAAATATTAAATCATGGGATCAAAACAGTGTTGCGTTGTGGAATTATTCACAACATTTGTGTTTAGGCACGAAAATAGACACTTTTAGTGCGAAATGTATGAAAGCAGTAACGAAACCTGCTTAATAAAACACTCATCGGTTGAAAAAATACTTAAAGTAGCAAAAAGTGTACTTATATCTTTTTATTTTTTTTTTTTTATTTGACAAAAAAGCACGAAAAAATCTATTTTTTTTAAACTTTTCACTCAAACTTTCACCATAACTTCAAAAAACCCCCCGGGGGTCGTTTGCAGGTGGGATGCTCTATTATTGACCTATACTTTCAAATGACATTTGATTTATTTGTGTCAGATACATGGGAAAGGCCATATCCATCGAACAGTTTTGGATGTTTTTTTTTTCAATTGAATTTTTAGCGACCTCTATAAAAGGCCAGGAAATTGCTACAAAAAAAATTATTAGAGTAGTTTTAATGTACAATAACTCATATGAATTTCAAAAAAAAATATAACAACTCCTTGTACCTCAAAAAAATGTTTGAAAACAAGTTACTGTTTTTCTCTTTTTACACGTATATTATACCTTAATTTTTTTTTTATATCTTAAAAAATTGTTTAGTTATTATTTAATTAAAAATTAAAATTTTTTAAAATTTATCTGGTTTTTAATCATTTTTTTAAGAAACAATAAATTTTCGGTTGCTAAATAACACCTTAAAAAATCAAAACAACTATTTTTTATAATTAATATTTTATCTTTAATATGTATTAATGAGAAAGAAATTCTGACAATGAATGCAAGCACTCAAAACCTTTCCAAAGATATCTTAATAGTAACGAACGCATTAGAAAAAATGAAATTATTTAAATTTTAGTGAAAATAAATTAAAAAAAAATCAAAAAAGGCACTAAAAGCAGCATTATCTTGTTGGCTATCGTAACAGAGTAAATATTTTGGGAATCATAAAATAGATCAAGGTATCTTTTAGAGGGGTACAAATGGATTTTTTTAATGGAAGTCGAGGTACCTTAATATATTAACTTACATGTATATAATGTATACAAAACTTACCTTGAAAATTAAATGTAACAAAAACTTATATATTTGAACTTTTTAACTTTGAATAAAAAAATTTTCTTCAAAATCCCCCCCCCCCACATGGGTAGCTCCTGCCTCCTCCACTGATTTAAAGTGTTATTATATAAATGTTAAACATTTTTTTAGACACCGTCGTCGTTTTTTTTTTAATTATTTTCAAAGTAATGCTTTTAAAGCTGATCAACGCATCTTATTTTTCATTAGAGAGTTTTGTTCGGATATTATTACAAATATAACCCGCTGATGAGAACCAAAGTTCTGATTCTATGCTAGTAAGAGAAAAAGTTGTACGATAATCGTAAGCAATTTGTAAGTTTCGATCATAATTGCCTTTACCACAAAAAAAACTTATTTCCTAAATCGGAATATCTGACAATTTTGAAATACATAGATGGCTTCCCGAAATTGCAAAATCTTCTACAACTTTGCAAAGTATTTGCTTAAGTGAATCACACTCATCGTCCTAACAAGTTTTTTCAGCCTAAATCAAAGGTTTTTCTAATTCTACATTCATATAAACTAAATGCAACCATTTCAATGCATTTACATGAATATTTGTAATAAAAAATTTTTATTTAAAAATCCCGGGATCCTGGAAGAAAAATTCCGGTATTTAAAGGTGCTTCAATCATCCAGGATCCCGAAATCCAGAAATCCGGGATCCCGGGATTGACTTCCCTAATACATACATATATATTTAGTAAGGTGGATAAAAAAAAAACATTTTTTTCGACACTCATATTCTGGGAGCTGGATTTAAGTAGATCTTAAGACCAAAAGGATATCGATATCGGTGAAACCGTCATCCAGCGGTTGTGATTTTAAAAAAATCATTTTTTCGCCAAAAATCACCGGTTTTTCGCCGAAACTTTTTATAAATCTAAAATAACTGCCTAAAAAATATAAAATGGTAGGTAATTGGGACACCAAAGTTGTAAATAGGAAGATTTTTAGATTCAAGAAACTTTTTAGTGCAACAGTGTTCAGAATTCGGTCAACATTTTGGGTACTTTCCACTAAAATCGCTATAAATTTGCTGTTCATTCGCTATAAATCTGTTAATTTTTGATTGTTCACCACGAAAGGTGAAGCCTCAAAGCCACACCATTTTGAAAATAGTAAATTTTCAAAAATTTACTGAAAATTAGTGGATTTATAGATTTTGGTGAAAAATACCCTTTCAAAAATACTTTCCAAAAAAGTTTAAAAAAAAATCCACTGTTTTGATTTTTTTTTTTTTTTTATACAGTGTTGCGCAAAAAAATAGCAACAAAATAAGTGCGCTGCAACAAAATCGTGTATCTTTTTTCATATTGGGGACACACAAAAATGATTATAGGAATCATAGCATATATTCATACATCATATATAAAACAAATCAAATTCAAATTTTGTTTTGTTTTTTTATATTAAATTTAAAATTAATGTAGCTACATTCAATTTGTCTGAGAGCAAAACAAAAGCAACAAAACTTGAAAAATGTAAAAAGAGAAAAGAGGTTCCAAGAATTATTGGAAATTTTTTTGTGCCATTTATAATGGCACGCTTTAAATACTGTGAAGCTCTTAAATAACAAATTATTTCCGAATATAAAAACGGAAATTCGCAAATATCTAACGTGAAACAGTTTGATATTAATCGGTCAATAGTTTGCAGATTAATAAAGAAATATACCATTACAAAAATTTGTGGCGTGTTCAAACGAAATGCATTTGCCACATCCAAAGAGGTTGTTCGGACACTTGATTTAGATATCCATCACAGCACTGTTTGAAGACGAGCCGTTGAGAACGATTAAAGCAGTTACAGACCGGCAGAGAAACCTTTGCTTACAGCTAAGCATAAAAAACAGGATGAGGTGTTACAATTTAAGCAATTCTGTCTGAAATTGTGACAAGAAGTTGCAATTTATTGTTTTTTATACTCAGTCTTGCAAAAGATCACCTAAATTAGACCATTCGAAAATCGAAAACCGCTTTTTTTAGCGATGAATCAAAGTTCAACTTGATTAATTCAGATGGGATGTGCACGGTACGGCGCCACCCAGGTTCACGACTTGAAGCCCGAAACTGCAAAATAAATTTTAAACACGGAGGCGGTGGCATTATGGTCTGGACTTGTTTTTCCTATATGAAGTTGAACAATTCAAAAAATCGATGGAATTATGGATCAATTTGTATATAATGACAAATTAGAAAGCAAGATGCGACCACATTCAGAATGGAATATATCGCTTCAGTGAACGACCCGAAGCATACTTCAAAGCTCATCAAAGATAACATTAGAGGCAATGGGATTCAAGTCCTTGATTGGCCGGCACAGTCACAATGACTTGAATCCCATTGAAAATCTTTTTGAGATTTTGAAGGTGAAAGTTTCTGGTCAAAGGTTTTCCAATAAGACTTCACTGTATGAAGCCCTGAAACTAAATTGGGAACATATACCTAATACAAACATATCTAATTTAATAGAGTTGGTGTCGCTCAGATGTGCAGCGGTTATCAAGAATAAGGAATCTTACACCAAATATTAATTAAGTTACTTTTCTTTTGCTCTCAGACAAACTGAATGCAGTCACATTAATTTTAAATTTAATAAAAAAAAACAATACCAAATTTAAATATGATTTGTTTTTAATATGATGTATGCTTTGGTTCCTATAATATTTTTTGTGTCCCTAATATTTAAAAAGATACACGATTTTGTAGCAGTGTACTGATTTTGTTGCTATTGTTTTGCGCAACACTGTATATCAATAGATTATACCAATTCTTTTTGAACAATACTAAATGTTTTCCAAATTTCCTGAAAATTGGCAAATTTATACACTGTTGCACTTAAAAAATTTCTTGAATCTAACCATCTTCCTATTTACAACCTTGGGGTCCAAGATACCTTTCATTTGCACCCAACTTTTGGGTAGTTATTTTAGATTGATAAAACCTTACGGTGACAAAACCGGTGATTTTTGGCGATAAAGTGATTTTTTAAAATCAAAACCGCTAGGTGACGGTTCCACCGATTTCGATATGCATTTGGATTTAAGATCTACTTGAATCTAGCTCCCAGAATATGAGTGTCGAAAAAAGTGTTTTTTTACCCCTGTACAAAACAATCCACCTTAATATATAGATATGTGAACAGTGTTGCCATGAAAAAAATTTTACAGCGTAACTTTTGCACTCTGCTCGTCGGATTTCTGGTCGGATTTGTAAAACTCTGAAAACAAGAACTAAGAAATTTCAGTCGGATTTTACAACAAAGAAGACAAGTAAAATATTGCATTTTAGTAGACGTATGACGTATATTTAAGGTTTATTTATTTAAATAAATAACATTTTTTCAAAAGTCAATTCAATAATCATTATAAATATAGAAAATATATTATAATAAATTACATTTTGAAAATATTTTTGAACACACAAACGAAGAGTAAAAATCAAATTAAATACATTTGCAACACAGTTTGGTTTAATGTAGATCTCTTAAATCGGTAAAAATGAAATGCATAGAGCTTTAATATATTTTTTTTCAATTTTAACTCTATAAATGTAAAGCTTTTGCTTCAAGTAAATTAACGAAAAAATGTTGTTATTTTAAGCCAGCAAAACTAGAAAAAAATTAGATTTTAGTGAAAAAAAATATGTGTAAAAAAATATAATTTTTTCGAAGTCATATATACATTGATTTCTTAAATTTGTTTATCAATTCTTTATCAATTCAAGACTAAAACAATTATAAGATTTCATACGCAGATAATCTTTTGTATGCAGAGTTCCTTCCATTGTATCTAACTCTAATCTATTGCGAACTTTAGTTTTATTAATATTTATTTGGCTAAAAGTTCGCTCAACGTTAGCTGAGGAATTCGGTTAGCTCAAGAATTCAAAAATAAATTTTCCCATTATTGGAAATGCAGAAGTACCATCGCATCTTTTTATTTTAAATTTGCCATCAATTTTATTATACTAATTTTTTTCTTTTCATATATATATGTATTTAAAAATATATGCAAAATCGGACGCCGGATCTACTTTTTCTGAAATCGTAACATTTTGAAGAATTTTGGTCAAATATCGGAACGTCATATTCAAGAATTAAAATCGTTACATATCCGATATATCGGACCATATGGCAACGCTGTATGTGAACAAAAAAAAATTTATTTGTTAGACTTTATAAGTTTAGAGTTGCTTTTAATTGACAAATTCAACATAAAAACTGGTATTTCATTGGGTAAAAGTTGGAACAAAATGGAATTATTGTATATTTAGAGTTTGTACTTGATTTTATATGAAAGTACATCGTGGCGTATGAGTGTCAGTTAATTTCTTAAATCTAATTTAAATTAATTAACATTCATTGACTTTTTGCTGATAAGAAAAATGGGCGTAAGTATATTTGTTTAAATATTCTTTCTTGTTGATGATTTATGTATTGAGGTAAATGAAGACATGAGTAAAATAGTAGATTGGGCTAAAGCTAATAAGCTTAATCTTAACCCTCTTAAATCATTTGTTATGCCGATTTTTAAGTCTAGATACTCTTTTTCTGATATACCAGCCATTTTTCTGAATGGAGTCGACTTGAAATTTATAGGTAAAGTTAAAAATCTCGGTTACTATATTAACTCCTCACTTTCCTGTGAAGATCATATAAACTCTGTTGTTTGTAAAGTTTACTATATCCTACGGAACCTGAGAAGAACTGCATCATTTGTGCCTGTTGAGACTAGAAGAAAGCTAGTGGTTCAACTCATAATGCCAATAATTTCCTACTCAGAAGTTGTATACAGTAAGCTTGATTCGAGGTCAAAGCTTAAGTTACAACTTGTGTTTAATAATGCTGTCAGATACGTTTATGGTCTTAAAAAGTTTGACCGTATAAGTCATTTGAGCAATCGAGTACTTGGTTGCAATATTTTCAATTATTTGGATGCTAGAAACTGTATTTTTTTGCATAACTTGATTTATACACAAACTCCTAATTACTTATTTAATAAGTTACAGTTTTGTAGATCGACCAGAAATATGAACCTTGTAATCCCTGTATACAATTTTTTGAATTCTAACAGACTCTTTTTTGTGAACGCTATCAGAATGTGGAATTCGCTACCTTCAAGAATCAAAAGTATCCGAAATAAGCACAACTTTAAGCATGCAATATTCCAACACTTTTCTTGATACTATCTTTCTTCTTTCTTCTATTTTCTATTCTATTAATGTTATCTTCTTAATTTTTTGATAAAGTTCCTTAATGGTAATTTATACATAAGTCTAAATTCAATTCAATTATAATTTATTGTTAAAATTGAAGCTTATAACTAAATTTAATTTCTTGAGTCAAATGCATTTGTTTGTTGATTATAACTTAAATTTAAAATTTAAAATTTAAAGTTAAATTTAGTCGTGTTTACAATTTTTTCCTTTTTTTTTAATTTAAAATAAGTAAATTAAAATTTTTTTTTGTTTTTATTTATTTGTTGGTTATAACTTGTTGTTATTCTTTGATTTCTTACTGCATTTAAAAGACTTTGTCTTATATGTGAACATGATAATTAAATTAAATAAATAAAAAAAAAAAAAGGAACATCATAAATGTGGCAGTGAATACGTACTTTGAGCCAACACAGTTCAGAATTTTCGGGTAATATGCTCACAGAGCAAATATAAGTGGAAAGTTTTGAGGTAAAGTGAAACTTATCAAAATTCTAGTATAGCCAATAAATAAAATACTTAAATTGCATCTTTTGGAAACTAGTTTTATAAAATAATATAGTCAAATAATGACATTTGACTATAAATTCACAAAGAGTTTTAGCTATTTGGTCATCAATTAGCAAGTAATTTCAAGCAATCTTTAATTTTGTTAATTAATACTTGTCACGCTCGTAAATTTTTAAATGTATTTTGACAATAAAATTAAGGTATAATTAACTTAAACGAGTTCTGGACAAGAAATGCTAACGCAATCAATAGCCAAAAAGTCAACAGTGTCTAGGTCAACAGGTAAGATGAACTTTGAACATTTTTAAGAATTTTTCAAAATTCTTACTAATAAATCAATAGGTTTTAATCCATTAAAAAGCTTGTTCCTCTTTCATTTATATTTCCTCTATAAAATCAAATAACATTACTAAGTTTTCGATATGTAATTAATTACGTTTTTATTTCTCAACAATATATATTTTGCCTTCTGAGAGGCAGAATTTTTATATTTTTACTCAAACTAAAAAAAAAATGTGGAACTGCACTGTGTTGACATAAAAATCAGATTGCACAGAAATTGTTGTATTGCCTAACGATTATTTTTAAGAAACTTCAAAATCATTCAATTTCAATTTTAAGTATACTTTATCGAAATGCTTTAACATTAACTGCGTTCCTTTCGCCTTAATATAATCGCGATAACAAATTTTCTCAAAGGAACGACAAGAAAAACGACTCGTAGAGGGCACTACCGTTGCAGTCAAAATTAAATTTAAACAAGCAATCATGATACAATAACTATTAGGTGTCATGAGAACGTGTATCGTTCAAAACTGTTATGAACTGTTATGGTAGCAATACCTTAGTGAACGATTTTTTTCTCTGAATGTGTTTTACTCTAAACGTCAGAAAAATTGTAAATTATTTAATTTCATTATTAATATTATTTATTTATTTATTTATTTATTTACTTCATTGCTAAACCTTAACAGGTTTCATAGCAATTTTAAAATTATAAAATAAGATATTTAATGCAATTAAAAAATGTAAGGTATGATTTTGAATGAAATAATGTATTATTAACAAACTAAAAAGTTTTAGTAAATTGCTTAAAGTATATAATTTTATTAAAGTATAAAAAATAATAGAAAAAAAGTTAAGTCAAATCGATAAAAATTATGCAATTATATAAAAAATTTAAGTGCAATTGTTGGCTCCGCTGAATGCATCCAGTTTGTGTGACACATGCGGTTTGTTTTGTTTTCTCTTATTTAACATTCGATGGTCGCAGCTCGTGAGAAAAAAGGTAGCTGTCATGGCTACCTAAAAGTCATTGTATCATACAAACAAATAATTCTAAAAATGAAATGACAACTCATAAAAATATACAGGTGCGGCACCTGTGTTTCAAATTTTTTAAAGGCTATATCACAATTTTATATGGATAGCAAAAATAATCCGAGGTTGTGAAGAACTTCGTTTATCTGGGATCCAGCATTAATTCAACCAACGACATCAGCATTGAGATCAAACGAAAAATAACTCTTGCCAACAGGTGTTATTTTGGGCTCAGTAGGCAATTGAGAAGCAGAGCCCTCTCTCGACGAACGAAAATCACGCTCTACAAATCGCTCATCATGCCCGTCCTACTTTACGTATCACAAACCTGGACGTTGAGCAGTTTAGATGAAAAGAATTTAGGAGCATTCGAGAGAAAGATTCTTCGTAAGATCTACGGACCAATCTGCGTCAATGGCGAGTACCGAATACGGTGGAATGATGAACTGTATGAGCTGTAGCTGGCATCGACATAGTCAAGCGCATTAAAATCGAGCGGCTTTTGGTTTGGTCATGTTCAGCGCATGAAAGACGATGCTCCAGTGAAGAAAACATTCGATTCGGTACCCAGCGGCGGTTAACGCAGAAGAGGACGACCGCATCTTCGTTGGAAAGACCAAGTAGAGGAAAACTTGACGAAGCTTGGAATTTCCAACTGGCGCCAGCAAGCGAAAGACAGAAATGGCTGGCGCAAATTCTTAGATGAGGCCAAGACCGACATACGGTTGTAGCGCCAACTAAGTAAGTAAGTAGTAGCAAAAATAATCCTATTTGTTATAGGATTATTATTTTTTTTTTGCTTTGTATGTAAAAAAAAATAATCTGGATTATTTTGAAGCGAATGGAACGCAGCTATTAATTGTGAGAATCCAATAAATTTTTAAATTTTTTTCAACCTTATAAAAATTTCCTTTTTGCAAAAATTTTAAAAAATAAATCAAAACGGTTTGCAAAAAATTTCACATTAGCCATCAGCAAAATTTTTGAAAAAATTTGTAAAGAATTCTATTTTTTTTTAGCACAAAATTTAAGGAAAAGGGAGTGTGTTACTGCAGTACTTACATCTGCTGTCTCTCTATAACTTTTTGAAAATTTCTTACTACTTGTTACATTTAAAAATTGTGTCTAGTAATAAATAAATTACTTAAAAATATTTTCATTTCTTTTTTTTTTTTTTTTTGACTTTCTTGTGATGTATCTTATTTCAAAGTAAACAATCATAAATATCACTTAGAATATTTTCAACTCTTCTTAGGAGTGAACAATTTATTACTCTGAATCGTCAACTTGTTGCTTCTGCAAAGCTTCATTTTCATAACCATTATCAGCTGAAAACAAAAGCAAGCCCACCAATATTGCGCACACACGCCCAAGTCTTCAAAGCATTATAGAATATTTAATTGTGTGCTCATTGCTTAGCTCAACAACGCTAGCGATCAACGATGCTAGTCAAACGCTGCCGCCGCTGGCCAAGCAGAGAACGCTAACATATGATGGTGGTGGTCAACAGCGTTGTTTGTCGTTCGTTGGCTCTTTTATTGCATATTTTCGAACTTACATGGTCGAAAATGTAGACACTTTTCGATTCAGTCAACTGCGCGACTTCAAACCAAACAAATCAAAGCGGAGCGGAGCGCTTCCACGCGTTCTTCAAATTGTTAACAAAATTATTTTGTATTTTATGTTTTTAATTTTCATTAGTTAAAATAAACTCTGAAAGCCAACAAACGAGACGCTCCACGTCAAGTCGATCAGTCGTCAATCATAGGTTTGTCTTGGCGGTTGTCTAAGCGATCGAGCACTCGGGAAAAGTCCTAACGTATTTTAAGATTCAAATGAAACGATAACGAACATCAGCGCGCTCGTCACAGAAGATCGGTTGTGTAAAAATTGGCAAGAATTTTAATTTTGTTGTGACCATTTGTTTTTTATTTTTTTTTTTTTTCTGAAATGTTCTTGAGTTAATTCGTGAGTGAGCACAACTTCAATGTTCTTGACACGATCTTTGCGATCGTTGTTCTTGAAAGCTTAACCGCTAATTATCGCATCTGCTAGCATTACTAAGAAGTTAACTTTTTTTATTAGTGCATTTAACTACTCAGCAAATGTTTGCCTAATTGAAAATTTGTTATGGTTTTTCAAACAAAAACATAGTTGTGTTAAAGATAATAATTAAAGAAAATAAATAAATCTAAAAAAAAAACTAATTTAAATAATAATAACAACAATATATCATAATAATTGTCGCTATAACTGCACGTTAAGTGAAAATTTACAAGTTTTTTAAATTTTATATTAAAGTTAATATTACAAGTTAGTTTAAAAATTGCAGACTTGTGCTATGTTAAAGCATAAACTTTCTTAAAAAAAATATTTGAAAATGTATTTATTTAGGAGTTACTAATAACTTAAAATAAAATCTTTTGAATAATAACTGGAAAGCCGAAAGAAGTCACAAAAATTTTATTTATGGGTTATCCTTGAATTCTATTCAAAACAAGAAGAAAAAAACATTAAAACTGGAAGTAAAAATAAATATTAGGAAAATTCACGAGCTTGTTACATTGTTGCAAATGTAAAATGATTTGCTTTTACAAAAACAAAAAGCATTGATATGCATTCATGCATATGCTATAACAAAATGTTGTTGCATTTGCAAATCCAATAATATTGCATAACGCTATTGTGAATGAATGTGTTAATGCATTGAACACCACCACCGATAGTTTTAAACACCGCTCATTGAGCAGCTGTTTTTATTGTTTACATTTGCAAAAAAAATAATTTATGATAAAGGAAAGAAGTAGTAAAGAAATGGAAGAAGTTTAAAAAAAGAATATTAAAAGGGAAAATGCCAACAAAAAATGAATAGAGGAAGCAATTCGAAACAACAGCAAAAAGCAGATGTTGTAAAGCATTTACAATATCATAATAGGGCAATTCACAATCTTGTGTATTTGAGATTGCGAATTTGTGGAATTGTAAAGCATTTACAATATCATAATAGGGCAATTCACAATCTTGTGTATTTGAGATTGCGAATTTGTGGAATTGTAAACATTTCCTACCAATTGTGAACAATATTTTTCAGTGTATTTTGTTACACTTGCTACGTTGCGAAACATGAAATTCACAGCAGATTAATGAAAAGCAAAATTATTAACTACTGGAAATTTTACTTAAATCAATTTTATGTCGAAAAAAGCTTTAATGCACAATTAATTCCATATCAGTTTTTTTTTTAGCTTTCTTCTCTATCCGCTGTCAGTGTGCAATTCAGTATTGCATATGTATAGTTAATATAAACAACAGGTTTTAGTGTTGCATATTTCCAATAGCGTAGTAAATGCAATCCTGTATATTTTGCTAGAGTAGAGTAAAAATACACTCTACCATTTTTCAAATGCTACTTTGCAATACCATTTGCACCGGAAAAACTCAATGTTAAAGGTCTACCCTTGCAAAAACTCACTGGCAATGATACAACAAGATCGTAAATTACTCTACTGTTTAATTATATTATGAAATCGACTGCATGGAGTCTAAGAATCAAAAATCACCAAGTTCAAAAAATAAAATCGGAAATATTTTGGAAAACATTTTGCTTAAGAGGCATTCCACGTAAAAGAGGAAAATGAGATAAATTTTGATTTCCATTATTATTTTCAATTCGGTATAACTAACAGCCCTATTCTAGCAAATTAACAATTGAAGCGTTCTCGTGAATAACGTTGTAAACGACAAAATTGTAATTGTTCACTTTTATTTATTTTACAAGCACTTTTATTCATTTTTATTAATTTTTTTTTGGTATGCAATAAAAATACCCCAAACTGCTCAACTGATTACTCAGTTTCTGTTTTTATATAATATAAGAGAGTGATTCTAACAGGTATTTGCAAAAAAAACACTAAAAAAAATGTCGTTTACAACGTTATTCGCGATTATGCTCCAATTGTTAACCAGTATTTTGAATATTTATATGTATTTGTTGTAATTTTTTTTATTTCAAACAAAATATGAAGCTCAAAAATAATAAATTTTGATAAAAATTGTCAACTGCTTTTCAGTTATTGAGAATTTCATTCTAAAATTTTGTTTTTTGAACTTCAAATTTTGTTTTGAAAACAATAAACATATAGAAATATAAAAAATACTGGTTAACAATTGTTAATTTGCCTGAATAGGGATGTAAATGTATACACCTTATTAGTCTGTGAAAAAAGATTTGATAAATTCTCCAAAAAATCCTTTCTTGTATATGGCAGCTTTTATTTCATACAGAGTTGCAACTGCAGCAACCTGGTGCGTCTCCTCTATAGAAGGCTTTAAAAAAATTAATTTTTTTATATAAAAATAAAGTGAAAAGGTATGTAGGTTTTCATATTTTTCTTGTTTGAACAGATGCAAGTCACAGTCCCAGTAGTCACGCAAATATATATGAAAGTTTTTTTTCCTTACCTAAAACACAACTTTAAAAATTGAATATTTCCAAGAAGTAATACTAAAAATGTGGCGTAATATTTAAAATTATTTTCATAGAAAAGGCGATCATATTATGCTTTCGAGACCGTTTTAAAATGTGTCACAGTAGTCACGGTGAACAGACTGCATTTTTTTAAATGCTATTGTGTATAGCTCAATTTACCTTTCTGACCCAAAATAAAATAGTTAAAGCTTCTTTACGTCTAACTTGAGTGTTAAATGGATGTAAAAATCCAAACCCACAGACACACCACTAGTTTAAATCCCAAGGAGATAAATGTATTGATCATACCCTTTGACGGCGTCGAAAGTCTAATGGAAGCGCGTTTGACTGTTACTCAGGGGTCCCGGGTTCGAAACCTGGCCGAGCCATGGTCCTACGATTTAACCGTTCTTTCGTTACTTCTAATCAAACAAATTTTAAAATGCATTTAGGGTATTCACAAGGTGTGCTATCATGTCATAATGTCATATTGTCCTTAGATTTTACACTAGTTTAAACATTTTATTGTTGATAAAAAAAGTACTAATAAAGTACTATAGTACTATATTAGTACTTTTTATAAAAAGTACTTTTATACTTTTATTTATGTACTTATATAAAAAAGTACTAATATAGTACAACTTTATAACAAAATTATAAATTATAAATTATTATAAATTATAAATTATAAATTATAAATTATAAATTATAAATTATAAATTATAAATTATAAATTATAAATTATAAATTATAAATTATAAATTATAAATTATAAATTATAAATTATAAATTATAAATTATAAATTATAAATTATAAATTATAAATTATAAATTATAAATTATAAATTATAAATTATAAATTATAAATTATAAATTATAAATTATAAATTATAAATTATAAATTATAAATTATAAATTATAAATTATAAATTATAAATTATAAATTATAAATTATAAATTATAAATTATAAATTATAAATTATAAATTATAAATTATAAATTATAAATTATAAATTATAAATTATAAATTATAAATTATAAATTATAAATTATAAATTATAAATTATAAATTATAAATTATAAATTATAAATTATAAATTATAAATTATAAATTATAAATTATAAATTATAAATTATAAATTATAAATTATAAATTATAAATTATAAATTATAAATTATAAATTATAAATTATAAATTATAAATTATAAATTATAAATTATAAATTATAAATTATAAATTATAAATTATAAATTATAAATTATAAATTATAAATTATAAATTATAAATTATAAATTATAAATTATAAATTATAAATTATAAATTATAAATTATAAATTATAAATTATAAATTATAAATTATAAATTATAAATTATAAATTATAAATTATAAATTATAAATTATAAATTATAAATTATAAATTATAAATTATAAATTATAAATTATAAATTATAAATTATAAATTATAAATTATAAATTATAAATTATAAATTATAAATTATAAATTATAAATTATAAATTATAAATTATAAATTATAAATTATAAATTATAAATTATAAATTATAAATTATAAATTATAAATTATAAATTATAAATTATAAATTATAATTACATACTAAAAGTAAGCCCGAAATTTAGGAATATTTATGTAGATACATTTTTCGTATTGATTTGGAGGAATTTGTTTTTGCTTTCAGTTTTTGCAACAGAATTTTTAATTCGTTTCTATTCTATATTCCAAAAATATTAACAGCTTTCAAATCAAACTACAAAATGATAATTATTTAAAAGCGCTTTATGAAACGAATTACAAAAAGGTAGAAATTGTTAATAACATAATTATTAAAGAATAGAAAATGCCTTTGTTGTTAGTGCTGTTGACTTTTTATTATAATTATTTATAATTTTAGTTAATTTTAAATATGAATAAATAAAATAAGACAAAGATATTTTTACTTTTAATTCAAAAGTCTCAATTTCTTTAAGCAAATGTTAGTACTTTCGTTTCAAAAATAAATTTACTTAAAGCTTAAGAAATTTCAGATTTTAATAGGAAAGACTTGTGTTTTTTTATTTTGAAGTCTTACTTATTTCTAAGTGTATATTTATATATCATATCTTTAAAAACTTACTAAAAAGTATACATTTAATTTTTCCGTGTTGCACCTAATTTGACAGTTCAACAGCTACTACAACTTTTGAAAATGTCTTTGGAATTGGTTCGTGTATATGCTAAGTCCTATAGATGCATATATTTGTCTATTTTTAATGTCGCTATTCGTTTCATTGAATTTAAGATCACAACTGTGTAAATAAACCCAAATTTTTTTCTGTTATTTTTTCAAAATTCTCTAAAGAGTTGAAATTCCGAATTTGTTTATTTTTTAGTTTATTAGATAGTTTCATTTAAAGAACTTGCAATTTTTGCAAAAGTTTCACAATTTAAATAAAAACAAAATCCAGATTTTTTATTTTTGCTCAGAAAGTATTTGTTAAAAACTTTAAAATAATTGTTTATGAAAAATTGTCTCCATATCGCAAAACTTATAAAGATTTCTTTTTTAAAAGAAAAATCCAAATCCACAAATGAAAATTCAAAAAATTTAGTGCTTTAACACCTGGTGCCTTC
The DNA here is from genome assembly GCA_963920525.1 of Dichetophora obliterata. Taxonomy (NCBI): domain Eukaryota; kingdom Metazoa; phylum Arthropoda; class Insecta; order Diptera; family Sciomyzidae; genus Dichetophora; species Dichetophora obliterata. The sequence goes on from OY986439.1 coordinate 57,841,924, forward strand.
TTTAAAAAATTAAACTCGTGCTGAGTAATTGAAAAATTTCATTAAAATAAATAATTTTCTATTAAATTTCCACACTCCCAGCGAAAGAAAAAGATCAACAATAAATCAACCGATATTGTGTGTGACAATTGCATCAAATAAAAACGAAGCTAGCATGCAATAACACTGAAAAAAACAAATCCACAACATAACCGACAACAACTGCATAAAAATGCGTTCGAAATTGCTAGCATTTTGTGTAAGTTTGTGCGTATTCATCGCTACACAGCACGATCTATCCTTTGCTTTGGATTCCGTGCCCAATCCAACATGTAGCCTCAAGGATAACTGTAACCTAAACAACAATATTTTGAGTGTATCTGTTAGCACTGAAGAACAAAAGAGTAAATTGGAGAAAAAAATTACTTCCTTATTCGAGGATAAAGTGAACTACAGTCTGAAGCTGTACAGCGATGAGGCTATTCTGGAGTATAGCAATAGAGCATTGGAAAAGAATCACACTACAGTGACAACAGATGTGGGCAGCATGTACAACAACTATACATTGCATCACCTTGATCAGGATGACGATGTGGAGGAGGATGAACGTGGTGAGTTTTTAATAGACCAAAGATTTTTCATGAGTAGGGGATTTTTTATTTCCAAAATTGATTGTTAAAAATGTCTTGACAACAATATGATACTATATTTAAAAGATCTGGGCTTTTTTGTGCAAAATTAATAACATTTAAAAAAGTATAGCAGTGAGGGGACTGCCGACCGAAGCGAAAATCTATATATAAAATATTAGTATTCCCTGGAAGACTTTGTTCTGCCACGGACCGCTTTACTGCTTTATAAAAACTTTCATGCTAATCGGAAAAACTTTTTATATTTTCACTCCCTCAGTCTTTGATTATATCTTTCAAAATATTTTTTATTCAGATAGCATTTTTATTTTATAACTACACCAAACTATATTATTACATTTAAATTTAATGTTGCTGATATAAAAATAAAATACAGGGAGCACTATTGAATGAAAAATAATCCTCATAAAATAAAATAAATTTTCTTTTTTTTATATATAATATTTTGTTTCATTCGTCTTGAAGTCTCTTTTAATGCCTGCATTTGAGATATTGCTACAAGGAAAACAAAAAAACATAGCAAGCAAAGTGAAGTTCATTTTCTGACCCGATTCAGTTCATCCGTACATCCGATTCATCATAATTGCACATTATTTTCGTCTTTGGTCATTTCATTATATTTAAAATTATGGGTTTTAATATAAAAAACAGAGTAACACATCAACAAAAATATAAATTGACCCAATAGGAACAAACTAACTTGTTTTTAAAAACAAATAATTAAAAAACTAAATTAAAATAAACTAGTTTATGAACTACTTTGAATTATATTAAGGCGCAACCCACTTCAATTTTGAATAGTTTTTATTGCATTATATATGAAGTAATTCAAAAACTACTTCAAAACAAATGGCTTAAAAACTACTTTGAATTATATTAAGACAAAAACTACTCTGATTTTGACATGTTTCATTGCAAATTTTTATTAGATTACAAGTTTATATATATTAAACCATGCTATTTCATCAAATTAACTTGAGGCTTTCACTAATATGAATTTATGTATTTTTTTTTTCAAAACAATAAAAGAAATGATCTCTTTGATGCACAGAAATTTAAAGTTTTTATGCTTTTAAATTCATCTTCAGTAAGTGGAATATTAACTAGTTTTCAATTGATTTATTTTAAAGTAATTAAAAAAAATAATTTAAATTTAACTAATTGAAAATATATGCGGTTTTCAATTGATTTATTTTAAAGTAGTTAAAAAAATAATTTAAATTAGACTAATTTAACAAGTAGTTGAAAACATATGCAGACGAAAGTCAATTGACTTATTAAGCGGACATCACCATACAAAATATGTTAGTTCGTTCTATGGAAAAAAGACAGAATTTCAACTAGTTGTGGTGGACATAAAACTACCTTTTCAGTTACTTTTAAATTAGATGATTTTCCTACAGGGAATCTTATTTAAATAAATAATATCCCTGCAAACCATATGAGTTTTTTAAGACTCTTTTATGACTCATTTGTAGGAGCCTGAGCCCCCATAATGAGCTCTTATAAGTTTCAAAAAAGAGCAGTTTTTCCGTTGAAAATGGTCCCTCTTTAAGAGCTCAAATAAGAGTACAAAATGGTACTTTTTTGACTCTCAAAAGTAGTTTATTAAGACTCCTAATAGACTCTTTTATGAATCTTATATTGGCATTTTATGAATCATATAAGACTCTTCAAAGTTTCAGAAAAGTGATAGTTTTCCTTTGAAACTGGTTGCTCTTATGAGGCATCAATATAAATTTTAAAAGACCCTTTTATGATTCCTATTTTTTCTATATTTTTCTTTATAAAATAATCATAAAAGTACCGAAAATGAGCTTGTTTTTTTAATCTGGTCAAAAAAGTGTCAGAAAACGTGGATTACTCCTTAAAATTTTTTCGCTCTTCCTGTGCTGAAATATTAAGTTGTAAGCATATTACGATTACCGAACAGAATGAAATATTTTTAATTTTAAGTGAATGAACAGTATTTGAAAGCATGCTTTTTTTCTTTTAATTTCTACTCCGAAAATGCTCCCAATTGGGATGTTTTTAGGACCTCATTTTTTTTAAATACAGAAAATACACATAAAATTTCATATTCAGGAGGCTTTTCACAAAGCTCTCCCAAAACTGAAGTACTCCAAAAACAATCCAAAATAAATTTTTTCAGGAGTGTACGTTATGAAACAACAAATAATACACTTTAAAAACTCATAAATAAGAGGGAACTCATAAAATCCACTTCAATAAGGCTCTTTTCAGAGTCAGAATTGTGAGCGCTCCGAACTTGGTTTAAAGGGATACACATAAAATACGTATACATAGAATTTGTATTTACATAAATTTCAATGAATTTAATTAACATTATTTTCACTGTTTGCGTTAATAATTGAATTATATTCTAAAAAAGATACTATAGGCGTATGGTAGCTGACATAAGAAACAAAAATTTTTTGGACGATGCAGTCCCGGCCATGATAAAATTATTATTGAGTAGCCTTGACAACTACTTATTTTCTCACGAGCTGCGACCATCGAATTTTACACAAAAGAAAGCGATATAAAGTGCGTGTGTCACACACATTGGTAGCTTTCAGCGGAGTCAATAGTTGGCAACAGTGATCTGCAAGCGATGGCATTTTCGCTACTTGCAATCTACCCTCAACAAATACAGTGACAGTCTGACCGCACTACGCAAGCGCTGCGATTGTTGTGTCGAACATACTTGCAACTCCTGCATAAAAAAACTCCTGCATAAAAAAACCAGCGCTTATTTTGTTCTCCGAACACAAAGTATTTGCAGTAACATTGCAGTAACATTGCAGTTACTTTGCGTGACTTTTGAGAGCTTGTAGCTCATAAGCTAATGGTTCAATTGAGCTGATTTCTTTTTTAAAATAAATTCTAAAGTTTAATTGAGTGAGCAATAAAATTTGTTTAGTAAATTTTTAAAGATATTTATTAAATTTAGTTTTTTAAGAAATTATATCAGACGCCATTTTACTATAAAACACCTTTCATCACTGATTTTGATAAGATTTTGTATGCATGCAGATCTTTAATAAAGCTACAACTTTTGTTCAATTGTTCAAAATTTTGAAATAATAGGGTCGCCACCTAATAATATGTCTTTTCTAGAGTTTAAAACTGATAAATGACGTTTAAAACTCTTGAAAAGACATATTATTAGGTGGCAACCCTATTATTGCAAAATTTTATAATTTTGAACTCTGACAATGGATTCGGATTCAGCGACCCATTTTTGGTGTACGATTTTTTTTTGCCAGCCCCGAATTCATAAAACTACAAAAAATTAAGGTGGCAACCCTATCCACCATCTTGAATTTTAAAATTCTAACTTTAGATTCGAAATCACCGACCCCTTAACACTGATAAATGATGTTTAAAACTCTTAAAAATACATATTATTAGGTGGCAATACTATGGTAAAAATTTAGGTGGCAACCTTAACCTCCATCTTAAATTTTAAAACTGTGACATTATATTCGAAATCAAATCCGTTGTCAGAATTTTAAAATTACAAGAATTCGCAAAAATGAAAAAAATCTAGGTGGCAACTCTATCCGCCATCTTAAATTTTAAAGTTTGACATCATCTTCGAAATAAGTTACCCCTAAAACTTCCTAAAACTATTTACTCTATTCATACTGAAGTAATCTACAAACACTTGAGTAAAAATGCAGTGTACGCGCTGATTTCATCGTTCGTAAGCTTACTTTTGTATCACTGCTTAGCCGAAGTTGAAATCAACTTGCAATGGTACACGAGGCAGTAGCTCAAAATAATGCATAATTATAACGATTGCCGTTCGTGCGCTGTGGTTTATACACATAATTATTTTATGCAAACATCTATACTTTCCACTGAAGTCGAAGCACACATCACACAGTGTTTGACTTTGGTACAATTGGCTAATGCAACATGCTTGATGTTGTAAGTGAGCTCGATGGCGTAGAATATGTTGCATGGTATTAATGATATTGAAGTCATACAAAAACCAAGTATGTACTGAGTGTAAAAGCAGTTGCAGTTCATCGCTGCAGGTCTCTGGTTGGCAACTGTTTTTTTTTAAATTTAAGTGAGAAACCTTTGCAATTAAATGATCCGTTCACAACAGGTGACTCCTCTGAATGCGGCACGTGTGTGCGACACACGTTCTCTATTTTATTTTCTTTTGTTTGCCATTCGGTGGTTGAAATACGAAATATCACTCCTACCTATTACTTATTATACCATGGTCCCAGTCAGAGAATATGCTGGCGACATTTATAAAACAACATATGTTTTTATGTTGGTCATGAAACTCAAACACACGCTATTGGATTTTGGCGCTCAGCTTTTTTCGTTTGACATGATTTCGACAGAATTGTAGGTATTGTCGAAAAGGAATCAAAACAAACACAGAATATAAGGGGTACGTTTTAAAGTAGTAGTAGTAGTATTTTTATTCAACAATTCATTACATTCTTAATAATAACAATATATGTATCTTAGGGCGGGTCGATTTATTTTTCGACAATTTCCCTATGATTTCCGTATTCTATGGGTTATTCCATGAAAATTTGCCAAAGGCACCATACCTCCATCGTTAAAATCGAGTCCCCTACTTTTTGTTGGTAGATTTTTTCCCAAATTGACGTTCGTATGAAATATTACCTACACGTTCACATCCATAACTTAAAAACTATCGATCGGGTTAGCGCGTTGGAAAGGTGAGCTCATTTTGATCAATTTAAAAAAAAATCGCCAACATTGGTCCAACGGTACAAAAGTTACGGGCATTTTTGTCCAAATTTTGGAGCATTTTTCCATTTTTTTCATGATTTTGTCCAAGAATATTACTTTCATGGCCATTTTTTTTGCTCAATTTTTTTGACTTACGAAGCTTACGAACCTTACGTTACGACTGGACTATGGCGACGACATTAGAAAGCCGTACGAAAACACCAAGACTTGAAAGCAAACAAGACTTTCAGAAAATATAATGTTTTTTTTTCACATTTTGTCTTTTACTACACTCAAATTGAATATTTTTTTTTTTGATAATAGGTTGATAGATACTTTATTATCTCTTAATTTGAATTTTTGTAGAAAAAAAAATAAAAAGGGAAAAAAAATCAAAAAGCTGGTTTTATGTGTTATTTTGTTTTAGCAATATCGCATGAATTAATCAACCGAATTCGATAAATTTGGGCTTAAACTCTTCGTTTTGAATTGTAAATTGAATTAAATAATGGATTGAGCCAAAAAAATGGCCATGAAAGTAATATTCTTGGACAAAATCATGAAAAAAAATGGAAAAATGGTCAAAAATTTGGACAAAAATGCCTGTAACTTTTGAACTTTTTACCAACAAAAAGTAGGGGACTGGATTTTAACGATAGAGGTATGGTTCCTTGGGCAAGTTTTCATGGAATAACCCATAGAATACGGAAATCATAGGGAAATTGGTGATTTTTTCACTCCCTACAAATCGACCCGCCCTAATGTATCTATAAGAAGAATTATGTTATACAAATAACTGCAATGAATGTTAAGCTGCTTCTATAGTTCACTAGGAGCTAGAGGCGAATACAGCTTGTTAAAAATATATATAATAATTAATGAAATAATAATTAATAAATGATGCATTACAATACAATTACAATAATCAAATAAAGAAAATAAATCGAAAAATTTAATATTAACATATTTTTTTTTAATAATTTTTTTTTTTTTTTTTTTTTGTAAAGGCCTTATTGAGAGATAAAACTTAATAAAAGTATTGTGGAGTCAGACTATAACAGCTAATAATGTGTCAATATCACTGTAATTGAGGTCTAAAAGCCAAAACTTTACCCTTTTGAGAAAAATGGATTGAACATGAATATTTCTTATTTCCGATGGAAGACTATTGAAAAGTCGAGGAGCAACAGAAGCAAAAAAGTTAAGAAATATTCTTAATGTGTGCGTTGGAACCAGTGCTACATTGTATTCATTAACTCTCAAATGATAGATATCTGAACGTCGTCTCAGAAGATATCCAGATTTAATAAAAAAAAAAATTTCAATACTTTATAAAAATATAAATGTTTCAAAGGAAGGACACTAAGTTTCCTGAAAAGTAAAAGGCTACTACAAAATCTGTTCTTATGACAAATTAAACGAATAGCATGCTTTTGCGAAACGAGAAGAGGGTATATTTTATTCTTATAAGTACCTCCCCAACAAGCTAAACCATACTCAAGTTTAGAGTGAAATATACCATAGTAAATACACTTGAGAAGAATAGGACTACAATATGATTTCAACAAATACAAATGCCTGGTGGCATCCAAAAGATACTTTTTAAGTTCACGTGTATGAATTGTCCAATCCATGCCACTATTTAGCCAAATACCTAGATATCTAAAAGAATTAACCTTTTCAATAGCGAAGCAGTTTAAAGAACAAGACTTATGATCACAGAACGTATGAATGCAATCCGACGAGGAACATATATCATTACCTAAACCAAATCGTTCACATTTACCACCATGAAAAAAAAAATGAATCGAAGTTTACATTTTTAGCATTCACATTAAAAAGCATTATTCTAGTTTTATCACTAAGTACCAGCTTATGAATCATAAACCAGTGCCTTAAAACAGCGAGATCATGGTTAATGTGAACAGACAATTGCAAGGGCGAGACACAAGAAAAGGCACTTGCCATATCATCAGCAAAAGCATTGATGGAACTGCGGAACTTTATTGAAAAAAGCGAATTTATAAAGATTAAAAACAATATAGGACCCAGTTTCTCCGTATCGAATAAACAGCCAAATACTCTGTCGAACAGTCTGCGCAAACACGTGTTTGAGCAAACAGTCTGTGTGGTCTGTTTGGCCCTTTAACGAAGAGTACAAAGTGAAAAGGTTGAAATAAGAATATTATGTTTTCTAATTGTAAATGGTGTGGACACGTGTATTAAGTTTGTGTTAACTTGAATGAAAATATTATAAAAACAGTGTAAATAAAACTATAAAATGCCGAGGAAGTGTTCAATTTGCAAAAAAGCAAAAAAAAAAGTTTAACGAAAAATCAACTGCAAAACATGAACATAAAGAAACTCGAGATGAACAGCTGATTTTGACAACTAGCTCGCTTTTCTCTGCTTTCTACTTCATTCCTATCCGAGTCGGCACTACTTGGTTATTCTGCCATGCTCGCTGTCTGTATTGATGACGAGAGTTACTCGCAAAATCACGATGACGCAAACCAAAGATTTACCCTCTACCAAAATCGTTCAATGCGCCTAAAGAAGTTTTCACTTCAAAAATTCACTCATTTCCAAGCGGAAAGTTGAATTTTTGGGCGAAAACTTAAAAATGTCAAAAAAATAAATACACTGAACAAATTAAAATAGATGAAGCTGCCCACCTGCCGAACACGTTTTGCTTAGAGGTTTATAACTTTAGTTTAAAACATAATTTTTCGAAGCTCTCAGCTACGTTTGCAAGCTAATTTCAATAGCTAACAAGAAATTTAAATGGAATTTTAAATTTCCGAAAAATACAATTTTAGCAGTCGTTCTGGCAAAAGTCTCGAAAATCAACCCCCAAAAAATTGGCCCAGCTACTGAACATCTATGTTAAAACACATCGCCGTAAATAAAAGAAAATTAAATAAAGTTATTAGTTTTTGGCATGTGTAAAAAATTAATTCCTTCATTGACTTGCAGTAACTCACTGAAATTAAAGCAAAAGAAAGTGCATTCGAATTCGAAAAAAATCAATAAAAGTCAAAAAAATTAAGTTAAATTAAATGAAAATTAGTCTTCGATGTGTTCAGTATCCTTCTTATAATCCGAATCGCAATTTTTGAGCGTGAAATAGTTCGCCTGCATATTTGCACGAATGGCATGAATTGCATTTGAAATTCAAGTTGGCATGAATTGCATTTGATGAAATTTTTGCTGGTCAATTTTCATCAAACTTCTTCAGCACTTCTTCCAAGCAAATTATGCAAAAATCAACATCCTCATCTGACGAATCTGGCGACTCTTTTGCAACAAGATCTATATTTGTTCTGGCTTTCACTTTCTTAACGATGGCAAGTTGATAATGTTTAGTAGGTAATTTGAATTGATATATGAAAGTCCAAAAAACTCTTCAGTGGGTGGGCCTACTTTTTGTTCAGTAGTTGGGCAGTGACGCCATCATGACATGACGCGAAATATTTTTTCCATTGCGCAATACCGTTCGATTGTTAATCGATTTGTGTAAAATGATTACTAAACTATGAATTCCATTCATACTCACCTTTGTTTCGATAAAAAACCTCTTGAAAATTCACTACATTGATATGCACTTTTTTTGATCAGCTTCGTTTGTTTTTTCGAATATTTTGTTTCGCGACGGCCGTTCGGTTAAAGCAACACCCGTTAAAGCAAATGATTTGTCAAAAATGAGCATGAGTTACTTTGAGGCGGGTATCATCGGGGTTGATGGGTATCATCGGCGCTGTTATCTATACACTCTTCAGAACTGACAGACTTCAGTAAGTGGGCCTGTTCAGCAGGTGGTCATCCACCCCTACACGCAACTTTACAGACATTGAAATAATTAAAATAAAAAAACTTAAAAAACGTATTCATGTTTGTATCCATGTGTGTACAATGGAACGAAAGGGTTAAGTGGTAGGATAATTCTGATGACAACTTCTGATTCAGCGAACAAAATTACATAAAAGACGATCTCTTCAGCTTTTCATATTAGCTCATATAATTAATTCCCGCTAAAACAGGCTTCTAGCCCACTGTGCGTTGGTGTGCTTCTTAGTTATACAGAATAATTCAGCTAGAAAAAAGATGAGTCCAAAATTTTTGACCCTGCAAGGGTGATAACCAGAGGTTAAGACTTGTATGACTTTTTTCCAAGAAGTCTCTGAAATAAGAGTCTTAACAAACTTTTATTATATAAAAATTATTATTGATAGTCGAAAGTAAGAGTTATCAAATATGAGTTATGCCTAACTTTTATTTTGAACTCTCATTTAATAACTCTTATTTTTAACAGTTATTTTTAACTTTTATAAAATAAAATCAAACTTAAGAGTCTTTGCAGACTTTTACATAGTAAAAATATTTTTAAAAGTCTTAGAAAACTTTTATTTAAGCAAGGCAGCTTAAAGAGTGTTATGAGACTTCTATTTTATAAAAGTCTTTTTAAAAAAAGTATTGTATGTTATTTATTTGTGGAATATGAATATCTCCAATAGTCGACAAGATTAACAAAAGCTGTCGGTGGAATAAATTGGTTGCTGATAATTGGTCATAAATAAACATACTTTTATATAATAGACTTTTATTAAGACTCAAAAGACTCTTCAAAATAGCTTTTTTAAATAAAATCTTTTAAAGATTTATAAAAAATTTTTTGAAAATAAAAATTATTGGAGACTCTCAAATTTTACTTTTAAGTTTAAAAGTTAAAAGTGAGGGACATCTTTTATTTTTAAAAGTAAAAGTCAAATCGTAACTTATATTTTTATAAATAAAAGTTAAAAGTAATTTTTAAAAGTTATTTTTAACTTATATAATTAAACCAAAAAGTTAATTAATTTGTGATCTTTAAAAAATTTAAATAAAAACATGAATTTAATTGTGAGCTTTGGATCAAGTAAGTTTTAAAGAAGGCAACAACAACAACAATAACTCTGTATAGTGTCAGTCACTTAGCTGACTGACTCTTTACAAAATTGTTGTTGTTGTTGCCTTCTTTAAAACTTACTTGATCTAAAGCTCAAAATTAAATTCATGTTTTTATTTAAATTATTTAAAGATCAAAAATTAATTAACTTTTTTCACTTAGCTGACTGACTCTTTACAGAATTGTTTTTGTTGTTGTTGCCTTCTTAAATACTTACTTGATCTAAAGCTCACAATTAATTTCATTAAATAAAAAAGTAACCCGTCGGACTTAACTTAAAAAAATGACATTAAAGTTTTTCTATGTGACCCAAATTCTAAATGTTTGATAGTTTAAATCATACTTGATTTTAAATACAAATTCTAGTTGTTTGATAGTTTAAAATCGTTTATTGAGCTTAAGGTCAAGGTTAGAACAATTAATTGTTATATGAAAAAATCTTTGTTGTTGTTGTTGTTGTTGTTGTTTCTTTGAAAAAATTCGTTAGAACAATAAATTGTTCTAACCTTGACCTAAAGCTCAATAAACGATTTTAAACTATCAAACAACTAGAATTTGTATTTCAAATCATGTATGACTTAAGCTATCAAACATTTAGAATTTGTATTTAAATCATATAAAATCAACATAAAAAATTAAATTTTTAAGAGTTATTTTCAGGCTCTGGTGACAACACACATCACAAATTTTAAAGATTCGAAAAAATACTAAAATATTAAGGAACGAAATTTAAGTTATCAAATAGTAGTTTCCAAACATTTTCAGCTTAAGTTGTACTTAATTGCAATAAAAATTGATAAAAATGTATACTGTTTGTTTAATTCGGCCGTAAAGTAGTGGCGGGCCGTAGCCTAGTGGGTAGAGTGCGTGGCTCCTAAGCTAAGGAACCTTGGTAGACCGGGTTCAATTCCAGCTCAGACAGAAAGTTTTTTCAATTGAATTAATTTTTCTGTTCGGTCGTCACCTCTCTGCAGACAATGGCAAACCTCAGAGAGCAAATATTGCCATGTAAAGCTTCTTGAGAACATAAGCCGTTCGGAGTCGGCATAAAACACGTAGGTCCAGTTCTCGGTCATTTGTGATCAAACATTTAATAACACGCACAACACAATTGATCAATAGAAGCTAGGCCAAAGTCCTTCCAAGGGCTGAAATGGCCAGTTTATTTTTTTTTAATAGTAGTACATATTAAGTTTCAATAGTACAGCAGTACGTTTCAATAATATTAGTACATATTAAGTTTCAATAGTACAGCAGTACGGCTGAATAAATAGCAGTACGTTCGGCAGCACTACTCCAAATGCATCCAGCAGCTGATTTTGCACTCTGCTTACTGCTGCTTGCCCACTGCTGCTGAAAGTCCAGAAAATTTGACCACCCCTACCTTTTACCTTCGAAACTAATGGAGGGCTTAAGCCCCCAAAAATTTACCTTTACCTACGGGCCTGTGAAGACCTTCACCTTTTTTTATGTTAAACTCCAAATATGTTACGGCTTTTCTCAAAGACATTTCGATGTCACTTTCTTGATTTTGGTGAGTTCAAATCAACATAATGACATACAAACATACCAATAAGTTGCTGAACAGCTTTTTCTTACAACCTAACCAATTTTATTGGCAGCTTGGCAACCTGACAGTTTGAACATTTTTTGCTGATTAACAGAGCGTCGTGTAAGTTTCTGTTTTTTATCAATTTATTAAAGTGTCATTAATTTCGGTAATTTTTATGTACAACCGCACCGTGTAACTGTCAGTTTTGTGTCATTTATGTCAGTTATTTAATTATAATAGCTTTAGGCTGTTTTTGGGCATGTAATATTTTTTTTTTCTTTAACAACAATAATCTTTGCAATAATTTTAAGTTAATAATAAAAATTGGGAGATTATTATTGTGACAAGCTATGGATCATTTTTATTGCAGCAGTTAAAGAAATAGCCACAATAGCATTTGTTTTGGAAAAAATAGCAAAACCTTATTTAAAATTCAATACTTGTATATGTTAATATAGTGGTTAATAGAGGTTTTTTCACACTTTAATCATATGATTTGTTATTTATCATTATCTTTGTTTAAGTGACCTTTTTAAATGAAATAAGATTTATTTACTATATATGGCCTAGCTCTTTGAATTTATTGATTTCATTACAATTATTTTTACAAGCGACATTAACTTATTGACTGAGATGTTTGATGAAAATTTTTCATTTCAAGGAATTTTACACTTTTGTTGAATTTAACTCGAAAAATAATGGCTTAGTTAAAATCATTCAAACATTTTGGTTACATATCGTCATCTAAAATGCAAAAAGACATAACAGCACTTTATAAGATTTTACAGGAGAAGTAAAAAACTTTCTTAATTTCTCAAGCGCTTGCACTGAGGGTTTTTAGAATTTTATTAATAAAAACGTCGTTTTTAGTTGTCGAAGTGTAAAATTTGTAGAAGTGTAGAAGGAACATGTATTTTGATACTGTGCATCATAATCAATCAAAGAGTCGATTTTGAATTATTTGTTGTTACGCCTTCTTGCATTTTAGGTGACGATATATCTGTGGCCACAAGAAATAACGACTAAACGCAAAGTACCGTAAAAAACGATATTTTAATTGCGAACGAACTACCACCCATTTTTTTGAAATATATGAACCGTTACAAACAAAATATGTGCAGCCATCATAAGTGATGATAAATTTTAGGCAAAAAATTTATGTCTGCATACTTCCAAAATTTGGCAATAAAGTAAATTCCATATCGCTTTTTTACGATATTTTGAGTTTATTCATTATTCCTTATGACCACAGATATTATTATTACTATTGGTGGGATTTGCACTGCAACCTTAAAATCAATTGCATCCTTTCATGGAACTAAAGAACCTCCTTTAGTTCAATCTCTAGATAAAAACTAAATAGTCCTATCTCTATTGCCTTCAATGAATTATCTAGTACAATGAAATATAATATCCTTAAAAAGTTTACTTTTGAATGCCTGATTGCATGACTGCTTTGTGATGCCAAATGTCATGTTTAACATCCTTACTTTGTTGAAACGTCGAGAAACGGTATGTAAATTCAAAAATTATGGGCTTGTTGAATTGAATCTAAGCAACACCGAATTTCTAGAAGCTACAAATTGTAGTTAGTAATTGTTGACCAATTAAGAAAAATTAAACACTGAACTAAATTAAGTTTTGATAACTTTCTTGAGAAACAGAAGAATTCTTGGCAATACATACACATTTGGATTCGGGCTTAACTTAATATTATAATCAATTCACAAGAACGTAAGATATTTGGAAATGTTTCCATGGCTCTGAGAGGGGTCCAAGCCCGCGAATTCCCCCCATATCTACACCACTGAGCTGGTGCTATGTGGTAGCCGGAGCTGGGATGTAATCAATTACGAAAGTAAAAATAGAAATTATAATTTCAACTACAAATTACAATCGTAATCTTAAAAAAAAAAGATTACGATTACTGCAATCAGAATCGAAATATTTTTAATTACAATTACAGTAATAGTAATTATTAAGAAATCACATAAAATTCATCAATTACGAAAGTAAAAATATAAATTACAATTTCAATTACAAATTAAAATCGTACTCTTAAAAAAATAAAGATTATTGTAAACAGATTATTGTAATTGTAAAACAGCATAATTATAATTACGATTACTGTAATCGTAATCATTCCTTTTTCATGATGCAATTCACAAATAAAATCTTTTCTAGATTCTTTATTTGTGGTGGGGACCTGCGTGAATAATTCTCTTTGTGATTCTTTCTTTTTGATGCCGTCCACGGTGGCACGCTCTTTCTGATTTTTCATTCGAAAAAGTAAACGTCGAAGCAGGCAGGCAGGCAGGCGCAGGCAATAGCCTGCAAAGAAACGAGATAGAAATAAAACCAAGTGAACTTTTATCTCTTTTGTCTGCCTGCCTGCCTGCCTGCCTGTCTGCTTCGACGTTCACTCTGTTTGCAACCTTACAGCCCTATTCTGGCAGCTTAACTAAGCTCGCCACATTAACAAAATAGTTAATATTAACAATTTGTTAAGGTTTCGTATTCTGCTGCAAATTTAAAAGCTCTTTTCCTTACAATTTTGTTAGATAGAAAATTGTTGTGAAAATAATAAAAAAATACAAATTAAAATATAATATTGAGTTTAAATACATTAAACTGAAAAATGGAGGAATTTTTTACTTATTTTAAGTGTTGATAATGAAATCTTTCAGTAGCCAAACAATTACTCATGTGGCAGAAGCCAAAACATATCACATTTTTCCTGTACTGCTTCATTTTTCGACAGAAGTTCTGTGCTGTTTTCTTTGTGTGCTTTGTGTTCTTCGTCATAAGCACTTGACCAACGCTTATAAGTTGTTAACGCTGTTAAGAGTAATTTGTTCATAATAAATTCAATTTCGTTGATCATGAAAATGATGAAAATTAAAAATTGAGCATAATATGGCATAATGTAGCATATACTTATGCTTCAAATAGTACAATTTAAAATAGATATCCTCTAGAATATATCTTTTATAAAAATACTTAATTATAAAATACTTAGTTTTGAACACGGGAATTTAGTTTAAAATGGTAAAAACACAACCCTCTCAAAAAAAACCGATATTTTTTTAAACATCTAGATATCAGGCACCCTGTGTACAGAGACGTTGTGAGGTACTACGAAATAAAGCTAAAGACCTATTTAATGAGTGCTTTCATTCATTTAGTTTTAAAGTTCAAAATATAATTTTTTTTTGTCATCATGCCAAATATATTACCAATGTTGTATGCAGAACTCTAGCAAAAATTGTAAGGACAGTCCATAATACATCATCAAAACTTATAATGGGTCCGCCAAATAACGTTTTTTTTAAATTCTATAAAAAAAAACTAGTGATTATTTTCTCAACTTTCTTTTTTTATTTAAAAGTACAATCCTTCCGGTTAATAATGAAAAATAACTTCATTCAAATGGCTGCCTCGGCTGGCCAGGCAGTAGCCTACACGATGGGTCCAATTTTTAAGCACATTATCGATTGTGTGCAGCTATATTTCACCAATGGCTTCACGAATATTGTCCTTTAAAGCGTCAATTGTCTTTGGCTTGTCGGCGTAACACTTATCTTACCCCTCAAATAATAGTCCAACGGTGTCAAATCGCAGCTCCGAGCTGGCCAAACGACATCAGCTCTACGGCTGATAATGCGATCTTCAAAAACAGGGCGCAAAACATCGAGTGTAGCTTCGGCTGTGTGCCTTTATGCAATTATGCCTCTGGACCAAAATCCGCACTAAACAGTGACTCGTTTTGGGTGCAGCGGCTTTTCAATGTATGCGAACGGGTTTTCTGTGCTCCAAATGCGACAATTTTGCTTGTTTACATACCCGCCAAGAAAATGAGCTTCATCTGAAAAGATGATTTTTTGGCAAAATCGGCATCTTCTGTAAGTCGATCGCAGGCCCACTTAGCGAAGCGAAAACGCATTGGATGGTCAGTTGGCTTCAACTCCTGAACCAATTGGACTTTGTATGGCATCATACCAAGGTCTTTATGCAAAATTCGTCTCAATGATGTCTCCGAAATGTTAAATTGTTGAGAACGACGGTGAATTGATGTTGATGGCGCTTCACGCACACTTTCTGCCACAGCAGCAATATTCTCGGGTGTACGACTTACAATGGTTCAAGCTAGCTTGAGCTTGATAATTTTGAATCAAGTATAGCTTGTAATTGAATATAAATAAGCCTACGACAGCTTGCGACTTGCAAGTATGCTAGCTTACAAGCGAACGGCACGAAGTTTCAAGTAAAGGAAAGCTTGATGCGTTCGGCAAAAAGCTTGAAAAGCTTAAAATTGAAGGCAAGTATCCAAAAAATTCAATGAGCTTGTTAAGAGAGAGCTTAAGCGTAATAGGACTTTTAATGATTCTGTGAACTCAGTGGTTGGAAGTTTTAGGGGTAACTTATTTCGAAGATGATGTCAAACTTTAAAATTTAAGATGGCGGATAGAGTTGCCACCTATATTTTTTATTTTTGCGAATTCTTGTAATTTTGAAATTCTGACAACGGATTTGATTTCAAATATAATGTCACAGTCTTAAAATTTAAGATGGAGGTTAGGGTTGCCACATACATTTTACCAAAGTATTTCCACCTAAGAATATGTATTTTCAAGAGTTTTAAACATAATTTATCAGTGTTAAGGGGTCGCTGATTTCGAATCTAAAGTTAGAATTTTAAAATTCAAGATGGTGGATAGGGTTGCCACCTTCATTTTTTGTAGTTTTATGAATTCGGGGCTGGCAAAAAAAAATCGTACACCAAAAATGGGTCGCTTAATCCGAATCCATTGTCAGAATTTCAAAATTATAAAGTTTTGAAATAATAGGGTTGCCACCTAATAATATGCCTTTTCAAGAGTTTTAAACGTCATTTTTCAGTGTTAAGGGGTCGCTGATTTCGAATCTAAAGTCAGAATTTTAAAATTCAAGATGGTAGATAGGGCTGCCACCTTAATTTTTTTGTAGTTTTATGAATTTGGGGCTAGCAAAAAGAAAATGGTACACCAAAAATGGGTCGCTGAATCTGAATCCGTTGTCAGAATTTCCAAATGATAAAATTTTGAAATAATAGGGTTGCCACCTAATAATATGTCTTTTCAAGAGTTTTAAACGTCATTTATCAGTGTTAAGGGGTCGCTGATTTCGAATCTAAAGTCAGAATTTTAAAATTCAAGATGGTAGATAGGGCTGCCACCTTAATTTTTTTGTAGTTTTATGAATTTGGGGCTAGCAAAAAGAAAATGGTACACCAAAAATGGGTCGCTGAATCTGAATCCGTTGTCAGAATTTCCAAATGATAAAATTTTGAAATAATAGGGTTGCCACCTAATAATATGTCTTTTCAAGAGTTTTAAACGTCATTTATCAGTGTTAAGGGGTCGCTGATTTCGAATCTAAAGTCAGAATTTTAAAATTCAAGATGGTGGATAGGGTTGCCACCTTGATTTTTTGTAGTTTTATGAATTCGGGGCTGGCAAAAAAAAATGGTACACCAAAAATGGGTCACTGAATCCGAATCCGTTGTCAAAATTTCCAAATTATGAAATTTTGAAATAGGGTTGCCACCTAATATTATCACAATAACAACAGAAAAAAGTTACACTAGCTCCGCATAATAAATGAAACGAACAACGAAACAAACGATCGTCAGTCGCATAGAGTCGAAACCAGAGTTGAAAGTAGAAAACTTGACTTTTTCCACCAACTCATATGGGGTAGAAACAAAATAGAATCACGTCAGACATATGATTCGTTTTTCAGAAGCCAGTCGCGAATTGTAAGGAAAAACATAAATCAAGTTCCTGCATATCAACTCAAAGCTTGATATTTTTTCAAGTACTAGCTTGATTTTTAATTTACTTGTTGCACATCTCTGCAACTTACATAAAAGTTAAAAATTTTAGCAAAACAGTATTTGTTTGAGCTATGAAAAAGTAACCGCTTGCATATATTTGCTAAGTTTTTGCAGCACAGCACTAAGTGTGAAATTATTTACATTATTTACAACTGCAACCATTAATACACATCATTATAACATAATTAATTTTCTTAACTGCAAATATTCACTTTTTATTTTCAAGACAAGCACCTATTTTTTATAAAGTAAAAAAAATATTATCTATAGTAATAAAATTCATTTTCTGTTTGTTTGTTTGTTTGTTTGTTTGTTTGTTTGTTTGTTTGTTTGTTTGTTTGTTTGGCCTTTATACAAATCTAAACGGCTCAACGGATTTCATTCAAACTAAGTACACATATTAATTTTATCCTAACTTAAAATGTTACATACTTAGTTTTTGCCACGCCTCCTCCGAAATTTTTCAACTAACTATAATTTTGTTATTATAAAACTCTTTAGTATCGGAGGTTTTTTTATATTTAATTCTAAAAATTTTTTGTTATTTTGACATCAAAAGCACTCACATATCTTCAAAATTGGAGAAATTTTCAGTACAACGACTTTTCATAAAACATCGAGTACCTAAGAATGAGAAAAAAACGACATGAAAATCAAAGTTTGGTCATTCGATGCAAATATCTCCGCTGTCCATTAATATATTTCATTCAAATTTTCTTTTGTTCAAAATTTCAATAAAATCACTTCACAAAAATAGGTTGAACTGTACCGTTAAGTCAGTGTATATATGTTTTTTGATTATGTCAAAAAAGGTCCAAAATATTGATACCCCAATATCTCTTTTCAATCAAAAGTTATGGCTAAAAATCTATTTTTTCATACCAGACTATTAATAATACTTAGTTTTGTGTTAAAATTCTCTATATAGTTTGAACGTCCCCATTTATCTCTAAGAATGCAGTTGTGCGTCTAGAGTAATTACGAACATTCCGGATTATATAAAATCTTCGTTATAGTAATCTATTTAGGAAGTTGATGATGTTGAGAAGTCCGACTCGTAATACAAAGAAATTAAATTTAGTTTCTACCCTCCAGGAAATTGAAACATTCGCGGATATAAGCAGGAAACATTTCATGAAATGTAGCAAGCATTTCCTCTCACTGGACACTCCATTTCTTTTTTACATAGCATGTCATTAAAGGGAAACATTCCTCTACGCTGTGTCAAAAATGAATGTAGACACATTCCTCTCCGCCTTAACACTCCTCTCCAGTCTTAAAAAGTGAATTGGAAGCAGTCCTCTCCCTTGTTCTAAAAATCAATGTGGAAACATTCCTCTCCCTTGTTATGAAAATGCCCGGCCAGGATTCGAACCCGGGACTCCTGAGCGACAGTCAAGCGCGCTACCTCTAGACTATCGAATTTTATAACAAGCGGCTGGGAAACAATGATATTAATATTTTCTGTTGTCATTGCTTGACAATAAGTAAAAGTTTCCACATGCATTCTTAAAGAAGCGGTTTGGAAACAACATAAATACAAAACTACCCTTAAGCTTCCAAAAGATACGGTAGGGAATGTTTCTTGAAACACTTTTAGATGGAAGCCTTCCGATTTCTCCTGGAGGGTAAATCTTACAAAAATAAAATAGAAATTCAAAATAATAGCTGCGTTCCTTTCGCCTTAATATAATCGCGATAACAAATTTTTTCAAAGGAACTGCAAGAAAAATGACTCGTAGTGGGCACTACCGTTGTAGTCAAAATTTAATTCAAACAAACAATCATGATACAATAACTATTTGGTATCATGAGAACGTGTGTCGTTCAAAACTGTTGTGAACTATTATGGTAGCGATACCTTAGTGAACAACTTTTTCTCTGAATGTGTTTTGCTCTAAACGTCAGAAAAATTGTAAATTATTTAATTTTATTATTAATATTATGCAATTATATAAATAATTTAAGTGCAATTGTTGGCTCCGCTAAATGCATCCAATGTGTGTGACACACGCGGTTTGTTTTGTTTTCTCTTGTTTAACATTCGATGGTCGCAGCTCGTGAGAAAATAGGTAGCTGCCAGAGCTACCTAATAGTCATTGTATCAAACAAACAAATAATTCAAAAAATGAAATGACAGTTCATAAAAATAAGCAGGTGCAGCACCTGTGTTTCAAATTTGTTAAAGGCTATATCACAAATTTATATGGATAACAAAAATAATCCTATTTGTTATAGGACTATTTTTTTTTGTTTTTGCTTTGCATGTAAAAAAAAATAATCTTGATTCTATTGAAGCGAAAGGAACGCAGCTAATATATACTATAGTCAAATTTAAAGCAATTTTTCACGTGTAATGTCGATGGATCATGGATTAGCATGAACAAAAATAATCTATGAACTCTAAATAAATTATTGTAGTTGCAGTGTTAAATTTTTCTTATTTCTGGCCCTGCCTTGTGGACAACCTCTTGTTGTAGTTGCTTTTATAGTGCTGTTACTAGTTTCTATTGTCCTAGTACTGAGCATATTACCCATTTATTTCGTAAGGGTGTTGTTGAAAGAGCTTTATTTATGGCTTCATGAGTAGTATTGTTAAAAGCACCTTCTATATCAAGAAAAGCACACAGTGCTATTTCTATTATATCCAAAGTTTCCTGAAGTATATATATCAGTGGATATAGTGCAGTCTCTGTTGATCTACCTGGTCTATATGCATGCTGACAGGGGTGAAAAGGAGATGTTATAAGGACACTGGTCCTTACATGGTAGTCAATTACTTTTCTAGATTAGTAAGAAAGATGTTAGACAGATTGGCCTGAAGGATTTTGGAAAAAGAGGGTCCCCTCAAGAGGGTCAACGTTTTATGACTCATAAGCATATATTAATCTTAGTATGGTATATGGCCTAATAAAAATCAAGCAAAAGTTTGCAACGCACCTACAAAAAAAAGAGTATAAATAAAAATATTCATAAAAATAACAACTTCCTGTTTAATGTTATGAGGCGATAAAATAATTTATTAAAAATCACTCAAAGTCAATTCTTATTCCTTCATAAAATACTGTTTTAAGTTTTTTATTAACTATTTTAGCAAATAGTCAAAATGTTATCAAGAGGTCATTAAAAATAAATTTACATATTAGTTAACTGTATAATGAGTTGATTAATCATCATATTAAATTAATGTACAACAAAAAAAAAACCTGTTGCTAAACCTTTGTTTCAAAATTTGTGGCGAATCATGCTTGCCAAACTCACAAAAGAAAAATTATATTATTAGTGCACTCTTTCATATCGTTTATATACAAAGAAAATAAACATATTTTTCTAGCCATTACAACCGAAAGTTGCTTTACTTGGGTAATGGGCGTGGCATATCAATATTTATTACTACAAAATTAGTGACTTCATTTATTGTCATGATTTTTGTAAAGTTTTTCATGCGGATTACTTAAAAGTTGATATAACTGAAAATAAAATAGGCATAATATTAAATACTTTCCTTTCTTAAGCTTACTATTAGTTTCATGAATACCCTTGCTTGATTGGAATATTTAAATACCAACACATAAACAGCAAGAAGTATGCCCTCTAAACTCTATTCTTTTTGGTATAAAAACATTTTTTCAATAAGTGCAGTTATTTAAATAGCAAACGATTACCGCATCAACGATTTTATCCCATGATTTAAGACTTAAAATTTAATAGCAAATAAATATTTATGATATATTAAAAAGAAATCACCGCCTGCATTCAGCGGAAAGAACTGTTCCACAACTTTCGGGCTGAATGGTATGCTCTCACAGAACATGTTCCTTGAGATGTCACAATTTATATAGCGAAAATATTTTATGCTACTTCGCTACTTGAGCACTTTTTCGGCTAGAATGCGGCCACCGAAACATCAGATTAGTAACTGTTGTTCTCGTATTCGAACAAACATTATAGCAATAGCCATTAAACATTAAGAAGAAAAATTGTTCATATTACAGCTGTTGCTGTAATCAAAATCGTTATATTTTGTTCACTGGGCTATGCGTGTTTTGATTCAACTTTAATATTTTGTGCTTAATAAATTCTTATTTTTCCTTTCTTAAAATATTCCATACATAATATTTTTTCTTGATTGAAATTCGTTGAACAGACTTTGAAATGTTTGCAGCAAGAAGAGAAAAACACACAAATTAAAGTTTATTTATTGTTAATTCAAATATTGACTCGAATAATTAACAGCTTTTATTTTTATTTGACGGAAAACAAAAAGTATTCGGCGCATTAAAACAACTTCAATTCAAAAATATTTAAATATTTTGAGAGAATACAGCACTATGACGTAATATGTATTTAAATTATAAAGTAACGAATAACCACCACCAATTTTGGGGAAAACAAAAAGTCTTGCAGACTCAAAAAAATTTAGAAATAGTAAACGTACTGTTTGTTTTCATTAAACTTTTGGAGAGTATAAGGTGATTTTTACTTTGAGAAAAAAAGTCTACATTTTTGTCTATGTTACATTTTTTAACTTGGCGCGAGATTTACAAAAAAACTCGCTTTATTCAAAATGGCATTAAGAAAGTTATCAATGAATACTTAAAAATAAGTAGTACTCGGGTACTATTCGTTCACAAGTCAGTGATTCAAATCAGAGATGCGCAATGAATCACATCTTTGAATCATGAGCCACTTACACAAAAATGAGTATGAATGAGTATAAGTAGTATCCAAAGTAGTACTCATATGTAATTGATTAAAAAAAAAAGTGAATCAAATAAGTTTGCACATTTTTGAATCATGAGCCACTTACTCAAAAAAGAGTTGGAATAACTATAAGTAGTTTTCAAAGTAGTACTTTTATGTTATTGATTCGAAACAAAGTGAATCACATTTTTGAATCATGAGCCACTTACAAAAAAATTAGTACTAATAAGTATAAGTAGTTTTCAAAGTCGTACTCATATGTGATTGATATCAACAATCAAAGTGTTGATATTCAAAACAAAGTGAATCAAATAGCATAGAATTAATTAAATATTACAGGTTGCCACCTAATAATTATTTTTTTAAGAATTTTAAACAAAATTTAGTTTTAAACAAAACAGTTTTAGGGGGTCGCTGGTTTCGAATCGGAACTCAGAACTTTAAAATTCAATATAATTAATAGGGTTGTCACCTTAATTTTTGTATTTTTACGAATTCGGTGCTGGCGAATTCGGTGCTGGCGCTGAATCCAAATCTGTTGTCAGAATTTCAAAATTATGTAGTTTTTTGATTATAGGGTTGCCACGTATCGAATTGAATTTTACAATTCTGACTTCAGATTGGAAATCAGCGACCCCTAACACTGTTAAATGATGTTTAAAATTCTTAAAAATACATATTATTATGTGGCAGCCCTTAATTTTATTTAATTCATTCAGTTAATAATAATAAGTGTAGAAGATGTTCGCATGGCTCCGATCATGATCATTGTAAATATTAATCGCAGTAATGAATCGCTTTTCGATCGCCCAAGCGATGAATGCACGATTCAAGAAAAACCTTCTAAACCTTCCTTTGTTCATTTCGGCGATCGTTGGAAGATGGCTTTTTAAAAATTTAAAAAACCTATCGTAATATGAACCGAGCTATTCTATATAATTCTCCCCTAAAAATAATCATCAAAAAATTTTAGTAACAAATTTTTGGTATTGAATTGCCGTATGGAATTATTTTCTATGGTCGATTTTTTTTTGTTGACCGATTTGACAAGAAATGTCGTCTATAAAACATCTTGTAAAGTTCAACAAAGCCGCTTAGCAACAAGTCGCTGAGGAACCCTAAAAGCGATTCGTTTGCCACTCTTGTCGGCGAATCGCTAAGGGCTTCTCTTTGCAATCCGTTTAAGACTCTTCCCAGCGAATCGCTTAAGACGCCTTTCGGTGATCTATAAGCGACTCTTCCCGTCGAACCGCTTAAGACTCCTCTCGGCGATTGGTTAGCGACTCTTCCCAGCGAATCGCTTACGAACACTTTAGGCGATTCGCTCACGAATCTTCCCGGCGAATCGCTTTTATGGCCTCAACTGCTTACATTCCGCGATATCCGGATGACTCTCAAATGAGCTCGCAGGCAATTGTCTCATCTTCCAAGCGATTCGCTGGCGATTCTGAGGCGATTACAAATGTTTACAGGGTTATAGGACTGCCTTTTAACTTTTTGAATTCAAAAAAGTTTCTGTTTACCAGTTTGATTTTATGAAGTTTATCAAAGCGTTAGTAAATGCATCATCAGATGATACCGTATCCTGATTTATTAACTCAGTTTAATGCTCCATTGATCAAATAAATTAATATCCCATATTATACCTTGAGAAAATATTTTTTGTTTGTACATAGCTGGAAAAATTTAATTTTATCGAATCGATTGCGAAACTACGTTGGTTCTTAGAAAAGTATCGAGCATAAACACCGAGTATCGAGGTATACTCTATACCAGCGATGCCCAAAGCCTAAATCTTTCCACTCTTTTACAACAACTTCAATATTTTCATGATTGTTGTAATTCGCAAAATCAGCTTGCAATCTCGCTTCTTAATGTTATTGTTTTTGCTCTTTTGAACCATCAATAGCTGTTCTGCGTTTTCATGTTGTTGTTTTTGTTCTTTGGCACCATCGATTGCCGCTGTTTTGCTCTGTTTTGGGCATTCGAATTATAGACGTTAACAGCATGCTTCGTATTATTTATATTTTTCGTTGTGCGAATACACATTGAGAAACAGTTATTGAATATTTGCAGGTGGGTACTTTTTTATATTGCATCAGAATGCATTTTTTACAGGGGTTATTAAACCCTTGAAAAACGGCAAGAAAATAATTTGCGAAAAACTGGTAATTTGCCTAATTTTTCATAGATTATAAAATATTGAAACGGTTTTTTTCGTAATAAAATAACATTTTAGTTAATAATAAAACAGTGGGATAAAAAAGAGTATAAAAATGTAAGTTAATAGCAAATAAAAATTATTATAAAATTAAAAAATTAAAAATGTATAATAATAAAAAATTCACAAAAAACATAAAAAAAGAAAGTAAAAAATAAAAACAAAAAAAAATTAAAAACTATAAAACAAAAATAAAAAAAGGATATCTGAAAACCTCCACGCGGTTACAGCTGGAGAAATCTTTAAAAAATCAAGAAAGTCGGCCTTTGTAGTCTAGTGAAGAGTGCGCTAGGCTATCAAACCAGAGGTTCCTGGTTCGAATCCGGGCTCGGAAACTAAACAAAACTAAAACATTTGAAATTACTTGGCCCATTATATTTACAGTGTCCATATATATAAGTTTGCTGACGCGGACTCTGACAGCACTCGTGTTGTTGGTAATTCGTCATTGCATTCAGTTTTAAAAATTGTTTTATGTTCTTGCTTTTGGTTGTTGTTGTTTTTGCACTCTTCAGATAATTTTCGTGGGCATCGCTGCTCTATACCAAAGTATTCTATACCAAAAAGCATAGAGTTTAACCATCACTACTTGCAAAATCAAAACTTAATATTTTAATCTTTTTTTAATTTTTTTAATTCTAAGGCGATGAATTTGCTTCAAGGTGATGTCACAATAACGGGAGTTTTATTTAACTTACTGTTTGTGAAAAATATTACCGAAAAAACTTTCGTCTACAGTTATTTTTCGCAACCAACGATTTTTCGTTGCACTAACGTTGTATTGAGAATATCTAGAGTTTTCGAGATATCATCATAAATTTAATGTCAAAGTAAGGGAATTTTTCAAAGTTAACTATTTGTAAGAAATTTTACTATCAAAACAGTTAAATTTTGTTGTTTAGAGCCACCTTTTGCAAATTGTTTGAACAATGTGCTCAATTGTTTGAACTATGTGACATATGTACCAAAGAGATAAATATGAAAATGAGATTCAGATACAGAGAATGGCTCTCTTAGACTAACTTTGGCTTTGGTGTGGGTTTGTTTTTATTTTTACGACTTTTTAGCAGATTGTTTTTACTTTTTGTATGCTATATATTTGAAATGTTTTTTTAAGAAAGATTTTTCTATTGCAGTTGCAATTATATTTTATGTATGTCATATTTTTCAGTCATTAAATATGTTGGTTTTTGGGGTTTTTTTAATATTTGTTGGTCTGGCATGTTGGCAGCCCCAGAATTCCAAAATGTTTTCTTATAAAATCAGAGTATTTTCTTTAAATTTTGAAGTAATTTTTAATGAGAAATATAGTTTTTTTTAACTTTTTTTAACGTTTTTTGTGTTCAAAATTGCAGAAACTGGTATTTTGAGAATTTTTGAAAATAAATTCAAGTTTCAACAGCTACAACTTTTTTCTGAATTTTGGTTTTTTTCACGAAATAAGTTACTACATTTTATTGAAATACTGTCATATTTGGGTTTTTGCGATTTTTTTACGACAAAAAAATGAGATTGATGAGATGACGATAAAATCTTCTTAAATTCCACAAAATTGAGTAAATTTTGCAAATTTTTTATAATTTAACTATACATTCAATGTTTGGAACTTGCTGAAAAAAAAAGCTTTAAGACTTCGATCACCTCCCTTACAAAGTGACGTCATCATAATAGTAAAACCTTAATAAACTCCAAAAAAAATAATGCTTAAACGTGATATTTTACACATAAGTTAAAATAATTAAAATTTACTCCAAGTTTCAAATTTTATATATTTGAATAAAAAGTACACCCGTTAAAAGTGACGTCATCAAAATCATACAACATTCAAAACTGCGAACATGTTTAAATACAAGATATGGGTGTATTTTAAGTATGGTTGAGTCGAAGATAATTGCTTACTATATTTTTTTATTATTGTAATATCATGTTACACAAAAATACAAGAAATGTGTTTAAAAAAAAGCACCTTAACGATTGTTTTTTCACATATAACATATCCTGATATCCAGCAAATCCAGCGTGTCGGACGTTTCATTCGGACTCTTCTTTTAAACATTTTTAATACGATCCAGAGATATATTTGGGAAAGGTTTATATTATCAAAATGCTATCTATTGGTATAATAAGAAAAATAAATTAAAATTTTTATTCAACTTAAATTTGGAACAAAAAGTTTTATCTATATATATAAAATAGAATGTGTGTTTGTTTATTTGTTTGTTTGTACCTTATAGGAGACCAAACCTCTGGACCGATCTTCCTGAAATTTTCACAGCATTTAACTGGGACTCTGGCATGATTAATAGGGTAATTTTTTTCGACCACTCCTATTTTTAAGCCCACTTTTTTAAAATTATGTAATTGCTCCCATATAGTTGTTAACAGATTTACTTCAAATTGCTTACACATTATACTCCAGGCGAGGTAGAAATAAACATTTCTTACGCCATGCCCCCTTTCACGCCCCTTTTCACGCCAAATTTAAGTTTTAAACTTTTTGTTCTCTGTACGAATTTGTTCCTTCCAACAGATTATTTTTTATTTGGTAGTATATTGCTCTTAATACTGTTAACGATGCCATATTAATTTGAACAATGCCCACTTCACTGCCCCCTTTTTTAAATTCAGATACTTACTTATACCACTAACAATGTTTGCTATACAAAATACTTTTTTTGTAATATGTATTTACCTAAAGTTTTATATACTTTTTATCTACAGGTAAGGTAGCCATATATTTTTTTATTACCAAATCCCCCTTTTTCGCCCCATTTTACTTTAATTATAATTAATCTGCTTTCAATCTATATATATAAAAATGAATGTCTGTCTGTCTGTTTGTTTGTTTGTGCTTTATATGAGGCCAAACCCTTGGACCGATCTTCCTGAAACTTTCACAGCATGTTACTATGACTCTGGAAAGAATAATAGGCTATATGAAGTTTTTATTGGACAAGGGGGCGTGGCACCGCCCATATAACCCACAAATTTAAATCGCCATATTTTGGGAATGTTTTGACTTACGTCGATGATATTTGGTACATATGACATTAGCATAATTAGGAATACGTACCAGGAGGAAAGTGGGTGGGACCACGCCCCTTTTAAGGAAAATTAAAAATCGTAACATAGTCTTAACTACCGGACCGATCGTCATTAAATTTTCACAATAGGATATTCTTACGAAATAATAAATTCTTGACTATATAAAGTTGTGAGTGAACAAAGGGGCATGGCCTCGCCCATATAACCCAAAATTTAAAATCCTCATATCTTGGGCATTTTTTGACCAACGGCGGCAGTATTTGCTATATATGGTATTGGCATGAATAGAAATACGTACCAAAAGAAAAGTGGACGGAGCACACCCCTTTGTTTGCGATATATTGGAGGCTGGACCTGTTAACCGATCTTCAATTTTCACAGCGTGCAGCTTTGACTCAGGAATACTAATTAGATGATAATATTTTTCGACCATGCACACTTCTGCACCTACTTTTTTACTACGTTTATTAACGGCTTCACCTCAAATTTAAAATACATATTAATTAAAATAGTAGGGTAGCCCCATTCTCTTTCTCCCACAACTGTCTGCGAAACAGCTGATTGTGTAATTGCTGCTTTTTGATTGGTCTAAAAATAAAAAGGGGGAGCATGAAGCAAATTACATGCGGTTCAGTGCTGAATTCCAATTGGTTTACAACAAAAAAAGGGGAGAAGCATTGCAATAATTAAATTAAAATTAAATAAATAAATTTTTGTAAATATATAAATACTTTTAATTTTATTTTATAACGAGGGGGGTAGCGAAGCACACCGGGTTCAGCTAGTTTTAAATAAAATAAAACTTTTCAATAAAAGCGTTCGGACGTTTCACGAAACGGTAGTCAGTTTCGGACAAAGTTCATACTATGCCTAGATCTGCGAATTTATTAGCCATACAAAAATGTCGGAAGACAATATTTTTTATTAATTTAACAAGCTTTCAGAAAAGTTATACGTCGTCTTTATTAAGTGCATAGTGTGGTCACAGTAAATAATTCTATTTGTTCGGACGTTTCAACTTTTTCCATTGTAGTTCAATTAGGTAATTAAGTAATTAGGTAGTTAAGTAATTATGTAATTTAGTGATTAAAAAAAAATTATATATTTTTCTTACCTTGCCTCAACCATTTCTTCATTATCTTTAGCCCAATGCCTTCAATTTTTACTAAAACAAAAAGTTTACGAAACGCTTACTAAACATTTACGAAAAAGAAAAACTGCATTTGTGAAAAAGTGGAAACGATTTTATCATCATGTTAAATGAATTTATGTGTTAATTGCTTAAATACATTAAATTACAATGTTTCTCTCAGATAATATCATCAAATTATAAGTTTTTAATAAATTTTAATTTTTTGGTCATGGTAGCTTTTTTTGTGGAAATGCCCATATGTCCTTTGATTGAAACCAATTCAAGAAAATACTGTACTCGAAAGTCACATCGAAAATTTATTCAAGCACACCGTGCTCTATGACTCACATGTTTCGTGAGTAAAAACAGTATGATTAAGAAACAAATATTAATGCAAATAAAATTATTATTATTACTATTGGATTAAAGTTACTTATTTAATTGCAAGGAATTGCCGCTGGCTTTTTTTGATGTTTGCAAACTTAATGCCTCAAAAGTTTAGCGATCTTTTATAAAGCTAATAAATCATGACAATAAAAATGCTCTTTTATATCTTTCGCAAACAGTTAAAAATTTTACGCTTTTGCAAGGCATGTTTTTTTATATCACACTTTAAATGTTATTTTTAATTGTATAAAAACATGAAAACCATTTTACAAGTAATCGAAAACACAGTTTCAAATGAGCTTGCGATATAAAGTATTCAGTTAAAAACAAGAATTATTTTGGGGAATAAAGAGAATATACGATTATTTATGTGTTTTTAAATGCTTAATAAACATTTTGATAAGATATATATGTATAAAAATATAACAGCTTGTTAACTCAAAGCCACATAACATAACATAACAAAAGTTGCAGCTATTAATATTCATCATCATTAACAAGCTGCCAAAAAAATCGTAGCGGCTTCTTTTATTTAAGCATCAAATTATATTATTTTCTTATAAAACTCTGTTAAATAAATCGTGTTTGAGTATTGTGGCAATTTATTAGCAGATGAATTTTTGCCTTTTTATGGGTACTTTTTTCGAATAATTATTCTTATTTTTTCATTCTACTTTAAATGATTCTCAGTTCAAATTGTTAGCATGTGCACATGAATTTGGCTCAAATTACAAACTTTGGCATTTCCCGCAATAATAAATAAGTTAAAAATAAAAAATTATTTCAACAATGTCTTCAAACTCGACCGAAACTTAAAGAGGACAACAATATATCTAAGCCTGCAAAATCTGCAAATTAGTTATTCATTTCACATATCTTAAAAATATTTCGCATTTATTATGCATGTCGAAAAGAAGCAATAAAGTGGCAAGAATGCTAAAAAATAAAGTCAATATTCTACAATGTGCTATAGAAAGCTTAAGGTATGAAATCATGTCTGAGGTAAGAGAATATGTATGGGCTTCATAGAAATTTATCGCGTCATAAATTTTTAGCAAAAATGTTCAAACCTCACGTCAGCACTTTTAATATAGACTATTTCGCAGTCATTGTAAAAAAAAACAACATTATTTGTCACTTGTTGCATTCATCATGCATGCAGCTTCTATTTACACATTAACACCTTAAATTTAGTTTTTTTGTTCATTCATTTTTCATAGCTATAACTTAAGTTTTAGTTGAGCGCGACTGTTTTGTGCGCGGGAGCTTTTGTTAAATGTGCATAGAATTTTTAATTTTTTGCCAGTCTTTTGAAACCGCATATTGACATTATTTTCTACACGCGCCAATATGCTGTGTTGCAATTCGAGACCGTCAATGTGACAGTGTATTTCGACATATTTGAAATATTAGTTAATTCAAATAGATATTGAACAAAAGTTGACTAATTTCGATCATCGGGCATACAAAGCTTTGTTGCAATAAAAACAATATCCTCACTTAACAACTAGCTCACATTCAAAATACACTCACTCCGCTTTTCTATGAATATTAGCATTGCATACTTAATACATATATTTACAATGTCGCACAGAGGTGCAAAAAGTGAGTTTTTTGGCATATGAAAGAAAAAACTTAGCCCTTTTATATGAGGCATCAAAATAGTTCCTGAAATTTCGTTTGCTTTTTTTTTTTGGTAGAAAGTTGACTTTTTTGAAAATGTTTATGTTTGTTATGCCGTGCAATGCATTGTAGGCGTGGTTCATATCCAATTTGAATCTTTAAATGTTCTTTATATTGTAGAGGAGAAGATGTGTGCCAAGTTTCAAGTCAATATCTAAAAAACTTTGGCATTTATAAAGCTTTTACCATATAGATGACGCCACTTTGTATGGGAGGTAGACTGGTCAATATATAGCAATTTTTTTGTTTGTTTTTTGCAACTTAACGATAAAAAATGTACTTGCCTTTTGTATGAGAACTTGATATAATTTATGCGATTTTTTCTTCTCTATTTTTTTAATCTAGTTTTTTGAAATGTTCAAAAGTAAAAACTTTTTACATATAAAGGTTTTATCTTCTATATATATAAAAATGGATATATGTATGTCGGTATGTGGTTATGACTGTATCGTGTTTATAAATATTTATTTAATAAGATACATATATTTTTAGTCCTTATGGTTTGAAGTTTTTATTTTTTTTTTTAATAAAATTTTTTAACTTTGACTTTTTTTTATGATTATAAATTATAAACAGAATTAAACGTAAAGTATAAAAAATAAAACGAGTAAATATTTTAACAATTTGTGGACACTACAAATACTCCCCCTTAATATTTTAACTTCAAATCGTTAAAATATTTACTTGTTTTATTTTTTATACTTTACGTTTAATTCTATTTATTATTTAAAGTCATAAAAAAAAGTCATAGATAAAAAATTGTATTAAAAAAAAATTTTTGACGTAGAATTACGTCTTACAGCGAGGTTTGTATGGGGGTAATTTTCACGAATTTTTTCAAAGTGATATTTGACACTTTGGGGTATACCTACAGCCTTTAATATTCATCGTACAAAGAAAAAAAAATGCCAAAATATCAGTTTTAGTGGGAATAAAACGAATATCTAATAAAATAGCAAAATCTAAGAAGATGAAAAATTCATATATTCGTATGAGAAATGCACAAGCTGCTTAGCTGCTTATGATGTTTTTAAGTTTGTTGTTGTTGTTGTGTTTGCTTGTTTGGTTCGTAATCACGTCGTTCGTTGTTGTGCTGCTTTTGTTGTTGTTGTTGTTGTTTTTTATTAATAAGGGTTTTCATGCAAATGGGCAATACCCTTATAAATGGTATAAACCTTATAAGTTTATCAGCCTTATAAATGAACTGTCAAAATTCGTATGAAAAAGCTTTTGCACAAACCAGATAAATTTGCTCTTCGATTTAGGTGAGCAAACGAGGTGGCAAACTTATATGATCAATCAGCTGTTTTCTTTTTTGAAGGAAAAGTTATAATTTGAGCAAAACTAATAAAGATTTAATTCTAAAAATTTCAGAAAATAAGCAAACAATCCGCAAAGCGTCCCCGTTTAAATGGAACGCATCGCTGGCAGATCGCACAGCTGACTTATATGCTGCAAATGCACAATCGACTTTAAGGGCTGTTCATACAACCTGTCTGATAAAAATAACTAATTGCCCAAATTAGAAGCCTGCCACTTTGCATGAAAACCCTTAATATGTATGTATAAATACTCATCAGTTGCTTTCATTTTTTTTGTTACCCAGATAGCCAATCGGCTCGGTTGAAAACGGTGTGCACTTTTAAAAGCACTGAAGCGGACCGTTTCGATGTCAGCAAACTATGCAATGTGTGTTTCATATAAGCGTTCCATATATTAAGTTGTATATTAATGTTGATTTTCTATGATATAATACAAATTCTAAATGTTTAATAGTTTAAATCATTCTTGATTTAAGATACAAATGCTAGTTGTTTGATACTTTAAAATCGTTGAAATAGCAAATAAAATTGAGCTTTAGGTCAGGTTAGAACAATTAATTGCTCTAACGAATTTTTTCCAAAGAAACAACAACAACAACATTTTCAATATGAAAAGGAAAACATCACTAGCTGATTAATTAGTTATCTGTTTGATTAAATAGTTAGAACAGTTAATTGTTCTTACCTGACCTAAAGCTCAATAAACGATTTTAAACTATCAAACAACTAGAATTTGTGTTTAAAATCAAGAATGATTTAAACTATCAAACAATTAGAATCATATGTTTAAATAATCATATAGTTTAAATCAAAGAAAATCAACATAATACATAACAAGGTCATATAGAAAACTTTAAGTTGCATATTAATTTTATTTGTTGTTAAACAATTGTTACCTTTTCTTAAAATAGTTTTTATTAAGTTGCAACAATAAAATAAGGAATAAACGGCAACTCAACTGATTCAATGCATATTTCAGAGTTTTTGGGCGAACAGGTAAAAAAGAGAGGGAAAAAAGACAAGAACAAACGACACATAAAGCGAATATGGCATTAATTTAAATTCGAAACTTGATAAATATAAAAAAGGACTTTACAATTGTATAGAGAACGTTTAAAGGTACAAAAACATGTCGTTTTCATACCAGCAAATCAGACGCTGCCGTTTTAAGTACCGTTTACCTGAGACAGTAACATTCATGGCTTGTTGGGTTGTAATGCAATAGAGAATACAGATGCATGTAGCTAGAGAGCCAGTATGTGGCTACAAAAAATGTACTACTACTAGTTAAGGTTGCCAGTTAAAATTTAAAACAATTCCGACAAAAAGTTCCTTTTTTCACATTAACATAAATTAAATACAACAAAAATTACCATGATTAAGATAAACAAAAAAGTTTCCACCGCAATAAAAAATATCAAAACAAAAAATCCCAGGATCATTAAAAATTACTACAAAAATTCCACGCGTTTTAAAAATACCACCAAATATTCCATATGCATTTAAAATTGCCACAAAAATATCATTCGCATTACAAAATACCACAATAAGTCCCATATGCACAAATAATTTAAAAATGTTGTTTCTTTGGAAAAATTCGTTAGAGCAATTAGTTATTCTAACCTGACCTTAAGCTAAGTAAACGATTTTAAACTATCAAGCAACTAGAATTTGTATTTAAATCATAGAAAATCAACAAAATTAAGAACAAGGCCATATAAATAACTTTCAACTGTAATTTAAAAAAAAATTAAAAATACCACAAAGAAATTTTGCTTACTAAAACAAAAAAAAAATTTAAGAAGAATATTACCAAACTCCCACGGAAATAAAAAAAATACCCAGCTGAATTCCCACGCCAATTAACATATACCACGCTTAACTAAAAAATTTATTAGGAATTCCCAAAAAACAAAAATTCCTAGAGGGAATCAAAAATTACCACGAATGGGATTTTTCCAACATAACTGGCAACGTTGCTACTAGCTGCTGATATTGTTGTTTTGCTTCTGCATGCTATGCAAAGGGCCGTTTTTCACTCGGCAATTTTATGAGCAATAATTGCTTTCGCCGCAAGTAGTTTGTTGACTACTCGGGTTGAAAGGGGACTTATGTACACCCCCTCATGCAGGCGAGTAATCAGTTTGTCGCTTGCGGCAAAGGCAATTTTTGTCGAGTGAAAAGCGGGACAAAGAGATCTTGCTACCAGAGCAAGAGAATAATTGCTCTCGGAGCAATATTTGCTTTCGCCGCAAGCTCGAGAATTTTCGTGTGTGACGAGTGACATCGCTCGAGAATTGCCGAGTGAAAAGCGGGACATAGTAAGCAAAGTTCTGTTTATTTTCTGTGGACGATTAGGTTCATCACGTCTAACGCTGCTCAACCGCTGTGATCATGCTCTTCTCTATGCGTCGTTATTTTAGATTTGCTTGGTAATTGTTGTTGGTTCAGTTATGAAATTTTTTTTTATATGTTCTTAATTTTTACTCTCTGGCAATAGGGTAGCTACAGTCAGTATATGACAACCAAAGTATTTTTAAAAAAAAATTATATCAGCTCATATAAATATATCTGTGTCGACAAGGAATAAAGACTAAACTCAAATTATCGTAAAAATCGATATTTTTATTGTACTTATTGCGGCCTTTTTTCTGAAATATATGAAACGTTACAAACGGTAGTAGGTGCAGAATTAAGTGGTTATCTATTCTGTGCAAAAAATATTTTTCTGCATTCTATCAAAGATTGGCAATGAAGAAAATGCCTGTAGCTTTTTTACGATATTTTGAGTTTAGTCGTTATGCATTGTCGACACATATATATATATATAAACTGCTTAAAAAATGTAACGCTTGTGATATGTGAATGGTAGCTATTCTATTACTACTGTTTATATAAATATATTTAACATGTTTTTTGTGAAGGTTACATAATATATATGTAACGGAAATATATAATTTATATGTATGAACATAAAGTTAATTATATATATATATATAAATACACATATACATACATAAGCTTTCAATTTATTCAATTAACTTTATGTTCATACATATGAATGATATATTTCCGTTACGGTACCACTTTTACTAAAAACGAATCGTTGTAATAATATATATATATTTTAATAAACTGATATAAACTATTTTAATATGACATACTTCGATTGTCATATGCCAACTGTAGCTACCAAATTTCCAGAGTAGAAATTCAGAATAGCTATAAAAAAAGACATAGTTAAGATAGTATCGTAAGTATAGACGTAGGCTTCCTTTTTATATAGTAATAGAGAAAAATTCTGGTTTTTTTCATTTATATTTTTTAAAACTATTTTAAAACATTTCATCTTCTAAATAAAAATTATTCAAAAACATATTTATTGTTGTTGTTCTTTTTTAAACTTACTTGATCTAATTAAATTCATGTAAAAATTTGTTTTGTTTTATAAAAAGCTTTCGTTTGATATTTTTAGTGATGAATTTGTTCTTAATTTGTTATGTTGGTTAAAAGTAAATGTAATTCAAAGTTATGTTTAATAAATGGAAATAAATATCGGAAATATTTGAATTATTTGTTTTTCCTGTAGTAAAGAGCATAAACATATATAATATATATATCAAACGAAAACTTTTTATAAAACAAAACAAATTTTAACATGAATTTAATTGTGAGCTTTTTAGATCAAGTAAGTTTGAAGAAGGCAATAACAACAACAAATTCGTTTTTTAATAATTTTTATTTAAAAGATGAAATATTTTAAAATATTTTTGAAAAATTTAATTAAAAAAAACCAGAATTTTTCTCTAATACTGTAGAAAAAGGAATTCTACGTCTGTACTTACGATACTATCGAAATTGTGTCTTTTTTTTCTTCCCGCATAGTTTTGCACGCAGAGTTTTTAATTGTGTCCTTTACCCCAAAATCCAAGTCATACGAGGCTTTCAAAATGTGCTTCATAGAGTGAATTTTGGCACGCAGCGGTGAAAGACCAAATGCATATCCCAGTTTTTGGCACTCATCATTTGAAGATTCGCTCATGGGAAGATAAGAAATTGTAGTGCCACTGGAACAACATTAATGGACAAAGGCAATTTAAGAAATTTTTAACTCTAAGTAAAGCAAAATCCAAAGATTTACTCAAGCTTACCAAAGCAGACCTTAGAATTCTCATCAGTTTCTTCACAGTTTACTGCTCACTCAGATGCCACCCTTAAAAGATGGGTCTTTTTGAAACAGACGTCTGCAGACTATGCGAGGAGGAAGAAGAAACCCCTGAACACATTATTTGTGAATGTCTGGCAATCCAGAGCCTAAAACGACTTCATTTTGGAGGGGAAGTAGTGCCCCCGTCAACAATTTGGAACACCAAGCCAGAGACAGTGCTTAAATATATAAAAGCCTAAATCTGGAGTGTTAATTAAGGGCATGCACAATAGATCCCATGGGTCGCGGTGCACATGGGCCCACTATAAACTAACTAACTAACTAGGGTTCGCTCAATGTGCTTCCATAAGCGCGGCAAATAATGCAAGACCGAGTGTATTTTGTGCCAGTTAATACCTGCGTTACCTTACCATCGACCATTGTGAGAAACAATTTATGGTGAATGGTGATATTTTTCCCGTTCAAAATGAAGACGAAATCTTCCAAAGTGTCTATTTTAATGATTTCCGCAGTTTCCTTGTGAAAGGCAAATTTCACTGGTCTGCAATATTTTGTAAATAGAGGACTCGGATTTTTCATATATTCGCAGTCTGCCTGTTCGTACTTGCTGCTTTGGAAGTTGATGGTTCTTCATAGGCTCCTTCAGTAGTAATGCAGTCAACCGAAGGGGTACTAAAGACACCTTAAACATATGCGCATCGCTTACGCCTTCTTCAAGAATTTGCTTGTAGTCTTTTTGTGCCGATGAGCCATCGCAGTCCCATTTAGAGATCAGTTGTAAATTTGCAATATTCGCTCAGCAGTATGGTCCAAGTAAGATTGCAATTTAACCTCAGCTGATGTTTCTGTTATATCTCCTTCTTCCATTTAAGGCATGCAGCGGTCTTTCGCAGTTACGATGGTTCTGTATACTCTGGTTCTGTACTCCTATATTGTCCATCCATTTTTTGCAAAAATATGCCTTGAAAATTTTGTGTGTAAATATCACCTCTCTTCATATTCTTATCGGCTGGCACACGTTTTGGGATTTGTTTTCGGTTGCTTCGAACTGTCCCACAACACTTAATTTGACGCTTTTCTAATTCGAACTGCAGCAATGGTTAGTTAAAAAAGTTGTCAATCTATATTTCGGAGCCTTTGATCTTTTCGGTCAACTGAAGCACAATTGATTCCCCTAAGCTATATTGAGATCCAGACTCTTTTTTACGAGTATACAAATCAAATTCAAATAAATAACCAGTAGCTGAGTCACATCTACACCACATCTTAAGTCCCCATTTTATTGGTTTATTTTTTATGTAGTGTTTCATAGCATTATGACCTTAAAATTTAACTATATGTTCATCAATTGATTGTTTGTATGTGTTCTTCATTGAGCATTGAGATGCTTTATTTAAATGCTCTATGACAGGTCTGATTTTATACGCCCGATCAGTCGTATTTGCTTGATCCTCATTATTACTGAAGTGCAAATTACGGCGTATTTCTTCAAATCTTTTTCTGGTCATGACATTTTTTACAAATGGTACACCCATATCAGGATCTTCTGACCAGTAATCACGAATTGATGGTAAAACATGATATGTCATTACCAGATTAATGCCAAGAAATACCAGCAAATCGTCAGCAGTAAAATCGAAAACCCTTCCATTTTGTTCAGCATATCTTAGTGCTTCTCGAACTATTAATTTGAGCAAAACATCAAAGTTACTAGTCAATTTGAAGACTTGAAATGGCGACAGTTCAGAATTGAGATCGTCAACATCGCAAATTTGCACTTTTCCAAATTCATAATCATTATCAGTAAACATGTTTGGAACGTATGACTTTCTCCATTTGAACTCTACTGCACGTTCACTGATCGATATTCTAGGAAGCTCGTGGTCTGCTTGTTCTACAGCGTTATCATCGATTTCCCAGAATGTTGCACCTGCATTTAAATCTTCTTCAATAAAAATTTGGTCTTCTTCATCCAGCTTTAAACCATCTTTGTCGTCGCTATTATCTGCCATGAGAAATTGAATTATTTGCTCTTCATTAAAGTGAAATTATCTACGACTGTGAAATCTGCCATGAGAAATTTAATTATTTGATCTTCATTATCTACGACGCGTTGAAGAAATGTTTCTAAAATTTTCATTGAAGTTGAATGAACGTACCGAAATAGATCAATCAGTAAATTAAATTTCACGAATTTTTCTTGTATTCTTTCTTGTATTATTATTCTTATAAAACCACAAAAAAAAAAACACGAGTGCTCCTTACAAGTTCGCCAGATAAACTTATAATTCAAACAGCTACGCCAGCAATTGTTGCTTACAAGCTTAATGGGGGAAGCCCCGTTTTATGACATCTGCACTGTTTCTACGAAAGTAGATTGTGCATATGAAGCAGTTACGCCTATAGCTCATAGCGACAAAACAGTTTCAAAACAGTTTTCTAAACGTTAGTTCAAATGCAAGTGCCCTCACTGTGTTTTGATGCAAAGACAAAACTTTTTGTGTTGAAGCTCTGAAACTTTTGCAAAACAAACCTTTTTCGGTATGTTCATAGTTATTTTTGTTTCGAAACTTTGCATGTTGGTGTTAAACGGTGAAAGACGAACGCGAAGTAAGTATGGCATATATAATTATATTAAAATAACCATGTTTTAAGCGTTATAAAATTTATTTTTTGAATTGAATAAGTGTAGAAAAGGCCAGTGAAACAATCTGTCTCAGTCAACGCACTCAACATGAACACCAAAACAAAAACAAAACTGTTTGGAAACGGTATTGTTCTTCAAACGCAAAATTACCGTTGACACCCGTGTCCTTTTTCGTTTTTGTCAAAGTTCTCATATGTTTGTCACAAAATTATACACAAAGTGTATATGAATCGATAGAATATTGTCTGTTTAAACTAAATTTTTGGATTTTTTTTTAAAAAAATTCTTTGGTCCACTAAATAAAACAGTTTCAAAATGCCACTTATACCAGCTGTAAAACATGATTTTCAAACTTCAAAAATACAGTTAGAATAACTTTTTCTTACAAAACATTGTTTCCAATCTTAGGGGTCGTCCATAAACTACGTTACTGATTTTGCGGTTTTTTTACCCCCCCCCACCCCTGCGTTACTTTTCGTAGTGCTTTTCAAACCCCCTCCCCCACATAAAGTAACGTGACATATGAAATTAATTCATTCGAATGATTATATATTTTGACTAGCTCTGACAATTTTCACTAGTATTAGTGACTAGTATGACTTGATACATTAAAGGAACAATTGGAAAAAAATCAATAATTAATATCATCTGTAAAAGCTATTCCATCTGCGATCCAAGATTCGATGCTCTCAATCACTGGGATAGAAGAAGCTGGTAGCTTTGTTGAGGATTCTTCAAAATATAATTTTTCATCGGATTTTATGTCGACCCATTCAGGTGAATCCTCATTTCTAACGCAAAGAAATTCACCTGGTCTTTGACAGAGTACCCTTAAAAGCTGCACCCGAGCTGCACCAAGTTCTGTGTTTTTGTGTAAATGCTTTCTGAAAATTGATTTATTTAAATAGTATTTTTTATTCCGATTTATTGTAAACGATATAATACAAACTTATGGCAATTCATAGAAGTTTTAAAAACGAAATACAAGCCGCAGGTAGGACACGACCTTGAACCGATTTTTTCTTTCTGAGAAGGACAGTACATGTCATACGGTATCTCCTTTGATCAAGAACATTAAGGCCTTAACGTCAAAGCCTGTCGCAAAAGCAAAGACCCAAATTTTTCAGACGTGTGCTGAGATGGTGAAGGAATACCAAAAGGTTCCTGTGTCGAGGGAAAAGGTGGTGGAAGAAATCGTTGAAACAAAAGTTAACCATCAATTTAGACGATCAAACATAAACATGTAAGGTTAAAAATTTTTGAAATGATTGTGTTATTAATTAGAGGTTTTTAGTCGATTTTTTTAATTTTTGGTAACGTTACAATATCTAAACACCTCCCCCCCCTACCGTCACTTTTCGTAGTGCATTTCAAAACCCCTCCTCCCCCTAAATTGGTAACGTAGTTTATGGACGACCCCTTATAAAACTAACATTTTAATTTATAATGGTTAAAAAAAACAATACTTTTGTTATTCGCTTTTGGTTTAGGTGGATATAATCTTTTGGGACATATATGTCCCTTGGTCCTCAAAGGGTTAAAGATCTTTTTTCCGCTGTCTACAATATTTGTAACCTTTATTGATACAGCTTCCATAGTATTGTGACTGACAATATTTTTGCGAATGATAGCCGCGACAGTAACATCATTTTTAAATTTGTTTACCAAATACATATTACTTAGCAACAAAATTGTAAGTTACACTTTCCATAGCTGTTATGATTACGCGTAAGAGTTTTTGTGGGAAATATATTTACTACAAGCGCGTCGGAAGCGAATTTCATCTGGGGGGAAGTACAAATGGGGGGGCAGTACAAATGGTGGGGCAAAAAAAGTTCACCAAAATTTCTTCACATGAAATATGAAGAAGAGAGAAAGAAGAGGAAAATATATAATACAAAAATATTATCGTTGTAAAAAAACTGATATTTTGAATAACTTTTCCTTTTAAATTGTTTATCTAGCTAAAAAAGTGCGGGGGCAACTGCCCCCCTTTCCCCCCGCTTCCGACGCCAATGATTTACTATGCAGATGCGCGGCTTTATATATAAAAAGGGGTGCGCAAAAAGGATTCTACCTGTTAACCAATTAAGGTTTCTACCTATGGCGTCACCTGCGGTTGTATTTATTAACTCTATGATTATTCTTAATGATAGCAATAAAAACGCATGATTAATACGTTTTCGTGCAAATGTGAACACTTCAGCAAACGAAAGGCACAGGTTATGCCTGTGTAGTATACAAATAGTTCAGTTTATAGCAGTTCATAAGATGCCTACCTTATTTTGTAAAAAAGTGCTCTCCGGCGGTGAATAGCGATTCGGGAGAATTTGTGAAATACTTTAACCTTTCTAAAAAATATAACCAAGCTCTGCCGTCGCACGACGGTGCATGAGTTTTCTCAAAATTTGTTTTAAAAATAGACTCTTAAAAATATATCTGAAAAAATACTATAAAACATAACTTGTAATAAAATCTTTAATTCTTTTTAAGGCATTTTACTGACCTTAATTAAAAAAAAATTATGCAAAAACGTTGCACAATTAAAAAGTTACACGTCTTCAAACTTCAACAAGATATGTAAAAAATTCAAATTCACAAAAAAATGAGAATGGACTTTTTTGTATTTACGCCGTTCAATACGTTCCCGTTGACCTATGAACCTGAAAATTTGCATGTTCCTTAACTAAAGTATGCTTAACAAAACTGCATTAAATTGCTAATCTAATGATTAATCAATAATGAATAATAATTTTTGAAACAGTGAAATGTGAAAAACGATTTTTGGCCCCCGAATTTTGCCCGTACACCTCTGTGTGTCGGTTTGCCATTGTTGCCAATTTTTTCTATAATTCTTTCTATTATCAATGTTTTTATACACAAAAAAAATATATACCTAAGTCACTTTATCAACAGATCGATACTTATGTCAATAAAAAAAAAAACTATTCCGTAAGACAACTCGCTTCGTTTTTGGTCTGTTGTTTATTTGCGCTTGACTCTACAAACGTGATCCGACTCATTCATATATTTTGCTATTGCTAAAAGAAGAAATCTCAATGTATGCACAATATTTTCAAGCCTATTTTTAATAAGTTCGCTTCCTACAACTTTTAAGAACGTGCTTGGCTTAAATAAATATATAGAGTTTACATTACGTACAAGTAGTTTGCGTGATGAAGTATTTCTGCTTAGCTGTATAATGTTCAAATATTAAAAGTAAATTCAGCTGTAAACTGTTGATTTTTGAAATACTTACTACTCAATAATCTTAAAAAAACCAATTGAAAACTACAGTGTTGTTGTAGTGATACTAGGTTCGAATTCTGACTTTACTCATAAGAATATTAGTTAAATTTTAAAACTTCATTACTTTCAATTTCCAATTCATTGTATTTATGTTAAATTCTGCCAATAAGCAAGTCATATACATATTTTCAAATTTTTACATCCTGTCAGAAACCGGGTACAGGCAAAATTGAAAGCTTTTACAGCGACTGTAAGTTCTATCGAATTCAATTATTAGCAGGTAAGGTATTGTCTTCAACTGGGTTGAATTCGAAATAATCCCACGGTCGCGTTATAGTTTATTCGAAGTTATGATGGTTTTATTATTTTGATGGCTTAACTTTGATGAATAGGTGCGGTTTTTATAAATTTTTTTTTTTAATTTCAAGCTCTGAACGCATTTTCAACAACCACGCTTTAACATTTTAAAATATCATATCACTTTAATTCAATAACTTTTGTGGAACTTATGAAAGGTTTGCTATTTCGATGACGTCACTTTGTATGGAAAGCAGTCGTAGCTTTAATTTTTTTCAAATTTCATTTTCTTAGTTTATATGTATTTAAAATCAAAGCTTGTGTGCAAAATTTAAAGCTATTAGATAAATTGTTTTGCAATTTTAAGAGATTTACCGAATTTATGATGACCATTTGTATGGGAGGTATTCATATTCAAACTTGATATTTATTTGTTCAAAAGATGCTTTCATATCAAAAAAAAAAATTTTTTTGCTTAATATAAAAATATGTCAAAATATTTATAATTTAATTTTTAAAAAATTTATACTCTTTGTGGAACTTATGAAGGGTTTGCTATTTCGATGACGTCACTTTGTATGGAAAGCAGTCGTAGCTTTAATTTTTTTTTTCAAATTTCATTTTCTTATATTGTATGTATTTAAAATCAAAGCTTGTGTGCAAAATTTAAAGCTATTAGATAAATTGTTTTGCAATTTCATCTTCCACTTTTCGAATAAGATGAGATTTACCGAATTTATGATGACCATTTGTATGGGAGGTATTCATATTCAAACTTGATCTTT
Source organism: Dichetophora obliterata (assembly GCA_963920525.1). Classification (NCBI taxonomy): domain Eukaryota; kingdom Metazoa; phylum Arthropoda; class Insecta; order Diptera; family Sciomyzidae; genus Dichetophora; species Dichetophora obliterata. Next base: position 57,885,293 of record OY986439.1, read on the forward strand.
ATTTGTTCAAAAGATGCTTTCATATCAAAAAAAAATTTTTTTGCTTGATATAAAAATATGTCAAAATTTTTATAATTTACTTAAATCAAGCTTTTAAAAATATTTATTTCAAAAACTATATATTAATACGCAAGCACGTAACTTTAGTCCCCTTCCCTGCAAACATTTGGAAAACGATTGGAAGAGAAGTTGATTTGGCGAAGCACTCGTCCAAAGGTCCTTTGGAAGATGGGTCGTTTTACAATCGCCCAAACGATGAGTGCGCGATTCAAGAAACATTTTCAAAATCTTCCCTCCCTCGTCCCGGCGATCGTTCGAAGGTGAATCGCTTTTCTATCGTCCAAGCTATGAATGCGCGATTCAAGAATAATCTTGTTTAAAAATTCTAAAGATTGATTGTTGGAATATGAAGCAGGCTATTCTATATACATACTTCTCCACTAAAAATAATCATCGAAAAATTTTAAAAAGTTTTTTGTATTAGATTGCCGCATGGAAACTGAAAATATTCATATTAGCACGATTTTCGGTGGTAGATTTGTTTTTACCCGATTTGACAAAGAATGTCCCCTATAACACAACTTGTAACGTTCAACAAAGATTCTTCGCAATAAATCGCTGAAGAACCCTAATAGCGATAGTGTGCCCCTCTTGTTGGCGAATCGCTTAAGACTCCTTTTGCCGATTCGTGTGCGACTCTTCCCGCAAGTTTCTAAGGAGTTTCCTTGCCGATTCGTTTGAGACTCTTTCCAGCGAATTGCTTACGAACCCTTTAGGCGCTTCATTCGCGAATCTTCCAGGCGAATCACTTAAGACTCCTCTCGGCGATTCGATAGCGATTCTTCCCTGCGAACCCTTTAGGCGATTCGTTCGTGAATCTTCCAGGCGAATCGCTTAAGACCCCTCTCGGCGATTCGTTCGCGGCTTTAAATGCAAATCGCTTTTATGGCCTTAGCTGATTACAGGCGGCGGTACCTGGATGACTTCTAAATTAGCTCGCCGGCGATTGTCTCATCTTCCAAGCGATTCGCTGGCGGCAGAACGCGAGAGTGAAAAAAACGCAGTGCTGTATGGTTGTTGTAGCTTTTCCTGTCTTTTCGGTCACATTCAACCAGAGTTTCTGAGACAAAAAATAAAGGGTTTATAAAAAAGTGCACGACTTAACTTAAAAACAAAATTAAGATTTATTGAGCCAGTGTTGATAGTTTTATGTAATTGTAAAGTAAGCATGTTACGATTAATGAAATTAATTAAATTTTTAAGCTGTCAATTTCAGAACTTGCATGTATATATATATTTCGTTGTTCTTCCTCTCACATAACCGAAATGCTTTATCGTTTCATCATAAGATGTGATATGACAAAAGCTTTTATCTTATATATAAATACGTGAACATCAAAAGTTGTCGTACGCTTTTTTAATCTATATTTTAAAAGAAGGTTAATGAAACGTATATCATTCAAAAGGTATCCAAAATGCACCATAGATGTGCAGAAACATGTCCGATTTGAAATTGATGACCTACGATCCAAAATTTGAGCGTTGAGAAAGTCTATATTAATTTTAGTAGAAGATCTCAGTATTTGTAAGAGGTAGAATTAGGTATTAGATGAAAGGTCTGGATGAGGAGGCTTGCACAATATGATTGCATTTTAGTTTGGTGACCTTTGATCTCAAGCATCAGGGTAGAAATAGCATTTTTTAAATAAAAGATAAACTATAAGAGATGTAAGAGGGAATTTTACACATTGATAAGATATACAAAAAATAATGCAGATATTTTTAGCCATCTCTTACGAATACCTTGCATTAAAAATTTATTTTATGTTATATGTGAGATATGTACGTAACATATATTTTGATGGTGAAATTTCTTACAAAGAGTAAACTATGAAAAATTCCCGTTGTTTTTGTATCTAAATTATTTCGTAATCTCGAAGAAATTAATTTTTTCTTATTCTTGCCAAGTATTTTTTTAAAAAAAGTCGTTGAGCCTTTTTGGGTTCATTTTTTTACAGATAGTTTAGGTTCGGTTAAGGTGGCGTTAAGTCTTTAGACCAGCCCACTTAGATGAAATTATTGGTCCGTTGCGACATCACAGAACTTAAGAAGGAAGTAATCAAGTGAAACTTTTGTGTAGAATAGCTACTAAGCGTTCCTCTCCACAAACTTTTCCTACCACCACCAACTACACCTTTTCGTTCTAAATTGATGTGTTTTAAAGTTCCTATGACTAGAAATAAGGCAAGAAAGGTAATAGCTTAGGACCATGGCCCGGCCAGGACTAGAACCCGGGGCCCCTGACTGACAGTCAACGCCCTACCACTAGTCTATCGAGACCGCCTTTTTTACAGATAGTATGCTTAAAATGCCCATTATTTTGACATCAAAACTATTGCGATTTCTTAAAATATAAAGATATTCCTAGTACAACGCATTTTTTTAAGACGAGGTCATCACCTCAGAATGCAAAAAATACGATTGAAATTGCAAGTTTTGATTTTTCAAGCAAATTCTCCTTCATTTTCTAATCGATTTCCCACAAATTTTCTTTGACTTAAAGTTCAATGAAATCAATTGAGAAAAATGGATTACCTCTTAAATATTCAATGTTCACTCAATAAAATAGGCCAAAAGTTGTAGTAGTTTTATTTTTTTTACATTTTGATTTTCCACACTCGTTCATACGACATTTCATTTATCCGCGAAATTGGTTCTGATCTCGAATTTTTGTTTTTATATTTTTTAAAAAAGTTAAACAGCTTTCAAAATAGTTTTGGTGAAACAATTTACTTAATAACTCTTACCAATTAAAAGATACAAATAAATATTTATTTTTATTCCATTTCACTGCACCTACATCTTTTTATTTTAATAATATACGTAAACAAGTACTCAAACTTGAACGCTACAAAATATGACAAACGAGTACTGTCACCTTCGCTTTGCATCTTTAATGTTCTGTTTTCTCAAATCTACGCTATAGTGCGTTAACATACAATAGATTAGCGCTAATTTTTGTTCACTGCTTAGTGCCCTGTTACGGTGGCGGTCATGGGCTCATCATGGTCATGCATTGTTGTTGTTTCAATGTAAATTAATAATTTGAGAGTAAATTTTCACCACCACGGTCACCAAATGATTCGACAAAAATATGAAATCATGGTATCAAAACAGTGTTGCGTTGTGGATTTATTCACAACATTTGTGTTTAGGCACGAAAATAGTAGACTTTTAGTACGAAATGTATGAAAGCAGTAATGAAACCTGGTTAATAGCAACACCCATCGGTTGAAAAAATACTAAAAATAGCAAAAAGTGTACTGGTGCTGAGGCATCATATGACCACCAGCATAACATACTTTCGTCACACAGCTCATCGAACGAAAAAAGAGAGTAAAAAGTGTCATGACCAGGGATCATATGACGACCACCGTAACAACACCCTTAGAGACAGTCAGTCGAATTTCGATCGCAGGCGATACTCGTTTTTGTTTTTGTTTTTTTGTTGTTCTTGTTTTGTTTTTGTTTTTTTATTTTTGTTTTTGTTTTTGTTATTTTTGTTTTTATCGTTTTTTTTGTTTTTGTTGTTGTTTTGTTTTTGTTGTTGTTTTTGTTGTTGTTTTTGTTATTTTTGTTTTTTTGTTTTTGTTTTTGTTTTTGTTTTTGTTTTTGCATTTTTGTTTTTGTTTTTTTGTTTTTGTTTTTGTTTTGGTTTTTTTATTTTTGTTTTTTTTTTTGTTTTTGTTTTTTTTTTGTTTTTGGTTTTTGTTTTTGTTTTTATTTTTGTTTTTGTTTTTGTTTTTGCTTTTTTGTTTTTATTTTTGTTTTTGTTTTTGTTTTTGTTTTTGTTTTTGTTTTTGTTTTTGTTTTTGTTTTTGTTTTTGTTTTTGTTTTTGTTTTTGTTTTTGTTTTTGTTTTTGTTTTTGTTTTTGTTTTTGTTTTTGTTTTTGTTTTTGTTTTTGTTTTTGTTTTTGTTTTTGTTTTTGTTTTTGTTTTTGTTTTTGTTTTTGTTTTTGTTTTTGTTTTTGTTTTTGTTTTTGTTTTTGTTTTTGTTTTTGTTTTTGTTTTTGTTTTTGTTTTTGTTTTTGTTTTTGTTTTTGTTTTTGTTTTTGTTTTTGTTTTTGTTTTTGTTTTTGTTTTTGTTTTTGTTTTTGTTTTTGTTTTTGTTTTTGTTTTTGTTTTTGTTTTTGTTTTTGTTTTTGTTTTTGTTTTTGTTTTTGTTTTTGTTTTTGTTTTTGTTTTTGTTTTTGTTTTTGTTTTTGTTTTTGTTTTTGTTTTTGTTTTTGTTTTTGTTTTTGTTTTTGTTTTTGTTTTTGTTTTTGTTTTTGTTTTTGTTTTTGTTTTTGTTTTTGTTTTTGTTTTTGTTTTTGTTTTTGTTTTTGTTTTTGTTTTTGTTTTTGTTTTTGTTTTTGTTTTTGTTTTTGTTTTTGTTTTTGTTTTTGTTTTTGTTTTTGTTTTTGTTTTTGTTTTTGTTTTTGTTTTTGTTTTTGTTTTTGTTTTTGTTTTTGTTTTTGTTTTTGTTTTTGTTTTTGTTTTTGTTTTTGTTTTTGTTTTTGTTTTTGTTTTTGTTTTTGTTTTTGTTTTTGTTTTTGTTTTTGTTTTTGTTTTTGTTTTTGTTTTTGTTTTTGTTTATGTTTTTGTTTTTGTTTTTGTTTTTGTTTTTGTTTTTGTTTTTGTTTTTGTTTTTGTTTTTGTTTTTGTTTTTGTTTTTGTTTTTGTTTTTGTTTTTGTTTTTGTTTTTGTTTTTGTTTTTGTTTTTGTTTTTGTTTTTGTTTTTGTTTTTGTTTTTGTTTTTGTTTTTGTTTTTGTTTTTGTTTTTGTTTTTGTTTTTGTTTTTGTTTTTGTTTTTGTTTTTGTTTTTGTTTTTGTTTTTGTTTTTGTTTTTGTTTTTGTTTTTGTTTTTGTTTTTGTTTTTGTTTTTGTTTTTGTTTTTGTTTTTGTTTTTGTTTTTGTTTTTGTTTTTGTTTTTGTTTTTGTTTTTGTTTTTGTTTTTGTTTTTGTTTTTGTTTTTGTTTTTGTTTTTGTTTTTGTTTTTGTTTTTGTTTTTGTTTTTGTTTTTGTTTTTGTTTTTGTTTTTGTTTTTGTTTTTGTTTTTGTTTTTGTTTTTGTTTTTGTTTTTGTTTTTGTTTTTGTTTTTGTTTTGTTTTTGTTTTTGTTTTTTCTTATATTTTTTGATTTACAACGATTCAATTCATTTAATTAACATATTAATAATAATAAAAAATATTTTTTCATGATTTTTATACATTTGGTTAAATAAGTTCTGTTAATTTTCCTAATGAATGTGTTGATGTTTTTGCGGCCTTCGGTCGTATGTTGTTAATTTGATTAATGAATATGGTGGTGTTTTTTCGACCTTCTTTCGTATGTTGCTTTTATAAATTGAGCGTTAGCCGTGCAAGACAACAACATTTTTAGAATTTTTGTTTTCTTACATATATATTTTTTCGATATTTTGGCTCAGTTTTTATATCAAAGACAAAAAATTTAATTTAAAATATTTTTTGAACTAATTAAAAATATGACATGTTACTATTTAACATTGCATTTTATTTTTGTAAAAACTTTGGAAAAGTAAAATAAATTTTTTGTCTTTCATGCCCTGATTACGTGAGCCGAAATATTGGAAAAATAGAAAAAAAATAAGAACTCAAAGTTTTGTCTTTTTTACACGGCACAGCCCAATATTTATATAGCAACATACAACAAAAGGCTGAAAAACATCAACATTTTTTAAGAAAATTAACAAAAACTTTAAAAAAGATCTTAGCCATATGTATAAAGTTCATAAAATGATATTTTTTTATTGAAATTAATATATTTTTTTTAAATTCTTTTACATTTTTTTCAACATTTCGTTATTAGTTAATGACTTTAAGTGTTAGGGCATAATTGAAATTTATGTTAAACACTTTATTTATTTTTACTGATTATTTTACTGACTAATTTTTTAAAAATTAATTGTATACAAATATTTAACTATTTTTGTTTTGAGCTATAATAAAATGCATTCGTTCTTCAACTTCAGTTTCTTACTTCTCTCTACATTTTTGAAGCTAGATACTAATATTACAACTTCTCTTTCAGTTTATTTGTACAACATTGGACAAAAGTTCCTCGACGTCTCGCAGCCATTCGATGCCGCACGTAATCCGCAAGCGTCAAAAGCATGCCGCGCCGATATGCAACGCTATTTCCAGGCACTACAAAACTTTGACTTGTGGGCCATGCGAAGTAAGTGAACAAAGTTGAAAATCATTTATTAAATTACGTCATTTTAAGCATTCTTAGCGATGTGGTCTAAAGTCGCAAGACCAGCTCAACATGTGATAAGCCTCGATTCTACCTAGACCCAATTTTAGTTGTTTTTAGTTTTGTTTTGATTCTTTCTGATCAAGTTGTAAGACAAGTCGGTTTAAAAAAAAGCCATCTAAGCAAAAATGTCGAACTTAAGCAGCTGTAATAATTTTGAATTTATTACAGTAATGTGTAGATTTGCAGTTAAGTCGTAATGTATTTTTCGCATAACATTAACCCAAATTTTGTTCACACATTACAATGCTAATCAGTTGTTTAACATACAACTATTAATCATTAATTGGTTTAAATAACAAATTTACTAGCATTTATTAACGAGCTCATAGATCAATTAAATATATTATTATCAATCAATTATCTCTCTAATATTAAACCACTAATGTTATTAAACAAGGTATACAAAAATCAATGAAAACTAAAGCTGATCCTTTGCATGATTAGTAGCATAGCACGTAGGTAGGCGACCCCGTCAAAATAGCCTGTACTACCGGACAACATGATTTGACCTAGATTTGTAAGCGTTCCAAACATGGAGAGGTAGAAAACGCCTTGTTTACCATATCATCAAACGTGCGACTCGTTGTTGGTTAAGTCTAGGGGCATTGAATGGTAAACGATATCTCTTGCTGCGCCGCACAGTGGTTGAAAAGTAGAAATAAATTCCAAAATTCATGAACTTCTTTGATGAATTTTTTTTTTCTTTATGTTGTTTAAGAATAGTCTAATTGGCATGATTCCGAAATATTTTAGAGAAAAATATACAGGTTTCTTTTTGTACAGATGCCTTAAACGTCGCTTAGTGTAAAAACGCTTGAATACAGTCGTAAAAAATTGATAAATTTCAAATGTCATTACAGCCAAACGTAGAAAATATTGCACTCTGGTTTTTGTTATCTACTAATTAAAAGCATTATTGGAAAACATTTTTACTTACTCAAAAATTATTTATAGTTTTAATTCTTATTATAAATTTATATATCTGTGTAGTTTTGACAAAACAACTTAAGTTTATCTGAAATTCATAGACAAAATCCATTAAGTTGATATGACATTCATATAGAGTTAAGCTGTTTTGTCTATGAATTTCAGATAGACTTAAGTTGTTTTGTCAAAACTCCACAGATATGTACTTCACGGAGATAATTATTTTGCTTGAATCAAGCAAATGTTTTGCTCAAAAGCAGATAAGCTCAATCACGGAGTAATTTTAGAAAAAGATTGCTAAATTGTAATGAACTCCTCATGTATTTAGGAAAAAGCTTAATTTTTATTAAATTCAAGCAAAACTTTGCTGAGTTATAATAAACTGCAAAAGCAAATTAATACTTGATTCAAGCAAATATTTGTTAAGTTATTATAAGCTCAAATATCAAATTTTTACTAAACTCATGCAAATATTTGCTAAGTAACTGCAAACTCAAATAGCAAATTTTCACTAAATTCAAGCAAATTTCTTCTAAGCACACGAGCACACGTTTATTTTTAATGAAGAAAACTAGGCGACGATTAGTTAACAACTGCGATGGTCGAATGGATATGCCCATGCACTTACACTCACACAGCCGAGGTTCAAATCTAAAGATTGTGGTCATTTTTTAATTTAATTTAATGTTATTAATTATTTCACTTCAAAAATATGTAGATTTCAGCAAAACCAAATCAAAATTTTCTATTATAAGTTATAATAGCTTAGCAAATATTTGCTTGAGTTAAGCAGAAATTTTTTTTTGCAGCTTATAATAATTTAGCAAAATTTTGCTTGAATTTAATCAAAAATTTGCTTAGTTATAAACTAGAATACCAAATTTTGATTAGTTTTTGCTGAAATCTAGCATAATTTTGAAGTGGCTGAGCTTGAAGCGCAAATTTTGCTTAACCACAATACAAATTTAGCAAACGGTTTTCTCCGTGTAGCTGAAATACCCGGTGTTAATCAAGAAGTTATATATCTTGACCCCAAATTTTTGACCCTTTTTTTGGCATTGCCAAACAAACTAAGGTCCTCAGATTTATCAAACACCTTAAATGTTTAAGGTAAACAATCTGCCATGCAAGAATTTTCAAAGTTATATTATTGCAATTTGGTAATTTCATACCTTTGTGGTAAGTAACGTTCTTGGTTTAGATGTCTTTTATTAGCAAAATTTAATTTTCTATAGAAACATGCACTTTGCTTAAAATTTCCAAGAAATTGACACCACAAAAACTTTCGTACTTGAAACACACAAAAAGTTTTTAGTACTAATTTTATTTTTTGGTGAAATAGAAAACAAATCAATCAAAAATGAAAGTGCTGGTTTTGAAAATGAATAACTCGGTCATGTTACAAAGGATTGCTCAATCGTGTTTCAATATTTTTCATTTTCTTTTCTCTTCTAGTTTTATAATTTTCGAAAAAAAACCATAAGGAATATCTTTATTTCGCAAAAAACTTTGGTAAAAATATTTGTTGTTGAAAAAATATTCAAAACCAAAAGTACCTTTTTAATGTTCTTTAAATGGTATGCATAAATGTAGGGTTGATTTAAAGATTCTATCGTAAAAATTTAAAAACGTTTTATACGATCGAAAAATCAAGCTTTATTTTTATTCATTTTGTATTTTTGTAATTTTGTTTGCATAAAAGGTAATGGTGTAGTGAAAGAATCATGACAATTTCTCAATTCTTTCCTGAGTTTTACACTCAAATACCCCTTTAAACACTGCCACAGCAACAACAGCGCCACCTAACGGGTCAAACTTTAAACCTGAACCATCTACAGACCCAACAGCAAACACACACCAAATTTCATCAAAATCGGTTCAGCCGTTTAGGAGAAGTTCAGTGACAAAGCCATGTACAGAAGAATCTATATACATAAAAATGGATCGTGATTTGTTCGGATGCTTAAAACTTGGAAAGGACTGCACCAAATTGGATACTTTCTTCTACGTGTTTTTTCGTAATTTCTACGCGAAGGTTATGAAGTCAAAAAAAATGTTGGCACACATTCTTTTCTTTTCAATTCTTTATTTAAGACAGTTTTGGTCGTAGCTCGTTCTTGTAACTCGTAACGATCGCAGTTACCGATCCATGTTATCGATTTGACGTCACTCTGACGTAATTCTCACCTACACTGTTTGTGTAATAATCTGAATCGATTTCTGTTCGATTCGTTTGTTCCAAATCGATAAGTTGTCACATGTTCCGATTTCACTTCAATAGAAACTTTCAAAAAAGTGTTTGTGTAAGAAAAGTAAATCGATAAAACTTCATGTTTTTTTCACTCACTCTGCGGCAAGTTAGAATTCTACCGATCTGTCATTTAAGTAATGTTGTGTATGTATATATGAAATAACAAGTACTCGCAATTAATATTCTAAAACGGGTACTTTCGCTTAAGTACATTTTTTATTGTAATACACTGATTAATTTTTAATTATAAGTTTTAATTTTCAAGGTAATGGGATTTAAAAAGACTGCCCATTTACATAAAAGAAGGAAATTTAAGAAACAAAATATATTTTAGAGCAATACAAAATAACCCGGTTGCAAATATTTGCTAAGGTTTTATTACACATCACTTATTGTCAGTTGATTTACATTCATAATAGTTAACTATTTTCGCAAACATTATAACACATATAAATAATCAAATAATCACTTTTTATTAACAAGACCATATCCTTTTTATTATAAAATTTTAGAGCACATAACATAAAATAAATGCAAGTAGACAGCTGCTTGCCATTTGACTCAATTTCGCAACGTTTCTTCTCGATTTGCGTTCTTTTTCATCACGGACCGAATTTTTACCGATTTCAACGTACACAGACATTAGTTGTCACGAAATCGGTAACTAGGGATCGATAACGCGTGACGTCACACAAATCGATAACTTGCCGATTTTGTTACAGGAACGAGCTACAGGTTCGAATGATACCTGTCGGTTACTATACTAAAAACGGGCGTGGTCACACTGTAGCTACGCCTACTTTTAAGAAAAGATCAAAGAAGACTTCTAGACTACTGGTCTGATTGAGCTCAAATTTTGGCAATGGATTTGTTTTGAGTTTGAAAAGGGTTACATTTAAGGGTTAAAATTGCTACACCCCTTTTTAACGCCCACAATTATATTAAACATTTGCAATATCGAATAGCTAGGAGCTATGGGTTGCACAGTCTCAAAATTCGGTATTCGATCACAGTTTACACGTGCCGTTTCATTAATGGCATTTTATAAGAGTTGGAAAAGGGGGAGTGGCACCTCCAAATTTGCGATATCGCATATCTTTGGAGTTATAGTACGCACAGCGTTGGAATTCAGTGTTCGACCTAAATTTACCCATGTAGTTTCATTGATAACATTTTATGGGCGTGGGACAAGGGGGAGTGGCTCCTCCCATGCAACCAAAATATGTGCTATCGAATTGCTTTGAAGTTATAGGTAGCACAGCGTCGGAATTCAGTATTCGACCTAAAGTTAGACATCCAGTTTTATTGATTTAATTTTATGAGCGTTGGACAATTGGGCGTGGCACCTCCTATAAAACCCAAAATTGCGATATCTAATAGCTTTGGAGTTATAAGTCTCACAGCTTTCGAATTCAGTATTCAACCTCAATTTATACATTCGGTTTCACTGATAACATTTTATGGCTTTTGTTAAGGGGGCCTTGAACCTCCCATGCAACCCAAATTTTTACTATCGTATAGTTTTGGAGTTATAGGTCACACTTTGCAGAATTCAGTATTCGACCTAAATTTTCACATGCAGTTTCGTTGGAATTATTTTATGAGCGTTCAATAAGGGGACGTGGAGCCTCCCATGCAACTCTTATTTGTGCTATCAAATTGCTTTGAAGTTTTTTTTTATTTAATTTTATGAGCGTTGGACAATTGGACGTGGCACCTCCTATACACTCGCGGTTAAAAAAAAGCCGACTAATAAGTCTCTTTCTTGAATTACACCGTGTTACACACATTCTGTCCTATGAACCAAATTTAATTTTGCGGAAAGGGGATAAAAAATAAAAATACACGTGTATCGGCGATTTTCATGTACACGTCAGAATTTTTTTTTTTAAGTTTGAAGTATATATTTTTTTTTAATGGTTATCGTTTTTTTAAGGTTTCAGTTCGTTAAAAAAACAATTTTTTTTATTACTTTTGTTTTATAAAAATAAAGAATTGTTACATTAAAAATTTTAATGTTTTTAAATAAATTTAGGCCTTTTATTTTTGCGGTTGTAAGCATTTGCTTCAGTATCGCGACAAATAGACCAACAGTATTCGCCAAGCATATGCGTAATGTTTTTTTCCTTTAAAGCGCTTTTCAATAGCCGCAATGTCCTGATGGAACCTTTCGCCATGCTCATCGCTACAAGCTCCTAAATCATCAGGGAAAAAATCTAAATGATTGTGAAGAAAATGGATCTTTAGCGACATTAAAATGCCCATTTCGCCATATGCCGAAATCATTTCTGCGACAATATTTTTATAATTGGCAGCTCGTTTGTTGCCAAGAAACTGCTCAATAACGGCAACTGTACCTTTCCATGCACGTTGTTCCATAGCATTTAATTTTGATGAAAATTCAGAACTTGCAATTATTTGTTTTATCTGCGGACCATTGAAAACACCTTAAATCAAAAAATCATTAAAAAACATAAAGTTACTGAATGACTTCTTAAAAAAATACCTGCATGAATCTTTGCGCCGCTCAATTTCGGGAAACTGTCGCGCAAGGTTGCAATGGCCTCGCCATCACGATCCAGTTTTTTAACAAAATTTGATACGAGACCGAGCTTAATGTGTAATGGAGGCAAAATGATTTGAGACGGCTGCACCAATGGTAGATTCTCTATACTTTCTACGCCTACTTTGTAGCATGTTCGCGGCTTCCACTTAAATTCAGTGTAATGCTCATCTCTTTTTCGACCTTCCCATGTACACAAAAAGCACTGGTGGGTTGGAAATCCACGCTTAACACCCATGAGTAAACCGACCACTTTCAGATCGCAGCATATTTTCCAATTATGCTCTTTGTACTTTATCAACTGTAATATTAATTCCATGCCTTCGTATGTTTCCTTGAGGTTTGTGGCATATGCGATCGGGACAGATGGATGTGTGTTGCCGATATGAAGCAGCACGACTTTAAGGCTGTTGACCGATGCATCGATGAAAAGTCGCCACTCCTCTGAAATATGTGGGTAACCGATTTTTGCAAACAGCGAATCAATGTCACAACAATAAGCCAAGTTTTTTTCCCGATCTTCGTGCAATCTAAAAAATTGGTCATATGGAATAGTGCTACCTCGATCACGAGCGGCTGTTATTTTAAAATCAGCCGCCACTATTTTCCACTGCTTAAAGCGTGATGCAAAGAGTTCTGCTGTTCTCCTCGACAAATTTCCGTCTCGTACGAGGTCATTGAAGTCGGCTTGCGTTATAAAATGCGGCATTGCAGTCCCAATTTCACTGGGTGTTGCCACAAATTCCGATACGGACTCTCGCATCTCGCATTCGATGGAAGAAAAGTTGATAGCAGTTTTGGTACAACTGTTGATTCTGCATCGCTTATTTCGGGAACATTATCAAAAATCTCCACTGAAGCCGCTACACGGTCTTCTGGTGAGTATAGAACTGCTGGAATTACCGATTCTACATTAGCGTAGCGAATTTTGCTGCGGTGAATGTATTGGTACCCTTTTGTTTGAGCAAAAGTTACACAAAAGTAGCACAATTCATTGCATTGCTCCGTGCGTGGTAGCCAAATTGTTGGTACAGCGTACTTTATTGTTGACCTTCCATCAGTAAACTTGCACAAATTTCTGTAGCAATAGTCGCACACAACTTCCGGAGTATACCACAAGTAAGAAACATAAGCAGTCTTAAATATTTTCTGAAACGAATTCACCACTGTTTTAGTAATATTTTTGAAATTTTTACTTGGTGCGAATAAGCCACAAACGTAACAAAAGTTATTTCGCGTCGGACACTGCATTTTTTTCAGATGAAATATATAGAAATACGTTTTCGCACAACAGAACTTAAAACAATATTGCAATTCCTTATTTCATCTGTCAGAAGGGGCCCTCAAACGATACTACATGTCCATCCGACCTGTCAAGTCATCACACATGTAGTATCGTTCGTGTGCAAGAAATCAAGGCGGATGGACATGTCCGATGGAAGTTGGATGGACATGTAGTATCGTTTGAGGGCCCCTAGACCAGTTGTAAGAGTTGTAAAAGTCAAAAACTGTTTAGTGTTAGAAGATTACTATTGATTAACTACAACTATTTCGAGTAGGATGGGCCAAAAAACATTTTTTTTCCCTAAGGCTTTAGTAGTTTAAAAATTTGGAGTCCCTTCAAGTTATGCTAAGAAAAGTGAAAAAAATATTTTTTTTCAAAAATAATAAAAGTTGGAGAAAATCTGAGAATTGATAAAAATTGCTTTTAAAAAATTTGACGTGCTACAGACATTTCCACGAGTCTGCCTGCAAAACATCAGCTCGATTAGATCACTAAAAAAGGGTTAAAAATCGGTCCAAAGACTTCCACACAGGCCACTACGAGCTTTATACTTCAAACTTAAAAAAAAAAAATTCTGACGTGTACATGAAAATCGACGATACATGTGTATTTTTTCCCCTCTTTCCGAATATGTGCATTTGGTTCATAGGACAGAAAAAATTTATTTTTTGTAACACCGTGTTATAACACATTGTGCCGAATCTACAAAAACAACACCACCAAACTTTATAGAAATTCTTAAAGAGGTACATGTTGAGAGTCCATCTTATCTAAATTGACCACCAAATTTCGTCACGATTTTTTTTTTTATTTATTTTTAAAGTTGAAGTTTTCGAATTTTATTGAGCCGATATTAATTGAATTTCTACAGCTATTTGCTTCGTTGGAAATGTAAAATAAAATTCATTTCTTTTCCGTCGAATTTTGCGTAAAATAAGACTATATAAAAAGAATTGCGATAAAATACAAAATAAAGCGTATAGCGAATCAAATTCTTGTACTTTTTTTTAACTACAAAAAAAATTGTGCTTCTATAAATTTTAATGAAAAAATATTCCATTAATGACATTTGTTTTTTCACAAAAAATAATTGCACGTAAAAATACCTTTCAATTGAACTTGAGAACATTGAAATCGGTTAAGAATTCCTGAAATGGCGCCAATTTTTACTTTTTTTTTTTTCGTCAAAAACTGAGTGCTACCTATATATTTACTACCATACAAAATGCTCCCATTTTGTCAAATCTTTTACAAATCCTTATTCTACTCAAAATTATACTCAAGTTATACAGAAGTAAAATTTGTTTTTCATTTCCAACAAGAAAAATGGCTGTAAAAATTAAACGAATGTCGAATACTTCAACTTTAAAAATAAATTGAAAAAATTATGACGACATTGAGAGGTCAAACTAGGTGCGATGGACTCTTAACATATCCCTCTTTAAGAATTTCAATAAAGTTTGGTTGTGCTGTATTTTGCCGATTTCGTCACACTGTGTTATATTTAAAAAAATAATATTTTTTATTAATTCGCCTTTTTTTACCTAAATTTGCGATATTTTATAGCTTTGAAGTGATAGGTCGCACATCGTCGGAATTCAGTATTCGCCCTCACTTTGCACATGCAGTTTCATTGATTTCATTTTATGGACTTTGGACAAGGGAGCGTGGCAGCAATGCGCCGGATTGCAGCTAGTTTTATGTATCAAGATATATAAAGACTTTATGTAAGTCGATATGAAAAAAGGAGGAAAATTTAATTTTTAAAAGAATATAATTTTATCAGCCCATCGCAGCACTTCTGTTTCATGTATGGAATAGTTTTTATTGGCTTTAACTTAAATCTTTAAAATAACATAAGTTAGCCCATTTGAGCTCTTTTCACAAACGCATGGCGTAAACGTAATGGAATGACCATATCCGATTTGGGGCAAATTTTGCATGGAGCATCACTGACGGAAATAAACAACTTGTAATGTACTCACCTTTACATTATAAACTACTTATAAATCACATTAAAACAAACAACTATAAAACATATTTAAACAGATACACACCTTTACGGTACGTATCACCTTATTCTGTTTTTTTTTTTATTATACTAAGATAATATTCTAACAATAAGAACATATGTTTATACTAAGCACTACTATCTATTTCATTCACACAAATGTACTTATATTGCTGAATACAAAATATATGAAATTACATTTTTACTTTCACTCCTACACGAATATATTAACATATGATTATGTTTACGTTTTCTAATAATCTAAGTCTATTCACTCACACACATTATACTACTATTACTAAATTACAAATACATATGTATACGATATTATACTATTACTTTTACACTAATTTATGATTCTGTTTACTTTTTAAATACAAAAACAATTGTTAACTAGTCTTAAGACAAAATACTGTTATACACACTATAAAAGAACGAACAAAATTAAAATAAAGTTAATTAGTTTTGGGCTTCTAACAAGCTGCTTACTAATTCATTTTTAAATAAGTCTTGAGCTTTAATAGCTGCCGACTTAAACTTGTTAGCCTCTGCACTTTTTATAGTGAACGGCTGTAAATGTAATAAAAATAAAAACAGCGCCAGTGGCGAACTTCGCCGACAACCAATTAGGCAGGACCTTAAAATATTAATAGTAAATCCGCGAGTCCTTTTTTAAATAATCGCGAACCCTTACATGGCGATCCTTTGTCGCGAAAAAATTATGTGGCGATCCTGTCGCCAAAATATTATTACATGGCGATCCAAAAACATATTTACTACAAACTTAATTTGGAGGAAAAAAGTTTGGTGTGATTTTTGGCGGCAATTACCTCACCGCAAGGGATGGAACCTCCAACTATCAAAATTTCCCAAAATTATATTTAGATTAAAGTCTGTTGAATTACCTTTCTAACGGTAGTTTACAAGTAACAATCGAATAGGAAGTGTTTGAGATATGAATTTTCGTATAAATTGAACTCCGCCAAAAATCACGCCAAATTTTTTTCCTTGAAATTAAGTTTTTTATTTCCGTCTGTGATGCTGCATGCAAAATTTGACCCAAATCGAATATGGTCATGCCTAATGTTACCAACTATACTTACTTTGTAAGTATCATACTTATTTTCAGCTTCATATACTTACTAAAATTCCATGCTTATAAGTATACTTACTTTTAAGATTTATACTTATTCATGCTTACTTTTCAGCTCTGGTTGAACTTTTGCTTGCAAAAGCATAAAAAGTTTGGAAATTGGAGTCAACAGCGTTAAAAATACAGACACTAGAGTCAATTTTATTTGTAAAAAATTTATATTGAATACAGCTGTATCGAATTTTACAAATTTTTAAAGACAAGACTTGACATATTAAACAACATTTTCAGCCAAGACAAATACGATTCCAAGCAAAAATAAAACAAACCAGTTAATGTAGCACGTCAATTCAGTGACAGTGAGGGCTAATAATGATAACTTTGCTTTGATCTCTGTATAAATTTTAGGCTGGGTCGATTTGTTTGGAGGTTAAAAAATTGATGTTGCCTGGGCGATAGGGGCGCAATTTACCCTATCACATCTTCAATTTTGTGAATTTTTTCTTTAGGAATTTTTTTCCAAAAATGATTGTATATAAACGTGCACAGATAGAACAATAATGATGCCAGAAATGAAATCCTCGTATCCGATTCAACCTAAAACCGGTCTCATATTTTTACGTTTTTAAACAAAAATTGATCGTAAAAAATTTCCTAAAGAAAAAAATTCACAAACTTCAAGGTTTTTGACCATCACGGCTGAACCACAAAAGCTATCCACCTTATATTCACATATGTTTGTGTGTTCCTCCGAAATTTTTTCTCTTTTTAGATCCCCAAGGTGGCGCTGTGGTCGCTTTTTATCGGTTTATAAGTACAATTTCTTTTAAAAATCGACCACAGCGCCACCCAGGGGGATCTAAAAAACGATAAACTTTTGTATTAAAACGTGAGACCGGTTTTAAGTTGAATACCAGTTTTGTTCTAGCTGTGCACGTTTATATACAAAAATTTTTGGAAAAAAATCCTAAAGAAAAAATTCACAAAATTGAAGATGTGATAGGGTAAAGTGATGAATCTGATTTTTTAATTTTATTTTTATTTCACTACTTTGAAAGTACGTACTACTTTTAACTTTTTGTTATGCTTTTGTTTGTTTTCAAACTATTTTATATACAATATGTGTAATATACCCACCGAACCATATGTGAATGTTTTGCGTAAAGTGATAGTTTTGAGTACTTTTTCGGAAAAAAATTTATTTTTTGTAAATTTTTTTTTTTTAATTTGTATGATCAATGTTCTTGCTAGAGAAGATGAAATTCGTGAAAACGTATTCCATAACAAAATGTTAATTATTAAAAAGTGCATTTCTATAGTTATTTTTTTATTCGTTTTCGAAAAAAAAGGTTCGCTTTTGAGATGCAATTCAGTCCGGCGAATGAGTTAAAGTAAAAAATTGTTAATGTATGAGTGCCGAAAAATAACTTTTCAATAGTTTTTTACAACTCGTTTCCGAACAAAAAATGGATAGTTGATGATTCTTTTATTAACTCACTTCTGAAGAAAAAAAAGGTTCGCTTTTGAGAGACATTTTAGTCCGACGAATGAGTCCAAAAAGGTTCATTTATAAGTGTCGAAAATGAATTTTTCTACCCGAAAAAGTTTATAAATGAATTAAAAAAAAGATAGTTTTGGTTCACTGGGTATATGAACTGCAAATATATAAAATTAATTTTTTTTATCTGAAGAATTTTGGTTTTAGATAGATTGCCTACACAAAACTTTTCGAGAAGAACAAAAAGAGGGCGTGACAACACTTACGGAATATTGTGGGTTCTATTAGTTCTTATATTAGTAAATAATATCAAGAAAATATTAAAAAAATTTTTCTAAGGTGATATACTTACTTATACTTATTTTTAAAAATCATACTTACAAATACTTACTTTTCAGTGTTCTAAGTAGCAAATATACTTATTTTTTAATAACATGAGTTGGTAGCATTAGTCATGCCAAAAGGCCGGTACGCTCAAAATGGGATTGCTGTATACTTTTAGGCAATGCTTTACAATATACAAACCATGCATGCTATACGACTTGTGCACATTTATCACAGTGCCGAAAAGTATGCTTCTTATTTTGTAAGATTTTCCTAGTATCACTTTTAGAAATAATTAGATATCTATTTAGTGTCAGAAATAATTTGCTGAAAAATGCATGAGGTTCACATTTTTTTTTTTTTTTAATAATAATGAAATGGTCAGTTCTGTTTTTATTTATTATTTTCAATTTTTTTTTTATTTTATAAAAACCAAACAAATAATTTTTGAACACTCTTTGCTTTTTTTGTACATTAAAATGCAGATAAAGTTAAATATGTAAAGAAAGAAAATTTATTATACTATTAATTGAAGGGAAGGGGTTGAGAGGGATTATCACAACCACTGCAAGGGTCCATTTACAATTTCAAAATTATTTAAAAAATATTATTCGAATAATTATAGAAACTAATTAAGATGAATTTATTACCTTTTTACCAAAGTCTTTAGCAATGTAAATAATTCAAAGTTAATTGAAACAGATGTGTGAAGATATTTTCAATTAAATCATCATCAATTAAATATTTTCTTTGACTGCGAGCTATCAATTCTCTTCAATCAGTTTTGCCATAGATTTGATAAATAAATTCAACAGGCAAAATTAGCTTCCTGAATGTAGCAGATTTTGAAGAAGTCATAACCTTTGGCCGTTTTTGTGTAAATCATCAAATATTGAAAACGAATAATCGATCAGTAAAAAATTCACCATGTATTGCAGACATGAACCCACTGAACCATAAGCGAAGGTTTTGCGTAAGTTGAGAGTTTAGCGAACGTTTTTGGATAGATTTTTTTTTAATTTTTAATTTTTTATTTTGTCACTTAAAAGTGTTTGCAATAGAAGATTACATTCGTGAAAACTTTTCCCATAAATAAAAACTGTACTTCTATTGCAAAATTAATCAAAAACTTATTTTGAGTCGAAAAAAAATCATTTAGAAGCTAAAAACTCCTCGTAAATGAACCTTTTTTGTTCATAAATGAGTTCAGAAATAATTCAAAAATGTTTCTTGTTTGCATTCTTAAATGAGTTCAAAAAATAATAATTTTTTCTCATATCGGTAGAAACAATATCTCATAAACGAACCATTTCTTGTTCATAAATGAGCACAGAAGTGAATCATAAATATTACTTTTGTGTAGACTAAAATAAGTTAAAAGAGGAATAATTTAAACATTTGTTGATATTTTTATAAAAGTAAATTAAAATGTTTACCTGCATACAAACGTCATATAAACTTTTTCACCAGTGCGAATTGATTCTTGCCATAGTAGAACTAGACAAGGTATTGTTAGGGTTAAATGTATTCTCTTTTTTAGTAACCATAACTGTCAAACTCATCCATTTTGGTATTTTTGCCAAGTCTTGCTTTCATATTGCATTCTCATTGGTTGCAGATTTTGTATGAAATGTCAACTTCGTTTTGACAGTTTCGGTCACCGGCTCTCCGCTGTAACACTATCTACCTTGTCTAATTTTGCCGTGATTCTCGCCATAAGAAGAGAGATTGATGTACTGCTGCACGTTCGAACACTATTTTTCTTTTCATCTATCAACAAGTCTGCCATAAAATTGCAGCATTTCTATCAAAAATTTATCTCAAGCCCAAAGGAAAGAAAACCACGACAATTTCCGAGTGCAGAAAAATTACTTTTCTATGGTTCATTTTTTAACTCATTTCCGAAGAAAAAAGGTTCGTTTCTGAGAGGGATTTTCGTGCTTCGATTGATTCAAAAAGGTTTCATTTTCGGGTGCTGAAAAATAACTTTTCTATGGTTCTTTTTTAACTCATTTCTGAACAGAAAAGTACAATAAATGGTTCTTTTTTAACTCATTTCCGAACAAAATAAGGTTCATTTTTGAGAGGCATTTTAGTCCGACAAATGATACAAAAAGGGTTCTTTTATGAGTGCCGAAAATTTATGTTTCTACCCGAAAAGTTTCATAAATGAATTCGAAAACGGTAGTTTTGGTTCACTGGGAATTCACAAAAAAGGACTAACCACAAAATTTAATTTCCCCCAAAAAACGGTGTTTTTAATTTTTTATGAAGTCGCCCAAAAAAGTGGCCAAATCGCACAATTTTTATGGCGAAATTATGGGTGATTTTTTATAATTTTTTTTTTGTCGATCTTTCATGGGACTAGTTTTCCTACCGCTGAAAGCAGTATTTTTTTCGTTTTTCTGTTATAACTCTTAAGAAATAGCGATTTTTTAACAACATTTCTCCCATAATTTTTACATAAATTAACTCTTAAGGCGTCTGCATTAAAAATCTGTGTATATTTTTTTGAAATATTTTGGAAGCATGATTATTAGACAATTCTTACACAAAGCAATAAAAAAAATTTACCAAAAAAGTTCACGATGTATGTTGCATGTATTTCTTTCACTTTTCCACTTTTCAACCACTGTGCGACCAATTAGTTATTGGAATTTTAAGCGATTTCACATTTTTCATAAGTTTTGCAATAATAGTGCATAATTAAGTTTTAATGACGTTAAATTAAATGACTCTATCAAATTTTTTTTCCACATTTGCTAGGCTTGCATATTTTGTGTAAAACTAGTAAGGAACTATCTTCGTTTAGGCCAAAGTTAAAATGCGAATTTTTAAATGTTGAATTATTTTAATGACGTCACTTTTTATGAGCGTGGTTTTTATCCAAATGTAGACTCAGATAATCTTTTGAATATCTAAGCATTTGTGTAAAAAATCATGTCAATACATTACTTTTTGTGATGGAGTATTAATATTTTTGTTTTGCAAAATTCTAAATGTAGAGTGCAAGGTACATATTTAAGCATTTTTGCAAAATTGAAAGACATTGCATGCATTTTTGTGGAATTTTAAGAAATCTTACGAATTTCACCTTTTCGTGGGAGATAGGCATGGATTTCACTAAATGTTGGCAAGTTTTGTACTTAGAGTACATATTTGAGGCTCAAGTTTATGTGCAAAATTGCAAGATATTACATTTATTTTTGTATAATTATAAACGGTTTTACGATTTCGCAGGAACCGAAAATAACTGCTATTTTACAATTTTCAGAAGAAAAAGGCATAACGAAGAAGCTGCCGGAGGACTTTTTTAAATATACCATTATTATCGTAATTGCCGCAGCTTCGCGAATATTAAACGCTTTTTAAGTTTTTGGCTGTTACTATAAAAATTAAAATTAACTATTATTTTTTACTTTTATTTTTTCGGGCAAAAATAACTGTTACTTTTGACTTTTATTTCTTAGGTCAAAAATAACAGTTATTTTGTGCCTTTTATTTTTTCGGTCAATAATATCAGGCAATTTGTATTTTTCAAAGGCCGAATAAAAAACTTTAAAAACTAAAAAGTTTTATAGCTCAAAATGTGCGCGCTGATGAGACGATAAAAATTGCATAAATCTTTTTTTTTTTTGCTGTTCAAGTGGCCTTTAAAAAAAATCAAATTGCCTGATATTTTTGACTGAAAAAATAAAAGGCACAAAATAACTGTTATATTTGACCAAAAAAATAAAAGTCAAAAGTAACAGTTATTTTTGCCCAAAAAAATAAAAGGCATTAAATAACTAGTATTTTTGTCGGAAAAAATAAAAGTTAAATGATAACTGTTAATATCTGACTTTTTTGATAAAAACCATAACCGGTGCGATCCCTGCGATTTCGATATAGTCACTCTATGTATGGGAGGTAGTTAAAGTGATTTTTAATCGATTTGGCTCATTTTCAATCTTGATATTTATATTTCAAATATTGAATTTTGTTACGATAGCTCCAAATTTACGGCTATTTTCTTAATCATATGGCAAAGTCCATCAGGAGATGATGTTAATCAAGATCAAGTAAATATATATATATATATTAGGGTGGGTCGATTTAAAAATCGCCCATTGCTCAGTGAAAATCGTATTCTAGGGCTCAAAATAAGAAACTTTACCCGAGGAATTATGCCTCTAAAACGAATTCTAATGCCCCAACTTTATTTAGACTCGATTGGGGCACTCTTAATGAGTCAAGGAGGGGTTTTTCAAAATTTGACCCTACGGAAAAGTTGGGGCATTAGAATTCGTTTTAGAGGTATAGTTCATCGGTAGTTCCAAAGTTTCTTATTTTGATCCCTAGAATACGATTTTCACTGAGCAATGGGCGATTTTTAAATCGACCCGCCCTAATATATATATAATATTATATACATAAGTATAAAAAATATATTTTCTATCAGCTACTTCTATTTCTTTAATCTTAAATCTCACGTTTTTAAATTTTTATTTAAGATCTACGTATATGTATAATCTAATGAAGGAGCTGTTCAAAATCTCATCAATGACGTGGATGAGCATTTGTTATAGCAATTTTTTTGATCTAATGACGTAATCAGATGATGCCGTACATACCATATGGCATATAAACTTTTCGTGTATGTCTCAGAACACTAAAAAGTAAAATTACCCATTTTAAAATCTTAGCCTATGAAATGTATTATTTTTATGTTACATGATTTCTTATGGAATGACTCTAAGAAGATATGAAACGTGTATAGTTTACTTTTTAATAAAAAACTTATTATCATAACCTTTTATGGCACAATTTTTTTTAAATAATTACATCAAGAAGTTGTATCTACTTACTCACATACATGACTACATGTTAATTTAACAAGAGTTGTTGACATACATATGAGATATAATCTTTTGCACGCCAAAACAACATTAAGATACCTTAAAAATAAAAGTAACATTAGATTAAATTCAAAACTAATTACAAATTATTTTGACTCTGACTCAATAAAATAAAATAAAAATATAGACGTAGAAATAGAATACAGATGCAGAATTAGATATAGATAAAATACAGGTGGGACAAGAAGAATAGAAAAAGTTAAAGAGAAGTATTCAAAAATTAAACACAGCAACAAAATTAAACAATATTAAATTGGAAACACTTTTAATATTGTAAGGCAATGAATGAATTGCTCGATCTTATACCACTGACGAAAAACAATCTACTGGAGTTTAGAAAGTCAAATCTAGGGATCATAAGGTTCATGTTATCTATATTTTCACTCAATATTTTTAAAAAAGTATGAAAGTCTTTGTGTGTAAATGATCCGGTGAAGAAAGATGCAGTGTCTAACTTCAATTTAACTTTGTACGCCATACAAGTAATTTTTTACTCTGGACAGATATATGATCAAAACTTCCTAAGCCATATATATAGCGGGCTGCATTATTGAAGGCGGCTAAAAGCTTGTGCAACTACCGAGAATCGAGTTTGTGGTGTACAACTTCCGAGTAATTTGCTACTGGCGTCAACAGTTGAATACCAGTTTTTTCCTTGAGGCACAAAGCTTGATGTCATCCGCAGATTTCAAAGAACATAGTAAACTTTTTTTTTGGACAAGAACTGATTTGATCACAGCAGGATAGAGAAGAGGTTGTTTGAAATCCAAGATTGGTGACCTTGGAACACATAAGATTTCAAGGGGTTCAGCATGGGCATGTTATCAACAGCCTAATTAGGTATCACAGCTAAGTCCTCATTGACTCTAGCAAATAAATCTTAATCTAGCGCCATAGGCCTGGACAAGTCAAATCCATTATCTCAAAAAAAAAAGGAGGTCATCAGCTTATTGCATGCATTGTGGCTAACTGACACTTACTAAAGATGTCGTTTATGAGCATGATGAATAACAACGGACCAAGTACTGAGCCTTGAGGTGCACCCCTAGATGTGCCCTTTAACGAAGATAAATTTTGTCCCACCCCGAATTATTTGAGACCTACCTACCAAATAGCATTTTAAGAAACAGACTGCAGATGTAGAGAACCAAAAATTTTGATAAAGTATTCTTCAGAGGATAGAGTGGCTGACAGTATCGAAAGCTTTAGAGAAATCTAGTAAACACAGCTGTGTCAGTTCTCGGCCGAATCATAGGGTACTCTTATGTCATCAAGTATTTTGACCACAGCAGTAGACCAGCTGTACCCAGGACGAAAACGAGACACGAAATTGAGATTGAGATTGAGTTTGCTTACATTTCTAAATTAAATCAAATACAAACCTTTAATTAACTCGATTGATGAAAAAATTTACTTATCCACTTTCATTTATGTCGGCTTATATCGTGCTTTGAAAAAAAAAATATATTTTTACTCTTATCGAAAAAACTCAACTGGTTTAACTGGGATTTTTGAAATGAAAACTTCTTTAGGCATGTTAAAAAACAACTTTTCATTTCGGTCGGCAGTCCCATTACTGCTATACCTTTTTGAAGTGAAAACTTCTTTAGGCGCGTTGAACGATTTTAGTAGAGGGAAAATCTTTGGTTTGCGTCATTGTATTTTTCCACGTAACTCTCGTCATCAATACAGACAGCAAAGATAACAAGATAGGAAACTTAGAAAACATAAGCAAGCAACCATCAATAAGTTCCTCTGCTAACGCATCGTTCTTTCCCCTCCCTTTGTTCCGCTGCTAAACATTAGCTGCATACCCGTAGCACTAGATCAGTAGTGGAATTCCCAAAAATTCAACGATAATAATCGTTGTCGTTATCGGTCATTGTGCGTGCCACTTTCATAGGAAATGACAGTTTTCGCTAACTAACGAAAATTGTCGTTAAGGCGTTTGGCAATTCTACTGCAGATCAAATCTCAGTAAAACAATGTTACTTCAACTTTATATCAATTTGTCATCAAAGTCTTGAAACAGCTGTTTTAAGAACAATAACAAAAGAAAACCCATTTGTAGTGTCCACAAATTGCTACAATGTTTACTTGTTTTATTTTTTATACTTTACGTTTAATTGTGTTTATTATTAATAATCATAAAAAAAGTCACAGATAAAAAATGTATGTTCAAAAATTTTAATTATAAAATTATATTTCAATTTATAAACACGAATAATAAATAAATGTATATGTATTATAAAATAAATGTGTATAAAATAAATAACACCATAAATGGCGATCCTGCCTAACCTGAAGCAATAAGGACATACCTAAAAACATCAACGTTTGAACCATCGAAGCGAATATAGAATCGAGTGAACAACACTCTATTTTCGTTACCAGCACCAGCCGCCAACACTCTCAATACGAAGCCACTATAATTGCACCTAACGCACCTCATAATTTATCACGCAACTACGTTTTCCCCAATACGCTTCAGTATCACTATCACAGCAGCAGCAGTGACTGCTCTAACAACAATTACAACAATAAAACAAACGCTATACAGCTGCAAACGGTATAGTAGACACAATCTCTGCTCTACAACAACAACAGACAACAGCGCTTCGCAGCAGACACGGTACTCAGCGATTTCGTCCATAACAACATCAATCTACAATAACAAATTGTAAAATCGGTACCGCAACATCACGACCTTCTGGAGTTCTAAGCAGCATCAACATAACAACAACAGCAGAAACAACAACAACTTTTAACATCAATACCAAGATAAGTTTTAGTATTAATCAATATTATCATAATTATTTTTACTTTAAATTCTTATAATTAATTCTATTATTCTTATAACTAATTAATTTATTAACATAAAACACCAAACTAAATATTAATTAATATTTTAACTTTTAAATACAAACTTATTTAATTTTATTCAAATTCTTAAAACGCACTTAAAAAAAAAACTTTACTCTTCAAATCATAATTCATTAATATTTAAACTTTTAAATTTAAACTTAAATAATTTTAATAAATCGTATTTAATTTTTTTAATTTTAAATTCAAATCCTATTCTTAGAACTTTTTCGAAACCTTAAATCTTAATCTACTTAATCATTATCTTTAACTAAATAATAATATATGTATACTTACATAGAATTTATTACTTTTAAATATTATAAATCGAAACTGTAAACTTCCCTTCAATTGAATAACTTTATTTAATTTTTTAAAATGGTATTAACTAGGTCTTTCACAAGAAATAATCCCTTAATTGATATTAATACTCCCGCTATTGAAGAAAACACAAACATTTCTCCAACACTTCCATCTAATACATCAACACCAATACACCACTCACCAGATCAAAACACAACAATGGAAAACAACGCCACAACTTTTCAAAATCAAAGCACACATATCCCTCATACACCTATTACTCAAACTCATATTAAATTACCAACATTCTGGGTTGAATGTCCCGATGCTTGGTTTTTACAAACAGAAGTACAATTTGCGTTACACAATATCATGAATGATGATTTAAAATTTCAATTAATTCTTATTTCACTTCCGCAACATGTTATTACCAAAATTTTAGATATTACTAGCTGAACCCGGTGTGCTTCGCTACCCCCCTCGTATAAAATAAAATTAAAAGTATTTATATATTTACAAAAATTTATTTATTTAATTTAATTATTGCAATGCTTCGCCTCTTTTTTTGTTGTAAACCAATTAGAATTCAGCACTGAATCGCATGTAATTTGCTTCATGCTCCCCCTTTTTATTTTTAGACCAATCAAAAAGCAGAAATTACACAATCAGCTGTTTCGCAGTCAGTTGTGGGAGAATGAGAATGGGGTTACCCCACTCTCTATTTTAATTAACACGTATTATAAAATCAGCTGTTTTGAAGGCAGGAAGAAAGAGAGTGGGGTTACCCCACTCTCTATTTTAATTAATATGTATTTTAAATTTGTGGTAAAGCCGTTAATAAACGTAGTAAAAAAGTAGGTGCAGAAGTGTGCATGGTCGAAAAATATTATCATGTAATAAGTATTCCTGAGTCAAAGCTGAACGCTGTGAAAATTTAAGATCGGTTATCAGGTCCAGCCTCCAATATATCGCAAACAAAGGGGCGTGCTCCGCCCACTTTTCTTTTGGTACGTATTTCTATTCATGCCAATACCATATATAGCAAATACTGCCGCCGTTGGTCAAAAAATGCCCAAGATATGACGGTTTTAAATTTTGGGTTATATGGGCGAGGTCACGCCCTTCGTCCACTCACAACTTTATATAGTCAAGAATTTATTATTTCGTAAGAATATCCTATTGTGAAAATTTAATGACGATCGGTCCAGTAGTTAAGACTATATTGCGATTTTTAATTTTCCTAAAAAGGGGCGTGGTCCCACCCACTTTTCTCCTGGCACGTATTCCTAATCATGCCAATACCATACGTACTAAATAGCATCAACGTAGGTCAAAAAATACCCAAAATATGGCGATTTAAATTTTTGGGTTATATGGGCAGTGCCACGCCCCTATGTCCAATAAAAACTTCATATAGCCTATTATTCTTTCAAGAGTCATAGTAAAATGCAGTGAAAGTTTCAGGAAGATCGGTCCAAGGGTTTGGCCTCCTATAAAGCACAAACAAACAAACAGACAGACATTCATTTTTATATATATAGATAGCTTAAACCCGGCGCGTTGCTGCCGCGGCCCCGTTGCCAAACGCGAATAAAATGTTATCAGTGAAACTGTATATGTAAATTGTGGTCGAATACTCAATTCCATGGCTGTGCGACCTATAACTCAAAAGCTGTAGAATTTCTCAAATTTTGGTTGCATGGGAGGTGACACGCCCCCTTGTCCAACGCCATACAAAGTTATCAGTAAAACTGCATGTGTAAATTGAGTTCGAATGCTGAATTCCGAGGCTTTGTTTGCTTTGTTTGATTGACTCAAAAGCTATTCGATATCGCAAATTTGGGTTGTATAAGAGGTGCCACGCCCCTTTGTCCAACTCCCATAAAATTTTATCAGTAAAACGCCACGTGTAAATTGTGGTCGAATTTCGAATTCCAATGATGTGCGGCCTATAACTCCAAAGCTATTCGATATCGCAAATTTGGGTTGTATGGGAGGTGCCACGCCCCCTTGTCCAACTCTCACAAAATTTTATCTGCGAAGCGGCACGTGTAAATTGTCGAATACCGAATTCCGAGGCTAAGCGGCTTATAACTCCAAAGATATTCGATATCGCAAATTTGGGTTGTATGGGAGGTGCCACGCCCACTGTTAGTAGGAGGTTGAAATATACTTTACGACCTATTCTCATACCTACAAAATATACATACAAAATTTCATGAAAATCGGTCGAGCCGTTTCGAAGGAGTTCGATTACGTACCCCGTGACAGAAGAATTTTATATATTAGATTAATCCACCTCCAACTATTCACAAGTACCAATGCGTTAAGAATGCATTATGTGAAAGATTTTCTCTTAGCGAAGAGAAAAGATTGGAAGAACTTTTTTCCAACACTCAATTGGGTGACCGTAAACCAGAGGTCGGCAAAACTCAAACTGAGTGTGTTTTGGTGAGAGCAAATATTCTGCAGTGAAAAAAATTTATGCTGCATATGATTTTAAAATTTGTACACTTGCACACAAAAGTGATTTAATGAAACTATTTCAAACATACTATGGCAAAGGTATGTTATTAATAAGTTCAGAAATGTTAATTTTGTTATCGCAGTTTCTTATTAAAAGAATGCTTTTTAGAGGAGAATTAGTTAATCTATTTCGCTGCTTTGAGCATATGAATTTCAGGTCGGAAAAAATTTGTTCACAAAAGTAGGTGGAAGGATAAAAAGCTAACAGTTTGTAAGAAACTGCTTTTAGTTTTGGGTAAAAGCTGCCATCAATGGTTTTCCAGAATTCTACTTCTAGATTGAATCTGGAATTCATACTTCGTTACATCACATTTTAAAGGATTTTCAAATAAATTAAATAACGGCTGCATTTCTTCAAAGTCTTTAAATCTCTTTTCAAAATTATTTATAAGGGTTTCTATTATGTCAATGTGTTCATTCTTTTGTTCGCTTATAATATTTTCAAAAAATGATGCTCTTGGGAAACTTGAATAATTTTCTTCTTGAATATTAGCTAAAAGTAAAAATAGTGTTGTTTTGAATTCAAAAATGCTATTGTATGAATTGTAAACAGTCTTATTTTTTCCTTGAAGCTGAAGGTTTAGCTTATTTACGAAATTGGTTATATCTGTTAAAAATGCAAAATCCAAATTAAAGCTATTGTCTTGTAAAGCATCTATTAAATGTTCAGTATAATCTATTTTTTCGATTTTCAAAAACTGCATTACTTTATCCCTTAGATCGTAAAGCCTGGAAAGGCAATCGCCACGACTGAGCCACCTTACTTCTGTGAACATTTTCAGGTCATAATGTTCGGCGTCGGTATTTTTAAGAAATTGAACAAATTTCCTATGGGTTAGAGAATGATGTCCTCCTCTTATTGTGTTAATAATTTTCTCTGCTGTTTTCATGGCAGGAAATGTGCTCAAAAACTTTGAAGCAAGTGCAACCTGGTGGATGATGCAATGAAGAGATGACATTTCGATCCCGTGCTTTATCAATTGACCCACAAATCCATCATTTCTACCAACCATAACGCTAGCACCATCCGTACACACTCCAATTAATTTACTCATATCTAATTTGGAGAAAACGTTTTCATTTAGAATATCAAACAAAATTTTTCCCGTAACATTTCCATGTAATGTTTCCATGGAGATCATTGATTCAAAAACTACGTAATCAGAACTTACACTTCGGATGCAAATTACTAATTGACACAGATCGTTAATATCAGTGCTCTCATCTAATGATATGGAAAAATATTTGCAGTTATTCACCGTTTTCAAAATTTCAAACTCAATAGAGTGAGCTACTTGTTCTATACGTCGAGCTATGGTTCTCGCGGACAAGGGAATGGATTAAACAACATCAGTTTTATAATTTATTTTATTCAAAATATCAGTGCAAATGTTCTTAATAAAAGTTCCGTCAGTAAAAGGTCTGCCATGTTTTGCTATATGAAGAGATATTATGGTTGACAATGTCACTTTAAGTTTCTTTTGGGTTTCCAGATGGTTCATTTCATTATCTGTTGCTTCCATATCAGAAAGCCATAACTTGAATTTTTGTAACACAGAATCTCTTTTTTCCCTAAAAATCCTATATTTTTCAACTCTATTCAATTTAGTTAATTCATTATGAGAATGTTCATAATGCCTTTTAAAAGCGTCTTCGCGTGGACTTTTGAATGCTGTGTAACAAATTAAGCATTGCATTTCATTAAAGGCATTTCTAAATAAGAAAAATTTTTCGCATATATTTTCAGCTTCCATTTTGCGCACGATGTTCTCACTTCGGTGGCTCAAAGGCGAATGAACAAAATAACATATTTTGCGCTGTGTGGTTTAACGAAAGAGCGCAAAATACGAAAGAGCGTAAGCGTCTGTGTGTATTGGTTTTCCACAATTGTGGTATGGAGTGCCGATCTATGCCGTAAACCCTCCGAATTTTTCAGAGACATGAAGTCCCTGGCCGGTTCTGAATCAATCGTTGGTCGCGAACTACTTTATAAATTGTGGCAACACAAATTACCACAACAATTACAAATTCATTTAACGTCTTGTAGTGATAAAAGTGTCGATGAAAGAATAAACCTGGCAGACAAAATTTATGAAGTCACCAATAAATTTCAAATTTCAACTTCAGTTTCGAGCATCAATCAAAATTCTATGGAACAATGTATGCAGAACTTAGTCCAAATTACTACAACACTTTGTCAAAATTTAAATCAAATTACACTGGACATAGCAGAACTTAAAACAAGATCAAGATCTCACGACCGGAACAATTCAAAATTTAGAAGCAACTCCAGACGACGATATTCAAATTCACGTGATAATATATGTTGGTACCATAGAAAATTTAATAAAAATGCAATAAAATGTATAAAACCATGCGCTTTTGTTAATAAAAATGAAAACAACAACACATTGAACCAAAATTTAAACTAAATAATTCCATTATGACGGTGGCAGATTATGGAACTCAAATTAAACCTGCACGCCGCCTTTTTGTTTTAGATAAATGCAATAATTTAAATTTTTTAATAGATACTGGTGCGGCAGTTTCAGTTGTACCATCTTCAAAATTCAAATCAATTAAAAGACATTCTGACATCAATTTAATAGCTGCTAATGGCGGCTCATCAATAGAAACTTTCGGTTCAAAACTTTTTAAAATTGACTTAGGTTTTCGTCGTGATTTCGAATTTCCATTTTTATTAGCTAACTAGCTGATATACCCGGTGTTACTCGAGAGTCACTTATATAAACATTTTAGCATACACTTCTCGATTAAATGTTTTTTAAAATCGGGAAACGATTTTTTTTTAAAATGCAAAAAATAAGTAGATCCACTATAAAGAAGATTTTATATAATCCAAAATAATCGTAATTACTTCAGACACACAACTACATTCTTAGAGATAAATGGGGACGTTCAAACTGTATAGAGAATTCTAAAACAAAACTAAGTTTTATTAATAGTATGGTATGAAAAAATAGATTTTTAGCCATAACTTTTGATTGGAAAGAGATATTGGGGTAATTTTTTCACATAAATTATTTTTGAGACTTGATTTTTTTGTAAAAAATATAAAAACAACATTTTGGAAAAAATAAATTTCGCGAAAAAAATCAAAGGGGGTACCCTTGTTGTTTTGATGACAAAAACAGTAAAATAATTTTTGCGCTTAGCTGGAAGAATTTTTGCAAATAAATGCTACGTCATATGAAAGGTAGCCAGATGTGCAATTTTTAATTGATTTCATTTTTACAACAACAACAATTTTTGAGTCATTTTTTGAGTAAATAGTCAATATTTTGGACCTTTTTTGGCATACTCATAAAACATATACACACTGACTTAACGGTACAGTTCGACCTATTTTTGTGAAGTGATTTTATTGAACTTTTGAACAAAAAAAAAATTTGAATGAAATATATTAATGGACAGCGGAGATATTTGCATCGAAAGACCAAACTTTGATTTTCATGTCGTTTTTTTCTCATTCTTAGGTAACGATGTTTTATGAAAAAGTCGTTGTACAGAAAATTTCTCCAATTTTAAAGATATGTGAGTGTTTTTGATGTCAAAATAACAAAAAAATTTTAAAATTAAATATAAAAAAATCTCCGATGGTAAAAAGTTTTATAATAACAAAATTACCGTTAGTTGAAAAATTTCAGAGGGGGCGTGGCAAAAATTAAGTATGTAACATTTTAAGTTGGGATAAGCTTAATATGTGTACCTAGTTTGAGCAAAATCCGTTGAGCCGTTTAGATTTGTATAAAGGCCAAACAAACAAACAAACAAACAAACAAACAGAAAATGAGTTTTATTACTATAGATATTTCAACTCCTATTATTGGAGCAAATTTTTTAGAAAAGTTTGGAATCATAGTTGATATCAAAAATAAACAAATAATCGATTTAACCACTAAACTAAAAGTAAATGGAACTTCTGGCTTTTGCGATATTTACTCTCTCAAATTACCTCTCCATGAAAACAAATTTTCCACCCTTCTTAAAGAATTTCCTGCTCTCACCTCTGAACCAGACTACACCAAACCAATGAAACATAGTACGGTTCATAGGATAGAAACAAAAGGAATTTTTCCATATAAAAAACCACGTCGTTTAGATCCAATCAAAATGAAAACAGCTAAAACGGAATTTGAATACCTTGTAAAAGTCGGAATTTGCAGACCTTCTAATTCTCCTATTGCATCTGCCCTTCATTTAGTCCCTAAAAAAGAACAAAATGATTGGCGACCATGTGGAGATTATAGAATGCTCAATTGTGTTACCATACCCGATCGTTATCCTCTTCCACACATACATGATCTAAGCATCGAACTAAAAAACAAAACCGTATTTTCGAAAATTGATCTTGTTTGTGCATACCACCAGATTCCAATGGCCGAAGAAGATGTTTATAAAACGGCAATAAGTACTCCATTCGGAATGTTTGAATTTTTACGCATGCCATTCGGTTTGAGAAATAGTGCTCAAACCTTCCAACGTTTCATCAATGAAATATTTTTTGGTTTAGATTTTGTGTTTACGTACGTGGATGACATTTTAATTGCAAGTGAGAATGAGAATCAACATTTAGAACATTTAAAAATTATTTTTAATCGACTACAACAATATGGACTTAACATCAAACCTTCAAAATGTATTTTCGGTGTATCTTCACTAGATTTTCTTAGCTATGAAATTTCTTCTAAAGGAATACAACCCTCTAAAGATAGAGTTAATTTAATTATAAATTTTGATAGACCAACTTCTATAAATAAACTTCAAAAATTTATTGGAAGGGTTAATTATTATCATCGTTACATACCGATGTTAGCTGCAGAACTAAGTTCTCTGCACGAAATGCTAACATCTGCATCCAAATATAAAACTAAACAATTAACTTGGACTGAAAAATCAATTATTGCATTTGAGAAAGTTCGCTCTCTTTTTGCCAAAAATACTCTTCTCACACATTTCAATAAATATGCAAAATTATCTCTAGCAGTGGATGCATCAAACGTTGCTATTGGAGCTGTTCTACAACAATCCACAAGAGATAGTTGGGAACCTCTAGCATATTTTTCTCAAAAACTTAGTCCCACAGAAATAAAGTATTCAACCTTTGATAGTGAACTTTTAGGAAGTTACCGCGCTGTCAAACATTTTAGACATTTTTTAGAAGGAAGACAATTTATTATATACCCTAGACTGGTCGTTAAAAATAAATTTAAAACCGCCGGGCGGATAAAGTTTCCTTTTAACCTAAAAATATTGAAAATAAAATTTAGTGACGACGGATAAGATTTGATGGACGCGCACTATGCTCAAAGTTTCAGAAAACACGGGATATATGGGTAAATTTTTTTTTATTCTGAAACATATTCGCCATTTTTTTTTAATTTATTAGATTGACAGATTCATAACAAAATTTCCTTTTTAAAATGCTATCAAGGTCCAAAATCGGTTGAAAACTAACGAATTTACAACGTTTAGTAGCGCATTAATATGAGATATCTCTTACGTGCCTTAGTGAAAGGCAAAAAAGTAACCAAACCTAAATCACCTGTTATGACAAAACAAAAAATGGTTTTTACAGGGGTATGAAAAAAGTATATGTTTGCATAAAAATACTTTTGACTACATAAGAACGTAAACAAAATAAATTGATATTTCATAAAAACCAATACCGGTCAAAAAAATGGTGCTACAATATTCTTGCAAAAATATTTAGACCGGAAATTGATACAACTCCCATGTCGCCACCACATCTATGAAATTTTATTGAAAAGTGTATTTGAGTTAAAACATTCTGGAACCAGTGGACCCGAGGTACCCATTTTTAATCGTTTTGAGGCTGTTTGGGACCAACTCGATCACCAACTATTTAAAGCGGTCTAGAGGACGGTATTGTCTGTTCTAAAATAGACAATAAAGAATGTGAAGCAATCAAAACTTTTTGCCAACAACAATTAGCAAAAGATCACAGTCGCGCAGACTACAAAGAGCTTCTTTATCTGACACTCACGTTCCTGGGACAAGAAGTTGGTAATTTTCGGTCGTACATCCCATGCAAGATTTATGGGTAAAGCAATTTATAGTCTGAAGATATTTATTTTTCGAGAGCAATTTAAACTAACAAAAAGAGAATTAAATTCACTGAGAGATGTTTGCATTTTTCTAGTCAAAATATATGTTAAAATCTGGTTTGGATGGCCAAACGCCATAGCAGCTCCAAACCAAGACTTGGAATTTCTGAAAGACTCTATTGCTTATGCAAAAACCGATATAGAGATTTTCGACACAATTTTGTCGAAGATGAAAAATCATTTTTGGTACTTAACACCTGAGACCATAGCTTTGGCTTTTTGATGCTTGTGTTTCCCTTGAAGAAAAGCGAAAAATGGTTAAATGAATTCAATCAATGGAACCAAATGTTAAATTATTGGAGGGTCGATGAATTTTAAGCCCCAAAGTATTACACGCTAGCTCCTTGAAGGATTTTGTGTCGTATAAAACAAACAATTTCTTCGCTGTGTTCGGTTTGTCTGCTTCTTTTATGCAATATGATCCGTTAACATGGGAACAAAATGACGATTATCAAGATGCTCATACTTTTTATCGAGACTTTGTTGTCACCAACGATACCGCTGAGCGAGGTATAAAATTTATGAAGGATTACAATCGCATTCTAACAGAAGATGAAGATCAAAAACAATTGGTGTTTCAGTTTGTTGAAGCTTATCGAAAAAAATTTTTCTCACATAAAAAATCTTCTCTCATTTCAAATAAATTCTAAGTACATACTATATATTATACATACTATGCATTACTAATATACAATTTTTTTCCCATTACATCCTTCCGTACAAAATATGGACTTACCAACACATAACTTTCTCTAACTTAGCCAACTTTAATCCGATTTTGGACCTTGATAGCATTTTAAAAAGGAAATTTTAATATGAATCTGTCAATCTAATAAATTTAAAAAAATGGCGAATATGTTTCAGAATAAAAAAAAATTACCCATATATCCCGTGTTTTCTCAAACTTTGAGCCAAGTGCGCGCCCATTAAATCTTATCCGATCGCCACCACATTTTATTTTCAATGTTTTTAGGTTAAAAGGAAACTTTATCCGCCCGGCGGTTTCAAATCGGGGTAAAAAAGTTAAAATAACGACCAGTCTAATATACACTGATCACAAACCATTGA
Source organism: Dichetophora obliterata (assembly GCA_963920525.1). Lineage (NCBI taxonomy): Eukaryota > Metazoa > Arthropoda > Insecta > Diptera > Sciomyzidae > Dichetophora > Dichetophora obliterata. Next base: position 57,921,369 of record OY986439.1, read on the forward strand.
CATTTATTATAAATTCAAAAACCGATAGATCACTCCGACAAACACGACATTTAGAATACATAGCTCAATTCACAAACAACATACAATACATTTCTGGAAAACAAAACATAGTTGCAGACACACTTTCTCGCATTCCAGAAATTGACGCGATATCTTCACAAGATATAAATTTTCAAACACTACACAAAGAACAACAAACAGACGCGACTCTACAACTTCTAATTAAATCTCCAAATTATAAATACAATTTAAAAGAAATTCCAATTCCTATTTTAAATATTAAAATTTGGTGTGACATTTCTAGTCACTCTACACGACCCTTCATTCCAACTTCCATGCGAAAGAGTATATTTGACAAAATTCATTCATTGTCTCATCCTGGTGTACGAGCCACTAGACGATTAATACAATCAAAACACTTTTGGCCTAATATGCGAAAAGAAATAAATGATTGGTCATCAAGTTGTATTAACTGTCAAAAATCCAAAATTAATGTATACACAAAAACACCTATCCAAAAAATCGAAATTCCACCAGGCAGATTTCAACATATTCATATGGATCTAGTGGGACCACTACCTATATCAAATGATTTTCGATATATGCTAACAATCATAGATAGACGTACGCGTTGGCCAGAAGTATACCCTCTAAAAAATATCTTGGCACAAACTGTAGCAAATACTTTCGTTCAAAATTATGTTCCACGTTTTGGTGTTCCTCTTACTATTACTGTCGATCAAGGCACTCAATTTACATCAAAATTATTCAGTGAATTAAAAAAATTACTAGGTGCACACAAAATTCACACTTCGTCATTTCATCCACAATCAAACGGAATGATAGAACGTTTTCATCGACAACTCAAGACGTCTATTGTATGTTCAGAAGATTCCGTACATTGGTCAGAACTTTTACCTTGGATACTTCTTGGTTTACGAACCGCAATAAAAGAAAATTTAAATTGTTCTTCTGCAGAGTTGGTTTACGGTCAAACTTTAAAGTTACCAGGGGAATTGGTTGTTCCAAATAATGATAATATAAACACGGATCATACTCTTCAAAAATTAAGAGAACATTTTTCCCACATTCGTTCAAAAATTGTTCATCATAATAATAACAAAAGTTATGTTCCAAAACCGCTGAGTACTTGTGAATATGTTTTTGTAAAAATTAATCGTTTATCTGGACTTCAACAGCCGTTTGAAGGACCTTTTAAAGTTATTTCTAAGCACGAGAAAACATTTCAAATTCAGTACGGTAACACAATAAAATCTGTCTCTATTGATCATCTCAAACCAGCATACACTAATTCAAAAACAGAAATATACAATGCTACTTCTTCAAACAATTCTTTTAAAAAGAAAGTTACTTTTAATATTATACAAGTGTTCAATTGGAGGGGGAGTATTTGTAGTGTCCACAAATTGTTACAATGTTTACTTGTTTAATTTTTTATACTTTACGTTTAATTCTGTTTATTATTTATAATCATAAAAAAAGTCACAGATAAAAAATTTATGTTCAAAAATTTTAATTATAAAATTATATTTCAATTTATAAACACGAATAATAAATAAATGTATATGTGTTATAAAATAAATGTGTATAAAATAAATAACACCATACCATTGTAAGCCCATTGTAAACGAACTGATCGGACCTTATCAGTGTGACTCTATGTAATTTTTATGTACAGTTGTTGTACTCTATGTAATCCCAAAAAATTGAAAAAACTTAGTTCAAGATTTTTAACCGTGTGATTTTGATATTGCTTTATTGTAGCATTGATTTTAAACTTAAAAAAATGTATGCTTTTCTTAAAAATCAAGGTCAACATATAAACCTTTGCATACACACATGAAACATTTTTGCAACACAAATTATTTCAAAAAGAAATAGCACACAAACTTGAGTCCAACATTTGGCTCTCTGCCAATTTCTTCGAAGTCGAAGGTCATACATTACGTTATTATGTAAGTTTCTAAGAAAATATTAGCCAAAATATGTAAACAGTTGGCATGATGAGTGAGTTATAAGTGCCCGAGTCAAAGAAACAGCGGTTGTAGAGTCGCAACGGAGTCCATCGACTTCATTGATAAGCATTTTTTTTTTGTCAAAGCCACCGCGTGTGTTTTTTTATATTAATTCGGGACAAGTATTTCGTTCTGCCTGCGTATTGCAAACATGCATGAAGCTACAAACAGCATGTTCAACAAAATTGTCGATGTTACTTTTAATTTATCTCTTAGTTTTTTGTCACATTTTGTGTTGAAAACTACTTCTCACGTCTTGCAGCCATTGAGTTCGACAAACACTTGAGATCGACAATAATTGCGAACTATGCAACTGCGGGTTTGAGATCAATTTGAGATCAATGCAACTTTTTGCAATGCTTACTTATTATATTTGCACTCTGACTTCCAACTAAATTCATAACCATTAGTACAGTAAAATATTCATTAAATTTCTAAAATAAGTATGGTATTGTATATTGTATATTGAACTAATGAACTCTAGGTCATACACTTAACTTAAGAGTATATTAAAATTAAGTACTCTTTTTATTGGTTATTAAATACAACATCGAAAAACAAGATTTTCTGCCTAATTGACAGCATTTTCAAACATTTACGACACGAAGGCCAAAATTCGAACTTTACCTAGATTTTATATGCAGTAAAAAAAAAAAAGATATCAAAAACATGCAAAAACAACAAAGTCACTGAATGGCTGGCTGACTGTCATCGCTGCAATCGTGAATGCAACCGCTCAAAAACCAAAACCAACCGTGGCCATGCTAGAAACATAAGTTGTCGTTTGTCTTTGCCACAGCGTGTTCATTTTAGAATCTTGTATAGCTTTTGAAGTTATAAGAAAATTACATTTTGTGTCTGGTTAGCATTGAACACAACAGCAACAACACACATGAATCACGTTTCTTAGCACAAATGCTGAGAGCTGCAAATCTATCTTAACTATGTATATAGTAAAACATCATTCTAGATATTTTTGTGTCGTTTTTGATGTTGGTGCGGACAGCTGGTTTTCAATTCACACTTATATGCCTTGGAAAAATCACTATCAAGGTGAAAATCACAGCAAAGAACTTTAGAATACTTGACTCTTGAGCTGTTTGAAGTTGTGTTGCATTGTTTGTTATGTTTGGAAAAACTTGGTAAGTGTTTGATAATAGCAATGATTTTGAAGGACAGATATTATTTGTATCGATTAAATGTTCTTAAAACTTGAAATTTTTGTTTGTTTTTTATGAACACTTTACAAATGCATCCAGTAATTATGATCTACTTTTAATTTGCAGATACTCCAATGGGGTCGTCCATAAACTACGTTACCAATTTAGGGGGGGGGGGGGGGAGGGGTTTTGAAATGCACTACGATAAGTTACGGTAGGGGGGGATGTGTTTAGATATTGTAACGTTACCAAAAATTAAAAAAATCGACGAAAAACCTCTAATTAATAACACAATCATTTCAAAACTGTTTAACCTTACATGTTTATGTTTGATCGTCTAAATTGATGGTTAACTTTTGTTTCAACGATTTCTTCCACCGCCTTTTCCCTCGACACAGGAACCTTTTGATATTCCTTCACCATCTCAGCACACGTCTAAAAAATTTGGGTCTTTGCTTTTGCGACAGGCTTTGACGTTAAGGCCTAAATGTTCTTGATCAAAGGAGATACCGTATGACATGTGCTGTCCTTCTCAGAAAGAAGAAATCGGTTCAAGGTCGTGTCCTACCTGCGGCTTGTATTTCGTTTTTAAAACTTCTATGAATTGTCATAAGTTTGTATTATATCGTTTACAATTAATCGGAATAAAACATACTATTTAAATAAATCAATTTTCAGAAAGCATTTACACAAAAACACAGAACTTGGTGCAGCTCGGGTGCAGCCTTTAAGGGTACTCTGTCAAAGACCAGGTGAATTTCTTTGCGTTAGAAATGAGGATTCACCTGAATGGGTCGACATAGAAACCGATGAAAAATTCTTTTTTGAAGAATCCTCAACAAAGCTACCAGCTTTTTCTATCTCAGTGATTGAGAGCATCGAATCTTGGATCGCAGATGGAATAGCTTTTACAGATGATATTAATTATTGATTTTTTTCCAATTGTTCCTTTAATGTATCTAGTCATACTAGTCACTAATACTAGTGAAAATTGTCAGAGCTAGTCAAAAAATATAATTATTAAATGAATTAATTTCATATGTCACGTTACTTTATTGGGGGGGGGGGGTTTTTGAAAAGCACTACGAAAAGTAACGCAGGGGGAGGGGGGTAAAAAAAACCGGAAAATCAGTAACGTAGTTTATGGACGACCCCCAATATGTTATTTACAGATATTTTTGAAGTAAAACTTCTTAAGGCCCGGCCAATTACGAGTCTCGTTTCGCATATTTGACATTTAACCCATAATGAAACGATTTGATCAAGCCGTTTGAAACAGTTGATCAATTGCGAACAGAGTGCTTTTTAGTTATCAACTAGCTGATATACCCGGTGTTACTCGAGAGTCATGTATATAAACATTTTAATATACACTTCTCGATTAAATGTTTTTTAAATTCTGGAATAATGAAAAACGTGTAGAATTTTAAGATTGAATTACTGTTAGAAAGGTAATTGAACGGACTTTAATACAAAAATAGTGCGAAGACAAGAAACTAAGTAGATTGCTTTATGGAAGTATACAAACTTTTATAAAAAATTTTAACCAAAATGTTTTTAATTACTCTAGACTCACAACTGCATTCTTAGAGCAAAATGCAGGCGGGGGCGCTCAAAGGATATAGAAAATTTTAAAACAAAACTCAGTTTTATTAATATCTGGTACGAATAAATATATTTTTGGCCATAATTGGAAAGAGATATTGGAGAGAGATTGGAAGGAGATATTGGGGTAATTTTATCACATAAATAATTTTTGAGAATTGACTTTTTCATAAATAATATAAAAACAGCATTTTTCATAAATAATATAAAAACAACACGCAAAATAATTTTTGCGCTAGCTGGAAGCAAATAGCTTTGCGCTAGCAAATAAATACTGTTTCATATGAAAGGTAATTAGATGCGCAATTTTTAATTTATTTCATTTTTACAACAAAAACCATTTTTGAGGCATTTTTTGAGTAAAAAGTCAATATTTTAACCTTTTTTGCCATAATCATAAAACATTTATACACTGACTTAACGGTACAGTTCAACCTATTTCTGTGAAGTACTTTTATTGAATTTTTGAACAAAAAAAATTTGAATGAAATTGTATATTAATGGACAGCGGAGATATTTGCATCGAAAGACCAAACTTTGATTTTCATGTCATTTTGTTCTCATTCTTATGAGATGTTTTATGAATATGATTTTTATGTTTTATGAAAAAGTTGTTATAATGAAAATTTGGTTGTCAAAATAGTCACCTTTCAGTTAGAACACTAGCTTCTGGCGAAGCAAAAAACTCGTTTCATTTCTATGGTGCATTTCGACAAACTATCAAACACCAATGAATATTGAAATAAATAAAGAAGCAACTAGAACAGATGGCAACCTTGATAGAATTGATGGCGGTGATCTATAAATAGCCTACTGCTTTGAAATGTCATATGATTAGCAGACATGCAATTCAAAAGAGTGAATTCCAAAATCAACGCGCACTCATATACTAGTTTAAACAGTGAGTTGATCACAGCTTAATTACTCAAAGACTACTGAAGAGGAAAATGTAGCGATTTCCGAAACAGACTGTGTCTAGTCAGCTAAGTGATTGACTCTATACAGAGTTGTTGTTGTTGCCTTCTTTAAAAACTTACTTGACCTAAAGCTCACAATTTAATTCATGAAAATTTCTACAATTTTAAATATCACAGTGCAACACGAAAAAAATAACCATATACGGACACCACTACGTGATAAAATACCAAAAAAAAAAAGACCCCTGTCTCCCAGTTTTGCACAAAGTCCTCCAGGTTTTTTTTATGGGCCCCCAAAGATGTGGGGCCTCGGTGTCATTTTTGCAAAAAAATGATAATTTTCTCAAGCTCATATCTTGCAAACCGTTCGGAATTTTGATTTACTCTCTGAGGCAAAGTTGTAGCTCTTGTCATAAAGAACAAAAATTGTGAACATATAAAATCAAAAACTGCATCTTCAAGGTCAAATCGCAAAAAACTTTAAAAAATGAGCGAAAAATGTCCCAAAAAGCATTTTTTTTAATTTTCCGCTTTTATGAACAAATTTACTTTATGAAAAATGCGCCAATTTTCTTTGGCCTGGTAGGGCTTACAGCGCTGATTAAAACCCCAAAGTTTTTTAAGGAGGCCTATCCAACTTCTTGAGATATAGGCCTTTATAGCTTGAGTATATAATCGCTTATATCTCACCCATTTCTTATCCGATCTGGTTGAGATGGGCATCGTTGAGAAGACCTTTGAAAACGCTATAAATCTGTATAGAAATATGTTAATTTTTATTAACTCATTGGGGTAAATTAAAAAAAAAAAGAAATTTTAACCTCATTTTTTTAATAAAAATCTGGTTTTCTCAAAAAACAGCCCTAGTAAAAAAAAAACAATTGAAGTGTAAGAAAATAAGCGGTTTCTTAAAAAAAAAGTTGATTTCAGAACTTTGAACGTAAATAACTGTCAGTGAGGAGGCCGAGTGTGTGAGTGCACTGTACCTTCACTGATAGTAAGTGCATTCTAATAAAAATTCTCAAGCTGGTGGGCAGGATTCGCAGTTGCTCATTCATGAACTGCTCATTTCTGCTTCTATTCATTCATTTAAAAATATGAAGAAAAATCAAAGTGATGAGCTCGTTTTTGTGAAGAGATGAGCAGATTTTTTTTTTTGTTCATGAACTGAAGAAGAGCAAACTAGTTTGTGAACAAGAACATTTTTTACTCTTTTGAAGAGACTGTTGCTATTCAACTGTTCTTCAATGCTTCACTTGTCGTTCGTTGGCTCTTCATTTGTTCATGAAATTTTCATGAAGTGGTGAAGGCAACGGATGATGCTCTCGTTCGTTTCGTTTAATTTTGTTTTTTAGATACACACCAGAGATCTGCAACGGATAGCTTTTTTGCGACTCTGAGTATATCCGAAAAAAATAAGTACAAAAACCTACTCACCCTAAGCGCACACAACTCGACTCATATTCTCTTCTACGAAGCTAGAATGCGGCGGCTCAAATAAATATGAGTATCCTAAGTCATGAGTCGGATCAGGAAAGATCGGGTTTTTTCGGTTCATAAATACTTATGGTTGTTGTCGTCTTGCTGATACTTATCCTACTTGCCCAAATACTCATAATCGACACAAGTAGCCGAATCACTCGGCTCATCTGCCACGGATATGAAAGAGAGCGCAGTAGAGCGCAGCAGTAAATAGTGAGCGAGTTTTTTGTATTTGTTTTGTGCTATTTTTTCCTACGCATATCTAAATGCTGAATAACAGATGTGTTATTCTTGTGTTGCTTTTTGTTTTTATCGTGCACAGTGAAAGCTGCGCATGAGGTAACGTTGTTAAGGCTTAAAAATAATACGCAGTTTCGATAGTATCGTAAGTCATTCATTTTCTGCAATCAGCAATTATTATTAAATTTGTAAAGTATTTTTTTATTTTTCTGTAGCCTTCAGTTACCAAATCACATGCGCATAATATAAATTACACTTCTATTGCACGTGTTTACGCACAAGAAGCAAACAGACACGTGCGCCGCATAGTGGTTGAGCCCCATACAAAAGTTGTCAATAAATAGAAGGACTCATCGTAAACCAATTAAATTTTGTGTATTATTTCGAATTTGCCTTATTAGAATACACACAAAAATATTTTTATATCCGCCCTCAATCACGCCTGCCTCCCATACAACACAAATATTTAAAACGCCATATTTTTTTTGTCTTAAACCAATACAAGAACCATTCTGTCAGAAATCTTCAATATATGTCTATTATAAAAAAAGTATTTTCTGCCATGCCCACCTCCCATTCCAAATTTTCCACTTCACGTGTTTTTCCGTATTCCAAGTTCAATGAAGCGCTGCATCTAAACTGTCTAAATTAAAGGTTTATAGTATTCAAAAATATTATTTGTTTGCTTTTTATAAAAACAAAAAAAAAATCATCAAAAAAAAAGCTTATCGTTTCGTTTGAATTCCAAAAAAAGGAGTGAACCTCATGCTTTTTGCCACAAATTGGCACTGGTTGTAAATGTGATACTATCAACAGTTAAAAAAGATAATAGCATACTTTTTAGCATTGTGATAAAGTGAGCACAGGTCGTGTAGCATAAAAACATGGCTTGCATACACGGAGAAAACTGTTTGCAAAATTAGTATTGTGGTTAAGCAAAACTTGCGCTTGATTCTAAGCCACTTCAACATTATGCAAAATTTTAGCAAAAACTAATCAAAATATGCTTTTCTAATATATAACAACTAAGCAAATATTTGCTTGAATTAAGTAAGCATTTGCTCCTCCCATTTATAATAACTTAGCAAATTTTTGCTGAAATTAAGTAAAAATTTTAATGCAATCAAAATTTTACTTTTTCCTAAATAATCGAGGAGTGATTGCAATTTAACAATCTTTTTCTTAAATCACATTGTGATTGAGCAAAGTTTTGCTGATTTGCTTTTAAGCAAAACATTTGCTTGATTCAAGCAAATTAATTTTCTCCGTGTACGTATTCTAATTCTGTTGTTTAGAATCAAAGAATATATATTTCACTTTCAGCTAATTGAAGATGTTTGAAGAACATTTCTTGACAATGGAATTTGAATGTTTGAATAGTTTTATTGCGAAACTCATTAAAATGTTTCATAGTAAGCTATAAGATAATGTGAATTAATTTAACTTTATACATATCACATTACTGTTTTACTAATTCAATTTAGTTGTAATTATTTAAAAAAATATTTAATATACATATATTAACATAGTAAATTAATAGACTGAGAAACACACTATAGAATATTTAAGTACTCTGCAAATATAAAGTATTGCAAAAGAAGAATAATAACATTTTTAAAGCATTTATCGTATTTAGTAAGTAAATGCTTTCACTATTTACATTAAAAATTTAACGATTTTAACTCGTAAGAAGTGATCGTTAAACAAAAAATGCCTCAAATAATACTAAAGAAAATGACTATAGCAATAAACCTTGAGACTAAACATATCTATATTTTCTTCTAAACGCATTTACCAAATGTTGTTCAAGGACTCAAAAATTTCTGCCAGTTTTTTTTAATCGCTCAACTTACAGTCCAATAAAAGCATTTCTTTATTTAAAATATCGTCGACATCCATAGATCATTATGTTTTATTCTGCAAAAAAATAAATTTACGTTTTTTTGTCATATCAACTTTGCATAAGAAATTTATTGCAAAAATAAAAAAAAAATATTTCAAGAATGCAAAAAACTTTTTCAATAATGTTTTGTGTACTTAAAAAAACCAGATTGCAATACGTTTTCTCAATTGTCTGTAATATTGTAACTCTTGAAAAATATCAATATTTTACGAAATTTTTTCAACATTTTTACATCAATCGTATATTAAGGCGTCTACACAGAAAACCTATATACATATATTTCTGATAAATATTTTGGAATCATGTGAGTTTGAATATTCTTAAGCAACGCAAAGAAAAAAAAAATCACAAAAAGAGATCATCAGTTTTGGTATTTATTTCCAACTTTTAACCACTGTGCGCCGGCCTTTTGGTTTTGTGTTATTTTTGTTTATGTCTAACAAACCAAAATCACAAGCGTTGTTATTGTTTCTTTCTCCATAGAGTGCAACAATAAAATACCAAAAACTCGTTTTCGAGAAAAAACAAACAAAAAATGAGAGCTCACATGGCCTGCAGACAAATACTTACGAAAAGTGCATACACAAAAAAAAAAAACTAATTAACGCTAAGAGACGTTGGCAGAGAAGGAGCAGTACTCAGAGTACACTCAAAATACATTCGGATCGAGCGCTTTTGTAACAAACTGACTCAACGCACTCATTGTAAACGGCTCGAAGTGGATCGGATCACGCCGCTCTCGGATATGAGAATGTACTTATAACCGAAAAAATGCTAATGAGCCGAATGCCTATAAGTATTTTACACATATTATTAAGTATGGATAGAGTTCAGAACAGCACGACACTCGGGTATGATTTGGGTATCCGAATTCTGTCGGATACTCATTGCAGTTCTCTGATACACACAACGTTTGCATGCTGTGTTGTATTGAAGCGAGGCAATGAAATGACTTGAATGTTTGTGTGTATGTATGTTAAGCAGCGTGGCAACAAGAATGCAATAACAGAGCATTGTGGGATTCTATGGAAAGTTTAATAAACAGCCACAGATTTGTTTTTGGTACGCATGCACGGTGGCTCATATGATGGTTGATAGCAAATAAAATTTACCATTTCTATTTTGGGGGTTACAAATTCCACCTGTAGGGTAAAAAATTTAGAAATATGTAGCCACCTAATAATATGTATTTTGACGTGTTTTAAACGTCAGTTATCAGTGTTAGGAGGTCGCTGATTTCGAATCTGAAGTCAGAATTTTAAAATTCAAGTTAGTTGATAAGGTTCCCACCTTATTTTTTTTAATTTTTACGAATTTGGGGCCGGCAAAAAAAAAATGGTATACCAAAAATGGGTCGCTGAAAATTATAATTTTGAAATTCTGACGACGGATTCGGATTCAGCGACCAATTTTTGGTGTACCATTTTTTTTTGCCAGCCCCGAATTTATAAAACTAAAAAAAATTAAGGTGGCAACCCTATCCACCATCTTGAATTTTAAAATTCTGACTTTAGATTCGAAATCAGCGACCCCTTAACACTAATTAATGACGTTTAAAACTCTTAAAAAGACATATTATTAGGTGGCAACCCTATTATTTCAAAATTTTATAATTTTGAAATTCTGACGACGGATTTGGATTCAGCGACCCATTTTTGGTATACCATTTTTTTTTTGCCGGCCCCAAATTCGTAAAAATTAAAAAAAATAAGGTGGGAACCCTATCAACTAACTTGAATTTTAAAATTTTGACTTCAGATTCGAAATCAGCGACCTCCTAACACTGATAACTGACGTTTAAAACACGTCAAAATACATATTATTAGGTGGCTACATATTTCTAAATTTTTTACCCTACAGGTGGAATTTGTAACCCCCAAAATAGAAAAGGTAAATTTTATTTGCTATCAACCATCATATGAGCCACCGTGCATGCGTACCAAAAACAAATCTGTGGCTGTTTATTAAACTTTCCATAGAATCCCACAATGCTCTGTTATTGCATTCTTGTTGCCACGCTGCTTAACATACATACACACAAACATTCAAGTCATTTCATTGCCTCGCTTCAATACAACACAGCATGCAAACGTTGTGTGTATCTAAAAAACAAAATTAAACGAAACGAACGAGAGCATCATCCGTTGCCTTCACCACTTCATGAAAATTTCATGAACAAATGAAGAGCCAACGAACGACAAGTGAAGCATTGAAGAACAGATGAATAGCAACAATCCCTTCAAAAGAGAAAAAAATGTTCCTGTTCACAAACTAGTTTGCTCTTCTTCAGTTCATGAACAAAAAAATCTGCTCATCTCTTCACAAAAATGAATATGAGTAGGTTTTTTTTTTGAGCAAAAAATTCCTTCATATTCATGAAGCTTCATGAGTGAGCAAATGCGAACCTTGCTGGTGGGTGAGTTCCCGGGCCCAAACTGTCAAACAACTACCTGGAAGCAAACATCTGCATTGAATTCACATAAAAACAACCCAAAATATAAAAAAAATATGTACCTGGAAACACATTTAAGCTCTTGTCATAAAGATGAAATTGTGAACATATAAAATCAAAAAAACTTCTATCAAAAAGCTACCTGGAAGCAAACATCTGCATTGAATTCACATTGTAGCTCTTGTCATGTTTAATGTCTTGTATGTTTAACTAACGCTCAAAAATTAAATATGCCTGGCCAGAACCATGTTTTTGTCCAAGGGTTAACACCGTTTAGGTAGCGCTTAGGTATCACGCGATCACGCACCGACCGCAGCAGCACAGGCAATGCAGTTAGCTCAGCACACGCAACAAGGGACGCAGCACACAAAATAAAAGCGACACGACACTCACATCGAGGCATTACACAGCGCTACGTCAACGAGAGCTTAGCGGTGAAAGTTATAAAGTGAAAGTAAAAAAAGTGAAAGTGCTACATCATAATTCGCACATAACATTGGCAACTGACAATTTCAATATGCAGTGTGAAAATATTGATTTCTTTTGCTACGTTTGCGGTCATCAAATCAGAAAAAAAAATTCTACAACATTGCAAAAGGAAAAGAATATTTTAACTAGTCAATTCAAGAAAGCATATAGGTTGTTTTTCGACGAAGTAGACTTGACCGGTGTAAATTACACACCTAATACAGTGTGTCGCCAATGTTATAACAATCTCATGGCATGGTTGAGTGGAGGCAAACATAGTATGAAGTATTGTAAGCCGGTTAGCTGGATTAATCTCCCAGGTGATCATGATGAAACCAGTTGCTATGTATGCGTAAATTACACATGTGGTCTAAATCGATATGCTGAGAGGAACAAAAGTTATAAAGCAACTGTAACAGCCACACTACCAGTGCTTGCACCTGAAAATTTGGACGACGATTTGGATCCACAACTTAAGAGAGTGCGATTTGCAAGTCCAGGGCCATCAACATTATAAACATAATACGAATATTTTTTTTATAATTTTTGTAATAGATAGCATAGTATTGTAGTGCCATCCCTGCTGAGGCTACTAATCCCTACAACACTGAATCATAATTACTAAATATCTATGCTACTACTCTTTGTAACAACCCTAACTCTAAATATCAACCCATACCACCTAAGAACTAAGATTAATAAAATCAGTAATAGTATAACAATGAAACCTGCAACATGCCTTTTCACTTACGGGAGAAGGCTTTATAGTATCTCAATGTTGAAGTAAAGAAAAAACAAATGAAATTAAAAAATTTTCGAGAAATTTTTCACTTTTGCGGCTACCTAAGCGCTACCTAAACGGTATTAAGAATCATTCCTAGGAAGTTCACATGTTCTAAAAAGTTGTTTACTGAGATCTTAGGTTAATTTTTGTTGTTGACTATTTCCTTGAATTTTGAACGGTTTGCTACCTATGGACCTGAACAGGGGGAAAAAGGTTAAAAAAAATTGAATTTTTTAAAGTTTTTTGCGATTTTGACCTTGAAGATGAAGTTTTTTGATTTTATATGTTCTTAATGACAAGAGCTACAACGTTACCTCAGAGAGTAAATCAAAATTAGGAACGGTTTGCAAGATATGAGCTTGAGAAAATGATAATTTTTTTTTTGAAAAATGACACCGAGGCCCCACATCTTTGGGGGCCCATAAAAAAACCTGGAGGACTTTGGGCAAAACTGGGAGACAGGGGTCTTTTTTTTCGGTATTTTATCACGTAGTGATGTCCGTATATGGTTATTTTGCTATGACTTAAAAAATTACACACTGTGTATATGTGAGTATTTTTGATGTCAAAATAACAGAATTTTTTTCAAATTAAATACACAAAAAACTCCGATACTAAAAAGTATTATAACAAAATTACCGTTAGTTGAAAAATTTTGGAGGGGGCGTGGCAAAAACCTAGAATGTAACATTTTAACCTAGGATATGTGTACCTAGTTTGAGCGCAATACTTTGAGCCGTTTAGATTTGTATCAAGGCCAAACAAACAAACAGAAAATTAGTTTTATTACTATAGATTAATGTACAATTATAAATTTGTTAATTATAAAATAAACATTTGTGAACGTTGAGTGCAAAAAATGTCGCAAACTATGAACAGCTATGGTTGACGAGTTGAGGCGCTAAAAGTTCTGTTCTTACCAGTGATCTGCAAGCGATGGCATTTTCGCTACTTGCAATCTACCCTCAACAAATACAGTGACAGTCTGACCGCACTACGTAAGCGCTGCGATTGTTGTGTCGAACATACTTGCAACATTGAAGCCAACTGTGTATGAGCATGTCGTAGGACCACAATAATGCATGTTCGAGTTGTTGGTTTGATAACCAGCACAGGGTCTTTTCAACTTCTGGTATGCAATGGTAAGTACGCTCATTTACAAGCAACAAAACAAAGACATAAAGCGTAACTCCTGCATAAAAAAACCAGCGCTTATTTTGTTCTCCGAACACAAAGTATTTGCAGTAACATTGCAGTAACATTGCAGTTACTTTGCGTGACTTTTGAGAGCTTGTAGCTCATAACCTAATGGTTCAATTGAGCTGATTTCTTTTTTAAAATAAATTCTAAAGTTTAATTGAGTAAGCAATAAAATTTGTTGAGTAAATTTTTAAAGATATTTATTAAATTTAGTTTTTTAAGAAATTATATCAGACGCCATTTTACTATAAAACACCTGTAATCACTGATTTTGATAAGATTTTGTATGCACGCAGATCTTTAATAAAGCTACAACTTTTGTTCAATTGTTAAAAATTTTGAAATAATAGGGTCGCCACCTAATAATATGTATTTTCAAGAGTTTAAAACTGATAAATGACGTTTAAAACTCTTGAAAAGACATATTATTAGGTGGCAACCCTATTATTTCAAAATTTTATAATTTTGAAATTCTGACAATGGATTCAGATTCAGCGACCCATTTTTGGTGTACCTTTTTTTTGCCAGCCCCGAATTCATAAAACTACAAAAAATTAAGGTGGCAACCCTATCCACCATCTTGAATTTTAAAATTCTGACTTTAGATTCGAAATCAGCGACCCCTTAACACTGATAAATGACGTTTAAAACTTTTGAAAAGACATATTATTAGGTGTCAACCCTATTATTTTAAAATTTTATAATTTTGAAATTCTGACAATGGATTCAGATTCAGCGACCCATTTTTGGCGTACCATTTTTTTTTTGCCAGCCCCGAATTAACAAAACTACAAAAAATTAAGGTGGCAACCCTATTCACCATCTTGAATTTTAAAATTCTGACTTTAGATTCGAAATCATCGACCCCTTAACACTGATAAAAGATGTTTAAAACTCTTAAAAATACATATTATTAGGTGGCAATACTGTGGTAAAAATTTAGGTGGCAACCTAACCTCCATCTTAAATTTTAAAACTGTGACATTATATTCGAAATCAAATCCGTTGTCAGAATTTCAAAATTACAAGAATTCGCAAAAATGAAAAAATCTAGGTGGCAACTCTATCCGCCATCTTAAATTTTAAAGTTTGACATCATCTTCGAAATAAGTTACCCCTAAGACTTCCTAAAACTATTTACTCTATTCATACTGAAGTAATCTACAAACACTTGAGTAAAAATGCAGTGTACGCGCTGATTTCATCGTTCGTAAGCTTACTTTTGTATCACTGCTTAGCCGAAGTTGAAATCAACCTGCAATGGTACACGAGGCAGTAGCTCAAAATAATGCATAATTATAACGATTGCCGTTCGTGCGCTGTGGTTTATACACATAAGTATTTTATGCAAACATCTATACTTTCCACTGAAGTCGAAGCACACATCACACAGTGTTTGACTTTGGTACAATTGGCTAATGCAACATGCTTAATGTCGTAAGTGAGCTCGATGGCGTAGAATTTGTTGAATGGTATTAATGATATTGAAGTCATACAAAAACCAAGTATGTACTGAGTGTAAAAGCAGTTGCAGTTCATCGCTGCAGGTCTCTGGTTCTTACGGAACAAAACCTTTTGTCAAACCATTTCGTTCAGTTTCGATGAATTGACATCCATTTTTTTTTTTTACATCTTCATTGAAACATGGTATAAGAAATAGAGGTGTAAGTGAGTTTGACACTTCTCCCTTAAAATGATAAAATTATGTTTTCCCGCTCTTGTCAAAAACAGCTGATGGTGTATTGCAATGAAAACAAATTTTGTTAAATTCGTGTCTTTCTGCAAAATTATAAGATTTTTAGTGAGATTAATGTGAACATAAAGTTAAGTAAAATTATGCATAGACTTGTTGATCTTCGGACTGCTGCTTTTCCACTTTAGCTAAAGCGGGGTTCACATGATCCTACATATTGTCACGCCTTGTGTGATAGCCTTGAATTTGAAACATTTCAAATTTAAGATAACATGTTGTCAGTCGGCTGTATCAAGCGTTCGAACGGTCAAATACGAGGCTTTTCCTACAATGCGTGACAACATGTTGGACCAACATGTGAATGCAATACAACTTGCATGCTGGCCAAAGCTTCATGTCGGCGTCACCTTCCAGCGCACGTTTCTGATAAAATGGCCAAAACATTCAATGACCCTGTTCTCACTCGCCTTAAAAAAGGCAGAGTAATGGCGTTATTTTGACACTATGCATCTGTCAGGTGTTCTTACTACCGACTTTTTTAATCCCGCCTTATTTTGCATTCCGAGAACAGTCCATAAATGTGGTGTTAAATTTCGGAGAATTCATTACTTTGTAAGTCTTAAATTAAACAGCAACGCAAACAGAAAACCCAACCAATGCAAAACAAAATTTATTTGCGCTAAAACATAAGAGAACCACGAGGAAAATGAGGCACAATGAAACTTCAAAGTAACAGACGTCAAAATGAATCGCAAAATTTTTAAAATTTTTGAAAATGCTGCCTCACGTAACTTGTCACCTTCCCACTTCCCACCTTACCTGTAGACGTCAAAATTAATCCGATGTTCCGCCTAACGTAAGGCGCGTGAGAACAGGCTCAATGACGAACTTGGCAAATCGGCGAAGACAACTGCAATAACTTTGTGTCAACACAACACGGCACAATTAATTAAATTAAATATTTATTTATACTTAATTCGCACAATAAACTATAAAAAGTATAGCACATCATCTAGCAACGCAAACAAATAACACAATTGACATTTTGACAACTATCAACAGTTTCGCTCTTTCGCTCTCAATTTTTTGACGGAAGCGAAGAAATTCATGGAGTTGTCAAAAACTCACTAACACCTATATTTCTTACACCGTGGACACAGCCAACAAAGGAATCTGTTTTTAAGCAAAGCACGGATGCAGAACTTGGGAAGGGGGCTTATTTAATAAAAAAATATTTGTTTCATTGTGTTATATTTGAGATAACGAGTTATTTATAATAAAAAATATGATTTGGCTTATCTGCCGAAAATTACCACCAAAAATCGTACATTCTTTGAATTTTATTTACGGCTGACAACGCATAAGCACAGTTAAAATTATCAGTTCAAATTTCTCATGGGGGTCATGTCCCTCTCCCCCTAGATGCGCGATTGTGTTTCAATTTATGCGTTAGTACCGCCAACAATAAAATGCCATTATATACCAATGAGCAAGGGAAAGTGTTTTTATTTGCTCATCGAATGCGTAAGAGCATTTACAAAAACAAAAGAGTAGCTGAGTATAGGGCGAGGGCACACATGCTGTCAACTTTATGTACACTCTTAAAAAACCAACTTTTTGGTTTGTAGATTCATAATTCTTATGCATATATTTTTTATTTTTTATTTTATTAAAATTTAATATACAATAACTCATACATATTGTCTATTAAGACTCTTTGCATTTTTGTTTTCATATTATTTGTATTCATTAATTTTGTTCATACTTAATTTTTTGAGGTTTTGATTATTTATAATATAAATGGATTTAATAATATTAAAACAAAAACAAAACACCTAAAAACAATGTTTGACTCTGGATCGCAATGCGATTTCTGTTCTGCGGAGAATCTTTCTTGCGAAGAAGAATATGTAATTTGCCACTGCCAGCAAACTATGTAATATAATTTATTTACTTAGAAGAAAATGTTGGAGCAATAATGACATAGAAGAAATAGTGAACAATACCAATGACTAAAAAAAACACATATTACAGTATGTGTGGAGGTATAAACATACAAACTTGGAAATCTAGATAATTGTGACAACTATTTTGCTCAGTGTGCTATTCGAGAGAGTGCACCAATACTAACAAGACAAAATAAAATGTGACTGTGTTAGAATGCCTAGCCCTGCTCTAGAGTCTAGACTCTAGACCAGTGGTTGGCAAAATCAAAAGTGAGACTGTTTGATGAGAAAAGAGAAACTGCACTGAAAAAATAATTTACTTCAAATCGGTTGCGGAAAAGAATTAGCGGAAAAATTAAAAAATGTTTTCGATATTTTTTTTTAATAGTTTTTGGTCATATAAAAACCAAAAAGAAAGTTGCATTTAGTTATTCAAGTTCATTGTTTGCGATATATTTATCGATAATGAGTTGAACGTTCAACGATGAGTTGAAGCAATGAGTTTTATTGATAGACGTGTATTTTGATCGCTCGACAATAGCTTGCAATTTCTAGTGTGTACCTAAACCAACAATTTATCTTTACGCGGTGAATACATAAAATATTGCAATCTGAAATCGTCTGCTGAAGCCGAGTCTTAATTTTAATTAAGGGTGTGTGCGAATTGATTTAAATTGGTACCTAAATCTAAATCTTTTCATTGGAAGTTTCCAGCACTGCAAAATTTAGACAAAAAACTGATTAAACTGTGCGAATTGACTTTTGACGACTAATTAGCAGCAGCCATTGCGTTTGTGTGGACTATTTATTTGTTTGTTAAAATGAATAATATAAGTGAAACTATTGTTATTGCGGTCGGCTTAAAAATTAAACTATATAACTTATACCGAAAGCGGAGAGCATTGCTAAGACGACAAAGTCAACATGTAGGCCGTAAGGTAAAATTTGGCCAAGTTTTTTGTTTGTATCCCAATTAAAAAAATTTTTTCTTATTAGCGTGGACTTTATTTGGTTGGTAGTTATTCCTCCAACATATTTCGAGGCCTTTTAAAAAAAGATAATTTTGTTGTAAAAATGCATTTGCGTTTGACCATTGTTGCTTTAGAGAAAGTAATTCATTATGCCGAAGGATTTCTCAATACACAAAGAGGTTGGAAGCACTACTTTTATGTAACCGTATTTCTTTATTGGCTTGGTTGCGGCGCAAGCTATCGAGTCACTGGAGTATCTTTCAGCATTTCTAGATACACTGTGCGAGATATTGTGCACAAATGTCTTAAAGGATTTCTAAATCTGATGCCAATCGTTATAAAACATCCATGCTTAGATCAGTACACTGATATCAGTGGTAAATTTAATCGTCGAGCTGAAACCAGAATATTCGATGGTGCCATAGGGGCAATAGATGGTTCCCATGTGCACATTACAGTACCTACGCGAGTGAGAGACCAGTACATGAATCGCAAGGCATACACATCAATTCAACTGCAAGCCGTGTGTTCTAGCAACATGGAATTTATAAGCGTTTGTTGTGGGTATCCTGGATCTGTTCACGATGAACGCGTTTTGAAAAATAGCCAGCTATTTAAAACACCAAACTTTCCGCCTTTCGGTTACTACCTTTTGGGAGAAAGTGGCTATAGATGTCGAAGTAATCCGATAACTATATAAACGCCATATAAAAGAGTAACATGCCTCACCGACCGCCAAAAAAAATTCAACCAACTTCACAGCAAGGCCCGTAGTATCGTCGAATCAGCATTTGGAATGATGAAAACACGCTGGCGTTCCATGTTCGATAAAATTTTAGGATTAAAAATTACTCGCTGTGTGGAAACAATTGCTGTAGCATGCATAATGCATAACATTTGTCTTAATGGCGGTTTCACATTGGAGCCTTATGAAACAAATGCAGCAATTGATGAATATGAATTTGAATTTGAAGATGAAAGTTCTGACGCCAGCGCATTGCGTGATAGAATCGCAAACTCAATCCCTATGTAAATAAAAATGCATAAAAGTATGAATCTATTAAAAATCACAAAAATTAAAAAAAAAACATAAATTATTTCATTTAAAATTTTACTGTTTAGAATGAAATGAATTGTTAGTCGATTACTTTTTAATATAAACTAGCTGAAACCCGGCGCGTTTCTGCACTGTTCCCTTGTCAATTTACCATAAAATGTTTTCAGTGAAACTGCATGTGCAATTGAGGTGGAATACTGACAGTTATCATATGAATTTATTTTTATTGATTTGTGGATGGTAAAAGGGGGTGTGGCAACATTTTATTTTTTCTAAACCTTTGCGTAGCAACTACGAAAAAATCTGCAGAAGTATCCAATTTGGTCTAGTCGTTCTCAAGATTTAAGCATCCGAACAAATCACGATCCATTTTTATATATATATATATATAGAGACTTTCTTTCAGTAAAATGGTGTTAATAAATTGTGTTTTTGTACTGAGCTTCAATGCTCTATCGTTTATAGTTCAAGAGCTAAGTCATCTAATTAAGTTAAGAGCTGGACCCAATTGTGAATATAAATCATACAGGGACACACACGAACACACACGAACACACACAAAAAATTTCATCAAAATCCGTCTAGCCGTTTTGGATGAGTTCAGTTACATAAACACGTACAAAAGAATTGTACGTAAAAGATATAAAGGGTTTTTTTTTTAGAGGTTTGTTTTTCGAATAGAGATAAAACTGACATTTTGTGGTCAAATCTGGCAACTCTAATGTCATTTATGTTTAGTTTGGTTTGCCATTTCATCATGAACAGGTTGACAAAAGAACAACGCTTGCAAATCGTGCAAATTTATTTCGAAAATAATGGTTCAGTTCGCGAAGTTTACCGCAAGCTCCGTCCATTTTATGGTCGACATAATCGTCCATCAGAGCAATTAATTCGGTTAACCATGGGTCGTTTTCGCACTACGTTTACTCTTTGTGATAATACGCATCCGCAGTGACGTCAAACAGTGCGCACCGAAGAAACAATTGCCGTTGTAGACCAAAATGTTGAAGAGGACCCGAATGAATCGATTCGCCACCGTGCACAGCAATTGGAGCTTTGTCCATCAACTTTATGGAAGATTTTGCGCAAAGATCTTGGCTTGCGACCTTACAAGATCCAGCTTGTGCAAGAATTAAAGCCGCGAGACCATGCAATGCGTCGTGATTTTGGTGTGTGGGCCGAAAATGAGATTGATCTCGATGCTGATTTTCATCGCAAAATTTTGTTCAGTGATGAGGCTCATTTTTGGTTGAATGGTTACATCAACAAGCAAAATTGCCGCATTTGGAGTGAAGAGAATCCACATGAGACCCTTGAGACGCCATTACATCCACAAAAACTGACTGTTTGGTGTGCTCTATGGGCTGGTGGAGTCATTGGGCCATACTTCTTCCGAAATAATGCTGGAGAGTCAGTTACCGTTAATGGAGACCGGTATAGAGCCATGATAACCGACTATTTTGTTCCCGAATTGGATGGCATGAATGTAGATGAGTTGTGGTTCCAACAAGACGGCGCTACATGCCACACAGCGCACGTCACAATTGATTTATTGAAGGAAACATTCGATGAGCGCATAATTTCGCGGAATGGACCTGTCAATTGGCCACCAAGATCGTGTGATTTGACACCATTGGATTATTTTCTTTGAGGATATGTGAAGTCGCTCGTCTACGCCAACAAACCAGAAACGTTAGGGGACTTGGAAGCCAACATTCGTGGCGTTATTGCCGACATACGGCCCCATATGCTCGAAAAAGTGGTTGAAAATTGGACCTGTAGAATTGGTTTTATTCGAGCCAGCCGTGGCGGCCACATGCTCGAAATCATATTTAAACATTAATGGCATAAAATTATCCTTCCAATAAAGCCAAATTGATGGACATTAAAACGATTTTCTTGTGTTTTATTTCAATTTGAAGTTCTATACCTCTAAAAAAAACACCCTTTATAAATGCTTTTTCTTTAGTTTAACGTAAAAAACAAATATTGAGATCATAAAGTTAATTGACATCACATTTACTTCATTAAAGTTTATTCAGAGTCGGAGGACTCAGCATAAATATTGAAGTGTTCAGATAGGAACTTGCTGAATCCTCTAGCTGCTTTGCGAACTTCTTGGTCAGTTTTAAGTAGTGACTTCTGTAACGCCTCATCAGATTTTCGCTTCTGTGCAGACACAGTACGAAATCTTGATGTACTGGGTGAAGTAATGTCTTGAATGTCTGCACTTGCCTCAGATGTGTTATCTGCGTCGTGTGTTGGTGTTGGTGGTGGAGAGGAAACTAGGTCTTCCATATTTGCGCTGTTTATCACCAAAAGTGGGTTAATGCTGTGCAGTGTTCGGACTTTACTGCAATTGCAGTAGATCTACTGCGCTTTTTAGCAAAATTTATGGTTTTACTGCGTCACTGCGGTTTTTCTAAATCTACTGCAATTTATTAGCCACAAACATTTTTATGGTTATTTTTGTGATATTTTAGAAATATTTAAGGCAGAGTTGTCTAAAGTGGGACTCGAACTTCTCTCCGATATTTTCCACAGGCATCACCAATGTTTTGACAATGATAGTGTAGCTTTGAAGCGCCATAACTTTTCATATGGACTTGGAGAAACAAAATCTCAAAAAAAATTTTTGCAACATTTTTGACAGTGAATTTTGTCATTATTTTTTTGGTTTAGCACGATTTCAAAGTGATTTCTGTTAAAATGCAGAAAAAAAAAATTTCTTTGAATGAAAAAATATTCATTATTTGGAGTTTTCATTTCAATTACTTTACGCTTTCTATGATTTTATTGAATGTATGATAGAGTCCCACGTTAGAAGACAACAATTTCTGGAGCCGATCTTAAGCCTTTTAGATTTTTGGAAAAATATAATGAAACTTTCCAACAAAACTAAAAACTGTATTTAGCAAAAAGATAGTCATTTTATAAGCCAATCCATTGCTATATTTGGCTCTCGAAAATAATTTCATTGTGAAAAATTATGATAAAAAAAAAAACCGGTCCCACTTTAGACAACTCTCCCTTAAGCATTGATGTTGATTATGCAAATGCAGTTTCAAGGGCCCATCTGTACATTACATCTATATACTGTGCTTTAAGCTTTAAAACAGAAGAAAGTAATTTGTCAGATGAAGCTGTCATTGCAATAAAAACAATTATTTTAAAGTTCTAAATAAGTTTTTGCCAATTTTTAAAGACCGTGATTGAATTTGTCTACGGCAAATATATTTTGAATCAGTAAGTAATATGTTTCTGCAACATGCAAATATAAAGTATATAGTTAAGTGTATGTTATGTTATTAGTATAAAATGTTCATACATTAGTAGTAAATGTACGTACATGGTTGTAAATAAAAAAAAACAAAAACACTACTGCGAAAAAGTTCGTTTTACTGCGTTTTTTTCAAAATTTACTGCGATTTGCGAATTTCCAAGTCCGAACCCTGATGCTGTGACGTTGGAAGCAATAAATGTGCATCTTCTCAAAGTGCGGCCATGTTGTTGCAATATCACAACCCTCCGTACCTGTTCCAGTAGGCGGCTCTTTGATGAGTTTATATTTTTCAGTTAAATTACTCCATTTCTTTTTCAAGCGGACCCAGTCCTCTCTAACACCACACTTTTCACCGACACGTTCCCAAGCATCACGCACGTTTACTATTTTATTGGTAAATAGATTGTCCAGCTCTGTTCTGGCATTAATAAACCATTCCGTTTGAAGCTCGGACCCTAGAAGAAAAGAAAAAAATAAGCTTGAACCGCTGCAGGCCGAAGTTTCCGCAAATGCAGACGCTTCGTTCTCCAAGAGTACGGACATGAACTTACTTACACCTTTCACTGTACCGGCGCTTTCTGCTAACTTCCATACTTCATTCAATTCCCAGCTGGACAGCTCTAACGCATTCACAAACACATAGAAACAAAATTAGCTTTTCACCAATACATTCATATGTTCTGATGTTATGATAAAAAAGGAAAGTTATAAATGTTTGTATATCTTGCTCTTTTACGGCCAAAAATATACTGAACTATCAAAAAACAAAAATAACAAACGAAACAAAATAAGCAATGCAATCGAAAGGAAGTATACAAATAATATAATTTAAATCAAATTAAAAAGTTTTTATTTTCAGAAAACCAAGCAGATTCCCGGGAAAAATATTTGGTTAACTGGATAATTAACATAAAACCATTTTAGCTTTAAACATTTTCAAGAACTGCTGCTGTTGCTGGTGCCATTTTTCTGTTAATATAAAAACATGTATTTTAAAAAAATTGTGTGTCATGATACATACATTAATTTCTACGCCATAATATAAAGGTAAATTGTTTATTTAAAAAATAAAAGAAATTCAATTACAAATTGGCTTTTATTTTTTGGAAATAAAATGTCAGACTTTTAACCTCTAGGGAAGGGGGTGGTCATGACAACGGCATGGGGGAGAAGAATGCACAGCTGAATTTGTTATTGGTGTGAGCAGTTCAGCTAAACCTTTTTTTATGGCTAAAACATGTGTGGCAGACAGAGATGCCAGATCACACAGATGAGCGTCTGTCCATATATATAGTATTTTGGTAGAACAAATTTAACGTACAATGTATGGAGAATTTTATATGACTCTAACGTCAAGGTCGCTACGTATATGCCATATATACGGAATATTTAACAGTTAGCTGTCTAGCTGGGTTCAGTTTAATAAATATTTTTATTCGATTTATTTGCTTAAATTTACAAATTTTTATGGTTCAAGGAAAATATATTTTCCAGCTGTCAAAAAAATATTAAAGTGCAATGTTGCCACATTTTGATTTTTTAATTTTATTGCAATAAATATTCTCCTTCATACTAACGACCGATCAAAAATGCACAAATAGAAGCAGCGAACGAAATATGGCAACTTTGCAATTTAGATGCATTTAGGTAGCTCGTAAATGTGCTAAATTGATCGACAAACGCTGCATTATCGACAAACTTGCAATAATTTAGATTTAGGTACCAATTTAGATCAATTCGCACACTCCCTAAATAGTTAATTTAAAAAGCAATTATTATGCTGCTGCAAGCAAATTAACGTGTTCCCGCCAGTTTTTTTTAACATTACAACAACACTTTGTTCACCAGATCTAAAGCTCTTAACTCAAAATACCTACAGCTGACTCCAAAGCAGTTATACTCTCCGACCACTAACAACACCAACAGCAAGGTTCATTTATAAGGTTGTGGCACTTGAGAGAAATGCACTCTTTTTCCGCCTTTGCTCGAACTGTCACTGTGCTTTTTTCTGTTCTAAGCATTCATTTTTTTCATTTCTTTTCATCCATTCTGACAGTTTGACCGAGCTCGCTCTCAAGTGCCACAACCTTATAAATGAGCCTTGACCAACAGTTTTACTGTACTTTTATATGTTGAGTGGGTTTTTACTATTTTTATTCCTAAAAACTGAAAAAATTCACATGTTTTTGATTAAAATATAATTATATTAATTTTTACACATTACTCACATATTATTTTTATTTCTACCTGAAGTTGGTCCAAACGAAGTCCAAACTAGCAATGCAATTTTTCGTTTTTATACGTTATTTTAAGTTTAATGACTAACTCTTTTATGACAAATTTTAGTTATAGATTTATTCAACGAACATGTTGAAATTAAAAACCACTGCTGTTACAATATTTCAAAATTAAAAATATAAAATTCACGAGCTTAAAAAAAACATTTAATGAATCAAGCTGTTAACAAACCGTTTCAAATCATTTCATCAACATAAAAACAAATTAAGCTTTTCACATTTTTTGCACACAGTTTTGCACACATTTTAAAAATAAAAACATATCTAATTAAAATTTCTTTCATTAAATACATTGTCGCCGCCATCAGCTCATAAATTTCAAAATTAAAAAGCTTTATTTCCAACAATAAAAACATCAAAATTAATCAACTGACTGAGAGTCGACACGTGAAAGCAACTCCGATACTGCCTCGGAATGATGCAGCTTTTTAATTATTGCATATTTTTTGCTAATTAATCTGTCTTCTTATCGTATTTGTTGCGTTTAACTTATGCGCAGACCACGCCTTACGGATATTTATTTGTCGGCAAATATTAACACCTTATTTATACACGAACGAGGCGCATCCATCACAATATCTGTGAATATTATTTATGTAAATCTTTAATGACGTATTTTTTGTTTTTATTTATTTATGCATATTTTAAATTTAGTTGTTTCTTCCAGTGCACGATTCCACGGGCAGACTGACATCAGGTATTCTCAATGGTAATATCAATCAACCAGGCGACTTTGATCAATGCTTGGGCATCAAGCACAACATTGGCAACAATGATGATGGTGATTATGATGATGATAACGATGATAGTGCTGGAATTATTCAAGGACAATATTGTTTAGCATATGTTCAGCCAGTGTTGCCACATAAATCAAAGCGTTTGCAAACATTTTTTAAATTAGTACAATCGCATGGACCGTTCAAGAGTGAATTTAATGACGTAAGTCAAAAAATTTTAATGTATCTATTAATTTTATATAAGTTCGTTGTTAAACAAAAGACTTAAGCTACGAACTTGCTTCTTTTTTTTTTTTGCATTTGTTTTATAGAAAGGAAAGCTATACGAAAGTCATTAAAAAAAGAATGCAAATTAAGTCGTAAAATATTTAACAAAATAGCACAAAATCCCTCGTCTCACTAATAAGCTGGGATTGTCAGCCTCGGAGATGGTTTCTTTTACATTTTTTCATTTATTTTGATAAAAGTCTGTCTGAAGGTTCAAAAAACATGAATACATGAAAATATGCCATCACAAATTTTTCACGCATGAAGCTCTTAGTTCAACGTTATTGACAGCCTTTAAGTTGCCGGCAAAACTACTCAGTAAATGTCTAATTAAACAAGCATATCATATTTGTTTTATATGAGTATTAATTACAAAATTATTGATTATTGAGTATAACATCAAAAAGCAACTACTAAAATTTCAATGGTTTATGACAGTCCCTAGCCCTAAGAACGTACTAACCAAAGGTTTTTGTCTGGGTTAGCTCGAATAAGAGATTTTTCAAGATTAAATGTAACAACAGTGTTATTCAAGTCTTTTCCTTACCCAATAGGAGTGAACGATTGTTCTAGATCAAAGCTATTTAGTGATAAAAAGTTGCCATTGAAGAAAAAAACATTAAAAAATTTTTTGCGGTTATTCAACATAGTCGCACAATTTCTTGAATCTGTTTTAAGTATAGTTTAAAAAATATTTCCACAACATTTTTATGAAATTTTTTCAACTTTAGATTTTTGCGAGTTTTTTAATACAATACAAAAAATTAACAATAAAAATCTTGTATTTTTGTCATTTATTATTTACTAGCATAAAAGCCTGTCAGGTACGACAGGTACTCCGCACACTTCCTTTTTCGAGCTATTTGCCGAAAGCACTTTTTTCTCCTTTTAAAGCTTGACTTTTTTATTCAATTGATTTTTAAAAATACAAATGTAACACCTTAAATAACCTTTTACGTAGTGAAGCAATGTTGAAAAGGTAGTTAGATAAAAAATGTACTATTGTAAAAATCCAATATTGTCACTGATGAGTATCAAATATATTTTCTGTGCATACTTTCATGCTGAACATTTTCATGAGAAAAAAACGACATGAAAATCAAAGTTTGGTCTTTCGATGCAAATATCTCCGCTGTCCATTAATATATTTCATTCAAATTTTTTTTTTGTTCTAAAGTTCAAGAAATGTACTTCACAGAAATAGGTTGAACTGTACCGTTATGTCAGTGTACAATATATATGTTTTATGATTATGGCAAGAAAGGTCCAAAATATTGACTTTTTACTCAAAAAATGCCTCAAAAAAATTTTTTTTTGTAAAAATTAAATCAATGAAAAATTGCACATCTGTCTACCTTTCATATGACATAGCAAGAACTAGCTGAAACCCGGCGCGTTGCTGCCACTCTCCCTATTCAAACGCCCATAAAATGTTATCAGTTAAACAGCATGTCTAAATTGAGGTCAAATACTGAATTCTGAGACTGTGCGACCTATATCCACAAAGCTATTCGATATAACAAATTTGGGTTGTATAGGAAGTGCCACTCTCTCTTCATCACCGCTAATAGAATGTAATCAAGTAAACTGGATGTCTACATGGAGGTCGAATACCGAATTCCAAAACTGTGCGACATATAACTCCAAAACTATTCGATAGCACAAATTTTTATTGTATGGGAGGTGCCACTCTCCTTTTCCCTACGCCCATAAAATTTTAGCAATGAAACTGCATGAGTACATTGAGGTCGAATACTGAATTTTGAGGCTGAGCTACCTATAACTCCAAATCTATTCGATATCGCAAATTTGGGTTAAATTGGAGGTGTCACGCCCCCCGACAAACTCTAAAAAATTTTATCAGTAAATCTGCAAGCGTAAATTTTGGTCGAATACTGAGTTCCGACGCTGTGCGACCTTGAACTACAAAGCTATTCGATATCACAAATTTTCGTTGTATGGGAGGTGCCACTCCCCCTTGATCAACGCTCATAAAATGTAATCAATGAAACTGCATGTGTACATTGAGGTCCAATACTGAATTCCAAAGCTGTGAGACCTATAACCCCAATGCTATTTGATATCTCTAATTTGGGTTAAATAGGAGGTTTCACGCCCCCTTGTCGTACGCCCATAAAATGTAATTAATGAAACTGCATGTATAAATTGGGGCCGAATACTGAATTCTGACGCTGATATTCAATATCGCAAATTTACGTTAAATGGGAGGTGCCACGCCCCTCTTACCAATGAACATAGATTGAATCAATGAAACTGCATGTGTATATTGAGGTCGAATACTGAATTTCGGCGTTGTACGACTTATAACTCCAAAACTATTTGATAGCACAAAGTTGGGTTGTATGGGAAGTGCCACTCCCCTTTGCCCTACGACGACAAAATGTAAGTATTGAAAATGCATGTATAAATTTAGGTCGAATACCGAATTCTTACGCTGTCAACCTATAACTTCAAAGCAATACGATATCGCAAATTTGGGTTGTAAGGGAGATGTCACGCCTCCCTGTCCAACGCCCATAAAATAAAACCATTGAAACTGCATGTGTAAATTGAGGTCAAAAACTGAATTCCAAAGATGAATTCCTATAACTTCAAAGCTATTCGATATCACAAATTTGGGTTGTATCGGAGGTGCCCCTCCCCCTTGTCCACTCCCATAAAATTTCATCACAGAAACGGTACGTCTAAATTGTGGTCGAATACCGAATTTCTAAGCTGTGCGACCCATAACTCTAACTAAAGCTATTCGATAACAACAATTTTTTATTTATATGTGGGAGGTAAAAGGGGGTGTGGCATTGACCCTTAAACCATCTCGTACTCAAAGCCAAGCGTACTTACAAAATTTGAGCTCAATCGGACCAATGGTTTCGAAGTATTTTGATATTTTCTTTAAAGTAGGCGTAGATGAATTGTGACCACGCCCATTTTTTCAAAGTTAATTATATTTATCATACGAACTTATTTACCAAATTTTAATTTCATACGACCAAAACCGTCTTAAATACAGCATTTTTATTGATTTGTGGGCGTCAAAAGGGGGTGTGGTACAAAACCTGCAAAGATACACACATGGAATTTCTTATGTGCACCCTCCACACAGACCCCAATCACCCCTGAAAATTTCATTGAAATCGGGCAAGCCGTCTAGGAGGAGTATGCGAACAGGAAGTTTTGCCACTTAATTTTATATATATAGATATCCTAACAGTGGGCGCAAAAGTGGGCGTGGTCAATTTTTCTTTCAGTAAACACTTAAATTGGATTACTACGAACATTTGAAAAAAAAATTATCCAAATCGGTCCAGCCGTTTTCCGATTTTAGATAAATTGAAAAAAGTGGGCGCAAAAGTGGGCGTGGTCAATTTTTCTTTCCGACAAAACTTAAATTGGATTACTATGAACATTAAAAAAAAAATTATCCAAATCGGTCCAGCCGTTTTCCGATTTTAGATAAATCAAAAAAGTGGGCGCAAAGTGGGCGTGGTCAATTTTTCTTTCCGTAAAAACCTAAGTTGGACTATTACGAACATTTTAAAAAAAAAATTATCCAAATCGGTTCAGCCGTTCTCAACTGATGCAATTACCAACGAACGACATTTGATTTTTATTTATATAGATTATTTAAAATGAATTTATAAAAGTGTAATATTCTTTAATATAATTATGTTTACATTTTATTAGTTTTATATCATATATTTTTTTATAATTTATATGTTATTACTCAAACTGTTAAACGATTGTTGATAGTTAAAATAGAAATAAATAAATATATAAATAAGTTTCAGCTATATGGCGATATAATCTAAACAAACTTTTGATTAGATTATATGCGAAATTTATTTTTCCAAAATGCGGTTTTTGTATTTTCTTCAAGTCTCAAAAATAATTTATGTGAAAAAATTACCCCAATATCTCTTTCCAATCAAAAGATATGGCAAAAAATCTATTTTTTCACAATAACTATATTAAAATTCTCTATCCTTAATATCTTCCTTATATTAGTACTTCTATATTTTTGCCGCCCCGCCTCCTGTTAAATCTGTTTTGTGGTGATGGCATCATTTTTTCTCACTACATTTTCAGCGTTCTCACTTTGTTCTTTATAAATGTGACTTTAATTTTTGTATATATATCACCATTTCATCGAAAAGATGACCGTAAATAGAATGCAGTAAAAGTTAATATTTTCATGTTTAATGTGTTATTTCGGTTCAACAGCGTACTAGCCAACAAAAAAAGTGTTCAACTGGATTGTCTGCAATTAACAATTTTTAGGCATTTAATTCTACACGCGAGATTTTGGTGTAGACTCAACACTAACACATAATTACCAAAACGAGTTTGTTGAATGTGTTAGTTGAACATTACCCAATAAGCCAAACAAGCTTGGAATAAGCTTGTAGTAAGCTTACAAGAGTAAACATCGGCCTTTGAAAAAGCTTGTAAAAACTGTTGTGAAATGCTTTCAAGTAATTGTAGAATAAGCAAAAAGGAACCCTTGGAAAAATATTCCTTACTGTAATATTATTCCAAGCGTTTACTAATCAATTGGATATAAGTGTTGTTAATAAGCTTTCTACAATACTTACTTTGCAATTGAAAAAAAGTGTTGTAAAAGTATTATTGAAAACAATTGTTATATAATTGGAAATAAGTATTATTGTAAGTTTCTTTCAACTGTTTTTAGAAAATTATGAAAAAGTGTTATTAAAATATTATGAAAACAATTATTAAACAATTGAAAGCAAGTATTATTGTAAGCTTTTTACAGCTGTTTTAAAGGATTTGGACTGAATTAATTTGATGTGGCTTCTTTTTTAAAAGTAAAGCCACAACTTCCTTGTTCTGATTCCGTACATTTAGGTAAAATTTATAATGCATTTTTTAAAATCTTAAATAAAAACTTACATAATCAATTCAGAAATCTTACAACTTTTTAATTTATTCACTGAACACAAGCCACTGACATCAAAATTGTTAGTGATGGAACTTTGTTTCTTATTGCAATTGTAATTTTAAATGCTTGGGGAATCCCCTTATAATGTGAAAGTTGTGAACTATTCCCAATCAACCATTGTGTAAAAGTGTTTGGATTAAGCTTACCTACAATGAAATAATGAAAGCCTTTTACAAACATGCTTTGAAAACACTTGCCTACGTAATAAATTTACAAGTTGTGTTGTATAATTGTATCGAAACAGGATAAAAGTAAGCTTCTTATAATAATACTTGTGGTAAGTTTACTTTAAGTTTAATTTATAATCGTTTTCAAAGCATGATTGGAAAATGCTTTCAGAGGTAATTGTTTCACAACTTCCACATTATTGTTGAATTTGGAATTCCCCAAGTACTAAAAAGTACAATTGCAATAAGAAACAAAGTTCCATCATTAACGGAAACAAAGTTCCATCATTAATTTTGATGTCAGTGGCTTGTGTTCAGTGATAATTCCAACACATTCTTTTAGAATTTTATAATACTTAAATTAATTTTTAATATTTTGTTACTTACACCAATGTGCTTTAATAAAAATGTATTTTGAATATTCCACATAGTTTTATTTATATTTTCTTTTTTTAGTGCCAATGTGTTTATCGACAGTATTTTATAGATAAATTTCTTATAGATTTTGATGTGATGGTCTTTCGTATAGATTAATTTTACTGAGAAGATGAATTTGTGCTCCTTTGATAACTCCAAGCACATAAGATTTCTTAAAAACAGGTGTTAAAAGCTTACAATGATACTTGCTTCGCATTACTTAATAAATGTTTTAATAATATTTTTATGACACTTTCTTCCAATTATTTAATAATTATTTTCAATAATACATTTATAACACTTTTTTCCAATTGCAAAGAAAGTATTGCAGAAAGCTTATTTGCAACACTTATAACCAATTGAATAGTAAACGCTTGGAATAATACTACAGTAAGGAATATTTTTCCAAGGGTTCCTTTTGCTTATTCTACAATTACTTGAAAGCATTTCACAACAGTTTTTACAAGCTTTTTCCAAGCGCGATGTTTGCGCTTGTAAGCTTACTACAAGCTTATTCCAAGCTTGTTTGGCTTATTGGGTTACCTCTGAAAATGCATGTAAATGAAACTTTAAGTAAACTTACTACAAGTATTATTATAAAAAGCTTACTTTTATCATGTTTCGATACAATTTTACGACACAACTTGCATATTTATTACGTAGGCAAGTATTTTCAAAGTATGTTTTGAAAAGGCTTCAAATATTCTATTGTAGGTAGCTTACTCCAAACACTATTACAGAGTGGCTGATTGGGTATTGTTGAATGTCAAATTTCCACGCCAATTAAATGTACCGACATATAAAAGACAGCGAAATTTTGACATTTTAACTCTCCAATCATGGTTGTGAACTTGGCTGCATTGAACAACTTTTCAGTTCAACAGCGTACTAACCAACAATTTCGCTACCTTTCGCTACGAAAGATTTGTTTTCGCTTCTACAGCATACTAAGCTTTACAGCCCTATTCTGGTTGTTAGCTTAACAAGAAATAGTTAAGGAGGTCTTGTTAAGCTGATTGTTATGTTATGTAAATGTTGGTATTCTTAAAAATCATTAACAACATAAAAGCATAAAAAGCTTTTAAAGTTCACCATGCATGGTGAAAATCGATATGCCTACTGAAAGAAGAGATGCGCTATATAAACAGATTCTTTCCATTGCAGCTTGTGACTTTGCAAGCGCTTGAAAAATTTGACACGGCTGCTGAAAGATTTCATTGTTTACACTTAAAATAAGTAAAAAATTCTTCCATTATTCAGTTTAATGTATTTAAACTCAATATTATATTATCATTTGTATTTTTTTATTATTTTCACCACAATTTTCTATCTAAGCACATACATTTCATTCGTTGTTAAGACTCTTTCTGTTATTAACAAAATTGTAAGGAAAAGAGCTTTTAAATTTGCAGCAGAATACGAAACCTTAACAAATTGTTAATATTAACAATTTTGTTAATGTGGTGAGCTTAGTTAAGCTGCCAGAATAGGGCTGTTAGTCGTGAAAAGTATGCTGGAAAATGTTCTAAATTAGAAGTAAGCACTGCATTACCAACACGATTCCAATAATTTAGAAAAGTCAGTAACTGTTAGTCAATTAAGGCTGTGTGCGATTAGATCTAAAAGCGACCTAAACTATATTGGGTCGATAAGGCAGTACTTCCTAAATAATTTAGGAAATTCTCGAACTACCTAAATGCTTCATAAATTGTTAAGCACTGCATTATAGGCACTATTTAGTTTAGGTCGAATTTAGATCAATTCGGACACAGCCCTATAGGTTCTTTATAGGTTCTTTACAGCACTATAGTTCTTTTCGCACAAGGCCTATATTTGGAGCAAAAAACATAATGGCACTTCTTGCACTGTTCTTGCAATTTCTTCAGCTGAAATTTACAGTTGCTAATTTACATTAAGAAATGACTGTAAAATTTTTCACATAAAGAAGGAATTCATAAGATTTAAGAAATTAACTATCAGATTCAGTTATTTTATTTTTTATTTTAGACACAAACTATTATTAAGAAATTAACTATCAGACTCAGTTATTTTATTTTTTATTTTAGACACAAACCAATTGTTATTTTTCAATTGGAGAAACTACTAGAAAATTTAGGAAGTTTGGTGTCCATTTTTTCTTTTTTTTTACAAATTTGATTTCCATATGTGAAGTGCAAGTTAAATTTTTACCAGTAACTAGTAAATTCAGTTTAAAACTAAAAAACAGTTTTTGATTGTGAAAAAACAGTGATAAAATTATTCCTTCATTAAAAAAAAGCACGATAAATTGTTTAACTAATATTTTTATAGTGGTCTCAAACTTAAAATTAAACATGTTTTTCAGAATTCCAAAGCTTAAAAAAATATTTAATCGAGAAGTGTATATTAAAATCTTTATATAAATTACTCTCGAGTAACACCGTGTATATCAGCTAGTGTATTTGTAAAGTAAACGAACCTTAAAAAAAATTACTTTGAAGTTTGAATAACTTCCTTTTATACTTGCACATATCGATGGCCTAATATAGAAAAGGCGTAACTCGTTTTTTTTCTCGAAATGGAGTTTTTAGCATTTTATAGTAGATTACTCTCAAATTTATTTTTCCCTTAAAAAAATCAGTGCGCTATGATTGCAAATTTGTAGCCTATTTTATATAGAAACAGTATTTGAAAAGTTTTTATATAAGATATAGTTATTCTATCGTCTCTTGTAAAGAAACCAAAAATGAAGTTACGTCTTTTCGATATTAAGCCATCGATATGTAAAAAATTAGAGATTGGAAAAGAGTTTACCGCAAGAATCATTCAAACTTTTTGGGTTTATTGAAGCAGCTTAAATTTTTAAGATCATTTTATTAAAATTTATACAGCCCTGGAAACTCATTTGAATAATTTATTCAGATAAAGCTTAAATTGTTAAAATTCATTGAATAAGCTTAACATAGAAAATGATAAAACGAAGTAGATAAAGAAACCTTACAATAAGGTATTTTGCTGTATTTTAAGTTGGAGCCATTTGAAAAATATTTTTTTTTTTTGAAAATAAATTACAAACTACAATATCTTTTCTATAGCATTAATAACAATTAATGTAAAGGTCACTTAACTTAACTTAAATTCGTTACAGCAAGACAAATTTTGGCATAAAAACCATTTTAAAATAAATTTGACCTTCATACTTTTTTATCTATGTTTACTTTGTTAGCTAGTTAAAAAATATATACTTATTAATTCGTTAACTTAATTAATGCCACAAACCTAACTTGAATATTTTGTCGAAATATCGCCAAATTCATTACGATTTAGTGCTGTCGTAAAAAATCCGTTACTTTTTTATTACCTTAAATTTTAGAACAGCTTCGATTTTGATATGAATAACAGATAAGAAATAATAAATAGAAACCACTGTATATTCTACCGTATTCTCTCCCAGGCTAAATTCAATAGATATTTGTCTCATTTTACTTCTGAATTTGTAACGGAATGTAGTTATGAAATCGTTACGACACACAGTATGAGATCGTGATTATATATGGAAAAATGCAAAATTTTTAGTATTGTAAACAATTTTTTTACTTATCGATAGTTCATATATCAGATAAGGAAAACCAAAAAAAATAGTAAGAACTATTTTAAAGTTTGGTCAGAAAATGGCTTCAAATATTAACTTTTTTTATTGAAAAAACTTGAGAATATCACTTGTTTTACTACCTGTAGTTGTAAGTGTTCCACTTTTTTGTTTTTAAGAGAATGGAATTAAAATTAAGGAATTAATATAAATATATTTTTAGTAATTTTTTAAAAATAAGCATTTTTAGTGCATAAAAGCTAAAGACTTTGGAAACTATAGCGGGTTAAAAAAAAAATCAAAAACCATCTATGCATTAATATACATATATATTTATAGAAAAATATGGTTCTTGCCGCCGAAACTTGCCCGAAATGGGTTTTATGTGATTTTTTCTCGTGAAATATCATTTTAAAAGCAATTTATTAAATTATTTTCAGCGTAGCTTCGAAACTAAATTGCATTAAAAATAACAAAAAGTGATGTAAATTATCACAATTAAGTTTTAGGGAAGACTAACAAATTTTTTTGAAAATAATAGATGCTTCTTTCACATTCTTTTTTTTTTTCTCTTATTTCTTGATTTTATAGTCCTTTTATAATCCTTTTATGTAGTCCTCAGATTATAAGAATATATAAAATATATGTATGTATGTATCAAATGTAGTGTCCAACCGAATATTCGGTTGCTGTTATGGCCAGTTTCAGCCTTTTTTGTAAACTTTTGGTAAAAATTTATTGCATCAGTCATTTAATTCAAATATATGAGTTTGGTTTAAACAAAATATTTACAACGCATTGTACAAAACAAAAATTATGAATTCGTCTAGAATTTGATTTACCATGGTAACGCAAAACTTTTTGGTTAATTTTATGCGTTCGATACTATCATTTTCGATTTTATCATCTCTAATACAATTAATATTAAAGTTTTATAGGTACTGAAGCCAAAAATTTCTCATTAAAATTCCGAACGAATTCTGTGTGTGTGGAAGAAAGTAAAAGAAAACGAAATATCTATATCTATACTATTATATAAAAGGAGACTCACGAAATTGATCCAGATTAAGCTCGGTAATCGCTGAACCGATTTTGATAATTCTTTTTTTATTCGATTCCTATGATAATATAGATTGTTATAGCTTACCAAGTTTTTCGAAAAATTTATTTTTTAATTATTACAAAATCACGCATTTTATTTGATGCCTTCATTCA
This sequence comes from Dichetophora obliterata, assembly GCA_963920525.1. Classification (NCBI taxonomy): domain Eukaryota; kingdom Metazoa; phylum Arthropoda; class Insecta; order Diptera; family Sciomyzidae; genus Dichetophora; species Dichetophora obliterata. The sequence continues at coordinate 57,958,215 of OY986439.1, forward strand.
ACCAGCAGCACAATATAACAGCAAACAAAGCTTTTCTCTCTTTGTCGCGAGAGCTTCTCTCAATATAACACGGCAGCCATGTTGTGTAGTTAAGATGGATTCACTGATAACCTTCAGAATGTTTTTGTGTGATTTAAAATAATCCCAGTGTGCAATTGCTTCCGACATGTCTGATTTCCGAAATCGTCTATTAAATGTCTGTTATTTTATCAGACATTTAGCCGAATAACTCTTAAATGTCTATCGCCATTTCTACGACTTAGTCTGCACATAGTCTGATCTTTTTTACTAACATAGTCTGCACAATCTCTGAATTTCCTTCGGAAAACTATCCGACATAGTCTGCACATTCTCTGTAGGAAATTTTATGTGTTTGATTCCCTTATTATTTTTTTGATTTTGTCATTTGATGGTAAATAGTTTGAGGCGTTGTTCTGCCTCTGCCGACAATTTACCGTTTGTTTTTGCACATTATCTGTTTCTGTTTTGTGCGACATGCTTATTAGTGTTCATTGTCTTCAAGTGTCAACAGGTTATTGTGCGCGCAAAAAAACAACCAATAATAAAAGTTACAAAGAATAATATTTCGGTGAAGGATTTCTACTTGATAAAATTACTTAAAGGTACCCTCTTATATTTTTTTCTATATTGCTTGAAACTATAATACATTTGTATATATTTTTTTTTATTTATTCAATAGAAGTTGCGGCGGAAAAATTCCACAAACAACCAACTCAACAATTGAAGGGCACATTAAGACATATTTTAATTCGTCTTAAGACAGACTCAACAAAAAACTTAAAAGGCAACACGAAGATTGAAGAATTTCTTAACTATTTTTAACTTTTTAATTACAAAACTGAATTTTCCACATGTTTATTTAATTTTTAACTTTTTAATTATAAAACTGAATTTTCACATGTTAATTTAATTTTTAATGAATTTGCTTTAACACTAAGTTACACACATTATGTCCTATGAACCCAATATACCTTTTCGGAAAGGGGAGAAAAAATAAAAATACACGTGTAACATCGATTTTCATGTACACTTCTCTGGCGCCAGAAATTTAAACATAAAAAATCTTACGTGTACATGAAAATCAATATTACCCGTGTATTTTTATTTTTTCTCCCCTTTTCCGGAAAGGTATATTGGGTTCATAGGACAAAACAAAATCTCATTTTTGTAACTCGGTGTAATTTGATCTCAATTTCATACATATACAAAAACCATCAAATGACTCTTATTGCTTTGTTTACAAGGTATCATATTGGACAAATTGTCAGAATTGTCTGGACATTCTCGGACAAAATGTCCGACAAAGGTCAGAATTGTCTGGGCATTCTCGAACAAAATGTCCGATAAAAGTCAGAATTGTCTGGACATTCTCGGATAAATTATCCGACAAAGCTTAGAATTGTCTGACCTTTGTCTGATGTTTGTCTGACAAAATGTCAGATTTCCCTCGGAATTTCCCATCAGAATTCGGACAGACTTCTGTCAGAATAGTCGCCAAAAACTTTCGAATTTTTCCGGACAAGTCGGTCCGAGTTCTTGTCAACCACTCATACAAAAGTCGGTAAGAATTCTGACGAAAGTCGGCATCAAACTCGGAAACTTTTGCCGACTTTCTGTCAGAATTCTGACCGAATTCGGAAGAATTGGTACACTGGGATGTTAATCAAGTTGAGAGCGTGCAGAAATTTTTCTCTCCGAGTGAAAACTTCATATAAAAAAAAATTGCAAAACATGCTGAAGGTGATCAGTGAATCCAGCTTTACTTTCATTGAGATTCTTGCTTTCATTATTGTTGATTAATTTTCTTTGCAAATGTTTTGAAAGGAGTTGCCAGAATTTAGTTATAAGCATTAAGTATGTTTTGCAGCCTTGCCAGCCAGCTTTTCCCCACTTGAGATTGTGTTAGTCTATCTAACGGGTCCGCCATATAACGTTTTTTTTCAACTAGTGCTTATTTCGTGAATGGTAAAACTTAGCTCATGTCTGATTTGACAGATAATTAGTTTTATCCTTCCGCTGAACGAATATGGTTGTGTATACGCTTGAACAACGCTGGAAAATATTGCAACATTACTTTGAAAATCATGTTTTGCCAAAAAAATCATCTTTTCAGATGAAGCTCATTTTGATCTTGGCGGGTATGTAAACAAGCAAAATTCTTGCATTTGGGGCACAGAAAACCCGCACGCATACATTGAAAAGCCGCTGCACCCCAAACGAGTCACTGTTTGGTGCGGATTTTGGTCCAGAGGCATAATTGGGCCATCTTTCTTCGAAAATGAGCAAGGAGTGGCCGTTACAGTCAATGGCGATCATTATCGGGCCATGTTGTTCACAAAAATTGAAGAGGAGAATATTGGCAACATTTGGTTTCAACAGGACGGCGTTACGTGCCACACAGCCGAAGCTACACTCGATGTTTTGCGCCCTGTTTTTGAAGATCGCATTATCAGCCGCAGAGCTGATGTCGTTTGGCCACCTCGGAGCTGCGATTTGACACCGTTGGACTATTATTTGTGGGGTTCCCTCAAAGATAAGTGTTACGCCGACAAACCAGAGACAATTGACGCTTTAAAGGACAATATTCGTAAAGCCATTGGTGAAATACAGCTGCAAACAATCGATAATGTGCTTAAAAATTGGACCGATCGTGTAGGCTACTGCATGGCCAGCCGAGGCAGCCATTTGAATGAAATTATTTTCCATTACTAACCGGAAGGATTGTACTTTCAAATAATAAAAGAAATTTGAGAAAATATCCAGTAGTTTTTTTTTATAGAATTTTCAAAAAAAAAAAAGTTATTTGGCGAACCCTTTACATAATGAAGAAAAGCCTAACTGTTTTGGGTGATTATTCATTTCAAAACTTGGGCGTTTGTAACTTGGGCGATTATTCAGACAGCCGTATTAGTCTGTGCGAATATTCGCCCAAGTTACAATAGCCCAAATTGTGAAATGAATAATCGCCCAAAAAAGAAACGCTAAAATGGGCGATTGTTCCTTTTGAGTTTGGGTGATTGTTCATAATGAATGTTCGCAAAAATTTTGAAGACTGAATAATTTCCCAAAAATATTTTTTGTGCGATTGTTCATTTGGTTATGTCTTATTTGAGATGGACATTATGGCCGTAAATTGTTTGTCCTTGTACGTAAGTTTAAAAACTACATTCCGTTTTTCACAAATTTTTTGGGTGATTGTTCATAAGCTGATTGGGCGATTGCAACTTGGGCGAATATTCGCATAGACTAATACAGCTGTGCGAATAATCGCCCAAGTTACAATCGCCCAAACCCCAAATGAACAATCCCCAAAAAAATTGGGGCGATTGCAACTTGGGCGATTATTCGCACAGCCGTATTAGTCTATGCGAATATTGCAATCGTCCACTCCCCAAATGAACAATCACCCAATTGTTTGTCCTTGTACGAAATGTAGTTTTAAAACTTCCGTACAAGGACAAACCATTTTACGGCCATAATGTCCATCCCAAATAAGACATGACCAAATGAACAATCGTACAAAAAATATTTTTGGGCAATTATTCAGTCTTCAAAATTTGGGCGAACATTCATTATGAACAAAAGTACGGAAATAAACAATCGCCCAAAAAATTGCTTTGTTGTTTTTTTTTTTGGCAATTGTTCATTGCATTTTTGGGCTATTGTGCTTATGAACAAACGCCCAAATTTTTTGGGCGATTATTCATTTCAGGATTTGGGCGAATGTTCGCAGTTTTGGGCGATTGTTCATAATTTTTTTGGGCGATTGTACATTTTGAACAAACGCCCAATTTTTTTTGGGTGATTGTTCATTTTTGGGCTTAGGCGATTGTAACTTGGGCGATTATTACAGCCTCGGGTATTTATATTCGAAGTTTTGAAGGTTGTGTTATATTGATGACGTCACTTTGTATAGACTGATAGGCGTGGTTTTCTTTCAACTTCTCCAAACATCAAATTCAGAGAACATTTTAAGTATTAACGTTGCACATGTTATGTAGTAAATAAGTTTTTGAGGAATTTATGAAGGTTCTACTACTTTGATTACGTCATTTTGTATAGGAGGCAGCCAAAGTTTTCATTAGATTGTGCCAAATTTCGAACTCAGAGTGCATATTGAAAATTAAAGCATATATCAAGAATTTCAAGCTGTTATATTATTTTTTTTTTTTTTTTTAATTTATAGATAAACTCACTTTGTACGGGAGGTAGGCCTGATATTCATCCAATTTAGTTGAATTTCATACTTAAGTGGATATTAAATATCAAAGCTCATATGCAAAATTTCAAGTCCATATATTAATTTTTGTGAAATTTAAAGAGATTTTACTGTTTTAATAAAGTCACTTTGTATGGGAGCTAGGCTTAGTTTTCATCCGATTTTTCTCATTTTCGAACTTGACTTTTATTATTTATATACAAGCTTAGGTATTAAATTTCCACACGATAGCTTTAAAATTACGGCTTTAATCGTGATCACAGACAGACAGGCGGACAAAAGGACAAGGCTAAATCGGCTGGGATGGTGATGCTGATCAAGAATATATATACTTTTCTATACCTACCACGCCTACTTATTAACGGAGTGACAAAAGAACGTATGGAAGGTGGATGTGTCTGTGAACGGATTTGATCCAAACTTATATATTCTTTATATTTAACTCTTAAACATAGCACTCATACCAAATTTCAAAGCTGTAGGTTTATTTTTACTTTCCATGGCCAAAACTTGTATGAAGTCCTCCCACTATGCGACACTTCGTTAAAAAGTCGTGTCAACCAGTTCATACGATTTTCTTCGCAACGAAATCGGAAAGTTTCCTAAATAATCGTAACGAATTCGTTTCGATTTCGGAAAGTTTTGTTTGCAGGGTGGTTTTCTAACAATCTTCAAAAATGTATTTTTCATTTATGTTTTTATACTCTAGGGATAGAAGGTACTTTAAGGGTCAGTTTCACGACCACTTACCAGAGGTTAACTAACAGATTTGAGTTTCACAATAAAAGTTAACTAGAGGTTAGGCCACCACAACTGGTTAACTAATGGTTAACTTAGTTAACTAACAGCTGATTTCTGCAATTAACTAATTGGTTAACTAATGGTCGTGAAACTGGCCCTAAGAGCTAGTTAAAAATTCCTTTATACAGCTATACTAATTAATTTACATTATTAAGCTAACTATAGAAACAATTACTTCATTTTTTCCAATTCACGTTTCGCACATCAATATTTACTGCATTGTAAATACACAATTATAAACGTGTTTAGATGCTTTTAAGTCAATTTTAAGTATTCAATTTGCATTGCAAGTAATGGGCTTGTAATGGTCTATAAAAAAAAATCGCAACATCAATCAATTTCTTGGCATCGCACAACAATTGCGAACAATTCATAAGTTATTCAGACAGTAATACAACGCATTTTTCTTAGTTTCTATAAATGTTAAGCCATTTATTAATTTCAAGATTTAAAAACAGAAGCGTGCTTTTGAATAATTATGAATAATTTACGCAAACGCGTAGATATTTCAATGTATTACCTCTAGCATCATCATCTCAATTGGCACTTAATTAAATAATTCATAGACTTAAACTAATTTAAGAATATTTTATAGACTAAAAATATATGTAAATCTGTGGCTGCTTCTCTTATTCGCCACATATCGGCGTTTGTTGATGAACAAATAACTAAACGTTTCTTTTTTTATACTTCTTCTAAAAAAAAAAGAGTTCATTCAACCTTTGTTGTCTGAATGATGACTTTGAGCATTTGCTATAAATTAATAGTCGATTCATAATAAAATGCTTATTTTTTCTATTTCTTTGTTTATAATATTTTTTATGGGATACGTACTAATTGCACAAAAAGACTAAAAATTCTTTTCTTTAAAATGAATTGTTTATTTTTTGAGTTAATACATTAATGTTGAAGCATATCTTTTGTTTTTTCTTCAAATAGTTTTGTTTAATGAATGTTTTTAATAGTTTAAGGCATAATATTTGTTATGTAGTTTTGTCTAAGGCTGCCGCAAAACTCAGTCCAAAACCAGGATTCTCTGAAGGATCCACTTAATCTCCAGCAATTAAGAACGCAATTTCAATTTATATTTTCAATCTTCAGTGAAAAATTCCAATTTCTTGTGCTAGTTCTTATTATACTTTACAAATGTATTGCAGTGCAGCGTATGTAGTTGGAAGCGGTTCTATGTAACGGGTAATCGGTTCTGCAACCCGAGTTATCGATTCTTGATTTTTAGATGTTGGTTCGAGTTTTCAAGTTAACAGCGGTTTATGTAACGGGTACTCGGTTCTGTACAACAAGTGATCGGTTCTGGTTTGGTTCTAAGTTGTTTAGTTGTTGGTTCTAGTCTTCAATTCAACAACGGTTTTATGACGGATAACCGGTTCTTATAACGGTAATCGATTATTTCTATGTAACGGGTAATCGGTTCTGCAACCCGACTTATCGGTTCTTGATTTTTTAGATGTTGGTTCTAGTCTTCAATTTAACAGCGTTTTTTGTAACGAGTACTCGGATTTGTACAACAAGTGATCGGTTCTGGTTTGGTTCTAAGTTGTTTAAATGTTGGTTCTAGTCTTCAATTCAACAGCGGTTTTATGACGGATAACCGGTTCTTATAACGGTAATCGATTATTATGACGGTATCGGTTCTTATAACGGATAATCGATTCTTTTGACAGTAATCGGTTATTGTGACGGTAATCGTTTCTTATGAGGAGAATGGGTTTTTATGATGGTATTCGCCTACGGCGGTAATTAGTTCTGATGACGTTTATCGGTTCTTATGACAGTAATCGGTTCTTATTACGGGTAACGGGTTCGTTGGTAATCAGATAGCTGGTTCTTTGACGGCGGTTGTTTGACTATAAAAACGACCGACAATTTCCCGATTTGAACCCACATCCTCTTATTTTGCATCATTACAAATGAAAGTAAGCTTTCGGGAACGCGGGTTCGAGACCCAGCCCGCACAAACAATTTTTGTTATTGTATTTTTTTAAAAAATTTTCTGTTCATTAAAAATTTTTTTAATTTTTTTTTTTTTTTTTTTTTTTGTAAAATTTCTTTATATTAAAAAAGGTCTTAGAATTTTTCCATATAAAAGTTTTCATTTAATATGATGGGCAATGTGTCAGGGACCCAGCTCGGACAAAAAAATATTTATTTTGTTTTTTTTTTTAAATTTAGATTTTTTTTAAATTGTTTTGGGCATTTATAATTTTTTCCAAATTTTTTTTGAGAATTTTTCATATAAAATTATATGAAAAAACTCAAAACCTTCAAAAGGTAGGCCTTACAGAAGCACTCATTAATACAGCGATCATGAAAGGTATCCCGAAAAACAAATTTTTGTCCATACCAACTCTGAAGTGAAAAATCGTACTAGTTATGAATTTAACTCGTTAACTCACTAGTTAAAATAAAACTAGTCAAAAAAAATACTACATGTTAAACTAGTGAAATCTTACTAACCAAAAAGTTGCTAGATAAGTTACTATCTGTATTCCAGCTAGTTCAAAAATACCAGCTGTTTCACTAGTTATAAAATAACTAGTTGCTTAATTTATAGCCAATTAACTAGTCGTATTTTGACTAATTAAAAAAATACCAACTGCTTTTCTAGCTCATAACTTAGAAGTCATAAATGTGCTAGCCTCTTTGCGAGTTGCAAGCTCGCTAGTTCTGCATAAATTTCTAAACATTAAATAAATTTAATTTCTAGTTGTAAAACCAAACCATATAATTATTTGGTTTTTGTTTTTTTTAACCCTCGCATTGGGTATTTTCGTATTTGTTTTGAATCGCACATTCACCTTCAGATTTGTATGTTATTGTACTGCTATGAATATAAAAAAATGTTAATTAATTTTTTTCCATTTAATTTTAACTATTTCTTTTACTTAAGCATTTTAAACTCGTTTTTATAAGCTTCACTTCATGTCTGTCCCATACAAATCTTGGAATCCATTTCTAACCAACTTTCCGATGAGCTAGAATTTTGGAACTTAAAATTTAGCACAAAACTAGATGACAACACAATAATCACTTATTTTCTTGTCTGTACGTTTATTTGTTTGGCTAAAATGCGAAATTATTTGATACATACAAACATACAAACATATTAAAAATAAAACTAAGAATACTAAAAAGCACATGGACATTTTTAAATTTCAAAAATTCACAACTGAAGTGAATTTATTACCTCATTTAGAAAAAATTTTGGTGTGAGTTCTGTAGCTCATAGCGTAAAGCTATTGATTTGTAACCACAAGGTAGTGAGTTCAAGCCTCAACAATGTGGACGCATTTTTTGTCCTTTTTTCACGAAACAAATTCAAATTTTGAAAAATTCACCACTGAGGGTGAAAAAATGAGAAAGTAGTTTGATTTATTGCTATTTAGAATATATTTCTTCGTAAATTCTGTAGCTAAGAGCACAGAGCACTTGCTTTTTAATCGTGAGGTTGTGAGTTCGAGCCTCAACAATGTCAATGTATTTTTTCCCGGTTTTTTTTTTTGTTTAATTTTTAATATTTATAGAACTATTTTGGTTTCTTGAACAAATTCTTTTGTCAACTTCAGTGGTGAGTTTTTGGTAAAGTTCGAATTTTTAAAGTTTTTGACAAAGACTTAAAATCAGAAAATAATTATTTTGTAAAAAAAAATTTTTACTTATAAATTTTTCGTTTTTAAAACGAACTAAAAAGTATAAACTAATTTCTCCTAGAGTGGGGCTCCTAAAAACGTGGGGTGCATGCTATAGAGAATATTAACCCTGCACCACTAGCCTTATGGTGTAATACACCCAGTCTTAGATAGAAGAATTTTTAACAAAAACACTCGTCAGCCATGATAACATTAAAATTTAAAAATTCTGAAATCCAAGTAGAACTACTGCACTGAACACAATAGATGTCTGCAAACTTAAATCTACCATCCATGCAAGGACTTCTACCCTGACAGTCAAGATACCTGGGTTAAAAAATCATTTGTTCACTAACGTACTACAATTGTTAATAGCTCTCCTTACTATTCTCTATAGTATGCGCCCCACTCTAGGAGAAATCATTTCATACTTTTTATTTTTAGTTCATTTTAAAAACGTGTTATATTAAAAAATTTTTTTTACTTAAATAATTATTTCGTCATATTTTTCGACTAAAAAATAAAAATCAATAAAATATGTTAAAAATTATGTTATTAAGAATGTAAATGTTTTTTACAATGAAAGTACAATAAATTGTGAGTATTAGGCCGGATCGATTTGTGGGGAGGCAAAAAAATCGCCCATGGCTCATAGAAAATCGTATTCTAGGGATCAAAATAAGAAACTTTGCCTAAGGAACTGTACCTCTAAAACGAATTCTAATGCCCCAACTTTTCCGTAGGGTCAAATTTTGAAAAATCCCTCTTTGTCCCATTTAGAGTGTTTGTATGGGGAACCCCCATGGGGGGTTCCAGGGGGTGTGCCACTGGCATGGGTGGATCGGCCCTTCAAAGTTAGTGGGGGTCGGTCATACATTTGGATTCGATTGGTGCACTCTAAATGGGTCAAAGAGGGATTTTTCAAAATTTGACCCTACGAAAAGTTTGGGCATTAAAATTCGTTTTAGAGGTATAGTTCCTCGGACAAAGTGTCCCTAGTGTCCCAAAGATCCCTAGAATACGATTTTCACTGAGCAATGGGCGATTTTTAAATCGACCCGTCCTAGTGAGTATACTGTAAGAATTTGAGGCCAACATTTAAAATATTAACGAAGTTATAGCACATAGTTGAGACCGCCTCATAACTGCGCGCTATGTTTTCTATAGTTATAAAACTCATTTTCTGTTTGTTTGTTTGGCCTTTATACAAATCTAAACGGCCCGACGGATTTCGCGCAAACTAGGTATACATATTAAATACATCCCAACTTAAAATGCAACATACTTAGTTTTTGCCACGCCCCCTTCAAAATTTTTCAACTAACGGTAATTTTGTTATCATAATACTTTTTAGTATCAGAGTTTTTTGTGTATTTAATTTTAAAAAATTTCTGTAATTTTTACATCAAAAACACTCACATATATTCAAAATTGTAGAAATTTTCAGTACAACGACTTTTTCATAAAACATCAGTCGTTACCTAGGAATGAGAAAAAAACGACATGAAAATCAAAGTTTGGTCTTTCGACGCAAATATCTCCGCAAACATCTCAAAATTTAAATAAAATCACTTCACAAAAATAGGTTGAACTGTACCGTTAAGTCAGTGTAACTATGTTTTATAATTATGTCAAAAAAGGTCCAAAATATTGACTTTTTACTAAAAATATGACTCAAAAATTGTTTTTGTTGTAAAAATTAAATCAATAAAAAATTGAACATCTGGCTACCTTTCATAAGACATAGCATTTATTTGCAAAAATTCTTCCAGCTAAGCGCAAAAATTATTTTACTGGTTTTGTTATCAAAACTGATCAAAATGGATTTTGTTCTCGAAATGTATTTTTTCCAAAATGTTGTTTTTATATTTTAATGTCTCCAATTAATATTGGAGAATTAAAAAACTTTGCAATCAAAAGTTATGGCTAAAAATTTTTTTTTTCAGACCAGACTATTAATAAAACTGAGTTTTGTTTTAAAATTCTCTACATAGTTTGAACGTCCCCATTTATCTCGTAGAATGCAGTTGTGTGTCTAGAGTAATTACGAACATTTTGGATTATATAAAATCTTCCTTATAGTAATCTACTTAGTTTTTTAATTTGATTGACTTCTAAGTTTAGTCAATAACGGCTAAGTGTTGTCTACTTTTAGAGTTGTGCTTTCAACACTTAAAAACATAGAATTAAATCAATTTAAATGTCCAGCTCACTTGCTGGATTTTTTGTTGTTTTTGCTTTGCTTGCACATGCGATGATATAATCCTGATCTCCCATGAAAAAAACGCAACTAATATAAATTTTAGTACAATCGTTTTTAGTACAATGAAAAAAAATTATATGAAAATCAAAGTTTTTACTTTTAATGCCAATGTCTCCGCTGTTTTTAATATATTTCATTAAAATTTTTTTGTTAAAAAGTTCAATATATTTATTAATATAAATCTTTGTTTAGATGTTAAAATGTCCATATCTCAAGGTCGCATTGAGTCCCACCATAATTTTTATATTGTTGAAAAGGTAATTTTGCTTGCTTTAAGATTAAGTAAATATAAAAATTATTTTTAATTTTTAACATTTGTTTTTCGTACCCCTTCTTTGAATTCAATTAGCTCACCGCAAGAGATGGAACCACCAACAACAACAATTTTCTAAAACTTTTTTGGATTAAAGTTCGTTTAAATACCTTTCTAACGGTAGCTTACAAATAAAATTCAACATGTTTTTCATTACTTCAGAATTTAAAAAACATTTAGTCGAGAAGTGTATGTTAAAATGTTTATATAAATGACTCTAGAGTAACACCAGGTATATCAGCTAGTTAAAACTATAAAAGCGTTTTTCTTGACACAAAAATGTGTTTTAAAAAATTCTATCAAGCCGATTGAACTGAAATTTTAATATTTTATTAGAAACGCCAATAGCTCTTGCAGGTACACGGTTAAAAATCATGGAATAAAGTTGAAACTTTTCTGTACTTTATATATGACCACACAAGCTTTGGTATCAAATCTAGTATTTGCCAAATACTAAAAAACGTTTTAATACAGCTTTGGTTTAAAATTTAGTACAAGCTTGGATTGAAATATAAAAAAAAAAATAACAAACACAGTGAAATTCGAACCAGAGACATCCAGATTGTAAGCTCACTGCCTTAACCACTGGGCTATTACGCTATACGAAACAAAGGCAATAAGCAAGCATATGAACCTAATAGCCAAATATTGAGTTTCAGCATTGCAATATTAAATTTTAGTTTACATTTTTGGTTTAAATTTTAGTACAGAAAAGTTTTAACTATGGGTTAGTATTTATAAAAGTTTTATTTTTAAGCCTTGTGGTTAAAAAATATGCAGTAGTATTTTAGCTGGGCTAAAATTTATTCCAAGATGTTGAACCGTGTAGTAGAATTTATTTATTTATTTATACAGGGCAATGCAATTTACTTATTCTAACTTATTCTAACAGGTTTTTTTTACTTATGCTAAGATTACTAAGTTTTTTGTTTTTCTTCTCCCCTTTCCTTGTTTTTATTTTATTTTTTATTTGGTGCTCTTAGTGGGCATACTCCGCCCACCGGATTGACATGATTTCAAAAACCATGTCAAAAATAAGAGAAGAGGAGGAAAACAAGAGAGACTATATACACTAGGGCGGGTTGATTTTTTTATTTTTAAATCGTATAGCAAAAACGTAAACTACATAAAATTCCAAGAAAATTCTCCGAAGAAACCATGTATCTAAAATAAAATCCTAGTCCGCGCCTCTCGACTTGAAAATTTATATGCGAACATCGAAGCGAAGTTTTCGACGTGGCAGTATGTTGTAACATTTTCATTCGACAGGCGATTTGGCTTGTTTCGAAGTTATTTTCGAACATTAAACAACTGCTCGCAAGTTTTTTTTCTGACACTTGGCATGTTAATAACGTGATTAAATATATAAAAAAAGGTTATTAAGAAAAAATTTATTTGACACTAAAAATGATAAATTAGTCATTTTAAACAAATAACATTGTTTAGCAAAAAAAGGGAACTTAATTTTAACAAACAGTTTTAAGGTTACCATATATGTATATTAGGGCGGGTTGATTTTTTTATTTTTAAATCGTATAGCAAAAACGTAAACTACATAAAATTTCAAGAAAATTCTCCGAAGAAACCATGTATCTAAAGTAAAATCCTAGTCCACAGTTTTAGATGTTTATAAAACCATATGCATATATTTAAACGATTGTATTTTATTTTCTTATAAAAAAAATCATTCCGAATAATCCTCGAAATTAGGGCGGAGCACCGGACTACATCTTTAATTCAACACAATTATTCGAAGTTATATTCAATTTAGTTTGTTTTAGACAAATGTGCAGCTTTTTAAAAATAACAATCTGCTTAAGATTAGAAGTCTAAATATAGTGTCAATAACACAAGTATAAACTCAGCTTACGTAGTACTAGCATACAACTGGTTTCAAAAAGACTAGAACAAAACGAATACTCGCATATAACTAGTAAGTAAACTACTAGAATTGAACTGGCTAAAATAATACTAATATGAAACTGGTCAATATTAAACTAGTATTTAACTAGTTGAAAATATACTTGCACAAAGATACCCTAATAATACCAGTAAAAAGCCTAGTTTTGATTATACTAGTATTTTACTGGTTTCAAAGTTACTACTATCACAACTAGTTCAAATTATGTCAGTAAAAATACTACCTCAATTCATATCGAGAATAGGACAATTGTCTTTTCCTATGACATCAACACAGGAAAATAACCAATTTGCGCCAAATCAATAACCAATTCAATGTAAAAGCATTTGAGTTGAACTAGTACTGGTATTTTTTTGACCTAGTAAGGGTTGGCCAGTAATGATTACTTTCGTGTAATGATTATAAAAAAATTTACTGATTTTAATTAATCATACACAAATTTATTACTTGATTACTTAAGAAAAACCATTAATAACTTTAAATTATTTAGTGATTTTTTGAGAATTCTGTCATCATGCAAAAGTAATCACTGATTAATTTAAGTAATCAATCATTTTCCAGTAATGAATAAATTATTCTGATTAAGAAATTTATCAGTAATCAGGCTTAACCAATCGTTAATTGCAGATTTCTTTAACTAATATATTGTTTTATATCTGTTTTTATATATATTTGGTTCAAATGTAAAACTGAAAAAAGTAAAATACAGAAAAGGTTTCTGAGCGCTAGTGTTACACTTCTTTAACAAAACCAATCTAACAAACAATAGCATCACTTTAATAGCTGCTGTAGAAAATATTGCATTTATGGTAAACCATTATGGTAAATACCAATTACTGAAATAATAAAATTACATACAAATTTTGAATTTTTTGTCTGATGAGAAGTAATCTGTAATCACTGAAAGCTGGGTCTGATTGCTGTTTACTTGATTTATTGAAAAATCATGTAATTCCATGTTACGATTACTTGATTTTTTATAATCTCATGTAATTACTTATCATGAATTACTTAATTGAAAGTATTTTTATTTGGTTTTTAGTGTGATTTTTCTGAATATTTAGAAAAATCAAGTAATCTGTGCAATCTGAATAAATGTAATCATAATGAGGAATCGTGATTTGTAATCATGGCCATTCCTGGACCTAGTACATTTACTAGTATTTTTACTAGTCGGCTACACTGCAGGGCTATTACTGAACGCTACTACTAATTGCTTTCATGATTGTCATAATCATTAAATACATTTTTTTTAATAATTTGTAAATTTTTCTAACTTTCCTTTCAATTATATATATATATATAAAACTTTGAATTACCTATGCTGCATAGTGTGCTATATGTGGCACAACCAGGTAAATGCAGTTAACACAGAAGTTACATGTTTGATTGGAAAATTAATACCATATTCGTTTTTAGAATAACGACATTCATATAGGTAATTTTTTTATGAAAATGGCTGAGGTCATGCATTTAAGGGTTACGAATTAAAATTTTTCCATTACGAAATACTGTGTTAACTCTAAATACAAGTTATAAGTAGTTTGTGTCAAATTTGATCAAATACATTTTTTTCTAATCAGCACATTCGAGGTTTGCTCATAACTTAAATTCAGACTTATTTATTGACTGCGAAAATGTTTGTTGTTTTAAGAAATGATGGCTACAAATTAACGCATCTTTATTTTGTATTTGTCAGCGTTGTGAGTTCATTACACTCTAAAGATTATGTGGGCAAAATAGCTGAACTGTAGCCGAAAAGTCGTAAATCATGACGGCTAGAATGTAGGCCATGAGGTCATTATACCAAAGTAATCAAATAAAGTGTACTAAATGTGAACACCAAAAGTGTGACCGATTCATTTATCTATGAGATGATTGATTGTTTTTGTGTTTTTTTTGTTTTTTTTTTAAATTAACTCATCAGAAAACTACTCTTTGTTCATATTTTTTTCATAGACTTTAGAAGCAGAACAGCAGCAGGTTTGTCGCTTAAGTCTTTTGTTTTATGTGATGACTTCTTTTAGTTATGTTGTCTTTATGTTTTCTTAATGTTTGCCTTATGATAATTTTTATTGTTTTATGAAATATTACAGCCTGGTCATCGTGTGCCGCGCTACTCACTAATTAATTGGGGCGTTTGTGTGCCATCCTCTTGCAGCCATAAAGATGTGGAATACACTGTCGCTGAGTATTTAGTCAATATGACGGCATCGACGGGCATAAGTTTCAAGGTGCGCGTCGAACCACAAATGTGTCAAGTTGAACATAATCTACCTTGGGATCGCAATACCACTTGGGCCGTGTAAGTTTCTTTGTCTTTTGTACATAAATGCAAATATTTTTATTTGTACTTAATAGACGTTTCTTTGTGGTCATTGTTTCGATTGCAATTCTATCCACTATTTATGAGTACTCTACAAAAACAACTAAACGAAGTAAGTGTCAAAACTATATGAACATGCAAATGGATTAATATGTATGAAAATTTAATATTTAACTAATTCTGCGTATGCGCTTAGATCCTTGGCTCACCGCTTTTTCCCTGCAAAAGAATTCATGCTGGCTCTTTAGCAGCAGCTCTTCGCTCGATGACATTGAAGCCGTACATGGCATTCGTTTTCTCAATGCTGCCATGTTGTTGTTCTCACACAAGTCAATGGCCATGTTCTTTAATCCCTATAACAATCGCACCGAGATGGCAGAGGTGAGCTGAGTGTTAAATCTACAAAATAATTATCTTCGCATAATGCAATTACATATGTATATTCTTTTCCATAGAGCGTAGGTCGTTCATGGACTGTAATTGGACGCGCTGCATCGTTGTATACCGATCCATTTTTACTTTTTAGTGGCATGCTGACAGCGTACTCATTGTTTGGTCGCCTGATGAAGGGGCAGCCAATACGCTTGAAAAACGAATATGTTAGCAGATTAATGAGGTGAGTAAGCGTTTTTTTTTCCCAATTAAATATGTCATTTCTCACTTCATCATCATGATTTGTCACATCACTTAAAAATACAGCTGTTAGTTTAAAATATTAGGATTTGGGGGCTGTTAAACAATTTTATTACTTTGTGCGAGTTAAATAAAATAAATCTATAAGCCACAAAATGTAGTCGGATAGGTTTTAAAGTTGATACCATTCACTAAAAATGGTGCATTTTAGTTTTAATTTTAATTATTTTAAATACTTTTTTGATTGTGGGCGCTGAATTCAAAATACGAATTCCAAAATTGTTCAAAAGATTCGCAAACTTCATTAGAATGTGAAAAGTTTTCTAAATAATAAAGGGTGATTTTTTAAGCGTTTGGTTTTTAAAAATTTAAAAAAAAACAGAAAATTTGCTATAATGAAAGAAATATTTATTTGGAGCTATACATCAATGGCTGCCAGGGCCGTAGACGAGGGGGGTTTTCGGGATTCAAATTTCATTTCATTGAATCACTTTAATATGTTCTAAAAAAACTTAACAAATCCAATACAGAAGTTGCGTTTACGTGTAAAAGTCTTTGTTATGAGTTGATTCGTGTGAACAACAATAGTGAAAACAAATGATTTATTGGATCAAACAGGATACATGCATTCACCATAACCATCACCATTGTTTTCACTACCCTTGACATCGGCAATTGTAGATGATGGTAGTGATGATAACAGTGATGCCAACAAGAATGACTTACATACACAAGTATACTGAAAAATCCTTTCCAGTTCGAACCGCCTAGAAAGATTTGAAAGAATACTTCAGCCAACAACTGCTTTTAATTTTCACTCGAGTGATTCTCGAAAAATTAAATTTCAGTATCCGTGGTTTAGTCCATTGTATTAAATTAGTTGGTTGGCTTAATCCATTGTAAATATGCAAATGGAGCTTATTGTGAGTTCTGCATCACAGCCTCTTCGTAATTTACGGCACAAGCAAGTTTTTATTAAATACCTTTTTCAATTGTGACGCTTTTATAGTCAAGAGTTTTTAAACAATAAACTTTCGAACTAAAGATTTGAGTCTAAATCGGTTTTAATTTTTGAGGAATGTTTGAAGTTGCTCATGAGCTATAAAAAGTTGACTTTCATTTTTTAGAACTCTAACCCGAAGAAAAGTATAAAGACAATCGTTTAAGTAATTTTGTGAATTTTTAGGTTTTAAGATTTATGAAGTTTATGTAAAAGTTTTTCTGTCTTCAAAATTGTACTTACTTACTTGCTTAGTTGGCGCTACAACCGTATGTCGGTCTTGGCCTCATCTAAGAATTTGCGCCAGCCATTTCTGTCTTTCGCTTGCTGGCGCCAGTTGGAAATTCCAAGCTTCGTCAAGTTTTCCTCTACTTGGTCTTTCCAACGAAGATGCGGTCGTCCTCTTCTGCGTTGACCGCCGCTGGGTACCGAATCGAATGTTTTCTTCACTGGAGCATCGTCTTTCATGCGCTGAACATGACCAAGCCAGCGAAGCTGCTCGATTTTAATGCGCTTGACTATGTCGATGTCAGCGTACAGCTCATAAAGTTCATTATTCCACCGTATTCGGTACTCGCCATTGACGCAGATTGGTCCGTAGATCTTACGAAGAATCTTTCTCTCGAATGCTCCTAAAGTCTTTTCATCTAAACTGCTCAGCGTCCAGGTTTGTGATGCGTAAAGTAGGACGGGCATGATGAGCGATTTATAGAGCGTGATTTTCGTTCGTCGAGAGAGGGCTCTGCTTCTCAATTGCCTACTGAGCCCAAAGTAACACCTGTTGGCAAGAGTTATTTTTCGTTTGATCTCAATGCTGATGTCGTTGGTTGAATTAATGCTGGATCCCAGATAAACGAAGTTCTTCACAACCTCGAAGGAGGTATTGTCAACGGTAACGTGGGTTCCAAGACGCTGGGACTGCTTGTTTGTTGACACTAAGTATTTCGTCTTATCTGCATTCACTGACAGACCCATTCGACTTGACTCTCTTTCTAATCTGGAAAATGCTGCACTGACTTCGCGCGTATTATGGCCAATGATATCTATGTCATCAGCATACGCAAGCAGCATAACACTCTTGTAGAATATTGTGCCACTACGTCTCAGATCAGCAGCTCGGATGATCTTTTCCATCATTAGGTTGAAAAAGTCGCACGATAAGGAATCACCTTGTCTGAAACCTCGTTTGGTAATAAATGGTGGGGAGAGGTCCTTCCCGATTTTAACTGCGCTGCTGGTGTTGCTCAGTGTCATCCTGCAAAGTCGTATTAGTTTTGCAGGAATACCAAATTCAGACATGGTGGAGTACAGGTGCTTCCTTATTGGGCTGTCGAAGGCGGCTTTGTAGTCGACAAAAAGATGGTGGGTGTCGACTTGTTTTTCTTCTCCAAGATTTGTCGTAGCGTGAAAATCTGGTCGATGGTGGACTTTCCAGGTCTGAAGCCACACTGATAAGGTCCGATCAGTTCGTTTACAATGGGCTTCAATCTTTCACATAAAACGCTCGACAGGACCTTATATGCGATATTAAGAAGGCTTATCCCACGGTAATTGGCACAGATAGTT
The DNA here is from genome assembly GCA_963920525.1 of Dichetophora obliterata. NCBI lineage: Eukaryota > Metazoa > Arthropoda > Insecta > Diptera > Sciomyzidae > Dichetophora > Dichetophora obliterata. The sequence goes on from OY986439.1 coordinate 57,976,925, forward strand.
AGATCACCTTTCTTGTGGATTGGGCAGAGCACACTGAGATTCCAATCGTTCGGAATGCATTCTTCCGATCATATTCTGCATAGAAGCTCGTGAATGCATTTAAGTAGAGCTTCGCCTCCGTTCTTAAACAGCTCAGCAGGTAAGCCATCAACTCCCGCGGCTTTGTTATTTTTGAGCCGAGCTATAGCTGTCAGAACTTCATCATAGTCGGGCAGCGGAACCTCGACGCTGTCATCCGCAATTGGGGTTTCCGGAATATCATCTCTATTGGCGGGATTGTTGTCAGCGTCGCCATTTAGAAGCTTAGAGAAGTGTTCCCTCCATAACGTCAGTGTACTCTGAACATCTGTCACTAGATTCCCGTTTTCATCCTTGCAGGAAGAGGCCCCGGTTTTAAAACCATCGGCAAGGCGTCTTATTTTTTCGAAAAATTTTCGGGCCTCATTCCTGTCACCATACATCTCATTCTTCTCCTGCTCGCGCTTTTCTGCCTCTCTTTTTTTCCGCCTGAAAATATGTCTCTCTTCCCTACTCTTTTCTTTGTATCGCTCCTTAGCAGCGCGCGTTACAACCGACTGCAGGGTGGCTTTGTAGGCGGCGTCTTTCTCTGCAGTGGCGTCGCGACGCTCCTGGTCGTACCACTGGTTTCGGCGAGGGCGTTGGTAGCCAATCACCTCTTCAGCAGCCGCACGCATGGAGTTGGAAATGTGTGTCCACTGCGCGCATATATCATCGATTGGAGGAGTACTTTGAAGCAGGAGTGAGAGTCGAGTGAAGAAAGCATCAGCTGTCTGTTTCGATTGCAGCTTGTCGACTCTTAGCTTTCTCTGTGTAGGGTTGCGTGTATTTTTAGCTGCGCACAGACGTGTACGGATCTTGGCTGCAACAAGATAGTGATCCGAGTCAATGTTTGCACCACGGATCGTGCGTACATCCAATACACTGGAAGAGTGCCTTCCGTCGATCAAAACGTGATCAATTTGATTTTTTGTTTTTTGATCAGGGGACATCCAGGTGGCTTTATGAATATTGAGATGCTTGAATCTAGTGCTACTTACGACCATGTTTCGTGCTGCGGCGAAGTCAATCAGCCTCATTCCGTTATCGGAGGTGTTGTCGTGGAGGCTGAACTTTCCGACCGTTGGACCAAAAATATTTTCCTTGCCCACCTTAGCGTTGAAGTCACCAAGCACGATTTTTACGTCGTGGCGGGGGCAGCGCTCGTAAGCATTTTCTAGGTGCTCGTAGAAAATTTCCTTGATCTCATCGTCCTTGCCTTCTGTCGGAGCGTGCGCACATATTAGGCTTATATTGAAAAACCTAACCTTGATGCGGATTATGGCAAGTCGTTCGTTCACAGGTGTGAATCGCAGGACGTGGGGCCGTAGTCTCTTGCCAACTACAAATCCGCATCCAAACTCGTGCTTCTCTGCATGGCCGCTGTAGTAGATATCACAGGGTGCATGCCGAATGCAACCCTGTCGCTTCCATCGCATTTCTTGGATAGCAGTGATATCAGCTTTGTATCTTTCCAAGACATCAGTCAGTTGGATAGAGGCACCTTCCCAATTAAGGGTTCGGACATTCCAGGTGCATATCCGTTAATCATTATCAGTTTTTCGTTTGCGGTAGTCGTCATCAGATTTGGGGATCAGTTTTCTTCTATTCTTTTGTGTTTTCATTGAAATGGGTTTTTACGGGTGGGCTTCAAACCCGACGCACAACCTATTTTAAGCCTAGGGAGGCCCGCCGCTCAGATTAGCCGCCAAACTAACGGTTGTCAGTTTTGACGTTGCCCAGGAAACACCACGTGGAGGTTTGAGTCGACTTGAGGCGATTTCACAAAGATTATGCTGGCCTCGCCAGGTTGAGACAGTCAGACATGTTACATTGATCCATCGCCCCCAGTTTCCCTTTGTATTGATTTGTAAAAATTGTATTAATTTGAAATAAATGAGATATCGTTCTCATCCCTAAAATTTCTTAAAACATACCTCCGTAGTTCAATGGGCGAGTTTCGTTTGAACGAATGTGCATCCTTAGCATACACAGTGATTGCACAGTAACAGCGCAGGACGTGTTGGTAGAATTTGCAAAAAAACAAGACTTCCCACTGAACCATAAGCGAAGGTTTTGCGTAAGGTAGGAATTTTGCGAACGTTTTTGGATAGAATTATTTTTAAATTTTTGATTTTTCATTTTGTCGCTTAAAAGTATAGACGATTAAATTCGTGAAAACTTTTCCCATAAATAAAAACTTAACTTTTTTTGCAAAATTCATAAAAAACTTATTTTGAGTCAAAGAAGAATCGTTCGCTCGTAAATAATTCCTCGTAAATAAACCATTTTTGTTCATAAATGAGTTCAGAAATGATTCTTTTTTGCATTCTTAAATGACTTCAAAAAATAATAATTTTTTTCATAAAGCTTAGTATGCTGTAGGAACGAAAATGTTTAGGCATTTAGTTCTACACGCGAAATTTTGGTGTAGAATCAACACTAACACATGCTTACCAAAACGTGTTTGTTGAATGTGTTAGTTGAACATTATTGTTGAATGTCAAATTTGCACGTCAATTAAATGTACCGACATATAAAAGACAGCGAAATTAGACATTATAACTCTCCAATCATGGTTGTTAACTTGGCTGCATTGAACAAATTTTTCGGTTCAACAGCGTACTAACCAACGAAAAAAAATTTCGCTACCATTTCGCTGTCAACAACGCAATGCATTTCTTACGGAAGATTTTTTTCGCTTCTACAGCATACTAAGCTTATCAGTAGAAACAATATCTCATAAACGAACCATTTTTGTTCATAAATGAGTACAGAAATTAATCATAAATAATACATTTTTATATACTAAAATGAGTTAAAAAAGGAATAATTTAAACCTTTGTTAATATTTTTATAATATTTACCTTCATACAAAACGAATTTTTTAACTTTTTAAAAACTTTATTATTTGCAAAGACTCTTTCTTGCATTTTTTTTAGCATTATTATCGTAGAAAATTTATAAGAACTTACTTGTTTTTTTTCTAAATTAACATTTAAATGTAATAGTTAAAATGACATCACTTTCACAAACTCCAACGTTTAAACTCACAATGAATATTTTAATTCTGTTTATAATGCTTTATACTAGAATGACATTCACAAGACTCACAGGAACAGCATACAAATTAATCTTTAATGAGGTCTTTTTATGAGCACTCATAAAACATGCATTAAATGTATTCTTTTATAAGTCCATTTTATAAAGACTCATTAAACACGCATAAAATGTATTCTTTTATAACTCCAATTCATGAACACTCATAAAACATGCTTACAAAGATTATTTAAGGAGTTATTTTTTTGAACACTCATAAAAAATGCATAAAAAGGATTCTTTTATGAGTCCTTTTTATGAGCACTCATAAAACTCGCATAAAAAGTATTATTTTTTGATTGCTTTTTATGAACACTCGTAAAACCTGCATACAAAGGGTTCTTTTATGAGTCCTGTTTATGAGCACTTATAAAACACGCATTAAAAGTATTCTTTTATGACTGATTTTTATAAGCACTCATAAAACACGCATAAAAGGTATTGTTTTATGACTCCTTTTTATGAACACTCATAAAACACGCATAAAAAGGATTCTTTAAAGAGTCCATGATCATATTTTTGGGTCTTAAGGTATTTTTATTCTCATTAGTAATGGAACTTTCAGAAAATAGACGCGCACCGAATAAAAAAAAGAGTCATAATTTTCCTCGTATAGTTATTTTTGAACTGCTCTAATATAGATAGATAGATATATTAACTTTATTAATTTACTTCATTTTACTTTAGAATCGTGCCTCCTTTGGCTGCCTTGATATTATTCTGCACCTATGTGATGCCGCTATTGGGCTCTGGACCACAATGGAATCTAGTTGTGGGTCATCATGCGGTCATCTGCAAGAAATACTGGTGGCGGAACCTGTTATTTATACACAACTATTTTGGATTCAGTGAAATGGTAGGGTTTTCCAATTGAAGAAGCATACTCTATTTATCAAAATTTACAAATTTTGCAACCTCCCACAGTGCCTCACACACACTCATCATTTAGGCATTGATACTGAACTCTTCGCTGTGGCACCACTAATGATACTCGGTCTGTGGAAATGGCCACGCAAAGGTCTATTGTCGCTCTTAGTTTTGAGCGCTCTTGGCACAGGTGCACGTTACCATACAACAATTGTGAATCAGCTGTCGAATTATGTTTACTTTGGCACCAAGTATGTTCTTATCATTACATTCAAATGCACTCAAGGTATGCAGCATCATTTTACTACTCATGCTTGTTCGCACTTCTTCCAGTATACAACGGCTCTTCCGCACGGCCGACTACATGTACTCCTTCCCGCCCTATCGTTCCACGGTCTATATTATGGGTATTTTACTCGGCTATGGACTGCGCAAATTCCGCGGCATTAAATTGACGAATCAACAGCTGCGCATGGGCTGGATTGTGTCAACGTTTTGCGTATTGATCTCGGTGCTGGGTCCCGCGCCAATGGGTAATATTGACTATCAGTACAATGCAACGCATGCTGCTATATATGCAGCTTTTGCGCCCATTGGGTGGTGCATATTTTTTTCTTGGGTTGTGTTTGTCTCACACAATGGCTACAAAAGTAAGTTTTACTGAGGAATTTTCTTAAAACCATTAGGGGTATTCACGATTCAGTGCAATTGCCAGTGCAGTTGAGGACTTGTGCACTTTACAAAAGCAAAATACCAGAGACCATAACGGTTATGATTTTTTCAAAAATATCAACAAATAATCCTTATTTTTTGATCGATTTTATTTCGATAAAAAAATAAGCTAAAATTTTAATTTAATTTTTTTGATTAAAAATATAAGTTAAAATTTGACTTTTATTTTTCGATCAAAAATAACAGTTAAAATTGATTTTTATTTCTTCTATCAAAAATAAAAGTTAAAATTTGACTTTTATTTTTTCGATCAAAAATAAAAGTTAAAATTTGACTTTTATTATTCCAATCAAAATTAAAGGTTACAATTTTTCTTTCATTTTTCTGATCAAAAATAAAGATTTAAAATTGTACAATGCTATTTCCTATTAACTATAATAATAGTTTAAATTTTTAAAACAATTATAGAGCATGCCACAAGAGATAGCATGTTAATAGCATGTTAATAAGAAATAGCATTGTACAATTTTAAATCTTTATTTTTGATCGGAAAAATTCAGTCAAATTTGACTTTTATTTTTATGATCAAAAATAAAAGTTAAAATTTTACTTTTATTTTTTGATCAAAAATAAAAGTTAAAGTTTGACTTTTATTTTTCGATCAAAAATAACAGTTAAAATTTACTTTTACTTCTTCTATCAAAAATAAAAGTAAAAATTTGATAAAGAATAAAAGTTAAAATTTGAGTTTTATTTTTTCGATCAAAAATAAAAGTTACAATTTTGCTTTTTTTTCAGATCACAATTAAAAGTTAAAATTTTACTTTCATTTTTCCGATCAAAAATAAAGATTTAAAATTGTACAATGCTATTTCCTATTAACTATAATAATAGTTTAAATTTTTAAAACAATTAATAGAACAAACTTTTTATTCATTTATACCTATATTGGGAATCGCGTTTTGGAAGTCGTACTAAGCAGTCGAAAAAAAACAACAATAAAATAAAAATTATATTGAAAAAATTGATTTTTACGTTCCATATTTTTTCAATAAAATATATTGAATTCTAAACAAATACATATATAGACGATATTGTGTGCAAACTTTTATTGCAATTTATTGACAACAAAATATTCGTCGAGCCTTATAAATAAAATCTGCCATGAAAAAGAAGGACGTTCCTAACACCTCGTGTTCTAAAAGCCACCAGAAGATCAAAAAACCTCCAGATAAAATTACTTCCAATCATTCGAGTATGAGTAATAATAGTTTGCCAATACCACCCCAAGATTTTTGCTGCCGAGATTTTTGCTGCAGATCACTATTTGAACTTCAATGCACATTTACAAAATTCAAACTTACCAACTACTTCTGATGGATTCCAGATTCCAAAGCGAAAACGTCCCAATTCTAGTTCTACTCAAAATGCTGATACAGCTGGTAATGTATCTTTATCTAATTTAAATTTAGATAACAATACAGGACTTACTCAAAAAAGCCAAAATAGATTTCAAATCTTACAAGATTTGTCGTTTGATAACCATATTGATAACAATACACGTGCTAAGCATACTGCTGTACAAAATTTGGTCAGTGAGGGACCGCAACATATTCCTAAAAATGGGAAAAAATATTGTCCACCAATTTTCCTTTTTAATATCAACATTAAAAAACTCGTTGACCAACTTAATGCTAGAACCCCCAAAATTAATTATAAAATTATAAATAAAAGCAAATTTAAAAGTAAAATATTTTTTGAAGATCTGAAGGTTAATAATGAAATGATGATCTTACTTAGAGAAAAGGGTATAGAGTCCTATTCCTTTACACCCAGTGAGCTTAAGCAGCCTAATAAAGTCCTAAGAGGGCTTTATCATGGTACCACTGTTGAAGAAATAAAATCTGATATAGATTCACAAGCTCCTGGAGTAGTGGAAAAGGTCTCTAAATTTCTAACGCGGAATTCTAAGCTAAACAACGTAGATTCTGGACTTTTCTTAATTACTCTGGTTACTGGTAGAAAGATTGGGGACCTGGGTAAAATTAAACACATCTTAAACCAAGTAATAACATGGGAAGCACCTTAATCTAATCTTAAAGAAATTCAATGCAAACGCTGCCGCATACATAAAATGCAATCAAAATCACGACCCAGGTCAGTGTGCACGTACGGATAATGATTCTTCCCCACCGTTCTGTGTTAACTGTAATCAAGAAGGACATCCACCAATAACCGTGGCTGTCCAGCTTTTAAAAAATATTTTGAAAACAAAAAATTCCTACTTAAGGGAAGCAAGGGAAAAAAGTTGGCTGTTGAAAATAACGTTTTCTCAGCCATTCACGGATCAAGTTCTGTGATTCCCGGGAAATCGTATGCAAAGGAACTTTTTATCAGAAGCATCTCATAAAAGATCAGCCAATATGAAAGATAAAAGATCTTCAATTATAGATGAATTTTTAAGTTTATATAATTATTTTAAAGACACGTCAATATTAACCCTTGAAGATAAAATAAGAAATTTCATTTCACCTTACAAAAGTCTTCCTAAGGATCAAGCCAAAAATGAGTACATGATTTTACTCAAAGAAGTGTTGATTAATTATGGGCCATAATTCACTCACAATTCTTACTTTTAAGGTAGGATCTTTAATTGATAAAAGTAGACAAATTGATTTAGAGACAACACTCAATCACAATAATATAGATATTGCTTTTCTACAACAAACTCATCTTTCTAAACAAAAAAATATTATCATAAATAATTATAACTTTATTCGTGACAGTTCCCGACTTGGAACAGCTATAGCCATTAAAAAGAATATTAAATATATTACAACGTCAATTCCTGATCTTATATTTCCTAACTGTTTGATTATTATAACCTTAAAAATAAATTTTACTTTGAAAAAAATATTATTGGGAAGTTTATATTTTCCAAGTAATGCTTCACCATCTCAAATGCTAGATGCATTAACAAAAATTCGAAACTTTTCAATAAATTTTGACAATACAATTCTTGGGGGTGATCTGAATGCTAAAAGCCCAGACTGGGGTGATTGCTTGGAGAACCTTAATGGCAAAACATTAAAAAACTGGCTTCATTCATATTCTCTTGACTTTCATAGAATCTGTGATATAAATCCTTCGTTCCCAAATGGTTCTTCATACCTTGATCATTTTTTAATAAATACAAGTAGTGTTGACATCATAAATAATAATCTTTCAATTTCGAGCATCCCTACTTTCTCAGATCACTTCCCCCTAAAAATTAAAATAACGTTACCAGATTTTGATTTTATTATAAATTCTCCACGTTCTTTCAAATCATTTAAAAATACTGTTTGGACCAATTTTCGTTCGGATTTAGACACTGCATTGGAAGAAATCATTCCACCTTCAAATAAAAATCTTTCAAATTCAAAATTGATCAGTCAATTAAATGATTTTCTACAGCAGTTGTCTCTACAATGAATCTTCATTCTGAAACTATTGATCTTACTAGTAAAACATTTTTAGTTCCGGATAATATCAAAATTCTCTTTAATTTAAAACATCAATGGCAAAGCCAGTTAAAAAGTATCTATCATATTAACTATAATAGAAAAAATTCTGAATATAAATTACTATCAGCGCAAATTAAATTACTTAACAACATGATAAAAAACCAAATAAAAACTCATCAAGCAATTATGCTTAATGATAAATTATCTAAAATAAAACCTGGGCCATTGGCTTACAAAGAGTTATATAGATTCATTGGAAAAAGAAATTCTAAATTTTGCAATAAGATAGAATACAATGGCAATTTTATTCATGATAGTTTTGAAATTGGAGAAAAATTCAAAAATTACTTTCAGAACATCTACAGGGAAAACATACCTGTTACAGCAAATTTCAACTTGATTGATACAAAAATTAATGAAGTTTTGTCGGAGTGTACTAATCCCATTTTTACTTTTAATGAAAATTTTAGTTCTCTTCAAAGTATTCCCAACGTTTATTTTATCAATGCGAATATCTTGCAAAATCTTGTAAAAAATATAAACTCAAAAAAATCTGCCGGCCCTGATTTAATTTCAAATTTTATTATTAAAAAATTAACACGTTCTTCTTTTAAATTCTTATCAATAATTTTTAACAATTGCATCAATAATGGTTATTTTCCTTTAGCATGGAAAATTGCTAAAATTATTCCAATTAAAAATAAATCAAATTCTTTTATCATGAATCATTTTAGGCCTATATCATTGCTATCGAATCTAGGGAAATTTCTGGAAAGAGTAATTAAATCTAAAATGGATACAAATATAAATTTACGATATATTCCTGAACATCAATTTGGTTTTAAACCAGGCCATTCGACAGTTCATGCACTGCTTAAATTACACGATGCGTAATAAATAATTTAAGAGAGAAATCCTGCACAGTAGCAGTTTCTCTGGACATAGAAAAAGCTTTTGATAAAGCATTTCAAAAAGAAATAATTTATAAATTAACTAATATTGGTTTTGATCCTTTTTTAATAAAATTATTTTCAAGTTTTTTTAACGACAGGGCCTTTTTTGTCCAAATTAATAACTCAAATTCAAACTGTGGTTCCATCATGAGTGGAGTACCTCAAGGTGCAATTTTGGCCCCCCATCTATATAATATCCTAATACACGACTTTCTTAATGAAATAAATGGCTCAAAAAGCATTCTTTACGCAGATGATTCACTTATTTATGCTCACAATAAATCTCCTGCTGATGCTCTTCGTTTAGTAAAAACTCATCTTAGAGTTATCAATGACTACTATAAATCTTGGGGTATCACTATTAATGCAGCAAAATCGCAAGCCATATGTATGAGAAATTCTTCAGGTAAATGTAATAGGAAGGTTGTTCCAGAGAGTAAAAATCTTAAATTAAGATTCAATGAATCCGATATTCCTTTTCAAAATAAAATAAAATATCTCGGTGTAACTTTTAATAAATTGTTTAAATTCAATGAACATGCAAGACTAGCTATTAAAAAATTTGCAAAAATTACAACAATGTTTTCAAGACTATTTTACAGCAAGTCACTTAGTCAAAAAACAAAATTACTTTTATATAAAGTAAGTATTCGTACTGCAATATTATATGCATTTCCCATCTGGTTTTCAATCTCTCCAACAGTTGCCAGAAAATTAGAAATTTCTGAAAGAAAAGCCCTCAGATCTTGTGTGAACAGAAATGTTGAATCACCAACTAAAAGATATAGTAATTACTATATATATATATATATAATAGAGCTCTTGTGGCTCCCCTTTGCACTTATGCATTTGATCTTCAAAAAACATTTATTTTTAAACTTGAATTTCATGAAAACTCTTAATTAGTGAAATATATTTGCGTGAAAGGGAACACAATTGGTCTAATTCATGTTACTTGTCTCCAATTGGCATCATAAATAATACGTTTTCTTATTCTGCTAACCCCACCTCAGAGGTTGATATTAATTATATGTTAAAAAAAAAACTTTCTTAGACTTTTATAACTACGTATACTAAATTAATTCAGGAGTTATTAATTATTTAGGATATTTATAAGTGTTTTTTTTTTTGTAGAATTTAGTAAAATTTTTTTATATATTAGATTTAAGTTATATGTAATTGAGAATAGCTCCTCCATGTCAAACTACGAAGTATTGAGCAAAACTTGAAACTCTTTTTTTTTCAAACTATATTAAATTTATATTATATCTGTTAATTTTAACATTCAATATAAGCTAGTTGCATTAAATACATATCTGTCATCGCTTTAGACAATACAATATAGTCTAAAAATTTACATTACTGATAAAATGCATTGTAACAATCCAAGACTCAATAAAATTGAAATGAAGTGAAATTATACCTATATTGGTAACATTTTTGCACAGAAAAAAAAATCGTTGCAATCGTTGTATTTTAGTTGCTCATTTTCGTTGCTCATTTTCGGAGCGCGCTCACTTTCGCTCAAAATGTGAGCGAAATTATCAGCCTTGATTTAATCATTTTAACTTGGTTTTTGATCAAAATAAAATTGGTCAAAAAATAACGATTATTTATTGACTATTTTAAAAAATTAGAAAAATTTTAATCCTTAAAGATTATTATTCCTTAGCTAACAAGCTTCACATTGCTATATTCAAATATCGAATAGACTAATTCTTTCCATCTGACTTTTTGAATAGAAATTTCGAAAATAACTGTTATTTTCGGTCCCTGCAAAATACACATACTTCAAAAATCCGCGCAAGTGCTTTTTTGCTGTAGCCTTAAACTTGAGGAATTGAGGACTGGAGGACTTGAGCTATTGTGAACTTGTTTGCATTGAAAAATTTTAATGCATTGAAATCAGTAGCGTAACTATATTTTGTGCGCCCGCCCGCAGGTTTCTAAAAGCGCCCTACTATTTACTTTTAGAGTAAAACTATGTTATTAGTAGGTTACTAGAAGCGTAGGAGAAAACAAGAGAACTCATGACAAAAAAGAGAACAAGAAGAGGCTTTTTTGGTTCAATAGTTTAATAGTATATTTCATTTATTACAACAGTTATATTTCAAAAATGTCTCATTTTATAAATAAATGTATATTTTATTGATAGAATTTGTTAAAAAAAAGCGATAACGTAAAAAATATTTTTTAAAATATTAAATATAATGAAATTTATAGAAATATTACAAGATTTTATCACAAGGTATGTAAAAAGAAAACATATATTGATTATTTTAAAAAGTTAAAAACTTAAAGTTTAAATAAATTCCATCAATAATTTTCTTATTAATGAAATGATAGGTTTAAGATGTTAAGTTTAAATGTTTTGTATTTGACGTTACCTGTCAAAGAATTTGCTAACGTCACAAAATATGACCAACTGACTGATTAAAATAGCATCAGTAGCTGACTTGCAGAAAATATGAAAGCAAACGGGTAAATCGACTTCGACTATAATCGAGTTTTGCTCAATAAAGACGACTTTTGCTCAAAATAGTCTGCTTTTTTGACGTCGACTATTGCACGCTGAAAAATCGTCTGTATGGGACTTAAATTTTAATTCAGCACATATTAATTAATTATTTTTCATTTATTGTTGTTAATTTTAAGCAATAATAATTCTGTCTGAATTATTAAGTCTGATTTCAAAGTTTCCAGAAATCTTGCATCAAAATTTTCAATCTCCATACAAGTTACATGAAAGGGTATTTTGTGTTTGTGTCATAACTTTGGCTAGGTTCATGCTAGAAGCTCCAGATTTTGTGTGTTTATAAAATTAAATACGTGAAACACAGCTACATCAATAACTCCATTCTGTCTAAAGTCGACTTAAGCGATTTTTGCTTATCGACACAGAATTTGTGTAACGTCCCCATTCTTTCGGCCAAAAATAAAAAGAGTGATCAATGAGGTATGAAAATTGGCACGAATATCTTTCTTGAAAAAATTAAGAAATGTAAAAAAGTTCTACAAATCCGCCCTTTTGCCACACCCACCTCCCATATAAACGAAACAGATTTTTTGCCTGAAACTTCATTAAGTCTTGTCTCAAAACAACAAAATTTACTGCATCAATTACTTTTGCTATTATAAATAAATGGAAAATTTCATACGCTAATGCCACGCCCATTAATTATATTTTAGTAACTCATCCTTGGAAAATACTACCAACACAAGTTAACTACGTTTTTGTTTCCCTGCAAACATTTGGAAGACGATTGGAAGAAAAGTTGATTTGGCGAAGCACTTGACGACCAAGTTGATTCGACCAAGGGCTCTTTGGATAATGGGCACGATTACGATTTCCGTGGTCCCAAGATCTGAATATGCAGTTTGGAAGAGCTCATTGAGAAAATAAGATTCGCCGAAGGATTTATCGATATATCTATTAGTTATCGGATTAACTTTAGCTTTTCAAAAAATTTACTAAAAGAAGTCTTAATGTAAATTCGACTATATCTATGCTAATATTTGACCGATCGGGATATTTTGGGTATCATTAAAAAAAACAAATAATTGTGCAATTTGTAAAAGACAGAGCCACTTTTTTTATAAAAATTAGGAAAAATATCAATATATACTTCAGAATGCAACAAACAACCTTTGATAAAAGTCTATCTGGCTCCTTTTACAGAAAAAGTACATTTTATAAAAGGCAGAACCACTAAAAAAATTATTCAATAAAGACAGTCCATAGCGTGGCCGATTTACGAAAAAATATTTTTTTTTCGTTTATTAGCAAAGATATAACCGAATTTAAATACTGGTTCCGTTGAGTAAACATTTTTTTTGAAAAATCGATATCTCGATAACTAGTCGCTATATCGATAAATCCTTCGGCGAATCTATTTTCTCAAAGAGTACTTTTAAACTGCATAGTCAAATCGAGGGGCCACGGAAATCATAATCACCCCGAATAATGGGTCGCTTTTTAATCGCCCAAACAATGAGTGCGCGATTCAAGAAAAATTTTCAAAATCTTTCTTCCCTCGTTCCGACGATTGTTGGAAGATAACTTGCTTTTCAATCGTCCAAGCGATGAATGCGCATTCAAGAAAAATCTTTAAAATCTTCCTTCGCTCATTCCGGCAATCGTTGGAAGATGGCTTATTTAAAAATTTTAAAGATCGATTGTTGGAATATGAAGTAGGTTATTCTGTATACTTCTCTACTAAAAATAACCATCGAAAAATTTAAAAAAAAATTTTTTTGTATTGAATTGACGCATGGAAACTGAAAATATTCATATCAGCACGATTTTCGGCGAATCGCTTAAGACTCCATTTGCCAATTCGTGTGTGACTCATTCCGCGAATTGCTAAGGACTTCTCTTGGCGATTCATTTGAGACTCTTTCCAGCGAATTGCTTACGAATCCTTTAGGCGCTTCGTTCGCGAATCTTCCAGGCGAATCGCTTAAGAGCCCTCTCGGCGATGCGTTTGCGACTTTTCTTAGCGAATCGCTTACGAACCCTTTAGGCGATTCGTTCGCGATTCTTCCCGGCGATCTGTTTTTATGTTTTTAATTTTCAACTATCGCTAACCATAAATTTGTGTACTTATTGTGAAACTGTACATTAAAAGAACTGAGTTCTTATTGTGCTATGAATAAACAAACAAATAAATAAATATCCCAAAAATTAAAATAAATCGCTTTTATGGCCTCAGCTGCTTACAGCCGGCGATACCCGGATGACTCCCAAATGAGCTCGCCGGCGATTGTCTCATCTTCCAAGCGGTTCGCTGGCGGCTCTCAGGCGATTAAAAATGTTTGCAGGCTTATATTTGTAAGCTTTTTTGATTACAGCAAGGAAATTTTAAAAATTGAGTTGTTTTGTGTTTGTAAGAAATTTTTAAAAGTAATCAGCTGCCATACATCAAATATATCTCACATTTTAACCAAACAGGGGCCGAATTACAGCATCCGTGATCGAGCAAAATTACAATTTCGTGAAAAACTTATATTCAATCTTTCCCAGAATTATTTTTTAAATACTTTTAAAATTGAATATTTAAAAATTTTTATCTCATTTTTAGTGTTTACTTTTATAAGCTTAAACCATATGTTTAAAATAGGTCTGTTTCCTAAATAGAGAGTGACAATTAATGACATTTAACATTTGCATATTATTCTTCCCTCTCGAGCTTCAAAAATTTGTAAAATAACGCTTTCAAGCAACTTCAAGTTACTTGAATCGAGTACGGAAACAGACCTTGTTTTGATATATAAAAAAAAATAAAATGTGAAGAAAAATTGTGTTTTGGAAAAATGCAACTTTGACGGCTTGTCATAACGAAAAGGTTGCTGCTATTAAAAAAAATTATTTTGATTTTTTCATCCAAGATATTTTCGATTAAAAGCTATAAAATTTTTGGACAAATTCAAACATCGATATATTAGATTTTTAGCCGCTTATTTGCACTGTGCGTCGTTTTCCACTCCATCATTTATCATTTTCATCAAGGGACTTGAGGGCGACCCAGGCTTAGTTGCGCCCACCCCACAGTGGACTTTTTTCGATTTTAGGATAACATTTGCATTATCTCAGAAACTATAAAAGGGCCATAGGGCCATGAAATTTTGTGCAAATGAGTTTTAGCATAAATTAAGTAACAGCACAAAAGAATTCTAGGTCAACTGCATCGCCTACCTCCCATACAAACCATATTTTTTTAATAAAAAAAACCGCATAAAATTGCTCATTTATGTTTTTAAAATGTAAATTTACTTTATTTAACTTCACTTAAACTTCATGCTAAAAATATTTCAAATCGGATCACTTTTTATGTATAACAATATTACCAAATTAACGAAATTTACACATTTTTTTAAAAAAATGGTTGCTAATACAAAATAAGGTCACAACTTGTTTTAAATTATGAATTCTATTTTATTTTTCTTTAAATTTAAGAGTGCCTACAAATTGTCTTGAAAATCAGTGCATTTTAGGGCAAAACTTGGTTTTTAAGACTTTTTTCAAATTAAGTGGTTTTTCTTAATAGCAGCTAGATGCAGCAGGTTTTTACAGACACAGAAGGTAGAAGGTAGGTACTATATTTTATGATAGTTATAGCCTTAGACTTTAATAATGCTTAATTAGCTAGATATTTTCCACAAAATTTTACTTAAATTTTCATTCCTTGAAAAATTTACAGTCATATTTCAACGATTTTTCTATTTTTATTTATTAACATTTTTTATTGTATTTTACATTAAATTCAAAAGCGATGAAGACATAAAAAAGTCCCAAAAACAAAACCTTGAAATATACTTTGTGCTCGAAGTTATTATTGTTTAAACTTGAGTGTATATTTTGGGTTTTATTGAGCTTATTTTTGTTAAAAAAGTTTCAACTTTGACGAATTTCATAAAAAAAACATACAATACATCAAGTTTTTAATACCACATTCATAGCAAATGTTTTATAATCTGACGAATAAAAATATTTTTGTATAAAATTTAACAAAAAAGAAAACCCAAATGTCATCCTAAAATTAAAAAAAGCGCACTGTGCGCCCGCTTTTTACGCCACTGATGGAAATAGTGATGGTGGTGTGCTCACGAAAACCTAACTAAACAACTACACGAGTCCTCAATTCCTCAACTGCACAGGCCAGTGCACTGTGAATCGTGAATACCCCTATTGATCGTATACAAAATTAACCTTTTCATCATTTCTTTTTGCACAGACAAGTTTACCGAAATGCTTTCATGGAGCGGCTTTCAAGTGTCAACAAAGCTTTCGTATGCCGTTTATTTGACACAATTCCCCGTCTTCTTTTTTAATGTTGGACGCAGGCGTCACATACATCATTACTACAATTTTATTTCCGTTATAGTAAGTTATGCAAAAAAATTGTTAAAAAAATATGTCTCTTCAGTTTTCAGTACAAAATATTTCATTTTGAGTATTAAATCACTGATTATCAAATCTTGATGAATATAAGTCTTAAACTTTAAATATTAATATTTATGTTAATCTTAAGTGTCAAATCTTTAATCTCGAATATTGAATCTTGAAAATCTTGAATCTTAATCTTGAATCTTAATCTTAAACCTTAAATCTTAAATCTTAAATCTTAAATCTTAAATCTTGAATCTTAAATCTTAAATCTTAAATCTTAAATCTTAAATCTTCAATATTAAATCTTAAGTCTTAAATCTTAAATCTTAAATCTTTAATCTTTAATCTTTAATCTTTAATCTTTAATCTTTAATCTTTAATCTTTAATCTTTAATCTTTAATCTTTAATCTTTAATCTTTAATCTTTAATCTTTATTCTTTAATCTTTAATCTTTAATCTTTAATCTTTAATCTTTAATCTTTAATCTTTAATCTTTAATCTTGAATCTTGAATCTTGAATCTTTAATCTTTAATCTTTAATCTTTAATCTTTAATCTTTAATCTTTAATCTTTAATCTTTAATCTTTAATCTTTAATCTTTAATCTTTAATCTTTAATCTTTAATCTTTAATCTTTAATCTTTAATCTTTAATCTTTAATCTTTAATCTTTAATCTTTAATCTTTAATCTTTAATCTTTAATCTTTAATCTTTAATCTTTAATCTTTAATCTTTAATCTTTAATCTTTAATCTTTATTCTTTAATCTTTAATCTTTAATCTTTAATCTTTAATCTTTAATCTTTAATCTTTAATCTTTAATCTTTAATCTTTAATCTTGAATCTTGAATCTTTAATCTTTAATCTTTAATCTTTAATCTTTAATCTTTAATCTTTAATCTTTAATCTTTAATCTTTAATCTTTAATCTTTAATCTTTAATCTTTAATCTTTAATCTTTAATCTTTAATCTTTAATCTTTAATCTTTAATCTTTAATCTTAAATCTTTAATCTTTAATCTTTAATCTCGAATATTGAATCTTGAAAATATTGAACCTTAAATCTTGAATCTTGAATCTTAAATCTTTAATCTTAAATCTTTAATCTCAAATATTGAATCTTGAAAATATTGAACCTTAAATCTTATATCTTGAATCTTAAATCTTGAATCTTGAATCTTGAATCTTGAATCTTGAATCTTGAATCTTAAATCTTAAATCTTAAATCTTAAAACTTAAATCTTAAATCTTAACTCTTAAATCTTAAATTTTAACTCTTTAATCTTTAATCCTTAATCTTAAATCTTGATTCTTAAATCTTGAATCTTAATTCTTAAATCTTAAATCTTCAATATTAAATCTTAAGTCTTAAATCTTAAATCTTAAATCTTAAATCTTTAATCTTACATCTTAAATCTAAAATCTAAAATCTAAAATCTTAATTCTTAATTCTTAAATCTTTAATCTTTAATCTTTAATCTTTAATCTTTAATATTTAATATTTAATATTTAATATTTAATATTTAATATTTAATATTTAATATTTAATATTTAATATTTAATATTTAATATTTAATATTTAATATTTAATATTTAATATTTAATATTTAATATTTAATATTTAATATTTAATATTTAATATTTAATATTTAATATTTAATATTTAATATTTAATATTTAATATTTAATATTTAATATTTAATATTTAATATTTAATATTTAATATTTAATATTTAATATTTAATATTTAATATTTAATATTTAATATTTAATATTTAATATTTAATATTTAATATTTAATATTTAATATTTAATATTTAATATTTAATATTTAATATTTAATATTTAATATTTAATATTTAATATTTAATATTTAATATTTAATATTTAATATTTAATATTTAATATTTAATATTTAATATTTAATATTTAATATTTAATATTTAATATTTAATATTTAATATTTAATATTTAATATTTAATATTTAATATTTAATATTTAATATTTAATATTTAATATTTAATATTTAATATTTAATATTTAATATTTAATATTTAATATTTAATATTTAATATTTAATATTTAATATTTAATATTTAATATTTAATATTTAATATTTAATATTTAATATTTAATATTTAATATTTAATATTTAATATTTAATATTTAATATTTAATATTTAATATTTAATATTTAATATTTAATATTTAATATTTAATATTTAATATTTAATATTTAATATTTAATATTTAATATTTAATATTTAATATTTAATATTTAATATTTAATATTTAATATTTAATATTTAATATTTAATATTTAATATTTAATATTTAATATTTAATATTTAATATTTAATATTTAATATTTAATATTTAATATTTAATATTTAATATTTAATATTTAATATTTAATATTTAATATTTAATATTTAATATTTAATATTTAATATTTAATATTTAATATTTAATATTTAATATTTAATATTTAATATTTAATATTTAATATTTAATATTTAATATTTAATATTTAATATTTAATATTTAATATTTAATATTTAATATTTAATATTTAATATTTAATATTTAATATTTAATATTTAATATTTAATATTTAATATTTAATATTTAATATTTATTATTTAATATTTAATATTTAATATTTAATATTTAATATTTAATATTTAATATTTAATATTTAATATTTAATATTTAATATTTAATATTTAATATTTAATATTTAATATTTAATATTTAATATTTAATATTTAATATTTAATATTTAATATTTAATATTTAATATTTAATATTTAATATTTAATATTTAATATTTAATATTTAATATTTAATATTTAATATTTAATATTTAATATTTAATATTTAATATTTAATATTTAATATTTAAAATTTAATATTTAATATTTAATATTTAATATTTAATATTTAATATTTAATATTTAATATTTAATATTTAATATTTAATATTTAATATTTAATATTTAATATTTAATATTTAATATTTAATATTTAATATTTAATATTTAATATTTAATATTTAATATTTAATATTTAATATTTAATATTTAATATTTAATATTTAATCTTTAATCTTTAATCTTTAATCTTTAATCTTTAATCTTTAATCTTAAATTTTTAATCTTTAATCTTTAATCTTGAATCTTGAATGTTGAATCTTGAACCATGAACCTTAAATCTGAAATATTGAATCTTGAATCTTAAGTCTAGAATCTGAAAATTTAAATTTTTTTAATTTTAAGCCTCCTTGGTAGTTGCTTTTCAATTCCTTTAGATAACACCTGAAGTAGTAGCTAGTATATTTTAAAAATTAAATTTACTATCGTTGTTATAATATTCCCAATTTTCTTGGCACTAATTAATATCTTTTCAGCTCGATACCAACGAATTCATTTGCATTTTCATCGCCTCTGTTGTGCTCACCATACTCTTCGATGCACCATTCCAAAATATCAAGAAATTGATAATCAAGCGTGCTCCAGTGCCAAAGATTTCGTCGAATGCTATGGCATCGATAGAGGTAGCAAACAACTGTGTTGATGCAACAACAACAACAACAACAACGAATACAACATCACCAGCAACGACAACTGCTGAGCATGCGCACGCAGATTAGTTTTAGTCATCGGCCTAGTTTTATTTGTAATTATTGTGTATTTTAACTAAATAGTTGTAAAGTTACTAAAATAGTCGTAAACTTAGTTAAAGTTAGTTTTAAGTTTGTGATGTTTTTTTTTTATTTTTATATTAGTTTGTTGCTTGTTGCTTTGTACATTTTTATTCTTTTATTATTGTAAATTTTTTTTCTTAAGCAACTAGTTTTCTATACTATGCTATGCTTTCCTATGCGCAAGTCACTTTAACTATGTAGCTTTGTTTTTTATGTATAATTTTATTTTTTTAAATACTTGTAAGTACATTTTTTTACAAAGAATTTAAGAAATAAAACAAAAAATACTTTTAGCAATATGATTTTGCATTCAGTTGGTTTTTGCTTAAATTTGGAGCTAACCATTATTTTAACTTGGTTTTAATTAAAACTATTTGACCTGTTAATACGACTGATTAAAGACAACCAGAGGTGGACAATTTGGCCTTTAAAGTATTTAGAAAAAAAAACAACAAATTTTTATTTAATAAAATGGTTATTTCTAAAAAGTCATCATCACCTTGTAACGTTCAACAAAGACGCTTCGCAACAAATCACTGAGGAACCCTAAAAGCTATGCATATGCCGCTCTTGCCGGCGAACCCTTTTGCCGATTTGTGTGCGACTTTTCCCGCGAATCGCTAAAGACTTCTTTTGGCGATTCGTTTGAGACTCTTCCCAGCGAATCGCTTTCGAATTCTTTAGACGATTCGTTTGCGAATCTTCCCGGCGAATCGCAGCTATGGCCTCAGCTGCTTACAGTCGGCAATATCCGGATGATTTCCAAACGATTCGCTGGCGATTCTGAGGCGATTAAAAATGTTTGCAGTGATAAAATATGACTATGGTTTTCTTTACAATTTGCATAGAATTGTATTAGTTTGCCCCGACTATCAGGATAGCGATGTAAGCTTAGAAACGTAAGTCTTACGTCCTATGAGATTACATTTCTGAATGATTCTTTTATCTATCAGTTTATATAAATTCGACCATTTTTTCCTTATCTTATGTTTTACATTTTGTGAAGTGAGCTTAGATCTCATTAATGATGATAAATGTTAAAGCATGATTAAGAACTAAGCTTCTCAATAAAGCTGAAACTTTCTTTCACAAGGTATTTATTTGATTGCGCCCAATAGATTTTTCGAAGATGTGATACCATTCACATTGTTGATGTTACCTTTTTTTGACACAAAATACAAAGCTTATAAAAAGTTAATAACTTAAGTTTATATATAACTTAAGTTATAAAGCTAAATAAAAAAATTGATTAAAAATTATTCAAACAATTTTAACCATATAGATTAACATATAGAAACGAAAAGATATCGCTCATTTCGTGCAAGATTGTCACAACTCAAAATTTAATATTTTTCAGGAGAGCCTTATGATATTTTGAAATTACATCACGACCATTAATTGTAAAGGTAGACTAACAATTGTTAAGAATATTTGTAGTCCATTGTTTTTTCTACACAAAATATAAATTTTTATTTTTGAGTCAATAGTGAATTTTTGAGCAAATTTTTGCAAGTGCCTAAATGAGTTGTGACATTGTTACTACAAAAACTCATTTTAAAAAAATGTTTGAGCTAGAGTTTTGAGATGTCACGTTTTGAGTTGCTACAAAAAATATTAGCTTACTTGGATTTTTATTTAAAAAATGGTTTATGGTATAATAACAGCTCTATGTTGGCAAATTAACAAATTGTTAACCAGTATTTTGAATATTTCTATGTGTTTGTTGTTTTCAATACAAAATTTGAAGCTCAAAAACTAAATTTTTTAATGAAATTGTCAATAACTAAAAAGCAGTTGACAATTTTTATCAAATTTTTTTATTTTTGCGCTTCAAATTTTGTTTTGATATAACAAAATTACGAAAACACATAGAAATATTCAAAATACTGGCTAACAATTTGTTAATTTCCCAGAATAGGGCTGTAAGTCGTTATTGTTGTAAGGCTACGCAGAAATTTAAAATAAATTTTGGTATAAATAGAAATGAAACGTTAAAGTCAAAACGACACAAGTATCTGTAAAACCTTCAATTAACAGCAAATCGATCTGGAATTCACTAAAATTGTAGATATGATAACAATGCATATTTCTGTATATTTAACTCAAAAAAACCCAAATTTTGAGTTGTGACGGTCTTGCACGAAATGATAGATATAAATATTCTGGGGCCTTACTCTATAATGCGATTCGAAAACAAAATCACACCATGCATTTACATGGTTTTTTGATAAATTTCTGATTAGTTCAAATTTCATGCAGACAAAAACAGCATTTTAAAGCAGAGTTAGAAATTACTGCCAATTAGTAATTTTAGTTCATGTATTTACATGACGTGATTTTGGGAATAATTGCACTTTACAGCCCACGCCCCTTTTTTTCAAAATGTGTATTTAGAGACCCTTAATCCAAATCTGCAAAAAAAGGTCGGTCTCAAGTGGTTCAGGAGATAAAAATCGTGAAAGTTTGAAAAAGTGGCTTTTTCCATATACAAAAATCTTTACTTTTCAGGCATAAGTGAAGTTCTAAGAATGCATTAGACAGGTAAAATTGTGTATTTAGATCCCCTTAATACAAATATGCAAAAAAAGTCGCATCTCAAGTGGTTTAAGAGATTTACGAAGTAAGTTAAATAGTTACATGAACGATTAAGTTTTGAGAAATTTTTACGACATGTACAGAGTAAGTTATAAAAGCCATAAAATATCATTTTTTTATAAGAATTTTTGAAATATTTAGGAACTGTTAAAGAAATGGTGGATAAAGAAAGCGCCGCAGGCGAAAAATTGTTATTAAAAATCGCCGCGATTTTTAATAAAAATTTTTTAAATAATTACATAGTAAATTCTATAGTAACATAAACGATAGTTAAAAAAAGCGCCGCAGACGAAAAATTGTTATTAAAAATCGCGGCGATTTTTAATAACAATTTTTTAAATATTTACATAGTAAATTCTATAGTAACATAAGCGATGGTTAAAAAAAGCGCCGCAGGCGAAAAATTGTTATTAAAAATCGCCGCGATTATTAATAACAATTTTTCTTGTCTTTTAAATTCTCTTAAAATGTACCAAAATAAAGAACTGTGATCTAAGAGGGTTAAAGTTCTTGTATTTTTCGCGGTAATTTTAAGCAGTGGTTTTCGTGTTAAATTTAAGTAAAATGTTGCAGGTTAGAGAAGCTTCCACACAAACTTTTCACTAAATTATACAACTTTGGAATTTTATCTCCTAAACCATTCGAGACCGACATTTTATTTTTGCATTTTTGGACTTAAGAGACCCATATACGTTTAATAAAAATAAAGAAAAAATTATTTACGCGTGGGCTGTAAACTGCACTTATGCCTGATTTTGTTTTCAAATCGCATTTGCATTTCGAATCGCGTTACAAAGTAATGCCCTGATTAAGCATATTATGTTTTGTTTTTGAATAAGTTAATAGCATTAAAGAATCTTTCACATATAAAAAATTAACAGAATTCACCTTTTTGGCAAGTTAAAACTTACTGCTTTATTTTGTATATCGAAAACGCAAACCTACAAGACACGAGAAGCAATACTATTTCGTTTTCGATATACAAAATTTCGATATACATCGTTTGCGTTTTCGATATACAAAATTAGGCGGTTCATCTTAAAAATAGATACCATTACTTAATTTTGATTACAATTAAAAATTTGCAATGCATACTCTTAGGCGGTTCGTATTAAAATGAAATAGAAATTAAATTTCATTAAAAAACCGCTTTTTTATTTGTTTTTAAAATATTTGTTTCTTGTACTTTACATTAAATTAGTGTAAAAGAAAAACAGACGCATCGCCAAACAACAACGAAAGCCAGCCAGAACGAAACACTCAGTTTACAAGTGAATGAATCTATTTGGTTTGGTTAGCCTTCTTTGGCTTAGCTTGGGTGCCCTCACGGAAACCGTTGCGGAAACGCCTTCTGACAACCTTAAGGAAACGCATACGACCGGTACCGGTGGTCTTCCTCCTCTTGGCCTTGACGGACCAGTTGTCTGTAAGAACAGAAACGATTAAATCAATTTAAAGTTTAACAAAATTAAAAAAATATCATTATTCATATGAATAAGAATGTTTGAATAATGTGATTGGCGTTTGTATGTGAATGCAAGAGCCCGTTTTCTACATATTCAACCGACACTGTTAAGTGTCAGCATGTTGTTGTATCTGTGTGCTTGGGACGCAGAGCTATGGCAACAAAGCTAGAGACCTCAAAATCACAGAAAACACCAAGTAAATACATTTGTCAAGATCTTGATGCACATAAACATAAAGTAATGTAGACTCTTCGGGAACGTTTTGATGAATACTTACAGGAACGCAACTTAGCTGCAGGATAACCGCACTGGGCGCATGTTGACTTTTGAATGTGATAAGAGGAACGTCCACAACGACGGCACAGAGTGTGCGTCTTATTGTGGCGTTTACCAAAGCTGGATGTACCTTTCGTCTGCAAGCATAAAAATGTGTTCAGTTAAAATGCCTCTTAGCAAAAAGAGTTCGCAATTATCAAAAATCCATAATTAAAGAGCATTTCCATCACAAGTGTCCGAAAATAAATGTTTTTCACAACTTTAGCAACTGCAGGCGCTCAAAGTTTCATCACAGCTTTACACTTATTTCTGCTATGTATTTGCAATTAATTTTAACACATTAACTCCACCTTACTTTACATCATGTTTCTACGTAAACTACTATAAATCAAACACTTGTGATGCATATGAAAATTGTGGATTTATTGCGATATTTTATAAAATTTTAACCTACCATCTTTGATGGCGAACAACCGGAGAAGAAAGAGCGAAGCGAAACGAAAAAGACACAGAGCGAATTCAAATTTCACTGAAGAAAAATGGCGCACTCGGCGAATTGTATTTAGTGCTGCCATTTTTCGCAAGCTTATATTTCTGATATGTAGATGTCACTTTGGAGTTATAAATAGAGATGCCAGCTATTTAAAATTCTGTTCATAATAAGTTGTGTGATTGGACTAACGGAGTTTTTTATCCCAATAAGTGTCACGATTACGATAACTGGGCGCCAACATTTGAAAGTGTTTTTTGTTCAGGAAAAAATTTTTGGTTTGAGAAAAAATCGATATCTTACTAGTTATCGAGGTATCTATTTTTTAAATTTATTTATTTATTTATTTATTTATTTCGTCAAGCAGAGCTGTAACTCTTGTAGACTACTTAACAATCCATATTATACTCCATATAGAAATTAAAATTAAAATTACAATTATATAACAAAGGGAAAAAATAAATTATATGTAATTAACTATAACTTAATAATTTAAAAATAAACAAGCTGAAAGAATTTTATACATAGCAAAAGTAATTTTATCAGAATTCAAAAGTAAACAAGTTGATTTGTGTTAAATTTGAATTAGGCATCGAGGCTCATGAGGACATTATAGAGTGTATTTCTGAAATGATCACGAGAGTTAGTGACAAATATGTCAATTAAGGGCAAAAGGTAGTTAGTTACCCTAATGCAACGGGTTATAGGTTCGTTAAGTCCATAAACAGTTCTATGAAAGGTTTCATGGAAATTAAACTGGCTTCGAAGCCGTCTCGGGGGTATACGAAATGCAAGCATGCCCAATAGATCCGGACAATCAATATTATTGTGGAGGATATCTCTAAGGAAAATGATTGATGCTGCCTGTCTTCTACACTTAAGAGAACTTAGTCCAATCAGGGCACATCTAGTTCTATATGGAGGGTGCTCGGGTAAGTTCCAGTTCAATTGGTAAAACATAAACCTAGTGAATTTTCTTTGAATTCTTTCGATACGTTCAGTATGTAGGTGTGCAGAAGGGTTCCGTATAATGGAGCAGTATTCTAAGTGAGGCCTGACCAATGATGCGTAAAGAGACTTTAAGGTATAAGGGTCATTGAATTCTTTGCTATTTCTCATTAAAAAGCCTAGCATAGCATTCGCTTTATTGACAATGAAGTCAATATGGTCCCTAAAGCTGAGTTGGGGGTCTAGTACAATTCCTAAATCTCTTTTAGAGAAGATTCGCTCCAATGAAAAGGAATTTATATGGTAGCTGCCCACAATAGGGATCGATGACCTAGTAAAAATAAGATAGTGGCATTTAGAGATGTTGAGAGGCAAATGGTTAACATTGCACCATGCAAAAATTGAATTTAAATCCTCTTGGAGAAGGAGACAATCACTAACTGACTTGATTTGACGAAAAAGTTTTAGGTCGTCAGCAAATAGGAGGCATTTAGAGAATTTAACTACTTGGGGGAGGTCATTGATAAATAGAAGGAACAGCAGCGGGCCGAGGTGACTCCCTTGCGGGACCCCTGAAGATACCCTAATTAGATCCGATGTGCAGTCGTTAATTTGAACTCGCTGATGCCGATTAATTAGATATGTTTTAATCCAATTTAGCATATTGGAGTGAAAACCCATAACTGAAAGCTTAGATAATGAAGTATTGTGGTTAACCTTGTCGAAGGCTTTGGCAAAGTCTGTAAAAATAACATCCGTTTGCAAGTGGTTTTCCATATTGAGTATTAGATTATTAACAAAAAGAGTAAGATTAGTAGTAGTGGATTTTCCACACAAGAAACCATGTTGGTGAGCAGAGATAATACTTTTCACAGAAAACATAAGTTTTGCATTTATGATTTTTTCAAATAATTTGGGGATTGTGGATAGTTTGCATATCGGTCTATAATTTATGACATCATGTTTGGGACCGGATTTATGTATTGGAACAATATGTGATAGTTTCCACATGTCTAGGAAAATTCCAGTTGCTAAGGATTCAATAAAGATCATGGATAGCGGTAGTGATATTGATGGGGCACAATTTTTAAGCGAGATAGGAGCAATCCCGTCAGGACCCTCCTTAACATTACTTTTGAGGCTAGCAAGGGCAATAACGACATCCGATTCATCAATATAAACAGAGCTAATGTCGAAAATAGGGTTGAGAGCGGGAGAAGGAGCACACAGTGTTTGTGAATCAGAGGTATATACAGATTTAAAGTAATCTGCGAATAAGTTACATATAGTGCGCCTATCATCAGAGGATTCGTTAAGGTACGACATTCTAACTGGAAGGCCATTTGATTTACGTTTGTTATTTATAAAAGTCCAAAAGTATTTACTATTCTGTTTGAGGCTAGACTCTGTAGAGATTATATAGTTACGGTAAAGGAACTTATTCAGAGTATCAAAATCATTTTTGCACAGTAGATACGTAGATATTAGGATCGGGTTAGCAGAGTTGCCCCTCAAACGTTTAAAAGCTTTAATCTTCCTGTTTTTCAAGTTAGACAATCTCCTGTTGAACCATGGAGGGTTTCCATTACGACGAGATTGGTTTACTGGAATAAAACGGTAAGTAGCGTTTAAAAAAATTTCAAAAAATAAATTATACATCGACAATAGATCCAAATCCTTTAACATCGAGTCCCAGGGGACTGAAGACAAGTAGCCATTCATTTCACTAAAATTGGCATGATTATAGTCTCTAAATGTCGAACGATAACAATCGATTTTTTGAAAATGATAAAAAGATAAATCTATTTGAAGAGGTAGATGATGTTGCGATCCATTAAAAATAGAACAGGGTGGATAGTCTAGATGGAACTGTAAATCTTTATCGATATAAACTAGGTCGAGAATACGGTTACGGGCATTAGGAAGGTTATTGATTTGAACGAGATCATACTGACTAAAGAAATCAATCAAATTAGCTTCAATTTCATTATTTATGTTCAAGGGTACAAGGTAGAATTCATCGCAGATAGGTTCCCAATTTATATCACCAAGGTTAAAGTCACCAGCAAACACTATATGTTGTTGGTTATTAAGTTTATCGAGAAGTGGTTTACTATTATCAAAATGTACTTTGTAAATCTCCAACGGGCTATTTGGTGGGATGTAACTGACGAATAGAAGGAGCTCCAAGTCATGGTCAATCGAAACTTTAATGATTAATTGATCAATGTCATACATTGATGAATTATTATTTGCTAGAGAGATTTGAGAACATGAGAATGAGCTACGAATTGCAACGAGCACCCCACCACCACGAGAAAAACCCGAAGTACTAGGCCAGCGGTCCTTACGGAAAACATTATAAAAACTGCTGTTAAAAATTTCAGAAGTATAGTGGTGGTCCGTGAGCCAGGATTCCGTAAAAATAATAAAATCATAGGCTAAGGATGAAGAAGAGATAAAAAGTTGTTTCATTTTAGTTCTAACCCCACCCACATTATGGTAATAAAGTGAATACTTATGATTTAGTTTTGATGATCCTTCCAGGGTTCTGTCGCAACCAGGTCGTTTTTTGAATAAGTCGATTGTGTAGGTGGTGCTACCTGCGTAGCGTTGACAGATAGTGATGCGATTCTTGGACGAACTATAAAATCATGAACCACCACTCCTTGTGGCCAGAAATCTTTGGATGCTATTAGGGAGTAATCCGCTTCCGATGCAAATATTTTGAACGATGATATGTCGCGTTGCATTTTGGAGTTCAACTTGAAGCAAGACACTGTTGAAGAGGGTCTTGGTATCTTACTGCGTATGTAAGACTGAACGAGCTCGACAGACGTAGATGCCAGTCTTGAGACAAAAATAATTTTACGTTGCGTTCGAGGAACCACGATCAACACCGGTGGCCCTTGACTTGTTTCCAAAGAGGTTTGATGATGTGAAGTTTGGTTTATTTGTGAAGTTTCACTGTAGACCAATTGCATATTATTGACGTCGACAAGGTTTCCTCTGGCTGAAGCAGGCGGTACAACAGACAGCGTATCTGACTGGGATAACGTTACTGTAGTTGTTGTTTGCTTGGTGCAAGATCTGTTTAATAGTGGTATTCACGATTCAGTGCATATGTATGTGCTGTTGAGAACTTCTGCACTTTACAAAAACAAAATACACGTACGTCAAAAATATGCACAAGCGATCAACTACTTTAGCCTCAAACTTGAGCAGTTGTGAACTTGTGCACATTGAAAATTTTGACAGCTATGAAAAAAGTGATTGCAAAAAGTGACTGCACAGGTTCTCAACACGCAAGTGCACTAAATCGTGAATACCCCTAATAAAATATCTATATATTTGCCATTATCTCTTTGAAATGTCATTTGAAAGATAATAAAATTATATTTTAGAAAAATACAAATTAAATAATTATAAGCAACAAAATTATTTTATGATCAGTTTTATATTATTTTTGCTTTTAATAAGTAATAAAATCGTTACTTTCTCAAAAATGTCCAGTATTAAGGTGTCAAAAATATATTTTATATATAAAGCCTCAAGTTTTATCTTTCATTTAATGTATAACAGCTTATATTCGTTTTTGGAATTAATGCTAAGTTTAATATATTTGTTGCGAAGATCAACTGATTTAATAAAATGGAAGCAGTTGACCAAAACAAATTAATGAAAAGTTGAAAATTTTTCCATTGGCTGGAAAATCCTATGAACTCAAATAAATATCACAGCAACAATGTTTCGTTTAGCAAATTTGTTTAGTGTAACGGTGACACGAGGAAATATGAAGTAATAATACGTTTACACCGAAACTAAAACACGTTTTATCGCTTTTGTGTTTTATCTCAAAACACGACTGTTTACACCGCCTTTTTCACGTTTTAGTTTCTTTTTAAGCACAAGAACTGAATCTTGAAATATCGGTATTACGTACAAAGGCAAATCATTTCATCATAAAATAACACCATAAAAATCTTATACCTCATTGATCTTTTATACTAAATAAAAGATAAATTTTTGAGCTTAAACAATAAGCTTTAGCTTATCCATAATAATACCGGTATTTTTTGAGAAAATAAAGGTTTTATGCAAACAAAAATTTTACATTTACATACAAAATGTGAAAAAATCATTTAAATAATTTGACTATTTTGTAAAAGGTTATTATATCTATGGCGTTTTTTAATTACATCTTATACTACGTTTACATATAGGGATCAAAACGAGGTTAAGGCCCTCTTCGAGAGTAACTCCTAAATCTTGTTGAATTTTAGGTCTGTTTTGCGCGAATTATTTTGATGCGAATGATGAGTGATGCTTGATAGAAAAGTTATATTTTAGAATGTTTGACGTTTGCATTGCTTCAAAATTGGCCTTTTTTAACATTTTGCTTGTACTAAGAAGCATTTCATCAATGCATCATGATGCATTTCCGAACAGACCCTTTATTAGATTAGCCATATGAAAGTTAACCTCATTCTGGAGTATAATAATAATTAATCTTCTTGCTTATCTTCAAAAAAAAAAGTTTGCAACTACATATGTAAATATTGGGAATTTCTTAAAAATTGCCACATTGCAAGTAAGAATAAAGAAAACTGACTTATTGAAGGTCAATAAAAGCTATGCGATGGTGGCGGTCATAAGATCTCTGGTCACGTGTTTTCATTTTAAAGCTCAAAAGTTGTGAATAATTTCACAACGCAACCTTCTTTGATCCCATGATTTGGTCAAAATTCATTCCCTTGCTCACTCTCTCAAAGTTCCCATTTATATTGAAATAACAACAATTCTTGACGTGCCATAGCCCTAACCTAAAACAAAACAAAACGAAGCAATGAAATGTCAAAATTAATCCCTTTCACACTAGTGTAAACAGTGTAGATCATAAAAGTGGATTTACCTAATATTGTTTATTTTAATCTCGTATGTAAACGTAGTTTTAAGCAAGGTGCGTATAGCAATCAAAATGCGCTCCCGCTCTTCGGAGTTAACTTTGCAACGAATTTATAATTTTATAATATTCAGAGCGTATGCGGATAAAATATTCACTCTTCTTTGAACTCTTCAACTGCTTTCCTCGTTAGTAAGTTTGTATGCTGAGAGATTTTAAAAGAGCGACGTCGTGTTGATAAGAGATGTTGAGTTTCATCGGTCGTGAATTTTGAAATGATAAGCCCATTAAATCGCTCGCTTTCATTTGATGCGAAACTTTTGTTAAACGCTTCGCGCATAATGAATTGAAAGGATTTTAATAAATAATTTTAAGTCATTTTCTTAATAATATATTTAATTAAAAAAACTTAAAAAATCATTATATTTCATGAAATTATAAGAAACTGAGATAAATAAATAAGAAGGAACATTTTTAAACGTTATGAAGCACTTAATTATTTCCTTCAAAGTGCAAAAAAATTTTGTTCATCAGAAAAAACGTATCTATTTTTAATTAACAAGATCACTCATTGAGTCAATAAATGAGCGAGCGCAAAAATTTCAATGAAATGAGTCTATCTTTGCAAAAACTCGTGAGCGAGAAACAATAAATAAATAACAAAACGAAGGCATTCTTCATTTCAGTTTTTTTGACGAGCACAATCTAAGAACGAATAATATGAAAGAGCGAAGAAAAAGTTTTGATCACTCTGAATATTTAACATAAGAGCGCTCAAGTTTTTCTTCTTGAGAAAGGCAAAGTGAATCGTTCGTCAATTGAATAATATTGATGAGGAGGAGTGCATTTTTTTTATTCAATTGAGAGTTTTGGCAAACCCGAGTTTTAAGTCGACTGAGTTATTTTTGTGTCTGTGTTCCACGCATATAGTACTACGCACATAGATACGCATATAGATAAACACACAATATCTGGAGTTTCTAGCAATACCGTAGCCTAAGTTATGACACAAAAACAAAACACCCCTTCATATTACTTGTATGGCGATTGGAAATTTTGAAGCAAGATATCTCGAAAAATGATTTTTACACTTAAGGCCACTTTCTCAATGTCCGGTTAAGCACTAATCAGAACTTTAACCAGCAGTTAGCAAAAAATCCCTTTTTCAATGTTCGATTAAGGCTTAACTGTCAGTTATGTGTTGATTAAGTTAACGGCAAGTTGAGGTTTCGGTAGCGCTACTAATCGGAAGAACAGCTGAATAGAGTAAACTTTATTTTACACAAAAATAGACAGAACTTCAATAATTTATTTTCTTTAAAATTAAAGCTTACATCAAAGTAGAGAAAGGGCATATGCAATTACTGAACCGACGCCATACCGAAACTTGAACTCCAGGGAAATCTTCCCCACACTTTCTTTTTTACTCTCAGACAACAGTAAAAAATGAAAATTTTTTTATTGTATAATGTGAAATCAGGCAGTCTGTTGCGTTTTGCCATTTTTTTTATATATTTGCAGCACAAAATCAAAAAATATGTAAACACGAGACAGCTGATATGATGTTTTTACGTATTCACAATTGAAAAATTCACAATTATTTATCTATCCGTCAGTTGCTTAACCAAAACTTGCTAAAATCAAAATTATTTTTTAGCTATCGTTTGGTTAACTAACTCCTGGTTAAGAGCTAGACTAACCGGACATTGAGAAAGTGGGCCTAAATATGTTATTATAAAACGCCACAGATATTATCTTTACCTCAATCATTAATATCAGTTATACTGAACCGATTTTTATGAAAAAGTTTTTAAAATATCAAATTTGTGCTACAGATTTATTTAGGGTTATTTTTCTTCCGCATTTTAATAAGTATATTTAATTCAGATATTAAGTTTTTAAGAAATAATCCCAGCTGTCATGCATTGCTTATTCGTTTTCTTTTGAAACGTTTGTGTTGCGAGAGTTTTAATAAACTCCATGTTGGTCTCTATTTTTCTCTTTTTTTCGTGCTCATCTAGCACAGCCCAACTGATGAGCCCAGAGCAAGGCGAAAAGAAAGATGTATATAAATGCAGAGCGGCGCTCCAAAACGAAGCAAAACAAAAGAAAAAAAATTTTATTTCTTTGATATATATTGTCTAAACCCTATTTATATGTGATGATGCTATATTGCATCACTAAGTTGGATGTCGCAAAACTAACCGTATCGCTTAAAAATTGGTCAACATGAAAATTAGGTAAAAATTAGCACATGTTTTTCCGTCTTTAAGGCGTAAAGCATATTGGGAAAAAAAATATGCTCACAATTCTTGCTATAATTCTTTATAAAACATATATGAAACACTGACCATATATTATATTTGCTACTTAGAACAGTAAAAAGTAAATATAAGTAAATATAATGTTTAAAAATAAGTACAACAGTCTGTCAGGCCGAAAGCTTACGTTTGCTTTTCTATAAAACTTTGTTTAGTATGAAAAATTAATGATGGCATATTATAATTACTATATTGTTTGAGTCGACTCAAACCTCCACGTGGTGTTTCCTGGGCAACGTCAAAACTGACAACCGTTAGTTTGGCGGCTAATCTGAGCGGCGGGCCTCCCTAGGCTTGAAATAGGTTGTGCGTCGGGTTTGAAGCCCACCCGTAAAAACCCATTTCAATGAAAACAAATAAGAAAAGAAGAAAAATTATCCCCAAATCTGATGAGGACTACCGCAAACGAAAAACTGATAATGATTTACGGATATGCACCTGGAATGTCCGAACCCTTATTTGGGAAGATGCCTCTATACAAAGCTGATATCACTTCTATCCAAGAAATGCGATGGAAGGGACAGGGTTGCATTCGGCATGCGCCCTGTGATATCTACTACAGCGGCCATGCGGAGAAGCACGAGTTTGGATGCGGATTTGTAGTTGGCAAAAGACTACGGCCCCACGTCCTGCGATTCACACCTGTGAACAAACGACTTGCCATAATCCGCATCAAGGTTCGATTTTTCAATATAAGCCTAATATGTGCGCACGCTCCGACAGAAGACAAGGACGATGAGATCAAGGAAAAAATGCTTACGAGCGCTGCCCCCACCACGACGTAAAAATCGTGCTTGGTGACTTCAACGCTAAGGTGGGCAAGGAAAATATTTTTGGTCCAACAGTCGCAAAGTTCAGTCTTCACGACAACACCTCCGATAACGGAATGAAGCTGATTGACTTCGCCGCAGCACGAAACACGGTCGTAAGTAGCACTAGATTCAAGCATCTCAATATTCATAAAGCCACCTGGATGTCCCCTGATCAAAAAACCAAAAATCAAACTAATCACGTTTTGATTGACGGAAGGCACTCTTCCAGTGTATTGGATGTACGCACGATCCGTGGTGCAAACATTGGCTCGGATCACTATCTTGTTGCAGCCATGATCCGTACACGTCTGTGCGAAGCTAAGAATACACGCAATCCTACACAGAGAAAGCTAGACGTCGACAAGCTGCAATCGAAACAGACAGCTGATGCTTTCTCCACTCGACTCTCACTCCTGCTTCAAAACACTCCTCCAATCGATGATATATGCGCGCAGTGGACACACATTTCCAACTCCATGCGTGCGGATGCTGAAGAGGTGATTGGCTACCAACGCCCTCGCCGAAACCAGTGGTACGACCAGGAGTGTCGCGACGCCACTGCAGAGAAAGACGCCGCCTACAAAGACACCCTGCAGTCGGTTGTAACGCGCGTTGCTAAGGAGCGATACAAAGAAAAGAGGAGGGAAGAGAGACATATTTTCAGGCGGAAAAAAAGAGAGGCAGAAAAGCGCGAGCAAGAGAAGATTGAGATGTATGGTGACAGGAATGAGGCCCGAAAATTTTTCGAAAAAATAAGACGCCTTGCCGATGGTTTTAAATCCGGGGACTCTTCCTGCAAGGATGAAAACGGGAATCTAGTGACAGATGTCCAGAGTACACTGACGTTATGTAGGGAACACTTCTCTAAGCTTCTAAATGGCGACGGTGACAACAATCCCGCCAATAGAGATGATATTCCGGAAACCCCAATTTTGGATGACAGCGTTGAGGTTCCGCTGCCCGACTATGATGAAGTTCTGACAGCTATAGCTCGGCTTAAACATAACAAAGCCGCAGGAGCTGATGGCTTACCTGCTGAGCTGTTTAAGAACGGAGGCGAAGCTCTACTTAAATGCATTCACGGGCTTCTATGCAGAATATGGTCAGACGAATGCATTCCGAACGATTCGAATCTCAGTGTGCTCTGCCCAATCCACAAGAAAGGTGATCCCACTATCTGTGCCAATTACCGTGGAATAAGCCTTCTTAATATCGCATATAAGGTCCTGTCAAGCGTTTTATGTGAAAGATTGAAGCCCATTGTAAACGAACTGATCGGACCTTATCAGTGTGGCTTCAGACCTGGAAAGTCCACCATCGACCAGATTTTCACGCTACGACAAATCTTGGCGAAA
The DNA here is from genome assembly GCA_963920525.1 of Dichetophora obliterata. NCBI lineage: Eukaryota > Metazoa > Arthropoda > Insecta > Diptera > Sciomyzidae > Dichetophora > Dichetophora obliterata. Next base: position 58,011,839 of record OY986439.1, read on the forward strand.
ACTCAAGAAAAACAATTCAACACCCACCATCTTTTTGTCGACTACAAAGCCACCTTCGACAGCCCAATAAGGAAGCACCGGTACTCCACCATGTCTGAATTTGGTATTCCTGCAAAACTAATACGACTTTGCAGGATGACACTGAGCAACACCAGCAGCGCAGTCAAAATCGGGAAGGACCTCTCCCCACCATTTATTACCAAACGAGGTTTCAGACAAGGTAATTCCTTATCGTGCGACTTTTTCAACCTAATGATGGTAAAGATCATCCGAGCTGCTGATCTGAGACGTAGTGGCACAATATTCTACAAGAGTGTTATGCTGCTTGCGTATGCTGATGACATAGATATCATTGGCCATAATACGCGCGAAGTCAGTGCAGCATTTTCCAGATTAAAAAGAGAGTCAAGTCGAATGGGTCTGTCAGTGAATGCAGATAAGACGAAATACTTAGTGTCAACAAACAAACAGTCCCAGCGTCTTGGAACCCACGTTGCCGTTGACAATACCTCATTCGAGGTTGTGAAGAACTTCGTTTATCTGGGATCCAGCATTAACTCAACCAACGACATCAGCATTGAGATCAAGCGAAGAATAACTCTTGCCAACAGGTGTTACTTTGGTCTCAGTAGGCAATTGAGAAGCAGAGCCCTCTCTCGACGAACGAAAATCGAGCTCTATAAATCGCTCATCATGCCCGTCCTACTTTATGCATCACAAACCTGGACGCTGAGCAGTTTAGATGAAAAGACTTTAGGAGCATTCGAGAGAAAGGTTCTTCGCAAGATCTACGGACCAATCTGCGTCAATGGCGAGTACCGGATACGGTGGAATGATGAACTGTATGAGCTGTACGCTGACATCGACATAGTCAAGCGCATTAAAATCGAGCGGCTTCGCTGGCTATGTCATGTTCAGCGCATGAAAGACGATGCTCCAGTGAAGAAAACATACGATTCGGTACCCAGCGGCGGTCAACGCAGAAGAGGACGACCGCATCTTCGTTGGAAAGACCAAGTAGAGGACAACCTGACCAAGCTTGGAATTTCCAACTGGCGCCAGCAAGCGAAAGACAGAAATGGCTAGCGCAAATTCTTAGATGAGGCCAAGACCGACATACGGTTGTAGCGCCAACTAAGTAAGTAAGTATATTGTTGCTTATAATTAAAGTTTTCTTATGACCTTGTTATTTATTATGTTGATTTTCTATGATTTAAATACAAATTCTAAATTTTTGATAGTTTAAATCATTCTTGATTTTAAATACAAACTCTAGTTGTTTGATAGTTTTAAACAGTGATGTTCCTCGACGCGTCGTCTTTAATTGTCGACTTTTTGGTGTCGACAATGCAGAATGTGTCGACAATGTAGACAATGTCGAGAATTATGTAAACAATGTCAACAAAATGCAACACTGCAAAAATGCAAGTTCCATTTAGATTATGCTGATTCTTAAAACCTTTTGAAAAGTCGTTTAATTAACACAAATTAACAAATTTTACAATTAAACAAACAAAAGCCATGCCCAGAAGGCGTAAAAATAAGGAATACTTCGAACTTGGACTCAATTTAATTAAATATTACAATAAACATGCAGCCTTTTACATTAATTATCTACACGTCGTTAAAAGCAATTGTCTACACGACATTGTCGACACCGTCGACAATAGTATTGTCGACATCATGTTCTCTACGCCGCACATCACTGGTTTTAAATCGTTTATTGAGCCTTAGCTCAGTTTAGAACAATTAATTGCTCTAACGAATTTTTTCAAATAAACAACAACAACATTTTTAAATATGAAAAGGAAATTATCACTAGCTTATTTTATTACAATTTCGGCCCTGCTAAAAATTTCAGCAGAAATCTTTGTGATGCCAGCGGCAAGCACGTCTTAGCGCAATACACCAACAGAAGCGATGAGATTTCAGTTTCAATTTCTCAGTTTTTCTACCTTTTCTTTTTGTTGTTTTTATTTTGCTTTACTTTTGCTTATGCTTATATTATTATATGGAGTCCAACAGTTTGCTGGAGTTCACCACTAACACTGAAGTTGTTTTTAAACTTGCTAACAAATCTTCAGGCTGTTTCAGAATGATTTAAACTATTGTATTAAACATTACGAATTTGTATTTAAATCATTGAAAAATCAACGTTTCTTATAATTCTAAAAAAAAATAATTTTAACTTTATATGAGCTTAATGCCATGTAAGTTCATGAAGCAACAGGTTGCAACAACAACTTCTTTGCAGAACAAACCACCAAGAAGACTTTACAGACTGTTCCGTTGATAGCATCAACTCTTCTGTAGCCTGCTGTGGTTTTTGCAGTACCATCCACTTTGATAAGCTTATATGAACACCTTCTGTTAAATGAAGACAACATTTTTGTGTTATATTCCACCTTGGTATGTTTTCAGTAACAGTCGGTCAAAAACCGGCCCACATAGACAAGATATTTTTTCCGTTGTGATACCACAGAGAATATATAACTCCCATCCTGCTCTCCTAAACACTCCTGCCCTTATTTTCGCACAAATTTCTTTCAGCGATTACTAATTTTTCCTATCAAAAATTAATTTCTAAGATCAAAAGAAATTATTTTCCACTTTTTGCAGTTTTCGGTTTATTATGAACTTTTGAAAACATTTTTATTTGCATTTTTACGTAAAAAATATTTTTTTTTTTAATATTTATTTTGATAGCGCAAAAACTACTGTTCCAAATGAAAAGATTTGTTAAGCAAACATGTTGGAAATTTAATAAAGCTTAGAGCTGCTTTCTCAATGTCCGGTCAGCCAAGCTTTTAACCAGGAGTTAGCCATATGACAGCCAAAAAAAATAGTTTTTATTTCACCAAGTGCTGGTTAAGCAACCGTCGGTTGGATCACTAATTATGAATTTTTCAATTTTGAATACGTAAAAACTACCTATCAGCTATTTTGTGCTGATTTAATTTAAATGTAAATGTATTTATTTTCTGTAGTTAAAATATATGTAGCAAAAGTAAATAATTGAAATAAGTAAAAATAATTACATTTTTATTTGGACGGTGATAAATTTTTTTTATAAACAGCGTCGTTTGCTCAAGCTGTCAAACTTTTGAATGGGTGAAAGAGACAGAAAAATTAATTTTGTATTTGACAACTTAAGTGTTGGGTTTTTACAACAAAAATTAAAATTCGTTGTCACCTTGTTTTCTTGCACCATGGGTGTGACGAAAACTAAACTATACTAAAATTTGGCAGCACTGGCATATCATACTATATTGTTGATGCACTTTTAATGCAGTTTTGCAGATTTCAGTGAAAGCGTAATAAAACACAAAGCTTACGTTTTAAAAATTCAGAAAATGGCTACGAAAAAAGTGGGATCGGAAACTGATCTTATTCAATGTCCCTATGACGTGTCCCATAGAATTGTACGTCATCGATTCCAAGTGCATCTTGTGAGATGCCGCGGGAACTATCCAAACGCAGAGGTGGTCTATTGCCCATTTAACATAACACATCGTGTCAACAAGGAAGAGCTAAACGTAAGAAGTCAAGGTCATAGTTCATTTTTCTAGCTTACAAAAGAAATTACCACTAAAATTATTTTTGGGCTAAAAACCAGAACTTTAAACAATATTTCTTTTATCAGTGCAAATGACTAATCTTATTTCATTTCTGTAGTGGCATGTGACCGTCTGTCCCGAGCGGCAGTCTTTTGAAACCTTCAAGCATCGTGAGGTACCAATCGAGGGACTTTCAACTACGATAGACAATACCTTTTGTGGTGATAGCACGCTGCGTGACTTGGAGCAAACAAGACTTAATGCCGAACCGCTGGTTGAAGCATCTGAAAATTGGGATGATGAACCTGATGTGCCCGCGTACGATCCCAGCAAATATGTGGAAAAGGCGCCAGTCTTGCGCTTACCAGTTGGGATGACTCCATCACAACGTAGCGCTTTTCGACAAGCAGAGCGCAAGCGTTTACAATCATTGGCCAAGTCTTAGTAGCTGTCTGTTTTTTGTTTGTGAATATATGTTAAATTGAAAAAGGCTTCTTTTTTTAAACCACGTAAATGTATCTTCGATGAACCAAAGTAAATGCTATATGTATAAATATAGCCTTAACTTATACTCTGCCTTAACCTAAGCTGTGTTGAAAAACAATTTTTTTTATAATAACCGTTACAGTACCAAGCTAACGAACTACGGTCTCTTCGAAAATGCATCAGGATGCGCAAACTGCTTTGCAGCACAAGCAGAATGTTCAGAAATTTTAATTTTGCGGGACTCCAAACCTAAAATGTAATTTTTCTATCAAGCATCAAAGAAATTTATGCCGGAATTTGGACGCTTGAAAAATGCCAGTTGTGCGCATACTGCAAATCGTGATGAATTTCCGAATAGACCCTGCATTAATTTCAGAATCAGTAGAAGAGCTGATGGCAATATTTCAGTTAAATTTTTATGTCTTACCACAGTAAAGTAGTTTGTTTTTATATAATCACAACCCTTAATTGATAGCAATGAAATTGGTTTTAAGTTCGAATAAATATATATTTTAATATGAAAACTAACAAGCATTTTTTTTTTATCAAACTAAAAAAACGAAAGAAATCCAAGAGGAAGCCAATATTTTCGTAATCTTTAATTAACATCAATAATAAGCAGTTCTTAAAGTAATCAGTATTGACATATTTAAGTGTTAAAAACTATGACGAACAGTTACAGATCTTTAAATTAATAATTGTCAAAAGGCCGACTGTAGCGAACTTGGCCATGGCCTCGGTGTGCTCCGCGTGCATGATGATCAGCCCTGGGCGGGTGATGATCATGCCTTTTTCTATTTTCCATATTGTTGTTATAGTAAGCATCATCATCTAATGCATAGTTTTTACTTTGTCTATTATTCTCCTCTTGTCTTCTTCCGTGTGCAGATGAGGCATTTCCAGAGCTACCTTGCTCCAAACGATCTTCTCTGGAACGTGATCTACGATTATGACGATTTCGATGCTGGTTATCTCTAGCTGTAATACTACTTTTGCCTTCTTTTCTACGTGTTGGCGTTTCGTCCTCATCCTCTCTACCTCTGATATCTTCAAACCATTGCACGTTGGTGGGTGGCGGTGGTGTCATTAGTCTTCCGGTGCTGTAAACATAGTCAGCTTCTTCGTCCGATGAGTGCGGTCGATCGAGATCATTTTTTTTAACTTTTTTTTTCTCCTCTTCTTCGTCACTGCTATTGTAGTCACCGAGACGTTTGCGTTCTTGTTTTATGAACTCTTTGCGTTCGGTTGGAAGTCCACCAATAGCTTGGCGTAGTACTTTCGCTCCTTCAATGTATTTACTCGGGTTGTAATCTTCAGCTTCAGTGTCGTCCCAATTCTCATCACATTCAACAGTTTCTTGTTTAATTCTTTCTTCTTCCACCTCTGCTTTTGGTGCATCGTATTTGTATTGCGTGATTAGCTTGCGATCTGAACAGTTGGTCACATGGTGCTGCGTGTATTAAATTTTGGTTTTAACATTTCTTAATTTGACTTTATTACAACCTACCACAAATTCGGGTTCCGGCACCAAGTGCGTCTGATTGAATGGACACTTTCGCAGCTCCACATCTGGGTAGCTTATGCGACATTTTAGAAGATGCGCCTGCAGCCGTTTTCTTAACATGCGATGAACATTGTTGTAAGGACACTCAACCATATCATGATCGTTTTGAGCTTTAAACATTGTTTCTGTTTTAATCTTTTAATATTAAATGTTTCTAACAATGCGGTAAATCAACACCAAAGAAATGTCAAACAATTGCATCCTAGTGAAGGCAAATGGTAGCATTGTTATCGATAAAAATGTTTAAAACCATTAAGTAGCCTACACATTCTCAAAACGATACGACAAACAGCGGCCAAGTTAGTTTTATATAATTATTTCTGCATCAAAAAGAGAAAACTCTTTCTGACTAGTTATGAGCAATTTATATACAAATATAAATTATAATTCACTAACAAATTAATTATTAAGTAAAACTATTAAGTAAAAATATTACTAAGTAAACATGAGATTTATTGAAGGATTAAAGGAAACCTTATTTTCTAACCCTTTCAATTCTTAGAGCTTGAGTTGAAGAGCATATATTCCAAATAACCCAGCAATAATCTAAATGAGTTCGAACCAGAGAAGTGTAAAGAAGTTTAAAGGTGTGGGAATCTTTAAATTCTTTTGCGTTTCTGATTAAAAAGGCTTACATTAGCTGCGTTTTATTTGCTTCAAAATAATTCAGATTATTTTTTTTTACATGCAAAGCAAAAACAAAAATAATAATCTTATAATAAATAGGATTATTAATTGTGATATAGACTTTAAAAAAGTTTTAAACACAGGTGCCGCACCTGTATATTTTTATGAGCTTCCATTTAATTTTTTAATTATTTGTTTGCTTGATACAGTGACTATTAGGTAGCCATGACAGCTACTTCTTTTTTCACGAGCTGCGACCATCGAATGTTAAACAAAAGAAAACAAAATAAACAGCGTGTGCCACACACATTGGGCGCATTTAGCGGAGCCAACAATTGCACTAAAACTATTTTTATAATTGCATAGTAATAATAATTAAATGAAACAATTTACAAAGTTTCTGACGTTTAAAGTAAAACAAGTTTAGAGAAAAACATCGTTCACTAAGGTATCGCTACCATAAAGGCTTGATTACCCAAGCGTAACGTGAGGTGGCGTAGCGGGATGTAGCGTAGTGCTACGTTGCCTCGAGGATAAGCGAGTTTTATTTTATTCTAGTTGGCTTATTTACTTCTCCTCGTCAACAAAAGATTGCATCCTTTCTTATATAGTATTAAAATTTACAAAAATGTGAAGTTAAACATATCTTTTCGCTTGTAACACAGCTGTCGAACTGTCAAAAATCGTAACGTTGCGTAGAAATCTATTTTCTACAGACTTCTACGCTGCGTCACGCCACGTTACGATTTTGGTAACAACTTGTACACATTTACCATTAAACAGATTTTAGCTTGACAATTGGCAACGTCGCGCTACGTTACTTTACGCTTGGGTAATCCAGCCTTAATAGTTTACGACAGTTGTGAACTACACACGTTCTCATGACACCTGATAGTTATTGTGTTTGTTGATTGTTATAAAAACTAAAAATCCACAACTTAATTGTGAAAAATGTGAAATTAAAGGACAGGAACAATTAAGGGCTGGAAATGCTTACCGAGGTTAAGGCATAACACTACCCTCGGTTAAAAACAATTAAAATTGTCTTTCACGTTTGTTTCGCCGAATCAATAATTCACGTATGGTTCCAATCAATTCCTCTAAATAATCTATCACTTTCCTTTCAGGTTAAAGACCTAACTTTGTATAAGGCGCATGCCTTGGTTCTTTGATCTTTTTTTTTAAAAAAAAGTTTAAAAAACAATTAGGGTTTTCACAAGCTGTCGTATTGTTGTATTGTCGTATTTTTCACAACAGTTGTATTTTTTTGTTTTTGCTTTCCACATAAAACTAATTTACGACAATACAATCGTGTTTGGTATTTATACTATTTGTCGTATTTCACCAGTGTTGTATTGTCGTATTTCTTTCTTGTTACGAATTTGTTATTACCGTGTACATTTCATAAGTAACATCACTATCATAACAGCTTTTATTTTTTTTGCAAGGCAAATATGTTTGAAGAAGAAATTGAAAGTTTTGACGTGTCTTTCTGATTCGTAACAAGATCAAGTCTATACCTTTCGCACAAAGCTCTTATTATTTCATTCTTTTCGTTTTGTTTAGGCATTTAAAAAAATTTTTTTTCTCCAGTCATCTGTCTGTTTCTACAGTCAGCTGTATATATACGACAAACAACAAAATAAACATTTAGGGTGTGTTCACAGTTGTTGTATTTATTTATTGAAAACGCAATATGACATACAACAATACGACAGCTTGTGAAAACCCTAAATGTTTTTCCAAGGTATCTGGCGCATTGGAAGAGAAAAAATGTTGATGGTTTCAGCAGCTTTGAACAATCACGTGCAAATCGCTGACCGAGGGAATGTTATCATGCTGACCGCATTGTATTTGGCAGTGGAGCGATCGTATGATGTAGCCATGCATTATTGATATATCCTATTTCCATTCGCATGCACTAGTAGTTCAGCGATTTCCAGGTGATTGTGTTGTCATTAGTGTCCGACCGAATATTCGGTTTCGGTTACGGCCAGTTTCTGCCCTTTTTGTGAGTTTCGGCTATTCGGCCTCAATATGGAATATTAGCTGCGTTCCATTCGCTTCAAAATAATCCAGATTATTTTTTTTACATGCAAAACAAAAACAAAAATAATAATCCTATAACAAATAGGATTATTTTTGCTATCCATATAAAATTGTGATATATCTTTTAAAAAATTTTAAACACAGGTGCCGCATCTGTATATTTTTTATGAGCTGTCATTTCATTTTTTGAATTATTTGTTTGTTTGATACAATGACTATTAGGTAGCCATGACAGCTACCTATTTTCTCACGAGCTACGACCATCGAATGTTAAACAAAAGGAAACAAAACAAACCGCGTGTGTCACACACATTGGACGCATTCAGTGGAGCCAACAATTGCACTTAAATTATTTATATAATTGCATAATATTAATAATTAAATATAATAATTTACAATGTTTCTGACGTTTAGAGTAAAATAAGTTCAGAGAAAAACATCGTTCACTAATGTATTGCTACAGTTCAAAACAGTTTTGAACGACACACGTTCTTATGACACTTAATAGTTATTGTATTATGATTGTTTGAATTTAATTTTGATTGCAACGGTAGTGCCCTCTACGAGTCGTTTTTCTTGCCGTTCCTTTGAGAAAATTTGTTATCACGATTATATTAAGGCGAAAGGAACGCAGCTATTAATAACAAAAACTTGCAACATTGCGCTGCGTTACGCGTACATAAATGGACCATAAGTCCATACATTGTGGATTTACTCAGCAATACTGTGTTATTGCCTTTTTCTTCCAAAGTGATGCCAAGCTAAGTAGTTCCTTAGCAATGACTACAACCTTTCGGCTAAACGTCATTGTTTGCTCTTCTGTTTTGACTACGATACTTTGGATTTCTGTTCAACACGTGCTTCGTGTAGTTTATTTATTAAATTTTCGTTGATTACAAACACTATTTTAATACAATGCCTCCAATAGCACAAGATGGTAGCTGTCTAGTTTATCGTGGTAGCAATAATTTAAAACAACGGCTTGTGCTGTCCTGCCTCAGCGGAAAGCCTGTAAAAATCATCAATATACGTTCAGACAACGAATCAGCTCCCGGACTACATGAATTCGAAATTGGACTCATACGATTGCTGGATAAAGTGACAAACGGAACAAAAATCGAACTAAATCCATCGGGCACTTCTGTGGTTTTCAGCCCCGGACTGCTGCATGGTGGTCAGCTTCATCATGATTGCTGTCCACAAAGAGGAATTGGCTATTATTTGGATGCCTTAATTGCACTAGGACCATTCTGCAAAAATCCATTGCATGTAACGTTACGCGGCATAACAAATAGCAGTGAGTCGCCATCGGTGGATCATATAAAGTGCTCTGCACTATCGGTGCTCAAGCGTTTCTTGGTTGTCGACGAGGGTCTAGAGCTGAAAGTGGTGAAACGTGGCGTCATGCCTCTCGGTGGTGGTGAGGTTATATTTAAGTGCCCCGTTCGCAAAAGTCTGCGTGCCATGCAATTCATACAGCAAGGCATGGTAAAGCGTATTCGTGGCACTGTATTTGCCTGCAAGGTTTCGCCGGCAATGGCTAATCGCACTGTGGAATCAGCCAAAGGGGTGATGCTGAAATTTCTGCCTGATGTTTATATTTATACAGATCAGAATCGAGGAAAAATGTCGGGTAACTCTCCGGGTTACGGCGTTTGTCTGGTGGCGGAAACAACAGAAGGCGTAAACTTTACTGCTGAAGTTTGTTCCAATTATAATAACCAGATCGTAAGTTAAAATTCGTAGTTATCTTTGTTACCAGCATGATTTTATATAAATTTTATTTGGTCCCTGAAAGGATTCGGATCCGTCTGTGCCGGAGGATCTGGGACGTGAAGCCGCCATGAAACTCTTGGATGAAATCTATCGCGGTGGCTGTTGTGATTCATCTTACCAATGGCTGGTAGCATTGTTCTTGGCTTTGGGTCCTAAAAATGTTTCCAAGTTTTTGACAGGTGTGTTATGGTTGTAAATATTTTGTTGTGATCTTGTTTCAAGCTGCTTTTGTTTAAATAAATCACAGGTCCACTCTCTACGTACACCATCAACTTCCTGCAGCATTTACGTGATTTCTTTTCAATCACATTTAAGCTTGAAAATCCCGATATTGATGATGATGAAGATAAGCTGCCTGGAGCTCAGAAAGTGCTGCTGACGTGCGTGGGCATTGGTTATACGAATATCAGCAAGCGTGTCATTTAAGGTTTTGTTGAAATAAGAATTCTAGGTACTAAATTTTATCCAGTAATAAAGCTACACTTTATAAAGTCTTAAGAGAAATATGATGGTTATATATTTCGTATCTGCTTAAGAAAATAATTCGTTGAAAAGTACTGATTACACAGTCCAATAACTAAAATTATTACAGACTTCAATCAACGTATGCTGATAGAAAAAAAATGTGAGTAATTTTTAGTATAAGTTCTGAAAACATCTCTTAATTTATCAATTAATTAAAATAAATATTGAGAAAAACATTAAGTATATAAATATGACAGTTGAAGTGTTGGCACACATGTTGTAAAATTGTAGAGATATATTTTTTAGGAATATTTTGAACTTCTAACTCCCTTCTTTATAGGTATTTTTAGACCTTTTTTAAAAATGTTTAAAATTTAAAAAGTTTAAAAATGTTCCATTTAAAGCAGTCGTTAAGTGTTAAAATATTCTATAAAAAAATTATATAAGTATCTTGAAGAATTTTTGACCACAGCGTACCTGTTAAAATTTTAAACTTATGGGAGAACCTTATTTAAAATAACATTTTATTTTTTTGTTATTGTTTACACTACAAAAAAAAATTGGTGTTACTACAACACCGAATTAGTGTTACATAGTGTCCATCCGAATGGTGTTATTTGGTTTTATCCATTAGTTTTGCTCCAAATGAATATTAAAAAATACTTAAAAATAAGTAAATAAAAACACCAAGGTTACAATCAGAAAACCCAAGAACAAAGTGTATCTTTTTCTCCGTAATCGCATTTTTAAACTATCAGAATGATGATAATTATAAAATTGTTTTTAGATATATGAGAAAACTACAAATGGTGTTTTAGGAAATATAAATGTATAGTATTTTGTACCACATACTGTATAATATTTTGTATCACATATGACGTGCTCAGAGCAAAAAGGAAACGTATCAGTACAACAACTGGTACGTTTCCTTTTTGCCCTGAGCGCATCATAAGGTGTTCAAATTAAAATCCTATCTTAACAGATTTTTTTGCAACTTTCAAGTATTGATATTGATTTTAATATAATATTAATAATCAGCGAGGAACATTAATTAGTAATGACATTTTTATGGACTTTAAGATACATAATTTATTTAAGGCCTGTACTAGAAATAGCTTTGTTCATTCTTTTACTTAATAATTACTTAAACTTGTTCTTGTATCTGAATAAAATAAACACAAAATATTTCTAATTTTACATCTTACGATGCATCATGAAGAAAGCGAGATTTGGTTGAAAAACATTTTACACAACTGTAATACAATATTAAAAATTAAGAAAATATATTGGCTATGAATTATATTCATGGTTGTTGAAAAAAATCATGGAGGGTTGTTGTTTTTGAGACGAAATTAGTTAAACAATTTTTGCACAAAACTGCAAGATTTTTTCAAATTAATGCTACACCAAATGAAAGGCAGTCAAAAATGCAATTTAACATGACACCAGAAACGTTCACAGAAAATCTATCTTAAAAATTTAAGAACGTTTTGGTATGACTTTTTCATAAAAAATCGTTACCAAAGAATGTGAAAAAATCGACATGAAAATCAAGGCTGGCTATGTCATGTTCAGCGCATGAAAGACGATGCTCCAGTGAAGAAAGCATTTGATTCGGTACCCAGCGGCGGTCAACGCAGAAGAGGACGACCGTTTCTTCGTTGGAAAGACCAAATAGAGGATAACCTGATGAAGCTTGGAATTTCCAACTGGCGCCAGCAAGCGAAAGACAGTAATGGCTGGCGCAAATTCTTGGATAAGGCCAAGACCGACATCCGGTTGTAGCGACAACTAAGTAAGTAAGTAAGATCAAATTTTCGTAGTTCATATACTAGATATGTATTGTAGCATGTAGCATGATTAAAAGCAATTTCCAATTTTAGCTGAGAGCGCGAGTCTAGTTTGTTATAGACATTTTCAGAGTACGTGATCACCGGCAGGATGAGTTGAAGCACGAGTTTTCGTCTTGTATCAATTGGTGTATACTCAGCCGAAACTCTTAGATTACGTAAGACAAAATAAATTTTTCGGACAACATTGTTGATGTGGTCAGTACACGTAAGGTAGCAGTTTATTTTAAATCCAAGACTGGTTACACTGTTGACCAGGAGAAGATTCTTGTCATCTATCATTAAATCTGGAATATCCCTAAAATTAATTTTGTCTTTCAATATTGGTAGCACGTAGCATTTTAGAACATTCAACTGTAATCCGTTTCTAAGAGACTATTGGTTAATGGATTTCAAATCTTCATTTAGCCTAAGTGTTAAGTCTTCCGTAAGATTCATTCTACCTGTTAAATAAATTTGAAAATCATTAGCATACGCATGCATTGATGAGAACTTGCAACATTGGAAGATATCATTTATAAAAACACTTAACATAAGAGGTCCAAGAATCGATCCCTGGGGCACGCCACTATAGATATACTTCTACTGCGAGTAGCAATTTTCAGCCTCTACTCCTTGCATTCTGCCCGTTAAATAGATACTCAGTAAACCTACCGAGCTATCACAAAAACCATATAAATTTTGTAACTTAAGACATAAAAGTTTATGGTTTACTGTGTCAAAAGCCTTTGAAAAATCAAGTAGACAGAGTAATGTTAATTTCCCATTGTCATAAGAGGATCTAATATCTTATAGCACTTTTAATGTAGCAATAGAGCAACTGTGCCTAGAACGGAAACCAGATTGTAACGAAGACATACGATTTGTTGATGAGATATATGTCGATATCTGCTCAGCCATAATTGCTTCACATACTTTAGACAACGCAGACAAAATACTGATGGGCCGAAAGTCCTTGGGTACACAAGGCGTGCTATTTTTTGCAACAGGCATAACTTTAGCTATTTTCCCATGAATTTGGGAAGGTTGAAGTAGTAAAGCAGAGGCTTATGATATTAGTTAGAGAACTAATAACATGAACAAGAATAATTTTAATAAATCTATAGTAATAAAACTCATTTTCTGTTTGTTTGTTTGTTTGTTTGTTTGGCCTTTATACAAATCTAAACGGCTCAACGGATTTTGCTCATACTAGGTATACATATTAGGCGAATCCCAACTTAAAATGATACATACTTAGTTTTTGCCACGCCCCCTTTGAAATTTTTCAATTACGGTAATTTTGTTATTATAAAACTTTTTACTATAGGAAATTTTTGTGTATTTAATTTTAAAATTTTTTTGATATTTTGACATCAAAAACATTCACATATCTTCAAAATTGGAGAAATTTTGAGTACAACGACTTTTTCATAAAACATCGTTACCTAAGAATGAGAAAAAACGATATGAAAATCAAAGTTTGGTCTTTCGATGCAGATATCTCCGCTGTCCATTAATATATTTTATTTAAATTTTTTTTTTTCAAAAGTGCAATAAAATCACTTCACAAAAACAGGCTGAACTGTACCGTTAAGTCAGTGTATATATGTTTTATGATTATGTCAAAAAAGGTCCAAAATATTGACTTTTTACTCAAAAATTGAATCGAAAATTGTTGTTGTAAAAATGAAATCAATTAAAAATAGCAAATCTGACTACCTTTCATATGACAGCATTTATTTGCAAAAATTCTTCCAGCTAAGTGCAAAAATTATTTTATTGTTTTTGTCATCAAAACAACAATTTATTTTTTCCAAAATGTTGTTTTTATATTTTTAAAAAAAAAATTCAAGTCTCAGAAATAATTTATGTGAAAAAATTACCCCAATATCTCTTTTCAATGTAAAGTTATGGCTAAAAATCTATTTTTTCATACAATTGACTATCTATAGTAATAAAACTCATTTATTCTCTAAGAATGAAGTTGTGTGTTTAGAGTAATTATAAAACATTTTGGTTTATAAAAAATCTTCCTTATAGTAATCTACTTTATTTTGCCTCCCCATCGCCACGCACCCTGGTTTCGAGCTCGTTTCCGAGTTTTTTATATAAATATATTGGCCCATTATCATAGTCAAAATAAAGTCGACTTTAAATTTAGTACAAGCTTTTTGAAAACATATTATATTGAAAAACTGTCAAAAATGCTCATACTAAATTTAAAGTCGACTTTATTTCGACTATGATAATGGGCCATTATTTCTAATAAGAAAATTTTTTTTCATTGTTAGCTGCTAAAAATACGCCAATGAAAACACAAAAAATTTCGTAATTTTTACATGAAAAAATTCTAAGTGTTTTTATTTAATTTTGTATGAAGAAATTTATATAAATTTTTTTCATATACCATTTTATTTATTTTAGCTTTTAATAGAAAAAAGTCATTTAGAAAAATGTATGGATCCGAGATCTCCTGTTCGTTTCGAGCTCGTTTATCGTTCTTATCGTAACCAATTGTTCTTGGTTTGGAGTTTATTGGGTTTGGAAACGTATGAAAATTGTCGTGCTGTACTATGATCTCGTAAAAATCATGTTTGGATTTTAGATAATATTTTTTATTGCCGAACCTCTTTATTGTATTGATATATAATTGGTCCTTTTTGTTGAATAACTCTATCAAATCTTTCTATTTTTTTAAGCGTTTTAGCTTAGGTTAAGTCGGCGGCAGGTCTTTAGACCAGCACACTTAGACCATATTTTTGGTCCGTTGTGATACCACAGAATGGAAGAAGGGAGTAATCAAGTGAAACTTTTGTGTTCTTAATGTGGCAGAAGCTGTAGAAACATGTGATATTAAATCTGAAGCAACTGTTATGCCTTGACCTCAGTTAAATCAAGTCACTAAGCGTTCCTCTTCACAAACATTTCCCTACCGCCACCAACTACAACTTTTCTTCGTAAATTGATGTGTTTTTTTAAAGTTCCTTTGATTAGGAATAAGGAAAAAAAGGTTATAGCGTAGGAACTTGGTCCACCCAGGATTCGAACCCGGGACCCCTGAGCGATAGTTAAGCGCGCTACCACTAGACTATAGAAGCCGCCTCGCGTTTTGCTTCTTCCTATTGGCTCCAGTTGTTTCAATGTTTTCAAAATTCTTAAACAATAATTTGGTTTGAATTCAAAGAAGATATTTTACTTTTTAAATGCTCATAATTTATTAAAAGTTAATTACTTAAAATGTAGGCCTAAATGTATTGATCGGAACACTAAATTCTTTTATAAGTCAGTTAAATAGGTTTTAATGTAAGCGCTTCAGTTTTCTTGAGAGTTGGGGCGGGAATTCATGTTCCATGGCTGGTGCATTCTGTGGTATGTATTTTGTTTTTGTGCTGGGGCGCTCTTGCCGAATGGAGCCTTCGCATTGACCTCCAACATATAGTCACCTTCTACGTCGTATTCAGTGTTGATGCCCATGTAGGTTCGCTTGCCGTAGCCGTCGTTGTTTCTATACTCCTCAATAGAACGGGCAGCTACAGCGGGGAAGTTGCGTTCCCTGCCGGGCATAACAGATTCAGCAAAGTAACGAGTTGCTCTCATTGTAGCCTCGACAAGGTTGGTGGCACCAGGAACAGCGGCAGATGGTCCGTTGGGATAGAAGTCAACATCACCGACGCGGGCAGGTGTGCCCATACCGTAGGCAGAGGTATGAATGGCATCAACGAATTCGGCATCACCTCGTGCCAAACCAGTTAAGGTGTTGGGGTTTTTGGCAAAGATTTTTGAGGGGTCCAGAGCGGTGATGCGACGCAGTTTATGTCCAGTCAAGCGGGTGAATTCACGACCAGCGGCACCAGCAATATGTGCAGCTATACCTTGAGCAACAATATGCATGATTTCTTGAGGAACATCAGCTTGGTTGGTCAGTTGAACGAGAACCTTGCCGATCATGTCACCGGTTTTCTCAACATCGAGCATGGCCCAGCGTTTGAAGGTGTTCAGAGTGGCGCCCAAATCAATGACCTGAAATTGAGGTAAGAAGGGTAAACATAGGTAGGTGCAAACAGAAATAACAGAGGTGTTGAAAGTGAGTGGATAAAACTTACAACAAGATTGCCTTGAACGTTGTTGTGACCTTGGTTGTGTGACTCGTTAGAGTCCTCTTCGCTCGACGATTGTGCCTTGTTCTCGTCACTGTTTCCGTTTTTATTCTTGTTACGCCATTGTTGTTGTTGTTGTTGGTGGTGTTGCATTTGTCCGTTGTAGCGTTGCTGATAGGCTTGCATCATCTTTTGGTTCGCTTTGGCAATGGTCTCGGACTGTTGTGGCAGACCAGTAATGAAAATGGTCACCTCTTCATCGCCAAAGTTTTGTTGCTGCTTGGCCTTGGCCACTAACTGGTTGAGTGTGGTAGCGACGTTTTGTCCATTTGGCATGACGATGGTGGTAGGAATGTTGTTGGCACTGGGTACAAATGAGGGACTGATGTCGTTGTTGATCTGGGACAGATGATCTAAAATGGAAGTAAAACAGAAACATTGTCCTTAGCAGCAACGCTCAGTGTAATGCTTCCCAGTGCTTTAGTTGTTACTTACACAAGTGTTGCACCAGCTCAGCGCCCTTCTCTACCGACATGTTTTCCATTTGTTGCAGTGTGATTTGATCAACAGATTGCAAGGATTCCAATTTTGTGGTTGACAGCCAGTCAGTTGGTTTCAAGTTGTTGCTAGTGTGTTGCTGATTTTGGGTGTGCGTGGAGCTAGCCAACGCAATGAGGCATGCCACCAGGCAGACGATTTTCAATGCATTCATTTCGATCACTACTTGGTTGAATACTAACAGTCTTGAATACTAACAGTCTTGAATACTAATAACGGTGAACTGTAACTTTCAAACGAACTTTTTGGGGTTTATATAGTTCATGCGCCATTTCGAAAATTTTGCGTTTTCTGCTTGTAATCAATTATCAAAAAGTATTATTATATTTTCAGATTAAAATGTGTTTGTGTGTACTTTTTTCATAAAAGACATTGTAGTTAAGGGGTTAGAGGCAGTCAGATGTATGATTAAACAAGTATTTTATATAATTTTTTTTTGTCAGTAATTAATAAATTAATAAATTATGTTTTAACTTGAGTTGACCCAAATTTGAAAAAAAATATAAGTAAATTAAATATGAAGCTTTTGCCATATTAGTTGGATTCTGTTTTAAAAGTGGTGCTTTGCGGTGACCATTATAACTTCTTACAGGTCTTCTTCATCTTAAATCATTAAAATAAAAAATAATTATTTTAATTGTGAATCTAGTGCCTAGATAAATAACCAAAATGGCGGCCTATGCTAATTTACTTCCGGATTTTCTAGGAAAAATACAACAGTTATTATATAAAAAATAGAATTTTTAAAAAGAAAAACAACCTTCAAACAGGTACTAGTTTTTTATGCTTTCAAAACGCTGCATAAATTTAATTCAAATTTATTGAGCTTTTTTTAATTACAGTAGTCACTGACTTTGAAAACATATATAGTTTCGAGAAAACTCATAACTTCATACATAATCTATATTTTTTTCGCAAATTTAGGTCAAATTAAATTAAAATATAATAGAATATAATATAATATATGTAATTCAACATTACTATTTAATATTGGGTCTGTTTCCGTACTCGATTCAAGTAATTTGAAGTTGATTAAAAACGTTCTCTTACAAATTTTTGAAGCTCGAGAGAGAAGAATAACATGCAAAATGTTATTCTCTATTCAACTAAAATTACTTGAAGCTAGTACCATGGTAGAAGAATACAGGTAGATGCACCAGATGAGAGCATACTGCCGGAAATGTCAAATCGAAGCAAAACTTTTTATTTATTTTCTTTTGTTTCCACAGCTGAATTTGACAGACATGGCAGTATGGAAAGAGAGCACAGTCAGCGCTGCAGCTACCTCTATCATTATACCATGGTTAGTACGGAAACGTACCTATTGTTGGCTTTGTAAAACAAATTAAATTAATGACAAAAAAAAGTATTTGAAATACGTGTTTTTTCGTACGACTGACTGCCCCTAGCCCCTTAACTTAAATGCATTTTTAAAATGTTCTATATTTTGCTGTTATGGCAGTTGCCTCATGTCAAAATTTTGACGATAAGCAGCTAAAATGTATCGTCAACGATTACCTTGAAAAACTATGAATTGCTTGGTCAGCAGAATTGAGTTCGACAACCCTTTCGGAGCGTGGAAAACAGCGCACACTTTATGTATGTCGCTATATGAGCTATTTATTCTTATTTTAAAAAATATAACCTACTTATTCAGTACTTTTTTTGAGAATTTAAATATTTTGTAATATAATCATTATATGAGAAAGCAAAAAATCTTTCTTTGTTACTGTACTATATGCAAATTACAAAACATGAGAAAAGGAAGATATGTGGTCATGGAACATAGAACAAACATATAAACTAAAGTAGTCAAACCGATGATGAAAACATCCCAACTAACAATTGAACTTTGAAAAAGTTATTGCGAGATACATAATTAAAGATTTTATTTCCCCTTCTGCGTAGGAGCTTGTACGAAGCCTCTTCGCAGATTGCTTGCAGATCTTTAAAGGTTCACTATCGCATTAAACAGCCTCAAAACTGCTTTTCTCACAAGTAATATGGATACATCTTGGAAACTTACCCAGCTTTGTTAATGCCTTAAGCTCTTGGAAGCTTCGAAACTGTGCTATGTTTACTCCTCTAAGAAGCACAATAAATTTCGTTCGTGTTTCGCTACAAAAAACGGAAGTTTGACTTAGATCACAAAATTTCCAAAACTCTCTGAATTGGGCAAGACTTTTTGCATGTAACTTTTTTTATAAAAAGTGTCATTTTCAAAGTGATTAAATTTAAAAATCTTCTCTGGATTGTTTTTATACGGCTTTTTGACCTAGCGTTACGTTACGTAACTTAAATTTAAGATCATTTATAGATCAACAATAGTTAAGTAATAAGATCATTTATGTATAAATTGCTTAAATAAATAAAATTAAAATGTTTCTCTTTCATCCAAAAATAAGTTTTTAAAAAGTTTTAATGTTTTTGTCACGGTAGACTTTACTCTGGAAATGCCAAAATATTGAATGTACTCATTGGAGTGGTGTTTAAATGGGTATGAGACCTTGTTTGTCACAACTCCACTGATTTCAGGATACATAAATTCCTGCTAACTTGACCTTGTTTGTCTTGATAACGCGATATTTGTAATGTTGCTATCATGACCTTGTTTGTCTTGAAAAAGGCAACGCTCTTATGCTCTCTAATATTTTCATTTTGATTTAGTTTTCTGTAATGTTAGCATTATTTTCTAATTTGTTAAAATTTTGAAATCTGTTGAAAATACTGAATTTCAACTAACTTTCAGTTTTGAATTGTAATCATA